>OY728146.1:1006117712-1008617712 GCA_963277665.1 Viscum album | reverse complement strand
CAAGAAGGTGGATATACCCAGGACAAAATTACATACAAGGAATGAAAACTAAGAATATACAGTGATTCCTTTCAGTTTTTTTAATGCTCTATCCATCTTCATTATTTTCATTAAAAAACTCTTAAGAGATTACCTTGATCAGTTTGCAGCAGTGGGTTGGTGTTGCACTCCATGGGAGTCAACATATCTCTCTATTCATCTTCACTCTTATGTTTCCTCAAAATCATCTTATTAATAGAGATCTTTAATTGTCTCAACTCAACCTCCTCATCCTATGATGCTCAAAATTTTGGATTCCAAGAATCATTGGCGCCTTCATGCTTAGAATTATGTGGATAAGGTTCCATTTATTCTTGATGGTCTTCCTTAGGTACTTAACTAGTTGGTTTTATTGGAGTCAGATCTTGGAAGGATAATTTTCATCAACTTCCAGGATAGTATGAAGTTTCAAATGTCTTTACTAGGAGTGATCGATGCTGAAAGTTCCTCCATTCCATTCCCTTTATCAATCTTTATATAGTTTGTTTCATAGTGTCTTTTGTTTCCTCTTCAGGTCCATTAGCATACGTCATTGTAGATAGGTGCCTCAAATCAGTGATCCTATTTTTTCAGAATGAAGAGACCTATTGGAAATCCACCACCATTTCTATCCCACATTCAATGGTTTTATGAGGGACTTTGCGTCCCAGTTTTCTCGCAGCCCTACTACGGTGTGGTCTAGTCTCATATAGTTTTATTTTTATTATTTTCCCAGACATGGTTCCATCAATTTTCAGTCCACCTCTTCAATTTTATTCATTTATCATATTCGCATTATCTCAATGTTATTAGGTTTAAATATTTCAATATTGATTAGTGATGGTGTTGGTGTCTCCTGTGGTGATTTTCCTATGCTTGGAGTTTTAGGTTATTGATGGTCCATCCCTAGTGGTGTAGTTTCTGGTGGTATATTGCCTCATCAACATCCAGGGTACTGATGGGGTTTCCTAAGGCACGACATAGGTCTCAATATGATGAAGGTATCATATGGATGGTCTAGAAACATTGGTGGATCATTATTAGTGCATAAAGGTTTTAACTGTAGGCTCCTATCACTATAGAATTGATGGGGTTTCCCACATTCATCATCTAAGGATCCTCAGTTCTATGTATTTATTTTGTTTTTTTATTTGGTGTAGGTGGTTTTTTGGTTTTGTGGTCTATGTATATTGGTGCAGTGGTCTTGGGGAAAATCTAGTGGGTTGTCTTGTTTAATTATCACTTAACCTCATTGTGATTTTTTTTAAAAATAAAAAAAATAGTTTGGTGTTTTGAATTTTGTATTCATAATAGGTGATATTCATATCTTAAAAAAGTGAAAGTAAGAGCATGAATATTAACTAATAATTTTAATAAAGTCCACAAGGAAGGATAAACTATACGAAAATTTTACATAGTGTGAATTTGGTTGGAAAAGGTTTCATTTATATGTTATATAATCTCAGGGTAGGGTATATCAGTAGATCGATCATTGATAAAGGCTATTGAATGTTGGCATACATTAAACAAGGTGAATGAGATCCATAGTTTTCAGGGTCTTGCTAGATATTATCGATATTTTTGTGAAGAATTTATCACTACTATCTAGTACAACAACCAAATTAACTTAAAAGGGAGACAAGTTTCTATAGATAGATGAATATGAGGAAAATTTCATGGAACAGATGAGATGGTTAGTAAGTGTGTATGTTCTTACATTACCCTACAGTGAAAAAGGGTTTTTAGTATAGAGTTAGGAGTTCAATAACAAAGTAATTAATTTCAACAGTGAAATTCATTCGAAGGGGAATAGAATTTAACACAATGGTTTTTTATAAACCTTTTTTTTCAAGAAATTAAATTTATTTATTGTCTTTCCTTATAGGTTATACCATGCTATGATTGTGCTACATGTAATACCATCTTAGCTTGCATTACATGAAACTCTTAGTTTAAAAAAACAACGATATATTATAGCTATTTAAATATAACCATTATAACATAAACATTAAAAATATTTGTATGAATAATAATAACTAATTTTTAAATATAATATTTTATATAAATAAAACATATTGAAAATAAAATACATAATTTTAAGTAAAGTCTTTATATGTTTTGAAAATACTATTTTGTGAAAAAAAATCATTTATTTTTTTGAATAATAATAAAATTATTTTTTGAAACTTTTAGAAATTAAAATTGATAAAATAAAATTCATTTTTTATTTCATAATTTCAAAAATATCCTAGGGTTATTTTTTTGTATTTTTTTGAAATATTTCTTTTTTAGATGAATAGTGAAACATATAAAATTTTTAATTAAAATAATCATTCTCAATTAATTAATTTATATAGATAAATTAAATTTTAATTTTTTTTATAGTATATTTAAATCAATTATATATATATATTAATCCAATTTAGGTCATTTTAATCAATTTCACATTGAAATTAGATATAAAAAATTTCATGTTTTTGAACATTTTCGCTTAAAAAACATTGTCTCATCCCGCCTGTGAGATTAAATATTAAATTAATTTCTTCCACTAATGAAATTGGAATTTTGAAAATAGATTCCATATTATTAATTAGAGTAATTTATAATTTATAAAATGGTTAGGTTAATTTTGGACCAAAAATTCTAGCGAAAGGAGTTAAAATTAATTATGGTGATTAAGAAAAAGGAGTTTACCAAGGGACTAACCATTAAAGTTAATCGAAAATATGACCTAGACACCTATCCAAAACCCATTTTTTCGCAATATGTTGACTATAAACCGTAATTTTTGGAATTTTTTCATTATTGAAATATTATTTAGGTAATTACATGGGTAATCCTAACATTATTTTCAAAAATGTCAAGTATTTATTTTCCACCACTTATTGAAGGCCATCATATATTCCCCTCTCTTCACAGCTTCAAAACCAATTTTTTTCCACCAATAAATGCCCAAATAACTTATCTAATTCCATACCATACTCTTTTAATAATTAATTTGGTAATAATGACAACCAAGGAAGTTAAATGGTTCAAACCAAAAGAAGACACCAGAAGAAGTGGTAATGTTCATCATCGAATATTTTTGTTTTATTTATTCATCAAACATATTAAATTGTTTTTATATAATGATTATATAATAAATTAGTATCTAAAATATACTGATATTTTTTTCATGTTAAGGGTAAAACCTAAAAATATACACACTTCCATAAAATGGGATATAAAATCATCGCCCATGTGTACAATAAACTACCACCTCATAAACCAATGTTGTTTGTTCTCCTATTACAACCTTTCATGTTTAAGAACAATGATTGATTTATATATTATATATTATTTTTATTATTTTTATGTGTTTTTTTATTATTTAATTTTTATAACACAAATACATTCAATTTTTTTCATTTTTTGGAATATGATAGCATTATACATGTGTATGGAAGACTACCACATCACAAAGCAATGTGATTCAAAATAATTTTCATGGAATGTGTTACATATTGTTTTAATAAAAATTTGTAATATATATGAAAATAAAACTATTATTTAATGATAACATCTCATGTAATTTTTACTCTTTCAATCCAATAACAAAATGGAAACTACGTTCATGTGTACATATAGCCTACCCTCTCCATGAATAGTGCATTTTATTATATATCTCTAAATTTTATGAAACAATATAAATAACTTTATAATTAATATATATGATAATTATAGCATGGTTATAATTCTTAATATTATCAAATCAATATATATTTTTAAGGAATAATAATATAAATTCAATCATGTACGAAAAACAAAGAGTTCATTACCTGAAATATAAATTTAACATGCAATTTTTAATAAATGATTAATATCGAGTCATAAGAAAGTCAGAAAAGATATTATATATATGAATATGATTATGTGTTATATTTATTTTATAATTATATTTATTATACATGAGTTTTGAATTAGTACAATTAGTTTCAAGAAATAAGGTAAAGAATTTCTATCTCACATTTATTTTTATCAAACACAAGCCAAGTTCACCACATACTTATTGTATGTGTTGCATATAATGACCATGGATTTATTTTATTAATATTATAATAGTAATTATTGGTATATTCATTTCTATTTTATTATTTATATATAATGGGTTTTATGGTTAAAACATTACCAAAGCGGTAATGGGATTTTTTTTCTCAACTTGCCTTCATTGTGTCGTACATTATGTTATGCACCTATATTTTTTCATGAGGTGTATATAAAACCAATTATACATGTAATATAATTAATTTATTCATCCTCAAGTTATTTTATGTTTCATTTTATGTTATTTATTCATGGTTTTTATGATTCAAAGTTACCAAAGTGGTATAATTTTATTGCTATAATCCCATCATTTATCAGGATTTTTTATGATTATGTATTCATTAATGAAATATTATGATATATATCTCAAGAAATGTAACATCCCATTACCTTGATCAGGTATGTTTTCCATTTTTCTATGTTCCCTTCTGGTTTTAAAATCTTTAGATGTGATTTTTTGGGTTTACTATAAGTTACAGAACAGGTACAAGTCATATACCTGAGGTACACGCCATGTACTAGATGATGGATTCATGTTGTGAATGGGGAAATCACATTGTGAGTATGTAACGAGCAAGTAAAAATCATTTACCTAAGGTACACATTGTTTAGGGGTAAAATATCATATTTTTAACCTGGGGATATGGGTTTTCCAGTGTAACTTATTCAGTTTGGACTTAAAGTCATGACCCTTGGGTACACGTAGTGATGCATCCCGCACCAATGTTAAAGTCATAAATTCGGGAGTTATTATTGGTCCTTTTATCTTAATAATCCATGGTTCTAGAACTAAATAAATTCTGGTACATTTTTGAGAGACTCAACTCCTTCCGGTTTGATTTGACCGGCCTTATATCTTTGTTGCGTCTACAGTGAATCTCTCCGGATCTGTTGTCAGATCATGTCTCGAAGGCTCTTTCATGGCTAGTTGTTGAGCGAAAGAAATTCACTATTGAGGGCCTTTAATGGAATTATTGGGTTTCGTTGTTCTTGGATTCTGTTACGGGCATGTGCGATATGAAATTTGAGGTAGGTGGTTCCGTCTTTAGCCTATGATAATGAGATTTATTTCTATTGCTTTCTAAATTGATTTACTAAATCGGTATGATTATTTGTGTGTGTTGGAAAAAATATTTTAAATGAAAAATGGGTTTCCCCTATCTTGTGATAAATATATTATTAAATGGTTTTGAATTGTCTTCAAAGCATTTAAATGGATTTAAAATGGTTTTTAATGGTTCTCAAAGCATTGAGATGATTTTTGTAAAAGAGCACATATGTTACCTTGGGTACTTAGGTGTAAGTTTTAGATTGATGGAATCATCCATTTTTTTATTATCAAAGAGTTTTTTTCTTGGGGATTTCCTCTGTTTCTTAGTCCCATTGTTCTAGATGGTAAATATTGAAATTTTGGGGGGTTTAATCATGGGGTATTCCTCTTCTTCCACGTCCTATGTTTGAGTTTCAGTTTTTGTGCACTTAATTATTATGGTATGAGTATTCTATTACCTAGACCTGTAGTATTCCTTGGTGTTGTGATACATGCACTTATATTTTTTAGTGTTTGGATTTCTGAGTTATCCTTGATTATACATAATTATACTTATTTAAAATGATATGGAAAATATTCTTTGAAACTGTTATACCTTCTTTTGTTCAGAACTGTGGAAAAAGAGAAAAGTTACCATGTTTTCTACAAAATGTATTTACTACTTATTGGCCTTGTTTTATTTTAAAATAAGCATACAATAATTCTTATACAGAGGCTTATTATTGACCACATGGGTGGGATCCTACTGACCCTATTATCTCACACCCTGTGCACTACTTCAGTGGTGTATAGGCCTTTGTTAATCTTCCAGTGCAGGGAAAGGCAAGGCGCCACAGTGAGGTGACAAAGTTCGTGTCAGCTGGGATGGGTAGTTTGTGGTGAGATAGTTAGAGTTCATCCATTCCATCATTTGAGTACCTTTTTGGTTTTGAGTACCTTGTAGTCAAACTTGTCTTTCATTTTTTTAGATACTATTTCAGTTTTTCTATTTCCACTGTTTTCATTACAGCTACGATATATATATTTTTTAGTCTTCCACTATTCTTTTCTTACTCTATATATGTATTCCTTGTGGTTGTCCAGATTGGGTGAAATTGTTCCCACAATTTTGTTGTTCGATGCCCAGGTTCTTGTCGCCAGTCCATGGGGATCAAGAAGACCCTTTGGGTATGTGAGGGATCAGGTTGGGTACTAGGTTAGAGGGAAACCTGGGTCGGTTAGTTATAGTTTGGTATCAGAGGTAGGTCCTTCCTCAAAAATCTATTTTTGGGATATCTGTTAGACTGGAGATAGGATTTTCAAGACTTGAGAGGTATATTGCGATAATTTCATGATCAGTTTTCCTCATAACGAGACTCAAGACACCATGGGATATTAGGATATGTGTCTCTAGTGTTGGGTTTTTGTTCTAAAATCTCATTTTTTTTTCTTATGGGTTTCCTATTTTGAACTGATATTTTTTTGTGTCTTATCATTATTATGTTTAGATGTGAGGTATTGTGCCTCTAATGTGTTATCATTTTGGATGGGGAGGTTACACTAGATGTTTTTTTACTATTCTTGTGAATATGTGCAATAACTATGTACGTGTTGGTCATCTACAACATTTATATCATGCTGTGAATACGCATCGTTATGGTAAGGGTTCATCGGCTCCAAAGGCTAATGCGATGTAGTTAGAATCATCAAAGACTATAGGGCTCCATCCATAGTCTTTAGGTGTGATGTATTTACACACAGTATATTAGTGTCTAAAGGAAGTTAATACAGGTCTGGAAACAGTGAGAGTTATGCTCCTTATTACTGATTCAAAAGAAATTTCTCTATTTGATACATCTACCACCCACTCGTTTATATCTACATGTTTTATTAGTATGATTAAACTATAAAAAAACTTATTCTCATCACAATAGAGTTAGAAACACCTCTTGGAAAGGGGAAAGATAAGGGGTTATGGTGTCCTTGTTCATTCACAATATTCGAGAAAAAGTTAGTTTGGAATTTTATCATTCTTGATCTGGATCTTTTTAACATCATCATCATTATGTATCGTTTTTTCACTCATCAAGATGTGGTTGACTGTTATCATAGACATGTTTCATTTCATACTGCCGATTGGAGCTCTCATGTGTTTCAGGGAGAGTGGGACCTGAGTTCAGGTCGTGCAGGACCGTCCCACCCAGAGATCAAGAGTTTCTTAGTTTCTATTGTGTTTGACCCTGATGATGTTTCTTCTATTGGTGGTATTCTTGTTGTGGTTTGATACTTCCGTGAAATTTTCCAAGATGATTCCTCCAGTATTCCTCCAAAGAGGGAGGTAGAGTTTATAATTGACCTGGTTTCAAGTACACAGTTTATATCAATTCATTTTTATCGCATGGAACCATAAGAGTTGAGAGAACTCAACGTTCAGTTGGATGACATATTATATAAAGTTTTCATTCACCCTAGTGTTTCTCCATGGGAATCCAAAATTCTATTTTCCAATAAATATGATGGTTTAGTTTAGTTATTCATGGACTATCGAAATTTAAACTAGGTAACAGTTAAGAAAAAATATCCTTCGCCTTGTGTGGATGATTTGTTTGATAAGTTAAAGGGATAAAGGTGGTTTTTAAAGATTGATCTTCAGTTGGGTTATCATTAGCTCAGATTTTAAGAGTCTGATATACCGAAGATGGACTTTAGGAGTAGGTATGGACATCATGAATATACCATGATGCCTTTCGGTCTGAATAATGCTCCTGTAGTTTTCATTTATTTAATGAATTGGATATTTAATTAATATCTTGAAACCTTTTTTGTGGTGTTTTTGGATGGTATTATGGTTTATTCAAAGTATGAACATGAGAACGAGCACCATCTGAGTTCTGTTCTGAATATTTTGAGAATTAATTTTCTGTATGGAAAGCTTTGAAAATGTTGTTTCTGGGTTCATGAAGTGAAGTTCTTGGGGCACATAATTACTAATCATGGATTATCTGTTGATCTATAGAAGGTAAAATTTATTTTGTCCTAGAAGTAACCATGAAATGTCTTTGAGATATGAAGTTTACGTGGTCTTACTGGATACTACTGATGGTTTGTCAAGGATTTCTCCAAAATGGCGTCACCTTTGACATCTCTTTCCAAGAAAGATGTGAAATTATCATGGTTTAAAATGTGTTAGTATTATTTTTATAAAATAAAATTTCTTTTAAAATCAGTATCTATTCTGATCTTACTTGAGCCCGGTAGGGTTTACGTGGCGTTTTGTAATGCATCTGGTGCTGGTTTGGGATACATGCTTATGTAGGATGACTATGTGGTAGCTTATGGATCTCGTCATCTCTGAAAACATGAGAAGAACTACCTCAATCACGATTTAGATCTTGCTATGGTGATGCATGCGATTAAGTGTTGGAGACATTATCTCTTTTGGGAGAAGTTCACGGTTTTCTCGGATCATAAGAGTCTGAGGTAAATCATTTATCATAAAGACTTGAATATTTGATAGAGGAAATGGGTAGAATACATTAAAATGTTTGAATTCAACATTTCCTAAACTTTAGGTAAAGGGAATGTTGTTAAAGATGCTCTTAGAAGGAGGGTACCGTCAGATGATGTTCTGGAATCGAAGGAGGAGTGGAATCTTATGTGTATTTTCACTCAGTTTTACTTGGACGCTTAGGAGGATGTCTCAGATATTGTTCTGACCAGTTATCAATTTTCATAATCTCTCATAGAGTCTATATTGAAAAGTCAACATCAATATTATGAGTTTTATAAGATTTACGAAATCCTTTATGGTGGGAATATAGTTCTTAGGTGGTCTCTTTCTTTAGATGGCATACATCACTTTGGGAAGTGAGTTGACATCCCAAAACTTGTTAGAATTTCAGTCTTGTTTGATTATCATAGATCTTCATGGTATGTTCCTCTAGGATCTAAAAAGATTTATTATCAAATAAGAAGAATATTTTGGTGTCTAGGTATGAATAGTGACATTGTAGATTATGTGTCCTGCTATTACACCTTCTAATAGATAAAGCCAGAGCACATGAAACCCTAGGGTTTTCTTCAGCCTCTTCTGGTGTTGATTTGGAAGTGGGATGAGGTGTCCATGGATTTTGTTTTTGAATTTCCATGTAAATACCGAGGGAAATTTTTTTATCTGGGTGGTTTTTTATTGTTTGAAGAAGTCTTATCATTTCATTCCGATCAAAGATACTATAAAAGTTGAAGATATTGGAAAGATGTATGTGTAAGAAGATTGTGAGGTTACATGGGAGTCCTTCTTCCATTATTTTAGATAGGGATCAAAGATTTAACTCAAGGTTTTATAGGTGTCTTTAAGAGGCAATGGGGGCTTAGATCAAGTTGATAACATCTTACCATCCACAGACAGATGGTCATATGGAGCATGTAATTCAGATCCTGGAGGATATGCTCCATGCTTGCATCCTGGATTTCTATGGATCATGGGATAGCCAATTGGGACTGGCTGATTTTTGTACAACAATTATCGGTATTAAATCTGAATAGCCCCATTTGAAGTATTGTTTGGTTTCCCATGTAGATAAACTATTTGTTGGGATGATAAGAGCGAAGTAGCTTTGGTTGGACCAAGTTTTGTTCAGAAGTTGTCGGTGAAGATTCAGGATGTGAAATGACATTTCGTTACATCCCAAAGTTTATAGAAATCGTATTCAGATCAGCGATGTCACCCTTTGGAGTTTTCTGTTGGTGACTCGATTTTCTTTAATTGTTCTCCTTAGTTGGGTCACCGTCAAATTGGAAAACAAAGAATGTTTTCTCCATGATATTTTGGACCATTTGAGATCGCTGAATGGATTGGGAAAGTTACTTATCGGTTAACATTTCCTGCTCAATTGATGGGAATTCATGATTTTTTCAAGATATATTAGCTTAGAAAGTATCACCCTGATCCCGATCACATTCTAAGTTGGGAAGAAATTGAGCTAGATCCAGATGATTCTGTTTTGGGGAAACTAGTTGAGGACATTGATTCTCAGATGAAAGTATTTCTTGGGAATTAGATTCTATTGGTCAAATATTCATGGCAACGAGGATCAGATTATCATGAGACTTGGGAACACGAGTCATTGATGAGGGAATAATGGAATCATATTTTTTCAATGATTAAATCTTATATATGACATCCTGTTGATGGAAAGTTTTTATAGTGGGGAATTTTTAACATCCTGTTAGCTTGATCAGGTATGTTTTCTCTTTTTCTCTATTCCCTTCTAGTTTTAAAATACTTAGATGTGATTTTCTAGGTTTACTGCAGGTTTTAAAATAGGTACAGGACGTGTACCTAAGGTACACATAGTTTACTAGATACTAGATTGATGTCTTGAATAGATAAATCATGATGTTAGTAGGTATTGAGCATCTACAAGTCGTGTAAATGATGTACACGTCATTTAGGGGGTTAAATTTCTGATTTTTTACCTAAGGTGATGGGTTTTATCGGCGTAAATTATCTAGTGTGGACTACACATCATGAACCTTGGGTAAACTTCATGACTCGTCCAATGCCTAGATTATAGTCAACAATTCAAGGGTTTTTCTTCATCCCTTTCTCTACAGACTCCATGGATATTGACCTAAATCAGTTCTGGTGTGTTTTTGAGAGACTCCTTTCCTTCCATTTTGATTTGATCGGCCTTGGATCTTTGTTTCATTTTCTATTTGTCTTTCTATATCTATTGTGAGATATTTTCTTTAAGGTCATTCCCTGACTAGTTTTGGTGTAGCGGAAATCCATTCTTATGGTCCTTTATTGTCATTATTGGGTTTCGTTGATCTTGGATTCTATTTTGGGCATGTGCGGTCCAAAATTAGAGGTAGGTGGTTCTGTCTCTAGCCTATGATAATGACCTTGATTACTATTTCATTATAAATTTAGTTACTAAATAGTAATGATTGTTTGAGTGTGTTGGAGAAAGGTTTTTGAAAGAAAAATGGGTTTTTTATGGATTTAGATAAATGGATTATGAAATGGGTTTGAATGGTTTTCAAATAATTGAAATGGATTGTGGAATGGTTTTGAATGTTTTTCATAGAATTAAAATGATTTTTAAAAAAGAGGATATGGGTTACCATGGGTACGTAGGTGAAAGGTTTAGCTTGATGCCATCATCTATTGTTTGTTATTATCAAGGATCATTATCTTGGGGATTTACTCTGTTTCCCTGTCCCGTTTTTCTAGGGTATCGATATTGATATTTTGGGGGGTTTACTCATGGGGTATTCCTCTTATTCCTAGGTCAATATTCTAGTATTAGTTTTTGTGCACTTGATTATTGTGGTATGAGTAGTCTACTGCCTAGACCTTTAGTATACCTTGGTGTTGTGATACGAGTGCTCTTATTTTTCACTTCTTGGATTTCTGGGTTAGCCTTGATTATGCATGACTATGATTGTTGAAAATGATACAGAAAATATGCTTTGAAATTTTTATACCTTCTTTTGTTTAGAACTATGGAAAAATGGAAAAATTTCCATTTTTTCAATAAAATCACTTTTTTGATTATCATTCCTTATTTTATTTTAAATTAAGCAATCCAGAATTGTTATATAGAGAAATATTATGGAACACTTGGGAGGGATCATAATGATCTTGTTAGCTCACACCCTGCACAATGCTTCGGTGGTGCGTAGTCCTTTATTTGTAGTCCAGTACAGGGAAATTCAAGGCGCTATAGTGAGGTAGTGAGGTTAATGTTAGCTGGGATGGGTAGATGGTGGTGAGATGGTTGGAGTTCATCCATGCCATCGTTGGAGTAGCTGTTTGGTTTTGAGTTCCTTGCAGTCAGACTTGTCTTTTTGAGTTTTTAGATACTATTTTAGTTATTCTATTTCCGCTGTTTTCCTTTCAGTTATGGAATATATATTTGTTATTCATATTATATTCCTTTATATATATATATATGTATATTCCATGTGGTTTATTAGGTTGGTTGATATTATTCCCTCGAATTTGCTGTTCGATGCCAGAGTGCTTGTCACTAGCCCGTGGGGATCGAGAACACACATCAAGTATGTGACAGATCGTGTTGGGTGATGGGTTTGAGGGAAACCCAAGTCATTTCATTATAATAAATATCTTTAATTTTAATCTCCTATATTTTTAATGATATATTCAAGTAATGGTACCATTTATCAAATCATTGGTATATAAGATAATTAAGTTTTTTTATTAAAACCTTAAATTATTTCTCACTTTAGTTATAAATATGTGTTTTTAAATAATTTTTTTTATAAAAATATAATAAAAATTAATTATAAACATTTTCAAAATTATTTATCAAAGAATTGGTTTACCAAATTTTTTATTTAAACAAATGTTCTCAAATGAATCTTATTTCCATTTTACGATCATGGAACCATTCTAAGCTTTTTATAGTGTAAAAGGAATATTCATAATGTAATGATTTACCCACCATCACAACCATAATTTCCTTGATGATTCTTTTTCATGTTTATAAGTTTATTTTTAAATAAAATTCATTTCATAACATTATGTAAATTAATTTTTTTTAATGTCATTTTCAAATGAAAATGTTCCAAATATGTTTTATGTTTTCAAAAATTTATTTAAAAAATAAATGATATATTCCTCATGAAATAATTTAAATAATCTTTAAAAATTATTTTCCAACTAACATGACATCTCTTGGTGTTACTAATTCCTTAATGGGGATATTATATATGGGTACCATTCATTTTATTTCTCAAAATGGTTTATTTATTGATGGCTTGTTGTTTATGAAATATGTTTCCTTTCCATAGGTTATATGATTATGAAAACCATTTATCTTAAAAGGGTTATATGATTATGATACCCAATTCATTTCTCTGGTTATTATATGATTACCTTACATTTTTTCATATATTATGATATAATGAAATATTTATGATACCTATTTTATTTCATTTGTTATAATATGATTATTTTTTATGATAATGGGGCATACATATGTATTGTTTCATTACGTGATGGGTGATAATAATATATCCCTTTAATATAATGGGTAAATATTTTTATATCTCATGATATAGACATGAATGGAATGGTATTTGAACTCAGATATGTAATATAGGGATAGAATGTGAAGTGTACATGGTTCAGTAATATAGGGCTAGAATGGGGTATGAATCTGGTTCAGTAATGGACTTTATTCACTGTGATGGTATTGGAAGTAATCATTGACTAATATGAAATTATTTTCTATGCTTTTGTGTATGCCTAAAATTCCATGTCTTATGCTCTCATGGAATATTTTCATTGATTCTGTTATGATTCATGTATTTTGAATTTATAATCTCTATGACATCACTCTGGATTATGATCTTTGATATACACAGTTTGACAATCTAATGCTATGAACATGTTATAATAGACTTATACTCATGATTATGCTTATATATCTCCCTTCATTACCCTTACTGATCATATGAGATCACCCTTTGTTATCATTATTTTACGTAGGATATGAAGATATATACTATGTATGATGTGTCTAAGAAGGTTTCTAGTCATAGATATACTAGTGGGAGATAAGTTTTCTCAATTATGTACCACTATTTATTTATCCTAGTTTCTAAAGAAACTAAACTAATATGGTCATTGGGCATGTGTTTGTTTAATGTAATGATTTTTTCCAAAATCATGTAATGTATCTATATGAGAATACTAGAGTTCTAAAATGTTTACCCTTACTAATAATATACGATCACCCTTTCTTATGTTTCTATTTTCCCTATATTAAGAAGAATTGTATTAGGTAAGAAATTTATAATAAGAATACTATTAGAAAAAACATTGTCATAGATGTTGAATATTTTTTTAAATATTTTTATTATGAATGTTTCCTCTAAATCTATTATATATTATGGTCAATGGGCATGTATTATTTTTTAAATGAATTGAATATTCAACTAAAATTATGAAATATTTATATATGTTATTCTAGGGCCACCAAAGTATGTATCTTATTAGGGTAAATTTATTTTTTATATTTGATTAGAAAATATTAATTAGATTCCTTAGGATAATACTATGTGTAAAAGAACATCATATGTCATAGTATTGAAAAAAGTGTGATTTTTGTAGAATATATATCCATTTTTAGACACTAGAATGTGTAAGCGGTTATGACACATATGCATTTAGTGGTACAAACATTGAATTTATAAAATTAGGTTTTTACTCAATCCTAAATAGTGTATGATTAGTTGGATTAAAATTAAAAAAATGGATAGAACCTTATTTTTGATATTCTTGGGACAATCAAAATTTTATTTAGGAACCATTATATATGAATTGAATAGCCAATGACCATTAATTATCTAGGTTAAACCTAAGGTGTCATATATTTAAATGAATATGTCATCACTTAAAAATTATAAAGAGGATTTTTCATGATTATATGATTACTCAATATGATTATTTTTCCTCACACTAAACTTTTTGGTTTAATCATTATCTATAACTAGGAAGAATAATGATAATGATGAAGTTTGAGAACAATTTAATGATTTTCTTCATGAGAAACTAAATTTTAGGGGAGATGGAATGCAAGATAATATTAGTATGCTTATGAGACATTCTAAATCTATCAATCATAAAGATATTCCAAATGATAGAGGGATGGAAACACTTATTGTTGGATACAGTATGAGAAAATGTTTAAATTATTTTAGTGGGACAAATGATCCACTAATTTCTAGAAAATGGAATAGTACCATTGAAAATATATTTTACCTTATCATATTCTAGGAGAATATGCAATTTATTTTTACATATTTTTTATCGGAAAAGGGAAGAAAAATAAATTGTGGTGTTTTATCAAGAACCCAAGAAAACAATATGAAATTGAAACCATGGTGTGGGATTTGTTTTGGTGGTTAATTTTTAATAATTAACTTCATCATATTCCTCATATGAAAATGGAGAAGGTATTCCAGTAGTTAACGTAGAGGGATGATGAATCAATTTGTATATGTGAGGGAAATTTAAAAGAAATTAAGGTACACATATGGTATTATGATTTTACAAAGATATAATATTGATCTATTCCTCATTAGATTAAAACCATGTATCTAAATGTAATAGTGATAAGAGACTTTAGTTTCTATGAAGAAATCATTTTATGTTGCCTCATAGTGTAAATGGAGATCAGAGTCTTCCATCAATGTCATGATTTTTTATTAGAAATGAAATATGAAATAAGAAATAAATTAGAATAAAAGAAACATGAAAGTAAAAAACAGGAGTCTATATTTATTCTAGAAGTGTGGAATTAAACATGGAGTTATTTTCATTATGGATTCTGGTAAATGTTTTTAGTGTGGATGAATAGTCTATCGAGTTAAGGAATCAAAATCTAACGTGAAAAGGGTAGTCATTAACGGTGATAAAGATCAACCAAGTATTCCAACCACGTGAATATTGTATAATTATATGGGGTATGCTAATTATGTTGATCAGTGTATGAATCTGGTGGTTTATGAAGAAATTTGGTATCAAAAACCCCTTCATCAAAGAGAAAATGTGAATACCCTTGGGATTAAAACATTTATAGTGGGTCATGAGAAGGGTGTTGAGTAGTACAATAACCCTAAAATATCCAAATTAAAATTTTTATGTAATTATAACTCTTCCAACTAATTTATATCTAAATATTTTTCTATCGGTATTATGTCACCACCAAAATGATTATATTTTGAGTTATAAATAATAACTCTTAATGGTACAATGAACAAATCTCAAGTCTATAACTCCTATATAATAAATGTTTATAGAAATTTGATTTATAAAAATCATGTGATTCACCCAAAAGTTGAATTTGATGTTATTTTGGGAATTAATATCTTTTCTATTTATAGAGAATACCAATTTCCAAATAATGAAAGTAACAATTTTTATTCAAAATCAACCTATGGTCATCCTGTGTTGTAAGTATAAAGATGAGAATCAAATGGAAATTTCTTCTTCTTTAACTTTATTACATTAAATTCATGAGGGATACTTACCTAAAATGGTTGATGAGAAACTCAACATTAATTAAAATTCTATTATTTTGTAATAAACTACCATTTTTTCTATATACATTCCTAGTCTTCCCTCTATCCATTAAGTTGGAATTTCAATAGAACTCATACCTATTACTGCAACTATTTCAATGAATCCATAATGAATAACCCCAATGTATTTGAATGAATTTAAGAATAAACTATATGATAATATAGATAAGGTGCTCATATACCCTAGTGTATCACCATGGTGTGAACAAGTTTTTTTAATAATGGAATGGTCAATGCATCTATACATTGATAATGGATAACATAATAGAAACACTATCAAGAAAGAGCTTCCTTAACCTTATATTCATGATTTATTAATCAACTATATAAATATCAATACTTTTTTAAGACAAAACTTTGTTACAAATACCAATAATTAAATTTCAAAATGGGCGATATACCCATGATAGTCATCCGTACAAGGTATGGTCATTTTGAATTTAGAGTGATTCCATTTAAACGTACCAGTCCACCTATTATTTTCATTGTTATAATGAATAATGGTTTTGAGATAACATTGATTATTTTTTGGTTGTGTTTATATATTATATTCTTATATATACCAATTTAAAGGAAGAACATGAAGATAATTGGAGGATTCTATTGATGACCCTATGGAAGAATTAGTTGTATGCCTATAACAACCTGATTTTTTACCATGGTATGAATCATTGTTTTTTCACATTTAATATTTCATTTAATCATGGTAAAGTTGTGATATAAACTAGGGAATCCATAAGGAACATCCAAGGATGGTTTAGAGGCCTAAGGTCTTGAAAATGTGCTGCAAGATGGGCCGCATGGTTAGTGTAAACCGTGCAGACCCCGGCACACGGTTGTGCGGCCTGCTGTTAAGGTTTCAGTGAATCCAAAAATACGGTACACATGATTTAAAAAAACATGCTCATAAACTATGTGGAATTGGAGGATGTGATAGATCAATACACCACAGTTTTGAAAACCATGAGAAGAAACCTTTCATGCCCAATTTTGAGGGAAAATGACCATCCCCCACTTAAAATATATCATATTTTACTCCTCCTCTTTTTATTCCTATGAACAGAACTAGAGGGTTCCCCTCTTATTTTAGCTCAAATAATTTTAAGCTTAAGTCTATTACTACACCTCTATCCATTGACCGATATTCGATCCGAAGGAAGCGTCAGATAGACCATGGTAAGGCCAACCTCTTGCACTCTTCCTTCCGTGGTTAATCTCCCTAACTGTTGTGCTATTTATATGAAGGCTCATTCACCCTATTTTTAGATATTTGGAATGAAACTCAGATGTCTTCCAACTTGATTTGAATATGAGGTTTATACCAATAAAACCATCATATATGGACCTAAGGTAGGTGGTCACGTAGTTTTCTATTTGAGTTCTAGCTGTTTCATATTTATTCCACCGTGTTGTGAGATGGACTTTGCCGATCTCATTTGGTGTGTTTATTACATCATCTATAATCAACCCTAGTGTGTTGAATTAGATTAGTTAAACCTTTTTTGGGAGTTTATACACCATTTACACAATATATGGACACTCAAGGTGTGTTCCATCCTAATTGGCCATTTTAGGCCAATTTCCCAAAATGAAAAATTATGCTTTGTATCTCCCATCTATGGTTGATATTGAATTGAACTTTGTCTCATATGTATTTCGATGAACACAAGACACCACATGGGTGTTTTTACCTCTTAGTCTTGGAATTTCCAAATTTACCTTCTTACTATTTGATATGGACTTTGTGATGGATAGTGGTCTTGTAATTGGGGTTTCCATGTTAGTCATATTGAATGAGGTGTCTTGATTAATTATTTCATAGGTAATGAATTATTCTCCTAGAAATTAATTGAATGAATATGTGATGAATCCTTTTTTAAGATTAAAATATAAATTATTAATATGTAATACCTTAATTTTTCTACTTATGACAATAAATGTGCCTCTTTCATGGTTTTGGACTTGATGAGAGTTTGAGAGGTGCATGACTCATGTCCTGCATGTTATAAGTGTTATTCCTTATATATGTAGAGCTAAGGGACCATGAGAGCCCTAGTGCAAAGACTATGAGAGATTTTTTTTCGAGGACCCAAGTATTGCAAGATCCTTGGGGTGGGAAAGACTATGAGAGCTCCCATGTATTTTTTCCAAGAGACCGTGAGAGCTCTTGGGGTTGGGTCAGGGTTAGACCATGATAGATTCCTTAAAATAAGTTGTTTGAGAGTTACATCCTGATCCTTCCCAACTAATATATATATATATATATATATATATGATTATACTATATATATACTTGTGCCGAGTGACATGATTAGACATACCAGCCATAGGTTGAAGGAGGTATAACGGCTAGGTGCCCTTTAGGAACCTGAGCAGAAGGTTATTTATTTATTCAACATTGTTTACATTCCATCTATTACCTTCACACTATCTAATTAAGAGTTGAAACTCCGATTACACATAGAAATAATTGGTGGTGGCTTATTAAGAGGTTTGTCTCACACCCTACTTGATCCACCTTGGGCACTCAAAAAGCCCTTTTTCCTATAGTTATGGCTAGATGCAAGATCCACACTTTTGGTAGTTGGTTATTATTGTTTAGTTAGAGCTTTGGAGTAGAGGATTGGGCTTAGGATCGAGATTATATGAAGCTTCTTTCGGTTTTTATTCTATTTTTTAATTTTTTAGTCATATGTATGATTCATGTTCCTTGTTCCCTTGTTATACTTGCATTCCATGAATACATGTGGTATTAGTCACTATTTATGATGATTTTTCTATGTTATTTAGTTATTCAATATTCTGTTGTATCTAATTATGTTTCATTTGTTTATTGTATTTATTTGATTGGTCATTCTTCCACTATTTTTTATTTCTATTGCATCCACTATGAAATCTGGGGAAAGGGTTAAGTGGAAGTCAGTCTCAGGGAACAAGTTAAGTGGAATCCGGGTTTGGGATGTAACAAAGTGGTATCATAGGGTTTTATTTCTTTATTTAGAATTTTAGGATATATATTAGAGATTAAAAATGATCAGGACGTTGTCACAAGCTGTGCTTGGGTTTTGCGAACCCGTGTACGAGGTAAGGGCCAAGTTGCTTGGATCATTGTTGTTTTTGATTCTGTTAGTTACTATGGATTTTATTTCACCATCTGGTTATTCACCTGTTTTGTGAAATTATTAATATTTTTGATATTTAAATTTTTATTTTATTTCTTGACTCGATGAAATGAGGGTTACATATTAGAACATTTGTCACGACCCGCCCTCGGGTCCGTGCCGTGACTACCCCAAGCCCGCCTTCCATAGGCTAGGGGCTGGCGACTAGCACCAAGGCGTAATTCCCGGTAAAAAGGGAAGGCATTTCCTTTGTAAAGTAAACAAACACCATAGAGAAAGCAAGCGGAAAGTAAACACTAAGAAAAAGCAGAGTACAACTGGAAGTGCGGAAAAGTAAAAGGGCCAGTATACAAACCCAAACTGAAAGTAAAGTACAACTCGAAAGGGAAAACAACAACTGTAAGTAAAAGCCGCTACACCGAGCTGTCCACTGGAGATCCCACCTGAAGGGTGGGTACGGATAGCTCCACTGCTCGACGGGTCCCGCCGTCCGCTCCGAACACGTCCCGCCCAGTGGTCCACCTCCAGGTACCGTCCTGCTCTACAAGCCTCATCCAAGATCAACGATGTACGTCGTCTGCAACCAACACAACGTAGTGCGGGCATAGCCCGTGCAGGGGTGAGTATAAGATACTCAGTAGGGACCCCGAGACCCCTGTAGGTGTCCCGAAATCCACAAAGGATAAACCACAAAGAAAAATACAAACACGAAGTAACAACCGACAATGCTTAGGTATATTCCCATACATATACCTAAGTCATCAATTTCAAATACGCTCCAACCTCCGAGCCCAAGTACAACTCAGTACACACAGGAAAGTAAACGTATTCCACACAGGAAAGCAAAACGTAATCCACACAGGATAGCACAACACAATCCACACAGGAAATCAATTAGGATTCAGCTTACACCAGGATTTTCATTATCAAAACCGTAACTGCTGAAGAGCCCCATCTCTGAAGTGTACAGTGGTCCTGTCACGACTCCGAGGTACTGCTCACTAACCTAAGACTGCTGAAGTACTTATAAGGCCCCAGCCTTAAACCTTACTTAATCTTGAGTTATTACAAGATTACACGTTGAGGATCTTTTCGGGTTTAGAGTTTTAGAGAATTAGATCATAAGACTTGCATTACATTCCACATATAAACAAAGTGGTTACATAAAGATAGTATTCTTCATTCCCATCAATGGAATCACATTTAAAATAAAACATGGATTATTTCTTGACACATCCTTGACTCTAACATCTTATCATGTACCTTTCCCTTGACCTGTGAAAAACATTTCAAAAACTTGGGATGAGCATAAAAACTCAGTATGGGTTATAAAAAAAACATGGAAAGGAAACATGAGTTCATATATAAATAAGAATGAAATCATACTTTACCCATAAAACATAGGCACTTTAACATACCTCATAAAAACATGAATAAATCATATAAATCATAATACGTAAAGGTAACTTGAGGCATTCATAACATTCTTACGTAGGGAGTAACCCTCTTGGTTACGTTTGGAATACCCATCACAGTATATTCCCTAAAATCTCTTCGGAGAAACCTTAACGTTTCACTCCTTCGCGTTACCCAATGCATTGGAGAGCTATAACGGGCTCACCCGCCCTTAGTTTATCACGGAACCACCCGTCTTCATAATAATGCCCAAGAACCATAACATAATCATATCACATAAAACATGCATAAAGGAAACATAACATTTCCACATTTCAATCACGAGATATCAATACAACACATTGATATAATAAAAACATTATGAAAACCATTTTCAATACCAAAATAAAATAAAAGTAAAATATGGTATTTATTTTTCTTTTAAAAAGAAGGTATGGCTTGTAGAGGAAGCCGAAACTCAAATAACGGTTACGACGGCGGAGAAGTCGTTGTCGCCGCATACGTACGACAAAAACATTCCCTTTTGTCGTTTAGTAAACGCTTCGTATAAAAAATATTCCTTTTGAATAAACGTAAAAGTCAAAGGGGTTTATACACCGTATAAAATAAGGTTGTGTATAAAACAAAATATGCCTCAATGAAAGGAGATTGAGACGAAATCCCATACAAAGATAATTTATAAAATAAAATAGATACATTATGTGTATTCACTATAAGTACACATAAATAAAGTACAAATACAAGATACGACATAATAACATAATGACATAATTTGAAAGTAGGAGATTAACCCAAAGAATGGAAATTGGGTTAAGAAGTTCCCATACCTCGTATCCGACTTGACCCGACCGTTCTTTAAACTCCTGAATAATAAACTTGAGTTAATCTCTACTTGCTTATGAATCTTTTTCAAGTTCATTATTCCTTTTATACCATGTTATGAACATCATGTAATCATTTAAGTTAACAATGTTCATTTTGTCGGTATTTGGTTCTTAAGTCAAAAATAGACTTCTTACACTTACATGTTGTTAATTTGGTCAATGTTTCATTATATCCAGAATGGTATTCATTATGTAGATATCATATATGTCATATATATCCAGTACATACATTCATTTATAATATTACATCACATTTAGAGGTAAGAAATGAAATGCATCGTTCATGGAGACGGTAAGCCGTACGTACGCATGAACGCTACTTCCATTTCTATTTCATATTTTCTGGAATGGAATCATAATGATATAAAAGTATATTATAATTCCAGTATAACAACATATATAATATCATTAACTTTATCCTTTACACATCCCACATATGGTATTAACGAATCAAATCACTTTTAGGGGGCGGTAGTCCGCACTTCCTAAAATGAAGATATCGTGTTTTACCCATAATGGAAACCATAAAGGTATGCCCAAAATGAAAAAAACAGAAGCTTAAGGAAAACATAAACATATAATATATCATATATAAAAATAGTGACATCATAATGGCCACCTTTGAAGGTGTTAAATGAGTATTGAACAATCATCGTTTCGGGAGGCAGAATTTCGCCATCCACGGAAACCGTATGTTCTTTAACCATTTGATGTAGTTGTGTGAGAGTGTAGCTCAAATATATCTTATAACAACATCCTAGTATATTGAAGATACTGGTGTTGTTACAAAAGAAGTAAATAAAAAGAGTTTAGGGGGTCGGAGAAGCAAAATAAAACAAATGAACATGAGAGAATGAAATACCTTAAAAAGTGTAACTTCTTTTTGATTTGAGCCTAAAGGCTTCCTTTGAAAGGATTCTGCCCAAAGGGAATCCTCTAGGATGAGGAGAGGGATGTGGAGAGAGCAAATGGGCAGGGGTTGGCCGAGCCAATGGCTTGAAGAGTGTGTGAAATGAGGTAGAGGTGGGGGCCTTTTATAAGAGGAGTGGAGGGGCACTTTTGGAAAGTAAAGAAACATTACATTATTTGAAAATGTGATTCGGTTTTAAAAGGTCCCACATTGATAGAATTCGTGGATAAGGTGATAAGGCATCGAAATCAACTCATCCAATTGGTTTTGGCCATGTGTAGTTCATAGATTTTACATTATCTTTCTATTTTATTTAAATCGTCAAATAATGATGTCATCGCTGCATCATTAGTATGTCATAAATAATTAAATTTATTTAATGTCTAAAAATTATAAAACAAATACTATGATATAGGAAATCTTTTTATCTTTCCAATGACTATTTATAATCGAAATTTGGACTTGTATAACCCCACTTAAAAATTGTTTTAGTAAAACAATTTATGTTAGTGTCATTTTCACTTTAACATTAAATAAAAATATATTATTGTCATTTTCCAACTAAAGTGGATACATGGGGTCCCCAAGTTAGGCCATGGCTTGTCTTGGTCGGCCATGACACAACCAATGAGGTTGGGACATGTGTCTAGGTCATTTTATATTATTAAAGCATTATTTATTCCTTAAACTACACTAATTACCACTAATCGCGATTAACAACTTAATAAGTTACTATTCACCAAAAAATTATTTTAATCTCATTGAACCACATTTTACTTATTAATGATAACCATGTATGTCGGATTTTCAAAATTCAATACACATTAGTGGTAAACTTTCATTTAACTGAAAAATCAGTTTGCTTGATTACCACTTAGTGGTTTCACTATTCATCAAAAATTGAAGTTTTTCAGAAAATTACCAAAAATTCACCCTAAGCTATATTTGATATTCCGAATTCAAAAATGAAGTCTATTTTACAAAATTCAAATCATATAAGTCACATTAATTAATTTAATAATTAATTCCCGCTGCCAGAGCAAATAGCGTGTTTTTACAAAACAATAAGTATCAAAAGATTGACACCAGTTTAAGTCTAATTTCAAAGTGAAATTGATTCCAATGACCACCATTGGATAAAATGGTAAAAATATATTCTAATTTCACTTTAAAACCAATTCAAAAGATAATCTAATCATATAAATAAATTAGATCAAAAAGAGGTTTTGAATTAAAATGCAACATTTTACACTATTCATAAAAAAAATGAACTTTATCAGAAAGGTACCAAAAATTACACAAAGTAAAATTTGATATCCCGATTCTTAATAAAAGTTTTATTTGGTCCAAAAGAATGTATAAGAGTGATCAAAACTATATTTAATGACGGTTCACCATTAAAAGGTGATAAGTGAACCTTTAGTGAAAATTAGAGTATAAAAGCCTAAAATTGAACTCTTTCCGTATTTTAAGCCTTTATCTTTTATTGGGTAAATGTAAAAACATCTAAAAACATATCTATTCATATTTTAGTTATTTCTATTCATTCCCGCCAGTACAACGGCTACTTGTTAACTAACATTTAAAATAATATTATTATATTACTAGTGTGCTACGTAAGTTTCAAAGAAACTCATCGTTGCGTATCGGGTACGCTATCGAACATAGCGACCCCTTTTAATTAAAATTCATATTTAATTCTCAAATATTAATAAATATGAAAATTATTTATTCTTTAATTACCTGGGATGTTACATCCTTCCCCCCTTTTGGGAATTGCGTCCTCGCAATTTTATTCACTTATCAAAATAAGTGGGGGTATTTATCCCTCATAGCATTTTCAGATTCCCACGTTGCCTCTTCAATCACATGGTTTTTCCAAAAAACCTTTACCTGATGAATCACCTTATTCCGTAACACTTGCTCCTTATGGTCAAGAATCTGGACCGGTTGTTCCTCATAAGATAGGTTCTCTTCCAGCTGAACTACCTCTGGACTCAAAACATGAGATGGATCTGGCATATACTTTATCAACATCGAAACGTGAAAAACATTGTGTACCTGAGATAAACTCGGAGGTAAAGCCACTCGGTATGCAACTGATCCAACTCTTTCCAGAATTTCGTATGGTCCAATGAACCTTGGACTCAACTTTCCTTTGTTACCAAATCTCATCACACTTTTCCAAGGAGAAACCTTAAGAAAAACATGATCACCTACCTCGAAAGATAGATCCTTCCTCCGGTTATCCGCATAACTCTTCTGCCTGCTCTGAGCTGTTCTCATGTGTTTCTGAATCAGCTGAACTTTTTCTGCCATCTCTTCTACCAATTCTGGTCCCATCAACCCACTTCATCCCAGAAAGCTGGATTTCGACACCGCTTCCCATATAATGCCTGAAATGGTGCCATCTGTATACTAGAATGAAAACTGTTATTATATGAAAACTCAACCAAAGAAAGATGTTGGTCCCAACTTCCCTGATAATCCATAGAACAAGCTCGTAGCATATCCTCCAATGTCTGAATTGTTCGTTCTGACTGCCCATCTGATTGAGGATGAAAAGCTGTACTAAAATTGAATTCAGTACCCAACGACTTCTGAAGGCCTTTCCAAAAGTTAGAAGTAAACCTGGGATCACGATCTGATACAATGGAGAGAGGAACTCCATGTAACCTGACTATCTCTTTAAGATACAAACGGGAAAGTTGATCAAGAGAGAAAGTATCTCGTATAGCAAGGAAATGAGCAGATTTGGTCAAGCGATCAACAATAACCCAGATTGCATTATTACCTCGAGATGTCTTCGGTAATCCAACAACAAAGTCCATGGATATATTCTCCCATTCCCACTCTGGAACTGGTAAAGGCTGAAGCATCCCTTTCGGTAACTGCCGCTCTGCTTTAACCTGTTGACATGTCAAACACTTCACAGTAAAATCAGCAATATCTCTTTTCATTCCATCCCACCAGTAATACTCCCGCAGACCTCTGTACATCTTAGTACTAACAGGATGAAAAAACAACTCATTCTTCAACTGTGAATCAGAAGGCACACACAATCTCTTCCCAAACCTCAAAACACAAACACAAACTTATCCAAGAACTCATGGAAAATTTTATTCATAAGGTCCATGAATACAGTAGGTGCATTGGTTATCCCAAAAGGCATAAATAAAAATTCATAATGGCCATATCTAGTACGGAACACAATCTTCGGAACATCTGCTTCTTTTTCTTTCAACTGATGGTACCCCGACCTCAAGTCAATCTTCGAAAAATACTGAGCTCCCTGGAGCTGATACCACTTCATTTGATGGCCCAACATCTGCTGAAGTAGTTGCAAAGGATTTCACCACCCCTTTCTGCTTGTAGTCTAACTGCTTCCCTTCACTCAAGCTCCTTGTCGGACACTCGTTTGCATAGTGACCCATCTCATTGCACTTATAACATTTCACTAACTGTAAATCAAATTTATTCTTACCTTCACCTTGATCCTTTTCAGTGCAATCACGAGCCTTATGTCCCATCTTACCACATCGGTAGCACTTCCCAGAATTCAAAAGACATTCCCCAGCATGCCTTTTGCCACATTTATCACAAATTGGAAACTTAGTTATCTTACCATCAGACCTTTTTGAAGAATTCTTACCATTCTCCTGCAACCTCGGTCTCTTCTTCTGCTGGTTGTTATAGGACACTTGGTCATCGGCAAACTCCATTTCCACCTTCTCAGCACATCGAACAAGCTTTTCATAACTTTTAAACTCACGAGAAGCCAATGCCCTTCGATACTTTGGCTTTAATCCTGAGTAAAAACGATTGATTTTACTATCAAGGTCCCGGATAAAATTTGGAGCATACCTTGCCAATCGAGTGAACCTTTCTTCATAGGCAGCCACTGAGTCTTCCTCTTGCCTCAATTCCAAGAATTGCTTTTCCATCCTAAGTCGAACAGCCTTAGGAAAATACTTCTCAAGAAACATACCTTTGAATTCATCCCAGTCAAGAGCATCAATCTCATCGGCATCCCTGATATTTTTAACCATAGACCACCACTGATCTGCTTCACCCTCCAAACGGTAAATAGCAAGACTAACCTTTTGATTGTCTGAACACCCCATGACATCAAAAATCTTCTCCAGTGCTTTAATCCACCCTTCAGCTTGCACAGGGTCAGATGATCCTCTGAATGATGGGGGATGTTGCCTCATGAAATGTTCCACCACTGACATGTTCTTCTGCGGTTGATCTGGCTGATCTCGTGCATGGATACCACCACCATTTATAGCCTGAGTCAACTGTGCCATCACTGCAACAAACTGTTCAGTTCCGATTCCGACCATCTCAGGTTGCTGATTTGGAAGGCTATCTTCCTCCTGATGTCGTCCCAACATAGCTGCTTTGTTTCCCCTACGGAAAACCATTCTGAACATGGAAATATCTTAGGCGAAGCAACATGGTAATCCGTAAATGCTATATCATTTCAATCATATTATAATTTAACACTTTTCTAACTCCTAAAGTTGTCTAAACCGACCTCTGATACCAACTATAAGGCCCCAGCCTTAAACCTTACTTAATCTTGAGTTATTACAAGATTACACGTTGAGGATCTTTTCGGGTTTAGAGTTTTAGAGAATTAGATCATAAGACTTGCATTACATTCCACATATAAACAAAGTGGTTACATAAAGATAGTATTCTTCATTCCCATCAATGGAATCACATTTAAAATAAAACATGGATTATTTCTTGACACATCCTTGACTCTAACATCTTATCATGTACCTTTCCCTTGACCTGTGAAAAACATTTCAAAAACTTGGGATGAGCATAAAAACTCAGTATGGGTTATAAAAAAAACATGGAAAGGAAACATGAGTTCATATATAAATAAGAATGAAATCATACTTTACCCATAAAACATAGGCACTTTAACATACCTCATAAAAACATGAATAAATCATATAAATCATAATACGTAAAGGTAACTTGAGGCATTCATAACATTCTTACGTAGGGAGTAACCCTCTTGGTTACGTTTGGAATACCCATCACAGTATATTCCCTAAAATCTCTTCGGAGAAACCTTAACGTTTCACTCCTTCGCGTTACCCAATGCATTGGAGAGCTATAACGGGCTCACCCGCCCTTAGTTTATCACGGAACCACCCGTCTTCATAATAATGCCCAAGAACCATAACATAATCATATCACATAAAACATGCATAAAGGAAACATAACATTTCCACATTTCAATCACGAGATATCAATACAACACATTGATATAATAAAAACATTATGAAAACCATTTTCAATACCAAAATAAAATAAAAGTAAAATATGGTATTTATTTTTCTTTTAAAAAGAAGGTATGGCTTGTAGAGGAAGCCGAAACTCAAATAACGGTTACGACGGCGGAGAATTCGTTGTCGCCGCATACGTACGACAAAAACATTCCCTTTTGTCGTTTAGTAAACGCTTCGTATAAAAAATATTCCTTTTGAATAAACGTAAAAGTCAAAGGGGTTTATACACCGTATAAAATAAGGTTGTGTATAAAACAAAATATGCCTCAATGAAAGGAGATTGAGACGAAATCCCATACAAAGATAATTTATAAAATAAAATAGATACATTATGTGTATTCACTATAAGTACACATAAATAAAGTACAAATACAAGATACGACATAATAACATAATGACATAATTTGAAAGTAGGAGATTAACCCAAAGAATGGAAATTGGGTTAAGAAGTTCCCATACCTCGTATCCGACTTGACCCGACCGTTCTTTAAACTCCTGAATAATAAACTTGAGTTAATCTCTACTTGCTTATGAATCTTTTTCAAGTTCATTATTCCTTTTATACCATGTTATGAACATCATGTAATCATTTAAGTTAACAATGTTCATTTTGTCGGTATTTGGTTCTTAAGTCAAAAATAGACTTCTTACACTTACATGTTGTTAATTTGGTCAATGTTTCATTATATCCAGAATGGTATTCATTATGTAGATATCATATATGTCATATATATCCAGTACATACATTCATTTATAATATTACATCACATTTAGAGGTAAGAAATGAAATGCATCGTTCATGGAGACGGTAAGCCGTACGTACGCATGAACGCTACTTCCATTTCTATTTCATATTTTCTGGAATGGAATCATAATGATATAAAAGTATATTATAATTCCAGTATAACAACATATATAATATCATTAACTTTATCCTTTACACATCCCACATATGGTATTAACGAATCAAATCACTTTTAGGGGGCGGTAGTCCGCACTTCCTAAAATGAAGATATCGTGTTTTACCCATAATGGAAACCATAAAGGTATGCCCAAAATGAAAAAAACAGAAGCTTAAGGAAAACATAAACATATAATATATCATATATAAAAATAGTGACATCATAATGGCCACCTTTGAAGGTGTTAAATGAGTATTGAACAATCATCGTTTCGGGAGGCAGAATTTCGCCATCCACGGAAACCGTATGTTCTTTAACCATTTGATGTAGTTGTGTGAGAGTGTAGCTCAAATATATCTTATAACAACATCCTAGTATATTGAAGATACTGGTGTTGTTACAAAAGAAGAAAATAAAAAGAGTTTAGGGGGTCGGAGAAGCAAAATAAAACAAATGAACATGAGAGAATGAAATACCTTAAAAAGTGTAACTTCTTTTTGATTTGAGCCTAAAGGCTTCCTTTGAAAGGATTCTGCCCAAAGGGAATCCTCTAGGATGAGGAGAGGGATGTGGAGAGAGCAAATGGGCAGGGGTTGGCCGAGCCAATGGCTTGAAGAGTGTGTGAAATGAGGTAGAGGTGGGGGCCTTTTATAAGAGGAGTGGAGGGGCACTTTTGGAAAGTAAAGAAACATTACATTATTTGAAAATGTGATTCGGTTTTAAAAGGTCCCACATTGATAGAATTCGTGGATAAGGTGATAAGGCATCGAAATCAACTCATCCAATTGGTTTTGGCCATGTGTAGTTCATAGATTTTACATTATCTTTCTATTTTATTTAAATCGTCAAATAATGATGTCATCGCTGCATCATTAGTATGTCATAAATAATTAAATTTATTTAATGTCTAAAAATTATAAAACAAATACTATGATATAGGAAATCTTTTTATCTTTCCAATGACTATTTATAATCGAAATTTGGACTTGTATAACCCCACTTAAAAATTGTTTTAGTAAAACAATTTATGTTAGTGTCATTTTCACTTTAACATTAAATAAAAATATATTATTGTCATTTTCCAACTAAAGTGGATACATGGGGTCCCCAAGTTAGGCCATGGCTTGTCTTGGTCGGCCATGACACAACCAATGAGGTTGGGACATGTGTCTAGGTCATTTTATATTATTAAAGCATTATTTATTCCTTAAACTACACTAATTACCACTAATCGCGATTAACAACTTAATAAGTTACTATTCACCAAAAAATTATTTTAATCTCATTGAACCACATTTTACTTATTAATGATAACCATGTATGTCGGATTTTCAAAATTCAATACACATTAGTGGTAAACTTTCATTTAACTGAAAAATCAGTTTGCTTGATTACCACTTAGTGGTTTCACTATTCATCAAAAATTGAAGTTTTTCAGAAAATTACCAAAAATTCACCCTAAGCTATATTTGATATTCCGAATTCAAAAATGAAGTCTATTTTACAAAATTCAAATTATATAAGTCACATTAATTAATTTAATAATTAATTCCCGCTGCCAGAGCAAATAGCGTGTTTTTACAAAACAATAAGTATCAAAAGATTGACACCAGTTTAAGTCTAATTTCAAAGTGAAATTGATTCCAATGACCACCATTGGATAAAATGGTAAAAATATATTCTAATTTCACTTTAAAACCAATTCAAAAGATAATCTAATCATATAAATAAATTAGATCAAAAAGAGGTTTTGAATTAAAATGCAACATTTTACACTATTCATAAAAAAAAATGAACTTTATCAGAAAGGTACCAAAAATTACACAAAGTAAAATTTGATATCCCGATTCTTAATAAAAGTTTTATTTGGTCCAAAAGAATGTATAAGAGTGATCAAAACTATATTTAATGACGGTTCACCATTAAAAGGTGATAAGTGAACCTTTAGTGAAAATTAGAGTATAAAAGCCTAAAATTGAACTCTTTCCGTATTTTAAGCCTTTATCTTTTATTGGGTAAATGTAAAAACATCTAAAAACATATCTATTCATATTTTAGTTATTTCTATTCATTCCCGCCAGTACAACGGCTACTTGTTAACTAACATTTAAAATAATATTATTATATTACTAGTGTGCTACGTAAGTTTCAAAGAAACTCATCGTTGCGTATCGGGTACGCTATCGAACATAGCGACCCCTTTTAATTAAAATTCATATTTAATTCTCAAATATTAATAAATATGAAAATTATTTATTCTTTAATTACCTGGGATGTTACAGTACTCCTCCTGTCGAGTACCGCGGGTCTGCTGCCAACTACCGGGCGCTCCGTCCGCTGAGGGTCTGCTTCCAAATACCGGGCGCTCACCCAAATAGCCTACAGAGGTACTCCTCCAGTCGAGTACCGCGGGTTTGCTGCCAACTACCAGGCGCTCCGTCCGCCGTGGGTCTGCCGCCAAATACCGGGCGCTCCGTCCACTGGGCTAGTCGACTCACTCCAAGTCGAGTCGGTCGAGCAGTCTTCAGGTCTCAGCCGGCTACACGGTCTCCGTACTCCGTATGCTCGTCTCCAGAATCGCGGGTCTGCCGCTACAACCAAGCGCACTACCTCTATCGAGTAAAAAAGAAGGTTCATCTCACATAGGAAAACTTCTTCGGATGACGGTGAAGATGATCACTGATCCATCTAAGTCGTCGGACCCACGAAGGATCGATAGGTACTAACCCCCGCAAAGACCCACACAGGATCGTAGCACTGTTCCACGTAGGATCGCTGAGTGCTGTAGTCGTCGTCGTCGAATCCACACAGGATCTCTGTACTGTCGTCGTCGCAGTCACAGTAGCAGTAGCAGTAGCACTAGGGTTCCCGCACACAGCAAGCTCGTTCGGAGGGTCCGCTCCACGAGCCGAGAGGCTGATACATCAACTGTCACAAAGTCCAGAGTTGATGTATCCAAAAGTTCCGTATCGTCAACAGGAACTCAACGCAACAGACGGCGCGTCGATCGGACGCCCGGTCTGAGAGTTATTGGCATTTTCGTCGCCGGGGCCCGGTTGGTTTTTAAGGCAAAACCAACCCGACCGTACTCCACCTGCGTCCAAACCTCGGGCGGAGTATTCCAAAAGATCCGTCTCACTAAGAGGAATACAACAAAGCTGACGGCACGTCAATCGGACGTCCGTAGCTCAAGATATGAGCGTTTCCGCTCCGAAGGTCCGGTTGGTTTCGTGTACGAACCAACCCGGCCGAACTCAAAGTAATCCGAAACCTTGAGTGCGATATACCGAAACGACCGTCTCAATCCAAGGATCGCATCGCCGCTGACGGTTCGTCAATCGGACGTCCAGTCTGAATGATATCAGCCTTTCCGTCTCACACCCTCCCTGGGAAACATCCCAGGAGGTCACCCATCCTGATCACTACTCTAAGCCAAGCACGCTTAACTACGGAGTTTTAACCACGTAGGCTCCCGAAAAAGAAGGTGCGCCTTGAGTATAGTATACTGAAACGACCGTCTCAATCCAAGGATCGCGTTGCCGCAGACGGTTCGTCGATCGGAGGTCCGTGGCTCAAGTTATGGCCAAAAGACCGAAGTCGTCTCGAAAACGGGGGGGTCCGGGTCCGGGCCGACCCGGCCCGACCCCCCTGGGTCGGCCCGAACAGGGTCGCCCCGACCCGGGTCCGACCCGGCCCGGCCGACGACGGACCGGCGCGGCGGCGCGGCCTGGCGCCGCTAGGGTCACGCGCGGGGGGCTAAGCCCTCGCTTCTAGCAAGGCGGCGCGGCTTAACAGGCGCGCCTTTTTGGAGACCGGCCCCCCCTCGTGGGGGCCTGCTTTGAAGGAAACCGGGGGGCCACCTGCCCCCCTCAAGGAAACCGCCCCCCTCTCTTAAATGAGGGGGGTTTTTGAGCTGGCCGGGGGAATTAAATTCCCCCGGCCTTTGACCTTCCAGCCGGCCACCTGGCCGGCCGGTTTTTCTCCAACCGGACCGGAAAATCTGGTCCCCTTTCCGGCTTCCGACGCCGGCGGCCCGGCGTGCTGCCGGTCTTCCCGTCTCGCCGCGGCCCGGAACCGACCGCGGTGTTCGTCGTCCGGCGTGGTGCGACGGCACCGCTCCCCTTCGCCGCGCCTTCCATTCCCCTCGACGTGGCGCGACGGCGTCGCGTTCTCGATGATTCTTCCACGGCGCGGCGCGACGGCGCCGCGCAATATAATCGGGCGAATAACCGTGTGGTGCGACGACACCTCACCACCATGTTTCATCCGCAATATAAAACATCAAGAACGAAGGAGGGGGTTCGGCCGTGTTCATGCGGTCCGGCCCCCTCACGTTAAACAATAACACATATTTAAAAACCTCACGTTAGTCACGCTAGAACCACGAACAAGGATAAATAAATAAACAATTAACAACCACCCCTACCTTGGGTATAAGGTTCGAAGATTTGTCCACGTCCCGCGGAAGACAACGTCGCGGAGGTCTGGCGTCGCGGTAGTCGTTCGTCAAATCCGTTGACGAAGAGATACGCCCGAAGAGATACGTCGTTGGCGAAACTTCGTATGCCGATGAAGGAAGTCCGAGGAGGAAGCGGCGTTCCCTTTCGTTGACACGGATGACGAAGAAGAGAGGAGCGGCGTTCTTCGTCGGAGCTTGAGCGTTCTTCGTCAAGCTTGAGCGTTCCTCGTCAAAGTTTGAAAAAGAAAGAAAAGCTCTCAAATCCTCACAAGATGGCTAAAGAGTTCTAACCCAACAAAATAAGATAAGAGCTTATTTTATTCACAAACTTAACAAAAGAATTTCAAAGGTTTGAAATTCAAAAAGGATAACTCCAAAATTAAATAACAATTGTCATGTCATTTAAAGAGGGGTTAAGGGAGTTTGAGAGAAGATGAAAAGTTTAGGGTTCGTGTGGGCCCCACCACACTTAATCCTCTCAAGGGAGGTTAAGTGGGTGTGGGTCCCACCCCTAACTTCCTTTGAGAGAAGTTAACCAACAAGTTTAAATAAAAATTTGTAATCCAAAATTTTTATTTAACTTATTCTAAACTCCCAAAAACTAACTCTCAACCCGAAATAAACGCAACCTCGGAAAAGGTCTCCTTAAGCGAATATCGGCGCTGCGAGTTCATCGGTGCCCTCGGATTTCAATTCCGAGCACCAGATCAAAAGTTAGAAATTCCCGCTCGTTCGTTCACTGAACGTACCCGAGCCAAACTTCGGAAATTGATTCCGGGCACACCGGGCCTCGGAATCAGGTGCCGTCAGAAACCGCGCTCTTGTAAAATTCCAAAGAAAATTAAGAAAAAATTTCCCCTGAATTTTACGGGACTTTACATTACTCCCACCTCAGGGCTTTACGTCCCCGTAAAGATACAACAAAAACTAGGAGAACAAATTAGGGTACTGAGCACGCATCTGAGCCTCCCGCTCCCATGTGCTCTCCTGGAGGTTTCTGTGCTGCCATCTGATGCGCACAAGAGGAATCGATCGCCCACGCAGGACCCGCTCCTGTCGATCCTCTATCTCCACCGGAACCTCTGTAAAAGTCGCCCCATCGTCAACGTCAAGCTCCCCATGGTCAATGATGTGAGTCGGGTTGTGCACGTATCACCTCAGCTGAGATACGTGGAAGACGTCGTGCACCCGGTGCAACTGAGGTGGCAGAGCCAGGCGATAAGCCACCTCGCCAATCCTACTGAGGACCTGGAAGGGTCCGATGAAGCGCGGAGATAACTTGCCGCCATGGCCAAATCTCCGAATACCACGTCGAGGTGAGACCCGCAAGAAGACGTGGTCACCACCCTCGAACTCCAGTGGCCTCTGCCTCCTGTCAGCATAAGGCTTCTGCCGGCTCTGAGCTGTACTCATCCGCCCCTGGATGACCTGGGCCATCTCAGGTCCCACAAGAGCTGTAAGATTTCTTCTTTGCCGATAAGAGAAATCTTGTCTCATCCCCTGGATGAACCACATTCTTTGCCTAATACAGTCAATCCTAACATGGATGATACTAATCCATACCAAGGATGACGTCATAAGGCCTCGACGCTACTACCAAGAGATCCAACCGTTACTCTCGCCTCCAAGAGTTGAGTCACACTATCGGCATCAGTGTGTGGTAACTGGGTCTCCTCCAGTAGATGTCTCACAAGTGAGGGTCAAGTCAACAGTCAAACTGGAACCTCTTAGTAACAACACAAAAGAGGACAGGAATGAATACATCACAAGGTATGCGTCTATTATTATTGCAGCTCATAATACAAAGACGCTACACAATAGCAAAAAGGAACTAGAAGTACAAAGGACGTATCCACTAGTTCTGCTCCTGTCCATCGGCTCCCAGAGCTCCATGATCGAAGGCCTCGGCTGCCTGAAGCTGATCTCTCGCATGTTCACCTACTCCCTGTGGTCGGGGTGGACCTCCTGGTGGTGGTGGTGGAAGAGCCTCAAAGCGTCTCCCACCTCCTACTGCTCGGCCAACTCCTCTGCCTCGTCCGCCTCCTCCCTGCGGACTGCCACGGTCGAATCTCTGCCTCTGCCTAGGTGGTTCCTCAACCGTCTGCTGCTCCTCTGCATGGCGGGTCGGGTAGTCACGAGCCATGTGGCCTTGCCCGCCGCATGCGTAGCACTGTCTTCCACTTGAAAGACTGGCTCCACGCTGTGTGCCCCGCACTGCTGAGCTAGTGTCCTGAGGTCGTCTGCCTGAAGGTCTGGTCTGTCTGGACCCCTGAGTCATCCGTCGACTGCCAGCTGCAGATGACTCTGCCACGTGCCGCCCTGCGGTGGGTTGCTGCGCTGGTGTAGACTCAGCAAGGAAGCTCTCAATCAGAAGGGCCCGCTCCAGTACTCCTGTCTGAGTCGGTATGCTGAGGGAGATCAGTGAAGCCCTGATCTCTTGTCTCAAACCCTGCTCGAAGGTCCGGGCCCGGAAGAATGGGTCTCGTACCATGTCGGTCGAGTAGCGCGAGAGATCGGTAAATCTCGCCGAGTACTGAGCGACCGTCATGCTGCCCTGCCGCAGCTGTAGAAGCTCCTGGATACGCACCGCACGAAGGGTGGCTGGGACAAACTCCGAGCGGAAGAGGCTCTCAAAGTCCGTCCAAAGTAGAGATGCCTCATCGTGCACCTGGAGCATCAAGCTCCACCATCGTCCTGCTGCTGCGTGTAGTAGGCTCGCAGCGAGGATCACCATGAGGTCTGCTGGTGTCCTCACTAGCCTAAACACTCGTACCACTGCCTCCAGCCAGTCCTCTGCTACCTGGGGATCCGTCTCCCCGAGAAACCTGGGTGGTCGCTGGCGCTGAAACTCATGCAGTGCGCTGAGGCGACGTGCATCGTCAGCGGCTGGTGCTGGAAGTATCGGGGGCTCGGCGGGTAGTGCTACCGCCGGTGCCACTGCTGACAAAGGGCCCTGCACCGAGGCCTCGTCGCTCGGTGGGCTGTCGTCACGCTCGACTCTCGGAACCCTAGCTGGCTGCCGTCGTGGGGCCATCCTAAATAGGAAACAGGTGCGCCACGGTCAAACAGTATACCTGGTGAGCTGACACAAGGAAATCACAAAGAAAACTTTGAAACATACACGCAATCAATGTTTTCGTACATTAAGTCGGAAATCAGAAGTCAGGGTCCTGGTGTACGGATACGTCGGCCGCCGCACCAACACTGGACTCCCTGGACTGATAACCACACTCAATACGCTAAACATTATTGCTTCACATAGAAAAGATCAGAGTTCGCGGTAGAACCGAACTCCTCTGATACCAATTTGTCACGACCCGCCCTCGGGTCCGTGCCGTGACTACCCCAAGCCCGCCTTCCATAGGCCAGGGGCTGGCGACTAGCAGCAAGGCGTAATTCCCGGTAAAAAGGGAAGGCATTGCCTTTGTAAAGTAAACAAACACCACAGAGAAAGCAAGCGGAAAGTAAACACTAAGCAAAAGCAGAGTACAACTGGAAGTGCGGAAAAGTAAAAGGGCCAGTATACAAACCCAAACTGAAAGTAAAGTACAACTCGAAAGGGAAAACAACAACTGTAAGTAAAAGCCGCTACACCGAGCTGTCCACTGGAGATCCCACCTGAAGGGTGGGTACAGATAGCTCCACTGCTCGACGGGTCCCGCCGTCCGCTCTGAACATGTCCCGCCCAGTGGTCCACCTCCAGGTACCGTCCTGCTCTACAAGCCTCATCCAAGATCAACGCTGTCCGTCGTCTGCAACCAACACAACGTAGTGCGGGCATAGCCCGTGCATGGGTGAGTATAAGATACCCAGTAGGGACCCCGAGACCCCTGTAGGTGTCCCGAAATCCACAAAGGATAAACCACAAAGAAAAATACAAACACGAAGTAACAACCGACAATGCTTAGGTATATGCCCATACATATACCTAAGTCATCAATTTCAAATACGCTCCAACCTCCGAGCCCAAGTACAACTCAGTCCACACAGGAAAGTAAACGTATTCCACACAGGAAAGCAAAACGTAATCCACACAGGATAGCACAACACAATCCACACAGGAAATCAATTAGGATTCAGCTCACACCAGGATTTTCATTATCAAAACCGTAACTACTGAAGAGCCCCATCTCTGAAGTGTACAGTGGTCCTGTCATGACTCCGAGGTACTGCTCACTAACCTAAGACTGCTGAAGTACTCCTCCTGTCGAGTACCGCGGGTCTGCTGCCAACTACCGGGCGCTCCGTCCGCTGAGGGTCTGCTGCCAAATACCGGGCGCTCACCCAAATAGCCTACAGAGGTACTCCTCCAGTCGAGTACCGCGGGTTTGCTGCCAACTACCAGGCGCTCCGTCCGCCTTGGGTCTGCCGCCAAATACCGGGCGCTCCGTCCACTGGGCTAGTCGACTCACTCCAAGTCAAGTCGGTCGAGCAGTCTTCAGGTCTCAGCCAGCTACACGGTCTCCGTAATCCGTATGCTCGTCTCTAGAATCGCAGGTCTGCCGCTACAACCAAGCGCACTACCTCTATCGAGTAAAAAAGAAGGTTCATCTCACACAGGAAAACTTCTTCGGATGACGGTGAAGATGATCACTGATCCATCTAAGTTGTCGGACCCACGAAGGATCGATAGGTACTAACCCCCGCAAAGACCCACACAGGATCGTAGCACTGTTCCACGTAGGATCGCTGAGTGCTGTAGTCGTCGTCGTCGTCGTCGAATCCACACAGGATCTCTGTACTGTCGTCGTCGCAGTCACAGTAGCAGTAGCAGTAGCACTAGGGTTCCCGCACACAGCAAGCTCGTTCGGAGGGTCCGCTGCACGAGCCGAGAGGCTGATACATCAACTGTCACAAAGTCCAGAGTTGATGTATCCAAAAGTTCGGTATCGTCAACAGGAACTCAATGCAACAGACGGCGCGTCGATCGGACGCCCGGTCTGAGAGTTATTGGCATTTTCGTCGCCGGGGCCCGGTTGGTTTTTAAGGCAAAACCAACCCGACCGTACTCCACCTGCGTCCAAACCTCGGGCGGAGTATTCCAAAAGATCTGTCTCACTAAGAGGAATACAACAAAGCTGACGGCACGTCAATCGGACGTCCGTAGCTCAAGATATGAGCGTTTCCGCTCCGAAGGTCCGGTTGGTTTCGTGTACGAACCAACCCGGCCGAACTCAAAGTAATCCGAAACCTTGAGTGCGATATACCGAAACGACCGTCTCGATCCAAGGATCGCATCGCCGCTGACGGTTCGTCAATCGGACGTCCAGTCTGAATGATATCAGTCTTTCCGTCTCACACCCTCCCTGGGAAACATCCCAGGAGGTCACCCATCCTGATCATTACTCTAAGACAAGCACGCTTAACTACGGAGTTTTAACCACGTAGGCTCCCGAAAAAGAAGGTGCGCCTTGAGTATAGTATACTGAAACGACCGTCTCGATCCAAGGATCGCGTTGCCGCAGACGGTTCGTCGATCGGAGGTCCGTGGCTCAAGTTATGGCCAAAAGACCGAAGTCGTCTCGAAAACGGGGGGGTCCGGGTCTGGGCCGACCCGGCCCGACCCCCCTGGGTCGGCCCGAACCGGGTCGCCCCGACCCGGGTCCGACCCGGCCCGGCTGACGACGGACCGGCGCGGCGGCGCGGCCTGGCGCCGCTAGGGTCACGCGCGGGGGGCTAAGCCCCCGCTTCCAGCAAGGCGGCGCGGCTTAAGAGGCACGCCTTTTTGGAGACCGGCCCCCCCTCGTGGGGGCCTGCTTTGAAGGCAACCGGGGGGCCGCCTGCCCCCCTCAAGGAAACGGCCCCCCTCTCTTAAATGAGGGGGGTTTTTGAGCTGGCCGGGGGAATTAAATTCCCCCGGCCTTTGACCTTCCAGCCGGCCACCTGGCCGGCCGGTTTTTCTCCAACCGGACCGGAAAATATGGTCCCCTTTCCGGCTTCCGACGCCGGCGGCCCGGCGTGCCGCCGGTCTTCCTGTCTCGCCGCGGCCCGGAACCGACCGCGGTGTTCGTCATCTGGCGCGGTGCGACGGCACCGCGCCCCTTCGCCGCGCCTTCCATTCCCCTCGACGCGGCGCGACGGCGTCGCGTTCTCGATGATTCTTCCACGGCGCGGCGCAACGGCGCCGCGCAATATAATCGGGCGAATAACCGTGTGGTGCGACGACACCTCACCACCATGTTTCATCCGCAATATAAAACATCAAGAACGAAGGAGGGGTTCGGCCGTGTTCATGCGGTCCGGCCCCCTCACGTTAAACAATAACACATATTTAAAAACCTCACGTTAGTCACGCTAGAACCACGAACAAGGATAAATAAATAAACAATTAACAACCACCCCTACCTTGGGTATAATGTTCGAAGATTTGTCAACGTCCCGCGGAAGACAACGTCGCGGAGGTCTGGCGTCGCGGCAGTCGTTCTTCAAATCCGTTGACGAAGAGATACGCCCGAAGAGATACGTCGTTGGCGAAACTTCGTATGCCGATGAAGGAAGCCCGAGGAGGAAGCGGCGTTCCATTTCATTGACACGGATGACGAAGAAGAGAGGAGCGGCATTCTTCGTCGGAGCTTGAGCGTTCTTCGTCAAGCTTGAGCGTTCCTCGTCAAAGTTTGAAAAAGAAAGAAAAGCTCTCAAATCCTCACAAGATGGCTATGGAGTTCTATCCCAACAAAATAAGATAAGAGCTTATTTTATTCACAAACTTAACAAAAGAATTTCAAAGGTTTGAAATTCAAAAAGGATAACTCCAAAATTAAATAACAATTGTCATGTCATTTAAAGAGGGGTTAAGGGAGTTTGAGAGAAGATGAAAAGTTTAGGGTTCGTGTGGGCCCCACCACACTTAATCCTCTCAAGGGACGTTAAGTGGGTGTGGGTCCCACCCCTAACTTCCTTTGAGAGAAGTTAACCAACAAGTTTAAATAAAAATTTGTAATCCAAAATTTTTATTTAACTTATTCTAAACTCCCAAAAACTAACTCTCAACCCGAAATAAACGCAACCTTGGAAAAGGTCTCCTTAAGCGAATATCGGCGCTGCGAGTTCATCGGTGCCCTCCGATTTCAATTCCGAGCACCAGATCAAAAGTTAGAAATTCCCGCTCGTTCGTTCACTGAACATACCCGAGCTAAACTTCGGAAGTTGATTCCGGGCACACCGGGCCTCGGAATCAGGTGCCGTCAGAAACCGCGCTCTTGTAAAATTCCAAAGAAAATTAAGAAAAAATTTCCCTTGAATTTTACGGGTCTTTACAACATTAATCACTATAGGCACCATATGAATTGGCCATTCATTTTTCCATGTCATGTTTACATTTTCAATAGGCATTTCCTGTTGCATATTATTTGTGCCATCTATTATATATATATATATAATTGTACTGAATCTTTTTGCTGGTTTTGGACCTTTAAATGGTGTGAGTTTATTGGGTTCCACTCTTTGGTTCACATGGTGTATGGACCCTTATGGATTAGAAAATGACATTCTAGCTAGCACAACCATTTTAGAATGGTATAATTACATTGGTAAGTGAAATTCAAATAAAGATGAAACCTAAGTGTGTCATATTTTGGTGCATGAGGTGTATGAGACCTTATGGGATGAAAAATGACATATCATTGAGTTAAGATGATTTAAATTCCTTAAATGTACTAATCAATGTAATTTCTAATGGGGAATCACATTTAACTTGAGACCATCTATCTTTCACATTCTTAACATAGAAACTTGACCTAGACCCAGACTTGGTAGTGGGTCGTGATTGTTTCTCCTTTCTTATGGTATGTTCTATCATGGTGACATGGATTTGGAAGTAGCTAGAGAGGCATGTTATTTTCCATAATAAGGATTTAATACCAATCCTAGCTTCCTGAATGCAATTTTATAAATTGATTAGTCTCTTCTAAGAAGTTTGGTTGGAATTGTAATTTTATACCACCATGAAGTCCTCGAGTAACACACCATGAAGGTGGCAATGATCATGTTACGGAGGTGGAGGCCCTTGAAGAACCAATTGTTCTTCTAGTCAACCCACCTGTGGTTACTCCTATTATACCTGAATTGGGAACTAATGCCCATTTTTTAGAGGGATTCTTGTGTATGATGCATAATAAGAAATCAGAGTGTGACCTACCCCAAGTAGGGTAGAGATGACTTGCGAGTTTTAGAAGCCGCATCCTCCTACCTTCTTAGGGGATGGAAGAACACTTGCTATAGAGTCTTGGATCGAGGCATTCCTTTATATCATTGATCACCTAGATACAGCTCTAGAGTAGAGGTTCAAGATTGATACTTACATGCTATGTGATTAAACCAAGAGGTGGTGGGGTTTCATCACCCAGGATGATAATCATAGAGTAATGGTTTGGGCTATCTTCTATACTTTCTTCTATGAATTTTTTATTCTCCCAGACTCTGAGGGATAATAGAGTTAGATAGTTCATGAATCTGCAGTAGGGGGCCATGTCGGTTATGGATTAATCATCCCATTTCACTGATCTATAATGTTTCTGGACTTCTCTAGATTCCAATGATCAGATGGCTACTAGGGGTTTTGAGGATGAGCTATGTTATGCCATCCAGTCACAAGCCAATGTGTTCAGGTTGAAAACTATTTTTGAAATCATCTACCAGGACCTTACCACAAATCCATATTTAAGAGATGTTGAGGGTGCAGGGCCAGGAGGATCAACACCTAGGGATTCTAATGGATTTTCTTCTTGAAAAAAGTGATGTTTTGAAGAACCTATAGGTGGAAGAAGTAATCAGACTCCTACCACTGATAGTTCTCATGTATTCCATTAGTGTGGAAAATCAGGTCACTTCAAAGGTCAGTTTCAACAGAATATAGTGGAATGCAGAGACTATAAAAGGATATGCCATGTAAAATCTTTATGCAGAACTTTCCATTTAGTGCCTAGTGTGTAGATATTTTCACCTACTACTCGGTCAAGAATTGGGTCAACTGGATCATGATCGGAAGGCGGTTGGAATACCACTGGTCTTTCAAGCCAAGGTGGTGTTTATGGTAGAGGCAATCAGGCTTATGACTCTCAGATTCCTTAGAGTGGCCCTGCTCAAGCCAGTCAGGCAGTGACTCAAGGTTGAGGTGCAGGTTAATTATATGTAGTCTAGCCAATGATGCATTAGCAGAGCACCAAAACATCTCATGTACGAGTTACTACTCTAGTATCCTCTAAATTAGTGTCTACTTTGTTTGTAATAAGATCTTCTCACTCATTTATATTTGAGGCAATCACTGAGATTTTGGGACTCTATGTTGAGTTATACCATGAATTTAGGATGGTAGATACACCCTTAGGTATCTGTTTAGTGGACGTTCTCCACTGTCAGAATTTCCCCCTTGAGATAGGTGATTAACTTTTCGAATGGAACTTATTTGTTCTCAACATGATAGGCCACAATGTAATCAACAAGATTGAATGTTTAGTTCCCTAAAGAGATCATATTGACGATATTATTGGAGGGTAAAATTTACATAACCATATGGAATTAAACATGTAAATAAGAGGGAATGGGATCTCAATGAGACATGATCAGGACCCAAGAAACAGAGGTTGGGTTGGGTTATGATGAAAGTCTTCAGTCTTTACCTGTATGACCATGGGTTAAAACTTTATGACTTTTATTTGGTGGTGGAGCATTTTAGAGCCATTTTTATTGATAAATTATCTAATCTACCTCCATTGTGATAGGTACATTTTACTATTGAGATTGTCCCAAGAGAATCACTTGTAACCATTCCTCCTTATTTAAGGGAAACTAATGAGCTTCTAGAGATCAAGACTTAGTTGGAGCATCTAGAGGAAAAAGGATTTATATGACCCAAAACCTCTCCTTAGGATTCACCTATCCTCTTTTATAAGAAGGTGGACCGTACACTTAGTCTTTATGGATTTATGTCGGTTGAATCAACTAACTATCAAGAACCGATATCTATTTCCTTGAATTGATGGCCTCTTCAATCAGATTCAAAGAGTGAAGATGTTTTCAAAGATATATCTGAGGTTTGGCTATCACCAGGTGTGTGTTAGGACTTCAGACATACCTTGTACGGCTTTTATAAGTAGGTATGGTTGATATGAGTACCTAGTTATGTCGTTAGAACATACAAATGCACCTTTTGTCTTCATTGATCTAATGAACCAGGTCTTTCACCCATATTTATATTATTTTGTGGTTATCTTCGTAGATAACAACTTAGTGTATTCATGATCTAGACAAGACCATGAAACACATCTTGAGATCCTGATGGATACATTGAGAGAGAATTAGATCTCGGATAAGCTCAGTAAATACCACTTTTGGGTCAACAAAGTCCACTTTCTAGGTCATATCATCTCGGAGTCAGGAGTTTCTGTTGACCCAGGGGAAGTGAGAGCTGTATTTTTCTTGTGTCTCACTGAATAATTTATTTTATATTTAGATTTTATTATGGATTTATAGATATTCTAGACACTTAATTCAAGATTTCTCTTTCCTTGTAGTGTGACTTAGATGGTTGATGAAGAAGAGTGTGAAATTCAAATGGTTAGAATCTTGTAAAGAATCCTTTCAGGAGTTGAAGGGAAGACTTAATTCAATGCCTATACTGATTATTCCAGAGCCAGGAAGGGCTTAAACATTCTACTACAACACATCATTTATTAGGCTTGGTGGGGTTTTGATGTAGGAAAATTAAGTAATTGGGTATGGTTCTCGTCGGTTGTGGCCTCACGAGCAGAATTACCCAACAAACTACCTCTTGGGAGAGTGTTATTTGGTGTTCAAAAACAAAAGAAGCCACAAGTACATATCGAATTAGCACGATCTGAATCTCAGAAAATGTAGTTGGGTTGCGTACCTACAATATTTTTATTCCAAGCTTTCCTACACTCCCAAGAAATGGAATTCAGTAGCTGATTCTCTTAGCTGAAAGAATCAATCCTAGGAAGTCCATCAGTCTAGTGATGATTGAAAGATTATTTCCTTTTTCTCGTAGATTCATGTTGAGGTTAAGGAGGATCATGGTAAGATAATTATCTCAGCCTTAATGGGGACATCTACTCTTTGGGAATGAGTAAGTTCAAGATAGCTATCTAATCCTAAAGTATTTTTCCTATGGTAAATTGTGTCAGATGACAACACATATTCTCGTCAGAAAGTCAGTGGGGATGATACTCTATTATTCCATGGGTGGGTATGAGTCCCATCATACATTAGAGATGAGTTTATGGGGGTTTACACATCTCATCATGGGTGGTTCACCAAGGTGTCACCAAAATATATCGAGATCTATGACGTTCATATCGATGGTCTAGTATGAAACATGAGATATCTGGTTTCATTATGCGATGTTACACCTATAAATTGGTGATAAAAGATCATCAGATTCCGATATTTCTTCTTCATCCATTGTCCATTGCTGAGTGGAAATGGGACGATGTTTCAATGGAATTCATAACTAGTCTACCTAGATCACCTCATAGAAACAAAGTCACGTGGGTTGTTGTTGATTGTTTGATAATGGTATCACACTTATTACCTGTACAAGATACATTCTCTATAGATGAGTTGGGAAAACTGTACCTTAAAGAGGTTGTACGTCTTCATGGGGAACCTCAATGTATCATTTTTGATAGAGATGCTCAATTTACATCATGGTTCGGGAAAGGGTTACATAAGACCCTATGTATGAAGATACTTTTGAGCATAGCCTATCACTTGTAGACTGATGGAAAAATAGACTGTACAATTCATGTAGAAGATATAATCGATGTGTGCATTCCCAACTTTGGGGGTTCTTGGGAGAAAAATATTCCCCTCATGGAGTTTTCTTATAATAACATCTACCAGGATACCATTGAGGTGGATCCCTATGATTACTTGTATGGTAGACCTTGCCTCTCATCTCTATGTTGGAAAGAGACAAGAAGAGAAGCTGTACTTGGGCCTCGTCTCATGTAGGAGACTTCAGATCTAGTCCTATTAATCAAGAAGCACATGTTTGATAGTTCAGTCCAGACATTAGTCTTATGCCAACAGATGCAAAATACCTCTTGAGTTTGAGGTCAGAGACCATGTTTCTATAAAATTATCAAATGGTTTGGGGAATAGGTGTACTCAGAAGGACGGTAAGCTGTCACCAAGGTTTGTGGGACCCTTCGAGGTTGTGAAACGGAGCAGACCCGTGGATTACCTGTTAACACGTCCTCATATATACTAGTCAATGCAGGATGTCTTTAATATATCTCAACTTCACCAATATTATCCAAACCCATATCAAGTCTTTAATCATGATGAGGTTGAGCTGGATATGGATTCTTCCTTCAACGAGTGCCCAATACATATTATTGATCGAAGAATGAATACACTATGAGGTAGGTCCATTCCTCTTGTATGAGTGTTGTGGTAGCACAAACAGGTATAGGATGAGACCTCGGAATGTGAAGCTAATATACAATCTCAGTGGCCAGAACTCTTTGCTGACAGTACCACTTTATCCTTAGAAGGAAAACTTGGGGTCAAGTTTCTATAATAAGGGGAAGTTGTAACTACCCGACTTTTGACCAAGGTAAAGATTGTTGGTTTTTCAATTTTTATATTTTATTTAGTCATGTTAAAGGTCTAATATATCCTAATGAAGTCCTAAGGAGTGTTTGGGGCTAGTTTAGAGTCTGGAGGTCTGGAAAATGGGTTATAGGATAGACCACACGGTTAGTGTAAACCATGCAGACCTAGGCGCACGGTCATGCAACATGCTGTAGATGGTTGAAGAGCCCACATGGATGGTGTGTGCATGTTTTGGTAAACTATGTTAACATGTAGTAGGTGGAATATCTATACAACAAGGTTTTCAAAAAATTTTGGAAAACTAGGAACATAAACCGTGTGCGCCCGGTTTTGAGGTGGAATGACCAATTTTTCCCCACTTAAAATCTAACCTATTTTATTCCACCTTTTCATCCCACAAACAAAAGTAGAGGGTTCTATTCTTATTTGACCTCAGAAACTATGAAGATTCAATCTCTTTCTAATCCTTAGTTTGTGGACCAATATTTTATCTAAAGGAAGTATCAGATAACCCAAGGTAAGGCTAACCTATTACACTCTTCCTTCATTGGTTAGTCTCGCTACCTGTTATAGTATTAAGATTTAGGCTCATTCACACTATTTTTTTGGTTTAGATTGCAAATAAAATATATTCTCACCTGATTTGAATCTATGGTCAATAACATGAAGGTATTTGTCTATGAACCTAAGGTAGGTGGTCACATTGTTTTCCATTTCAGTTTTGGTCATTTCATATTTCTTCACCATGAAGTGAGAAGGAATTTGTTGAGATCAAATTGTGTGTTGATTACTTCATGTATAATCGACCCTTTTTGTATAATTAGGTTAGTTAAACCTTGTTTAGGATTTTATACCCCAAACATACACTATATCGACTCCCAATGGGTGTGCCATCCAAATTGGCTATTATAGGCCAATTTTCCAAAATGAAAAAAATATGGTTTGTATCTCCCAGATTGGGTTGAGATTGAAATGAAACTTGTCTCTTGTGTATTTTGATGAACCCAAGACACTCCATGGGTGTTTGGATCTCATAGTCTTGGAATTTCCAAATTTACCAGGTGACTATTTGATATGGCCTTTATGATGCCTTGTTCTCTAGTAATTATCCTTTCAAAATTAAGCGAAGTGAATGAGGTGTATTGATTAATTGGTTCATAGGTAATAAATGATTTTCCATGAAATGAATTTAATGAATATGTGATCATTCCTAGTTTAATATTTAAATATGAATGCTTAAGACGTTATTCCTTAAGTATTCTACTTGTGATAATGAATGTGCCTGTTACAGGGGTTTGGACTTGATGAGGGAATGTGAGGTGCATGAATCATTCCCTACATATTATAAGTGTTATAACTTATGGCCATGGAGCTAAGAGACTATGAGATTCCTAGTGGGAAGACCATGATATCTTCTTTTCGAGGACCCATGCACCATGAGAGCCTTGAGGTGGGGTTGATTGTGAGATCTCCCTTGTGTTTTTTTCAAGAGACTATAAGAATTATTGGGGTTGGTCCAAGGTTAGAATATAAGAGATTCCAAGGAATATGATGTCAGATAGTTATATATATATACTTATATATATATATATATGTGATTATATTATAAATATATACATGTTCCAAGTGACATGATCAGACATACAAACCAAATAATGTAGTAGATAGTACCATTAGGTTTCCTTTAGGAACATGAGTAAGAGGTTATTTATTTATTCAACATTTCTTACCTTCCAGCTATTAACAATAAATTGTTTATTTATGAGTGCTGACTCTTATTACACATAGAAACCATTGGTGGTGGACTATTGAGATGTTTATCTTACACCCTACTCAGGCCACCTTTGGCACATGAGAAGAATATTTTCCTCTGGGTATGGATAGAGGTAAAAACCACTCTTCTAGTAGTTGATTATTATTGTTTAGTTGAAGCTTAGTAGTAGAGGATCGGTCTTAGGTTTGAGATGCTATAAAGAAACTTTTTGTTTTTGTTCTCCTTTTTACTTTTTTCACTGTATGTCTGTTGCATGTTCCCTATTCCCTTTTTTGTACTAGAATTCCATGCATACATGTTGTATCAGACACTTCCTATGAATATTTTTCTATGTTATTCTATTATTCAGTATTCCATTGTATCTAATTATGTTTATGTTGATTATTTTATTTATCTGCTTGTTCATGCTTCTGCTACGGTTTATTTTTGTTTCATTCACTGTGTACTCTGACATGGGGGCATAGTCTCCTCACCATACTACAATCACACCCCCACTACTAGTCGGTAGCCCCTGGATTATGGGGAGATGTGTCAAGGTTCATATGGAAAACTAGGATTAGGAAACTGGTTAAGTGGAATCTAGGTTTGGGATGTCATAATGCCAAACACATCAACTATGAATACTAGCTATAAAATCATTCATTCTAGTTTAATATAATATTTGGTGAGGGTATATTGTTGGATCCTTTAATGACTGATGTTATGGGACAATACCCTATACCAACCAAAATGACTAAGATAAGTAGTTTTATTAGGTTGGATGGATAATAATAATAATTTTTAAGAGATTTATTATAGAAGTTTAAACCAATAACCAAGTTGATAATGAAGGGATCTCGGTTCAATTGGATAAATAAATGTCATAAATATTTAAAGGATCTGAAGATACATTTGGTTAATTCTCCTATACTCACAATACCCTATTATGGATAAGAGACTTAGATATATAGTGATACATAAAAAAGGGAATAGGATGAGTCCTCATGTTGAATGACATGATTATAGGTTATATATCACTAAAATTAAAAGTTAATTAAAAAAATTAATTAAAAAAATTAATTAAAAAAAGTACCTGACTAATGATTTTGATATGTCAGTGGTATTTTTTCATAAAAAATACTATAACATTATCTTTATGATGAATGTTTTGATATATATTTTTATCATAAAATATTGATATAAATATCCACACAAGAAGTGTTGAATATAAAATAATGATTATTTTCCAAAATGATTAATGATTATGACTACTCAATAAACTACCACACTATGAAGGAAAACATGGAGGTCAATGTTATGGGTTTAAAGTACCGTGCTATTTTTTCGATGATTAATATTTAATATTATCCAAAATTTATAAATATGTAGAATATTGTTCTTTAAATCATGATGAATGGAGATTGATCATATCTTCCTTAGATGAATATTCAATCATCCATCATCATGAGGATTAAATAGGTTTAAAATGAACATGTTAAACTACTAAAAAAGATGAGGAATGTTTCTGAATAGAACCATTATTATGATAGACTTATATGTTTTAGGAACATAGTTAGTTTCCCATCAATGCATTAATTGAAAAAGGAGATTTAAGATTAAAATCATAGTTTATCATTCCCTATTTATTCTTAAATTAAATATATGTTTATAGATATAAATTAGAATTTCTTATGGGATAACATGAAAATGTTTATTATAGAGCTCTTATGTTAATGCCTAGTGTGTCATAAAATCAAATATTTATGGAGAAATTTTAATATGATTTTACATCCATTAACCATATAAGAATGGGAATGATAAAACATTACAATTGATTTCTTCATTAGACTCACTAAATCACTTAATGGGAATAATACTATGTGGGTTATAGTTTATCAGCATATAAAATGAGAAAATTTTATTTCCTTGATAGAAGATTTATCTATTGTTCATCTTATCACAAGACACATTAATAATTTGGTAAGGTTGAATATAGTACCATAGTTATCTGTATCTGATTAGGGTTTAAGGTTTACCTATATGTTCTATAGAAATCATTAGTAAGAGATGAATATGGGATAGAGCATTATCACTTCATATCTTCCTTAGTAATATGGCCAGATTGAGATAAAAATTCAAACCATAGATGATATACTGAGATATTTTAATATTTGTTTTCATGGTTTTTAGGATAAAAATATTCATTTTACAGAATATTCTTACAATCATAACTTTCAATCATGTATCTAATCCCTCATTTGGTAACAATCTTTTGGGAAGAAAAGAAATGATACAGGACGATTGGAACTGATTTCTTCCATTTGGCTATCTCGAAAGTAGCGAGAGAAAGGCAACACACGGAAATGGGGAGAAATAGATTTATCCCCTGTCAATGATTTCATTGGTTTTGGAATCGTCCCAAAATCGGGACGATTCTGACGGAAATCATCATCAACTTTTTCAATATTTTTTATATTCCCAAAATTATCCCTAGTATTTATAATGAATAATTTATAAATAAATGAATAACCATTTCATGAATAATTCACAGTTCATTCATGAGTAATTTATAAATAAATGAATAAATTCTCTTCAACGTAATTTATAAATAATAATTTATCTATGTTCAATATAATTTATAAATAATATTAACAAATAAATATTTTTTTGATAATGTGTATACAAATAATTTTGATTATAACTAATTATGTGTATAAATAATCATAAATAATTTATAAATAATTTTAATTATAGATAATTTTAATTATAATTAATTATGATTATCATGAATTAATAGTTTGAATAAATATTTTATAAATAATTTTGAATTAATAAATATTTTGAATTAATAACTATTTTGAATTAGTAATTACTTTGAATTGATAATTTTGAATTTATAATTTTTATTACCTTGAATTAATAATTCTGAATTAATAAAATATATAAATAAATTTGACTATCTTTAATTAATTTTTTAAAATTTTAAATTTTTTATTAACATATGTTCGTAGTTTAATGTTTACCTTATTTTGACGATATGAAATAAATGATTGATTAAAAACAAAATTATTATTTTTTGATTTTTTTATAAAAAATATAATAAAAATATATTTTTTAAAAGTTTATTTGTGTCATTTAACATAAATTGTTGACATGGTGGAAAATGTGTTGTCCACGGGGATTTAATCCATGGTTGTTTTTTATATTGGGTAAGTATGCCTTTTAATCTTGTGTGTATATATAATTTTTTAACAAAGGTTATTTGTGTCATTTGCATCAAAACAGTTTCATTTATTCTCATTTAAAAATTGTCACCAAACATGATGGAGAGAAATCTAAATCATTTCTTTTCTTTTACTATGTTATTGATCCAAACATAAGGATAGAAACCACAATCTTTTCTTTTCTTTTCTTTTCTTCTATAAACTATCAAATCATTTCTTTTCTTTTACTAAAATCTTACGAAACACAGTGTAAAGGTATTTTTATTATGCTCTTTGAGGAAGGAAGTTTAGAACTATAATGTGTTTGGATGAATTTGGGGAAATAATTCTTTTGTGACATGTTCATATTGAGTAAATTGAAGATATGGTGAAATGTTATTTAGTTTCACATCAAGGAAACCAAAAGTGAATAGAAAAGTTATTCAAACCATCATCGAAGAGATCTAGCATTCAAATCTAATAGCATGTTATTCATATGAGTATATATATGGGATAATTTTCAATTATTTAGAGAGAAGGGAATGTTGATAAAAATATTTATCAGCACCTTCAATTTAGGTTATTTTATTTGGACGATTTCTTATCACTTGAAACATACAATGACTTTTTCTATAGATCATATTATGTTCCATAAATGGGTATGGTGGATTCCCCCTAATTCTAGGATTAATATGAACATTGATGGCTCATGCATCTCTGGGAGTATTCATGGTGGAGGAGTAATTTTGGATTTCAAGGGAAGTGTGATGCTGGCCGTCACATCATATTATGGAATTGGCACCTCTATACTGGCAGAGGAAAAAGTGGTTCTTACGGGTCTCAATTTTTCTAGTCAATATAACATGTATCCTTCCTAGGTTGAAATAAATTCCATAGTCATTCATGAAAACCCAAACGAAGAGGCCCCTCACCTTGTTCTATCTTCTATACCATCAGAAAATGCAGAATGCTCTTCAACAGTAATGTAAAAGTCACCCATACTTGGTGCAAGGGAAATAAAGTAGCTGATCATCTGGATCCTCTTGCAGATCCAGACTCAAATGTCATGCTTTTATCAAACATTTTTTCCTTTAAATCAAAGGGGGTGAACTTGATTCGAGGGGATTCCCTTGGTCTACACTATTATAGGCCTTGTTTACCTACTCCCTTTGTATTACTTTCTTTAATAAAAATGTTAATATTGACAATGATCATGTTGTGTTCCACAATCTCTCCTTCAGAATTATATATATAATATTTGAAATATAATGAAGTCATAGGTCATAAAAATGGATAGTAATATATTTTATGGGGAATAAAAATAATAGGATCTGTATTTAAGAGAGATTTTTTTTTATAACAAACACAATCACTTAGTTAATAATTTCTTACAGAATAATAAATTTGAGGAAGCTATGTGGGAACGTGAGGATGTGATGAGGCAAAAGTATCATCAATTTATTTTATAATAGTAATATAATTTAGGTTGGATTATAATAGTGGGGTAAAAATATAACCCCCAAAATTTAATGATATATTTTCATTCAAAGAAATTTTATTTCATTGATATCTTACTTTACACACAAAACCATGTTTAAAAAAATAGTGATATACTATGGAAATATTATTATTTAATATAATAGTTACCACCTAGGAAATTAATCAGTGAGTATGAAAATTATTAACAAAATTATAATATATATATATATATATTTTTATTCTATAATTCAAATATATAGATTTATTATTAAAAAATATTTATTAGATATTAATAAAACCATTTCATAATGAAATGTACTATTTTTTAAAGAAATGTATTTTCTCGGGGTTTTATTTTTTTATATAAATAAATAAATTTATCACTATTAAAAAGTTATTTTAATAAAATTTTATGATAATGTATTATTTTCCATTCATACATTAATTTTATAATAGTTATGAATGAAGATAAAATTATTTAATCTTAGAATGTGTTATTTTTAGGAAAACATATTTTATTCACACAATGTGATATTATCCTAATAAATTATATTAATCAATATTTATGAATTATTTTAATAAAATGTATGAAATTTTTTAGAATTCCTATAATAGTTTTTATGTGGAATTTAATAATAATAAATATTATTTTATGCTTAAAAATGACGTTTTATAAAAATATTTTTATTGGGTATTGCACACATAATTTAAATTTAACTATTACCAATTATAGAAATTGAATTGGATAAATTGGTTTATATATTTTAAATAATAATTTAAAAATTTTTAATGACTATAAAATAATTTTTATTGACAATAAATTCTAGAAAGAGGTAATATTTGTAAACACAATTACTGTTAAAAAAAGTTTATTGAGGGTTAAACTAAGATATAAGAGTAAAATTCCATATAAGAAATTAAAATTCTTGTTATTTGAAGACTTTTTGACTTAATATTATCCTAAATTATAAATCTTTTACATTTGCATCTTATTTCCTAATAAAGAGACCTTATATTTTTTAAATCTTTTATGTATTTCTATGTATTTCACCATGCTCACTTATAAAATTGAACCAATTCTACACCATTATTCACACAAAATGATACCACTATCTTAGACATAGACTACCAAAAAAATTCCTAGATCCATCATATTCATTATTGAACCTCTTTCCAAATACTAATAGCATCCTATGAATGATTAACATGTATTCCAAATGAGGCCTCTCAATAAAAAGGTAATCACCTTACCCAACACATTAAAGGTTTAAATATCTATATATAGAATAAAAATAAGTTATATGCATCATAAAATAATGTTTTAAGTTTCAAATATATATATATATATATTATAGTATAACCATTTTCTACCTAATTTCCATCAAATGGAAAACAAATGTACCACTCATGGGTAAGTGTGTAAATCCTACACCACGGAGAGATATGATTAATTTTACAACACCGTAATTCATCATTAGTTATAAGTATAGAAATTATGATTATATTTAATATTTATAAAATAATTAAAACTCGGGAAATAAAATATATCATGTACCATATTACCTTCCTTTTTGTGGGAAACAATAATGTCATGTGTGCGTACCTTTTAAAGTACACTTCTATGATGTGATGTGATTCATTTTTAATTTATAATTTACAAGGACTATAATAATGATAAAATTAATGATTTTATTTTATATTTATGATATAATATTTATTTTTTATGGGTGATTTATTATATACCTTTCTTTTGTTCCATTCATCAAAAAGTGGGAAAATCACTTGTTTGTACTTATGGACTGTCGTCTCCACAAAGTGAAGTAATTAATTTTGTATCACCTATTTAAATAATTGGTTATAAAAGTGCCTATAAATATTATATATGGTATTTATGATATTATTATTATTATTTTTATGATGTAACCATTATTACAATGTAAGGTTCATAACTACTAAATCGAAACACACATGAAAAACAAAGTAGTTAACACCAATAATGGCCATTATTATAAAATATAACTAATCAGTGGTTATAAGATGTTATATTAAAACCATGAATTATATTATATATATTAATATATTATTTTATAATATTTTTAACAAATGAATATTTTTATACATGATGTTTTAACAACTACAAAACAAGATGGGACTTGAGGTAAGGGATGTATGTTACTGTCTCATTTCTTTTTAAGATTGATTATTCTAAATTTACATTACGGGATATTATATGAATCATATTTATTAAAAAACATATATATTATTATTCATTATAAATTCCAATAATTTCCAAAATTAATATTTTCCTCTATTTGTTACTTAAATTTTCCAAGAAAATTATTTTATGAAAAAACGGTCTTATTTTATCTTTCATGGATGAGCATTTTATTCCTTATTTGTGATGATTAAAATGATTTCAATAATGTTATTTTAAATGATCCAATGAATATATAATTTCATTTAAACCAATTTTTAGGTTATTTTTACTGATTTATAAGTTATTTTTATGATATTTTCTGAAATGGTTATTTTTGACTTTTTACAAAAAAATTTAAATGAATCTATTTTTAAAGATTACTATAGTAAATGATTTTAAAAAGATTTTGACATTAATATTATTTTAATATTAATTTAAAATATTCCATTTTTATTATCAAATAAAATAATTTTCTCAATATTCAGATAATTTTTTGTTTTTAAAGATATTGAATGAAAATGTTATATTATCTGTTTTCAAAGAAAATTTCAAATTCTCTTCTAACACTATTTTTTAGCTACATAAAAATCATTTATGGATTATTATTATTATTCAATAGGTATATGATATTTAAATACCATCTAAAGTCCTTCTCTATATGGGTTATAATGAAGTTGATTTATGGATGATCATATGAAACCCTTTTATTTCCCTTAGGTTAATTAATTTGTGATGACATTTTTATAAAACCCATTTTATTTTTGTGCATTATTTTATGATGAAATAATGGAATAAATATTTTTTAATTTACATAGGATATTATTTAATTAAATGATGAATGTTTTATGATATTGTGGATCATATATTAATGGAATTAAAAATGTGGTTGATGGGACATGAATTTTAAAGCCCTTCAATGCATTGGATAAATAATGGTATATCATGAAATAATATAGATAAGAATAGGGAGTGAACCATATTATATTAAGTAAACTATCTATTTTTATAGTACTATATGTCAACCTTTTCTTTAAAAAGGATGGAATGGGGTGTGAACCTAATCCACTCTAATATACATCATAGTGAGCCTTGACTAAGGAAATGATTCTATTTTCTTTTGAGTATACCCAAATCATATGTCATATAATTTATATAGGTTCTTAGGGATCATGATATATTATTGATTATTATACACTCTTATACCATTTTTAGGATAATTCTTTGTTCCATGATTCTGGAATAAATATTTTTGACTTATTTGGTATAACATCCTTAAGTTATAATCATGTTCTAACACCTTAATGTTTATGATCAAATATATTCATAGAATCATACAACCTGCATTTACCCTTACTATGTATGTGATCCCCCCATTTTTTTGTTTCAAATTTTAATATGATATGAAGATAGGTGTAAGGTAACAAATTTTAAATAATTTTACTATGAGATAAGGACTTTGTGGTAGACTTTGAATATCATTTACAAAATTAGTTTATTGTGTATCTAGTATACATAGACCCTAAACCTTTACAATTATTTTTAATATATTATTTTGAAAGTAATTTGATATTCATATAAAATGATGCAATTTTTTTATATTTATTCTAAGGTTTCCTCAATGATAAGTCCTCTCCCAAGCTGTATCCTTTTCGGAAAAAAGAAATCTTTGTTATTTATAACATGAGGGTCACTAGTATTCTTCAAAAGTTACTACTATTGTACTAAAACACACACACACACATATATATGTACGTATTTAGAATTATATTTTATTATTAATTATATTTTATTATTAATTATATTTCATTATATAAAATTCCATTCATTCATTGAGGATTATAGAATACCTATATCCAAGGTCCATCTTGAATGTGGATTTAACATTTTCTATTAAATTTTAAAGTCATGTGTAGTGGTACTATAACTATAGGTCCATGTACCAATCCATATTATCATGGGATAACTAGCAATGGATATGGACCCCCTGACTTATCCCCCAATAAACATGTTCTGGACCACCCGTGGCTACTGTTCCATTAGCTAACACCTATATCCACATGCTAGTTTTACCTTGGCTATTGTCCCTCAATCCAACCATATATAGCCATGGGTGGGCATTCCATTTGTAATAGACCCAGTAACATACTCCTTATATTGACTTTCTAGAATACATATGCCTATAAGTACTCATTCCAAACCCCAATAGAAACATTCTATCATGCCTTTTCTATAGGGCCTTTTCGATTCCCTTCCTATGGATGTTTTTTCACAGGTTGGCATTGGAAAAAATATATATGTCCACAATTAGATATCTAAGGATTTATGTGAATTTTATAGTAATATCTATTATCTGATTATTATTCTAGATTCCATTGGTGAATGTGTTGTATATAAACTTATAGAAGATTGATTTAATAATTGGATGTATTTGTTCTCATTGAGTGAAAGAAATGTAATTTTAATATATGGATCAAAATAGGTACATGTTTCCATTTTGAGTTTTATACCCTTGATATGGTTGAGGATGGAATGTGGAAATGATTTTTTTGTTGAGATGTGAAGTTCTTATGGCAGTTTTGGTATCATGATTGTTTTAATATGGTAGGATTGGGTGGAATAATATCCTAGTTATATTTACATATGGGTTTACATGGGATTGATAATAGAGATACTGAATAGATTTTTCTAGTAATAGTAGAGTTCTAAAAAATGAATCATGGTATTTGAATTGTGTTTAAGTTGCATGTGACGATGTTTAAATCATGACATTACTAGGATACCTTGAATTCTTGAGAATGAAGGAAATTAAGGTCATTTTATCTATATGATATTAACATTAATGGGAGGCATGGTAAATTTTATAGGTAATAGGGTATATAATATATCATTTGATAATAGTTGGTAAATAATAAAGAGTTTATAATGTGGTAATTTAGGAGTGTATACTATTTTACAGTTATGAATTAATTGAGTTTTAATAATGTTAAAGAGTTTATGTGAGTGTTCATTGGAGGTTTACTATGTACTTGAAAAGGTGGGGTTGTTTCATTTAATACTTATTAAAGAAGGTTAGGATGTATATAGAGAATCAATGTTGGTTAAAAGAGATTCATCAATGGGATTATGATCACTACAACGAACTACATGCTTCCTCCATTGAAAATTTTAATTATATCATGTCAACATGAGAGAGATGGTGAGGTCGAATAATGGAATGCACCATTTTGTTCCATAAGACATATATTTCATTTAGGAAAATTTAATGGGGTTTGTATGTGGTCACACATAGAGTGTAATATAATGTGACTTGGATATTTCTCATCCTTCATGATGGATGCAAGACCATGAGTTCTATATGGTTCTATAGATCTAGATAAATTGGAAATGGTGGCTATGAGTGGAGAAATTTTCTCCATAGAGAATGAGATAGCATGACATTGGATTTTACTTAACAATGCTTGATTAATGATTATTTTAGGTTATTTTGGTGATTGAGAACTAGTATAAGGGAATTCATATGGTGGGTAAATCATCCATAACTATTTGTGGTTGTAACCCTTGTTTCTAGTGAGTTTTTTTGATTTTCAAGTTTTAAATTAGTTGTGGGAATGAAATTGGAATCATTTTATTTTATTATTGATTCTCAAGTGTAAAAAATTCCATGAGATATTTTAATTATGTTTAGTAAATGATTGGATACAGTTTTTATTTGATCAAGTATAGCTGTAAAAGAAGATAAATATAATGACACATTTTTGGTAGAGATAATCTTATGGGTTATTAATAAATGAACCATGTTAATGAAGATACTTATATTCAGAGAAACCATTTGGGGATTAATGACCCATAAATTTTGTGGTTGTGGTTGCTGAACTAGGTGGAGGATCAGGATTTAATAATTTCAATGGATAGGGAAGTTTGAATTTTTCTTTTGAAGAAAGAACTTTATTTGGAATATTTGTATTAAATAATTAATACAAGGGTTTTGAGAATGGTGTTTGAGATGAAATGGATCAAAACATTTTTCTAGGAACTATAGAAATGAGATGGGGCTTAGTAGCTATAGAAATAATATAAAAAATCATAATGGAGGCCATTATAGTTCCATTGGATATGAAAACATCCACTCGACCCCAAGCATAATATTGATGGATTTTTAGTGAGAACTTGGTGTGGTAATGGAGTTTTAGTGGATCCCTCAACATTTTATTGTTCCTTCAAGTTATAAATATTGATTTAGGATAAAATAGATATTTTGATTTTTTTTAAAGAACCCAGTTTGAAGGAATTTTTCATGAGACATTGAGTTAGAGAGGGTTGGATAATTATTTATCTTTCCTCCCCTAATCCTCACTATTAGTGATTGTAAGTTTTTCTTTTATTTTTTTCATTTATTAAATGTTAGTTCATTACACTTCTTATTCCTCTACTCCCTCCCTCCATCAACCTATTAATTCAATTTTATGGTTTTAAAAAAAATTCATAGGTTCATGATGGAATCATCTTGATAAATTTATTTTCAATATAGTGACCTGAGGCTTTTACAAAAATTATTACATTATTTTAAGCATAATTATTTATCAAATATACACCAAGGATCAGAAATCTTGTGTATTTGGAAAATTAGGAATATAAAACTAAAATAATTGAACATGAATAATATATATATTTATTAATCGCCAAAATTAGATCTTAACACCATTTGAGCTCTAATAACTATATATGATAACAAAGGTAATTCATATAATAAATTAATGTGATAAAAATCCCACTGATGGAATAAACATGAGAATAAAGCATAACACATGACTTATAAGGCATAAAATGATAAAATAAAAGGTATGGAACATGAATAATAATATATAATCATATCACATTGAACATGGAATCATATGATCAAAGAAACATAATAATGTGGTAGCAACATATATCAAGTCATAAACAAGATTCAAGGTTAACTTCTAAGAAGATATCACATGGTGGAAAAGTCCAATAATGGATTACGTTTGCTCTATAATACCATACATGACATCTCCGGAATCTAAAAATTACCAAATTCATTAGCGCATTAATTTTCCACACCCATTATATCATGTTCATGAATATTTTTTCCACATTAAGAATCAAGCATAAGGGACGAACATAAGGGTCACCCATAGAAAGAAATGGGTATCGTAATCCTGACATAAAGCATAACCATGGGGAGTATAATAATGATTTACATAAAATAAGGGATTTAAATAATTTATGGACATTAATATAGAAAAATAATAATAATTGATCATTGATAATTAAGTACAACTAATGTGAAACCATGAAAAAAGTTGTCAGATAACATTAGAAATGTGCCACTTAAGTGCGGTTTTTTTGGAAAAGAATAAAGAGAATTTAAAGAGGATGAAGTTATAATAGTTTTTAAAAAATAGTTTTTCATGATAAAATTAGTAATTATATACAAATATTATCTGTTTAAAACAAAATTTTGAGTGTACTTGTATATGGGTAAAAAATGGAGAAGATCCCTTTAATCGAGCTTGCTTATCAAGATGAATTAAGAGGGGAAAATTTTAAACTTGTATTTCCCAATAAATAAAGGATAAACTGATATAGATATATATTTTTGGAACATATACATAGAATTTTGAAGAGTTATATAATAGCAATGAAGAAATACATTGGTGTAAAGAGTGAGAAAGTGAAACCAATAGGGAATTTGGAGTTTTGTAGAGATCCCATTCCTTATATTTGAATTTGTTCTACACATGAAAATAATGTCCTAGATAATAAAAGTATATTAATTATTTAATTAATTCATAACCTTATTCAAATATAATTTATTTATTATAATTTTATTATGTTAATTTATGGTCATTTAGATATGATATAATGTTTAATTTTATTATTCTGGGAGTGTTTGTTTCATGGTTTTATGGTCGGTTTCCTTTGTATAATTATGTAACTTATTTTAAAATGGAAGAAAAATTCCATAAGTATAAAGAAATTTTATTAATATAATTTCGTAATTTTAAATGGTCTCATAAGTCATTTTTTTAGATATCATATTGATTCATTAGATAAAACATTAATGAAAATGATTATTTTATTTTGGCCGGTTTTTAAACCATCACAAACTAGTATCATATTCATGAATAATATGTTTATATATTGGTTCTATAATAGTAAATTAGTTATAATACAGATATTATATTATTTTTTTATCTATAAAAATGGTTTTATTACCGTCCATGAAGGTGACAATGAAAAATAAAAGCTCATCGTCCATGAAGGCATTGAATCAATACATCATAGATGATGCCTTAATTTTTAGAATAAAAGGGGAAGAGAATAGATTTGGTGTTGGATATTAAATTAAAATAATAAAATTAATGTATGTATATGATACTAGATTTATAATTCTATTTTTTATAAGGAATGTGAGGATAAGGTAGAATAAAGAAATAATTTAAAAGAGAATGAATGGTTTTACATCTTGAATGTCGTCTCCTTGAGAACTTACTTATGGAACATGGGATAAGTTGTTTTATAATATAAGATATTAGAAGTGGGAATAGTCTTGGGGAGGTAATTAGACATAATTTACAGAAGCATCCAGGCTTTTTATGTGTGAGGGGAAGGGGTGGTGGGGGTGTTTTTAATTATTTAATTCATTTGTTTACTATTTTAGACCAGAATTATCAATAATTATTCCTATAACTAAATACAATAAATGGATCTTGAGAGTTTTATCTAATGGTATCTTACCTCATACAAACGTCAAACATGGCTAAAAAATCTTGTATTTGTTAAATTATGTAAAATACCACATTTCACTATTAACCAAAAAATCAATTATTTTACAAAAACCCAAAAAAACCACCCTAACCATTTTTAAAAGTTCCTATTGTGAAAATTAAATCCATTCTCTGAAAATAATTTTCTAAATATAATAAATTTATTTTTAATTAAAATCATCATTTATTCGAAAAATACCAATTTTAATATTATAACTGATTTTAGGAGAGTAGGAAAAATTAATTAAGGAGTCATAAAATTATATTATAATTATAAGACAAAAAAAATATTAATTTACTAATATATTTTATGAATATAAATTTTCTTTTAAATCAATATATTAATTATAAAATTTTAAATAATCATTTATGTTTCACAAAAACACCAAAACCTAATTTTTTATTTTTAAAACATGTATTTACTTATTCAATGATAAAAATATTTCATAATTTCATTTAAAAGATTACTAAATTTTATTTATACTATCATAGGTGAGGTTATTATTGTAACGGTAAGATTTTGATTCATAATAGTCATATTACTATTCCAATGGTCAAGTTACTATTTTAACGGTCATATTTCTAATGTTCATAAGGGTTTAATACTTCTTATATATTCCTCTTATTATATTCATCAATAGATTATATTTTATCCCATGGTTATATATATAATTTCATTTAAAAATTAATATTTTATTGTCAAAAAGTTATTTTATGTCAACCTCTTTTCTCGTGAGTGTGGTTATTCTAGTGTTACGAGAAGATCCAAATTGTCCCATTAGTATTATCTTATTATCAATTTATTATCCCACAATATTATTTTGAGTTCTATATGTGATTTATAATATATAAACTAATTATAAGAATGAAATTTCTATTGATAATATTCTAGGCCATTATAATCTTCCCCCATTATGAAATTTCTACCTTGAAATTTCATTTGACTTTCTATGGTGAAAAAGTTTGGGTATTTATCCCTCATCTATTCCCCTGGATCCCATTTCACTTCTTTATATTTATAGTTCCTCTATAGTACTTTGACCAGATGAGTAGTCTTATTGCATAGAACATTATCTCAATGGTCCATGATCTTCACCCGATGCTCCTCATAAGAGAGATCATTTTCTTCCTGTATCGCCCTCTAAATTTAGTACATGTGAGGGATATACTATTCACTTTATCAAGAGGAATACATAGAACACGTCATGTACTTGAGACATGGTTGGTGGAATTTCTAGTCAATATTACATGACTCTAATGCAATAAATAATTTCAAAGGGGCCGATGTACGAAGGACATAAAATTCCTTTCATCCAAAATCTCAAGACCTTATTCCATGATAATATACGGGTGATTAATTTTTCCCCATCATCAAACTCTATGTCATGTCAAAGACTATCTATATGGCTCTTTTGTCAAATTTGAGCATCCTTAATGTGATGAAGAATAGTTTTCACCTATTCTACCATTTATTTGGCCATTTAAAGCACAAGTAGATTACATTCACTAACTGCATCTTGGCGTGCCTATGTTCCATATATTTTCTCATAAAGGGATTCATATTGATTTATTTAGATGCTTGAGTAAAAAGTATTGTTGTAAGAGAACCTGACCAGTGGAAGATGTTGATCCCATATTCACCTAAAGTCTATAGAACCTTATCCCCACATGTCTTCTAATGTATCAATAGATTAATCAGATTAGCCATTAGTTTGAGGATGATAAGATGTACTAAAATTCAACTTAGTGATTATAACATGTTGAACACTTTTTCTAAACTTTGATGTAAATCTCAGATCATGATTAGATGTAATCAATATTGGTACTCCAATTAGCCTCACCAATTCTTAGACATATATTCCTGAATGATGGTCAATAGAGATATCCTCTCAAATTACAATAAAATGATCTGTCTTTCAAGGACAATCCAAAAAAACCCATATATCATTATTTCCTCAGTATGTATTCAGATATCCCGAGAAAATGTCCATGGTGATGTTTTCCCACTTCCACAATGTTATAGATAATGGTTTCATCATCCTCATAGAATTTTTTCTTTCATAATTGACATGATTAAACACAAGGAACATTGATTTATATGCAGAAGTCCCCTTCTTCATATTGTCCCACCAATAGTACTCTAAGAGATCTTGACACATCTTTTTTCACCCTGAGTTGATAGAGAAAATCGATCTATGTGCATCATTCAGAATATCTTTCTATATCTATAGATTTTATGGTACAAAAATTACTAAACTAAATATTACAACTCCTTCTTTATCAATATGGATCTCCAAATATTTCCCATTTCCTATAGCTTCCACCATTTTCTAAATTTCAATATAATTTCGTTGAGAATCGTTTATTTTTTCATCAAGGTTAGCTGAGAGATCATTTGTGAAAAGGGAGATGATGTACCTTCTATTATGACTCCCATTCCCATCCTTTTCAGTCACCAAAAATGGATCCTTCTTAATTTTCATCATTGATAATGTAATAAGATCCTCTCTACTTAGAGAATCCATCACTTTTTTTCTTTATAAAGATGATAGTATATTGAGACGTAATAATCCTTAATGAGATATAACTATCTTCATTGGAATGTATTAATCTCCTTCCATGTGAATATATATTTTAGACTATTTTTATTAGTATATATCTCTCAATTCTCCCCATAGAGATAATTTCAACATATTTTTAATGCAAAGAGCACAACTGACAACTGTAAATCATGCATGAGATATTTTTTGACATGAAATGTTAGATTCCTTGAGGTATAAGATATTAGTTTATAATTTTTCATTAGTATACAACCTAATCCCCTCTTTTAATCTTTTCAATATACCACAACGAGTTACTCACTTGTCAGTAGTATAAGTACCAGTGCAATGGTAATCCCCTACTTCAAATCATTAAAGAAGTCTTCACATTCACTAGTCTAGAATAAATCTACTACCTTCTGATTTATCTTAGTTAGTGGGTTTAAAAATCCCAGGATGTTTTTCATAAATTGATTTTAATACCCAGATATAGAAATTAATCTATATATATCTAATTTAGATATTGGCTTGGGCCACTCTTCAATTTTTTTTCTTGGAAGGGTCTAAAAATAATCATATTATTTTGATAGAATTCCCCAAGAATGACACTTCCTCTATCTAGAACTCAAATTTAATGTAATTTTAATATAGTTTTTCTATTTATAATGTCATTAGCACAAAATTCAAATATCCTTCATGTTCCTCATTTATCATGGAGTATAATAGAATATCAACTATAAAGACTACACCCCATGGAAAAGCACTTTGATGAATATCCTTCATGTTCCTCTATCATTCATGTTCCTCATTTATCATAAAAATCTATGTATAGGAACATTAATTCGCCATTCTTCCTGATTAAGTAGACTGACACACCCCATGGAAAATCACTTTGATGAACAATACCCATTTCAAGAATTTATTTAAACTGATTCTTTAATTACACTAAATAAATGGTGGCCATCCTTTGAAGACTATTTGATATTGGTAGATATACATGAATAAGATCAATAGAGAAATATACCTCTCAGTCCTGGGGAAGACATAAAAATTATTGAGGTAACACATTATCATAGTATACCACACATGGAGTGTATTCAACCATGATACTCTCCTTTGTCTCAATAATTTGAGCTAGATATTTTTTCTCATAAAAAATAATATCTATAATTGAGAGGTTTATTTTTAATGAGATTCATCATCTACCTTACACTTATCTAGAATTAGAAGATGGATTGGGATATAAATCATTATATCCCTATCCCAACTATTGATTTTGGATAAATATAAACATATCAAATCTATTCCCAATAAGGAATAAAACCCTAATAAAGTATGTTAGGAAGGATTTTTTGGGAGTTGCAGAAAAAAATGTTGACTATGGGGGAATTATTTACTTTGGATGTAATAATATTCCCATTTTTTGTTCTCACAGATAACTGAACCATCATATTTTTAAATTTGTTTGGAATAGTTATATTAAACATGTGTAATATGAAATAATGTGTAGAAATAGAATAAAAAATCTCCTTTACTATTCTTGAATGAATAACCAGCATACTTATCAGAAAATAATTTTATTGATATACCTTAGTATTATTGATAGAATTTGTGCTTCCTTGTTATCTAGGATGTTGTTTTAATTGATTTCTTCATAAAACCCTTGTAACATGGAATTGGATCCCATAATTCCATTTTCCTTATTGTTGAAACACTACACTAAAATATGAGTATGAGTATGAACCTTTCTTTATTCATAATAATTAATGGGCTTCTTCAAATACCTTTATAAAAAATCTTTATGACGACCCTCTATTATACATTGAAATAATCTCCTAGTTTCCCTTGGCTAGTTTCCAATATGCTTCTTCCCACATTTTTGACATGTGGGATATTGGGATTTCTTGCCATCATGGTTTTATATATTGATCCTCCCGTATTAAACTTAATTTTTGTCTTTTTATCTCTGAGAACACATGACTATTGAGTGTCTCCAATTTCCATCAAAACCAAAATAGAACAATAAAAAATTTCACTATAATAGAAAATATATTGATTTTCCAAGGACTTTAATAGGTTTATCTTTAATACACTAAACAATTGAATAAAATTTCCTTCAGTTTTCATGAAAAATCCATATTCATATCCTAAATGTGTTGTGAAGTTTTCTTCATAACCCTAAAATAATCCTCTTTATTTTCCATCAGTATGAGGAACTACCTTCATATATTAAGTTAGATATTCCAGGTAAAATATTTATTGAAAAATATATTATTTAATCCTTATTAATCATTAAAATAAATTTCATATTTATACATTGAATTATTTATTAGTGTCCATAATTGATCAGCATCCCCATCAAAATGATAAACCACCAACATAAATTTCTCTTCTTCAAATCATTGAAAGAAAGATATTATCTTATCAATGGAGTTAATATATAGTTATATGATGGGGGGTTATAAGATAAACTAAATATAGGAGTCAATGGTTGTATAAAGTATTAAACCAAAAAATTTCTCTTTCTTAGGATAATGATAACCTTCCACTTGATTTAATTTATTATTCATAACTTTTTCCAGTTGAGCCATTACTTTCATGAAGTTATAGGCTCTTTTCCCTATAAATTTTGGCATCTCATTAGGGAAATTTTCATATTTTCAGTCACATTGATTGTTTCCATGGGTTCCCATATTTCATACCATTAAATAAAAAAATTCAATTAAAATTATTAAACAGTTATCTAATAAGAATATAAAAAAGAAAATTTGAACATAGAAAGATAAAATTGTAAATGAAAAGTATATCATAACTTTTTATTACCTAAGTTTTAATATTGGTTACACATGGTCATATAATTATCTCTAAGGTTCTTAAAAATGGTTTATAGTCTTAATCCAATACAATAAATAGATTTTCCTCTGATACCAATTATAGTGACCCTATCATTTTACACATTATTAAATGATTTTAATAATAATTATCCCTAAAATACAAACCAAGGATCCTAAAGTATAGAGTATTTGGAAAATTTAGTACATAAAACTAAAAACATGGAACTAGAATAAAAGATATTTTTATTAATATCAATGATGAGCTTAAAACTCCCTTTGAGCTCCAATAACTACATACCATAACTTAAGAAATACATAGACAAAAGGAATGAGCTAAAAATCCTAGTACGGAAATAAACATTGGAATAAATCATAACACATTAGATAGAAGGAAAAACATGATAACATAAAAGGTCTGTCACATGAATACTCATATGGAATCATAACACATAAAAAATGGAATTATATAATAATAGAAACATAAGAATTTGGTAGTAATAAAAAACATGACATAGACATGAGTCAAGTCTAACTTCCAAGACAATATCACATGGTGGACAAATTCCCATAATGGATTAGGCTTAATTCCTATTACCATAAAGACATATCATGAGTCTAAACATTAGCCAATGAATTTGTGCACTATCTAGGTTCAACCATTATAATATGATTATTCATATGTGTTCTACTTGAATAATCAATCCTAAGGGATCAATATAAGGGTTACCTATGGAATGAAAAGGGAATCGTAATCATGTCATAAAGCATAACCAAGGGGATTATAACAATGGTATGAAAAAATAAGAGGCTTAAATCATTCATGAAAATTAATAATGAAAAAATAATAGTATATCATGAATTATGAATTACAACTGAAGTGATGTCATGTAAAGTATTGGTTGGATAATATTCGAAATGTGCTACATAAGTGTGGTATTGAGGAATATAATAGAGTTTTAAATAGGATGAAGGAATAATTATTTTCATAAAAGTAGAAATGGAAAAAATATTTTTTTCCATGAAAAATGATTTATTTTAGAAACATATATGTTGTTTGAAAATAAAATATTCATTGTAATTTTAAATGGATAAGAAAATGAGAAATTACTTTTAACCGGGCTTTCTTATCTGGTGGAATTGAGAAGTGAAATTTTTAAACATGTATTTCCCCATCAAAAAGGATGAATTAATCTTGATATATAATTTTGGATTATATAAAAACAATTTATTATAATTATATAATAATAATGAAGAAATACATTAGTTTAAAGAGAGAGAAAGTGTAACCCAAAAGTAATTTGGTGTTTTGGAGAGATCCCTTACCTTTTTCTTGAATGTGTTATACACGGGAACTTAATGTCCTAGATAAACAAAATAGATAAATTAATTACTTAAATTAGAACCTTATCAATATATATTTCATTTAATATAATTTTTATATTTATATATGGCTATTTAGATGGGTTATTATGTTTAATTTCGTTCTTTCAGATGTGTTCATTTCATGGTTTTATGATTGATTACCTTGAGTACATGTATGTGAATTATTTTCAATCAATAAAAATGAAAAGAAGTGGAATTAAATTGTATTAATAAAAATAAATAACTTAAAGTGGTTCAATATATCATTTTTTCATATATGGTAATAGTTCATTAGGTAAAAAGTTAATGAAAATTATTAGTTTGTTTGGCCTATTTTTACAATGATCCCAAACTATAACAGTTTTATTTAATATTATCTATATTTATTGGATACAAAACATGAAATAAGTTATAATAAAAATATTAAATTTCATTTTAACTATAATATTCTTTTATTACTATCCTTTAATGTTGTAATGAAAAAATAAAATTCCTTGTCAGTGAAGACAACGAATCAACACATCACGAATGATGTTTTCATTTTTTGAATAAAAAGTGAAGAGAATATATCTGATGATGGATATTCCATTAAAAAAAGTAAATTTCTTGTATATATATTATATTAGATTTATCATGATATTTTAAACAATGTATGTGAGGATATGGTTGAAGAAATAAATAATATAAAGAGACAGAAGTATGACTTCTCCTCTGGAAGTTCGTCACCTTGAGAACCTCCTTAAGAAACATGGGTTTGGTATTTTTTTGATACCGTATGGTCTTAGAAGTGGGAAATATACTTGTTAAGTAAATTCAGAATAATTTAGAAAAGCTTCAAGGACTATTATGTGTGAGGAGAAGGGGTGGTATTTATTGGTGGAGGAGATGGGTGTTTTTTGAAATTTAATTCATTTTTTATTATTTCGGCTCAAGAATATAAATAGTGATTATTCTTATGACTATATTTTGTAAACTATTTTTTATAGCTCAAACTAATGACCTAACCCATATACTATACATGACTCAAAAATTCATGTATTTTTTAAATATATTAAATTATAGTATTTCACTATATAATGAAAAACTCATCTATTTTAGAAAATTCCAAATAATTCAACCTAATTTTTTTTATTGTGTAGATTTAAAAAGTGAACTCCGTTTTATGAACATAAATTTATAATTATGATAAATTTATTTTTTAATTAAAATAATTAAATGTTAAATAATAAATATTTTAATATTATAACATATTTTATGAAACTTTGACTAATTAATTAAGGTATCATAAAATTATATTATAATTATAATACAATAAAATATTAATTTATTTACCACTTTAATAAAAATAAATTTTATTTGAATTCATTATATTAATTATAAAATTAAAAAAAATCATTTATATTTCACAAATATTTCAATACATAATTTATCATTTTTAAAACATTCAGTTACTTATTACAAGATATAAATATATCATATTTTTATTTATAATAAACCTAATTTTTTTATACTTTAATAGGTAAGGATACCAATCTAATGGCCATACTACTATTCCCAATGGCCATATTACTATTCTAATAGTTAGGTTTCTATTTGTATGGTCATATTTCCATAGTCATAAGGGTTCGATAATTCTAATAATTTACCTTTATTACATTAATTTGTAACTTCTATTTTTACTTACGGTTATATGTATATATATATATATACTTTCATCTTAAAAATGATTATTTTATTGTAAACGCTATGTTTTATATAGACATATTTTTTCTTAAGTGTGACCATCTAGTGGATAAATAATATCCAAATTATCTTATTCTTATTATCTTAATTTCTATTTATTAACACACTATAATATTTGGAATTCTTATTATTTTATTGGTTGAATAATTTATCACTATTCATTTATAAGAATAATATTTTTTTAGTTTCTCTATATGATTTATACTATATGACATAATTATAAGAAGTGAACTTCTATTGATAAAATTATGGCTCATTATATGGAATTTAATTAACAAATTTTTTTGCTAGAATGATGAATATGTGATAGTGTTTCATATCGAATTTTATGCATTCCTTTCAATTAATTTATTTAGTGTTATCATTTTTATTATATTAAATTTTAATATTAACAAGTGTTTTATGATGGTTCTCTTATCCATAGTAGTGTGAATGGTATAAAAAGGTCCATTTGTGAATATTAGGTCTTGATTTTAGTGTTTTAGGGTTTCCTAGTTAGTTTTTGAAGGTTTTGTAGCATTGATATTTTCAATTAATTAATTATTAAGATTTATAACTAATTAAATAGTCATGTTCAATGAAATATGAGATTTAGAGCATGGAATTTCTCAATAAAGGCTAATATGGGGACATGTGATCTCGACATAAAGATTTATCTCCTATTATGATGTAAGTGGTCTATACGATACTTAAACATATGCATGATTATATATAATTTTGAATGATTCTAAAGGGTATGAAAAACTTAGAAAAGAAAAAATAAACAATACATTTATACCATAGTTCGATTAATACATCTTAAAAATATTGTCATAAACCAATTACCTAAATGTTTACTATCATGTAGAATTTACACATAAACATTTTAATTTAAAAAAACATTAAACATGTATTCCATGAATTTCAACTATATACTCTCTTCTAGACATCTCTTATGATATAATCATCATCATAACATGTCAACTAAATCATAGGTATGAGGTTCTCTCGAATTATAAGAAATAGAAACCTATCAAATAACCAAAACTCATAGATCAGAAACATAAGGGAAATATGATACAATGAGAAATATATAAAGAAATGATAAAATGATAATAATTAAAAATCAAAAAAAAGATTGAGATTTACCGATATAGGTATAGAAACCTATGTCCAAATAAAAGTAATCAAATATGGATTATTATCGTATAATTAAAATCAATCAAAACATGAAATAATAACATAAAAAGTGAAATACCATTAGTACAAGGAATGTCATAATTTATTTTTCATGGAATTCAAATAAAGTTTAACATGAGAAAAATAGTTCCCAATAAAAATATCATGGATAATAATATCACTATAGAGGATTAGTCTCCAAATAATTTCCATAACATAGTGGAGTAGACATTACTACATGATTCTTATATTGACATAGGGATCGATTCTGGATTCTCATTTTAAATCAAACAATACATAAAAAATTACCATAGTTATCTAATGATATATAAAAGTCATTTGAGTATAACTATGTGAGAGAATATCTATGGGGTGTCACCGAGGTTTCAATATCTAGTCTCCCCAGCTTATAAACATATTTGTGTGTATTTTCATTTTGTTTTACCCCCTTTATAGACTATTTGTAATCATGAGTTATAAAACCTTAAACAATGAATTGGAGGGAGAAATGGGACCCAACCCTTCATCATCTGCACTATTGAATACCACTTAATATCCCATAATTCATCTTATCATAAATAACCCATGTAAAGGAATGTGGTTTTATAACATTTAAAAACGGTATCACATAACAAAACCTGATCATTTGATGAAAAAATCATCCAATGTTTTATTAACTATATAATATATTGGAAAATTTATGAACCATTACTTCATTATATAATAATACATTTAAAATGTATGAGAAATCAAAAATTGGATTTATTAATAAGTAGTGTTTCCTAATATCAACATAAAAACACATTATTTTCTAGTTACGTCCCAAAAAACATTTTTTATGATGAACGGAAAAATTGTTAAACCATTACATAAAAAAAATTCCATCCATGAGACCATGATAAAAATGAAAACACATGTCAAAATTTAACTTAGAAGGCTAAAATATAATATCATACTAAGGAAAATAATTCTAAATATGTTAAAATGACTATATTGAAAACCATCATAATTAAAAGGATAATATATAATTTGTATTTAAATTAATAAATGTGAAAAATGGATCAATAGAGAAAAACATTTTTTGTTTCCACTATAGAAAAGGATCCATTTTTGTGATGTAAAAACACTCATATGGAATAAACCAAAATTAAACTAAATTTCAATTACTCATTATAAAAATTCATTTTTATGAAATAATAGAATCATCTAGGAAAAACATTGGGTGAAAAATAATTTCCATATAATATAATTTCAGAATAAAATTAAACTTCACCACGTGATAGAATTGATCAAACATGAATTATAATAAGAAAATAAGAGTTATTATGATCCAATGAAATGATTTGTGTCAACAAAACACATTATCTTAATTCCTAATATCCACTAAATCTATTAAATGTAATTTATAACAAAAAGAAATATATTAATAACCATTTTTATAATATTTTTCGTATACATAAACTTTTATAATATTTGTATATATATATATTATTTAATGATATTATATCTGGGTATTCACAACATGAGAAAGAAAAATCAAGGAATGATTTATATATTATGATGGATATACATTGGGATTATAAAATTTCATTAATTAGCGATAAAGGTAGTTTAAAATTAATAATAAATAATTTTGACAATATAGTATTGATTATTAACATGTTTAATCATAATCATATTGAAATTAAATCTATTTTAATAACATGAGTGTTTTAAATAAAAGAAGGAGGGAGAAAATCAAGGAGTGATCTTCAAATCTGGAAAACTATAAATAATGATAATGAATTGGTTTTAGTGAGATATAAGGATAATATATCAAATATAGGGAATAGTTTGGAAAATAATGTATTTATTATTTATAAGTGGACCATAATTACATGGAAGTTAATAGTGTTTGTCTGAAAATAAGTACTTCATTAAAAAGAAGGATAAGAAACCTTACCTTCATAATTAGATTATTAATGCTTGGGAATAATCATGATGACCATAATGAATCATTGTTTGGTCCCTAGAGATATATATATATATGGTGACATAATGTTAAATTCTTTTTAAGTAGAGAGGTATTCGATTGTGGTTTGGAGTGAGCATCTTTAATAAGTGAAAAACAATGGCTTTATGGAAAACTAGAGTTATGTAAGTTGTATGAATAAAATCACATGAGTGTTAGGTAGGTTTGGTCAGATGGATGAGTTAGGTGGATAAATGGTATCTTATATATATGTGCTTGAAATTAATAGCTAACAAGGATTTTTAAAAGATCTAATTTAATTTTCAAAAATTATGGGCACATTATTTTTAGATTCTCACACTTATTAATCATGATTAAAAATTAGTCATGGTCATTATTTTATTACTAAAAATATAATATGTAATTTTTTACCCAATTTTGAAATTATAAGTCTAAATTTGATCTCCATTTATAATAATTCAATTTCTAAATTTGATAAAAATTATCATTAAAATAAAAACAAATAATGTGTAGAATTGTTTTTATAAAAATGTGATGTTTTAATTTTTTGGTATTATTAATCCTATTTAACATTTTGGATTTATTATATTATTGTTAATTTATTTGAATATATATTTAAACATAATATTAGGTTATTAATTTTCTATAGATTAGTTTAATTTTAAAAACAAATTATTTATAAAGGTATTATTCCATGAGTAAAATGTTTGACCATAGTAACTAATATTTTCCATAAAAACCTAATTTTTATACCTAAAAAATAAATTAACTACATTACCCAATTCTATATTTTGATTTAAAATATGGAATTAATTTTATTTGATTTAATTTCTAATAATGGGAAAAATTTATCTAAATATATGTGTGAATAATGAATAATTTTTTTTAAGAATAATATATCATCAAGACATAAATTAATCTTAATTTTATTTTACCATTTTATATAGTTTTAAGAACATTTTTATTTCTAGTGATAACTTCAAACATAATGACTATAATATAATGGAAATGTTTAATAATTATTTTAAGGAAAATCATTTCAGTGTTTTTGTTTAGTGTTTCATGAAATAGAATCAACTCACATGGTAGTTAATTAAGGAAAAGTAATTATGATAATATTGGGTTGTTACATTCTACCCCCCCATAAAATGTAATCCCTTATATTTTCATCACTAAAAAGTTATCAAGTTTTGGATTTTTTTCCATTAGGTATTTACTCATAATTCAAACACCCCTTATTTTTTATTTCATGATGACTGGTGGGATCAAATGAGTGTTTGGAGTCTATTACCCTTGATTTTCTATGTTTGGTCATGTGGTCATTTGTAAATATCACATATTTTTTCATGTGGTGGGGTGGATGGTTTAGTGGCTAGTTGGCATATTAAATAGTTGGTTCATGTGGTAGGTTTTTAGTCATGTGGTTGTTAGGCATAATAACCAGTTTTTTCATGTAGTAGGATGGTTGTTCATGTAGTGAGTTGGCATGGTCAACTATTTTTTCATGCATTATGATGCTTGGTTGGGTGGTTGGTTTTCATGATCATCTTTTTTCAATATATAGGTTGGTTGGTATAATTAGATACTTTTGTTCCCAAATTTGTTAGATTTATTGATTTTTCCCAAAATACCCCTAAATGTCATGAATATCACTTTTTAAAATAAATTAGTTACATGGAATAATCTAATATGTGAATCCTATACGTTGATGAATCTACTAAATGGATAGATTAACTACGTGAATCAGCTATATATGAAATCAGCAACATAAATTGGCTATATAGATGAATTTTTTACGTGTCTAGAGAAATTGTGTGAAAATAGTTATGAGGAGGTTTTGGATACGTGGGACTTTAACCTACATTAAAATAGCCACATAGATTATTTCTATAAATTATATTAAAATAGAAATGTGTGTATTTCAGTGGCATAAATCATGGTTATTCAAAGATAGTTTCTCTAAAGATAATTGTATCATTTATTTTTTTGGGATAACCAAGGCTATATATGAGTTCTTCTGTGTGGTTTGTACCAATATATTTAATCATTGGTTAATTAAAATCATATATATGATCTAAAATCTCAATGGTTTTAGATATATTTATTCTAAAATAATGAGTATTCCTTCATTTATTCCTTCTCATTTTCCCAAAATACTGGAGGTTCAGAAGACTTTACATTGTAGTTGTGGAACCCTAATGACATTGGTTTGAGTTCCTCTATCAGTTATTCCATCATATGTGAAACCTTAGTTTTGGTGTAGTGAATCATGTGGGGATTTTTTATTATAGGTAGGTGATCCCTCAGTTCTCTTCATTATGTTTCTTATGGGAGGGTTATAATTTTTTTATCTTGTAAGATGATTTTAAATCTATATTAATAATTATACATTAATTAGTGTAATTTAATTGAAGTATTAGTTGAATGAAATCACGTGTTTCTATAGCCTTATTATTGTTATTTAAAATATTAATTTAATAGAATAATGCCTCACTGAAAATCAAGTTATTTGGTGTTCTTGGATTGCACTATATTCATTGTGTAATATAACCCTATTTTTTAGAATACTTTACATCATAGAAAATAAAAATTAGCTAACCAGTTATATTTATCTAATGAAATAGCTTCAATTAGATACATGGATTTTGGGATAACATCCATAAAAATTGATGCAAATATGATAAATAGAGGTTATGCCAAATCTGAAAATTATTTTCTCTGTGTAATGTGGAATGTATTTGAGTAACTGGTGGGTGGTATATATTATAGTGATAATATTGTGTCTCGGTAATGGGTTTGTTTTGGAAGATTACATGGTGTCTTATAATGTGAGTTGTGGATTTTCGGGGATGTTGAGTGTGGTGTAATTGTGTAGTGGGGGTATGAAAGTGGTCAAGATGTGGTGATGATGTGGTTGTCAAAATGAATAAGTGGAAGTGGTTTTGAAAGGATTATGAATTTTGGACCTTTTCAACAGGAATAGTGGAATGTTGATGTGTTCTACTACTTTTTTCATTGTGTGGCCTAAACTATTTGTCTTATTAGTAGTTTAATGTGAAATTATAACAATGAATGTGGAATTTCATGGGATTATAATGAATAATTAACTATAAAAATGTGTTTTGAGGTCAAATAGGGTTTGTTTTATTTGAATTAATGGGTTGGAATCTAATGAGAAAATGGGGTTTTAAAGTTAAATTAATTATAATATAATGTCAAAAATGAAAAATGGATTAAGTTGAATGGTTTTTGGGAATGTGATATGTGTATTTTCACTTATTGTGTGGTGTTGTGAATTTAGTGTCGTCAATAAAAGCAATGGAGGTTGTAAGGTGTTGTGGTGATGTTATGAAATGGGATGATGTTTCTATTGTAAACCCATATGTTGGGGATGTGTTTGTATATATATATATATATATGTGTGTGTGTGTGTGTGTGTTGTGTATTCTTTGTTATTTTTATATTCACCCCCAATAATTTTGGGCACCTAGTTCCAACAACCAAATGTTTTGGCAGTGTTTTTACCAATATGATAGTGCTTAGGATGGAAGACTGGTTTCCCACTCTTCTCTACTACCTTTTTTAGGTGATGATGACTTGCATGGAATGTGATGGATAGAAGTCAAAAAAATTTAGTATGAATACATGTTGTGATGTGGTTTGGTGGAGAAGGTATCTTTGGGAAATGGGTGATGTAATGAACCATGTGTTTTTTGGTGAGATGATGAGATGGATTATGGTGCAGTTTGTTCATGGTAGGATGAGAGAACAAGGTTGTTTTCCTTTATATTCAAAATACCCTACTTATTTGATTATGACCATAATGCTAGGTGATGGACCATGTGTCTACATGTGGTATGTGATGTGATGGACAATTTATTTTTATGTGGGTTGTGATGTGATGGGATATTATGAGATATTATATAGAAGTGGTGTTAGTGCCATGATGTACGTCATTTTTGTGTGAGAGTGTAAAATTAGCGGGAAAGTGATGCAGGGTACCCTATAATCAATATGTTCTATAATATAGTACTATATTTGTATGAATTATTTTTTGAACATTCTATGGTGAGGATGGGAATGGTTAGTTGACCAGTATAGGTGTTATTGGTTCCACTATTTTCTAAACGGTGCATTAGTATGATCATTACACATGTTCATGGGAGACTTTAGATATCCTGTGGTTTATAATCAAATTCCCACCCTATGTTTGTATAATTTTTTAAGGATTCCATAAGTAATTCATGGAACTTGATAGACATTACAGGATTAGACCTTTGGAAGATATTTTTTTCTATTACATTATTATTTATTTGGTGGCTTTCATATGTAGACTTTAATCTATATCTATTTTTTATTCAATCATTGTGTGATAGTTTGTTTTTCTATTTTATATTAGTTCAAGGTATTCGTTTCTATTGATTCATTATATATCATAACCCTATTCTATTATAGTGTTTAATGCCTCCCATTTTTTATACGTTCATACCATCGGTTCTAGTCGCTAGCTCGGGGTCTACTAGAGGCCAAACCCAGGGGTCCATTATCTAACTTCATTCATTATGATATATTTAGAGGGTGAGGGTCATGATAGAGATGTTTCAAAGGTGATTATTTAGAGATAAGATTGATTTTGGTGTTAAGAACATGTTATGATTGTAGTGGTAGGTATGTAAAAAACATCATTTCATCTTGGTGTGTGACATAAGATATGGGAGACTGACTAAGATAAGGTATTTTAGGCCCCACTTGATACAATTCAATATCTATGAGCCTCCAAAATAGACAATTGAGGTGTCAAAGATTATATATTAAAGGAATAGGAAATGTACATGCATCATGATTGATTTCAAAAGTTATTGGACAAGGTGGTTTTTAGAACATAAGAAAATTAATTATATAAATCATAAAATTTTATATTGATTTCACAAGTTATTGGATGAGGTGGTTTTTAGAATATAAACAGATTAATAAAATAAACTAGGAAATTTTATATGTGATTATATATATTTATCCCATTCTGTAGTTTTTGATTAACTATTATTGTTTTTGGAATTAATTGAAAAAATTGAAAAAAAATAGTAAAATGATGGTTGACTGGCATGCCCTATTTTTGTACAACCTTGTTGAGGAATTATTATGCATGTTATTTTATTAATATAAAATCATTCTTAATGAATTGATTTTTTTCCTATTTAAAAATTATGTAACAATACATATTGATTTCATAATGTTTGAAATTGTTATAGAATAAAGTTTAGAGTATTTAATTGTAAACAAATATTCATTTTGAAAAACCAAATTAAGCATGTTACGACAACATAACTTATTACTATAAAGATAAAACAAATTATTTTGAAACCATTCTTATAATAATATTGAATCATATGCAAGTTAATATTCCATTTATATCCTTCCATTTTTAATTTATTATAAACATGTGTAAGGGACTTATTGTAAAACATTTTGTTTCACTTTTTAGTTTTTAAAAAAATCTAGAAATGACCATCATCATTATGTATAACTCATATGATGATTTTGAAAAATTAATAAGAACAACTTGTTCTTTATTTTTTTAATTATTATAGTTTAATATTTTTAATATATTCATATGTGGTATGAATTTTTTGGGAATTTATTTCAAGGATTGATCTTGATCACTTTAAATAGTAAGCCAATTTTGTAGTAGTCTATTGTGACATGGAACTGTCAAAATAGTTCAAATTATTATTCAAGGATTGATAGAATTCAAAAATTATGAAATAACATTTCATGAAATATTATTTCATGAGTATTTTATTATGGGAAGAATACCTAATGTTGAAATTAGTTTTGGGGTGACTAGGGAAATTCTTGTTTGTGAGACATGATCATGTTCCATGAGTAATGTGTACTATTTAAATATGGAATAAGAATCATATTATCATTATTTTAGTATATAATCACGTTTTCGTGAACAAAGAAATGATTAATTAAATATTAGTTTGATCATGATAAAATATGATACATAGTATTCCAATATGTGCAGTTTTAATTTCATTGTCAGAAAAAATGTACTATTTTGATAATTCTGAATTCATGTTGTGAATGTAATTGAGTATTTTAATTGATCATAAGAACCTAACATGTATAAAGTTTTAAATTATGTTCGATGTGTATTTCCTTGATAACATGATAAACCAATAATGTAATGTCTAACCATATTAAACATGCTGTGTGTGATGATGTGTGTATAGTTTCATTTCTAACACGCCTGCATGTTAGATATATTTAAATTCTAGTCATGGTGATGTAATTGAAATAAAAAGGAAATTTTGTGTGTGTTTTTGTCGTTTCATTGTTATTGTCGCATTTAAGTGTTGATATTATATGTACAAAATTAGGGTTGTTGGAAACATTATTTACATTGTGATTATTGTGGACTATGAGACCCTTGATGTGACTACTTGAATAATATCACCATGAATTAAGATTATAATCCAATAAATATGTATAATGGACTGGTTCCAATGGAAGGTTTTTAATTTCATTGTAATATTGAAGCTAAATAATGAGGTGAAGTGACTTTATCCTGTAAATGATTATTGATTTTAGAATGAATTGAAACATTGTGTGGTGGTTCTTGTTATATTTCCTTTTGTAATGTGTGATTAAAAACCACAATAATCCAAGTAAGAGAAAAACTGTATCCCAAAAAAGATGCATTATACTTTTACATTATTGAAAAAATTGTGGCTGAGTCTATGCCAACCAAAGAGAATTATTTCATGACATAGTATAGGGACTTCCTTGATTTTTGTAACTAGGGATTTTATGTATTATGATATTGATGATACTTTTTTTGGGTAGTGTATAGGATGATATGGATATAAGGACCCAACATTAAAACATTACATAATATTCAATTAAATGAATAATTCATATTGAGGATCTTTTCAGATTTAGAGCTGTAGAGAATTAGGTCATAAAATATACATAACAACTTCAATATAACATGTAGACACATCTACTCAGTATCCATTTTTTCATAAAATAAAAACTCCTTGAAAAAAAGTCATGTCTAATTCCATGTTTTAGACAGCATGACTTTTCCTTGATACCATCCTTGACCCTATTCATCTTTAAGTCTTGTGGAAAACATTTCAAAAACATGGGATGATCATAAAAATCTTAGTAAGGGTTATAAAATAAGGAAGGAAAACATTATCACATCAATAAATACAAATCAATGAAACCAATACCTTTCCAATCATAACATACTATACAAAATCATAAGATTTATGAATGACACACAGAAATCTTAAATCATAAATGTAACTTATGGAATAAATAATATACATACAATGTAGTTATCACAGATATATAGGGAGTAACATTTGGAATACCCATCATAGTATGTTCCCTAAATATCTTAGTAGAAACATTAACATTTACCTTTATCACGTTACCCAATTCATTGGAGATCTATCTCGGGCTCACCCTCCCTAGGTTTATCACAGAACCACCCGTATACGTAAAAAATTCCCAACAACCATAACATATTCATAATACATAAAAAATAATAAATTAAAGATAACATTTCCAAATTTCAATCATAATATATCATTTCAAGATATTAACATAATCAATGCTTTATCAAATCATTTTCAAAACCATTTAAAACATTTAATAAAGATATTTTTGAATCAAATTGTCCAATTCCAATTTGAAGATTTTAAAATAATTAACATTTTAAAACATTAATGTCCATATAAATAAATCCTAAAACCATTCTTAAAACATGGACATTTATGAGAAAGATTTAGAAGAATAAAACTTTAAATCATTTAAAATGATATTTTAGTTAAAGTGTTTTTAAAAAATGAGAGACGCTTGAATACAAATAATTGATGAGTAACATTTAATCAAAACATTATAATATCATGAGAATAAATATATTAAAGATATAATATGCCAAAGGACAGTTTATACACCATATAAAAGTGAATTGGCGTGTATCAACAGTCAAGTCTCAATAGAAAGTAAATTGAGATGAAATCCCTTATAAAGACGGTATCCTTAGATCAAGGATAAATCAATTACATTATTATGTGTGAAAAATATAAATACACTCAATATTATTGGATATTAAGTGTAAAATAATATATTTTCATTCACACATATTCATATCACGACATAATCAACTTGTATAAGATTAACCCAAATAATTGAAATTTGGATAAGAAGTTCCCTTATAAAAATTCGACAGCCTAACGAAATCACATTAAAATTCCGAAAATGATTTGATGAGAGATAAAAGTGTGTCTCATCACTTGAACATAAAATTTACATAAATAAGGACATATAATAACATATCCCAACATAAGAATATGTAAATTAAAAGACATAACAAAAAGAAGTCTTTTAAAAAGAGGAGGGTGAAAGGTTCCCTTTCCAATTTGGTAAATTTTGAAACATACACACCATGAAAGAAGGATCATATAATGAAGACGTAAATACCCATAAATTAAATTATATTACCCAAAGAGTACAATAATGGGAAGTACATACACCACAAAAAACGAAATGGTGGAAAATATTGTGTGAATCTCTCGGGAATAAAAGTGAGATGAAAAGACCTTACCTCGTTGTAATCAATTGAGTCGTATGACAAAAAGAAAATTAACACCAAATTAATTATAGAATACCATGAATATAAAGGTAATATTGATAATATTTATCAAATTATAGTACATAATACACCACATTCAAGAAATAAGTGGCAAACAATTGAAATCTCATGGACTTGAAATTTAGATAATAATCTCTTACCACGTGTCCGACTTGACTCGCTCGTACATTCCTTGTTCTTCTTGAATGATAAACTGAAGTTAATTTATACTTGATTAAGAATATTTTTCATGTTTATTATTATTTTTATATCACTTATTACTCATCTATATCAATTAGTTATTTTTTTTGAGTTCATATCAGACATTTTGTCGATGTTCGGAACTTGAGTAAAAATTGAGATTGTTATAATTATAAATTGTCCATGTAGTCAAAAGTACATTATCTCCAGAAAGATATTAATAATTTAGATGTAATATATATCATATATATCCAGTATATATATGTATTTATAATATTACATAAAATTTTTATATATGAAATGCAATGCATCGTTCATGGAGACGGTAAGCTGTACGTACGCATGAACACTACTTTCATTTCTATTTCAAATTTTAATAGAATGAAAACATAATGATACATAGGTATATTATAATTACAGTATAATATATGTGTTATATATGTTACATAATTTCATAAATTCTATCCTTTATACGTTTCACGTATAGCATGAACGAGTCATATAATATTGAGGGGGCGGTAGTCTGCACTTCCTCAAATGAAATTATCTCATTAACCCATTATAGAAACCATAAAGGTATTCTATAAATGAAAGATACAAAATAATTTAAACAATATAAATATAATATAATTACATATAAATAATGTTTCATCATAATGTCCACCATGAGAGGTGTTAGGAGATAATTGAACAATCATCGTTTCGTGAGGCAGTAGTTCTCCGTCAACAGAAACAATATGTTCTTTACCTATTAGATGGAGGTGTGTGTATGTTTAGCTCGAATAATTATCATAAAAAAATAATAGTATATTTAGGATACTGGTGTTGTTATAAAATAATGTAATAAAAATATTTTAGGGGTTTGTAGAAGTAAAATAAAACAAAAGAACTTAAAAGAAGACATTACCTTTAAATCGGGTAACTCCATTTGGTTTGAACCAAAAGGGTTTCTCGAAGTGCTTTCTGCCTAAGGTAAGGATTATAGGAAGAATAGAGGGATCTTGGGAGATTATTGGAGAAGAGTTTGGATGAGAAAATGGCTTTAGAAGTGTGATAAATGATTAGTATATGAGGGATTTTTATAAGGGACAGGAGGGACTCTTTTGGAATGTTTGAAAATATTTTTTTATTATATAATGATTTTCGGTTTCTAATGGTCCAAAAATCATTAAAGTTGAAGATAAGGTGGAACATGTTTGAAATAAATTCATCCGACAATAATTAGACAAGTTTTGGATATTGTTTTAATTTTTCTCTTCTTATTTATTTAAATCATTCATTAATGACGTAAACCCTACATCATCATTGTGTCATAAATAATTTTATATATTTGATGTCTAAAAATTATAAAAAAATTACCATGATGTATGAAATATTTTTATATTTTTAGTGAATATTTAAATTCAAATATATAATTTATATAACCCCACATTAAAATTGTTTTATTAAAACAATAGATGTTTATGACATTTTTATTTTTACTTTAAATAAAAAGTTATTAATGTCATTATCTTACCCAAGTGGCACCATGGGGTCCTAAAATTGTCCCATGGATGGTCGTGGTTGTCCATGACTCATAAAATAATGTTAGGACATGTTTCATGTTAATTTTATATTATTATAATATTATTTCTACTTTAAATTACCCTAATTACCTTTAATTGCGGTTAATAAAAGTCAAAAGATATTATTCACCAAAAATTATTTTCATCCCATTGAACCACATTTTACATACTAATGAAAACCATGTATATCGGATTTTTTAAATTCAATTCACAGAATCGGTAAAGTTACTTTTTATGCAAATTTAGAAAAGCAGTTAGAAGGTGGGTAAAAAGACGTTAAAAGGTTCAATAGAATTTTATATATCTAAACTTATTATAAAATGACTCAAATTAATTAAATTGTATTAATATAGATATTATTTATCTATTTTTACTTTAAATAAAATATAAATTTAAAAATAATTATTTAAATAAAAAGTTGCTTTTAAACAATAACGTAGTGTTTTTCACTATTCATCAAAAATTTAAAGTTTTCAGAAAAATACAAAAAATTCAATCCAAGATAAATTTGATATTCCAAATTCAAAAATGTTTTCCATTTTACCAAATTCAAAAAATAAAAGTTTCATTAATTAATTTTATAATTAATTCCCGTCGTCAAAACAAAAACGTGTTTTTAAGAAATAATAACCATCAAAAGATTGACACTTGTTAATGTCCAATTTCAAAGTGAAGTTACATCCAATGGACAACATTGGATTAAATAGTAAAAATATAATCCATTTACACTTTAAAACCAATTAAAAATATAATATAACCATATAAATAAATTAGATTAAAAGGAGGGTTTGAATTAAAATACAACATTTTTTCACTATTCATTAAAAAATGAACATTATCATAAAAATATCAAAATTTCATCCAAAGTAAATTTTTATTTCCCGATTCTAAAGATGAAAATTATTTTGTCAAATAGAACTTATAAAAGTGACAAAAACAATATTTAAAAAGGGTTCTCCATCAAAAGGCTGTAAATCAACCCTTTAATGAATATTAGAGTATTTATGCTTAAAATTAGATTCATTCACATTTTAAGCCTCTAAATTTTATTAAATAAATGTAAAAACATTTAACAAACATGTATAATAATATTGTAGTTAGTTCTGTTCATTCTCGCCAATACAATAGTTAGGCGTTAACTACCATTTTAAATTATATTATTATATTATTAGTCTGTAATGTAAGATTTCAAGGAAACCCGTTGTTGCGTATCAGGTACGCAATAGAACATAGAAACCCCATTAAAGTAAAATTAATATTTAATTTAAAAATATTAATAAATATGAAAATTTCATATTCTTTATTTACTTGGGATGTTACATCGTTCCCCCAATTTGGGAACTGCATCCTCACAATTTTAAAATTGGGCTCAGAAACTTCATTGAAAGCCCCACATCAGAAGAAGTGTCAATAAAACTGTCACTTTATAAGAAAGAAAAATAGGTACAAAAGTCACCTGAGATAGCTCATACAAGGATTCCATATAGGAAAACATAGATATGGAAGAGAAACAAACCATCAAGGTCTGATGGAGAGTGATAGAAAACATGATCAGGAGAAAGTTAACAGTCTGACTACCACAAACTTGTTATTGGTTAAACAGTATTTGATTCCCCAGTAGGAAAAGTTAATGGAAAATGTTTTTGTTTTAAGTTACTTTTCATAAATTTGAGGAATTTATTTATGAGATTAACTAAAAACATAAGGAAACATACTTACTTGTCTTGTAGACTTTTATACATTACTAAATTTCTACCACAAACTCATCTTTCCTCAAAATGATGAGTATTGAAGACAACTTGGTCACATCAGAAGTTCCAGAATCTACTTCTAGAAAATCACATAATCCAAAATGATGAACTATATATTTCCCTTGTCTTTAGAGAGTAAACAAAACCAAAATGGTTAGTACAAGATCAGATAATCCCCAAACAAGATAATACTTTTTAAAAAGAAGTACTACACTTAACGTCCAAAAATCAACAAGAAATACCCAATGGTTAACATAGACCATTAAATACAAAATTTCCCTAAAAATTATTCAAAATAAATCAAACTAAGGTTGACTCCCAAAACTCAGAAGAATTTTATCACATAGTCTTCCATGATATATCTTAACATTTATCTCCAAATAACATCGACTACTCTTAAAGTCTCGTACGAAAAAGTAACTAACCCAATCACATATTCTTTATGATAGGTTAATCATTTCAATGAATAACCCAAATTACCATATGTCAATAATAAAAAAATAGATTCTTCCATAATAAAATTTCAACCATTACTCCACAAATGAAATCCCATAGTATTCTATTTTACATAAGAATATAATGTTCCCAAAAGTGCGAACATCTTCCGAAATATCATTTATCACTTAATCAACAAATAATTTTCCTATATTAAGGATATCCATTTGATAAAACATTAGATTCCAAAATCAACTTATTCTTCATCCATAAAATCATTTAACTAAAAAATAATAAGTCATAATAACCATGGAATTCACATAGTCTAGTGGTAGGGGATAAATCCCAGTCGCACTTTGGTTGGGGGTTTGATTCCCATAGCTTTGTCTGACAAGATGGGTTGTCATGCGGTCTGCGTGTTTTCCTTTTTCCAAAACAATATAATTTTATAACATTCCTAAAAAGAGATAAATTCATCAAAAATAACCATAACATATTTTAACCACGTATGTTATCTAATAACTTTCATTTTGAATCCCAAAATATATTAAATTGTAATTTCTTAAAATTCAAGGATCATATAAACCCAAATGGTTCTTTATAACACTATCCACAAAAGAAAATATTACTATTCCTTGAATAAAATTTTCATATATCAAACATCAGGGTTACACATACTATAAAAAGTATTCTAATGTAATCCCATCATCAAAAGAGCCTTAATATTTTTAAGCATTTCACCATCCTAAAATCTACCATAACTCTTGAATCCCTTATATTTTGACTTCTTACGCATTCAACATTCTTCATGATCTATTAACCATTCCCTTCTAACTTATTCTGATATAATTATTTCCTACAAACAAAATCATAAATCATATCCTAAAATTCAATAATATCAAAACATATGTTAAGAAATAATCCATACCTTTCATTAGTCATTTTAAGTTTCTTCAAACTCAATCGGAATGGAATTAGGTATTGGTAAACAAATATTTGTATGATCATGGTGATCCTATTTCTGAAACTTTTTTATAGGAAATGTGTTTCTATAATTACCATGCACACTACATTTAAAACATTCAATTGATCCCTCAAAAAGAACTTATTTCTCTTTCCTAGAGTCAACTGGATTATTCCTTTTTATATGGATGGTTCTCGCTTTATGACCTCATTTTCCATATATATAGAATCTTCCCATCCATTTGAAACATTTTCCTAGGTGTTTCTTTCCACGTCCTTGACACATAGGTTTTTAAACATACTTACCTTTATGATTATTACCTGAACTTCCATAGGGATTTATTTCTCGCATATATGTTTCCTTATAGAAATTTCTTTGGTTCAGGTAGTTAATCGTGACTTCAGATAGTTGGTTGAGATTAACCACACAAGTTCTCAATGTAGATCACATTTCATTTAATTTATCATTCAGAAAACCATCACAGTTTTCTTCACATCCACTATTACTTTGGTGCCTGCTAGATCCATCCATTTACTAAAACCAAAAAGGTCAGTGTGAGTATATCAATAAAATCATAATATAATACCTTACGAGGAGGGTAAATACTAAGATATAATTATTCATGTTATTTTAAACTAATTCACTTTATCAAAAAATAACTATGACTCTTTCGGAAATCCTAACCATTATGGTAATGTCACTTATGCTTAAAAAATACCCTAACCTCTAAAGTTATCTAAACTGACCTTCGATACCAACTATAAGGACTCGGCCTTAAAACATTACATAATCTTGAATTAAATTAATAATTCACATTGAGGATCTTTTCAGGTTTATATATTTAGAGAATTAAGTCATAAAATATACATAACAACATGAATATTACATATAGACACAACTACTCAGTATCCATTTTTTCATAAAATAAAAACTCTTTGAAAAACGTGCCATGTCAAGATCCATATTTTAGACAGCATGACTTTTCCTTGATCCCATCCTTGACCCTATTCATCTTTTAGTCTTGGGGAAAACATTTAAAAACCTTGGGATAAGAATAAAAATCTCATTAAGGGTTATAAAATAATAAGGAACAGATTAGCTCCTCAATAAATACAAATCAATGAAATCAATACCCTTACAATCATAGCATACCTTATGAAATCATAATATTTATAAATAACACACAGAAATCATAAATCATAAAGGTAACTTAAGGAATAAATAACATACTTACATTTTAGCTATCACAGCTACATAGGGAGTCACATTTGGAATAACCATCACAATATATTCCCTAAATCTCTTAGGAGAAACATTAACGTTTACCTCCATCACATTACCCAATTCATTGGAGAGCTATCTCGGGCTCACCAGCCCTAGGTTTATCACGGAACCACCCGTAAACGTAAAAAATTCCCAATAAACATAACATATTCATAACACATAAAACAATCATAAAATAAATATAAAATTTCCACATTTCAATCAAAATATACCATTTCAAGATATTTACCTAATCAATGCTTTATGAAATAATTTTCAAAACCATTTAAAACTTTTAATAAAGAGCTTTTTGAATCAAATTTTCCCATTTAACTTTGAAGTTTTTAAAGGAATTAAAATTGTAAAACATTAATTTCAATATAAATAAATCCTAAAACCATTTTAAAAACATGGTCATTAATGAGAAATATTTACACGAATAAAACATTAAATCATTTAAAATGATATTTTAGTTAACGTGTTTTTAACAAAATGAGAAATGCTTGAATACAAATAATTGAGGAATAACATTTAATAAAAGCTTTATAATATAATGAGAATAAATATATTCATGATATAATATGCCAGAAGACAGTTTATCCACCATATAAAAGTGAATTGGTGCATATCAACAATGAAGTCTCAATGGAATGTAAATTGATACAAAATCCATTATAAAGACGGTATCATTAGATTAAGGATAAATCGATTACATTTTTATGTGTAACAAATACAAATACACTCAATATTATTGGATATTTAGTGTAAAATAATTGAAGGTCATTCACACATATTCATAGTACGACATAATCAACAAGTAAAAGTTTAACCCAAAGAATTCAAATTGGGTTAAAAAGTTCCCTTACAAAAATTCAGCAGTCTAACAATATCACTTTTAAATTCCAAAAATGAGTTAATGAGAGATAAAAGGATGTATAATCACTTGAAAATAAAATTTATAGAAATATGGATATAGAATAATATATCCCAACATAAGAATATGTAAATTAAAATACATAACAAAAAGAAGTCTTTTAAAAAGAGGAGGGTGAAAGGTTCCCTTAACAATTTTGTAACTTTCAAAACATACACCCCGTGAAAGGAGGGTCATAAAATGAAGATTTAAATACCCATAAATTAAATTATATTAAACAAAGAGTATAATTATGGGTAGTACATACACTGCACAAAAGACAATGGTGTCAAATCTTTCATGAATCTCTCGGGAATAAAAGTGAGATGAAAATACCTTACCTAGTTGTAATCAATCGTGCCATATGATCAAAAGATAATAACCACCAAATGAATTACAGAATAACATGAATATAAATGTAATCATGATAATATATATCAAATGAAAGTATATAATACACCATATTCAAGAAATAAGTGGAGAACAATTGAAATCTCATGAACTTGAAAGTTAGATAAGAATCCCTTACCACTTGTCCGACTTGACTCACTCGTATGTTCCTTGTTCTTCTTGAATGATAAACATAAGTTAATTTCTAATTGATTAAGAATATTTTTCAAGTTTATAGTTCCTTTTATATCACTAATTACCCTGCTATAACAATTATTAATTTTTTTTGAGTTCATATTATACATTTTGTCGATGTTCGTAACTTGAGTAAAAAATGAGCGTGTTATAATTATAAATTGTCCATGTGGTCAAAATTCCACTATCTCTAGAATGATATTCATAATTTAGATGTCATATATATCATATATATCCATTATATACATATGTAGTTATAACATTACATAAAATATGGAGATAATAAATCAAATGCACCATTCATGGAGACGATAAGATTTATGTAGGCGTGAACGAAACTTTCATTTCTATTTAATATTTTAATGGAATGAAAACATACTGATACTATGACAACCCTGATTTTAATACAAATTTAAACAAGATTTATTACATAAAACATCACTTGATACAAGAAATAAGATCGAGAGTTTTAGTGTCTTTGGGGCTTAGGATAATTACATAAAACGTAAAACATGAAATACAACATCTTTATTGAAAACTTCCTTTACATGACCACTACATTCCCTCTTACTTAGAATTGCATGGGATAACCTGAGGACATGTATAAGAAAAGGGTGAGCTATAAAGCCCAGTAAGGGAGTATACATGGAATAACATGAGAAGTACAATAAATGTTAGACAATAGGCATATAAATAGAGTATAATAGTAACATGAACATAAAGGCATGATAAAGCATGATAATCTTTACATGGAAATGTGGTAACAACACTAAACATTGAATTAGCACGAGCCAAGGCTCATTGCAAATGGAGCATGAGTAAATCCTCATTGCACATAAAGAAATAGTTAACCCTCGTTGCACTTGAATTAGAATGAGTCAACACTCATTGCACATGATGTATCATGATACTATACTTTACCCAATGCATTGGAGCGCTATAATGGCACACCCTTCTTAGACATTTCATTTCATGCATAAGTGTGCCACATGGATCATAAAACATGGATTCATAAAACATAATCATTTATTCCATGATAAAGGAATGTGGAATTCAAACATGAAACATTGTAATCAATAAGTAAATGTGCATAAAGGTGGACACCCTTGATGGAGAAATGGGCATGGTATCCACTACACAATGGCATTGGCTTAGAAAATCGGTGCGATTTCGGCAGCGTAACGGCCTGACATAAGAATTCATAAAAAATGGTTGATGAGAGAGAAAGGAGTTAATCATCATATTTACATGTAATGGATAGAAAGGAGGTCGTATGGATACATGTCCCAACAATTTTAATGGAATTTAGATTCATGATACAAAAGTATTGCTTGAATGTAAATAAAGAGAGATAAGTTCTTTTCAGAATTTCGACATAGTAACAGGTGTAAATGGGAGGCATTTAATGAGAGGTAAAGGGGTATCCCATCATTAAAACATAAAGAGGGAAGTATTAGGGAGGTTCAAAACCATACCCCAAAATTCATAATTGAAATTAAATGGGCAAAACAACTTAATGAAAATTGAACAAAAATGAGAAAGGAAGAAAAAACCCTTACTTGGAAGTGTGCTTCCAAAGGCTAGAGAGAGGCTTGTGAGAGGCTTCTGGGGAGCTTGGTGCACCTTGGGAGGATTATAGTGAGAGTAGGGAAGAGGTTGGAAGAACTACAAAGGCTTTGAGTGAGGAGGAAGTGGGAGCTTGGGTGGGTTTATATAGGAAAGGTGAGAGAATTCTTTGTTATTTAGGTTTGGGAAATTACTCCAAACCACAAACCATCCCATGGTTTTTGCCCATGGTTTTTGGAAAAGGGAAGAGGAAAAAAATATTTTATAAGAGCAAAGTACGAACTTTTTAAGATAATAGGGTTGCTTATGTGGAGGTGAGTCACACTCCCATGGAAATTAATTTAAAAAGACAAGGTGTTTAATAAGTCTTGAGGGTTGATTAATGCTTTGAAAAGTAAGTCAAACAAACCCAAAATCACATTTTTTTAATGGTAAAACATATATTGGCCGAAAATAAATATTATAGTATTTTATTACATCACTATTGGGTCATTATGATGTCATAAAACACATTATATATTTAAACGGTATTTAATTTTTACCAAAAAGTTGGATTGTCTCATAAAATTATGAAAAATTAACCATTGGATAATTTTGACATCCTGATTCTAGAAATAAAATTTATTTTATCTAAATAATTTTCTAAATATGTTAATTTTCACTTTTAAAATAAAAACCGACATTTATCGAAAATTCACGGGTTTTGACAGAAATGGCTTTCAAACCTTAATAAAAATTTTAATTGCATTCATAAAATTATAAGATCATTTATATTTAATAAAAATTAATTTAATAATAATAATATTTTATTAAAATATTATTTAATTCAAAAATACCTTAATTTTAAAAAAAGAAAATTCTTAATTAAATAATAACTAAAAACACTATTTGTACTTTAAAACTATTTACAATGTATCAGTAATGACAAGACAGTATATACATTATTATATACTAAAAAATAATGTACATGAACATAGTACTATCGATTCGTTACATAACCCCTTAAAACAGCCACATAAGACCTAAGGGTAAGGTGTGCGATGGTGACAGACTCTTGGGGTGGCTCGGATAACATCGCTCGAGTGGTAATTTCTTTCAACTTCCACTTTTCCCATAGATTGTCCCATTCGATCTTGACATGATGAAGCTCAGCTTACGGTTGGTCAAGAGTGAAGCCCAAGGATGCCACCTCTTTTCCGAGCTCCGACAAATGGGCTTCGTATGGGGCAATTCTACTAGATGAGTCCATCTCTTCCTTTGTGTGAGTTAATTTGGATTTGTTAAAATCCTATATTTATACTAATCATGTGATCACTGTTCAACGACAATATTAGAAATGGTCAAAATTATTAACATAAAACCAATGAAGTTGAAATTTTATATAAACATAAAGAGACATTTAATTAGATCAAGGGGGATTTCCATTAATGAAACTTTTGGTCGTTACAATATTCCCCCCTTAAGAAATTTCGCCCTCGAAATTTTCCTTTCCCACACTAAAAAAAATGTGGGTAACTCAGCTTCATCATTTCCTCCAATTCCCAAGTTGCTTCTTCAAACCTGTGGTTTCTCCACAATACCTTGACGAGGGGCATTGTCTTATTTCGTAGAAATTTTTCTCTACGATCTAAGATCTTCACTGATTTCTCTTCATAAGAAAGATCATCTTCCAATTGTACCACCTCAGAAGAGAGTACATGTGAAGGGTCCGGTATGTACTTCCTTAAGAGGGATACATGAAAGACATCATGTACTTTGTCCATGGTAGGTGGAAGTGCTAGTCGATAGGCCACAACCCCGACACGATCAAGAATCTCGAAGGGGACGATGTACCTTGGACTTAACATCCCTTTCTTTCCAAACCTCATGACCTTATTCCATGGAGATATGTGTAGAAAAACTATGTCTCCAACTTTAAACTCATGGTCTTGTCGACGGTTATCTGCATAACTCTTCTGTCGACTCTGAGATGCCTTGATATGCTGTTGAATGGTTTTCACCTTCTCCACCATTTCCTCGGCCATTTCTGGTCCAAGCAGCTTACGTTCACCGACCTCATCCCAACATGCCAGTGTTCTGCACATTTTCCCATACAGGGCTTCATATGCTGCCATTTGGATGCTTGAGTGGAAACTGTTATTATAAGAGAACTCAACCAGAGGAAGATGTTGATACCATCCTCCTCTAAAGTCCATTGAGCACTCTCTCAACATGTCCCCAAGTGTTTGGATAGTCCACTCAGATTGGACATCAGTTTGAGGATGATAAGCTGTACTAAAGTTCAGTGCAGTATTCAGAGCATGTTGAAGACTCTTCCAAAACATAGAGGTGAATCTTGGATCTCGATCAGACACAATAGATAGTGGTACACCATGCAACCTTACCACTTCCTTGATATATATCTGTGCCAGCTGATCTAATAAGAAATCCTCTCGAATAGCAATGAAGTGTTCAAACTTTGTAAGACGATCCACAATAACCCAGATTGCATTGTTGCCTTTGGATGTCGTCAGAAGTCCAGTGACAAATTCCATGGTGATGTTCTCCCATTTCCATTCTGGTATGGGAAATGGTTGCATTATCCCCTTAGACTTCTACCTCTCTTCCTTCACTTGCTGACACACCAGGCACTTTGATGTATATTCAGGGATCTCCTTCTTCATATTATACCACCAAAAGTTTTCTCGGAGATCTCGATACATCTTTGTGCTTCCTAGGTGAATAGATAAATTCGAACTATGTGCTTCAACCAAAAGTTCCTTCTTCAGCTCCGGACATGATGAAACACATAGTCTTTTCCCAAACCGCACAATTCCTTCTTCATTAACATTAAACTCTAAGGATTTACCCTTTTGGATAGCTTCCACTTTTTCCTGAATTCCCACATCATCCTTTTGGGGATCCTTTAACCTTTCCAAAAGAGAAAATTGAGCAATAATTTGTGAAAGGATTGATGATGTTCCCTTCTTTATGATTCCCATGTCCATATTTATCAAGTATAAGAAGATTGGATCCTTCTTAATTCTCATCATTGATAGAATCGCTGGGTCCTTTCTACTTAAGGCATCTTCCACCTTGTTCACTTTCCCAGGGTGGTAATGTATTGAACAGTCATAATCCTTGATGAGCTCTATCCATCTTCTATGGCGCATATTAAGCTCTTTCTGTGTGAATATATATTTAAGACTCTTGTGGTCAGTATATATCTCACATTTCTCTCCATAGAGATAATTCCTCCAGATTTTCAAGGCAAAGATCACAGTCGCCAACTATAGATCATGTGTTGGATAGATTCACTCATGGATTTTCAACTACCTTGAGGTATAGGATATCACTTTATCATTATGCATCAGCACACAGCCTAAGAACTTCATTGAAGCATCACTGAATACCAAAAAAAGTTCCCCACTTGTGGGTAAAGTGAGCACGGGTGTAGTGATAAGCCTCCTTTTCAACTCTTTGAAGCTTTCTTCACATTCATCACTCCAAGAAAACTATACTCCCTTTTGAGTTAGATCGGTAAGAGGGTTGGACAATCATGAGAAATTTCTCACAAATCATCGATAATATCTAGCTAACCTTAAGAAGCTACAGATACCTGTTTCTGACGTTGGCCTCGTCCATCCCTCAATTGCATCTTTTTTGGAGGGATCCATAGATATCCCATTGCCTGTGATGATATGGCCCATGAATGAGACCTCCTTCAACCAGAACTCACACTTGATGTACTTTTCATAGAGCTTATCCTTGCGCAAAGTCTCTAGTACAGTTCTTAAATGCTCCTCATGATCCTCCTTGGTTTTGGAGTATATTATAATGTCATCTATAAAGACTACCACAAATTTTCCAAGGTAATCTCTAAAGACTATATTAATTAAGTCCATGAAGATTTCTGGAGCATTGGTGAGTCTAAAAGGCATTACTATGAATTCATAGTGCCCGTATCTTGTGTCAAAAGCAGTCTTGAGGATATCTTCCTTCTTTACCCTTACATGATAATATCTTGACCGCATGTCCACCTTGGAGAAGTTTTTTGCTCCACACAGCTGATCAAAAAAGTCATAAATCTGTGGTAGAGGATACTTGTTCTTTATCGTGATTTTGTTAAGTTCACGATAATCGATGCAAATCCGTATTGACCCATCCTTCTTCTTGACGAAGAGGACTGGTGCACCCCATGGTGAAGCACTTGGGCGTATAAACCCTTTATATAGATTCTCTTGTAGTTGTTTCTTCATCTCTTCAAGCTCAACAATAACCATTCTATATGGAGTCTTGGATATTGGTAATGCCCCGGGTATAAGTTCAATTGAGAACTCAACATCTCTTCTAGGAGGAAGACCAGGTAGTTCCTCAGGAAACACTTTCGCGAATTCCCTCACAATAGGCATTTCTTCAAGGATGGTTTCTTCCTTGGACTCAATCATCTGAGCCAGATACGCGTGCTCATAGGGCAGTAATATCCCTACTTGAGATGATGGAGCTAAAGGAGATTCATCTTCCTCCTGACACTTATAAAGAATCGGGGGTCGATTCTCCATATAGAGTGTGATTTCCCTTTCCCGACAATTTATGTTGGCTCTATATAAGGAAATCCAATCCATGCCAATAATTGCATCAAATTCCACCAAAGGGAGTATGGAGAAGTTCACTGGGAAATTCAATCCACAGATTAAAACAAGGGAGGACTTATATTCATGGGATGCAATGATTTCCCCAGTTGTCGTACTCACCGACTTCTTCACTTCCATGATTTGTGGTGGTGTTGGGATTATTATGCTAAACTTTCGAGATATAAAAGAATGCATACAACCTGAATCAAAAAGTACTTTCTCTATTCTTGAATGAATAACTAGTGTACCTGTCGCCACTTCGTTGTCGGGGTTCACTTCGGCAGAAGTGATGGAAAAAGCTCTTCCTTGATTCCTTTGAGGTTGTTGGTTACCTCAGAAAACCCTTGGATTAGAGAACTGATTTGAAAAATGCCCCGGTTCTTTGAATTTGTAGGATTGAACAATGTCTTAAGGTTCGAACAGAGCATTCCTCTCGTCTGTCGCAGCCGCGGGTCTTTCTTGTCGACATTTAATAGATATGTGCCCTTCTCTTCAACACCTAAAGCATTTCCTCATCCCCTTAAGGAAATTTACAGGGTGATTCTTTCCACACTTTTGGCAAGTGGGGTGCTGGATATTCTTAGCACCATAGGATTTATCCATCGGGCCACCAGCATTGAATTCCACCTTATGCTTCTTATCCCCTTGATACCCCTGTGATTCCTCGATCTCCATTTCAACCTTGAGGGCACATCAGAAAATTTCCTCATAGCTGTCGAAGTCACGGATCACTAATGCTTTCCACAGGCTAGGCTTCAGACCACCAAAGAAGCGCTCAACTTTGAATTTGGGGGTAACGACAAATCCAGAAGTGTATCGTGCACGCCTTGTGAAGTTTGACTCATATGATCCAACAGATTCTTCTTCTTTTTTCTTGAGGGAAAGGAAGTCCCTTTCCATATTAAGCCGGAGGGTGCGCGGAAAATATTTATCGAAAAACATCTTTTGGAAATTTTTCCATTCCAACACCTCGATCTCTTCCTCAGGCTTCGTATTTTTGATCAAATTCCACCATTGATTAGCTTCACCCTCCATACGATAAGCCTCCAGGAGAACCTTCTCTTGTTTAGAACATTAAAGGATGGAGAAGATCTTTTCAATGGAGTTAATCCATTGTTCAGTGATCATGGGATCGGATGATCCACTAAATGTAGGAGGCCTTTGTCTCATGAATCTCTCGATAGCGACTTGTTCTTTCTTGGGGGTGGGGGGGGGGGGGTTGAACGTTCCTCTTGACCTGTGTTTCTATTCTTAGGGGCATTTTTTTAATTCCATTAATAGGGGTTCATACTAAGCTTGTGAATTTATCAGAACATATCCCCCAGGAGTGTCATAACCAAGAGTGCAGCAAGGCCCGTTGTCGTGCACCAGTTCCCGTTCGAGTCTAGATCAAAGCGGTGTTTTCGGGTTTTACCCCTAGGATACATCTGTGCCAGAGCCGCCTCTATCTGCTCGTATCCAGATAGGGATGTATTTTCTTGATAAACCACTTAGTCAATACTCAACAAAACTTAGGGACGTATTTATTGTACTTTGTCTTGTATCTAAGGCTTTACTAGGGTTTTCTAATCCTAATCCCAAAAATAACTAAACCTATCCTCTGATACCAACTATGACAACCCTGATTTTATTAAAAACATAAACATGATTTATTACATAAAACTTCACTTGATAAAACAAAGAAGATCAAGAGGTTTAGTGTCTTTGGGGATTAGGATCATTACATAAAACATAAAACATGAAATACAACATCTTTATTGAAAATATTCTTTACATTACCACTACATTCCCTCGTACTTAGCATTGCATGGGATAACCTGAGGACATGCATAAGAAAAGGGTGAGCTATAAAGCCCGGTAAGGGAGTACACATGGAATAACATGAGAAGTACAATACATGTTAGACAATAGGAATATCAATAGATGATAATAGTAACATGAACATAAAGGCATTATAAATCATGATAATCATTAAATGGAAATGTGGCAACAACACTTAACATTGAATTAGCACGAGCCAAGGCTCATTGCACATGGAGCATGAGTAAATCCTCATTGCACATAAATCATGAGTAAACCCTCATTTAACTTGAATTAGCATGAGTCAAAACTCATTTCACATGACGTATCATGATACTATACTTTACCCAATGCATTGGAGTGCTATAAGGGCACACCCTTCTTAAACATTTCATTTCATGCATAAGTGTGCCACATGGATCATAAAACAAGGATTCATAAAACATAATCATTTATTCCATGATAAAGGAATGTGGAATTAATACATGAAAAATTGTAATAAATATGTAAATGTTCATAAAGTTGGATACCCTTGATGGAGAAATGGGCATGGTATCCACTACACAATGGCATTGGCTTAGAAAATCGGTGTGATTTCAGCAGCATAATGGCGTGACATAAGAATTCATAAAAAATGGTTGATGAGAGAGAAATGGGTTAATAATCATATTTACATGTAATGTTCCGTAAGGAGGTCATATGGATACATTTCCCAACAATTTTAATGGAATTTAGATTCATGATACAAAAGTATTGCTTGAATGTAAATGAGGAGAGAGAAGTTCTTTTCGGAATTTCGGCATAGTAACGGGTGTAAATGGGAGGCATTTAATGAGAAAGAAAGGGGTCTCCCATCATTCAAACATAAATAGGGAAGTATGAGGGAGGTGAAAAACCATACCCCAACATTCATAATTGAAATTAAATGGGCAAAACAACTTAATGAAAATTGGACAAAAATGAGAAAGGAAGAAAAAACACTTACTTGGAAGTGTGCTTCCAAAGGCTAGAGAGAGGCTTGTGAGAGGATTCTTGGGAGCTTGGGGCACCTTGGTAGGATTATAGAGAGATTAGGTTAGAGGTTGGACGAACTACAAAGGCTTTGAGTGAGGAGGAAGTGGGATCTTGGGTGGGTTTATATAGGAAAGGTGAGGGGATTATTTATTATTTAGTTTTGGGTCCCCTTACATTAAATTAATCAAAACCACAAACCATCCCATGGTTTGTGCACATGGTTTTTGGAAAAGGGAAAAGGAAAAAAATATTTTATAAGGCCAAAGTCATAACTTCTTAAAATAATAGGGTTGCTTATGTGGAGGTGTGTCACACTCCCATGGAAATTAATTTAAAAAGACAAGGTGTTTAATAAGTCTTGAGGGGTCCATTAATGCTTTGAAAAGTAAGTCAAACAAACCCAAAATCACATTATTTCAATGGTAAAACATATATTGGCCGAACATAAAGATTATAGTATTTTATTACATCACTATTGAGTCATTATGAGGTCATAAAACACATTATATATTTAAATGGTATTTAATTTTTACCCAAAAATTTGACTGTCTCAGAAAATTATGAAAAATTCACTGTTGGATAAATTCGACGTCCTAATTCTAGAAATAACGTTTATCTTATCTAAATAATTTTATAAATATGTTAATTTTAACATTTAAAATAAAAACCACAATTTGTTGAAATTTCACGGGTTTTAACAAAAATGGCTTTCAAACATTAATAAAAATTATAATTGTATTCATAAAATTTTAAGATCATTTATATTTAATAAAAATTAATTTAATAATAATAATATTTTATTAAAATATTATTTAATTCAAAAATCCCTTAATATAAAAAAACTCCTAATTAAATAATAACTAAAAACATTATTTTCACTTTAAAACTATTTACAATGTATTAGTAATGACAATAAAGTATATACATTATTATACACAAAAAAAATAATGTACATGAACATAGTACTATCGATTCGTTAAATAACCCCTTAAAATAACTACATAATACCTAAGGGTAAAGTGTGCGATGGTGACAGACTTGTGGGGTGGCTCGGATAACATCGCTCGAGTGGTAATTTCTATCAACTTCCACTTTTCCCATAGACGGTCTCGTTCGAGATTCACATGATGAAGCTTAGCTTGGGCTTGGTCAAGAGTGAAGCCCAAGGATGCCACCTATTTTCCGAGCTCCAACAAATGGGCTTCGTATGGGGAAATTCAACTAGATAAGGCCATCTCTTCCTTTGTCTGAGTAAATTTGGATTTGTTAAAGTCTTATATTTATACTAATCATGTGATCATTGTTCAAAGGCTATATTAGAAAAGGTCAAAATTCTTAATATAAAACCAATGAAGTTGACATTTTATATAAACATAAAGAGACATTTAATTAGATCAAGAGGGATTTCCATTAATGAAACTTTGGGTCGTTACAGATAAAAAGGTATATTATAAGTCCAGTATAATATATATGTTATATATGTTACATAATTTCATAAATTCTATCCTTTATAAGTTCCATGTATGGCATGAACGAGTCATTTCATTTTTAGGGGGCGGTAGTCCGCACTTCCTCAAATGAAATTATCGCATTTACGCATTACAGAAACCATAAAGGTATGCTATATATGAAAAATAAAAAAGAATTTAAACAATATAAATATAATATATAAACATATAAATAAAGTTAAATCATAATTTCCACCATGAGAGGTGGTATAAGATAATTGAACAATCATCGTTTCGTGAGGCAGTAGTTCGCCGTCCACAGAAACAATATGTTCTTTACCCATTAAATGAAGGTGTTTTTAAGTGTATCTATAATAATTATCATAAAAACATACTAGTTTATTTTTGATACTGGGTTTTTATAAAATAAATTAATAAAAATAGTTTAGGGGGTTGGAGAAGTAAAATAAAACAAAAAAACATAAGAGAAGACATTACCTTTAAATCGAGTAACTCTCTTTTCTTTAAACCAAAAGGGTTTCTTGAAGTGCTTTCTACCTAAAGTAAGGATTATAGGATGAATAGAGGGATCTTGGGAGATTATTGGAGCATATTTTTGATGATCCAAGGTCTTGATAATTGTGATAAATGGGTAGGAAGTGACGGCTTTTTAAGGGAGAGGAGGGGCTCTTTTGGAATGTTGGAAAATATTATTTTATTATATAATGATTTTTGGTTTCTAAAGGTCCAAAAATCATTTAAGTTAAAGATAATGTGGACTATGTTCGAAATAAAATCATCCAATAATAGTTGGACATGTTTTGTTATATTTTTTTAATTTTTATCTTCATATTTTTTTAAATCATTCAATAATGACGTAAACACCTCATCATCATTGTGTCATAAAAATTTTTATTTATTTTATGTATAAAAATTATATAAAATTTCCATGATGTCGGAAATAGTTTTATCTTTCTAATGAATATTTATAGTAAAATATATCAATTATATAATCTCACATTAATGTTTTTTAGTAAAACAATACATGTTTATGAAATTTTTATTTTTACTTTAAATAAAAAGTTATTAATGTCATTATCTTACCCAAGTGGCCAAAAGGGGTCCCAAAATTGACCCATGTATTTTCTTGGTCGGAAATAACTCATCCACTAATTTTAGGGAAAGTTTCACGGTTATTTTATATTATTATAATATTATTTCTACCTTAAATTACCCTAATTACCTTTAATCGCAGTTAATAAATGTCAAAAGTTACTATTCACAAAAAATTATTTTCATCCCATAGAACCAAATTTTACTTACTAATGACAACCATGTATGTCTTATTTTTTAAATTCAATTCACAAAATCCATAAAATTATGTTTTATTCAAATTTGGAAAAGCACTTAGAAGGTGGGTAAAAAGACTTTAAAAAGTTCAATAGAATTTTATATATCTAATATAATTTTAAAATGACTCCAATGAATTACATTGTATTAATATAGGTATTATGTATCTATTTTTAATTTAAATCAAATTTAAATTTAAAAATTATTTTTTAAATAAAAATTTTGTTTTAACCAATAACACAATGTTTTTCGCTATTCATAAAAAATGAATGTTTTCAGAAACATATCAATAATTCACTGTAAGATAAATTTGATATTCAGAATTCAAAAATGATGTCTATTTTACTAAATTAAAAAAATAAAAGTTTCATTAATTAATTTTATAGTTAATTCCAGTCATCAAAATAAAAATGTGTTTTTAAGAAATAATAACTATCAAAATATTGATACTTGTTAATGTCCAATTTCAAATTGAAATTACTTCCAATGGACTACATTGAATTAAATGGTAAAAATATAATCTATTTAAACTATAAAACCAATTAAAAATATAATCTAACCATATAAATAAATTAGATTAAAATTCAGTTTTGAATTAAAATACAGCATTTTTCACTATTCATTAAAAAAGAACATTATCAGAAAAATATCAAAATTTCATCCAAAGTAAATTTTGATGTCCCGATTCTAAATATGAAAATTATTTTGTCAAATAGAACATATAAAAGTGACAAAAACTATATTTAAAAAGGTTTCTGCATCAAAAGGCTTTAAATCGACCCTTTAAAGAATATTAGAGTATTTATGTATAAAATTAGATTCATTCACATTTTAAGCCTCTAAATTTTATTGGGTAAATGTAAAAACATTTGACAAACATGTATAATCATATTTTAGTTAGTTCTGTTCATTCCCGCCCATACAATGGATAGGAGTTAACTACCATTTAAAACAATAAGAATATATTGTTAGTGTGCAACATAAGATTTCAAGGAAACCCGTTGTTGCGTATCGGGTACGCTGTCGAACATAGAAACCCCATTAAAGTAAAATTAGTAATTAAATAAAAAATATTAATAAATATGAAAATGTCATACTATTTACTTACCTGGGATTTTACAATAGAGAAAGAGATTATGTGAACATGGTGGTTACTTGTGGATGGTAAAGTACTGTGGTGAGGTGGTTGTGTAAATTTTCTTATAGAAATTTTCTTTTGTTAGTGAGTTTATATAGTGATTGTGTTGTGTTGTTGTGGTAATCTGTGGTGGTTGAGACATGAGGTTGATGTGGCGAGGTTGATTAATTTGTTTTTTGGTGTTTTTTTATGGAATAACCCACTAACTATAAAAATGATAATCACTTAATGTTGATAATAAAAGAAGGGGTGGTTTGGAAAATCATGAAATTAATGAAGTTGGTCTTGCATCCCATATAAAAATATTTAAATTAAGGTTACGATTTAAATTATTGACTACTATATTGTTTTATGGTTTTGTTGTGAGCGATCTAATATTGGTGTCATGTATTACGATGTCAATTATATGTAGAGAGGGAAACCATTTCCCACATAAATTTTCTTCAAACTACGAAATGTTTTCAAGCCATTCGGGTGAGTCAATGCTGCAAATAGTCGAAAATATCATGGCGCGGTGGATGGGTTCCCTTGTGATTTGTATTCTCTTTGAATCCCTTTCTATATTCATATTAGTTTTTTAATTGGTTGTGAAATTTTACGTGAAAAATTTTGAGGGATATTTTCATGGAACTTGATATTTTCCCTCAAACCTGCACCTAACCCATTCCATGACATACTCGAAGGGAATTCTCAATCTGCATGGGTTAGTGACTTATACCCCTTTATAAAAAACCAGGAGAGTATGATTTCTCCCAACCTAAAGTAGAAAACATAACATATATGTATATAAACAATGAGATGAAATCGTATATGATTAAATAAGGAATATATTTCATATCGAAACGAATCATTAGAATATATGAAACTCAATAGTAGCTAAAACGTCTTTAAGGTAAAAGTACAAAAGAAAATAAAAACTAAAAACTAAATAGATACTCCTTATGATTATGTGGGAAAACGTCCCCCATCTCACCACCAGCTTCCAAGACATAGATGACAAAAACCTATTCTCCAAAAATTAGTGCAATGTCTTTTCCTACATTGAATTAAATATAAAGATCTATGCATCGATGAAGGGGATACTAGGTTGTGAGCAAAAAAGGCTCAGTAGTATCCCATATGATTGTTCTATATCATATCTCTATACAAAAAAAACACAAATTCTCAACTTATATAAAAAATGGTATGCTAATTAATTAAACATTTTTTTATCAAATTCCTGGTAAAACATTTCCCCTTTTTCCATAGTTCCACATAATATATGTAATAGAGTTTCAAATATTATCACATATATCAAAAGGTCAAATGAAAACATATATCACATATCATACCAAATCCAATACAAATTAAATACAGGTAACATCCTGATAATAATTACTATAGGTTAGACTATCTAAGACACCCGAACATAAAAATAGACATTTTTTTCATCAATACTCTAGATATATGCATCGAGTTAGAGAAAAGAAGAACACTACAACAAGTGATCCACCCAATAGGTCAATCATATAACTAGAATAGTAGGCCTCCGGATTAGAGGAACAAACCAAAATTGAATCCCCTGATAGAATCAATAAATGATTCCAATTTCTATACCATCAACCTAAGAACCCAATGTTTCCCATGTGATACAGTCACCAAACCATTTAATCAAAAACTTATTTTAAAACCATTTCATATATTCACTTCATAGTTCTTTGAAAATACTATTTCTTTTATGAAAATATGGGGAAACCAATTTTTCTCAAAAAACCATCCATACACACACAATTAAACCATCTAAATTAATCTATAATACAACTTATAAAACTAGAGAAATATAGTTCATAAAAAATATTCTAGATATAAAACCACCAACGTCAAACTCAATTCGCACATATCTGTGATGGAATCCACCAACACAAAATAACACAGACTACGACATAGTCCCAATAAACCATCCATATATCTCAAAATTAATTTAATAAGAATAATGGTTAGTGGTGAGGAAATATCATAACATACCTCATAGAATTCATACACCACTAAAAAACAAACATAAAGTTAAAAATATAGAGGAATTTCATAAAATGGACTCTAAAAGGATCAATAAGGTTTCCATTAATGATCAAAAGATTCATAAATATTGTATAATGAAACTACTAAAATAAGATACATTAAAATTTATAAATTATTTCTTTACCATAGAGACACAAAGAAACTTCCATGATGATGAATCATGGAACAAAACATTTTGAAAGAAGTGAATATCACAAAACATTCCTAGAATACCTCCTAGGTATTGAAGGCAAATCCTACATTCCAATAGAAGGAAAAATATATGATCAATAAGGTTAAAAACCCTAAACCTATAAGTTTCAAAAATGGGAAAAAAATTTATGAAATGAATTATACTATTTAGATGGTACACTAAAAAACAAATCCATATGGATTATAAATTATAGTTTTTATCTACTTGATGACAGGAAATAGATTCATGACATGTAAACCTTTGAAACCTTGAACTAATCCATGACATATTCTTGATAAAGGATTCATGTCATGTTAACCACTCAAAAAATGAAAATATATAGTAGACCGAAAAAAAATATATTCTGATGGAAATACTCTAAAAAAAATTATAGTTTTATACCTAGAATCCATTAATTTAAAAAAACATGCATCCCTGAACATTACATTATTTTCCCTATAAAATGATTATTGGAATTGAAAATTACAAAACATACCAAAATGATAATGGAAAAAGATAAATAGAGGTTGAATATACCTGAAATAAGTTAACTGAATTTTAAAAACTCTCCATCATAATACCTTCCATCCCTAGGAAATTACATGAATTAATGATGGCTAAAAAGAGTTGTGGACACTTATCACATAACAAAAAATCCCACATCCATGTATCGTGAAAATATGATTCATGTTTCTATAACACTATGAAAAATGAAATTGACATTCAATGTAATACTTTCACCTAAGATTCAATGATATACACTGGTTTTCCTACAATAGAAACTTCTGGCCTCAACTCAATCTATTCCCAACACAAAACATGTGTTGGATCTGTATGGTACTTCTTGAGTTGAGATATGTGTAAAAAATTATTAATAATTATCAAATGAACTGGTTATTCCAACTGATAAGTGACTATGTAAACTGTATAGTGACGTCAAATGGTTGAAAATATCTTAGATCCAATATTCCTTTTTTTCTAAGATGATAATGACCCAATTGTGGACACACCCTCATGAAAACCTGATAACCAATGAAAAAATATAAAGTATGAGGATAAAAATCCTAATAATATTAATGTTCAATCTGAGATGTAGCTATATTTCAATGTATATCTTGAATACTTTCCAACATTTCCTGATTGAGGCGTGGTCCCATAATATAAGCCTCAACCACCTCTACACAAACAATAGGTGACTCAGATGGGAGGCAATAAAAATCCTCAAAAGGATCCATTATAATTATTGACTAATAACCTTTGTTATAATTAATCACTACCAATACTATATGGATATCCTATAATCCAAAAAAATAAAGACATAGGAATAGATCATATACTATAGGGAATGAAAAGCACACTATGTCTGATTGTCTGTCTATGGATGGAAAACAATAATCAATATGACCTAAGTCTCAATCCCCTCATGGGGACTCCTCTCAGACTGTGAGGAAAACCTAGGATCCCTATCCAAATGAATGGTATTGGGAACATCATATATTCTCAAAACCTCTTGCATATACAACTTAACCTAGTCTCCAATCTCCATGGTGTTCTTGATCATAATGAATTGAGATGAATTTTTCAAATGGTAAATCACCACCAAGATAGAATTCCTCCATCAGAGTTCCTAGATTAACACAATAATAAATTCCATGGAAACCCCATCAATTTCCCAAGCCAATACTAGAGGAGGATGTAGAAACCCTGAAGGTTTTAGATGATTGGACTTTATATATAGGAAGGTCTAACAACGAGATACATAATTTTCATTGGAGTTGTTCATAACTGCACACCATAACCTTTGTATAATGTAATAATAAATCATTTTAGTGACAATATAAATGTACCATGAAGAACTATGACATCTAAAAAAAATTGATCTCCTTAGATATGTTAGGATGAAAAACATGTCCCTAAATGTAGAATACTTTCTAAAGGGAGAGACCAACCAGAAACAGTTTCTCTACCTTATAGGGTGTATCGAGTTACCTTAAACTCCTCATCTTATTGATGAATCTATATAATATGATCATGTATTGATGATGATAAAATAAAATTGATCAGAACTATACCCAAATATCATCCTGTTAATCTAGGTGAAACTACTTGAAGATCCCCAGTAGGTTCTACTCCCCCTTCAATTACAGAATATACTACAATGGTAAATTCATACTGAGAGTTTCTTCAATGAAATCCCCTTACATGGGTGTATTCGATGTTGATGTCAAATGTCTTAATATATTCCATCAACCATCTATCAGTGAGATTCATGTTTTTTTCATGAAAATATATATCTTGAACTCTTATAGTGAGAAATTACTCTTATCCTTTTCCCAAAATATGTTTCCACAAACAAAAAATCACAATGAATAATCGTAGAATTCTCTAAATCATGAGTGTGATAATTCTTCCCCTGATGTCAAAGCTAGTGAGAGCCATAAACCACAACATCCTTTTCCTATATAAGCACTAATCCCAAACCTATAGGATCAGAATCACTAAAAACCACATACCTCTTACCAGCCTCAGGTAATATTGGAATAGGAACTGATATTAGATTTCATTTCATCTCATCAAAAAAGTCAAAAACTTTTAATTCGATTTGAATTTCACCCTATTACTAGTTTGATTAGTCAATGATGAATCAAGATTTGAGAAATCATTGATCAACCATTTTTAGTATCCTTTAGGAAAATCTAATCTATGAATGACATAGATATTACATGGATCATCCCATTAAAATACAACCTTTACCTTCTCATGGTGAATTGATGATCTATTCTCAGAAATCACATGCCCCAGGAGCATCACCTCTTAGATCCAAAAATTGAATTTCAAATTTGATTCTATAAAAATAGTGATTAATGAATATCTTCAAAACCAAAATCAAATCGTTATTATACTTATGATCAGATCTTTAATAAACCAAAATATCATCCATGAAGACTACCACAAATTTTTCATGAAAATAATGAAATATTCAGTTAATCAAATCTCTTAGAACTATAGGAGTATTAGTCAGACCAAGCAACATTACATGATACTTGTAATAGAAAAACTTACTAATGAAATCCATATATTATACTCCCAAACACTATTTTGATGATAACCCAGACAATGATCGGTCTTAGAAAACCAGTTTCCCCCCATTAATTTGTCAAAAAATCATCCACATGAGGAAAATGATACATGTTCCTAACCATTACCTAGTTCAAATTTCAATAGTCTACATAAAATCAAAGTTAGATGTCAACCTTCTTGTCAATGTGAACAGGGGTTTCCAATGATAAAAAACTAGGGAAAATGAAACCATTTTTATATGTTCATACAAATGAATATTGAGATCATTTTGCTCTAATGGTTCCATATAATAAGGGTGTATTGATATTAGTTGTGTACTTGGAACCAGGTCAATCATAAACTCTACCACACTCTCTGGTGGAATACCATATAAATAATCTGGTAAAACATCAAGAATGTCCCAAACAATATCATGAAGATAAACAATAGAAGAAACATCATTAGGATCAAATGATATAGTAGAAAACAAACTCTTGATATTTTTGTGGGAATGTCCTATATGATTAGACCTCATATACAACTCTCCATAAAGCACATGATGGATCCCATTTGAAAAAAAATTTAGAAACACTAATGATATAAATCAACCTCTGTGTGAGGATAAATAATCCAATACATCACAATGATTACATTGACCAGGTCTAGATCAAGAACAAGGAAATACCAAACTAACTCTTTATCGACTATCAACAATGAACAAGGACACCAAAAATCATGCACATTCCTCTTTCAAGTGGTTCCACTAACTCAATAAAGAAGGAAATGAAATCCATTGGATATTTAAGAATATAAATAAAATAGAAAAATATAAATTATTGGGAGGAACCTATATCAAATAAATTAGTTTCCATTGATGGTGCAATAAATATGGTACCTATCACAGTCACTAGACCTGCATCTGCCTCCACCAAAAACTCATCAACTAAATGAAGGATATTCAACCCGGAGACTGGTGGCTAGAACCCTATAGTATTTGAGGGATCTAAACATGTTGTAGTAGTCTTCAGAGTCAATGATACCAAACCTTAATAATTTATATGCATAGTCTAATAGAAAATCTTAATATGTCTATAACATCCATAATTTTTTCACATATTCACAATAACATAAATAAATTTTGGTTGTGTCTTACCCTGCCACACTAAGAGTAGGTTAAAGGTATACTATTGGCTATAACTAAAGTTATAGAGAAGTAATCTTTCTAAGAACCACCCCCACCAGTAACGTGAGGGTCATTACACATCATCTTCAACACATAAATTTTACTAATGTTTCCCTTAAGTAGAAGATAAGGGAAAGAATAAATAATAGTTATTCCCATGTTGATACCTACCATCATAGCCATATCTACTTCCTCAACATTTCTCAAATTCTATAACATAAGTATCTATGATAAGATATCCAGTCACCATCCCTAAAAGTAAATATGATCCTTCAAGTGGTCATTATTTACAACATTTGGAAAAAATAAAACTACTCTACAAACTGATTGATGAAATCTGAAACTAAATGATTCCCTTTATATAAAGATTAAAACTCTAGATACATCTCCATCATCCGTGAATATTTAAACTAATAATAAAATAAAAGGTTCTTAAGACCCTTTCATCCCAAGACCATGTGAATTTCCACATATACCATAGATTCATACCATCACTTACCAAGACCCTTAAGTATTAATGCCACACACTACACCCAGATAGTCTCCTATGTGTCTTGGGAGTCAAGCATCTGATCACTCTTTTCCAATGAGTCCCCCACTGTTGAGTTTCATTTTCATCCTTATAGGTTGGTTGATTCTCATATAAAAAATCACATGATCAATCCCGTTATCATGAAACTCTTGGAAGTACATCAAAAACAGTGTTATGGACATGATGAACTTTTGGTAAACAACATGAACTTACCACATGATTTTTGAGAAATACTCTGTTCTAGAGGATGATTCCATTTTGTATCATTTGGTGCACCCTCTCGAAAAACTCATGGAAGACATGTTGGAGGTATTCTACAACACACTAAAATATAAGAAACATTCAGAAAACAAGATAATATTAATTCAAATATAAAACCATAAGAAACAATTGAGATTAAGGTCATGCTCCCAAAATAGAAGACACACATCCCAACATATCATGGTAACCTGAGTCTTTTCATAGAATGATCTGGCCAATTCATCACCAAAACCTACCTTTCAAGTCTCGAAAATCATATCTCAAGTCTACCAACTTCTCATAACCATGAACGAACTCCATCTAATACCAAAATATTATATGTAATCCTGAGATACCATCTCAAATTGGTACCCAACCTAGTATTAATCATACATGAATGGAGGTCCTAATCTTCATGGTCTTGTGACATGTACATGAGAATCAAAAATAACCATAGGGAAATATTTCACCCAACTTGAAGCAGAAATCATGACATATACATATATACATGATGGGAATAAATATAAGAATAGAAAACAATGAATATTTGACATATCAAAAGGAAATATAAGATGCTATGCAACTCAACAGTAGTTAAATATTATCTAATGTACATGTCCAAAAGAAAAGGAAAATAAAAATCCAAACACTTCTCCATGTGATAGTATGAGAAAACTCCCACCATCATACCACTAGATACCTAGACCTATATGAAAAAAACCATACTACCTCATTATAGAGCTCTTACATTCCTTATATCTAAATACTTATATTGTTCTATTCCCCTAGGAAGGGGTACACACATTATGATCTAAAGCGGCTCAATAGGATTATACCCATGTGTTCCATGTAATGTCTCTATAATTTTTTTAGCATCATAAACCTAAAATAAAACATGGTATGATAATCAATTAAAAATTTTTCATGTTCAAATCATGTAAAAACATTTCCTTTTTTTTATTGTTCCACCAAATCCAGTTTAACTAGTTTCAAATGAATTTCACGTAATTGAAAATATTTATATCAAATAATTTATCACAAATCAAATTATGTCACATCCATGAATTATTTTAAATTAATGTTTCATTTAATTTCTATTCCTGATTTGTTTGTGGGGTTCACCACACATTTTGGAGAAAATGGTGGGTTTTCAAAATTTGGGCCAAAATGTAAGCCTGTTTCCAGATTTAAAAATAAATTTTTTATTTATTTTATAACTCTTTCTTTTTTAAACATTTTACATCCATTAATCTTTCCAATGGAATCCCCTGGTATATTAAAATCACCATATAAATTTGGTATACATAATAATCCATAATAATGATGGATTGGGGTTTTTATTAAGGCGGTGGGCCAGCCTGAAAGACCATTTCCTACATTAATATTTTTTTAATTATTTAATATCTCATTAAATTTTTAAGTTTTCTTAGTGATTAAAACTCTCACCCGATCCCACTTACTTATGGAATGATCCCATGCTCTCCTCCCCCTGGAGAACATTTGTATTAAAAATTTAGACGAAACATATTTTCTTTTCTCAAATCTTCCAGATTTGAAGAGGTAAATTGATCCTTCATAACTCCATCATTTCTCACTATTTTCCCTTATTATAGTTCCTAAATGATCTCCTAATTCTTGTTCTAAACTCCCTTTAATGTTTGTATATTTTAAAATTCAGATACTAGTGGATTTTGGGAGATTTCTCTAAGATTCCATTAAGTAAGTGTTCCTTCCTTCCATTTCTTCCATTTCCTTAGGGTTTCATCCCTCTTCCTTGATGTTCCAAAGTTTCTAGAAGTTTTAGTTCAAAGATAGGGTTTTACATGGAGTATTTTAGGTGTAATATTGAGAGTTTAGGTTTCTCTTCACTTCTTTGTGGTGCGGCAGTGGTGCGCTTGATGTTTCGCACAAAGATTTGAGGGGTTTGACTCAAAAGGAAGGTGATTCCATGGTTAACCATTAATTTATGTATTAGTTTTCTTATTTTACTGTTTTTTCATGTTCCCCATAAGTTATTTGTGGTTAAAAAACCCTTTTTGAGGGATTTGGTTAATCATTTAATTTTATAATTGCATTTTTTTAAGTTGTGAACTTTTTGAATGTAACACATGTGGTATATTTTTTGGTAGTTTTATAAAATATGAAATTGAATTATTATTTGATTAAAGGGGATGAAAATTCTGTTTTTTAATGACTTAGTGTCATGTGGGCCTTGTGATGGGGTTCTGGGAATAGTTTTGATGTGTAAAACTTTGTTATACTTCTTGAGAACATTTTATGAAAATGGGTGTTTTTATTTTTATCTTTCGGGGCATTATTCTAGGTGATTTTATAACACCTTAAATTGGTTTTATAAATGTATATAGAGATGAAAATTATAATTTGGTAGTTTTATGGTCTGGTTTTTTCCTTGAAATATGGTTTTTATATGGGTTTTATGAGCAATGTTTTGGTATACTATTTAGAAATTTTTTATAAAAGATTAGAATGATTTAATTATTTATGTAATAGGTGAAACCATATTGGAAAACTATTTTGGAGTGTGTATATATTGAAATGGTAAATTTTAAAAGTGAAATAGGCTATTGTGTGATGTGTTCCATCTTGGAAATGTTTTATAAAAATGTTTGAAGGATTTACTAAAGTGTGTAAAAGATGTGAAAGTGTTGTGGGAGGTTTTGTGTGAGTGTGATATGAAAAATGGATTTTAGTTATGAAAAGGTTATTTTGTAACATGTGATTGGGATATTATGTGAGTTGGAATATATTTTAATGGTTTTATAAAATTGTTTAAAATGGATTTGTGGAAGTGTTAAGGAAATGTGAAAAGTGTTGTGGGCTATTTTAGTGTGAGTCGGATTTCAAAATCAATTAGAATAAAAATTGGACTTTTGGGAATTTTTTGGTATATATGTGGGATGTTTAGTAAATTTTTGATTTGGAAAATATAATTTCATCTGAAAATAAATTTCTTTACTTGTTGAAGTTTTTTTAGCAAAAGGGGAAAACCCAGGTATCTAGGTGGGTGGATGTGTACTAGTATGCTAGTGAATCTGTGGGGTTGGGCCTCAGTTTCACTTAGAAAGATTGATGCTTACAAATCTAACTAAAATATTATGATGATGATTGGGTAACATTAGGTTATTTTTATTTTACCTACTAGTGGCTCATGCACGAGAACAGATATTTTTTGTGGTTACTCCCACCGAGATACGAGGTACTTGAGACCCACAACTAGCTAGTGCCAATGGGTTATTTTCTATTTCTTGTGCTCATTAGATCCATTATACATACCATAGGAATATGGTATATTTTCATGGAAAATTCATTATCTTTGACATTTTTTTAAAAGTTTTTATTCTTTAAATTATCCCACTTGAAAACTGATTCTTTTTTAAAGTTGCATCTTTTAGAAATTGTTACTAGAAATTACATGTTTTTGAAAACTTGCATGCTTTTCGTCTTTGAATGTTTATCACATGGAATATCTTAGTGGTGGTATCCTATTGGGATTTGGATCACACCATACTTACACCTTTAGGTGTAAGTATACTTGGTTTTTTTGATGTCGCATGTCGGGTATAGTTTATAATGCAAGTGGTTCGGGTTTCTAGCAGGTTCTTGGTGGTGATGTCTTGCGGAGATGGCTTGAGGGAGATGCCTCTTGCCCTGAGGGTTCATGGTCTATTTCTTTTTTGGTTTTGTACCTTTTTTATAGTCTTTGTGAGTTGTTTTAAACTATGCAATTCAGTTCTAATTATTTTTAAAAGATTGTTTGGTTTGAAAAATATAGATTTGTTTTATTCGATTCATTTGTGGTTTAATGTTTTGAAACATGGTTAAATCATTACCAATTTTTATTTTATGATAACAGGGCACTTTTGTTAGCCCATGGGGATCGGGAACACCCTTCGGGACATGTTGCATGGCAGTTTTGGTGCCGGTTTTGGTGGATTCTAGATTCGGTTCGTGATAAAATTGTATTAGAGGAGGTTTATGTTAACTGTTTGGGTCATGTTATTCGAGAAACAGTTGGGATAGTCTAGAGTTAGGATTTTTGGGACTTGGAATTCTTGTTATGGGTAGTGTTCCTGATTCCTACACCTCATGATGGGATTAAAGTCACTATGAGAGGTCAGGATTTATCTAATTCCTTTGGTTTTTTTTGTTTTGATGATGATTAGGGGAAGTGAAAAGAGAGTTGAGTAATGGTCTCAGTGAGCTTGTAGGGACTGACAAGCCATGTGGAGTCAGGAATATTTCTCTAGAACACTCTGTGATGGTGAAGCGATTGTCATATGTCTGCCAACCATATTTCCAAGTCACCTACTGAAGCTAGTTCCCCCTCGCAATGTCTTGTGTCCTTTAGTTTTGAAATATTGGAAGTTCAATTTTAAAGTAAAAATGGAATGGTTTTAAGAAGCATAAGAGTTTTGTGAAAGGATTATCAAATAAAGAGGGAATGGTTTGATTTTTAAAATGGTGGAACTAAAATTTTGAAAAAAATTTGAATTAGGAAAATGGTGTGTTTACATCTCTTTTGAAACCAAGAAGTATATTAAAGTTGGTTTTGAAAAAGTGTTTCCAATAGAGTTTTCTAAACAGTTGAAAGGTGTTTAAATGGGATGATATGTATAGAAATTAATGTTTATGACTTGAAAGTGAGTTTTTATTTGAATGATTGTTCCTTTTTGAAATGTTTTTTAAGAAGTAATTTGGGTTCGATTTCATGGTTAGCAGTATTGAGAAAAAGGAAGTATTGGTTGATTGTTTTGGTTTTAAAAATTTGAAAGAGTTTTTGTTTTAACCTTTAGTATTTTCATAAGGGACCATATTCATGGGGTTATATGAGATGATAGATGGTTAATAGAATGACTGGATGAGTGTCAGGATGGATATGAGGAGGGTGACTAGTGTGGCATGGAAACATGCATGTGTGGGGCCCATGGGGTACCATTGGTGGATACACTAACCTTTGAACCATTTCTTTTCAAAGAAATGTTTTTAAAAGGAAAACTTGATTTTTTGATGAGTGTTTTCAGATGGTGTGTATTATGTGTTTTTTTGGAAATTTTGATGTAGTGGAATGTTTTGAGTATAAGAACCCCTCTCGTTTGAATGATGTTTTGGGTTTGTGTTTGGTCTGTAAGCTAGGTTGAAGGGTTGGTTAGTGGTCTCTTGTGAGAAAGTTTTGGAAATACATTATGGTAGTTCCCCTCATATGTTTGGATCTAGTTTCTGTATTTCTTAACCAATGGACCAGGTCGGTTGGGTCTCTGGGTTCTCTCATTGGATAAGGTATTCCCCCATTAAGGGTTAGTGCACAACTGAAGTGCCACCCGAATTGTTTCACCGTTGGAAAATCCTCCATTTGATCAATTTATGGAATCTTTTCTTGTTATTTGTAGAATGAGTATACACCATTTAATTTTTGGGTTTTAGGATACTCTTGTAGTTGGAGAGTGCTCGTGGAAGGCTGAAAGATACCACAGTTTTTTAATTTTCATGATTTATCGAACATGGAAGTGGTCTGGGGTTGTTAGTGTGGATGAGTGTCTGGATGGTGTCTAAGAGGGCCTATGGGTCCCTCACAGTCTCTTTGAAGTAGGATTTCACGTTAAAACAGTAGTGTGGGAAATCTGGTCATGATAGGCCATTATAAACACCTTTTAGAATTGTGTGTTTTTTGGAGACTTGACATATGGTCCCTTTCCATGTATTGTTTCTATCAATATCAATGGTCATGTTCAGTGACACATTTTGATGAAGTGTGCTCATTTGACTGTAAAGGTGAAGGTCATGAAATCCTCTCAGGGTCTCTGTTAAGTTATGAGTATGTCTCCCTTGGTAAGGACATCAAATCCTCTATCATAGAAGAAAGTGTTTATGTGTGTCCTCACCTTATGTTGTTTCTCACATGAAGAAACAAGGTGTGATGTGTGTGCATCTTCTAATCCCTTGTATCAAAGAAATTTCATGTTTCAGTAAAGTGATTTTTGGAGGGTTTTTTGTCTTCGTGAACCCATCGGGGTATGCGGTGTAGTTTTTTGTGGCATCAAAATAAGAAGTTACATATAGGGGTTTCTAAAGCCTAACTACGAGGCTGAAGATTCTTCAATATTTTGAGCTCCAACAGTAGGTCCCAGAGAGAAGATAACACACAGTTAGAGGAAATCAAAGGGTTGTTTAAACCCTTTTACATTTCCTACCCTCAGTATAAATTTATGGAAGAGTTTTAAACATTGGTTTCGTAATCTTTCTTATGTTATTCCCATTTGATGGAAAGAGGTAGAGAGACTCGTGCCCATGTTTGTCACCTAATGTCTTTCCTTTCCCCTTTGGTTTACATTGAGTTTTTAGATAAAGGTTTAAAATTTGGATTGATAGGTTGAGCACACAGTTTTCAAATGATGAATTGTAACTGTTCCCCAAAAAACTATAAATATATAAAGATCCAATTGGTTAGCGCACGATTACCCAAACTATGCGGACTAACCGTGTGGTTGTCCCAACTTTTTGAGTCTTGGGGTCTTTCTTTGCCGGCCCATGCTGGTTGGTTAAGATGGTTGGTTCTTATACTGGGGAGACTAACCATGGATATCATGTATGTTCTTTTGGAAATCTCTAATGGAGGTATACCCCTTATACAATAGAGTCCATTCGGGCCACCCCCAGTTAGTGTCCTGATTCTGTCTTGGGAAAAATTTAAGTTATCTCCTTTGGTGGGGAGCCCATTTGTGTCTCCCCATAATAGTAACTTAGTTTTGTCCTTGGTCATGGATTAAAAGTGGGTAGTCTCAATCAGAGATATCTAACTACCTACATCTTCCTTGGGAAAACATTGGTATTGGAGAGTGCCCACCGGTTTAGTTATATTAAGGTAAGTGTAACCTTGTTCAATGTTGGTTTTTGTTTGGGTAAATTGTTTAAGAGTTGTTTGGATAGTGTTTGAGGAGATTTTTTTTGGGATAAATCCTGAATGTTCTTGATCATTTCATTAAAATCGTGTATGTTCTGTTTGTGAATTATTTCCTTTTTAATTGATCACTAAAGGTGTTTTGGCTTTTGGGGGTGAAGCTTGGCATAAGAGTCTATTTTGGCCTTTCAGTTGGGTTTAGTTTTTTTAGCCTTGATGTGGATTTCTAAGGGTGGAAAATTTTATGGTGGGGATAATTGTAACATCCATGACTTATTTTAAAGAATTTTTTCATTTATTTTTTAATCATGAGTTGTTATCTGGGTTTACCACACTTTTTGGTGGAAATGGTGGGTTTTTGAAATTTGGGCCAAACAGTAAGCCCATTTCCAGATTTAGGAATAAATTTTTGTTTCTTTTATAACTCCTTTTTTCAACATTTTTCACCAAATATACTTTCCAAATGTAATCCCCTGGTATATTAAAATAACTATATCAATTTGGAATCCATAGGAATCCATAATAATGATAGATTTGGGTTTTTTATTAATATGTTGGGCCAGCCCGAAAGATCATTTCCTACATTAAAAATATGTTTTAATTATTTAATATCTCATTTAATTTTTATGTTTTTTTAGTGATTCAAACTCTCACCCAAGACAACATACCAAATATGCTCTCTCAAACTCTCCTCCCCCTCTTTGGAGATCATTTGCATTGGGAATTTAGGTGAATCTTTGATGGATTTCTCAAATCTACCAAATTTGAAGAGGTAAATTGATTCCTTCATAAATCATTCATTTTTCACTAATTTCGCCCCATTATAGTTCCTACATGATATCCACATCCTTGTTCGAACCACTTTTGAATGTTTTTCTATTTAAAAATTCAGATACTGGTTGATTTAGGGCGATTTCTCCAAGATTCCATCAAGTAAGTGTTCCTCCCTTCTATTTCTTCCATTTCCTTAGGGTTTCATCCCTCTTTATTGATGTTAAAAAGTGTAAAAAAGTTATGGTTTTAACCTAGGGTTTGACATGGTGTCTTTTTGGTGTAATCTTGAGATTTTAGGTTTCTCTTCACTTCCTTGTGGTGCGGTGGTGGCGCGCTTGATGTTTCACACCAAGATTTCAGGGTTTTGACTCAAAAGGTAGACGATTCCATGGTTAACCATTCCTTTATGAGTTATTAGTCTTGTTTTACTGGTTTTTCATGTTCACCATATGTTTTTTGTAGTTGGAAAACCTTTTTTAGGGATTTGGTTAAGCATTTAATTTTATAATTGCATTTTTGTTGAAGTTCTGAACTTTTCGAATGTAACACATGTGGTATCTTTTGTAGTAGTTTTATAAAATATGAAATTGATTTATTAGTAGTCAAAAGGGGCTTAAAATTATGTTTTTTAATTCCTTAGTGTCATTTGGGCCTTGTAAGGAGGTTTTTGGAATAGTTTTGGTGTGTAAAACTTTGTTATACTTATTAAGAGAATTTTATGAAAATGTGTTTTTTCATTTGCATCTTTCGTGATTTTATTCAAGGTGATTTTATAACACTTGAAAGTGGTTTTATAAAAGTCTCTAAGGATTCCAATTCAAATTTGGTAGTGTTTTGGTGTGGTTTTTTCCTTCAAATATTGTTTTGAAATGGGTTTTATGAGCAAAGTTTGGGTATACTCTTTAGAATTGTTTTATGAATGATTCAAATGATTTAATGATTTATGTAAGAGGTGAAACCATATTGGAAAACTGTTTTGGAGTGTTTATATTTTGAAATGGTATATTTTAAATGTGAAAGGGGATGTTTTTTATGTGTGTTATCTTGGATATGTTTTATAAAAATGTTTGAAGGATTTAGTAAATTGTGTTAGAGATGTGAAAGTGATGTGGGATGTTTTGTGTGAGTGTGATGTGAAAAATAGATTTTTGTTATGAAAAGGGTATTATGTAACATATGAGCGGGCTTTTATGTGATTTTTAATATCTTGTAATGGTTTTATAAAAAAAATTTAATTGATTTTTGGAAGTTTTAAAGAAATGTGAAAAGTGGTGTGTGCTATTTTAGTGTGAGTCTGATTTCAAAATCAATTTGAATGAAAAGTGGAATTTTGTGACTTGTGTGGGATACATGTGTTATTTTTGGTGAATTTGTGATGTGGAAATGTTATTTTCATGTGCAAAGTATATTTCTTGACATGTTTAACTTGTTTGAGCACAATGGTAAAACCTGGGTATCTTGGTGGGTTGGCATATACTAGTATGCTAGTGAATCTGTGGGGTTTGGCCTCAATCTGAATTAGCATGATTAACGGTTAAAACTCTAGATAAACTATTATGATGATGATTGGGGACCACTAGGTTATGTGTATGTTCCAAACTAGTGGATCATGGATCAGAATGGATATCTGTTATGGTTACTCTTTTCGAGACACGAGGTACCTAGAACTCACAGCTAGCTAGTGCCTAGGGGTTATTTACTATTGCTTGTGCTCATTAGATCCTTTATACTTACCATAGAAATATGGTATATTTGGCTATAAAATTCAGTGTCTTTGGCATTTATTTTAAAAGTGTTTATTCTTAAAATTATCCCACTTAAAAACTAATTCTTGTTTAAAGTTGCGTCTTTTAGAAATTGTAACTAGAAATTACATGTTTTTGAAAACTTGCATGATTTTCATCTTTGGATGTTTATCGCATAGAATCTCATAGTGGTGGTATCCTACTGTACTTTTTATCATAACCTACTTATATCTTTGGGTGTAAGTAGACTTGATTTTTTTGATGTCGTAGGTTGGGTACTGTTTATAGTTCTAGTGGTTCGGGTTTTTAGTAGGTTCTTGGTGGTGATGTCTTGTGGAGGTGGCTTGAGGGCGGTGCCTCTTGCCACGAGGGTTCATGGTTTTTTTCTTTTCGGGTTTTTACCTTTGTTATAGTCTTTTTGACTTATTTTAAACAATTTAATTTAGTTCTGAATTTTTGTAAAAGATTTTTTGGTTTTAAAAATCCAAATTTATTTTATTGAAATCATTTGTTGTTTTAAGATTATAAACTTGGGTAAATCATTCCTAATTTTTAGTCTATGATACTCGGGAACTATTTCCAGCCTGTGAGGATAAAGAACACCCTTCAGGAAATGTCGCAGGCCTAGTTTGGTGCCGGTTTTTGCAGAGACCAGATTTGGTTTGTGAGACATCAATTCTAATAAAAATCAATAATTGGTAACATCAGGCCGAGGTCAAAATATTCTAGGATTATTAACAACCTCCTACCCATACTTAAAAAGTAATTAATATCAATCCTCTAGATATATGAATTGAATTTAGAGAGTATAGGAACACCCCAACATCAGAACCACCCAATAGGTCTATCAGGTCCCTAGAAAAATAGGCATAGGGAAAAGAGGAGCACCCCTTAAGTGAACCTCCTACTTGATAGTATCAATGGATGAAGCCTATTATTACACCATCCACCATTATACCTAAGCCTTCCCAAGTTATACATTTTCTGAATCATTTAATCATATAATTTATTGAAATCCATTTCATAAATCCATTTCATAATTCATTGAAAATACCATTTCTTTTTTCAAAATAAGTGAAAAAACCTATATTCAAAAAATCCCATTTTCACACACATAATTCAATCATTACAATTCAATTGTAAATTAAATTATAAAGAAATATAAATATAGTTCATCCTATATAGGCTATATGTAGAACCACCTACCTCAAACATGGGTCTCACATGACAATATGTTTATTCATCAATAGATAATATTGAATGGATTATTAATGATAAAATATAATGAATACTTACATATCATAATCAATTGAAAAATAAAAATGGTCTTCAAAGAGGTCAGATCACAACATGCCTAAAAGAACGTGCATGTTGCACCAAAACCTACACAATGATAATCCTTAAGAGGAAGATCACAAAAAAAAATATTGAAAGGTCCCAGACTATTATAATCATAGATCAATGGATCGATTAACATAGAAATAATGAGGTACCATGATCAAAGGTAACTATGAAAAAAAATATTCCATGCTTGATTATGCACAACAAAACTTCCATCTTGAAAAATTGATGATTTTTTTTCAAGTGGAATGAATATTGCCAAAATCTTTTAGGAGATCTCTTATGTATTGAGGAAAATATCTATGTTTGAATTAATTACAAAACATATGAGAATCATGGTTAAAACCCATAATCACGAATGATTCATGATGTAAAATATTTCACTATAAGAGTTATGTGATTTAGAAGTTACACTATGAAATGAATCACTTCGTATTAGAAATTCCAATTTTTGACCAGTTCAGGAGAAGAAATTGATTAAAAGTATATAAGACATTCATACATTGAATCAATTCATGAAATCTTATCGACAATGTTTTCACATAATGTAAACCATTCCTGACATGAAAATATCTAGTAGATAGAAAATATACCATATTATAAAGGATAGCCTCCCAAGTATTAGACAAATTTATATATAGACTCTATTAATTATAAAAACATGAATCACATACCATTAGTTCATTATACCTAGAAAACTCACCCTATCCTATAAAATAAAAAAACCCCAAATAATAAGGGAAAAAGATGGAGAGAGAGAGGGAATATTCCTAAAATAATGTAATAAGATGTTACAGATATTCTCATAGTAAATAATATTTTGTTAATAAAGGCGTAATAATGTCATATATGTGTACATTGTATAGTTTAAACCTCATTATTTAGTTATAATACAATTCATATGTTAAATTTTAGTTCTTTTATCTTTTGGTGGTTATGTGTATTAATAATTTTTTTATAAGAAAATGGAACAGCTGTGATAGTTGAATAAAAATAATTCAATGAAACTATCTATATTTTCTTTGTATAAGAGATATCTTTAAAGGCATGTTAAATTTGTTATGATAGACAGCATGTATAAAATGTTTTGCTTTTCTTAGTTATCAATTTTATTAATATGAAGCATGACATATTTTAACCGCAGTAGTTATTTGATTATGTAATTAATAAGATCCATGAGAAATTAAATTTATAAATTTACTAACCAGTTGGGTTCAATTAATTATTAAATAAAATTTATCGGAATAAAATTATATATATATTTTTATCATGTTGTCCTTGAAAATTTGATCCATGATTCGGTAAATATGTGGAATAGAAATAAAATATTTTTTAGAAACATGTATTCTTAAATAAACAATAAAAGTTCCTTAAAATAAGATACTTTTATTTATTTAAAAATAATTTTTTGAGAAATAATTGGAGAATATATGATTCAAATGTAATTTTTTTGAGATATATTATAAAAAATCAATTATAAAGGGGTTTTTATTTTAAAGTTTTATTACTTTTTAGTTCAAAATCATAAATTTCTAAGTGGAATTTTTCTTGTAGTGATATGTTAAATATTTCTAGTAACATATTGGGTGAGCATGTTAGGATATGTAACCTACTAATTATTATATAAGAATCTTAGTCAACTTTTCTCAGGTAAATCATTATATATTCTGGTTGTTAGCTACTTGGATATTAATTTTGTATAAATATTTTATATATTTTTATTTTATTGTATTAACATGTGATTTTTTTTTGAATTTTAATATATAATATTGTTTTATCCAACTTTATGTTTTATGAATCCCATTTAAAATAATTTGATGTCATAGTCTCTAACGATGTTTCTTAAATAATTATTGTTTAATTGATGTATTTATTGGTGGGTTTGTTATTATTATATATGTGGCCTTATGCCTGTGTGAGAAGTATCTCCCTATAGATATCTTTTTATGTGTTTTCTAGTATTAATAACCTCTTACATAGTGTTTCTTGTGTTCCAAATATATCGACATCCTTGAATGATATCTCACAGAATTTTTTTTGGACCACCTCCTCCCTTTACCTTCTATATTTTTTAATTCTCAAGGAAGATAATTATTTGGTAGGTATATGATGTAATTCCCTTGATTTTTATGACCCTTTACTTTTTCATCACATGAGGTCTAGTGAGATGAATAGGGTGTTTTGATTAATTTACCATTGATTTTCTGTGTTTTTCATGTGGGTTTCTAGAACAGTCACATATTTGTTCATGTGGTAGGTTGGTTGGTCATTCGATTAGTTGAAAAGGTCACATGTTTATTTTTTTAGGTTGGGTTTTCATGAATTTGGTTGGCATGGTCACATGTTTGTTCATATGGTAGTCTTGTTGGTCATTTGGTCGGTTGATATGGTTTCCTATTTATTCATGTTTTATGATGCCTTTTCATGTGGTTGGTAGGCATGATAACATTTTTATCTCATGATATGTTTTTTTGGTGTGGTCAGTTTAGGACTAATCCAAATTTCTACGATTTATGTATTTTCCCTAAATACCTGTAAAGTGATGAATATGACTTGTTAACATAACTTAGTTATGTGGACGAATCAACCACATGAATCAGCAATATGGAGGAATCAACTACATGGAGAGATCAACTACCTAAATTTTCTAGGTTGGAAATTTTCTACATTAATTAGTTGTGTGGATGAATCAACTACATTGATGGATCAACTACCTGAAAACAGTTACATGGAGTTTTTGGATATGTTGGGATTTTGGCTATGTTAGAATGGAAATGTGGATTTTTTAATCAATTATGATAAAATGGCCAAGCAATTATTTTGGCAGCAATAATTAGGTTTATTATAAGTACATGTTTCTAAGGATAATTATATAATTGATTTTATATGGTTATAAAGGATCTAAATGATTCCTATAAAAGTATTTTAATGATATCCAAAATAAATAAAATAATATCCCTTTATTCCTTAATTCTCAATTTCCCTTGAGATTTGTGGTTCTAAAGACTATCTATGGGAGTCATCGAACCCTGATATCAATTTTTTGAGTCCCAACAGTGATTCGATCTTGTTAAAAGCCCCTATTTTTGTGCATCAAATAATATATGGTTTTTTATTCTATGTAGTGGATCCCTCATTTATATTCTTTTTTTATATAGGAGGAGTTATTATTTTTATATATTTGTTGAATATATTTCTTTCCAGATTAATGAAGATAAATTATTTTTTTGTATTGAATTGAAGGGGAATGAGAATGAAATAGAATGATTTTATAGTATTAATATTTTGGTATATATCTTGAATTATAAGAGAAAATTACCAACTGAAAATCATGGTATATAGGGGTCATTGATTATTTCATATTCATGGTTTTATTGAAAACCTATTTTTATGACTGTTTGACATCAAAAATATTGAAAATTAGAGTGATACTTATATTTAGATAATAAAATGGTTTCCCCATGATAAATGGATTGTGTGGGAACACCCCTAAATAATTATGTTAATGTGATAAAGAGTCACTATACAGAATATGAAAATTATTTGCTATATGCAATGTGAAATTTATTTGTGTAAGTGGTTTGTGGTATGGACTATTATGAAAATATTGGGTGTGGGGTGTGTTTTTGTTATCAAGTATGAGATGGAGTGTTTTTGAGATAATATTTTTAAAAATCTATGTTTTGGCCAAACTACCTAGATTAGAAAATATATATCAATAATGAACCACTTTATGTTCTCTCAGATTTTTATAGTAAGTTTATTTACCATTTATTTTAATAATAGAAGAGGACATGGTAAAAGGTAAGCTATTTAAATAAGAGTTAAATATAAAAGATAAGGTTAATATGGTGACCTAAACTTGTCTAAAACCTATTGGTTGAGATGATTTCGACCCATACACACCTTAGATTATAAATAAATCAATTTGGAGCCATTATAAACTTAAAATTATTTTATAATAAAATAATATTTCAAACATTTCCTAAAGTGACCCTCACCTCTCTTATAAAAGGGTACTTACCCTTCTCTTAAAATCACCCCTCCAAAGCAATTTGACTCGGCCAAACCCTACCCAAATTTCCTCCCAAATTCCCTCACTTCATCCTAGAGGAAATAACTTGAGATGAAATCCAACTTAATAATCCCTTTTTTCAAATAAAAAGGAAACACATAAAGAAGAGGTAATTATTTTATCACCACTTTCAAAGTTCTTTTCTTCTTCCAAATTCTTTTTCTTTGTTATTTCCGTAACAAAATAATAACTCCAATACCTTCTATATACTATGATTTTATTATAAAAATGGTACAACCATATTCCTTATTATATCCATCCTATGAAGGATAATGTCACCATGTGTGCGTACGTACGTCTTACCTTCTTCACATCTTGGTGTAATTTGTTATTCAAGACTATGTTATTTGGATGAATATAATGATAAGAAATATGTATTATAATAATGAAAATAACATGATAATTTCCATGTATAATTAATATAACATCCAATTACACACCTTTTAATCATTAAGAAATGATATCATCACTCGTGTGTACATACGACTTACCGTCTCCACAACGCGATGAGATTTATTTCCACATTCACCATTCAATGATGATTATAAAAATATATATTGTCAATTGGTATAAAATATATGAAATAATAATTCTATTGGATATATATATATGTATATATGTTTGTATTTACTTATAGATATCTTATTTACTTACTTCCATTCAATATGATATGAAAATGGAAATTGTGTTTATGCGTACGTACGACCTATCATCTCTATAAATGGGGTTTTCCATTTCATATATATATCAATTATACATATTTATATTCTAAATATATATTATATATAAATCATGTTTTATATTCTAGAAGTATTTAAATCATGATCTTAATGATACGAACAAAAATTACAAGTTAAAACACGTACGATAAAGAAAACAATCGTTACCCAAAATATTAATTTAACATAGAAATCATTATTAAATGGGTATTATAAAGTCAAAAATAAATCATGTGTGATATAATAAATATAGATATTGTTCTGGTATAATTTAACAACATACTATGGTCATTATACAAGAGGTTAAACATACCCCTGACCAAAGGAAAGTACAAGGTAAGGGTTAATTTCTTAATCTCATTATTATCCGAGATTGTTTATGTGTAAGTATTTACATGGAAATTTTTATCATCCATGTCCATGTTTCATAAATATGTTTTCAAAAAGAATATTATAATGTTTTTTGGAAGTGACTCTTTATCATGACCATCAATTTAAATGTTTTAATGATTTATTTTTATAAATGTTTTTAATAAGTGTCCATGTTTTAAAAATGATTTTAAGGATTTATTTATATGGACATGATATTTTAAAAATGTTAATTCCTTTAAAATTTTTCAAAGTTGTATGGGAAACTTTGATTAAAAAATGTCTTAAATTTCTTCCTTTCAAAATTTTGTGACTTTTAATTTATTTCTGGAAAAATGGATATTTCTCTCCAAGAGTTTTACTGATCATTTTCAACTATGTCAACATCCTTTACTAGATATTATTCTCGATTGTGGTTGATTTATTATAATAAAAGCTTTCATATTGTATTAAAGGTTTTTTAATATGTTTTATTGTGGATGTGTTATTTTTATACCATTCAAGGTTTCTGGTTAAAGTTTTAACATTTCGTTTTTTAGTTTTAATATGAATGTTTATGTTATGTTTCAACATTTTCATATGCGGAATGTAGTGGAATTAGTATGTGATGGGTGGAGCCCTCTAAATCTCCTCGATGTATCAGTAGGTATCATTAGACAAATTAGTGTCTTGGCTCAAGGCCTTGAAAAAAGTTTTATTTGTAGTCTTGGCATGATCCCTTGAATATGTGGTAATGATGTCCAGCATTAGGCATTCCCTCATTACGAAATTAATTAATACATGTGATTATTCACCTAGTAGAATATCCACATTCATGTTTATATGGTAATTTTTGATTTATTTTCCCAATATTATGTTCAATTTTATGTTTAAAATGATGTTGTTTTTATTAAACAACTTTCCTTAAAAGTTTATATCTTCCAATAAATTAATTACCCTTATTAGGAATATGATCTCACCCATTTATTATGTTTTTACTAGGATATCAGGAAGTGTAATATGTTTGATTTTTAGGGTTAATCTAGGGGAATAATGGCATTCTCAACAGATTATTTATGTTGATCACAAATAAATTTTATTTTATTTCATAAAGGTATGCAAGAGCAGTACAAATCAAGGCGGCCTGAAGAAGTGAAGGACTATAGCATCACTGATAACATGGGCTGCCCCATAAGGGGGGAGGGATCCAAGGGAAAAAACTCCAAAAGGGGGCATTCCGGGGTAGCGAAGGGGGTCAAGAAGGCAGCCACCCAATTAGCCTCACAACATGTATGGAGAACCTCTATGTCGCTAAAGAGGAGAGACTTGCAGTTATAGATCAAGTAAGTGATATTCTCGGGAGAGGATGAGGTACCTGTGAGAGAGATCCACACAATGCCAGAGTCTGTCTCAATAGAGGTCAAGGGAAAGTTTTTGGATTGACAAAGAGAGAGGACACTGCATAGTGATATCGCCTCCACCTTAAGAGAACTCCCTGGTCCAAAGAAGGAACTAAATTTTTTTTTGAGCCCACCGTGTCATGGACCACACCACCGCCGCGCATGGTGATGGAGCCAAAGGCTCCATCAACGTTGAGTTTAAGGCCTGATCTACGAGCATCTATAGAACCCATCGCCCCCACTACATGGGGCTGTTACAGCCCCGAGAAGAAGTTCTGGAGGAGAAGTGACAAAGGGAAGGCACTACATCATGATGGGGGAGGAGGCTGACCAGTTCTAAGGCGAGGCACTTGGCTCTAACCAGCAATGCCAGAGCAGAGCATCGATTCCCATGGCGTGTTTGGTTACTTTCCTACCAGATGCACCAGTAGTCCTCCTACAGAAGGGTTTCCCAGGCCTAAAACTCATGGTTGTTATCCAGGAAGCCGATGAACCAGCTCAAGATGAATTCCTCTAGGGAGGACATGGTCCTAGGAGGCAGGGGAACTCCCCAAGTGTGCTCCAGATCTGCATGGCCCACTCGCTTTAGAAGAAGAAGTGCAACATAGATTCTTTTATGTTGTGTTTTATGTTTGAATGTGTAATGTAACATTCATGTATGTAATCTATTTTCCAAGACTGGTAAACTGATCATTACTTCGGGACTTTATTCCTTGTAATCATTCCAATGTATTAAAATAATGAACCGACTCTAGGTAACTAGGGTCAGGGTGTTACATAATTAATGGAATTTATAAGGTTAATTAATTGTTGAATTAATTAACCGAGATGAAGTGACCAATTAATTGATTAATTAATTGAAGGGATTATTATTATTAATTAATTTTGGAAATTAATTAATTAAATTGATGTGAATAATTAATTATTGGGTTAATTAATGGATGTTATTTGTGAATAATTTATTTGTAAGTTAGTTAATGGAAATTGAGTTAGTTAATTAATTTTTGAATTAATTTATTATCAAATTAATTTATTTTATTGATGTGATTAGTTAATTGTTAAGTTAAATAATGAAAGTGATGTGACAAGTTAAATGTTGGATTAACTGAAGTAATTATTCTGATTAATTAATGGATGATTTTAGTAATAATATTGTTGTCATTATTTAATTGTTCCATTAATTAATGATTTTTATGTGATTAATTAATTGTTAAATTAATTAATGTAATAATGTGATAATACAATTTTGATTAATTAATTGTTAAATTAATTAATGTGACATTGTGATGTAAAATGTGATAAGGGGGTTAATATTGATTAACAATGATTATTGTGAAATATGGTAAATTGTGATATTTGTTATATATTATGAATGATTTAGAAATTGGGGTGATATACATGACGTTCTACATACATGATATACATATATGATTTATAAATGGTGTGTGAGACAGGGATTGAGACTCCAAATACTCATAGTATTATAGATATGTTGTTATAAACCCATATATATATATATATATATATATATTGTGTGTGTGTGTGTGATTAATAAATCAGTGTGAGATAGGAACTAATGCTCCAAATACTCACAGGTTTCTATACATGACATTCTATACCCAACATGCATGGAAATGTTCTTGTATGGGATAGGGATTGAGTGTCCAAATACCCATGGGGTGTGATACAGACACTGATGCTCCAAATACTCATCGGGGTCCTAGACATGATGTTCTACAACCATTTATTGACATTAGAAAATGGATATAATAAGACATATAAGAATTGAATTAAATATATACTAAAATACCATGTGATATAATTATTATGAATTGAATATGAGAAATAGTACGGACTCTAAGATGAGCCGATGTAGGTATTTAGGTTCGGGTGTCCTCGAAAACCTGATGGTATGTGTGGTTAAATAAAGAATAATTTAAAAAAATGTAAATTTTTTACTTTATTATAAGTATTTTATTCATTATATGGCTATATATACTATTATTGTCTGGATTTAATTTAGACACCATTGGTGGTGGACTTATTATTTTTACTATCACCATACTTCGGATGCCTTATCCATACCTAAATATACTTTATTGTTGTAGGACAGGTTATGGGAAAAGGCCTTGGGTTGGATTGCTGATTGGAGATGGATCCCAGATGAAGGAACCGTGTGTGGTTCGGGACCCGCTTGGGAGTCATTAGTGTCTTTACTTTTAGTTTCATTTGACACTTGGAACATACATATTAAAGAATATCTACTGTTCAGTTTTGACTATATATTTCCAGTTTTGGTCATCATGTGATATAGGTTTTTCCTATGGTTATATACATGCTTCCTCTAATTTTATTTATTTTCACTATTGTATCACTCTGATAAAATAAAAAAAGGTTATAATCTCCCCATGATCAACATTAGAACATCGGTTCTAGTTAGCAGCTTCTAGAATTAGGGCATGCACACCTGAGGTCATGCAGTTAACCAGATCGAGGCATTGGTGTGTGGAACCTAGGATGAGACATGAAAAAGTTATATCAGAGACAAGTTTTCATTTTATTATTCTTTTTTAATACTATCTGGGAATGGTAGATAAGAGACTAAGAATATTTGGGGCTTGGTTATGATATAGTTCATGGGACTAGCTACCCCATGCATGGGGAGAACCCTAGTACCTAGGGTGGGATTTTTGTAATTTCTATTTTCTATTACCATTGAATATTATTTTAGCTTCAGAAACACACTTTTTGTGTGATGTGATTATTATTTTTTGATATTTTTTGAGATTGAATCATGTCCTTGAATGGAATGAGAGTTGACTCTATGTGCATCATTCAAGGCACTCAGGATTATTTTGTGACATTCAATATTATAGGCACACATGGGAAAATAGGTTTTGGGTAAGTTAATGAACTTGAATTGTTTTTCTTTTCCTGTGAAGTTGAAATGAAAATGGTCATTTAGATAAAATTGAGAAATATTTTGAAATTATACAATATTAGAATAAATGGTTTTCTAAATCATAAAATCAAATAATGAGTGTGATTATACCCTTGTCAACCATGACTTGGGTATAGGATGGTTAAGGGTAGTGATAGTGCCATGGTTCTTACCTTATAGAGGTAAAAGGGGGAAATAATTGTTCCAATTTTTTTGTAAATCCTTCTTGTTAAAAGTTTTAATGTTTTTAAAAGAGAATCCTTAGTTTTTTTTGGACATTGATTTGGGAATGTTTGGGTAGTGAGAATTCTCGAGTTTGAGAACTCGGCTATGGGTTGGGTGAAGGATAGTCTGGTTTTTGATCAATGTGGTGAGATGTTGGCGTGCAGGGAATTATGAGACTTTTGGCAGGTTGAGGAGTTTCTATACTGGGAGGTAACATCAGTATTGATGGATTTTTTGTTGTTTTCTTCAATGAATTATTATTTTCCTTTTAATTAGTGGAAATCATACCCCATTTCATGACATCATCTCAGGCACACTGAGAAATCTCTACCTCAATGACCCTCTACGTAAATGTGTTTTTGTAGGATATGGGTCCCCTTATTGGTTTCACTTATGAATTTGTATATGTGGATATTGATGCTATGAGGTACTCTATCAATAGTTTTTACATGTGGTTCTCAAGATGGAACAGAGGTAGTTAAAAAATATGGTGGTTGAATTGATTTTAAAAGAAATGTTAATAACGCTCCAATGGTGGGGAGGGATGTTTCATTGGTAGGTGGGTGGAAAAAGACCATTGGTGTGAAGTGGTGGAATCAGAATTCAAATGAGGAAACAACAAGGTACATGTTTAAATTTCTCATAGAAAGGTCTTGTGGGCCTTGGAGGTGGTGAATGTATGTTATTTCCAGTATATTTTTATGGAAAGGATGAGTGTCAACATTGGAAGGAGTTATCACGATTTTTGGGAATATCAAATTGGGAAACACATTGGTTCTGTTTTGGAATTTGATCTTGAGACTGATGTGCCCTTTGAGGATCATCTCACACATGTGTTCGGTTACTGTAAGATGTTGTGGTAAAACAAGATTCTGATAGTTTTTATGATGTGGAAACATTGGTATGTGCAAAAGGAAACATGGGAGAGAGATGTTGATATTAGGTCTTAGTGGACCAATATTTTTTGTATAATCATTGAGGTCATTTGGAGTACAAATAAATGAATAGTTATTATAAGGTGGGTAGATTGAAAGATCCCATATTTTTTTAGGACATAGAAGGATTAAGTGGTGAGTTCTGGCTATAGTAAAAATACATATTATGGATCCAATTCATGACGTGATTTTTTTGGGTATACCCTATGAATTTAATTCCAAGATTGAATTAATTCAAAACATAGAAAATTTACACCCTGTATTATTGTTTTTCACCGCATGTTGATATGTCACAAAAGTAGTTTTCACCACGTGTCGACATGCCAGGAAATAGATTACACCAACTGTAACTTCATTTCAACACATGTCGACATGTCAAAAAATTTAATTAAACCAAGTGTAATTCTTTTTTTAATGTATTTTTTTTAAAGGGGTGGAGATTAGATTTTGGGGGAAAATATATAAAATGGGGCTCATTAATATGAATGCTCCAGATCCTCTGATCATCTATGTCATGGACCAAAGCTCCTCTATACAACTCTACCTTAGTCCAAAGATCCACCATGCACCTCCACCTTGGAAAGAAAATCTTTTACACACCTCCTAAGTATGGTTGTTTTGGTATTTTGATCTATCATTCTCTTCCATTCCACTTCCTAGATAAAATAAAGATATTTATCTATTTTTTGATCTAGATAAAGATTTATTATATCTGGATCTCAGCTTGTTCATTGAAGATCTTTTTTTAATCTAGATATGGGCTTATTGTATCTAGATATATAATTTTTGAATATAGATCTAGGATTGTTGGATTTTAATCTACATTCAATATATCTTATTTCATTTAACTGTGTATTTAGGTTTTGGATCTAGACCACGTTCATCGTTGAGTTCTTGGTTTATCTGCTTCAAATTGGGATTATCCATTGGTAAGCGTTCATCACTGTTCATGAGGTTGGTGGTCTAAAATTCAAATCCCATAGTATTTAATACAATTATGAGTATGTAATTGTAGAATTTTTATTATATGTTTAGCAATTGTGTTTGTTGATTAAATTAACTAATTAAGGGTAATGTGAAATTGGGATATTAAAATTTTAGATCATGAATAATTAGTTGGTAAATTAATTATGAGATTATGAAATTGTAATTTGGATAAATAATTATTGAATTAATTATGGTGAGATAGAAAATATTTAAATTGATAAATTAATTTATAGATTAATTATTGTTATGTTGACATTGTTGAATGGGGATAATTAATTTTAGAAATAATTATGAGAGAATGTTATGATTATCGAATTGATATATATAGAACAATTAATTAATGAGTTAATTATAGATATTTAATTGATTAAGATATAAGACTTAACTAATTAATTAATTGGGGTTATTGATTTGATTATATTAGAATAATTAATCCATAAATTAATTTTGTGTGTTTTATTGATTGTGGGTTAGAATTAATTAATCTAAGAAATAATTAATGAGAGTTATGTGATTATTTAATTATTCAATTAAATTAAGGGATTAAATAATTATAGAATTAATTAATGGGAGTCATGTGATTATTTAATTATTGAAATAAATAAATGGATTAATTAATTGTTAAATTAATTAATGGGAGTTATGTAATTATTTTATTACTGAATTAAATAATGGGATTAATTAATTGAAAAATTAATTAACGGATGTTGTTGTGATGAATTAATTGAATAAGTTATCTTAATTAATTGGTGAATTAACTAATTATTATTATTGTGATTATAAAATTGAATGAGTTAGATTAAATAGTTGGTGAATTAATTAATTACGATTATTACGATTGAGCAATTTAAGGACTTGAATTAATTAAATGGTGAATTAATTAATTTATGTTTTTTGGATATTGAATTGATAGAATTGGATAATTAATTATTGAATTAATTATGGGTCAATGAGATTTTCTTGTTTAGATAAATAATTGTAGAATTAATGATGATACATAGAGATTCTTGGTTTGAATAATTAATTGTTGAATTAATTATAGGATATTGGGTTTGCACATATTGATTAATTGATTAATTAATTAATGGGATTGAAATTCCTAATTAATTGGGGTAATAAATTAATGGAATTTATGTGATAAAATAATTGTTTAATTAGTAATAGAATTGGAGGATAATTACTTATTTAATTATTGAATTTGTGAATTATAAATTGTAAATGATTATTTATTGAATTAATTATTAGATGTCATGTTGTGAAATTATTATTTAATTATTCAATTAATTAATGTAATTTATATAGTTAATTAATTAATTAATAGTTTTAATTGACCAATTAATTGATTGAAGGGATTTTTATGATTAATTAATTGTGAAAATTAATTGATGAAATTTATGTGATTAATTAATCATTATGTTATTTAAGGGAAATGGGTTGTGATTAATTAATTGATGAATTAATTAAAGGAAATTGAGGTTGTTAGTTTACTTTTGAATTAATTGAATTTAAAATTAATTAATGTTATTGACGAGATTAGTTAATTTTTGGGTTAATTAATGAAAGTGATGTAACTTATTAGTTGTTCGATTAACTAATGGAATTGTTGTGACTAATTAATTGTTGAGATAATTAATAATATTGTTGTGATTAATTAATTTTTGAGTTAATTCATGAGTTTTACAACACTAGTTAATTGTTGAATTAAATAATGGAACAATGTGATTATGAAATTTTGATTTATTAATTTTTAAATTAATTAATGTGGCATTGTGATGTGAAATGTGATAAGGGTGTTAAGGTTGATTAACCTAAATTGTTGTGAAATATGGGAAATTGTGATATTTTTGATATATTGTAAATGACAGAGAAATGGGGACGTAGAAATGATGTTCTACTCCCATGATATACATGTATGATTGATAAAAAGGGTCCATGATAAGTAATGGTTTTCAAAATACTCATGGGGTGCTAGACATGATGTTCTACATTCATGATATATATATATATATATGATTGATAATCAAGGTGTGAGACATGGACTAATTCTCCAAATACTCACTAGGTGCTAGAAATGATTTTCTACACCCTACATGCATGAAAATATTCTTATATGGGATAGAAATTGAAGATCCAAATACCCATGGGGTGTGAGACAAGGACTGATGCTCCAAATAATCATGAGGGTTTTGTACATGATGTTTTACACCCATTTATTGAGACTGAACTATGGATCCAATTGACCATATACAAATTGAATTAAATGGTTAATTAAATCACATGCGATATAATTATTGTGAATTGAATATGGGAAATAATTTATACTCTAACATGAGATGAATTAGGTATTGAGGTTTGGGTGTCCTTAGGAACTCATGGGTTTATGCTATTAAATAATGGGTAATGGAATAAATGAAAACAATTTACTTTATTGTTTTTATTTTATTATTTATACATCTTGATACATTATTTTAACAATATTTGTTTTAGATGGAATTTGTTGTGGCTGACTGAGTTGTACTCACACCTTATTTAGGATGCCTAATCAGTACCTGAATAGACTTTATTGTTTCAGGATAGGTTAAGAGAAAGGGATTTGGGTTAGATAGATTATTGGTGATAGAGATTGTATGAGAGAACCAGATGTGGTTTGGGACATCATTGGGAGTCATTAGTGTATTTACTTTCAGTTACAGTTGACACTTGGCACATACATACCATGACATAGCTATTGTTCAACTTTGATAATGTATTTTCAGTTTTGGTCATCCTGTGATATTGGTTTTGTCTACGTTTATTTATATGATTCTTTTATTGTTTATTTATTTCAACTAGTGTATTACTTTAATAGAATAAAAAAAGATGGCATAATATCCCATTGATCGACATTAGTATTTCACAAATATTCCTCAGCCTCTGGCATAGAGGGAGGCACGCCTAAAGTCATGTGGTGAACCGGCTCGGGAAACCAGTGTGTGGCATCCGGGTCGGGACGTTACACAGAGTCATTAATTTAGATGATATAAATACTACAAGAAAAATTATGAATATTATCTGTTTTATACATGTATAAAATAAATTAAACAGATATATTTTGATTAAAAAAATATATGAATCATTTTTGAGAAAATGAAATATTTTCTATAAAATTATTTTTTAAATAAAATAGTTTTTTCACATTTTGTGCACATATGATCACAATAATTTTTGAAATTTTTTAAAATTATAATTTATAAAATAAAGTTAATCTTATAAATCATAATATAAAAATGATCTTACGGTGAATATTTTGGGATTTTTTAGAAATTTTTCACTTGTCAATGAATAGTACGAAATTGATTTTTACTAAAAACTATTTTTCATTTTAATTATATAAAAAGTTAAATTATTTATTAAATTTGTCTTAAAATAAAATTTATTCAATTATATATCTATAATTCTAATTCAGTGAAATAGAATAAATTTCATAATAAATTAATATAGAAAAATATTGTAAACATTCAAATATTTTCTCTTTGAAAAAAGATTTCTCATCACATCGCTGAGATTAAATTTTTTTTTAAATTTAACCACAAATATATATAGATTTCAAAAAAAAAATTAAACATAATTTGATTCATAATAAATTATATTGTCTATTAATTTCAACATAATTTTCAATCAAAATTTATATTGAAAATAGTGAAAGTTAATTACCATCGTTAAAGTTAAAATGGGGTTACTGTGGGGTTAAACTAAGAAAGTATGAGTTGAAATGACCTAAGAACTTGTCATAATATTATTTTATTGAAATATTTCCACCTTATACTACCCAATTTATAATATAGTGTCATTTTAAATATTTATTCATATGAATTTCTTTATCTTTTGGGATACATTTGGGAAATTTACATGAAATTTTCATTGAGGTCTCATTTTCATTAATTATAAAAGGTCACTCCAAACCCACACATATTCACACATCCAAAGCCTTTTTAATCAACCAAAACCTACCACATTATCCCTCCAAAATTCTTATTAACATTTTAGAACTACTTTTCTTCCAAAAATACCAACCCAAGGGTCTTTGAGAGGAGATACAAAAAAGGTTTCTTGGAGAGACGGTAACTATCTTAACAAAGATCTTTCATTTTCATTATTATTTTTTCAAGATAAATTATCTCCTAAAATTTACATTATAATAAGTCTAGTATCCCCAATATACAAAAAATTTATTATGTTGATGTAATAATATTTATCTATCTCCACTTATATCAAATTGGAAAACAATTTGTCAATCATGTTTATGTTGGACTACAGCCTAGTGAACCAATGTAACTGGGGTTCTAGAAACACCTCTCAGGGTATTATAAAATAATTTATTTATGGTTTATATATAATATTTATTAAATAAATATTCTTCTATAATTATAATGTTACTTATAAATTTTTACATTCCACATCGTTTATATTACGATATTTTCGCTCGTGTGTACTGCGGACTGCTGCCTCATGAAGCCATGTGAATCATTTTTCACTTATGATTTACATGGAATGAAATAAGTATAAAATTCATGAATATATGTGATATATATGAGATTATTTTTATTTTTTATATTTAATACATCACCCACCTTCTCACCCTTACACCTGTCAAGGGAATGATATCTCCATTTGTGTGTATGTGTGGCCTACCATCTCCAAGAAGCGATGCAATTAATTTTCCATGCCTAAATTTTTAGAGTTGTTCTAATAGTGTTAATAATTAGTAAATATTATATATATTAAATTATTATTATTATTTTTAATATGAAGTATACATATATTATGTACATGATACAAAAATTTTGTTTCAAAACACCCATAATAAAATAAGGCAATTAACACATGATATAATGAAAATAATGGAATATTATTAACGAATGAGTGGTAAATTTTTATAAGAGTATGTAATGTGATAATTTAAATATGATTATTGTTTTATAAATAATTAATAACATTTTTAATACCATTACTCAGGAGGCTAAAACATGTTCATCGAATGTAATGAATGAGGTAATAGACTTTGTCTCAATTTTCCTTCATTGAGGAATATTGTAATAATATGCACCCGATTTCTTTAATATGGTGTATATATTTCCTCTTTAAAATATAATAACATTATTAATTATTAATTAATGTTATTTCATTTTTCTATTGGAAATATTTCATTCAAGGGTATTTGATATGAAAATTAACATGTGTTAAAAGTAATTATATAATATCTATTTATTTTGTGATTGATAAAATTATCATAAAAAAATCACTTTAATGTGACAGTTTTTCATTGGAAATTACATTTTTCTTAAATAAACATAATCATTTACGATTTATATGATTATTTACTAAATCAAATACTATTTTTAGATACGGTGGTTACTTTTTATGTTATTTTATTAGTTGGGAAAATATTTATAATTCAGTATTCATTACTAGATGTGGGTATTTGAAGATAAGGAATATAATTCATGAATTTAATCAATAATTAGATACTTTAGGAATTATATGGAACTACTTTTATGTTTTTACTTGTAATTATATATCCCCCTGATTCATTGATTTGTCTATTGAGACAAATTAGTTGGCCAAATTAAATGAGTTTCTAGATGTGATTTTGAACTATCTTGTGAAAGGTCCTAATAATAGAGGTATCATGGTCCTTAATATATGATTTAATTAATTAATTATTTCAATAATTTTGAATTTATTTATTATTATAGATAATATTTTAAAAATTATATTATCCCTTGATGCATTTCATTCATAGTTTATTGATTAAATGGAATATATTTTCTATTATTTACTTTTCGATGTTGATAATTCTTATGGAATCATGATACATTCCACTATACATAATCTTTACTTATAATTTTATATCACTCATATTTTTTTTACTATCCATGGTGTATGAAGAGGAATCCAAGTAATAAGTTCCCCAATTCTAGTTTTTTTTACATTTTATGCTTGTTATATTATATCCCTATGTGAAATGGGTATAATGTATGTATTTGGTTCTCCAAAACTGCTAAACTTATATATCCTTAAGGATTTGATACCTTGTATCAGTGACAATGTAATTAATTTCAAAATGACTCTATTTTATTGTATATTTGTTTGTTACATCATTCATAAGACCATTTTTATTTTTATTAAATTGAATATGATTAACCACAACTTATCCCTTGGGAATGTCAAACTAGTTGTGTAGTTATGCTTTACTTTAGTGGACTTGGTGATGATTGAGTTGAATCCCAAGACACTTGTTTTTGGGGTTATTAACCTTAGGTACATATATCCTAGATCTAGTATGCACTAGTAATATACAAATATTGATGTAATTACTAAGAGAACCACACAATCTCCATGTTAATGAAATTTTAGGATTTTATCCTATACATGGATTTATCCCATAGAATTTTCCCTAATGTTATCACTATGGTTATCTAAATGAATCCCCAAAATAACTAGAACATGATATAATTATACCTACATATAAACATAAACAAATTCATAAATAATATATTGACACCATATATAAATTAATAAATCTCACCAATAGTCACATGAATTAAAGAATTAATGGTTTAGTTTCCTATAGAAAATCTACAACACATGCGAACATTTACTCGTAATTATACTTCTATAGAATATATGATATGCATCTGATTTCATATAATCATCTTCATAACCTTGGTAATTGAAACATGTGAAAGGGGTGATATCAAATACATTGTAGGAGAAACATATCATATACTCAAAACCATTAGATCATGAACATGAGTGAAAATATGATAAAGGTAGAAATATCAGATAAAATGATCATGGGATAAAACGTGAAAAATATAAAACATGATTTAGTGTTAAGTATATTGTAATGTATACATAATACCAAATAAAGAACATCAAAACGTGGAAGAATATAATATAACTAAAATTAATCAAAACATAAAATCATAACATAAAAATTTAGAATATATCTAGATCAAGGAATAAAAAAATGGAAACACATAGAAATGAATCATAACTATGAAAAGGATATGTAATAACCCCAATAATAGGTAAGTATTATATAGTGTAGAAGGTATATTCATTTGATTCACAATACATAGTAGAGCAAAAATCACTACCTGATTCCCATAATGGAGCAGGTTTCAATACCTAATTCCTTTTTAGTGAGTATTCTTTGCTAAATTTACATAGTTCCCACATTATATGTAAAATGATACATTTTATGGTGATATTGGACCCAAAAAATCTTTATCCAAATATATTAGTTTCAATTAAAATCAAGTAATTCATATTATCATAAATAACTCAGGTAATGAAAATGTGTTTCATAAATTTTCTATATGGTATCACATAAAAATACATGAAAATTAGCTTCCAAAATATGATCATAAAATAATTATTAAAAACATGAACATATGGGTTTTATTTTTGAATAATTACTTCATTGAAATATAATACTTAAAAAATAGAAGATATATCATAAAAGGTATTTTTTTAATAAAAATTGATTGTACAAATAACCTAAATAAGACAGTATTTTCATGTCACTTTCAAAAAAACTTATTTAAAAACGAAGAAACCTTTTATTAAATTATTACTGTAAAAAATTCTAAATAACTAACCTTGATATGAAATAAAACACATTTCAAAATGTGACAAGGAAGAGAATAATATAATATTGAGGTATAAAAAATCCTATTAAATATTTGAAAAAACATTTATTAAAAACATAAATATTTAAAAGGATAGATAAACTTGTGTATTAAAATGAATAAATGGGAATTAGTTGAATATTAGAGATAAAACATTAAGCAACACTATTGAAAAATTAACACTGTAAGGAAGTAAAAATAAGTATATATATGGAATGGATAATAAAAAATAGTGATTACTCATAACAAAAAATCACTTTTCATGAGATCAAACATTCATTAAGAAAGAAAAAAATTATGTGAAACATGATTTCCATAATAAATAAATAAGTTATAAATATAAAATAACATGATAATATGTTATAATATATTAATATTTAAAGATAATAGTATTATAGGATTGATTATAACTAATAAAAAATATTTTAGTTAAGAAAACCCCAAACATTAATTCTTGACATCCACTAAATCTTTGGAATATCCTAGATAACAAAACTAACCATATTAGTCTTGCATTTTAGAACCATTTTCATATAAATAAAAATTTATATACATAATTTATATGTATTACTACTACTGATATTATATTTGGGTGTTTACAATATGAATATGGAAAATCAAGAATTATTTTTTCAACATAATGATTATAAAAAAATGATTATGGAATTAGTTTAATGAGTGAAAAAGTTATTCTGTCACTAGTGGAAAGTTATATTATTATAATTTATTTATTATTAACATGTGTAATTGTAATCATAATAAAATATAAATTCATATAAAAATGATATTTTGAATAGAAAAGAGGATAAAGAGAATAAAGGAGTGGTTTTAGTAGCATGACAGCCATATAAAAGGGATTTTTAAGTGGGTTTAATGAGAAAGAATGTTAATATGTCATATTTGGGTATAAATTATGAAATTAAATGGGTTTTTATGTAAAATTAGTGAATTATTACATGGAAATATGAAGGGACTATCAAAAAAATAAGTACTTGACTGAAATGGATGTGAACCCATACCAGTCTAAGTAGATCCATAAAGCATTGGAGGACTCCTTAATATAATTGGATCACCTTTGGTGAGTTTTAAAGAGGTATAGGGAATGTAAAATTTTGAACAAAGCCTTTTTTGCGAGGTTTTATGAGATAATTGGTGGGATTGAAATCATTTTATTGGTGAAAAGAGGTATTTTTTCCTAGAATATTAGAGTTAAGTAAGGGGTAATAATGGAATCACATAGGGGTTCGGTGGGTTTTCTGAGTTTGGAGGTGAATAAAGGGATGTTTATAATTTTTTAAGATTTTTATACCTAAAAATACATTATACATGATGTATATTACCTTTTAATTAATAATAATTTCATAATGTTTATTTACCAACTTTTATGCTTAGTAATTGATATTGAAACTATTCATGGAAATTATTTTATTATTCAAAATATAATAATAAATAGATAAATCAATTTTAACATGGTGAATCCAAATTTTAGATCTTTTTTACATAATTCAATTTTTTAAATAGAATAAAATTAAATTTTATATCAAAACAAATAATATGTAGAAAATATTTTTAACAAAAATATGAAAGTTTTTTCTTTTAAGATCCTAATATTATTTAACATTGATTAATAACTAAATTATTGTTAATTTATTTTTCAATATATTTTAACATATCATTAATGTCTTAATTTAAAATAGATCCATTAAATATAATGATAAAACAATATTTATAAATGTATTACTCATTGAAAAAGAACTATTTTACCATGGAGACTATTTTATTACCTTTAAAATTTTTGTTTTTTCCTAAAATGAAATTAACCATGTTGAATTATTTTATCATTCAAATTAATAATGTGATAATATTTTTTTAATCCAATTTATAAAGATTAATAAAATTATTTTTATATTATTTTTTGAAATGAATAATTTTATTTAAGAATCGTATATCTTCTAAGAATAAAATTAAATTTATTTTAATATACCCTTTAGAATAGTATTTATAAAGTGTTTTATTTTATTGGTATGCCCCAATTAAATGTCTATAATATAATTTACTATTTAATAATTTTTATGCGAATATGTTTTTTTTTCACTTCATTGTTTTATACAATACAAGATACTCACGTGGAATTTAATTATGGGAGGTAATTTCTAAAATAATTTGTTTCTACATTATTTTTTTTGGTCATGTTATCAATATTAGGACAATGAGTTCAGTATTTTCATAAATATGTGTTTTTGAGCTTCTAAGACATGTAACGAGTGCTCCATTATATACTATGAAATTTAAAAATGATGGGAGAAAACATTACCAAATGGTTATTATAGAAGTTGTGTATACAAGAAGACTATTAAGTGTCTTTATATTAGAATGGTTTTTCAATTTACTAGAATATACTCCTAAAATATAATATATAATCATGGTGGGATAGGACTAGAAGTTGTGGGGGGGGGGGGTAATAACAAGTCTCACAAATAGTTAAAAGCAGCTTATTTAGGGTGAGTTGGGGTCTTGACTATTTTTGTGAGTGAAATATTTTTTAAGGGGAATTAATATATCTTAGATAGGTTGGGTCTCACTAATATGGTTTAATTTTTAGTTATATAATGATAAAAATACAATAGGGACCCAAGTAGGGACTATAGAATATTTTCTCTGATGACTTGGATATGAGTTTCCAATTAGAAATCAATGTTCTTGGATATTGGCAGTTATTGGTAATCATTATGGGATAGTGGTCAGTATAACCCAAAGGAAGTGGATCATCCTGTTTCATATTTTCTTAAAGAGAGCCTTTATGTTTTTATATCAAAAATTTTGTTGATAAATTTTTTATCTATTGTTATGGTCCTAGATTTTTCTAACAAATATAATGGTTTCTCTACCCATGAATGATGGGATTCTGGATAGGATAATTATATATCATCTTGTATATTAGGACATTAAAAGGTATGTATGAACTATGAGGATAAATAAAAATATAATGGTGAATAAATTATGGTATATGTTTTGCATTTCAATTATTTTTTTGTTATTTTTTGGGTAAAGATACATCGATAATGTGACGCAGTAACTAAGAGCTAGGATAGATACTATGTGATATATAATATGTGTGTTTCTTCTTAACCATGATATGTTGTATTTTTCTCCAAGAGATATTCTTATCTTAGATAGTGGATCAAATATTAAAGGGTTATGGGGTAGGCTTGGTATGTTTCATGGATTGTGACAATATTCATCTTCTAGGATGTTAGTTGTTGTTAACACCCATGGATAGACAAATAATGAGCCTAGTTTTCCATATTTCTTATAATGGCCTTTTCAAAACAGATTAATAGAATGAGATTCCATTTTCCATAGTATTTAGTTATGATTAGACCATCCTTGATCAAGGAAATCATATGGTAGTTATATTCCATGTCGAGATTGACTTACTGCTTGGGATTCGATCCCTGAATTATATTTACCATATTCAAAGTAGTTGATATTTTTGTATTCCATCAATAACATTATCACACAATTCAAACCATCCAATAATATATCTTCTATTAATAATTTTTACCATTAATTTTTAGAATATAATTACATCCTAAACACCATTATACATTGTTTTCTCAACTACATTATTTTGGATATAGATTACCTTATGGGATAATCATGTAACGTTGGGTTTCATGTTTTCATGGTGTCTTGGATAAAAAAATTACCTAACATGTATGATTGAATGAAATAATTATATTATTGATAAATTATTTTCCTTGTGTATACAAAATTATATGATTGTATATATTAGGGGCCACATGTTTAGTTATTTATGGGTATATAGTGAATTACTAGGTATTGAATTTTGTCGATTTATACCATAAAAAGTACAAACCTATCTCAACTGAGGAAATGTGCTCTAAATTTTAAACATATAGTACCTTTAAATTTACTACATCCTCCATAATTTTCAGATCAAGTAATTATTGAATGGTTCCATCAAAGTAATAGGAATTACTCACTTCCACATATGGTGATACACCGATTAGAGGATCGTATATCGTATAAAGTGGACTAAAAATAACTAATGGGGTGTTAGTGTCTCCAAATAATGATAAATGGAGTCTAAGGATCAGAATCACTTCAATACATATTAAATGAAATTAAAGTACACAAACAAGTGGGTAACATCCATTTTATATCAACTTTAAAGAACATTTTAGCCCTAGAGCATTGGATACCATCTCAAGACTGGTCAACACTACATTTCATTTTATTCCATTTATTAAAAAATTAAATGAATAATGAAATCTATAAATGAATCATATTATGATTCTTAACACATGTAAACCATGAGTAATATATGGTATTGTCCCATTTTATCAAACTTAATGATGTATTCCATTTTTATGATATAATATATTTCAATAGTGTCATTACATGCATCATTAAAATATGATATTATCATATCCAATGATATGAATCATATTTATATTATGGTACAGTAACCAGTTATATCATATAATATGATATAACATTATTTTTGTTTATATCTAGTTATCTCCCATTCACATTAAAATCACATAGGGAATTTATGAAAACATCACAACATGGTATTGATCCATTTTAAAATAATTCATATATAGTTTGTAAAAAATATTCTATTTTTGAAACAAAAATAATGCTAAAAAAGCATTAAAAATCTAATGTCCTAACTCTGTTACGCCATTTTACATACTAGTGTTGAAAAAAATCTAAAATATGGATTTCAAAATGTCTAATAAATGAGTAGACTCTAGAAATTATATAGTTTTACATGATCTAATGACGTGTCTTATGTGGACATGATAAAATTTACAAATAAATACTTATAATAAAATCCACCACAAGATGTATCACATACATAATATGTGTAACTATATATTCCCTTTTTTTACAAGACATCCACTATCCACTTAACACAAATAATGTTAATCTAGCATAGTCAATGTCACCCATTCATCATTCTCTATAATTAAATAAAATTATCAATAAATACATAAAAAAAATAATTCATCTAATAGATTAGCACATAACATGTCATTCACCCAAATATTTATGAGCATCACATGTGACTAAAAATCAGGGGAATGAATTTCCCTGGTCAAATTAAATCTTGTTTAGGGATATCTTATCTCATAATAAGAGAGAAAACAACCCCATTATGGTTGAGATCTAAATGATGAAATACTTATAAAGAAACCAACCACCCCATGAATATCTAATATATATAGATTTTATAAATAAAGGTTTCAATATATGAAGGTAATAATGATAGGTGTCTCCCCAACCTCAAGTAATAAGTATTTATAATAACCTTTAACCCATAAGTATATAAATTTATGTTTAAAATTCAGTGAGATGTAATATTGTTGGTTAGTTTATATGATAAGTCTCTAATAATTATATCATGAATCAATTATTTTTATACTAGATACATATAGTGAAATTATAGTAAGATTAATTTCATGTTATCCTCATAATACCATCATAATGCATGATACCCTATGAAGATCTTTGATTAGGAAAAAAAATTCTTACATTCAAGGGATTTTATCATTCAATTGTTAATATAAATACATTTTTGGACTCGTGAATGAATCATAAATGGATATTACCTATATATACAAAATAATAATATATATAATGATTATAGTCGTCCCATATATACTTTATTCTAAGAAATTTTACATGAACCTCATTCTTATGTTGTGGTAGTGGTTTTATTAATGGATTTGATACATTGTCTTTCATGAAAAAAAATGTAATCTCATTTACCATCTCAATGATATCTTGTATGAGATGGTATATGAAAAGGATTTTTTTGTACCATTGGGGAGACTATAGATACTTGACCTCAGAAAGGATTATATTATTATCATCATATTTCTTGATTGACATTGCATTACTGGGAACTACCCCATGATCAGAAATAGTCATTGATCTAAATAGAATACTTCACAACATTTTATGAAGTGATGTACTTCACCTATGTTGTTGAGTCTACCATGGTGGAATATTTGGAACACTTATAAATGAGAGTTATTTTTTTTTGAAAAACAATAAACTTTTATTATATATCAAGTAATATTAATCACATTACAAACTAGAATAAGTGTAACACATTTCACATTGATTTTTCTTTCCTCTAAAGGTTAATAAGATATCCTTAGTTATTATATTGTAATTAAATATATACTCCACATCAATTTAGTGACTATCACATGGATTTTATTGGAATATAATAGTTATTCTATGTGCATAAATAACATCAGGCCGAACAAAAAAATAATATAAAAGATATAACATATGGATGACACATTGAGAATTCTATAAAAAGTTTCAAACTCTTCAAAATTATCCTAAACATTTATAAGATTAATACCATTTAATACCAGTAAAAACCCCTTTTATAGTTATTCATAGTAATATTATTTAGTACATTATAAGTGTATGTTTCTTATATGATTTCAATAAACATATTAGATATATCTATAAATACATTCATTGTAAGATCCCAGACTTCGTGAAGTTATATAATTCATTAAATATTGGTTTACAAATGTTATATTTGGTTAATGGAATGTTTAGTGTGTGTATGAGGAGGTTCGAGGGTGTTTTGGAGAATTAGGACATGAATGAAATATAAATATAACCATTCTATTCATGTTGTATAGTTGGATAAATGTTAGTGAAAACAGTGTTCCCAATCCTTGTTATTGAGGAGGAGGGGTTCACAGTTAGTTAAACCATACAAAGGGAATAACCTAACCATGCACGCTTAGACAGAGTCATTCTGAATGGTTGGTGCATATTTTTTCAAACAGTTTGGAGCTCTATAGGAAACCATGTGACCTCAACTCTCTTGAACAGAGGTTGGAACACAGTTGACAGATGGTTTGTCAAAACATGAACCCCATTAAAAAGTTAGAATTTAACCTTTTTCCCACACAATATTTTAAGTTCCTCACCTAATTTTCTACCCATTTCTTCCTCCTCCACCACTAGTGACAAAAATAAACCATCAAGACCACCCAAGGATCAATATCCATCGATTTAAGTCTATTTGGAGTGTCGTTGGTTGTAGATTGATGCTCCGATAATGTATAATGATCCTATTACTTATCTCTTCTAGATTAGAGATTTTGGTTTCGTTAATATTCTTATGAAACCCTCACAATCTCTTTTGTCCAGTGGATTAATTGTTGGGGCTTCAATGGGTGATGGAATCTAGATCTATGGTTATGGTTAAGGCTTCATTGATCTCCAGACTTGAGGTAGATGGTCTAAAAGTTTTTTGCCAATGTTTTGAAGTTGATTTGTGTCTGTATGGATGTGTTAATGGTTATCTCTTATTGGGTATATTATTCCTTAGTAAGATTTGGTAAAATGGTTGGATAAATGATGATTTAATTCCCCCATGACCCCCATTGGATGCATTGAGGATTATTAGACCATTTTAGGGCCACGAATGGGGTGATCCAATATTCCCGAACATGGGAAATGATATTGTTAAGAATGGAATTTACTCACGATAAAGTATATACCACGGGAAACATGTTATTATTCCATTTTAGTTTAAAAGGGAATGATGATAGTTGTGTCTAGACCGTGATAATTGAATAAGGTATTGTTTGGAATTATATGAAATTGATTATATGGAATAAAGTAATTGTGCAAATTGACTTCTAAATTTTACATGAAATGCAGAAGTGGGATTATACATTTGAAATGGGGAATATGTTAAATGAGTAAATGCTTGTGGATTTTTTAACATTCTCAGTGGGTTAATTGGGTTAATTTGAATGTGACCAATGGAATATGAATTGAAATTGAAATTCATATTTGGGTTAAAGAATATGTATTAATGAATATGTTAAATGGGACAATGTATGAATGTCATTGAATACTCTTAAAGGGTTAAACCACGAGAAAATAAAATTGTTTAAATGGGATATGTAATGTATGTGATAATGTGATAATGGGTGAAGGCTTGATGTTAATTAATATGTTGACTATTTATGGAACATGAAAGTTATGTGTATCAATATGTATAAGGTTTTTGATATGGTATATGTGGTGATGGATAAATAAGCATGTGAACATGGCTTGGTAGTTGTGGGGTATTGGACTTGAGGATATACACCCATGGGTTAGGTTGGACTAAGGCTCTAAACCCCACCCCACAATGCATGGGTTAGGGAAGGGGATGAAGGCTCTATTCCCCTAATGGTTTCATTTGATGAGACCACCTAGACTGAGGTGAGTGTATTGTATTTTTTATGATATGTTTATTTCTATAGAGATAAGGATCTTGTTGTAATTAATTATGAATAGAAATTGACCAGAATAGGGCATTATATAAATGATCTAAATTCCTAAACCATTGAACGTGTGTTGGAAATGCACTTAGTAAAAAAGATGGAATAATAGATGAAAATGGAAATAAATATGTAAATATTTAAAGTGGAATTTGTTAACTAATGGGACCCAAGTACTTTATTTATTACCTATCCTAATATTTAGTTTTGAATGCACTATCTATTTGAAATAGATATTTTGTAGACACTATTGGTGGTGTCCAGCAGAGATGTACTCACACCCTACTCATGCCTCTATTGGGTACCCAATCATATTTTAGGGTCATAGGTCAGGACAAGGGAAAGGTCCCTATGCTAGGGAGTTGAGTTGGTCATAGGATGTGAATGGGAGAGGATCCAGACTTACAGTTGGGACATGTTTGGTGATTCAAATATTGATCTTGTTTTGAGTTTTCTTCACATTGTTCATAGTTAACATGACATGAAATATTTATTAATTGGTTATGGTTTATACCTTGTTTGGGGGAATGATTTAGAAATGAATGTTCTGGTTATTTCTTATTGTTTCCTTTATTTCACATGTTTCCTTATATGGAATACATTGATAAAGAGGGTATATTCTTCCCATGTGATTCATCAGACCCTCACTGTTAGTCGACACCCATTAGTATATGGGGAGGCATGCTTGATGTCATGTTGAAACTTAACTCGGGGCACCGATTTAGTGTACCTCAAGTCAGGGACGTTATAAATTGGTATTAGAGAAGGTTATTTTCTATGCTATTATAATTTTTGATGGTATATATTAGATTAGTAATTTTCTGGCCTTGAAAATGAGCTCATTTGTAGGAGTAGCTAACCCATGTTTGGGGGAAAACCCAAGTTCCCAGGGTGGGAATTATTGTTTGTGTTGCGTGTTGTTACAACTGAATGATATTTCACCATTAGGTGATCAAATTTTTGTGTGATGGGACTATTTTTATGGTATTTTTATTTTGATTATAAAGGCACGAGTTTTTCATTAATGTATCATTATAGTCACCTAGGGATATAGTTTTCATTAATCATGGTAGGCACACACACAGAAATGGTGTGTGGGACAAGAAGGGTAGGATGAATTTTACTTTCATTAAAAATTGATAGAAAATAGTGTATAACAAAGATGTTTCAAATTATTAAATGGAAATAATTTAAATGAATTTTTGGAGAATAGTATATTTAAATAATCATTATAAACATGTTAAAATTTTAGGTTGTAATTAATTATCAAAATGAAATGGTGTCTAAAATAGATGTATTTATGTCATGATGGTATAATGGTTAAAAAATTATTCTTTTTCAAGGTCATAAATGTGAGAGAATATTGGTTTTAACATGTTGTAAAAAGTAAAAGGAATTTAAAGGGGAAATATTTGAATTTTTAAAGTGGTAATGGTTAAAAAGGATGATGTATAATGAAAGACTTGTATCTATGATGGTTGGATTACATAATTTTAACCATGAACCATGATAAGAATGTTGAGGGTAATATTAGAGAAGTGATCACATCCATTTGGATATTTTATGTAGAGTGGGTATACTATGATATGTAGTGTATTTTCATTGTGGTCTACACCAATTGTAATTACCTTGAAATGTATATTGATTTAAATTTTATGAAGTGTGAATCTGAATAAAGTTGGTATTTTTAAAATTTTGGGTAAATGGATAATTCAAAATTGTAACCCTTCAGGTTTTCAAAATGGATATGTTAATTACAAATTATTGTGTAACGAGGAATATTTTTGTGAATACCGATATTTCGTATTCTTGTATTTTTTATATGGTCATTTTTATGGATTTTTTGGATAGTGAGAGTTCCCTAAGATAAGACCTTGATAATATTTTAGGATACCATGATTAGTTTTGATGTGTGGATAAATCGATGTTCCTTATTATTCTTGAGGTAGGGATATAACCTCAATGGTATAATTTGTGTCTTGATAATGTGAAAGTGGTAATCCTTGTGGCTTATAATTGTGTGGGTTGTACATTGGAATTAATAATGAGAATCGTGGTTTGGGAATCCTTTGTGATGGGTGTTTTGTTGTAAGTTTAGTGACCCAAGTGGGTTCAGGCCTTGTGATTTGTGTTTTGGACCCCGTTGTGGGGGTTTTGTCTCATGGTTCTAACATATGAGTGTGAATATTCTTTGTGAGAAACCTAGAGTAAATGTTTATGAGGATGCATTGGATGCATTGTTCCAGAATAGGGGAAGGATAGTAAACTGTGAGTGGTGAATGGTAGAAAGTTTGATGTATGTTTCCTAGGGAGAGGGGCTAGTGACCTGTTACCCTTAACCATAGTTAGGATGTTAGTATTTTTTTCCCGAAGAACATCCCATGAGAGTGGTTAGCCATTTTTTGCAGCTCTTGGGTTCGTGAGGAACATGTGGGTGTTTTGGATTTAGACAGGTGTGAGACTATCCTATAGGGATAAGTGAGAAGTTTGATGGTTTTGAAAACGTGAATTGAGGTGTGGTTATGAGTTAATAATATTAGAAAATTGAGGGTGACACTGAGAGGGGCCATCCCAATGTTGCAGATGCCCTGGAATATGAAGCTTGTATACATTCCAGAGGCGGAATCGACCGAAGGTGTGTACCATAGAGTTTGAATAAATGGTGTGGTTTTTTCATGGTTTCCTTGAGAAGGGAACTTGAGTACTGGTAGTGAGTTTTAAGGTTGGTTTCAAAGGGTTGTATCATTTAGATATTTGAACCATCATTTTGGACAAAAATTATTGGGGGTCTTGTTATTGAATTTTGAGGATGAGAAAAGGGTTACCGAAGCATGGATGAATGCTCTTATTATAAAGGTGACTCCTGAAGTGAGGGTTTTCACACATTTGGGATTTTTTGTCTAAATTTTTTGGTTATTGGGTGAGATTTTGAGAATTACTTGAGGCGGATGGGTCTTATGGACCAAGAGTAATGGTCAGGTGAGTAATAAGACATCTGGCAGAGGATCTGGTGATATTTGAGTCATTTGAACAAAATTAGGTTTCAATTTGTGGTCATAGGAAGGTGAGAGACCTCAAGGGATATGATGAGGTCTAGATGCAGGCATGTGATAGTAAGGAACAATGACTTTTGGGATACATATAAGTGTCTTACATGTAAGAAACTATCATCTTTTGTGAAACCAGTGGAAAGTGTTAGTTATGTAAGGGGTTGTTTGGTTCTGGATTGGCGTGAGGGATATTGTGTTCCATTGTAAATTTCCCATGTCATTCTAGGATAAAATGTGTGTTTTAGAGGTGATAGATCCAAGAAAAGATTGGTTCCCAACTGCATGGTAGAGGGTCATGAGGTGGTGGTGAATTCGGTAGGTAACCCCACTTGAGTTTTGATTTCTAGGTGTTGATGAGATGTGATGGGTAGGGAATCCTAAGACTCTCAATGGTTCAAGGTTTTCCCATAGTGGTAGGTGAAATTAGTTTTGGATAAGTGGTGGTAGTGTTCTTCAACAAATTCTTAGAGTACTTTTAGCTAGTGACGTTCATTCCCAACATCTTGACACCATCCTGGGTATGTTAATAAATCTTCGACTTTATGCTTAGTGACTTGAATGTGTTTAGTTGGAGATGAGAAATCATGGAGGTTATGCTCTTGGGGATATATGTGGAGTTGGATGGTGGTATGTACACAATCGATCATTTACTGGTGAATTCCCCAGGATGGACCAGGGGCTACATACACCGTAGGTTCCATTCATGGTTGTCAGGAACGAGTATCATATAATGTTTGTTTTGTTTATCTATAAAAATTTTACAACCACATGCATGTTTTGGGATTCAAAGTATGATCAAATCGAGAGCCATGATGGTTGGAATTCCTTGAGGAAAGTGATGGTAATTAAAGTACTAAGGTGATGATTTACTAGTCACTTCTGAAGGTTTAGAGCCTGGATTTGATGTAGTGGCATCAAAATTATAATGAGGAACCTATGAGGTGCATGTTGGATCACTCAGATAGGATAGGTGGCTCCTGATTATATTGGTTTATTGAGCCAAGAAATGGATTTGGGATTAGGGTAGTTCCAAATGAAATTTTAGATGCTTGAATAAAAGTCATCAAAGGGAGTGGTGAGACATGACAATGGTTTGTGGAAATAGAGGATGGGTTCTAAAACTCCATCAATAATCATGTATGGACTCATATAGGTGTCTTTGGGGGACATTAGAATGTCTTGAAGTGTGATGGAACCTTTTCCTATGATGTAGTGTTGTTGGCACCAGAAAACACGTCCATGTAGTTCACCGAATGCTTCCATGCATGATCCCAGAGCGTATCTCGTTCCATAAGCATCGATTTGACAGGTTGTGATTATCGAACATAGTATTGGATTAGAAGTTATGTCCATTCGAAATCTGTCTACTAGAAATGGCCATCCATAATGATTTTGGAGAAAAGTATGGCTTTTCACACAAGAATAGAAATCTTGCGCGCAAGAATGGATGTTCTTCATGTATGAACGGAATCTCGCATACAGTAGAAAAATCTTATGTGCAGCATGTCATGAAAACCTTTTACGCATCCAATGAGATGTCATGTTCTACCCAGGCCACCCTAAAAATGGATAAGGAAGGTGCGTGCATGTTTTCAGAGGTGCGCGCAAGACTTCCATCAACACGCATGATTCTTCCATTCCCAATGTGACGTCAAACGCCCCTTTGTGCGCGCACCTACTGCAAGGTGCACGTAAGATTGCTTCCACACCTAGAATCTTACACACAACTACTCCTGGGTTTGCTGATAAATACAAGTGCATCCCCCACCCCTCGAGGGAGTGCTCTGGAGGTCAACCACCACTCTACTGTGCATAAGACCACCTCTTCAGTGCTCTTGCAGAAGAATGGAATACTTTATGTCAGATCTTTCATGACAGGTCCCATATGGGTTCGCTTTTATGTGGGACCACATTGGTTAGATCCTCGCCTGAAAAATATTTTGCCTAAGTCATGTGCGCGCAAAGTTCCATGCTTTCACGCAAAATATCCAATCTTGTGCACAAGTCTTCAATCTTGTGCGCAAGACTTCCAATCTTGTGCTCAAGACTTCCAATCTTGCATGCAAGTCTTCAATCTTGCGCGCAAGACTTCAATCTTTCACAAAAGACTTCAATATTGAGCGGAATAGTACTAAGGCGCTGAATCTTGCACACACCTATGATGCCTAGTCCAATATTGTATGCATCCCATCCTGTGTGTAGGCCAATCTTGCATGCAACCCATCCTCTGGGCCTATCCCTTCACTACCGTCACTGACCCACATGAAAAATGGAGAGTGGAACCACGAACTTTTTGGGCCAGGATGTCTGCAAATTCCACTGCACCCTTATGTGCTGCCGCCTTCCTTCTATGGAATACCATGATTCAAGATACTCCCCCAAACACCATAAAATACCTTGAGTCTACATATTCCTCTTGGTCCCTTTCACATGTCTTGATTTGAGATTCTTATCATCAATTCCCTGAGTACCTTGAGTCGAACCATTCCTCAAGCAACTCATCCAAACCCCATCGCACGACTCCTATGTTAGGAACCACCAGAAAGGGCCTCCCTTGAGTAAATCCCAACACCAACCATTGCAAGGCGCCTTATGCCTAACTGTCCTCTCTACATGACAATAAACTGTAACACACCCTATGTGACAAACATAGGATGCCTCTTGCTCCAATCAAGAGATGCCTTATGCTCTAAGCACGGGATTCCAATAGTTCTCTCTACATGACTATAAACTGTAGTACACCCTATGTTCCAAACATAGGATTCCCCTTTCTCTAAACGAGAGATGCCTTATTCTCTAAGCATAAGATGCCAATAGTCCTCTCTACATGACTATAAACTGTAGTACGCCCTATGTTCCAAACATAGGTTGCCTCTTGTTCCAAACAAGAGTTTCCTTATGCTCTAATAATGAGATTCCAATAGTCCTATCTACATGAATATAAACTTTAGTACACCATGTGTGACAAACATAGGATGCCTCTTACTCAAAATAAGAGATGCCTTATACTCCAAGCATGAGATACCAACAATACTATATACATGAATATAAACTGTAGTACTCCCTATGTGACAAACATAGGATTCCTTTTGTTCTAAATAAGAGATATATTATGTTCCAAGAATAACATGCCAAAGATCCTCTCTATATGACTATAAAGTGTAGTGTTCCCTATTATTCAATAATAGGATCCTTTTGTTTCAAATAAGAGATGCCTGATGTGCCAAGTATAATATTCCAACAATTCTCTCTATATGACTATAAACTGTAGCATTCCCTATCATTCAATAATATGATTCCTCTTGTTCCAAATAAGAGGTGCCTTATGTGCTAAGAATAAGATGCCTCATGCCAGGGTTACAGTTTCATAATTTCAATAGAATTGGAATCCGTTCAAACACTCCATGACTCCACCTCATGCTTTGTGTGTCCTTCATTCGTATCCTCATCCCATTTCATGTCTGAAGTGATCCCCTAACGGCCTAGTCCCATGCCGCCTTGGCTCACCTACCTTCCTAGGCCAATGCCTCGTATGACTTTGGACAACAGTTTGAGTCAAGTCCTGTGTTTCAAACACGGTCAATAGTCGACCATCATTTGTTTGTTCCCATTTCAGGCTAACGTGATATAGATGATGTGTTTCAAAAATAGTCAACAATTATCCTCCATCATCACGCCACCCTCACCACGTTCCGAATTTTGGGCATGGGATTCACACTTTTCATCCCCCTTGGTTCAAATTCATTCCAGCACCCTTGGAGTTATCTCGCTTGTGCACCAGTGCATAGGTGTAGGAACCAATTATATTCCCCTACCCACAAGTGAGTGGGGATGTCCTCACGACCACACGTGAGGAAGAAATTACGGGCAGCTTCTACGCGTAATCCCCATTCACTATTGTCAATCCATAGATTCACTCGGGATGATTCCTTACTTAAGACCTATTCACCATTGCCACTCCATAACGTCTCTCGAGTAGCTTCCTTACGTAATCCCCATTCACTATTGCCTCTCTATAGAGGTACCTAGGCATATCCCTTATCTAAGCCCCTTTCACTATTGTCGCTCTATAGCGGCACCCAGGAAAATTCCTCGCGTAAGCCCCATTCACCACACTTCATGGAAGCACCTTTGTGTCATGATCATTAGGTCCTTAATGCCTCTTCTTTCTCACACCGATCATGACTCATGTTTTCTTAGAGTAAGCATCGACCATGAAATCCTCTCTGGGCAGCCAAGAGTGTAATCCCCAAACACCATCCTAAACTAATTGGACTTAGATCCTTGCCAAGGCAAGGTACGTAGGAAGACTCCCTAAGGTTCAAGACCAACAACCATTGGTTCTGACCCCCCTTTACGTCGGACCAACACTTGAACTATGAGGACTTTGATCCTTTCCAAGGATAGGTATATAGGAAGACACCCTAAGGTTCCATCCCAACAACCATTGGTCCCGACCATCTTCACATCAGCTCACCAAACACCCATATGAACTACATTGTCTTTAATACTTTCCAAGGAAAGGTATGTTGGAATACTCCCTGAAGTTTAATCCTAACAACCATTGGTTATGATCCCCCTTCACGTCAGTTCCCACTCCTCCCAAACTATTCGGACTTTGATCCTTATCAATGTAAGGTACGTAGGTAATCTCCTTGAGGTTCGAGCCCAACTCCCATCAGTCCTGACCACTTCACATCTGTCCACCCGCATCCTGCATGATGTTAAACTGTATGCCCATTTTTTTCTCACATGACACTAAACTATCCCCTATCCAGCGGTAATCCATTTTCAATCCACTATCCAGTGGTAATCCATTATCAATCCCCTATCCTGTGGTAAGCCATTTTCAATCCCCTATCCAATGGTAAGCTGTTGTCAATCCCCTATCCAACAATATGTCATTATCAGTCACTTATCCAGCGGTAAGTCCTTGCCAACCCCATTCATCGGTAAGCCATTGTCAACCTCATTCGGCGGTAAGCCGTTTAAGTCCCCATTCAATGGTAAGTTGTCTTCAGATGAACTACATGGACTTTGATTCCCTACCACTGGGATATGTAGAAATCCTATTTGAGGTTCAAGCCCTTCACTCTTGACTTTTCCGGATCTATCCCTCGATCCCATATGTTCTCGAAAGATCACACCACAACCTGGAGGTTCTATTTCCTCCGGATCCCATCCATACATCAATTCTCACAGGTCACCTCCTTAGGTGTCCCATCGTCCCACTAAACTATGAGAACTTTGATTCCCTGCCATGGGGATACATAAGAAGTATCTTCGAGACTCAAGCCCAACACTACTATCACCTTTATGACAGCTCCATCTCATCCCCTCCACTTCATTAAACTCTCCATCATCCATCCCGATTCTTACCTAGGATACCACACCCTAGTGAGATCATTCCATTCATCCCATCACCGCTCCTTGCAACACCTGGGAAGCTAACCATGCATAAGCCCTACAACATCCCCAACTATCCACCCAAAAGTATCCCTCTTACGACGAGCCACTTTCCATGCATAATCCCCAGCGTGTATCCGAGTCGTTGTCCATTGTGTATAGCTCGATTCATCACCCCTTCTATCTATGTGGGTTTTTATCCCTATCGACTACATAGGGTACATTGGAAGCCTCCATGAGGATCAATCCTAGCCAATCGTAAACCTTGGTGCTTCCCAAATCTGGGGTGCAGACTCCCTGATCATCCCTCAGTGGTGTCCAGATCATCCTTCATGGTGTGACATATTCCCATTATGGGACACACCATCATGGGTCTGCTCTTATTGATTGTTATGATCCATCCACCCAGTAAAACATCAAGGTTTTCTCCTAAGTATGTACCAATCTGATCAGTCTCTAAGGGACATTTTGATCACCCTCAATCTGTCTCCACAAGATGTTAAACTCACGGCCTACCTCATGTTAAACATGTGATTCCTGAGGAAAACCTCAGAAGATAGGCCTTTATTGTAACCATCTCCACAAGATGTTAAAATCATGACATACCCCGTTATAAACATGGGAAGTTGAGGAAAAACTCAGAGACATGCCTCTGGAATAAGATACCCTGAAACTAACGTGGGATGCCTCGGGTCATGTGCCCTTGAGATGCCCTCTTGTGAGGAATAATATAGGTTCCCCAATGTCCATGCATCCAGATATTCCACGACATGCCTTATGTTTTCATGTACTCTGACCGAAAGTTGATACCAAGTCAAAACCCCATATAATTTCCTGACGAAAGTAGTGTAATTAACTGGTGTCCACAAAGATATGGCACTAGGAATGAGATTCAAGAACCATGACTTAATCATTAAGGGAGACCCAAACTAGGTAATGAGTTCCAGGGAGGAATCCACGAAAGGAAGAACCAACATCGCATCATCCCATTTCGATCAAGGATAAAATTTCCATGAACAAGGAACAGATGTCGGCCACCTTTGGAAAGTGGGAATGTGGGGAAACAAACAGCCATCATATCCTCCACAGACGGATGTGCGTGCCCCGGCGAAATTGTTAGAAACAATTTTCATGAAAATAGTGAGGATAAGTGGTTCATGGATGAGACAGGTGAAGATAGATTGACTCTTCTAGAAGAATGGGATGCATGTGGTGAGTTTTGGACCACCTTCGGTTGGTGTATTGGAGAAAAAGGTGTATTCTAATTTTTGAAATGGTTTTGTGTAATAACTTACCCATCCTTAATTAGTGTATAAATAGTGGGAGATCTTGTATTGGGAGTGTTAATGGGTGTGGTGGAGCATTTTAATGGTTTGGAGGATAGTGGATGCCTTGATGGTGGAGTTCTATCGAAAGGCATGGAACAACCCTGGTAGGTGAATTTGATGATAGTTATAGGAATCAAGTAAGTAAGTTCCTTGAGGATGTGAAAGGGTATTGTTCCAATAGTTTAAGATGAATGTTCTTGGAGAATCCAACCAGGGGTGGTCTGTCATGATATAGTAAAAGGAATGCACAAGGTATGTTGTCACCCACTTCCTATTTGATGTTCTTAGTGCTAAGTTCTTTTTTGATATGAATTCAAACTTGGGAGAGGTCATGATGTAATTAGTATTCAAATAGATGGTGCAGGTATGTCCTCTCTCATGGTTTTGACCACATGTCTAAATGATAATACAGGGTGAAGTCCTTATGAATGTTTGGGGGTAGTGAGTTGAGATTGAGTCAAGTATGTTTTGAAAGTTGATTTGACATTCTGGTGGTATTTTTCAATAGTGAAGGTGTCACGAACCGGATCTGGTCGCCACTAACACCTACACCAAATCCATCACATGACAAGTCTCAAAGGGTGTTCCTTATTGATTATCCAATGAATAAGGCCAATATTCATTTTTAATATATATAATATTCATGTGTTTTATTATTCATACACCCTATTTTAGTACATATTACACTTTGAACATTATTTCATATTATAATTGTAATTCCTTCTTAAAATGCACTCTTACATGGTACATTTTATAGCATAATTTAAAGTACCCAATGATCTTGATTTTATTTTTATATTTAATATTCAGGTTTCTCATTAAATTTATGGAAATTAATACTTATTGAGTACTTGAAGATTCATATTGCAAGACCACAAAAGTTGGTCTTAAACAAACAACATTCTGGGTGAAGTAAACCAAATAGTAGCCCAATAAAACTAATGTAGAGGAAACTATCCAAGCTCAATAATTCTGAAAATTTAATTGAAGATAAATAAAATAATGGGTAACATTTCATTAAATAGTTTTCAAATCCAATTCTAATGTTTGAATGGAGTTCCAGGTGGCCCAAGTTAGAGATTAAATTCTGGGCCAGATTATGCGGCCCAGAAAAATAGTCCACCATTTCAATAATATCTCGCAAACAAAAAATCAATTTGTGATGAAATTTAACATTCAGTTAGGGGAAATCCTAAGGTCCATTTTATTCATCAATGTCCCACTCTAATTCAGCCATCTAGAAGGTAATGTAGATGACTCTATTCGTGGATGAAAGTTGGCTCCCACTTCTGGTCAAGGACAAAGAAGTCAACTCTCCCTTACTTTCCACCACCCTTGGCCTACCATACTCAAGTAGGATCCTTTGTACTATTGGGGGCTCTATTAAAGTATATTTAAATTCTTATTTAAGGAAATGATGGGGTAGGAGTTTATGATCATTGGTGCTTTGTTTAATTTTAATGTTATGCTGTGAATTTGTTGCCTTGAGTTTGTCTTTCTCATGTAAGTTGTTCAATTCACCTTAGATTCTTAATTAAATTTATTCTTATACTCTTATTTATTTTCTTATTCATATCACATTGATACAGTTGGTTCAAGTTGTGAATTTATTCACACCAAACCCTGTGAAATTATCACAGAACGGTGGAGTGACTGATTTCTTTTTATATTTTTTTTACTTCTCCAATTCCTCCCTCATGAGTCTACTTTCTGGTTCCATTGAAACCATTGAATAAATGGAGGGCTAACCGACTTATGGGTTAATCTAAGGGAGTATCAAGGGGAAAGAATGGATGTTATTTTTTCTCACTCCATTAATTTATAATCACTTATTTTAATTGATAATTTTGTTTGAATATCTTTAAACTCCTTCGTCCTTGTGGAATTTAATGCCACACACTTCAAGTGCTAATAAGAACTTTTACCTTGAAGTTCTCAAAACAATGATCCATCAAGTGTATAGATGATTAGTATTAAAGGGTGTGGGTATTAAAATAGTAAGTGATGATGTTGTTTGATCTTCTTAAATGAACCAATCTCAAATATAAGAGATTGAAATAGATGAAAAAGGAATGCATATAATCCACCCCAAGTGATAACCTAGGGTCAACTCATTCTTTTAATTTGAATTTAATTATATATCTTAGCATTCAATTAAACCCATATAATATCAACCCAATTTGGACACTTCAAATCCATGAAAAATCCATCAAATGTATGTGTCTTTAGGTTACATCTTAGGTCTCTAAGTATTCGACAACCCATGATAAACTACATGCGACCGCTTAACCCTAAAATATTGGGTAAATTTGGGAGAAGCTAATTTTGGCGTTGTTTATAGGGAGCCAAGTAAGTCATATAAACACCCATTCTATTCTCCCATATTTATTTTGTTCTCATCCAAATATACTTATCTTTTCTCTTTCTCACTTTTTTTTCTTTTGGAGCATGTTTGCCTACACTCATGACCAATCAAACTATTTAGTTAGGGTAGATAGTCCTGGGGTAGGGGATTCAAGTACATCAAGGGAACTATATACATTAGATCCTAGTATTCCTAATACTCTGGAGTCAAAAATTGATCCCATCTAAATGGATGGTCTTCAAAGAAAACAACTCATAAACCCAAGTGGGAACCAAAATGTAAATCCAAATGAGGAAACCCCAAACTAGGGGAATGTAGTCGATCAAACCATGAATGAATACCTCCCACCATCCTGGACCAATGCCCCCTCATGCATTAGAAAAAATTCCCTAGGATCTTCCAAATACATCTTTAAACCCCATGTCCTAAACCACCTTCCCACATTCCATGGAATGGAGTCTGAGATTCTCTACCATCACGTCAAGGAGTTCAATGACATTGTAGAAACCATGTGTCCCCCACATCAACTAGAATCTGCTAAGATGGGGCTATTTCTTTTTTCTTTAAAAGATCCAGCTAAAAATTGGCTAAACAATTTGAGACAATCATCAATAAACTCTTGGCACCAATTACAATTATAATTCAATAATAAATAATTTTCCCACCACAAAACAATTGCACTTAAAAAGAGCATCCAAATTATTTTTGAAAAAGAGGAAGAGTCATTCTATAAAACATGGGAGAGGTTCTAATACAACCTAAACATGGTTATACACCATGATTTTTCTATTCCTGAACAAGTGATAATTTCCTATGAAGGTTTGGGACCGGGGAACAAAAAATTCATTGACATGATGTGTAATGGGACCTTTAAAAACAATGTCCCAGATGATGCTTACGAGTATCTAGAAAGTCTTGCTGAACAAAACCAAACATGTGGAACATAACCTTATTATGAAAAGAAACAAAGAAATACTGGAAGTCATAAACTTAGAGAAGAGGAAATCCTTAGGGATAAAATTTCTTCACTCAATAGGATGATCTAGGAGATCAATCTTAGGAAGGTCCATGAAATTCAAACTGTTGACCTTGTTTACACAATTTGTTACAAACATGACCACAAGACTGACAACTGCCCAAACATCCCTTATATTAAAGATGTTCTTCTTGGAGGACCACCAACATAGGTCATTGCTCTTAACTATTTAAATCCCCAATACCAAAACACATTCAACCCAAGGTATAATGACCACCCAGGCTTCCAATGGAAAGATAACCAACAACCTACCAACCACAAGGACCAAACCCCTACCCTACAAAAAATTTCAAAAACCATAACCAAATCCAACCACAACCAGTACAATACCAACACCCTCTTGTCTAATACCAACATCCCATCCAATAACCAAAGTATCCTCCTGGGATAAACCAAATCGCACAGGCCCCTACTCAGAGTATCCCTCTACCAATCATTAAAAAGTTGTGTAAACAAATGAATAAAATGAACTCATAAGTCGCATCCCTTAAAAATGAACTAAAAACCATAAAAACCAAGAATTCACCCATGCCTAATCAGGTGGTACCATCCTCAACTTTAAGGGGAGATTTAAGTTTCACTCAAACATCTCATGAACAACTAAAGGTTGTGATAGTTTTAAGAAGTGGGAAATCAATTGAGAAACCAAAAAAAATAATTCCCAAACCATCTAAAGATTCAAACTCTAATGATAATTCAAATGAACCACCTGATAAAACTAAAAAATCGATAAAAAAGTGAAATAAAAACTCTCCAAAAAATAATCTAACAACCTACACCATTTCCTCAACGCATGAGGGGGAAAACCAAGCCTGAATTGGGTGAAACATTGAGAAAAATATTCTCGCAACTCAAGTTGAACATTCCACTCCTTAATTAAATTAAAACCATTCATGTATACTTAAAATACATTAAGGACCTCCACAAATTTAAAATAAAATTCTCACATAAGAACCAAGTCCTTCTGGCAGTAAATGTTAGCACAAAATCACAAGGAACCCTTCCACAAAATATGAAAGATCTGGGATACCCTTACATCAATGTTTAAATCGGAGAGAACAAAGTTTTCAAAGCCTTGTGTAACCTAGGTTCCATTTTCAATCTCATTCCCCATATTGTGTACTACCGGTTAAGATGGGAAGAGCTCCAACCCACATATGTCACATTTCAACTTGTTGATTGTAGAATTAGGGTTCCAAAGTGAATTTTAAAGGATGTTTTGGTAAAAGTAGAAAACATTATCATCCCTTCTGACTTCATTGTACTTGACAACAATAAAAACATAGGACACAAGGAACAAAACCCAATCATCTTTGTCCATCCCTTCCTTGATACAATAAACTCTATTATCCAAGTCTGAAATGGTAACATGACCATCACATTTGGAAAAATGATTATAGACTTGAACATATACAATGAAAACTCTCAAATTGGGGATGATGAAGAGATCCATGAGGTTAATTGGATTGGTAGTGTTGATAGAAACCTTAAGGACCATCAAGGAATTACTGTAGGATGTTTAAGTCAAGAAGAGATTTATTTTTTTCACATGAGGGAAATTTTTCTCCTTGGCTTGAATCTCTTTCAGATAGCTCTATTGATGATTTTATTGAATCACCAATCAATTATACCACTAGTTCAATCAATAACATTGAGTCTATACCCATTCATGACACCAATCTGGATAATTTAGTGGATGAAAATACTACTCAGAAGGAACAAATTATGTCAAGAAATATGAACAAATAAAATGAGTTCAATAAAATGTCTCATCCATCCTTGATAATCAATAAGATCTAGAATTAAAAGTCCTACCATCATCACTCAACTATGCATTATTAGGGGAAAATTGAGCCTTTCCTATTGTCATTTTATCCTCTCTTGAATCCAATCAAGAGACGATGCTTCTGGATATCCTAAGAAAGCATAATAAATAAATTGGATGGACCCTTTATGATATCCCTGAAATTAGACCACTCATTGGAACTCATAGAATTGTTCTTAAATCTGAATCCAAACCATGTCATCAAACTTAGTGGAGACTCAAATCCAAATCTTATGGATGTGGTAAGGAAATAACTTCTTATGTTTTTTAAATCGGGTATCATCAACCCCATTGCTAAGAGTAAGTGGGTAAGCCCAATTCAAGTTGTCCCAAATAAAGTTGGAATCACTTTGATCACTAATGAGGATGGTGAAATTCTCCCCACAAGGGTCAGTAATGGATAGAGAGTCTATATTGACTATAGGAAGCTCAACTCCTGTACCAAGAAAGACCATTTCCCATTTCCCTTTATTGATAAAGTCCTCGAGCGAGTGGAAGTTCATCAATTATATTGCTTTCTAGATGGATTCATAGGGTATATTCAAATCGAGGTATCCTTAGAGGATCAAGGAAAAACAACCTTCACTTGTCCATTCACCACTTTTTCCTTCAAGCACATGCCCTTTGGGTTATGTAATGCCCCTGGTTCCTTCCAGCGGTGCATGATGGGAATCTTCTCGGACATGGAGGGGGATTGTTTAGAGGTATTCATGGATGAATTCTCCATCTTTGGGGATACTTTTGAGGGATTACATATGATTGTTGAAAGGGTTTTGTTAAGATGTGTGGATAAGAATCTCAGACTAAATTGGGAAAAATTCCATTTCATGGTAAATGAAGGACTTGTTCTAGGATATATGGTATCTGGTAGAGGGATAGAAGTTGATAAAGATAAGGTTGACATTATTCGTCACCTTCCATTTCCTAAAAATATTAAGAAATTGAGGTCTTTTTTAGGACATGCTGGTTTCTATAGAAGGTTCATTAGGATTTTTTGATCTATTTCTCGACCACTTTGTGATATATTAGTGAATGATACTCCATTTTTATGGACATAAAGCTATGAGAAATCATTATCGAAACTCAAGTTAGCTCTTGTCTCTCCACCTATCATGAAATCTTCAAATTGGAAACTTTCTTTAGAACTCATGTGTGATGCTAGTGACTTCGTTGTAAGAGCAGTCTTAGGAAAATGGTGTGAGAAAACTCCATTAGTCATTGCGTATGCAAGAAAATATTTAAATGATGCACAAATCAACTACACCCCCACTAAGAAGGAGTTGCTTTTTGTCTTGTTTTCCTTAGAAAATTTTAGGCCCTTCCTTTTATGAGACCCCATCATTGTGTTCACTGAACATTTTACACTAAAATACCTCTTTCAGAAACAAGATTCTAAGGATAGATTGATTATGTGGGTCCTTATATTACAAGAATTTGACCTCACAATCAAGGATAAAAAGGGTGTTGAAAATGTTGTAGTTGGTCATCATTCTAGGAATTAATTTAATGAAAAATTATCTCACCTTTATGTGTCTGATTCATTCCCTGATGAACACCTATACTCTATTGGTGACTTCCCATGGTATGTTGTAATAGCCAACTTCTTCATTAAACGAGTCATTACAAAATTCTTAGGGACTCAACCTCGAAGAAAATTACTTTCTGATGTTAGGAACTATGTGTTTGATGATCCAAACCTCTATATGTTCTTCCCTGACCATGTCGTTAGGATGTGTTCCCAAGTATATGAACAAGAGTCCATCCTTAAATTCTATCATAGTGAGGCATATAAAGATCACTTTTCCTCTAAGAAAACATCTGCAAAGGTTCTTCAGTGTGGTCTCTTCTAGACAACCCTCTCAGGGGACTCTTACACATTTTTTCAAATGTGTCCTAGGTGTCAACAAGCAGGGTCCATCACAAAAAGGAATCAAATACCACTAACTCCCATCTTTGTGATTTAAATATTTGACTCCTAGGGAATCGATTTGATGGGTCCCTTCACAAACTCTAGTTAATATCTATACTTCCTTTTAGTTGTCGATTATGTATCCAAATGGGTTGAGGCCATTCCAAAAAAGTACAATGATCATAAAAATGTGATTAGATTTCTCAAGGAAAACATCCTCTCTAGATTTAGAATTCCTAGTGTTATCATTAGTGATCATGGAAATCATTTTTGAAATCATCCCTTTTCAACACTCATGGAAATGTATGAAATTTCTCAAAAATTGTCCACTACTTACCACCCATAGACCAATGATCAAGATGAGTTAGCAAACCAAGAAATCAAACAAATTATTGAGAAAATGGTTAATCCATCATGGAAATATTGGTGGATCAAACTCTTAGATTCTCATTGGGCATATAGAACCACATATAAAACCATTTTAAGAATGTCCCCATATAGGTTGGTTCATGGAAAACCATGCCATTTACCAATTTAAATTAAACATAATGCTTTTAGGGTAATTATGAAAATGAATTATGACCTCTCATTGGCCGGAACAAAAAATATTATATCTCAATGAACTTAAGGATCTTAGAATGGAGGCTTATGAAAATTCAAGGATAAATAAAGCTATAGTTCAAGACTAACAATCTCAAAATCTTAAAACGAAACACATTGTACCGGGTAAACCGTTTCTTTTTTATAGCTCTAAACTTAATTTACAACTGGTAAAGTTGAGGTTTAGATGGTCGGGTCTATATAGAGTGCATAAGGTGTGCCCCCATGGGGCTGTAGAAATTCAAGATCCCCCCAATGTTCAAACCTTTAAAGTTAATAGTCATAGAGTCAAACCATTCATTGAAACATTAAAAAAACATGAAGAAGATGAAGACTTGTGTGAACCAAACATAGATGAGGAAAATACTTAAACAATTAGGGGTCTATGTCGAGCTAGCAATGTTAAACAAAAGTGATGCACGAGAGGCAACCCGTGGTTTTCATGTTTCTAATATTTTTGAATCATCTTTATTTTTCAAATAAGATTAATGAATCATTTTGATATTAAAAAAATCAACACTTGACCTCTTCTTCTATTATGAGTTTGAATGGGTATGAAAAGGGATATCCATATTCATTTATGTCATGTGGTGTGATCCTTGAGTAATACCTTACCTAGAAATTTAAAAAGAAGACATTGTATCATCTGTTAATTTTATATTTATGTGTTTGTAGGTTAAAATAAAAATTAATAAAAAAAATTAAAAGTACATGTCGTAGGTCGTGGGAAAAACCCCATCACAACTGACAAAGTCGTGGGGACTCGAACCCTAGACCGAAGGGAGACACGGGGACATGCTTATCATTGAACTACGACTTATAGTGCTTCCTTATTCTATCATTTTTGTATATATACTTATATTTTACTTTTTTATTATATGAATAAATAAATATATATATATATATATATATATATATATATTATTTTGTTCTGTTTGTTTGTTTGTTTTACCTTTTTCCACTAGGGAACTCTGTAGGTGACATGGATATAAAAGAACTAAATTGGAGCATCAAGAACATCAAATTAAAATTATCTTGATAAAATTAGCTCAACAAAACCCTATAAAAACCTCAACAAAACATTATGTAATTTCTTTACCTATGGTTATTTCAGGATATTTCAGGTTTTCCATTCATTTTTCTACCCATAATTATATATACCACTAAAACAATGTTTTCATGAAAAACTAAACTTATTTTTTCTATTAATTTTGGGAATTTTTCTTCCAATGTCCATATTTTCCTAAAACTATTTTCATTAATTTGATAATTGTTAAAAAAATGATTGATTAGATACACATTTACCTTTGTTCAAATTTCCATATTTTATTTAAAAATTAATTTTCTTTTTTTTTCAAATGGGGTACTTTTTAACAAATGTGAAAATACAATTTCTATTTTAATGTATACCATATAAATTATTTTTCATGCTGCCCTGGCTACCATTTTCTACGATAATTTCGTTACTTTTTTTTCAATAATTTTATTTAAATAATATTTTGTAAATAATATTTTGGATAGTTTAAGATTTTAAATATGTGATTTCAAAATAAAATGATTATTTTCCTCAAGAATTTTTTCTATGATATTTTAAAGTTATTTAAATCTATATGGATATAATTTTCTATGTATTATTATTTATGAGGGATATTATCCAATGTATACATATTTATTCTAGATTTATAAGGTTATTTATTATGACGATGAAATCTTTATGGAACCTGTTTTCTTTTCATTGGGTAAAGATATAATGATATGATAAATGATTATATGATCATATGGAATAAATATGAATGGATTATCATTTTCTAATGATTGGTTATATAATAAAAATCTAATGTATTTGGTAAAATTAACTTTTTTTTAGAAAAAGGGTATATTGGTTGTTATCATATGCCCTAAAATACGGTACATGATAGGTTATGCATGAAAAAAATGTGGCTGTATGATAGGTTATCCCAATATAAAAGTAGGTAAAAAGTTAGTTATCCTATATCTAAGAAGTGATGAAGTTCTTTATGGGTAGCCTTGTTATTATATATCTATAACTATTATCATGCTGAAATTTACAACAATTTTTTTTATGTGATCTTATGAAATTTTTTTACTCTCATAAATCCTTCATGGGGTAAAGACTTTGAAAGGGGAAAATTATGTGTTTAATTGGTTATCACCAGTATATGATGAGTGGGACAAATAATAAAAAAAACTACCTAGACACTCTATATGGGATATGATTAGTTTAATACCCATTTTATTTATGAAACATTATGAAATATTTGTATAGATGTTGACCATGGATAACCTAGGTTAAACAATGTTATCATTAATTTATAAATGGTTTTATGATTAAAACATCCTATGAAAGATTTTTCAATTCAAAATGATTACTCGTTATAATTATTTATTATAGATCAATTATTATTATTTTAGATAACTCTTGGAACATAGAGGAATCATGTTCACTCTAAATGTGATTGAAAATGAAATGATTTACCTCATGAGAATTAAAATTAAATGGGTTATAGAATGTGAAATATATTAATTATTTATACTAATATATTTCATTAGATTATTAAAACCCCCAATTTTGTTGAGTTTTATAACACTTGTAATAAAAAGAATACATAGTTTCTTTGGAGTTAAGTTCATAAATATAATAGAATAAAAATGATTCATCTTCTGATATATCAAGAATATAAGAATAAATAGACATGTAAATGTCTTAATGGGATGATATGAAATTTTATGTTCTAAAAATATCTCATAAAGAAACTAATTTTCTAGGAGAAATGATGTGTTTAATGTATGAGAATGAATTTTATATAATGTTTTCACTAATAGTTTAATGTATTATGTGAGAATAACATGGACATTAGCTGAGTCAATTCCCTAATCTATGGGATAAATCCTATACCAAGTAAGTTATTATGTTATGAATTTTTTTTAGTGGAATAATTGAAGTCATTATATATTTTTATTTGAGAATTATGTTTCATAAATGCTTTATCAATGATATTATATCTGTAATAATAATATATCATGTGGGGATTTTTTTGAAGTAGTTTTTCTTAGTAATGGTAACATAGAATTTTTAATTAATTGTAAGGTGAAATATTTTTAAAACCCATGAATGAGGGGGGAGGCCTTCGGTCTCAAATGTTGTGAGTTCTTAAAAGCATTTAATTTGGTATAGTTGTGAATTTGTTCTCTATATCTGGTTTTGGTTTTCCTGGTTTGATGTAGATGGTCTTTCTCATTCTTGTCATTGTGAGTCTTTTGATGGAACATAATCAGGGTGTATCGGAGGTTCTAATGGGAGAAGATCCATTCTTATAGAGGTGTTTTTATTTCAGGAAGACCTAGTTTACCGCATTGGTGGAGGTCCCTAGGCACAGGGTTGGGCTATCCAGTCCTAGGTGAAGATGGATTGAACTCATATTATTTGGATTGTCTTCCAATATTTTGTGGATAGTTTGGTAGGGTGTAGATCGACGATGTTTGTCCAAGATGATAATTTGATGGAGGTTTTATTAGTTTTTTATTCTCAGAATGGTGAATGGGTTTATGAGGTCTGTTGGTATGACAATGCACCTGGACACAACCACACGGATCAGGCCCCAAAGGAGGTTCTAGATCTAGTTATTCACCATTTCAGAGCTTTATGGATTTGGATGTTGAGAGGGTATAACATTTTTCATCGGATCAGTAATGTGGTTTGACACAGGACACTTTCTTATCGTTCAGCCATGCACTGGTGGAGAGATTTTTCACGTTAATTTTGTGGGAGGGGTAGCTCCATGTAGTAAATTTGGTTTGTATTGCTAAACCTTCAGGTTTTTATTTTTCTTAAGTTGATGATGTCTATTTGGGTTCCCACCTTCTTCCATTAAAAGGGGGTATTGCTTTAAATTAAAAAAATTAAGGCCTATGAGCCATTGGATGGATGATATTTATGTGATAATGTAAAAGATAGAAAAATATTTGATTTATATTGATAATATAAATAGGGTAGTTTATGTAGAGTTAATGTTTAGAATAATATAAAATTTTATGTTTTCTTTATTGTGATTTAGTATATTTAAGGAAATTATTAACAAATTTTAAGAAATATAAGTTTATGGAATATATATTTTTGGTATATACCCTTAAAATAAATTGATATTATTTTAGATATTTTTAAAATGGATCATGTATGAAGATTTTATTAAATAATTCTTATATTTGTTTTCAATTATGGTCTATAATATTTTTAATTGTCTTATTGTATGTTATTTATGGAATGATTTATGTTTAACATTAGATGCTATTTTGTAGATTTTGGATAGTGGTGTATAAATATTAATTCATATTGGATAACATGTTCTTAACATTTCTATTTTTGTAAATAGAATAATATATAATAAATGAATTATAATTATTTTATCGATCATATGATCTTTTAAAGGTACATTTTAGACATTCAGGCATGAAAAAATTCATCATGATTAATTTTCATTTGTAATATGAGATAATGTAGGGATTCTAAATTTCTCAAATAATAATCAATGCATGAAATAATTTTTATGGTATAAAATGAAATGATTTTTGTATGGAATCTTGTATTAATTATGTTGTTGGTAAATGATTTTATCAGTACATGTATGAGGAAGGTAAATCGATTGAGTCTTATTAAAAAGTATCACTCAGCTATGAATGTATTTTTTTTAATATCACCATCCATACAATAACACATACCTAGTTATAGAATTTATTATTTATGAAATACAAAATTTTTTAGTAGTGACATAAAAATTAGTTATCTAGTATTAATAAAAATCATTTATTATTACTATTTCATGATACACTAACAATATAAAGTGGTGAATGAAATTAAAAGTTAATTATTTATCTACGGTCGTTAGAATTTAATATCCATGTATTTTTTAATATATTTCTCTTTAAATAAATTTTATTTGTATTATAGCATGGTTAACACACAACAGTGAGCATAAAACAAACCATTTTATATTATAACCAAGTTGTTAAATCGGATATAGGAATGAGAGTAATCATACTATGAAAAGTATCTATAATGGTTTTATATAATGTAAATTTATTTGTTAACACATTATTGATAATTAATCAATTTTCAGTAATATCGTTATGTGTGTTAAAAAATAAATTTTCATCAAAAATATGTTTTTTTATTATCTAACTATAAATTATAATTTATTTATAGTATTTTTAGAAAAAAAATTATTATAAGACTATAATTTTATAAATCATCATGTTGATATTATCTTAGAGTTATTTTTTTATTTTATTTCTAATATTTATTTTTATGGGAACAATGAGATATATTTAAATTTTTTAAAACATCCATTTCTTTTATATAAATCAACAAATTTAAAAGTCTCAATATATGTCGAATTTTATTTTAATTTAAAATATATAACTTTAATTAGAAAAAATTTAAACAATTATACATAAATGAACGTTATACTTGATTTTGAAATATGTTCTATTTTTTGGCTTAAAAACATTTTTCTAAAAATTGTATTTTGTTGTGTTATACCCATTAATATTTCATTTTTTCTCTAAAAAGAATTGAAATAAAAACTAGAAAAGTGCATTAAATATTTTTAATTGGGTTTTTTAAATTTTTTAAATATGAACCTTCTATTTTTTTCAATATAAATAGTAGTTATGGTAAATAATCATTACCTCGAAATGGGTAAAATGGGTAAAAAGGTTAAAATTATTAGATAAAGCTTATAAATCTCCAAAAAACATAATCTATTTAATTTTACCAGTTTATTTCTACCTTATTTATCATCCCCTCAATGGTTTAGTAGTTTTTCTTCTTTTATTACACAATGAATTAAATATTATTTAATGTGAAGTATAAAAAAGTCACATTCTTTGTTTTTGTATCAACATTATAATTTCATAGGGGTTAGAAAGGTGTTTTCATTGGTTCTAAATTGTTATTTGAAATATGAATAAAATATTATATCCTATTTTTTAAATTTAGTGATGTAAAAACTTTCAATAATTCTTACACAAAAAAAGATAGTTCTTGTTCAAGTAAAAGTAAAATGAAATAAATGATTATAAAAATAAGAAAAATAATAATATTTTGGTTAATAAATGTGTTTGAACTTTTTTTATAAATATAAAAAATCAGTGATGTTTAAAATTTTTAGATTAAAATTCCATTTCTATCATTATGTATTTAATTTCAGACTATGTCTACACTTATAAAAATGACATTAATACCATATTATGTTAAATAATATTTTATTAAGTGACATATTATTCATAAAAATATTTTTCATGGCCAAGTGAATGGTGTATGATCAGTAATATATGTTGTATTACACTTATTGGTCATTTTTTTTAATGTATCATTCTTGTCCCTGAAAAATAAATAAATTAATATCATTGTAATCATAAAAGTAGTTAATGAAAGTTAAAAATAATATATGACGGTTAAAATATGACCTGACATTTTATAAATTCAATTAGATGGAGTGAATTTGATAGATCCTCATCCTACCTCGCAATTATTTCATCTATTTTTCACTCAAAATGAGAAATAATTTTTATTTTAAAATATATTGTTTAATTTCAAGTATTTTATTTCCTTTATTATAAAAGGAAACCACCCTCCTCTCTTTCCACCCCGCAAATTTTTCCACATAACGCATCTAAAACCCTAAAACCCCCTTAGGTTATTCCTTTTTAAAGTTATATAGGTCAGTTTATCTTCTTAATATCATCCATATGGTCCTTTAGAAGGAATCAAAATGAGGCCTCTCAAAGAGAGGGATAATTGATGTTGTACAATGAAAGACAGGACTCGAGGTGAGGGTTTCTAATCTCACATCTTTTTCTATGATACATAAACCATATAGACCTCATGTTCTATTCAGGTTGTGCATCTATTTTCTATTTTATATGTTTTTATCTAGAATCCCTTTATATTCATTTTAATTGATATTTTATTTTTAGTTATTTCATTCAAAGGGGTTATGATTGAAAATTTACCAATGTTGTAAGGGTTTCATATTACTATCTCATTTTTAAAAGAATTATTTATGAAAATATTTTTGATGATAATATTATATAATATATCTCTACTATTTATTATTTATTTTTTCATCCTCAGGTTATTTTTAGTCATTTCATGTTTTCTTTTCATTTTACTCTCCATAAGTATTAAAAAGTCCTAAACATTTATTTTTTATGAAAATATTTCTTTTTTCAATTTAATTTTGACTCCTTTATTTAAAATTCCATATTTTCTTCAAAATATTTCAAATAATAATTTCATTATTCAAAATTTACTTATTAAAGAAATTATAATTTTTTTTGTAATTCTATAAAAATGCTTAGAAGTAATTTTCTTATATTTTTATGAATGAGGTACTTTTTAGAAAATATGTGACTATAATATTTGTTTAACATATACCACAAAAACAAATTTCCCAACCATTATTCCAAAATTTTATTTGAATATTACAGTAGAATTTTTCATGGTAATTTTTAATATATTTTCCTTAATATTAAATAATTTTTTAGATTTTAAATATTTCTTCCCATTATAAAAATGGTATTTCTCCCATGAAATGTTCTAGAAATATTTTAAGGGAATTTTAATTTATAAAAAAATTCTTTCATGTTTAATTTGATTTAATTTTTTTATTAACCAATGTTTCTATATTTATTATCTCTTCTACTGGTTATTGACTATGTTGATGAAATATTGATGGAACCCATTTTCTTTTTCACGTATTAAACTATGATGAAATTATAAACATGTTATTTATTATTCCAAAAATATATTAATGCATTATGATAATATAATGGTTGGGACCATTATATCTCTAAAATTCATTGGGTACTGATTAAATATTAATGATATGAAAGGGTAAACATTAGGTTTTACAAAAACTAAAGAGAAAGAATACCTATAGTTATTCCTAGATTGATGCAGGTATACAGTTGGTTAGTCCATGCCTAACATGTGATGAGTTCCTTGGTGGGTATCACTAACTTTATATTTAAATGATTATGATTATATTTTATTCATGTAACACCATTTTATTTTCATAAATTCTTTTTATCAGATGATTTTATTTTCTTTTCAATCCATCTTAACATGCACCATTTAATTTCAATGAAACAAAATATAATATTATTATTATTATTTAAATGTGACTATTAAAACTAGTCATTAAACATAGAGAAAAGAAAATGAATAAAAAAATTTATATAATTAATCTTAAAAATTATATATATATATAATATTGATAAATATGCACCTAAACTTTATTAGTGTCTCTATATGCTTCAGAAATTCTTTTTTTCAAAAAATTATTTTAAGTTCTTTTTGTGAAGAAAAAATAATTTTTTCCAAATTTTATATAATTCATTTGAGAAACTAAACATCAATTTTTGAATTCAAAATTTAATGTTCTTATTATACTGAATTTTTAAAAAATTTCTGAAAATATAAGTTTTTCAATGAATAATGAAAAATACTCATTCTTATTATGAATAATATTTCCATTTAATGAATTTAATAACATAAAACCAATTTTAATATATTTTTAAAAGTAAAATTAACATTATTATATTATTATTAATTCAATTTTGATATTTGGAATCAATTTCATGTTGTATTTTAATATAGAAAACTCCAATCATATGAGAACCTTTTCATTAGAGACCTGTTATTTTTGCAACTTTTGTGGGACTAATTTTAAATTAAATTCTATTATATATGTGAATTAAATATATAAAAATAGATTTCAAATTATTATTTATAATATTTAACATTATTTAATAATTTAAAATTAATATTTTGGTCATTATAAATTATAAAAATAATACAAATTAGAAATCGTTGTTAATGTAAAACAAGATTTTTGGTGGTGAAACTAAAAAGATAAGTGTTATTGATGGACTAAAACATGTATAATATACATTTAATGTATATATTAAGACCTTATATCTTATAATGGTCTATAATGTGATTTTTTGGATCCTTGAGGGATGTGTAAATCATATTTATATCATTTCTTTTTAAAACATCCACATGTGTCCTATCCCCCACTTAGGAAGTAAAACCCCATCTCCTCTCAAATTCACACTTCCAAATTATTTTGGTTCATCTATTACCTAAAAAAATATATTACATAAATTGTTCCCCATGTATGTTAGGCCTTATTTTGATTATTAATCCCTCCTATGAAGTATTTTGGTGTTAATATAATGAGATTGTTTGAATAAGATGTATAATTTTTAACTGAGTGTTTTTATTATATTTCATCATCATGATCCTTATAATATTATAAAATTTTTATGATATAATAACTTTATAATATACAATATACTTATATTTTATAATTTTTTTTAATATCATGTATTCAACTCTTTTTCCTTCAAATGGGGCATAAAACTATTGATCTTGTGTAAGACGCACCACCCCTTCACAAACTGGTGTAATTGATATTCCATAACCACTTCCAATATATTGATATAATAATGGATTTAAAGTATATAAATTATATTTATGACTAAAATTTAATTTATTAAATATAATATAATATAAAAATTCATACCTTCCAACCCACAAGAAGACAATAACATTGCTCATCTGTATAGTAAACTACCACCTCATGAACCGGGGTGATGTGTTTATCGTTAACATTTTACTTGGATAGTAATAAGGGTAAAATTATATAATTTATATGATATATGTGATATAATTATGATTCTATAAGTACTACTTATTTATTACCATTCTTTCATTCTATACATTAAAATATGGAAACAACATTCATGCGTACATACATAATTTCATCTCCATGAACAAAGTATTTTAATTTTTATCTCTAAATTTGATGGGTGAATATATATATAGATATAATGATTTCATATGATATGTATATCATATTTATAATTATTTATATAATTTATACATTATAAACGTGAAAAAACAGAAACCATTGTACTAAAACATACATAGAAAAACAATTATTACCAAAAGGAGAGAATTTAATTAAAAATTATCAATAAATTGATGAAAAATAATTACTAGTAAATAAAATATGGTGTGATATATATAATTATTTGTATTTAATATTTTTTTTAATAAAACTATATTTTTTAAGCAATGTGTTTGATAATGTATAATGAATGTCGAAATGTGAGGTAATGGATTCTCTTCATATATTTATTTTCATGGGACACAAGCAATTTTCACCACTTGTTTCTCTTATGTTGTGTTTAAATTAACCATTAATATAATTTATGATTATTATTATAAATATCATGGGATATAAATATCAATTTTATTTTATTTCATTAATGGGGATTATAATTCAAATGCTTCCAATATGATAATTATTTTATTTTACAATCTCATTAATTATCAATATTTATTTATGATTATGTTTATGACAATGAAATAATGTGATATGTATCTCAATAATTATCAATAATTATCATATCATATAGTTATTTATTTAGAATACATTTATTACTTTAATTTTTCTCTCTTTATGTACACAAGATATTAAATAAATATTTGTAAGGAAAAATCGACATTATTTAACTCATTGGTCAAAAATGAATTTTCCTCCACATCTATGTAATATAAAAATGTTTCAATGAATTTATATAATATTATATAATTATTTTTAAATACATTATTCGATTTTATTATTTTTTTATGAATATTTTTAAAATAAATCATCTTTTCGTTTCTCGAAAAAGTATCTTTGGACTTATTACCGAAAATATGAAATGAATCGTCGTTTTAAAGTGTAAAACCTAAATATAATTTTCCATTTTCATTATCTATAAATGATTTAATGGTTACATAACATGTTTAAAATTAAATTTTCAAAGAAATATATTTTTATTATATTATATAATCTTTCATATTTTAAATAATAGATTTCTAAGTGGAAATGATATTTTCCTCATAAAATGCTCCACGTGCTCAATAATCAGACTTTTCCATCTATAATGATATCCTTGATGATATAGAATATTTACTTGGGATTTGATCCAATGACACCATCCTTATCATTGATATGGATTTTATGTGATTAGGATTCAAAAAAATTTATGAGACACATTTGTTTTCCTTAGGTTAAGTAATGATAAATTCATTAAATTATTATGATTTTTTTTACTTTCCGTGAGTTATTCTATGATTAATTTTTTATGAAACCCATTTCATTTCATGGGTTCAAATATGATTAATTTTTTATGATATTGTGGACTATATATGTATGTTTTATGTTTATGTGATGGTTGGGTTGGTTAAATAACTCTAATTCATTAAGTAATGATGGATAACTCATGAGTTAATTATGTTAGGAGTCATCTAGATTTCATGTTCATAATGTTATGAGTGGATTTTTATTTATATCCAAAAGGTTATGTGTGTACATACATTCATGTTAATAATGTTATACATTACTTTATTTTATGTTCATCAAGTTATATGTGGACCTTCTTTCATGTCCATAAGTTTATGGATTGACCTAATTTCATGTCAATTATGTTATGCCATGACTTGGTTTCATTTTCATAAGTTTATAGAAGGGTCTGATTTCATGACTTTAAAATAGTGATTGAACCTATAAATATTTAAAAATGTTCATAATGTTATAATATTATGTTTATTTAAAAAATATTTTTCTTATTTAAATGTTATTCTCACATGAATTATGTTATTTGTTTCCTCTACTATTCAAGTCATTTTATCAAACTAAATTTATTCCATGACCCATGTTTAAAATATTTGATATACATGGTATGTTTTTAAAATATAATTCTCATATTCTAGTACCCTTCTGTACAAGATATGTTGATAACTCTATTTAATGACCTTACTCAGAATATGATCTCACCCATTCTTATTTTTCCATTTCCCTCTGTTATAAAGATAAGTATTATGTTTGATATATCTAATATAGGTTATATATATGAAGAACATAGTACTAGATTATGTAGTTAACTTTTTAATTAGTAGTTTATGTATCATAGATTCTAAATACACTATAACATCGTGATCTAAAAGTTTTTTGTAATATATTAAATAGTCATATTATAATATGTAATAAATAAATATGAAAGGATATGGTCACTATAGTTGGTACCATATTAAAGTTTTTGTTATAATTTCGAAACTAGTATGGGAAACATTAGTGAATAGACTATAGGATGAGTCTATGTATAGGATAGAATCCTAATTTTTTTCATAAGGAGATAATTTGTGGGTTTTATAAAAATAAATTCTTATATGTATAATACACATGGATATAGTTTTCAAATAGATGGTTCTTGGTCACAAAACTCTGAAAAGAGTTTTTTGGGTATATTTGTTCCATCATTCTAGTGCATGGTGGGTGTGCCATTATTGCACACCAGGTTTTCCACTCCAAAATAATATTATTTGTTTAATTTATATTTTGATTATAAACCCCCGTGAATTATTTAAAAATATGATGATAATTAATGAAATCGGTTAATCCTATAGTATCGTGTAATGAAAATGTGTTTTCATGGTTGTGATATGATATAAACAATTTTTATTGATTATAAAATTTCCCTTAATGAATCATGTTTATCAAACTAGACTTTTTGGTTTTAGTAAATTATTGGACCTCGATGGAGTCATGTTAGTAATGATTAAGATGGAAAATATGATGACTATGGGGAACAAAATGGGATTATGACAAGATTAAATGATATGTTAATTATTCCATATCAATTATCATAATATATAAATAACATCCAACACGTTTTACATATCATGTTATTAACTAGTGAATGGTAGAATTCAATGAGTTATCGGGTGGTGGAGGTCATGGAAGAATGAAGGATGTATTTCATTAATGTCCTAAATACAAGAAATTACACATAAGAGAATGTCTCAAAAGAACATGAAAATGTTTAATGTGTGGGAAGTAAGGTCATGGATCAATGAATTATATTGGAGTTCAAGGTATTATTAGTTGGTAACATGGGGATTATTCTAGTCAACTCTTTAATCCAACAGTTAATTTCTTGACCATAAATATGACTTATTCTATATAAATAATTTAATTGGATATATTGAAGTACTTATTTATTGAATTAGGAATTCTGTGGTAGAATTATTTTTACCAAATATATTATGGTTTTATGAATCATGAAACTTCTTAGGATTATGTTAATTTTTGAAGCATAGATATATCCATGTATTATTAACATAATATTAATGGATAACATCATGGGTTTATGAGTTTAAATATGATCATAATTTCAAATTCATATACACACTATTGAGGTAATATATGATGAGAGTTTTTGATTAAGGATATTTTGGGAGAAATTTATAGCAATACAACTCTTTGGTTTTGTACATGTTTTAGAGAAATGTTATTGGAAGAGGATATACCCTAGAAAAAATTATGTACAATTCATAGACACTATAAATATATAGTGATTCCATTTGGCCTTACTAATGTGCCTTAAATCATCATGGAGTTAATGAATACAGTCTTTATAGATTACCTTGAGTAGTTTTTGTAGTCATTATAGATGATATTATTTTATAATCTAATAGAAAGTAAGAGAATTATGATTATATAAGGAATGTGCAGAATAATTTAAATAAAGAGAATCTATATGAAAATTTTACATAGTGTTAATTATCTCTACATAAGGTTTCAATTTTCGTTTATATAGTCTCAATAGATTGTATATCTATGGATCCATCAAAGGTGAAAGGTATTGAATGTTGGCCCAGACCAACCACTGTAATTGAGATATGTAGTTCTTTTTTATGGATATTTTAAATACTTTGTGTAAAAATTTTCAAGAGTTTCCAATTCACTCTATAAGTTAACTCAATAAGGATACATGTTCCATTGAATAGATTACTGTAAAGAAAATTTCAATGAACTCATGAAAATGATAGTTAGTGAAACTATTTTTAAATTACTATATAGTCGGGAAGAGATTATAATATATATTAATATATTAATGAATGTATTGGTATGATTCCTCATTCAAAATTATTTGCGGATAGATTATGACTCATGATAATTGGAAATCCATGAAAAAAATAACCCAACTCATTATTTCGATTTAACTATGGTAATTAATTAATTAATTCTATGAAGGTATTATCATCATAGATAAATTTTTTATATATATATTTATTATAAATGTTTATATTATATATTCATAAAAAAATTGAATATTAACTAGAGAAGATGGTTAAAACTGATTAATGATTTTGACTACACAATATATTACCACCCATGGAAGGAAATCAAGGTGGAAGATGTTTTGAGTCAAAATGATATGGATAATTTATCTATGATTAGGATCATAAAAGACCTACTATTTCTATATTTTTTAAGGATTTATTTGGATATATATAATAAAGGGAAAAATATTACCATGCTCAAATGAATGTTCAACTATCTATCCAAGTGATGATAAAATTGGATTAAAATGAATATATAGTGATATAGATGAATGTGAGAAATTTTCTATAGTTAAACCTTGTTTGGGATGTAATGATAATGTTTTGGACCTTTTTATAAATTTAATAAAAAATATATTTGAAGAAGGAGTTGCTAGAGTAAGCATATAGTTCTTTATTCTTTATTCATCCTAAATGAACAAAGATGTATATATATTTAAAAGGGAATATTTTGTTGGATTAAAATAAGGGAGATCTTTTTTAGATGAAAAATTGTTTCTTGGTATGTCATTAATTCATGTTTTAGAAACAAAAAAACTATGGGGATGTCACAACTATTACCCATAAAATAACAGAGAATTGAAAAAATTACTCTGGATTTTTTTGTCCCTCTCCCTAAAATGTCTAAAACACATAATGCTATATTGGTTTTAGTCGATCAACTTATGAAGTTAGCACACCACATCACTATTATAGAATATTTATATCTATATTATAATTACATGATATATATTGTGGATGTGTTATGGTCTCCTGGAGTTTCACATCCTCTTTTATTTGATCACGATACAAGATATACCTCAAAGTTATGAAGAAGTTTTTAGTAAGATATGGATATAGGAATATGTCTCAACACTCTGTATTATACTCATATATAAGGTTACTATGATATTATAATTCAAACCCCATAGGATATAGTATGATCTTGCACTATGGATTTCAAAGTTGGTTGAGATTAACACCCTCTAATAGCTAATTTTTCATTCAAAATTTTCTTTTAATCAAGCATAGAAATGGATCATTATCAATCCCATTATAGAAAATAGTTTTTAGAAACAATATTTAGTGGTGAAGTTCTAAAAATAATGGTATTGGGAAAAAAGTTAGTATAATAAATAGTATATAACTTTAGAACAATTAATCATCAAATATTATAAGCATTTGGTCAATAGAGAATTTATGCTGACAATCATCAACATGATATGAAGTTTGTGTTTGTAATAAAGTGTTTCTATGAATTTATTCATGGATTATGTTTATGATATTAAATATGTAGTAGAGAAAATATTATAAGTTATATCTTCCATATCTAGATTCTTGATTGATAAGATAGGTTGTTTATTCCTTAGTGATTCAACTCAACCTCCCTCAAACCCATGATATGTTCCCCATATCTATTATAAGAAAATAGATACCAAAACCTTTGAATTTATTGAAATTGAAGGTAATATAAATGGATAATAATATCCATTATAGGGAATAAATTGTTGATATTTTATTTTTAGAAAGAAATTTTTAAGAAAAATTACAACTCAACAGATCAGAGTTTTATGGAGAAATAAATAATTAAAGGACGACACATGGGAAGCTGAGGATGTGATAAGGAAGAAGTATCCTCAGTTTCTTTTATCTGGTTGATAAAATTTTTAGTTAATAATTCTTTTAATGATGGTTAAAATGTAACTCCTCAATATTTTAAGAGATATATTTTTACAAATAAATTTTATATTTTTCAATAGTTTGTGTTACACACAACACAAAGTTGAAACAAAATCAAATACACTACTAATATTTTTATATACATGTGAACATTATAGCCTAGATGTTAATATTAGTTTTGTGATTAGAAAATATCCAATTTTATTAATTATGATTAAATATTTTAAATAAAGAGAATATATTCATAAATAAGTAAATAATTTTTAGTAAAGTCTTTATTTGATATCAAAATACATTTTTCTCAAAAAAAATTATTTCTATTAATTTTTATGGAAAATAGTAAAATTATATTTTAAAATTTTTAAAAAATATATTTAATGATGGTTGAAGTTCATCTTTTGCGACAGTGTCAGCGACCTCGTGGACTTGGTCAGAATGACCTTTATCATCGTTGCTGGCCTGTTCCCGCATCACTTTATATCAATTAGATATGGCTTCTTCAGGCAGCGTGAAGATGGTTCTTAGGCTGAGATTGAGGTTCCACAACTGAGGCTTGTAGCATCGTCTTTTGTGGGTTAGTTAGGAGGTATGTTGTGCTCTCTGAGGGCTTTTTGGATGGCAGCACTGGGACATCAGTTCTGGTTTGCGGTGGGGTTATTTTTCGATGATTTTGGTGCTCAGGTTGCTAACGTTCTGGAGATGGATTTATTCTTCTGAAATTTTTCCTTCAATTGTTTTTAGGATAAATTTACTATTATTTTTGTTTTTTCTTTGGTAATTTCAGTTTGAGGGGCATGGATTTGGAGGTTTGAGATTTGGTTTTGGGGTATTCTGTGGTTTTGGATTTGCAGCTTCGGTGGTTTTTCTGTTGCAGTTGTTTCTAGAATTTGGGTCACTTTCTCATGCCATTTGGAATTGGAATTTCGAGAGGGTATGGATATACCATTGGTTTCGTGCCCGTGCAACTTTGCATAGTACTGCTAGCCAAATGGTCATGTGATAGTGAAATCTTGCCACCAAGGTTTAATTGCTTGGGAGGGGTAGATTATGTATCCTTGATCTAATTTATCATTTTAATGGTTTTTTGGTTGTAATGATGGATTTTTTGGTTTCTCACTTTCTCCTTAAAAGTGTTTTAATAATAAAAAAGATAATTTTCAGTCAGTCATGTTGTATTTTTATATAGAGAACTTTTAACTTGTGAGAACTTTTTCTTTAGAAAACAGTTTTTCATCATGTCTAATGGTTTAATTTTAAATGAAATTATTATACTTATGTGAGTTAAATTTATAAAAAAAATTATAAATTTTTATTCATATTAATTAATTTATATAATTATGTTTACTTATTTTTTCATTATGAATAGTAAAAATTGTATAAATTAATTATCATCGATAAGGTAAAACCAAGTTTACTAGGTTATTAAACTAAATAAATATGGGTTAAAATAAATTAAACATTGTCAATTTAATATTTTTGACATATTTTGACCTTAAATATTTTTTGGTTCAATAATGATCTATTTTAGAGTTCTGTGGCCTGTTAAAAATGATGGTATACATTATTCTTTTCAAAAATTACAAGTGTGTCCACTCCCTCACTTATAAAAGTAAACCCACACTCATCTCCTACTCACACTCCCATGAAATTTGAGTTTATAAAATATCTACCAAATCCATTCCATACATCCTTCAACACATCCTATAGTACTTATTTTTATTATGAAAATATCCTAATAAGGCTTTTGGTTTTAGTATAAAGAGGTTTTCCAAAGAAGAGATATCGGTCTTAACTGAGCGGTTTTATTTTATTTAATCTTCCACAAAATTCAAATCATATTAAAAAAAATTTATGTAATAAAATATTTATCTCCCACATTCATAGATATTATTTTTTAATGTGAAAAAATATATTCACCTCCTCTTCCATCAAATGGGAAACAGAACTATCGGTCTTGTGTACGGTGGACTACCACCTCATGAACCGATGTAATTAATTTTACATTATCTATTCTATTGGATTTATAAAATTATGGATTTAAATTATTTATATGATATTAAATAAATATAAAATCTTTATGAATTATAATATAACACATACCATCTTACATTCCATCACTTTGAAAAAAAACAACATTGATCGTATATATTGAAGACTACCGCCTCACGAATTGGTGTGATGTTATTTTGCTTCCTATATTACATAGAAGTTGATAAAGATATATTTATAGAATATATATGATATATATTATATAATAATTAATCTATATTAGTGAATTTTTTATAAATTTATTTTTTCTATCTGTTAAAAAATTGAAACTAAATTCATGTGTATGTCTGATCTTCCAACTCCATGAATGATATATTTAATTTTTTAATCTATAAAATTGATGGATGATTAATAATATTCATATAATTATTATATATTATATAAAATTCATGGTTATAATTATAGAGATAATTGATGCATGATTAATTTTTGGGGACCAAAACTACCGAACTGAGAATTTCATGAAAAAAACAGTTACTCCCCAAAGTAGTGATTTTAAAAAGGAATTGTTAAATAAAGGGTGATAAAAATTTTCATGTAAATAGTATAAGGTATGATATATATTCATAATTTTCTTTCATATATATATAATAAAAAATATTTTTTGTACATGAGGTTCGAACACATATAAAAAAATCCAAAACTTGATGTATGGCATTTTCATCTCACATTTTTTTATTGAAAATGATACATATTCTCCATTTGTTTCCATTTATTTATATAAAATACTCATGTATGTATTTTAATATTATTATCATAAAAAATATATGATACAAATATAAATTTATGGTCATTTATTTCATTTCATTATGTTTCAAATGTTATCAAATTTGTAATTATTTTATGTTACAATCTCATAAATTGTCAGGATTGTTTATGATTAATTTCCTAGAAGGATATATTATGTTCTATATCTCAATAATTATCCTGATGTTTCTTCTCATATGGTTATTTATTATCAATTAATCTATTTCATTTTTTCTATATTTAGTGATCATGATACAAAAAATATGTGTTAAAGTAAAATCAAACTTTATTTTTCTATTTGGTAAAAAATGAATTTTTTCTAAGGTCATTATTATATAAAAATGTTTTAATTTATTTTTTAATGTCATCTAATTATTTTTTTTAAAAAATAAAATTTTTTTAATTTTTAAAAAATTAATTCAAAATAATATCCATTTCTTTTGTTGAATAAGAACATTTTTTACATGTTACTAAAAATATCAAATGAATATTTTTTAACAACTACAGAAGGAAAATAATTTTCTATCATCAAGACCTCTGAACAACTTAATGCTTCATGTACATTATTATATGTTTATATTCAAATAATTTTTTTATTTAATATTTATTCATATTTTATATTTTAATTAATTGATTTCAAAATGTAAAGTATATTTTCTTTAATAAATGTTCAATGTGATATTTAAAAATAATTTTCCTTCTAAGATGATATCCTTTGATGTTACTTATGTTTTATTGGATATATGATCCATTTATTATATCCTTATTCATTTTATATAGGGTTTATGATTACGATGAAAATAGTTTTATGAAAAATGTTCCTTTTGGACATCTTATTCTATGATAAATTGATGATGAGATTATAAAATCCATTTCTTTATCATTTGTTATTATATGATGAAATGTTTATGATACCCATTATATTTCATTGTTTCTAATATGATGTTTTTCTATCATATTGTGGATTTTATAGCCACGTATTATGATTATGTAAAGGTTGGGTATGTTAACTACCTCCAATGACATGGATAATAATGGATAACTCATGAGATAATTATGTTATACTTAAATCTTATTTCATGTTCACAATGTTTTTCATGAACCAAATTTCATATCCATAAGCATATAAATGGATCATGTATCATGTCTATTAGGTTTTTTGTGGGCTTATTTCATGTCCTTAATGTGATGAATGGACCTTCATTCATTTCTATAAGGTTATGTGTGGACCTTGTATCATATTGATAAGGTTATAAGAGGGAGGGCATGGATTCTGGTCCATATGTTTATGAAAGGCCCTCATTTCCTTTCTATAACATAATTTTTGAACCTTATCTATTTAAAACAATTATATTCTAATAAACTTATTTTTATGTAAAAAAATCAATGTTTTTATCCAATGTTATGATCTCATGTATTAAGTTCTTTGATTCCTTTGTGATTTATGTCTTAGGAAATAAAAATATTTTTTTATGACTCATGTGGCACTCTAGTACAGATTCGACAATAATGGTTAGGGTGTTACAACATCTCTATAAATTTTATCCAAATCCATGCCTATTATTTTCATGCCCTTAATTATTTATTCTTGTAAGTTATATTTACAATTATGAGGATTTAATTTATTTAATGGTTTGGATTTTAACAACCTATTATTTTGATATGCTATTTCCTTTAATTTAGTTAATGTGTTTGATAACTATCTCTATATGAAATGCTTGTCACGACCCGTCCTAGAGGGGCTTGTGTCCTAACTAACCCATTTCCACCTCCAATAGGCCAGGGGTTGGTGATTAGCATTGTGTGGTCATATCCCACAAAAGGGAGGCATTAGTTTAAAGTACTTGTACACACACACACACATCTCCAAGCAACAAATACTGATATATAAAAACACTAAGTGAAAAATGCTTCCAAACCACTATATCCCAAAACCAGAGTACAACAGTGAAAGTAATGGAAGGTAAATAAGGTCAAAATAAACCCACCAACAAGATTTTGTAACCATAATTCCAACATGTAAGAAAAGAGTTATTGGGATTGTCATCTTAAATGTTGCAGGAACATGCTGTGGTCAGTTTGGTATCACAAAGCATCACCTGGTCTTGGTTTTCCTAGAATTATATCAAATGGTCAATCATCTACATAAGACATGACATGTGTGGGAAAATATCGTGCATGTGTGAGTGTAATAATACTTAGTTGGACACCCAAAAACCACAACTAAATACCAAAAAGGAATAGTACAGTTTGCTCCACAAAATTATATGTCAATAACACATATAACAAGAATATCCAGATGTACTCACTCCAAGATACAAGGTGTAGAATTAAGCCACAATCAATTACCAGCCACAATATTTTACTCAAAGCATGCTTGTTTCGGGATATCTAACTCCTTGATCCATAACAATATCAGAGAAATTCACAAATAGGTCTCGCTCATTTGATCCCTACCCAAATGAAAACATATTGGTCAAGGAATCCAATGATACACAGATAGGGGATCATGTCCAACACATTAGGAACTACCACTAACATAATCTGGATCAACTGGTAATGTAGGGGATACTTTTCAAAGACATTGGAAAATACCACTAACCCTACTAATGCATCCTACAAGATAGAGGACCAACACCCTACTCTTAGAGGTTATGTCTATTCCGAAAAAAACTCCACTATGGGTGATAGATGATCCTTCTCCAGTCCCACATAGGAATACCATATCACTATCTTGGACTTGTACTCTATAGGGGAATACGATATATTAATGTAGATGAAATTCTATACTAAACCCTTGAGTAAAGGACCAAGGGAAAAGATCTCAAATGAATACTATCCCATGCTAAAAACTCACCACTTACATCAAAACATTTCTCTTGTATTTAGATTCCCAACTCCATAAATGGATCACCAAATGGATGTACCATTTGAAATCTGTGGGAGTTTGAAGACTCAAGATAAGGGAGGTCACTAGGCCCTTGGACTGACCACACAGTCAGTCCACTGATCGTGGCAGTCACCGCCCAGACCAACCACCATGTGGCTACCGTGGTTGACCGCCACAACCAACCATGCACCCAGATTCGACAACTGCAAGGCAGCTAGAAAAACTATGGATCATGGTCGACTGCCATGGTCGATCATGGAATGGTCCCTCACCAGTTACCTTAGGTCCGACCTGGGTCCATCCCAGCTGTTGGGTCTTACCCTATCTTATTGGGCCAATTCCAAGTCATTGGTCCTAGCCTAGCCCACTAGGCTTGGTCCATTTGCTCAGTCTACCCCACTGATCATGCGCCCAGCCCACTCCTCTATCCCAACCTACTTGTGTGTGGGCCACTTAGGCCACCAAAAATAACTTTATTATCCACATCCATAGCCTCGGCTCCACGTGGTCGCTATAGCAGTCTAATCTCGATGGCTCGGATGGCACCAACAAGGCCTCTCATCGCAATGCACACTATAGTGAGACCTCCTTTGAGCGCTACTTCCTCCAATCACCACCACCACCTATCACTTCAACCTCACCTCACCATACCACCTTGTAGGACCCATGCCGTTGGTCTCTTCTATGGACCATCGATCCCCCTCCAATCTCTAAAATTTAAAACAGTCACAAGTCTAGGTTCCTCATGTCCCAACCTACACTGATCCAACCTCTGCAGTTAGTTTGCCTTCAATCTGGGGGTCTTATCACATTTAATGCCACCCAAAAAGTCAAATCATGGCAACAGGGGTCCCAAGACGATGAATTTGAATAACATAGGAGAGAAAAGCACAAAGAACTCCCTGAGGGATAAACCTTAGCCTTTGTTTATGTTATCCTCGATCTATTTCCATTATAATTTTAAACAAATAGAAATAAAAATAAATCTTGTGATAATCGTGTAGATGATATATCATCTAGCTACAAAGATTGAACCAAGGGTAAATATGTTCATGGATTGACTGGTGTTTTTCATGGTAATCAATAATGGTAAAATCACAAAGAAAAAACCACACTACCTCGATTTGTATTTGTCACTGACAAAGGATGTTATTTTAGTTTTCATCATCGACTAGGTTCCTTCGATTCGGTTTTGTGTTGATCATTGATCCATGATCCATCGTTGTTTATTCAAGAGTGGTATTTCTTCATGTATCATAATAATTCCATGTTTTTTTGGTGATAACCATTAATTCATAACGAAGTATTAATAAAAAGAAAGAAGTTTCTACATTAAATATTTTTTTTATAAAAATTATTTTATATACGATTACACACTCTATGACTTCTTCTACAGAAAACTCACACTAAAAAATGTTAAATAATTCCAAGGGTAAAAAAAATTCTCTAAACTCAATGGTTTCATCATATTTATGATTTTGGAAACTGTTTATGATTGATTCCAAATTTTTAGGAAAACTACATGTGTGTGCTTTTAAAAGATTAATATTCTTCCTAAAATTGATATGGGAAAACAGAGACTCGGAATCACACTTTTTCTCTATACCTAGTCTATAAATAATTCTATATTATTTTTAAAAATAACACATTGTAAAATTAGAGACTTTACATTCTCCCCACCTTGGGGAATTACTTAACCGAAATCCAAAATATGGGCTACTCAAAAAAATGAGGGCACTAAGCACGAATTTGAGACTTCTACTAACATGTTCTATCATGGAGATTATTGTGCTACCACCAGACATGAACTAAAGTAATTGACCACCCACAAAGAATCATCTCCTACCGATACTCAATCACCATCATGTACTCAGTAAAAGTCACCCAATCCTCATTGTCAAACTCATCCCAGTCGATGATGTGTGATGGGTCATGCATGTACCTCCTCAACTGCGACATGTAAAAGATTTCTTATACCTGATCTAACTGTAGTGCTAGAGCCAACTGATACACCACATACCCAACTCAACATAGCATCTGGAAAGGGTTAATGAACCCAAGATATATATTGTCGCCCCGGCCAAATATCCAAAATATGTGTCATGGTGATACCTAAAGTAACATGTGTTATTCTTCCTTGTACTTGGAAGGCATACTCCTCCTATCAGTATAAAACATTTAATGGATCGGTTCAGTCTTCATCTTCTCTAGGATGATCTACACCTAATCTAGAGTATCTTTCACCAACTTTGATCCCATGAGTGCTTACTCTCTAGGGTCGGTCCAGTAATGTAGAAACTTGCAAGGTCTCCCATACAAGGCCTCGAATGGTGTCATACCAATTTTGGTGTGATATTGTTTTATTAAAACTCCCCCAGTGGTAGGTGATCTAGCCAACTACAAACAAAATCCAACATGCAAGCTCATAACATGTCTTTCAAAAGATGTATGGTCCACTCAATCTAGAAGTTTGAATGTTGGTGAAATGCTTTACACAATCATATAGGGGCCCCAAACACCTATTTCCATACATTTCACAACTGGGATTTAAAGAGAATATCATGATATAAAACTATCATCGATGGAACTCTATGTAGTTTAACTATATCCTTAGCATAGAAGAATCTCAAGCACTATACTGAACTCTTCTCTTGGATAGTTAGGAAGTTGGAAGACTTGATTGGTAGTTCAACAATCACCTAGAGGGTATTGTGCCCCTATGAAGTGTGTGTTAAACCTATCATGAATTCCATTGATATCACTTACCACTTCCTTTTTGGAACCTCAATGGGTTGATTCAAACCCACCAGAACCTGGTGCTCAGAATTCAATTACTAACAAGTGAGGCATCGAGAAACAAACTCTTCCATGCCCTTCTTCATTCCTAGCCACCAAAACTGACTTCAGAGGTCATGTTACTTCTTTACCATACCTGGATGTACCACCAATGGGTATATATAGAACTCTCATAAAACCAAATTTCATAAATCCACTAGTACTATTGTGTTCCCTCTAAAAATAATGATGTGCTACCCACCTTTCGAATATACATCAGGAGTAAGTATAGTGAACATATGAGCATATAAGGTCTCAAAGTCGGTGTCCCCAAGCTTTGACTCACTAACTCGTTGTAAGAGTGGAGGGGTAAAAACCTTTTACTCGTGGTAAGCTACTCCATCTCCATCCACAAAAAATGTCTACAATGAGGCTAACTGCTCTAAAGCCTCATTCAGCAACTGAAAACTAGATCTATTCCTTAGATCATCCACCACCATGTTACTATTCCTAGGAGTATAGATAATCTCGAAGTCCTAGTCTAGGAGAAACTCTATCTTTCACCACTATCTCATGTTCATATCCTTATAATAGAATATATACTTGATGCCCTTGTGATCAACGTAGATGATAAACCAATCACTCACTAGTCAGTGTTGCCACATCCTCAATGAAAATACTACAACTTCTATCCCAATATCATGGGTCACAGAGTTCTAATCATGTGGCCTCAACTCACATGAACCATAGGTAATCACTTATTCCACCCGCATTAGGACACAACCAATCCTGGCCCAAAATGCATCATAGGAAACCATGTATTCAATTCCCTCATCTGGAAATATCAAGATGGGAGCACTCATCAAGATCTGCCTCATATCTTGAAAGCACTTCTTGTACTTCTCTATCCACATGAAAGGCTACCCCTTCCATTTCAAAGCCTTCAAGGGTTCTTCCACTCTTTAAATGATGGGTAAAAACCTTTAATAGTGCTATGAAAATCTATGTAAACTCCAAATCCTGGTAACAAAATTGGGTGGCTACCAAGAAAAAACTACCTCAACCTTCACTGGATACACTACCACTCCAACCTCTAAAATGATGTGTCTGAGAAAATAGAACTCTCAAATATAGAACTAACACTTAGAGAGATTCCCATAAATTAGGTGCTCTCAAAGTGGGTCTAGGGCCATCTTCAAGTGTATCGTGCGCTCATATTGGGACTCTGAGTACACTAGGATGTCATCAATGAAGACCACCACAAACTGTTCAATTTAAAGATAAAAGATCCCATTTATGAGTCCCATGAACACTGTTGGGGAGTTATTCCTGGCAAGAAGAATCACCAAGTACTCATAGTGGATGTAACGATATATGAAGGAAATCTTTGGTATGTCGTCATCCTGAACTCATTTCTGGTGATAGACATATCTAAGGTCAATATTTGGGAACTTATGTGACCATTTCAACTAATAAAATAGGTCATCGATCCTTATTAGTGGAAACTTTCTCTTCATAGTTACATAGTTCAAGCACTGGTAATCCATATATGGCCTCAATCTCTAGTATTCCTTCTTAGAAAACCAAACTCGAGATGTCACGGGTGAAACATAGGGTCTCACAAATCCCTTCCACAACAATTCCTCTAAATGCACCCTCATCTCATGAAGTTCTGCAAGATTCTTTTGATATGAAGGTGTAGATATTAGTTCCATCTCTAGGTGTAGTCCAATAAATAATTCCATCTCCAAGTGGGGTCATAAACCAATAACATCATTAGAAAATATGTCCTCATACTCCACCACCACTATAGAAAATGTAGGATTTAAATCATCCACTACATTGAGGGTGAAGCAAACTAACTGATATGTAATCGGCTTCACCCTCTTATATGGGAGTCCATCCTGCACTACCTTCATTTCCTTTTAACTAATAAAAGAAAACATGGTTCCATCACTATGGTAACACTACACACTATGCCGAAAATAGTCAAACTGAACATGAACCGTCGATAACTATTTCATACCAAGAATTTCGTCATAAGTCTGCAACGCCACTACCAAGATATCCCAACTAAAACTCTCACCTCCAAGAGTTAGGGAACACTATCCACACAATTTTGTGATAATCAAATCTCCTCCCAAAGGAGTCTATGAATGTAAAGTTTGAGTCAACGATTCAACCAGAATATCTGAGTATCAGACAATGTTCACAGTAATAAAGGAATAAATATCACCTTTGTTTATCAAAACTATAAATAATGTTTAAAAGACATAGATCATACTTCATATCATCCATAGAGATCTGGGGTCATAAACCACCACCACCTAAAACTGGCTTTATCCCTAACCACTAACTTCTTGAGCCTGGAGTGGAACACCTGGGGGTGGTTGTTGTAACATGTCAAACCTACGACTACCTCATACTTCCATGCCTGCTCATCTACCATGTTTTCTGCCTTGTGGACTACCCTTCTCTTGCCTCTACCTATGCATTGGATGACCCTCAACTATCTTCTAATGAGCTATGTGACAGGTCAGTAAATCTTGTTCCAGATACCCCCTACCACCACATGAGTAACAACATCCATCCTTGGGCTGACTCGAGATACCTTGGGAGCACTACACTGCCAAACCAGATTCTCAAGATCATCCCCTAAAGAACTTGTCCCACATGGATCCATGTGACTATCATCGGTTGCCTACTACTGTGGTCTTAGTTACATGTTTCCCACTACTAGATCCCATTTCTAGTGTCATATCCACTAGAAAGCTCTCCAATAACAAGGATTCCTCAAGTACACCATCATATGTAGAAATTCTAAGGGATAACACTGAATACCTAATGTCCTGGTGTAAGCCATGCTCGAAGTTTCATGCCCTAAAGAACTGGTATCACACCATGCCCTTATAGTAGCACGAAGGTTCTGTAAACTTCAATGAATACTCCAACACAGTCATACATCCCTACTACATATGTGAAATCTCTTATACGCATATTGATTACAATATGGATAGATAGAACTCCTCTCTAAAGAGATGCTCGATGTCTATCCTGGGGAGAGTTATGTCGTTGTGAAACTGTGTCACCCAGATCCACCATCACTATATGGATCGTTGAAGAAGACTCACTGTGAGGACTTCCATCTGGTCGATAAGTGTCCTCGTAAGGAGGAAAACATGGTTTACTACCACTAGACAATACTCATCCAACTGGGGGTTTGGGTCACCCTATAACCTAATATTGTTTTGCCTATATAACTCATGAAAAGCAATTTAACTAAAAGAAACCTTAGCTGTTTGTAATAGTAGTTGCTTTCGATAGATGTGTGGTGATATAGCTAGTAAACCACCTAGAGGCACTATAGGAAAATGGACCTTTTGTGGCGGTATTATTGGATATCTTGGCGGTTTAAACCGCTGCCATATGTTTCTTCCACAATTTCAAAAAACCACTATTAAATTGCATGTTAGCATAAAATATGTGTCGGTTTACTCGATTTAGTGGTGATTTATGGTAACTGTTATAGTGGACACATTTAGAGGTGGTTTTTTCTGGTTTTAGCTATGGTTTTCGCATCGGAAATGAAATTTTTTAGCGGCTGTGAAATAATAAAGAAATATGAAAACTATTAACCACCACAAATTTATTGTCCATAGAGGAGGTTTTAACCACCACATATAGAAAAAATACCTAAATTTTATTAGAGGATAAAACCACCGTGAAATATAATACATTTATTTCATGGTGATTAAAACCACCTCTAAATCCATATTTAAAAAAACAACAAATTCTACAACCCAAGTACTAGTGCCCTAAAGAAAACCATTCCAATTTCACATGCACATACATCCCACATCTAAAAGAATTCCAGAAGACAAAAACTTTTATAATAATCACATTATAGATACTTGAATAATAGAGATAATGTCTTCATTGGTTAAACAAGTAAAGACAAGTTAGAATATTCTTCTGGAATGTATAATGATGTGTGATAGGTTGGAAGAATGTGAAACAATTTCAGGATTGAATTTTGATACACATGGAGTGATTATAGTTGGTATCATGGTAATGGTCACATATTCCATGAGATATGAGTTTATGAGATCCCATAATGCTTTGAAGTGGGATGTTCACCTAGGGTCGACCATGATTTATATCACAATGTGCCTACACAATATTAAAAAACATTAAAACACATAACTATTAATAAATAGGGAAAGAGAGTCATATATACTAGTTGAAAAAATATAGAAATATGTTAATTAAGGATTTTCTATATAAATACATATGGTAAATAATGAATCCACCCTCTAGAAAACCAAAGCATGCAAATTAAATAGATCCATAAAATAATATAAAGATATCCTAAGTGCATGGCCCAATTTTTAAATTGGAATTAACCATGTAGGTTATTTCCCCTTTCCCTAATGAAATTTAGTAAGTGACCCATAGATCCAATCTCTATCAAGTTATAGCGTGACATCAATCCTATTATAGATGACCCAAAATATTGTTTCTGTAAACCATGAATATCATATATATAAATCACAACACAACTAATTGTAAACACACCTCTAAATATCATATGTGGCTTGTCAATGCCTTGAGAGGCAAACTGAGATCTAATTCCAGGTTGTTATACAAGGTGTAAATATAGTATTTTCTAGGTTTACAAAATTTTATTTGTATGTCAAATATGATCCAATGTATGTTGTTTAGGCATATGAGCCATGGTTAGATGGGACACTACCCAGGGGAAAATGAGACTTGTTATATCATTAAGTGATATGGAGTTGTATGAATATTAAATTTTTATTAGATCAATATGGATAGTGGATAAAAACCTAAGTGATATTTATTTGAAGAGATCACTTATTCTTAGAAGGGTTAGAGTGAGTGTTGGGTATAGAACTTCAGAAAAGTCTTAACTTATGAAAGAAACTATACATTGGTTATATAGGATTCCTATTTTTTTGCAGAGTATTGGAGTGGCCATCCACCCCCCCCCCCACACACACACCCTTGAAGCCCCCTACCACCCTTCATCCCCCCTGTAAACCCACCCACCCCCACCCCACCCCACCTGGACAACCCACCCCCACCCCCACCTGGACCCCCCCCCCCCCCTTCCTCCCTAGACATCCCACACCCCCTCCCCCACCTGTACAGCCCACACCACCCCCTTGGACATCCCTCCCTTGGAAATCCCAAACCCCCTCCCCCACCTGGAGAACTCACCCCCACCCCATGGACAGTCCACCCCCTCCCTAGATAGCCCACACACCCTCCCCCACACCCATGCATCCCCCTACCCCCTAGACAACCCACTCCCCCCCACCCCACCTAGACACCCCCCACCTAGACAGCCCCTACCCCCCACCAAGACAGCCCACCCCCCTCTCTAGGGAACCTAAAAAGGCTATGGAACCTAAACAAGAAAACCAAAATATTTTTATATATCGAATGATGTATATAGGGTGTGAGAAAAACTAATCCCAGTAGGCTATCAATAAGGATTTTGTGAAAGTATTTTCTAAACACATCTCATTTTAGATAGTTATAAATATAGTTAGAAAATATATTTTTATTAATAATCACATGAAAAAAAAAATATCGCCTTAACATCTATTTTATAAACTTCTATTTTTTTCTTTTAAATTAAAATAATCATTTTAAAAATATTACTTTAAAACCTTTACATTCTTTGAAACCACACATTATATTTTCAATTTTAAAAATATTTTAGAAACTACCTTTTGAAAACTCTTAAAAACAATTTAATAAAACAACCCCATTATCATAAACTGTAAAAATAAAACACCAAGTCACCACATCACAAATGAGATATGAGTAAACAAGGAAAACAATTCATGGTTCTCACAATATTAATCAAACTATGGGACAAAAGAAATGAGATTCCCCAAATAGAATCCATATAGTATCATGGGAAACAAAAAATAGTCATAAAGTAACAAATTCCTAGACCTTACCAATACATGATACCTACCACTGAAATATGTTTCATCTAAACAACCCAAGTCACTTGAGTATCCTTCACCTAGAATCATATGGGGAACTCCCCACTAGCCATTGTATACAACACAACTAGGGGACACCAATAGTGTGTGACTTTGTAGTGTAAAATTAATATAGACCTCTGTCTTACTGCCTAGTGTACCCATGATTGAAATAATAGGATACGAGTAATCAAACATGTTACATGATTAATTTAACAACATAATATAAATCTAACCTCACCTACAACACCCTTCCAATAAACAAAACCAAAAATATCATCCATGTCATAAAAATAAATCTAAAGAGAAGGGGGAATCATTGAGGTTATTACATACATTAAAAGTAGTTAATTATGAAAGTTACAATTGAGACTTATTAAAATAATCATAATTCTAAGTCACTTTAATACTATTTTAAATACCATTTTAAATAATTCATTTAAACATACCATTTAAATACTTTACTAACATATTAAATAGTATAATGTCTCTTTATTATACTCATACTAAAGAATATCTAGTAATGAAAATATTTTAGGGTTTAAAAAGAAATATTAAAACTAAATATATAATATTTCAAAAGGAAAATTAAATAAAAAACATGTCATTTGAGGATCTATATGGATCTATCATGACCTATAAGATCACAATGAAGTTACCTGATAATAAAAAATTCAAATAATCCAACAATAAAATATTGTTTTATTTTGAATAAATTAATGATGAAACCTATAATTATGATGAAATGGCTCATCAATAAAATAATATGAACATATTCTTAAAAATAAAGAAATCCTAAAAATTTTAAAATATGGTGGATAATGATAAAGAACAACAAGTGATGTTATTCAAATGAAAAAAGGAACACATAAGGTTGTAATTCAATATGAGTAACAAAAGGAATAAGGGGAAGAATAAAAAAATCAAGGAAAGCTTCAATGTTTCAACTTAGTGTGTGAGAAATGAAACCCTCCTATAAATGGAATCAATGGAAAAATGTTCCTAGTATCTCATGACTATAATAGAGGTTATTCATGATGTAAAATTTAACTCTTATTCATCTTACACTAAAAATTCCTCCTCTTCATATTATTCTTTATCCAATCAGTTATGCTATAAAGATCTAAAATACTCTTGTTGAAAAAATGATGAAGGTTTTTCCGAACTAAATTTAAAATAGAAATATCATAAAAATGAGCATAATAAATCCTCCAATGATAATTAAAAACTCAAAATCCAAAAAACTGAATTACCAAAAAGAATGTTCAATATAATGTGATATTTTTATAATGTAATATTAATTATCTCAAAAAGATTTGAAATTCACCAAAGTCTAAAAAATATATATATAGATTTGGGTTTACGATGTTGTGAAAATAATAATATTCTTTGGGCTTTTCATTAAAATGAATGTTCTTTAAAAAGAAATGCTATTTAGTAATTGATATAACAAAAAAGGTTTTATAATTACTATCATAAAATAGATAATATAATTGAAGAAGATAATAAAATAATGTTATCCAATGAACTAGATGTTTGGGGTGAATTGTTATGGTGCAATGATGTTTTCTCAAAGTTCAATTTGATGGTGTGGAGGGTTTATAATCATATACTTACAATTGAAGAAAATATCTTGTGCATGTGTGTGAGTATGGAATCTAGGTGATACTGTTATAATTATAGGATAGATGATTGAATAAGAATAATAAGGATGATATTGAAGGGTGGCAAGAAGTGTCGAGTGGCGCCACGAGATAGGACCTATAGTGGGGAGGTTAGCTAGTGATTTAGGGGGTCAGCGGCGATGGGCAGCGATCCGAACTGAGGGGAAGTGAGGTGGCGAGGCGTTTTGAGGAGAATAATTGGGCTTCGTGGGTTGCCAGGGGGAGAAGGAGGTTCTCACAGGGGTCAGGGGGAGAAGTTTCTGGATTGAAAAAGAAAAATTTTAGCAACAATTTGTCAAGAACTACCACTAAATCATTTATAAAAAAAGCATTGGTTTAGTAAAACACTTCTAAAAACCCACCATAAAAGGATTTTTATGTTGTAGTGAAGTGATATATTTGGTACAGGCCCCTATAAAAATGCATTTTCACTAGTCTGACCATCCTCATGACCTCATAGAGGAATCCAAGTTTGTTGTCTTCGTGAAGGCATCCTATAATAAAACATGATATACTATTGTCAATTGAGTATATATAGAGATCTGAATCAAGATGGACATGGAAAACACAACCATTATTCTATTATGCATGTACAATTTTTTATCTGAAACCAATGTTTTCATGTACCGAGTCAAAAATTAAGAAATATGAGTTTTGGTGTATGGATACATCAGCCTCCAAACAAACACCAGAGTCCCTGGCCTGAATGAAAAATTCAAAACACTCAACTTTCTTGCCCTAAACCAACCTCATAGACTCCCAGTCCAAAAGTTGAATTGACCTCCTCTGATTCCCCTCATTCAAGACCTGTTCCAAAGGGTCCCATACCATGACTAACTCAACTCCACCTCCAATAGGCTATGGGTTGTTTACTAGTCCTCAGTATGCATATCCCAAAAACAGGAGACATTTTTTTAAAGTAATTGTACGCACACACGCATCACAAATCCATAAATTCTTAAATGTAAAAACATTAAGTAAAAATGCATAAAAACCACTATATCCCATAACCAGAGTACAACTGTGAATGTACTAGAAATTAAACCAAGCCAAAACAATCACACCAAAAGGGTTTATAACCACAAGTCCAACCTGTGAGGAAAGTGGTACTGGGTATGTTGTCTAAAAATCCAAAGGAACACACCATGATCTGTTCAGTCTCACAAATCACTTCATGTTCCTGGTGTGACAGAAATTATATCAAATGTTTGATGGTCTGCACAATACACAACTCATGCGGGAAAAGCCCATGCAGGGGTGAGTGTAACAATACACAGTAGGAAACCCCAAAACCGAAAAGGAATGCCACAAAGGAATAGTACAATCATCTCCACACTAGTATATTTCAAGAAAAAATATAACAAGAATATTCATATGTACTCAGTCCAAGATACAATGTCTTGAGGTAAGCTATAACCACTTACCAGCAACATGGTTTTTCTCGAAGCATGCTTTTTCTAGGAGATCTCACCCCTATATCCATAACAACATCGAAGACACTCAAAAAGGGGTCTAGCTCATTTCGTCCCAACTAAAATGAGAAAGTATTGGTCAAGGAATACTATGATACATAGATAAGATATCCAACCCATCAAATAAAGGAATACCACTAACCCAATATGTATCAATTCATAATGTAGAGGACCATACCTAGAGAATACCACTAAGCCTACAGATGTGGCTCATAATATAGGGGATACTACCTAGAGACGCTGGGGAATTCCAATAAACCTACTGATGCATCCATCTATAAAGAGGACCAATTCACTGGTCTCAGAGGTTAATTTTATTCTATAAAACTCCACTACATGTGATAGAAGAACCTCCTCTAGTCCCAAGGAGGAATACCATAACTCTATTTGGGACTTGAACTCTAGAGGGAACTATAATCTAATAATGTGGATGTGATGACATACTAAACCCTCGAGTAAAGTACCAAGGGAAATTCTCTCAACCTATACTGGTCCATACTAAAATCTCACCACATAACTCAAAACATTTGTATCATCACTAGGGTCCCAAATCCGTGAACGGATCCTCAAATTGACATATTGTGTGAATGTTATGGGAGTTTGATGTTTCAAAAGAAGGGGGTCACTGGGCCCATAGACCGACCACATGATTGGATACTGACTATGGCGGTCGACCGCCAAGATCGACCAACTTGTGGCTGCTGTAGCCGACTGAAATAGTTGACCGCGACCCCATATATTGTGGTCTCATGACAACTAACTTGATCGTGGCTCATGGTCGACCACCAAAGGTCTAACCCCGATCTGACCTTGCCTACTGGGTCTGACCTGGCCAAATGAGCCCATCACGACCCAGATCGGTTAGCTTGACTCAACCCACTAGGTTTTACCTAGCCCACTGCATCTTGGCTCAAGTCACTCCATTGGCTCAACCCACTGGCGTGCGGGCTTCTTGGGATATCGTACTCAGACTGACTGGTCGCGTCTGTGGTCTCTATTCCTTGCAGCTGAGTTGTATATAGTTGACATCATGGTTCTCTCCCACTAGCTCTATTGGCACCCACATGGCCACCCACTGTACTCCACACCATTGGGCCACCACATCTTATCACTACATTCTTTGGTCACCGCCACAACTTATGTCCATCTCCTCACCTCGTCGAACTATTGTGTCGTACCCACTCTGGTGTTCCCTTCCACTGACCATCGAGCTAACTTTGATGCCCATAACTTGAAAGAGTTGTAGATATATGTTCCTTAGGTCTTGAGCTACACTAATTCCATCTCTGTTATCGGTTTTCCTCGAATCTAGTGGTCTAATCATGTTCGATCCACCCAATAAGTTGAATCATGGCTATAGGGGTCCAACAGTGATGAACGCAAAGAACGGGGGATAGAAATCACAATGAACACTCTAAGGTATGATCCTCAGACTTTGTTCAGGTTAGCATCAATATTTTTTTAATATAAGGATAAACGCATATAAATTAAAATAAATATCATGATAATACCATAGATAATATCCCATCCCGCAACAACAGTCGAACAATGGGTCAATATATTCATGGATTGACCCACGTTCATCATGGAAACAAATAACAGTACAAATCACAAAGAAACTATTGCCCTACCTATATTTAGATCAATTACTAATAAAGGATGATCATTGTGTTGTCGTCATCAGTGAGGTTCCTTCGAATCAGCCGTGTATTGATCCTTAATCCATGATCTGTTACTGTTTTTTTAAGAGCATTCTACCTTCATGTCTTAGAGGAATTTTAGGATTATGATGATAACCTTGAATTCCGGAATTTTTTTTAATAAAAATTGAAGTCTCTATGAGAAATAATTTTTGTATAGAAATTATTTTATTTATGTTTATGCTATCCATGACTTTTTCTACAGACGACCCACGTCGACAAAAGTTACATCATTCCTAGGGTAAAGTCACTACTCTAAACTCAACGGTCCCCTTGTATTTCCGATACAGGCACCAATTTAAGAGTTATTCCACTTTTTTATGAAAACCACACATGCGTACTATTTAATGTTTTATTTTTTTCAAACAATTTTTCCTGGAAAACTGGGCCTCGGAATCACACACCATCTCAATGCCTAGTCTCGAAATTGATCTGTATAATTTCTAAAAAAAATAAAATGAAAAATTTGAGATGTTACAATGCTAAACATAAATAAAAGTCATGATATATTTATATAAAAGTATAGGTACTAAATATAATCATCCAAAAATAGTCATTGAATTGATGGTTATGAAAAAGAGTTACAACATTATGAAATAAGAGTAAAATTAAAATAATGTTCACTTTCTAATGAAATTAAATTAATTTTGATATAACAACAAAGAAAACCATTTTATTTTTAAAAAATTAGTATTTGATTCTTAGAAAGATTGTATATTATGAAAAAAAAATTGTCAAATATATTGATAATATTAATAATAGTGAAATAATATATTTATTAGTAAATGATAACATAAAATAATAAAATTCCGTTAATATTGTAAAGAGTAATTTTCCAATATAATAATTTTTTCCACTATATTTGGAGATTTTATTTAATTATTGATTTCAAAAAAATGTGAGATTTAATTTGAAAAAATTTAAATCATTTTCTAGATTAAATATATTAATATAACAATAAGAATAATTTTGTTTTTCGATTTTTTATAATGATTTTATTTTTCAGTGAGTAGGCAAATATACCCTATTTAAGAGAATTTTTTCTTTTTTTCCATTATTAGTATATAAGTTTTAATTGGAAATTTTTGAAATCATTTTATATGAAAAAATATGAATTTATCTATGAATTTATAATTTTTAAAAATATTAATTTTTAAACTCATGTTTTTATTTTATTACATATGATATAATTTAATTCAAGAAAATGGTTTTTAATGCACTATATATTATTATTTTAAAGTAAAGTATTATAATATTTAAAACTATAATAAAAAAATAATTTCAAATTTTGAATCATTAGGTCCAAATTAAAACATAGTTCCTTTTCTATTTTTGAATATAAACTTTAAATTAACTAGGTCAAAACCAGTTACTATGGTGAAAACTAAAATGTTAAAAATTTTCAACATTATAAGAAACAGAAATAAAATGATTAAAACATGTTTTAAATTGATTGGTGGATGTTTTTATTGGACATGTATCATACCCACTTCATTATTCCAAATTTTGGAGCCACTTTCCTTGATATAGATACTTCCTATAATTGATTTTTTTTGGTATTTTCAAAAAATGTCACTCCTTTTCACTTATTAAAGAGAAACTCCCCTTTTAACTTCCACTGATACCAAAACACCATATTAATTGATAGAAATATTATAAACTTTGTCTTGTACATTTTATACAACATAATTAGGTCCTTATATTCTCTAATGAAAATCCATTAATGGACTAGTCCCCTTCACAAAGCATACTATTTAAGATGTGAGGGGTACATTCCTAACCTCTCTTTATTTTAATTATTTCATTATGTGATTTTATTTACCCTAAAATATCATTTACAAAACATAAAATGAAAAATTTTGTATCATTATTTTTATATTATGTTATAGTAAGTACGATAAAATTATTAACTCTTAAACCCTTTTCCATTATCATAAATTAAAATACGAATCATGTGTAGTGTAGAATACTACCTCTACGATGCAACAAGTTTCATTTTACTTCCCCACCAAAAAAGTATATTCTAATAGGGAATATAATATATAATTGTGATATATATTATATATTTTATAATATGAAATTATAGTACACATTACTTAATTTTACCAATTTATGGAAAATTAAATGATCAACCAAGAATATGTGTGGTCGAACTCCTCTAAAGAACGATTGACTTCTAGATCCCATTTCCTCCCCTCCATGTTTGGATGATAATGTGGATTGTTTTATTGAATAAATATGACCATTAAGTAATAATTAATTTTATGGTATGAAAAATTATAGATCCTATTGATTATGTAATCAATAAATGGCTATCATCAATTCTATCATTTGAAACAATATTAATGATAGGAAAATCATTAATTCAAATTATTTCATATTTTCTTATCCATTACATTATCATCTTGTTCATTCCAATTTGAATTTATCAAACAAATAGAAACTAAATGTTATCATTATACATATTTGGTAATAGTTTCACAACAAAATCACATCACAATAATCAATAATCATGGTGTGATCATGATTGAAATGGTTTGTCCACCTTTTTGGAAAAGGTTTTTTTATTTATATCATGGATAATTATGGAAAAATATTTATATTTATCATATTATATAAATTTTTAAATAATTATAATTTTTTGTTTCTGTAATTGATATATCAATATTTATATCATGAAATAAGAAAAAAACCAATCATTTGTTGAAAATCACTTAAAGATGTTTGTTGTTGATTTTATATTCTTATAGTAACACTAACATACTCATGATATGAAATTAAAATGTCATAAATAATTATAAGTATTACATTATATTAAAATTAATGAACATGTAATTATGATCATTGTAATATAAAAAAATACACAGTATTCTTCTATAAAACTATTAGGAATGAATGAACGATAAACACCTAATGCGGTAACCTTAGTAAACACTAACTAATATACAAGTATATTATCATTATAAATGGAATTTAAAATATATTTTTTGTATTAATTTGGATATAAATAATAGATTAATTTATTTTTTATAGTTGGTTAGATTGAATTCGAATTAGAGGGAATAAAGGTAATGGGTTTCCATAACTAATGTTTTCTTATAGGTCATAATCATTATTTGTTGATAATTATCATTCAATATTGATCTATTCTAAACAATGATGATGTTATTTTATATTTAAACATTATTTTTTTGGGATATAATATTTGAAACCAATTATTTATTCCCCGAAGATTATATTGTGTGGTTAAATTGTATTCTATTAGGAATAATTTCCATTACTTTTATTTGATTTCTCTTCCTTTTACATATTTTTACATCCTTCAAATGTTCTCATTTATCTATTGGGAACTCATTTTTATTATATAAAAAATTATTTTATTCAATGTTAGTAATTTTAAACCAAAATTTTTATTATTATATTAATGATGTGGGTTTTCAATAAATGTTTTTAAAATCATTTAAAATAATTTTCTTGACCATGATTTTATATACTTCAATTCCACTAAAAATTTCAACACATATTTTAATTTATAACAAGGAATCTTAATTAGATTTTTTGTAGGAATGTTTTAAAAATCTATATATTATTATTCAAGAAATTTTTTTAGAATGTGACATAAAAATAAAAATCTTTTTTATACTGATATTAGAAGACACATAGTATGAAAATATATTTTTTGATTTCTCTTCCAGTTACAAAGGATTATTATTGAATGGTTTTATGTTTCATATTTCACACTATATCACCCTAATTATTATTTTAATTTTTATTATGTTTAAAATATCAAATGATTTTATTCATTATGTTATTTTATACCTTTTTAATTATTTAATATAGTTATTTTACTTCAATGGGTTCCTTATGAAAATTTAATGATATCCATTTGTATGTTTAAAAAAGCCATTATTTTTCCATGGATTCATTAGAAAATTATTATTATTCATTTTATGTGGTACACATATCTATAGATGATGATGGGTGAGGATATATATTTACCTACAATTATCTAGTTTTTAGTTATATCTTATGAGATAGGCAGGTGAGGATATAATGATTTTAGTCACATATGAGTGGGAATAATGGTTTTTCTATCATCTTCAGGTTTAGTCATAATGATTTTGTTTACATAAACATGGGAATTATGGGATTGATAACGATGGGTTTCATATATTTATGGTTGTTATAGATTTCTATGTTCATTATCATGTTATGAAAAAATATCAATATTCATTTCATTTCCAAGAATTTTTAATGTCTTCATGATTTCTCATTATTTTAAAATAATTGAACATGTTTATATAATTCTCACATGAATTATGATTGTTGATATGTATTTTTATCCAAGTAAAAACTATTATTCTTACATTAAAATATACTTATAATTTTATGTTACATTGTATTTATTTATGATTATAACATATTTTCTTCTAATCTCTTACTACTATATTTATGGCTTCCTAATGTCATACTTCATTTTTTTATATGACGCATTATGATATGTTTTCCCTTACTTAATGTCTGATATATCCCCTTTTTCATTTGTTCATTTCTATGGTTATGAGCATGATTCTGTCATGTGAGATTTATATAAAGGGTCTAGTGGGATAGGATTATTGAGAAATTATTTTAATTTTAGTTAAATAATATGTTTGTGATGATAATATTCATGACACTAATCCTTTATATCCATGGTTTCTTTGACTGATTGTTTGATTTATAATTCAAATCATAAAATTAATGTGTTCTTTATTTCTTGTTTAATTTGTGTGTCATTACCCAATATTTTCATTGGTTTTCATACCCCTTCAATGATATCTACTATTTATATTTATATACAAATTAATTGCAACTCATTATTCTATGTACTAAAATATATTTTTATTCTATTATAATTTGATTTTATTATAATAAAAAAATATTCTTTCATTATTATCTAAAGAACATAATTTCATTCAATGTAAAATAGTCTATTTTTTTTTATAATCTATAATGATACCAAAAAATACTTCTTAAAGAAAATATAACAAATCCAAAAAATTTCTATACCTGAACAAAAAATCACAGTTCAATATTCTATGACAATAATTCATTATTCTCTTTATTACTCATTGGTTATCATTATTTGGAATAATTATAAAATATGTTTCAATAAATATATTCGAAAAGAGATTATTCATGGTTATATAATGACAATGTAATCTCCTAATTATTCTTTTTTATATATCCTAGTCTTCTCCTTCACATTCATCATGAAATTTCATTTCTATTCTAACTTATTTTGATAGTAAAAATCTTTTATAGGAATTAATTATAAAAAATTTATAAAAATCACTTGAATATCATGTAATATGAATATAATACCTTCCATTTGATATATTTATTATTCATTTATCTAGTTTAATTCTCTTATTCATGATATCCAAAATATAGAATAAAATTAATTTAGAAAACATCTCAATAGTTTTTTTATTTCTGCTATAATAAATAAAGGAATTTACATAAATCATAACTGTAAGATGATTTTCCTCTAATATAATCACATAGAATTTGTGATCAACCCATAATCTTTTGAACATAATCATTATTACAAATCCTAATCCAACAACCCAAAGACTGTTTCTACTCTTCTATATTATAATATATGAAAGGGATCTAATTCCAAAGGAACTATCAATTTAGTTTTATTAATGAACTAGATGCATACATGATTCTTATATTTATTAGAAATATAAAATACATAGAAATAAATCATCCATTAATCGTTGATATTTTTATAGTATCTTTCTTTATATCCTAGATAAATGGAAAAAAAGTGTGAGGTCATATACTCATTAAGAGTTATGTATAGTAGAAGATATCACGAGTTAATAAGTTATAATGAATATGGAACGGCAAATAACTAAAAATAAATACCATTTAATCAATAGCATGAGTACAAAATGAATCCACGAATAATATTAATGAAGTAATCTCATGAATAATAAACAAATAAATTCTCAATTATAGAAATTATTGATATTGGGTGTCAGGTTTTTAGAGATAATTATATCTATACTGTGAAATCCTTATGTCGTGATAGTTTAATCGATTGTTAGGTATACACTAACAAACATTTAATTATAACATAATTATTAGTCTCATGATAAATGTTGATTCATAGAGGGGATATATAATTCTTTTCTAACCTATCCCTACATGTTTACTGCATTCCTCATATATTGAATAATCCATTAAATCATGAAAAATAGTAATTATAAAAAATTATCTATATTGAGTAATGAAAAAAGATTATTAAGGGTTTCCACATTCATTAAATTAACATTCATAGTAAAATAAAATTTATAAAAATGTTTTATGGTTTAAGAAAGACTCATGTCAATAATAAATAATATGGATCTTTAAGATAAATTTAATGTCCAACGATCCTGAGAAAGTTATTTTTTCATGGGAATAATAATGTCCAAAAATTAATCAATTGAAGATAGATCCATCATAGTAATAGATTTTATAGTAATATAAATTATTTAAAAGAATATATGAAAATCAAAAGGATAAAATGAAAATAATTTTTCATAAAAAAAATTCCATTTAAAAATCATTTAAATCAATATAAAAAATGATAAAGGGCGTAAAATGGTTATGGTTAAAGGGATGTATGTTAACACTATATAAATTAAAAATAATTCCTTTTTATATTTTATAAGACAGTAAAAAATTATATTTTTAGAAAACTTTTTAAATATTCATTTAAAAACTTTTATAAATTTGTGGATAACATAAAACATTCTTGATAAATCATATGAATATTTTAAAATGGATTTTCTAAAATATTTTAAAAAAAATAGATATGGGAGATAAATATGTTCGATAAACAAGAGAAATCATATCAACCATTTTTTTAATCATTCATTTTGAATTTATGATTTGAATAATTACACATCCTGAATAAATAGATTTTAATGTTAATGATATAGTGAATATTCTTTTTTATACATTACTATTACATCATTTTAATGATAAATAACATATTATCATTACATGACAAGGATCCAAAGGTTTAGTTTCTTAGAATAATTAGGACTATACATATCATTTAAAAAATAAAACATAATCATTTATTTAATTTCTTCTTCTCTATCTTCTTAGTGGCATTCATATTATCCTTAGTACAAGTAATCACCTGAGGATATAAATCAAAAAGGTGTGAGATAAAATCCCAGTAAGAGGATAGATAAGAACATGAATCAATTTAACATGGGGTAAGAATAATCATATCATCATCATCATAATCATAATATGAATCATTAGTGAAATATATGGAATGTGAAAATTCATAAAAATGAAATATAATGTCTTAGTGGTAAACTACCACACATAGTTGTGAAAAAATATAGAATAATTTTCAGGAATATATCAATTTTATCATGAAATAAATAACATTACCCAATTAATTATAGTTCTATATAATTATGGGTGCACTGATCATATAATAACATTTATATTGCACTATATAATTATGGGTGCACCTGTCACACCATAACATTTACATTATCATGTATGCCACATATATCAATCATGGACATAAAGTAACCCATGGATAGGAATTAGTTTCATTTCATAAATAAAACATTAATACACAATTTTTTACTAAATTAAAGAGACAATAACATAATTTATTTAAGAATCATCATCCATGAGTGAAGAAGAAGCAATCTCAAGAAGTAAAAGGTGTTATTTTTTTTAAAAAGAATTATTTTGGAAAATATTTTGTTTTTTATAAACTCAAGTAGAAAACAAATATATACCAGAAAAGATAATTTAATTATGAAGAAATTATATTTATGGAATATCCATACTAAAAATGGTATGAAAGAGGTAAAACCCCAAAAAAGAGTGTTGGGTTTGATAATTCCTCTTACCTTATATCTGAATGATTTTTCACTTTAATATTCTTAATAATCACATTAAATTAATTGATTAAAAATTTTATAAACTTTTATTCATATATTTGATTCATTTTGGTTTTATTATGTTAATTTATGGAATTTTAGAGGAGTTATAGAGTTTAATTTCATCGTTCAAGAGCATTCGATTTTCATGGTATTCCATCCAATGGCCCAAAGGCCTTAAATGTTTTTTATTAATAATAAAAACCCATTTTAAGGGATGTAGGGGGAACCCATGCATCATAGAATTAAGACAAATCACAACCCGAAGGTGGTAAAATAAACATGGAGTGAAAACTTGGATCAGTCCCTCTCTAGTGTGTGAATCGTGATGAAGCTCTCCACTATTACATGGCTGTTCAGCAAGAAAGTGTCATGTGTCAAAGCATAGGCCCGATACGATGGCTCTCGCCATACCCTCTCAAACATACAAATCCAAACAGTTATGTATAGGTGAACTGCAAACTCTGGACCTCTTCTGGGACCAGTTCCTAGTGATAAAGTCCAACGTCTGCATTAAAACATCGAAAAACAACATCATCATCGTAGATCACATCATTGACGCCATAGCAAGTCCCGCCACACCGTTTCCACAAGCCACTCTCGACACCGCACCAGCAAGAAACCAAAAGGCAGGCCCTCCAGGATGTAGAATGTCAGGCCAACGCCACCCAGGGCTGGAAGGCCCAACAACTACACCAAAGGAGCACCACCAGGGAGGGGAACCAAAATGACCATACCAGAAGCACCACTCTGGGCTGAAACTGATAAAATCAAGAAGAGAAGAACCCTTGCTGGATGCCAAATCTGATGAACTCACTGCAAAGGAAAGAGAGGAACCCATGGAACACAGAGCAGTGCTTTCCAGTTCCAACGAGACCACAAACCATCCACCGCAATACAAAAATCAAAACATCACAAACCAACAAAAGTAGAAATCATGACGCATTGAAAAACCTCCACCGAGAGACTAGAAAACAGAGACCCCCCTCCCCCGATCCACTCTGGAACCTGCAACGAACCACACCGGAAACATCAGAGATGTCGAGAGCCAAGCCAGCCTCGTCGCGGCAAGATCTAGGTGCGAACTGAAAGTCGAAGCACCGATCCACAAAACGGGAAGAAAAATCCATGCCATTCTCTCGGGGGAATTGCCGCCAAAGAACAAAGCATGCCGCCGAAGATTGAATCACACTGTCTTCCAAGACCTAGAAACCCAGGACAGAAGCACGCCGTCTACTAAAACCTGGAATATGAGGACCGAAGCACACCGAAACCCTAGAAACCGAGGACCAAAGCATGTCGTCTTCCAAAACCTGGAATCTGAGAACCGAAGCATGGTGAAACCCTGTAATCTGAGGACCGAAGATTGCAGATCCACCGAAGCACCGAGGACGATGAGATCCAAGGAAGCACTAAGGACGATGAGATCTAGGGCCGACGACGCACCATACCAAGCTCCTGGGGATGACGCCGCTGAGGACCGAAATAGGTCGGGGGAGGGAAGAAGGAGAAGTGGGGTGAAACCTTAGCCGCCTTGGGAGAGTGGGAACCCGTCATTCAAAGGCCATCGATATGTATTTTCATGGTATTCATGACTGGTTTTCTTGTATATAAGAATGGATGTTCATGTAAAATAAGGATAAATATCAATAATTATTATTATATTTTATTAATGGTATTACATATGTTTTAATTATCTTATAAATAATTAGGGTATATTGCATGAGGATGAATCATTAGAAAAAAGTTAATGATGATCGTTTTTAGTTAATTTTTGTGGTTTTTTTTATCACAAATAACTCGGTTTGTCATATCATTTAGTATGATGCATACAAGTTAGTTCCATAACATAAAAAGTGTTATAAAATAAAAATTAAAAAATATTTTTTCAAAAATATAATGGTTTATTAACATCCTTTAAGGTGTTAATGTAAAATGAATGTGCATCACCCACAATGTGGGAAACTTAACCCATCGCGGGTGATGATTTCATTTTTTTCAATAAAATAGAGGGAGGAAGGATGTTAATGATGGATCATCCATTAACATGATAAAATACTAGAATATAAAACATAAAGGATTTATCATGATATTTTTATAAGAGAAGGTTAGTAGAATGTAATAAAATAAATGAAATTGAAAAAAAAATTAATAGAAAAAGGAAGAGGATTTTACCTCTTTGATTTATCCTCCTTGAAAACCTCCTTAGGGAAAATGTTTTTGTATTTTGATTAGACCAAGAGCTCTTGGACATGGGAGAGGGGATTGTGGAGAGGTTTGGCCAAAATTTGGACAAGTCTCAATTCTTAACAAGTGTTAGGATAAGAGGGGTGTGGGTGGTATTTATAGTGGAGGAGACGGGTTTTTTCCCATTATTTGAATCATTAGTTTATTATTTTGGCTTAGGACTATGAATATTTTTAGAATTATCACCATAAATATTAAAATAACAAAGTGAAATTTGGGTTTATATTTCTTACATCAGTGATTACTCAATGAATATTTTATTTAACCTATATTTTATATATTCCATAAATTACAGTATTTTACTATTCCCAAAAATTTCCATTAATTAAGAAATACCAAAAATTAACCCAAACCATTTTTTGACATGAATTATTAAAAAATTAACTCCATTTTATGAAATTAATTTTCTAAATATGGGTAATTTAATTTTTAATTAAAATCATCATTTACTTGTAAAATACAATTTTAAAATTATAGCTGTTTTTAGAAAATACTAAAAAATTAATTAAGGTCCCATAAAATTATCTTAAAATCATAAGACATAAAAATATTAATTTATGGATACATTTTACAAAAATAAATTTTATTTTATATTATTAAATTAATCAAAAAAGTTTAATTTAATATTAATAACATACAAAAATACAGAAACTTAATTAATAATTTTTTAAAATATTTATTTACTTTTATTTTGGTATAATTATATCATATTATAAATTATAATATTGATGAATTTTATTTATACATTACATGGTGAGGTTACTATTCAATTGTCTGGTTTACTATTCCTAAGGGTCATATTACTATTCCAAAGGTCATGTTACTATTTGTTCTGTATAGGTTCCCTAACATCAAGAAATATCTTTTATTTAATTCATTCATCATTTATAAAGTTTTTATTATGTTATTAATGTGATTTTATGTGATTATACTATAAAAAATAATTATATGAAGGGAATTTCATTGATAAAATTTTAGGGTCATTCTAAAATACCTCAAATGGGATGTATATACATAAAATAAATGTAAAGAAGTACATAATATAAAATATCTTTCAATGGAGTGAAAATTGATACATAATACTTTATCTTAGGTCTGAATCATCACATACATTATTTATATTCCTGAATAATAAAATTTGGTTACTTATTTACAAAATTAATAACCTTATTGAAGATTATTATTCATTTTATATTAAATATTACCATTTTATATTTATTTACATAATAATTTTGGTTCACAGTAGATGATTTTAAGATATTCATTTCATATATCAAAAATGGATTAGGTATGTTGACTATGGAAAATGATGAAATTATTCCATCATTTGTAGAATAATAATCATCACATATTTAACATTTTTATACCTCATTTATAATTTTAAAATCAATCAATAATAATAGTTATGTAAAATAAACTATTATACAATCATAGAGATTATATTCCATATATACACATAAGTAATTTATTCCATTTTTCAATAATCATGATAAAAATAATGTAAGAATTATTATATATTTTCATATTTAAAATTATATCATAAATACAATATTATTTCATTAAATAAATTTATATATTAAATCCATGTGATGTTGTGATAAAAAATAATTACATTGATTAGTGGAGGTGGTAGTCTGCAGGTATGCGCAAAATAAATTATCATCATTAAATAAGTTGAAAGGTATAGAAATTTATGATATATTATTTTTAAAAAAAGTTGAACATATTCAATGACTATATTATATTAACTGATTACATCATTACAATCAACACATAGAATATTAGTAGAATCTCATACATATCTTTCTGACTACCTAAATGCTATTGAATTAGGTCTTTAAAATATTTGGTATTCAATGACCACACACAAGTTTTCTGCAATCATTTTTTTTAGTTTTTCATAATCATGTCTTTTTTGACCCAGTTTCACAACTTTTTTTAGTTTGTAATTTCTAATCAATATCACTCACTCTTGTTCATCATCAATGCACTACTAAATGGTTTCAAGGCATTGTATCCAATCTAACTAATGTCAAGGATCTTATTTGGATTCAAAGAGTCATGTGTGGTGTAGAAGGGTTATTTCCAAAAATAGTGTACATGATTTCATAATTTTAAGAAGATTAAGAATATATAAGAATTATAAACTAGTAGTGGGAACAATTATGGTTTATTTGGAAGCCACCTCTACATAATTAGATTAAAAACAACTTATTTGGTGCCTCGAAAGGGAATATAAGACCCTAAGGGTGTGGTGTGGTCTTTTGTGGTCATAATGAAAAAAGTTGGTATTTTTTATGGTTTATGTGGGGTGACCTATGCACTTGAAGTGAATATGAAAGGAATCATTAATTCATTCTATTTTATAAAAATGATGGGTTTGAATAATCTATAGTCAAAATGTGATTATTCTACTCTCGTTTAGTCTATAAGAAATGGAACATTGCATCTATCATAAAGACACACACCTTAGTGGATGTAATGTATGAATTTTCTAAAGAGCCTCAATTTTATTGTCACATGTGTCTTCTAGGGGGATAAAATGGTATCATATAGACTTTCTAACAAAGGAGTTACTATAGATCTCAAATGTTTGGATTCTCTTCTAGATTATTTGATGCCACATAATGAAAGAGACAATAATGAATTCCCATTTTCGGAATTCTATAACATTTATATTCATCAATAAATACAATATCCTTCTATGTTCATGGATAATTAAAATTATACATCATTAAAACCATTTGTGAGAGGTAGTTATGGAAAAAAAATTGTATCAGTACATGAAGTGATAGTCTTCCATACACACAAATGATTGTTTCATTTCCTATTTAATATATGTGGAGATGGATATAGGATATGAAAATAATATAAAAAAATGTCTATGGATGATACTGGGGTATTAAATTATCATGATAAAATAATATTTTAATGAGGTGGAGGAATAAATTAAATTAAAATGGATAATTAAAAACTATAAATGTTCTTCAGATAGTCTCTATATAATTACACCTATAGACATTCTTGGACTCCATTCACATCAAACCATGACCTAAAAGAAATATTTAAGGATGTAAGTAATGGATTTTAGATAATCATAAATAAATAAAATGTTTTTTGATGTGTTAACTGTAGAGAAGAGGGGGTGTCCTATTATATGTGGGAGAGAGGACACACTTTTAGTTTTTAAAAATAATTTAATATATTATTGTATTACTCTAGAAAAATAAAAATTTGACTATTATCATATAATAAATGAGATAGGGTTATAATATTTTTTATCCATTATAAATTATAAATACTTTTATTCTATTTTAACCATAATCTCTTTAGTTTAACCCCTGATAAAGATATTTTTAACAATTACCATAGTGATATATTTTTAATGTTTTACTATTAATTATGATAAAAAATTAATTTTAAAATATAAATAATATAAATTATTATAATTATAAAAATTTAATCTATATTATAAAATTAAATTCATATAATTGGATGAATTTAATTTAAAATTAATCCAGAAAATATAGTGAAAATGGTTTTTTTGGACAAATGCCTTGTTATGTATAAAACATTTTCTATACCAAATTTATGTACAAAATTATTTCTAAACACACTAATTAGATTATGAATAATATAATTGGACTTATGTTTCATTCAAACCATTTTTTTTTAAAGGATATTTTTAAATTCTTGAAATAGAAAGAATGTTTCTAATAAAAAAAGTATTTATCATTTTTCATTAAAAAATAATTTATTTTATAAATATCAAAAAAAATCACTATAAGATAACATAAATATTCTAATTTTAAAAATTATTGTATTTTATTATATAAATTTTCTAAAATTGGATGAAATGAATTATATTATTTTCTAAAAAATGAAAAAAAAATCATTTTTTCGAAAACATTTTTTTGAATAATAAAACAAATTTACTAGAAAATTAGCATTTTTTACTATGAATTAATAAAGAAAGTTTTCTTGAGTATGAAAATTATATATATTTCACTATTTGGTAAGTTCTTATTAAGTTCCACCAATTAAATGGTTAGGTTATCATAGATATATTTCAAAAATTATATTTTGTCATTTTTTAAGCATGTTGTTATGTGTTGTATATGATATAGAACATAGTTTTATTTTAAAATCATAGGATCATATATTCTCCCCAATACTAAATTTTATCCTAAAATTTTAACTAGTTCATAGTAATAATTTTTTTTCATTGGAAAATTTTATTTTTAAAAACTTGCATCATAACAAAGTTCAATAAAACATCCTCTTGAAAAGAGGGAAAGAGAAACATAAGGGTTACCAATAATATCACATATTTGGGTTACCAGATAAGAATAAATTTTTAGAAGTTAATATATAGACATGGAAGAGAAAATTAATATACAATTAATAATATAGAGTTATAAAGAATATGATAAAATTTACTTGGGTGATTTCATTTCAATTAATATGTACAATTCCATCCATTGGTTATTCTTTTATCATTTTCTGCTTCAACTCTTACTATGGAAAATGAATATTCATGAGGAATTTTTTATTTTGGAGGTACTAAAATTCACAATTAATGAGCCATAAAATCGATAAATTGAAAAAAATCATCCTTCCAGTCTCAAGAAATTTAACTAAACCAAAATTATTATCATAGGTTATCCAAAATGATAAATAGAAAAATGTAATATCTAATATCTCAATAATAACACCGAGATTAAAACTTAATCCATTCCATAATTATTTAACCATAATTCCCATCCAAAATATGTTTGACCAAATTCAAAATCCAAGAATTTATGAATAAGGTAACTAAACTTCCAAAAATCAACTTTTAATAAATCTTATAATCCAAAAAAATGATAGTATGATATTCCTCCCATCTATAAACTTTGACCAAAGCCCAAATGGTTTCCACAAGTAATTATAATATCAAAAATGTATAAATAGAATAAATAATACATTTTATTTTTATTCTTTTATAATAATATCAATTTTTCAACTTGCACTATTCATAAAATAAATAATTCTATATCCATATTAACCTCAATAACCCCAAAAATAATGGAATTTTTTAACCTTAACGATGACCTCATACCATTTAAAAGTCACTCCGAAAATTTAATTTCATCCTTGAAAAAAAGTCATTTATGTTAAATGATATGATAATATGAATGGTAATAAACACTTCAACTCAATGAATATTCCCTAAAAAATCATTAATCTCTGTTATAAATCAATATATAATATTTTAATGCAGAGAAAATCAAAAAAATATCATAAATCGAATTTAGATATTATCCTGAGTTGTAAATCTTATCTCGATGAAAGATATACTCAATAATATTTCCATTTAAATGAATCGATTTTATGAAATAAAAATTATATATATATATATATATCCTTATCCAATAAAATATTACAAATCATTCATTACCCCATTTACTTCATCAATTTTCATCATACCTTTACACCAATATATAAGGATTCTAGTACATACACATAAATGATTGGAATGACTTAAATCATTCCCCCATCTACAAGTTATCCCTTTTATTAGGTAATTTTCTAGGATAATACACATATTCAAAATATATAAGACATTGAATAATAAATTTAGTTTTGTGATGAAGTTTATTTTCTTCGTCGAATCCCTTTATTTTCCATGATGATTCATTGACATATACCTTTATTTATTATATAGAAAACATTTTACTATTCATTGAGTCATTCTATGGGTTGTCTCTTTTCACATTTCTATCATGAAGGAAATTTAATTTTCTTTCCTTCATGGCCTCCCCCAACTGAGATTTCATAAAACACTATTATTTAACTTTTTATTGAGCCCAATATTTGATTGTAGTGTAAATTGTTAATCATATAGTAAGATAACTAATATGGAATAACCAAAATATATTTCACTGCAGTCATAATCTAATTTTGTTTTTCATAAACCCCAAAATTTCCACCACATTCAGTGTTAACATGATTTATCCTGATTACAACCATTGAGTAAAACCAAAAAGCATATTACAAGAGAGAGTAGTTATAGTGTGAAACCAAACAATATTTACCTTAAAAATTTATTGTGATGTTATCCTATAAATAGACTTATTATCAATTTTAGTGATAGGAATATGTTCCCTAATATGTATTTTCTGAAATCTAGTCCTCAAGGATTTGACTAAACGTCCTCTGATACCAAGAAAAACAAAACCAACTCCAATAACCCAGAACAAGTGTGTACTTTATTATATTAACACAAATAAACGGAATCTAGTCCTAAATGAGTGATTATTTTAGTATCCTTGAACACCTAGATACATACATGATTCACAAATTACATTATAAACATAAAATACAAAACATGGAAAAATTATTGAATTTTTGATATTATTCAAAATATCCTTCTTTATATCCCAAGAAAAATAAAAAACACTATGAGATTAGATTCCCACTAAGTGTTACGTAAAAAAAATCTATCATGAATAAATAAGGTATAATAAATATGGAAAGATAAATAATTAAAAAAATTACATTTAATCAATATCTTGAGTAAGAAATGCACCCACATATATTATCAATTGATCAATATCATTAATAATATGTAAATTAATTCTTAATTAAAGAAGTGGTTAATATTGGATATCATGATTTTAAACATCATCATATCTATAACATCAATTCCTTATTTGACGATATTTTAAATGATGGGTATGTACACACCAGAAACTGAGTTAATCCTTTGATACTAATTTTTATCATGGTTCCTCTTGATACATCATGTGGATATATAATTCCTGACCACACCAATTTCTTCATGTCCAATAAATTCCCCATATATTAGAAGATCAATTTAATTGAATTACAATATTCTATGTCAACAAATAATTATATTTATTAAATAATATGGATTAATAATGTTTTCCTTGGTCAATCAAATAACTTTCATAGAAAAAACATTATATTGAAATGATAATTTATTTATTCAATATTTATATCCATGATAATGAATTTGTATATTTAATATAAATTTAATGTTAAATATCAATAATAAATTGATTGTTTAAAGGAATTTTATTGTCAAAAATTTAATCAAGAGATGAGAGATGACTGTTAGAAATATTTAATTTAAAGTAAAATAAATTCATTTAATGAATATATGTAAATGTAAAGGAAACATTTAAAATATGTTTTCATAATTTTTTTCCATTGAATTTTTTTTAAATATTATATAATAAGATAAATGGTGTAAAATGGTTATGGGGTTGGGAAATTTTGTAAAATTTTATACAGTAAAAATAAAACATTCATTTTGGATTTTTATAGGAAAAAGTATAAAATGCCCTTCTAGAAAACAAATAGAATGATTCAATTGAAACATTTGAAAAAGTAAAGGATAAAATAATTAATACTTGATAAATCATTTGATTAATTAATATTGACTATAGTAAAAAAAATTTGGATAATGTGGATGTGAAAGAAAAATATACACGATAAAAATGAGAAATAATATCGATTTTTATTGTAGGGATTACACTTGAAAGGATAAATTAAATTGGGTCTTTATTCATCATGAATAAATATAAATTAATGTAAAATACCTCAAAGGGGTATTATATACACTACATAAATGTAAAAAGGTGTGTACTACCAAAAATGTCTTAATGTAGTTGAAATTAAGAAGAAATTCATTACTTCAGGTCTGAATCATCACATGTAGTCATTATATTCATTAATAATAAACATGTATTAATTATTCTATTTATTAAGAATTTATTTAATTTTAATTATTCTGTTTATTTTATTTATTTCTATGTTAAAATTATTTAGATACTCATATATGTTAACATTGGATGTTTTGAAGACATTCAGTTCACATGTCCAAAATGGATTTGGTAAGTTGATAATGAAAATGGTGAATTTTTTCATCATCTTTAGAATTATAGTAATTACATAATTATCATTTTTATACATCATATATAATTTTTAAATGCAACAATAAATATATTTATAGAAAATTAACTATTTTATAATCATGAAGATGGTATGTTATATGTACGCATGAGTATAATTTTCTATTTTTTGATGAAAATAATAGAAATAAGGTATGTATTATTATCTATTTCATTAATATTATTAAAAAAATTAATAAATATTATTTATTGAAATAAACTTATATCTACAATCCATGTTATTAGGTGGATAAAAATGAATCACTTCTCTTTATGGTGGTGGTTGTCTGCATGTACACATGAAAGACATTATCATATTTCAATGAATGAAAATGTGAGAAAATATATCACGAGTTAATTTTATATAATGAAAATTATTCCATGAATATAATATATAATAATTAAATCCATCAATTTAAACATCAATGATAGGAGGTGATAGAAAATGAATGACATCAGTTCTCAAGGTGATAATCCGCCACACACATGAACGATGGATTCATATCCCATTTGATAAAATCGAATATGGATATAGGGTACTCCATTAACATAATGACAGCATAATATATGAATTATATTGATTTTATTATTTTATAATTTTCTATGATAATTATAAGGAGGTTGTGGAAGAAAAAAAATAAAAATGTAAGATTTAGAACTTTACCTCCTCTTTATAAAACCTTTTTTGGTTTACACCAAAAGCCTCTAGAGGTTGGTATTATAATCACAATAGGTAAACTAAGAAGTGTGGATGGATATAAATAAGGTATTTTGGAAATCCTCAAATGATCCCAAGGGATCATGAAGTGTAAATAAATTTTGAGAGGGGATATCCTTATATAAGATGGGGAGTGGACACGTGTAGAATTTTTAAAAATATATAAGATATATTAATGTATTAATAAATATTTATTTATTTAAAAATGGTTCATTCTAGAGTCTAAGAAGTTGAATCCTAACCTCTTTTAGGGTCAATCGTATCCTTGAGAATTTTGAAAATAGATATGGTGTAGTGAAATTACCATTGATCTTCTTGAACATCCCAGGTATTTCATGATAACATTCACAACATTTATGGATAGTAGTATGAATAGGTTGGGGTTTATGCCCATAGTTTAGATAAATCAATAAGATGATTGTTCTTCATAATTTTTAAAGGCCATGTTTATCAAATAATATTTCACTAAATATGTTATTTTTTCTATGAAATTGGGTTATATTATGTCTATTGAGGTGATTGAGTAGCATTGGAGAATATTTGTTGTTTTTTAAACCATGTCACGTGTATTTCAGTGATGAATTTTTAATATTTATTAATGGGTTAGTATTTTAAAATGGTCAATCATTTTGATCTTTTATCAAGGATGTGGGAGTTTAGGTTAACCTCATATGAGGAAATGGAAGAGAAATAATTTTAGGCTGACGATGTTTCAATATGAGTGCTTCATGTGGCATCTACTTACTATACACTTGGTAGGGGTAAAGTGAGCTCAAATAAAGAGGTGGTGGAATAGGTATGGCCTAATATTATAAGTGTTTGTATCAATATGACTTCATATTTATCTAATTTTTTATTCTTAGTATATAACACTTTTGAAAATTAATTGTGGAATGATTTTTTATAATAATCCCTCATGTTAGAAATATCTAATGAATTTTCATTATTGTGTCTATTTAGGCCCCCAATAGATGTTTTTAAGGGAACAATAAGTCAAATTAATGGATCTTGATCTTACTATTTGAAGAATTATCCTTTCTCAACCAGATAAATCTGTTCATGATAATTCTTTCTTTAATGTAATATGCATTATCAATTTTGGAATTCCATTTTGTGTGTTTTTTAGCAATTATTTAAATAAATTTGTAGTCCTAACATCATGTGTGAATTTTTATGGTATCTATAAATATTTAGTTATTGAGTTTGAGAATAATTATTTCACTACTGATTACATCTATTTTTTTATCCAGTTATTAGAAATTTATTAGAATTTTAATATGTTGGGTTGACCACCATAGTAATTTTTAGATTTTTTATTTTGGTTAATTATATTAAATCACTTTTGGGATGTTTTTATTTGAAAAGGATATATAGGTAGTTATTTGTGCATTCATATGTTCTTTAAAAGGTGAGTTGATTTTGGGAGTTCAGTTTGGTTTAATTTGGTTGATTACATAGGATTCCTTTTAACATAGTTCATGGTGTTCCATGTTTTCGTAATGACCATTGATTTTAATATTTGTTTTCCTATAATTAAGTCAGAAAAATTAGATTCCTTTCCTTATATTCGACACAAAACCAAAATGAAAAAACAATATATATAAATATATATTAAATATTTCCAACATAACTACTTTGTATATTAGGGTGTATTAATATGAGTAACCAGTTTATGATTATTATATATAAGTTACTTTTAGAGAAAATTATATAATTATTGTGTTTATGAATTTATCATTATATGTACTATAATTTTATAAAATAAAACACTGTATATTATTTTAATATTGTCATATTAAAAATATATAATATTTATTGATCAACAATATATTTATTAGTGTTTTATATAGATTAATAATAAGAACAACTAGAATTTCAAAATGTTATTTTCTGATAAAAAATTATTTTTCTCTATGGATCGTAATTTTATTTTAAATTAAAATTTATATATTTTAGAATGATAAATTTGAAAAATGAATAACATTTTTGGATTCTTCTTTAAAATATTATCATATTTTAATTTTTTATTTTATTTTTCTAGAATGATTTCTTTTAAGGGGAATAGTTTGATATACCATTTTCATAAATATAGTTACTTTAATGGATTTATTATTTTATATATATTATTTTTATATATTTTTAATATAATTTTTGTCACTAAATATGTATTTTTTAATTGGAATGATAATTTTAAAAATATAAAAATCGGTTTATGAAGTGATAATTAACATTTTAGAACGTGAGTGATTTTTTTAAAAAAAAATTGTTTATAATATACTATACTTTTATTAATTTAGAAATATTTTTTATCACTATATTAAATTGAATCAAATAAATTATTATTTTTTATTTAGAATTATTAGGTTCAGATTAAGTAATAAATTCTATTTTTTTGGACATAAATGATAACTAGCCTTTCATAAAAACTTGTTATCATTGTCAAAGCTTGTTGGTAATAGTGAAAAATATAATGGTAATGTGTTGAAAGAAAGATTAATTCATATATAATAAAGGCTGGTTAAGTCCTATATAAATATTATATCCTCTCAAATTTATTATTTCTATATTTTTGATCTACATTGCATGAGAGGTACTTCCCATTTCTAATTTGATTTGGCTATTTACAAAAATTTAATCCCTTTTAAATTATAAAAGAGGATATCCTCACATCACTTACCCTCCCAAAACAACCCAATTATTTAATTCCAAATTCCACCCAAATATCTCCAATACATTCCTATACCCCATGAATTTTTTGGACTTCTAAAGACACCATCTCTAATGTTATTAAACCCTTTTCAAATAAGATAGTCATATTAGTGAGGTATAAATTTCAAACCTCTCATTGATCACTTATTTTTAATTAGGTTTAGTGTTTCTCATTGAAACCCCATTACACAATCTAAAAAATATAACATCAATAAAATTATTCAATTATTTTTTTATTATAATTATTGTACAATCATTAAATATCTTCTCATTTTTGAAAAAAAAATGAATCCTTCATTCATGCATCGGGAAAACAAGCACCTCCACAAGGAAATGTGTTTTTTCCTTCACCATATTACAAGGATGGTCATAATAGTGAAATATATATATAATTATTTTATTTATTCAATATTTTATTTTATATAATAAATACCATATTAATACATTTCTCTATTATATGGTAGATGAAATCATTGTCTCTTTGTATATATATCATCCATAGTAAAATAAATTTCTATTTTTTATTTCATCATTGTCCTAAATGGATATCATGAAAGCTTTTTAGTGGATAAATATGATTTTAATGGAATTATTAAGGTTCGAGAATTATAAATAAGATAAACTATTAATATTTTGATCGGTAAACAACTACGGTAAATTCAACCATCCAAATGAGAATTATAAAAGAAAAAAAGTATTTCCTTATAATTTGAAACAACGGGTTATATGGTGTAATATTTTTATAAAAAATCTTTTATGATATAATAAACTAATGAAAAAAATAATAATTTCATTATTCCTATTGTGTACCTATATTAAAACTAAATCACATATTAATCATTCATTAACTATGGTATGTTTTTGTTTGGGATGGTTTAACCCCCGACAAGAAAAATAATATAAATTATATAATAGATGAATATTGGAGTTTAATTTATGGTAATAAATAAATTAAATAAATAATTTTTTTAAAATTTTAATATAAATATTTAATGCTTTATTTAACAAAAAACATTATTTACAACGAATAATTTAAACATTATCATTTTCAAATTCATCTTTAATAGTCTTAACCTAATATCACATAGAATAAAATTATAATATTATAGATAATTATTAAAAATCAATTCTACTACCTTGTATGGTTTGGTATTGATGAACATTGGGAAAAGAACGGATAACAACATCACTATTATAAAACTAGTTCATATAAATCAATATTACCCACACTCGATATAGACAATACATAATTATAATATAATATAAATATGAAGAATAATTAAAAATTATGTTTATATTGGGTTAAATATGTGAATTTTTATAAATGGGTGGTTATTATAGTTACATTTTTCATATATGATGTTATATTTCTTTTCAAATAATCAAGAATAAAGGAAATGGTTTCTTATCTAACATTTTTACATATTGATACATATTTCCTATTATAAACCATTTTTTTATTGTAATGGTTTACCTAATGATTAATAATTTTATTTCATCATATTCATGTTTTCATGAATATCCGTATATGGTTCACTATTATGTGGGATTTGATTTAAAATATTATATATTTGATATGGGGGTTTTGATTAAAATGTTAGAAAAACTTTATAGGTTTCCATATCAATTACCCTTCATCAAGTAATATTTTTAAATTAATAACCAATAATCATTTATATTATTCTATTAATGTCATGACCCCCTCCTGATAAGGTGTACCCCTCCTGGTACGGAAATGTGAGAAGGGAGATAGTGACCACTGAGTCCCACCTTCATTAGGCCTCGGGTTAGAGACCAGCACCGAGGGTATAGTAAACACACAAAATGGGAGGCATTGTCCTCTAAGAGAACACATGCAGAAAATAGAGATAATAAAGACACAAACCAACTCCAACTTATATTGAAATATAAAATAAATCCCAAGTACATATATGCCATGTCATGTAAAAACTACTACAACTGAAATTGAAAGTTGGAAGTACCAAAAGAAAAGTAAAAAAAGCGGTGACCATGAATCCTGAATAACTCCTGAAACCCCAAGCTAGTAGTAACTATCATGATCTCCAACCTAATCCAATTGACCTGAAAATTAGTTTTCATATATTCCTAGGGTGATTATAATAGTATACTCAATAGGATCCTCCCTGAAGTTTCCCATGCAGAAGTAAATAAAGCATGCTAAAGTAAAATGAACAAAAAGTGAAAATAAATCATCAGCTAAATAGGTATACTAAGTTCCCAACCTCACCATGGATACTATCACTAAGTATCGCATAAAAGATTATATAATATAATAAATAATATCAAGGGTACCCAGCTACCACTTCCCCACTGCTTTTCTACTTTTCCCCAATTTCGCACATCCTACGCATCTCTCTCTAAAACAGTCTTCCTATAAACACCTGGGAAAAGAACCACAATATGCACCTCATGCAACACAACCAGTACGTCGACATAACCAAAGTAACCAGGTATTTTCCATGATCAACCATAGCTCACATAACATGTATCAAATGTTGGGTATTATACCACAAGCCATTATAACCCATACACCGAGTAAGGATCCTCAAGACATCACAGCCTATACATGTTACACCTATAGTAGTCTATAGGAAACTATATCCAGAATATATGTGTGTGAACAACCAAAATCCAATAAAAACCTCTACACACATATATAGAAAAAACTAACCATTTTTCCTACCAGAACAAGTAACTACCAAGAGAAGAGAGTAGGGCCAAAGGGGGTAGTCAGCCATCCATTATCCGACCAAAAAATTAGGGAAAACACCCCCCCCCCAGGGCTCAAACTCCTCGGGGTTTCAGTTTCCCTAACTCACGGGGTGGAGTAGCGTATAGAAACATAAAAAAAGTACAGAATATATTATGGCTAATAACTACATTTTGGTCATAACCTAGTCATAGACTCAAATGTAGCTAACATATCTTGGACTCCCGGCTGCCACTGCTAAGACTAGGTATCTTATAAGCATAAAAAAATTTAAAGATATTTATTTCATTACTTCATTCTCTTTTTATCAATTTCAATTTATGTTAATTAATTATTTAAAAATTAATTAACCATTAACAATTTCATGTTATATTTCATTAGCATCACACCCAAAGTCCACTATTCCTTTAAATTAAAACCTCAAAATTGTGTCCTAGAAAGCTCCAACCCCATTGGTTAATCATCATTCATTCAATCATTTATTAACAAAAATATCACATTCCCATATTCCCAGTCATTCTAGAAAAAACATTTTATGCTACCAAACACAAGGGGCTCGACACGGTGGGTAGATGGACTAATCGTCAAGTCTTTTCCACCTACAGAAGGTGCGTAGACCCATCCTCCCTCGAGAAGCTAAACAAGGAAATCACGTGCCATACCCCACACGTATTCTCTCATTTTGGAAAGAGAGTAAGCAAGGCCAATTTCCTTGAGTAGTGGGAAAAGTAAAGCAGATAAACAACCAATAAGATGCAATAATCACCCAACATTTATATCCAACCCATTTCATCATCTCTGGTGTCCTCCCCAACAACCATATATATAAATAGATGTGTCTTTCCACTCTAGGCCTCAACTACTACCACAAACAATGGGCCTCCCTACCCCCACATATCACAATATCCATCTAGGCTCACATCACAATACAAGCAGTCGGAAACAAACAAGATTTCAACTGGGGTCTTGTCCCTTAAACAAGGTAACCAACCTTCATACATAATGAGCACTCATGGCCCTAATGCACAAGGAACTCTACCTTATAAGTAAGACGGTAACTTAGAACCTTACCAGGCATTATCTTTTATCAAACAGTCGGTTCTTTAATCCATATGGATTTAACTGATTTATTATTTGTAGGTTCCAACTATGGGAAACATAAACAATGATCTATAAAAAATAACTAAACAGTTAATTAACATAATTTTAATTCATTATAAACAAGAATAAATATGCCTCAAGCTCTTCAATTAGTTCTATCAAACATGCTTACTGCAAAAACAACCATATTCACTCACATGCCTCTTTATTTTTGAAAAATAACTAAAATTAATCCCAATTTATGTTCATTACGAATTTACATCAAGAATGAAATGTTTTTCAAGGAAATCATAGATATCACACTATCTAGAAAAACAAAAGGTAATAAAATATGATCAATACTAATTTCTTTATCTTGTTTAAATATTTATTATATCGATTCCGTTATGATACAGTGGGATAACATATGATGACTCTACATTTTCATATAAAATAATGGTGTATCCATGAATCCCCTTCCTCAAAAGGTTTTTGATGTTTTTTATATGAGAATGATCTACACAATGGATCACGATCGCCTCCCCCATGATAACTGCATCCACCCGAGGACACCGCGACATGACCGCACCAACTGACACCCAAGAAAACTCTACTAGAATCATGGAGATAATATTCCATAACATGGAAAAGAGAAACGAGAGAAGAAGGATCAAAGAAAACACAAAAACAGAGGCAGATAGAATATGACAGAGATGATTTAGATGATTTGCGAGAGGATGAAGGCAGCACAATATTGTTTGAAATCATATGCCAATCAAAGGAGGATAAATTTTTAGTTTGATGATGGGTATCACGTGTTTCTGAAGGTGACTCCCCATCATGGGCAGTGACGGTTTGGTTGTGGGAGTAAGCATTCTCCCCAGTTTTTTGGGCCTTTTGAGGTGTTTTCGTGTTTTGGAATCATGTCATATCGAGTATCACTTCCCATGAAGATGATCGAGATACATGATGTTTTTCATGTGTCACATCTCTGTTGTTATCTTTATTATGAACCTCACATCTTCGATTGGGGAAAGATTGATGTTTACAATGATTCAACCTTTGGGGAGTGGCTTGTGGAGATCTAGAACCGTAATGAGAATGTGTTTCATGGTCATTATACCCCCTTGGTTCATGTCTTGTGGTGACAAGGATGTGTGGAGGAGAGTACATGGAAATGTGAGTCACAAATACGTGATGAGTACCTTGAGTTGTTTGATGTTTAACTCTTTTCATGAAAGAGATTCATTTGTGATTGGGGACCTTTCTTTTTAATTAGATGGATTCCTTTTGTTGATTTTTTGGATTTCTCTCTTTTGATCAATATCTCAATGGGTGGTTTCTCAAACCTATTTTTAGTTTCCTTTTAGGTTGGTTTTGAATTATCAAGGATGATAATGTTTGACAGTTATCTGATGTAATGTCCCGGATCCCTATGTTCCATTCCTTTTATGAAATCTGGTGTCTGTGGTGTTTTGGTAGGTTAAGGTGACTTATCCCTAACACTTTTCCAAAGTTCTAGTTTTTTGAATAATTTTTCTAGTTTTTTTAACAATGTCATTAGTGAGAAAGTTGTGAATAGTGTCATCGATGAGACAGATGTGAACAGTGTCATCGGTGACAAATAGGTGAACAATTTCATTAGTTAGATAGACGTTAACAGTTTCATCAGTGTGATAGATGTGAATGGTGCCATTATAGAGACAAATGTGAATAGTTTCATCAGTGATATACATGTGAACAATGTTTTCAATGAGATAGACATGAATAGTGGCATTAGTGAGACAGATGTGAACAGTATCATCAGTGAGTCATTTTTTCTGTCGGTGTTAGTGATTCATTTGTACCCACGGTTTTAGTGAGTCATTTGTATTTTCTACTTCAATGATGCATTTATACTATCAGTTTCAGTGATTCATTTGTAATGTCAGCGTTGGTGATCCATTGGTACTGTCGGTGTCAGTGAGTTATTTGCAATGTTTGCATCAGTGAGTAATTTTTATTGTCAGTGTTGGTGAGTAATTTGTACTATCAGTGTTGGTCGGTGTATAGTGTTTCTAGCCATCGGTAGGTGTATAGTGTTTCCTACCATCGGTAGGTGTACAGTGTTTCTAGCCATCTATAGGTGTACAATGTTTCCAGCATCGTACAGTTTTCCCCTTTTTTGTTTTCATTGAAAAAAATCCATTCAATGGTTTTGTAAGGGATTTAAGGCTGATTCAAAGCCCATAACTTCTATATTAATTTTCCTAAGGCTCAGGATGCATTTACTTGGTAAAAACACACGGTTTAATGCGATCCACTTTTAATGGAAAATCCAGTGTATGTTAATCCACAACTCCATTAAAAATTCTAAAGGGATGGGATAACTTCCTTTCTTGTTCTACTTTTTTGTTCTCTAGATTGAGACACTCGAACCTTTATTTCTTCCCATAGGAGTGGTGTGATAGAACGTTAATCCTTGGATAATTTCCCCTTGAACTTTCTTTCTACTGCATGCACACACCCTATTTTGGTGCAAGTAGCTAGTGTCGATCCATCATCAATAGTCTGAGAATCCCTAAATCTTCGACCCCAGTCCATCACAATAGATAAGGACAAGGTCGACCATACAAGTCATTAAACAGCACCATATTGATGGGGGGGGTGGAAAATAGTGTTGTAATTGAACTCCACCAAGGTTATTTTCCTCATCCATGAACCTCCAAAATCTAGGACACAAGAGCACAACATGTCTTCAAGAGTCTGGATGGTTAAATTTGTGTGACTATCTTTCTGCATATGAAAATTAGTTTTAAGGCATAGTTGAGAACCGAAATCATTATGGAGACCCCTCCACACCCTAAAGGTAAAATGAGTTTCTTGATATGAAATTATCATCCACAGGACTCAATGGAGTCTCACAACCTCATCCAGATACTACCTTGACAAAACCTCAACTGAGCTCCACTCCTTGATCTCTATGAAGTGGGATGATTTCATTAAACAGTCCACTACCAATCAAATAGATTCATGGAAACCCTGAGCTTGAGGTAAACTAGTAAAAAAATCTATTGAGATGTCCTCCCACTTCCACTGAGAAATATTTAATAGCTAGAGAAAACCACAAGGGACACGGTGCTCAGCCTTCACCTTCTGGCAGACCAAACATTGAGACACAAACTCTGTAACTTCATGCTTCATCCCAATTTTCCAAAAATGACTTCTCAAGGATTGGTGCATCATTTTCATGCCAAGATGCACCGATAATGTCTGACTATAGAACCCTCTGATAACTATCTCAAGCATCTCTAAAGGAAAAAACATTCCTTGATAGAACTGATATCTACTGCATTAGAACACAGCCTAACCCCAGACATGAAGCATCACAAAAAACATCCAACTGAACTCCATCTTCTAGAAGAAAAAGAAATAGATCACTTACCAACTTCTTCTTCAGATAATCAAAAGCTGTCTGACACTGATCGGTCCACACGAATGCTGGATCCTTCCTGGTCAATGTTGTTAGAGGAGTCACAACCTGAGGGAAATCGGTTACAAACCTCCTATAGTAGCCTCCAAGACCTAGAAAATTTCACACATCTGCCACTATCTTGGAGACTAACCAAAACACAACTTGTTCTATCATAAATTTATCCACATAAACTCCCTATTTAGACACTACATCCCCATTGAAATGAACTTCTCAAGCCCGAAACTCACACTTTGACAACATCCCAAATAGCTTTTGTTGATGAAGAACTCGCAAAACGGCATGCAGATGATCTGTATGCTCCTCCTCAGACCTGGAGTACACAATGATTTCATCAATTAAAACCCCTAAAAACTTATCTAGGAAAACACGGAACATAGTTTTCTTAAATCCCATGAAAACGGCTAGAGCATTCGTCACACCGAAAAACATTACAATAAACTCATAATGCCTATGATGAAAATAGAAGGAACTCTTCAGGATATCCTCATCCTTCACAGGCATCTCATGTTATCATTACCACAATTCGATCTTTAAGAACCAAATTTCTCCTTCAATAGATCGAATAAATAAACATTCTATAGATGATAATAGAGATTCATGACTATCACTTTGTTTAAGTGGTGATAATCGATACACAACTGCAAACTACCATCAGCCTTCTTCACGAACAAAACCGGTTCACCCCACTATGACACACTCGGTCGAAAAAAACTACACCATAATAGACTACCAAATAGTATAAATTTCTCCTAAATCTCATAAAGGTCCATATTATTTGGAGACATAGAGATAGTAGGCGCTCTTTACTGTAGATTGATCCCAATTCTGATCTCTCATTGAGGGGGTAATGCTACAACCTCTTCTATAAAGACATCAAGGTACACTTCTAAGAACCTGGGAAATGCCAACTGTTGAACCACTAAAGAACTTAACATAAACTCATCCATCAAGGATGAAAAGGACATAACATGCCTCTGACCCATCTGAGGATCTCGTTCACTAAAAAACACAGTTAGATCTCCATCAGTGTCGAAGAACACCACCTTCCTCTTGAATCAATCCACAATAGCCTGCACCAAATAAAAACAATACATTTTGAGGATGACATCATATGTCTGTATCCATAAACATAGGATATCTTCCCAAGTGCAGTGCTACCCCAACACTATCTCATAGTCTCTTCATACATCAAACAAGTCAGCTTAACCTCCAACCAGCATAGTCAACTCCTAGGGCACTGGAGGCCTCTCTACCACAAGTCCCAAAGCATGGACAAGGGTATGTGATATAAAGGATTGTGTCACTATGGAATCAAAAAAGGCATACACCGAAGTATAAAATAATCAAAGGGTTCCTTAAATGACATCTGGCTCACCTGGCATTGACAACGCTAATGCATGAAGGTGACCCCGACCTGCTCCCTGACCTCTCTAACCCGGATGAAGACCACCACTATGGTTGCTCCCTACTCTCTAAGGATGGTGAGTGTCACAGGGTTATCCTTTTCTCTCCCCAACTTCTCTCTTCTTATCCAAATCTGGTGTAACCTACTTTTGTTTCCTCAACTAGAACTACCTCAATGGAGGAGCCTGGAGTGGAACACCAGATGCATGATGATTGATATGAATGTTCAGGAACTCTCATTGATGATAACCTTGACCTCCACAAGAAAAAAGTGCTTAATCCCTTGGCATAGGCTTGAGAGCCACTGCCTCTAGGGAAACAAGATGTTGAGGGTTGTGACCTACCCATGGCTGAACGAAAACTCTTCTTCCCTAAAAACCAAGAACCTCAGACCACAACTCTAATTTATAAATAATCATGATGACTCTACTCTCATGATGATATTGTTCTATCTAATGTCTTCTCAATGACCTCTGCCCATGCCATCACCTCAAGATATGTCTTCAGCCTAAATGGGGTGACCTGGCACTGGATCTATGGATGCAAAGCCTCCCCAAAATGCCTCTACATGGCCTCCTCGTCTGGAAATAGGTCTGAATCATATCATAAAAGGTTCATAAAATGGATTCCAAACTCTCCCACACTATAGTTCCCATGTCGAAGGGTAATTAGATCTTAGAGACTGGACACCTTCATGGTCGAAGAAAGAAACTCATATCTGAACTTTTCATGGAACTTCTCCCATGAGATCATCAACTCCTCGTGATTCCTGAGGAACAAGAACCACCACTACCTCACTACCCCATTCAGCATCATCAAAATCAAAGATGCCCAGTGATCTTTCCAAGAATTGATTTAACTGAAGGCTATCTCAACCTCCTCTAACTAGTCTTCTATGACTACATATAAAACTAAACCCTCATACTTTTGTAGACTCTAGAGTTGAAACTCTTCGAGTATCCTCTTAAAATTTTCATCATCATCAACCTCTACCTTTCTGAAATCTGCTGGCATAGCCTGATAGACATCTTCTGTGTAAACCTAATGAGGATGTGGACCTAGAGCCATACCTACAAAATAAAAAATATTTAGATCTCCTAAACCTGAAATATGGTAGACTCAACAATAATTAATTAATTATTTTATTTAACTCATTTTAGGTTAACCTATCCCAAGTTTTACCCATTCAAACATAGGAAAGAAGAAGAATGATGTGTGATCCTTTCTTAGAACTCTACCCTGTAAATAGTATCACCTCATTTAGTAGTCACTGTAAACATAAAGGTCCATGCATCAGATCACAGGGGGCCATAAATGACTATGTCTCAGTCGGTCTCTAGGGTTTACATTACTTTCTAAACTTGACTGACACTATTTCCTTACCAACCCATTCAACCTCACATACTCCAAACACCAAACTTCATCCTATCCCTCAACCAAACTTCTAATACCATTTTCCACAACCCCCTCCCCACAAGGTGTACCCCTCCTAGGCTAGAAATGTGAGAAGGGAGATAATGACCACCAAGTTTCACCTCCAGTAGGCATCGGGTTGGCGACTAGAACAGAGGGTATAATAAACACACGAAATTGGAGGCATTACCCTCTAAGAGTACACATGTAGAAGAGAGAGATAAGATAGACACCAACCAAATCCAAATTAGACAGAAATATAAAAGAATTCCCGATCACATATATGTAATGTCATGAAAAAACTACTACAACTCAAATGGAAAACTGTAAGTACTAAAAGAAAAGTAAAAAAATAGTGACCACAATGCTCGAATAGCTCTTGCAACCCCAAGATACTAGTAACCAGCCTGATCTTCAACCTAATCTTAGTAAACTAAAAAAAATTTGTATATATGAAAAGGGTGAGTATAATAGTATATTCAGTAGGATCATCCCTAGAGCCTCTCATGAAAAACTAAAGAAATCATGCTAAAGCACAGTGAACAACAAGTGAAACTACCTCATCAGGTAAACAGGTATACTATATTCCCAGCCTCACTATGTCTACTCTCGCCAAGTATCTCATACAAGAGTATATAATATAACAAAAAATATCCAAGGTACACTATTACCACTTCCCCACTAGTTTGTCGCTTTGTACCAATGTCGCACGTCCTATGAATCTCTCTCCAAAACAGCATACTCATAGACACCTTGGTGAAGCACCAATATATGCACCTCATGCAACACAACCACTACATCAACAAAACCAAAGTAACCAGGTAGTTTCTACGATCCCCCACATCTCACATAATGTCTATCATATGTCCGAAATAATTCCATAATCCATTGCAACCCATACATTGAGTAAGGACTCTCAAGTCATCACATCCTATACATGTTACACCTACAGTAGTCCATATGAAACTATGTCCATAATATATGTGTGTGAATAACAACAATCCATTATATCTCTCTACACAAATGTATGGGGAAAACTAATCGATGTTCCTACAAACACAAGTAACTACCAAGAGAAGAGAGTGGGGCCAAAGGGGGTAATCATCCATCCATCCTCCCACTAGAATGTTGTGGAAAACACCCCCCACCCTAGGGCTCAAAATCCCCATGGTTTCAGTTTACCTGATTGATGGGGTGAAGTAGCATATAAAAACACAAAAATTATAGAATATACTATAGCTCACAACCACAATGTGTGAATAACCAAGTCGTAGACTCAAATGTAGGTAATGTCTCTTGGACTCCCAAATTCCACTACAAGGACAAGGTATCCTATAATCACACAACCATTTAAAGAGCTTTATTACATTACTTCATTCCCTTTTTATTAGTTTCACTTTACATTTGTCACGACCCGACCCAACGTGGCTCGAGCCGTGACTCCCCAAGCCCGCCTCCAATAGGCTAGGGTCTGGCGACTAGCGTCGAGTAGGCTATCACACACATGGGAGGCATTAGCCAAAGGTACCTATACACACACACACACCCATATACACCTCCATGAAACAGTGCAGAGATATATAAAACTGAAAAGTAAATGCATGAAAACAACTATCCCAAACCAGAGTACAACAACCGTACAAAAAGGGTCAAACAGGGCCCCCCAAAATAAAATAATAAAGGCGCCAACCTGCTTAGAAGAAGGGATACGCTTCCAAAATCACCACTAAAAATCTCCTCAACAAAGCTCCGGTAAGACTGCATGGTCAGTCCCGCTCACTCAGCTCCACCTTTTCCAGGTCCTCCTGGGACTCCGTCAAAAGGAATGTGGTCTGCACAAGACATGAACATGTGCGTGTAAAGACCGTGCTGGGGTGAGTATAACAATACTCAGTAGGAACCCCAAAAAAACCCAAAACAAAAGAGAGAAACTAAAATTCAACAGTCTGCTACTCCCAGCCAGAGGGAACCCATACGAGAGGGAAACTTCATCTCGTGACCATCATCAACTAAACACAACTGGTCAGCTCAATCCAAGTGTATGCCCAAACATACGCCTTGAACATCCACTCAGATATAATCCCTTACGTATACCAAAAAAAATCCAGATATACTCAGTTCACGCACCAAGCCACATTAGGTACCAACCTCATCACCAGCAACACTTCACAACCAGGAGAACACACTCCACGATCATTGTCATCCCATATGACACTCGTCCGAGAGATATACTCCATAGGGTCCCACATAAACATCTAAAATGATCACCTGAGAGATCACACTCTTTAGATATCGTTACTGGGGAAACATTGCTGAAACAACATAAACACAAAACTACTCGGATAGAGGATCACTCATAGGGTCTGCTAGGGGATACCAGAACCCACACTGGTATACGAAGATCTCACAGATAGGGGATCACTCCCAGGGTCCGCTAGTGGATACCACAACCTGATCTGGAATTCATAGATCTCATAGATAGGGGATCACTCCCAGTATCCGCTGGGGGATACCATAACCCGGTCTGGCGCACGTCAGAAACAAGTCACCCAGAAAGAAGATAGTCACCCGTTTCAGGGCGGTCACGACGATACCGAAACACTATCTGGTACATCTCGTGCAGTAGGGGATCAAAATGATGATTCCATAACCCTACAAAAACCACGTTTTGATTAGAGGATCATATAACCAACAATACTGCAACCCTACTATAATCCTCATGCTAAGTAGGGGATTGTATACCCGAAAATGCCACAACCCTACTAAGAACAGCCCACTACGTAGGGGATCATATTCTCGATGATACCACAAACCCTACGGGGTTAACCTGCTATATAGGGGATCGCCGCCCATGGATAAGCGGTAACAACAAAACCAATAACCCGATATTGGGAAACGATGCTAGAGGATCCTGCTCTGGGCCCACCCGAGGGATTCCACAACTCTAACAGATTAAACATCCCATCGAGAGGATCAAAAACCTATAATAAGGTTGTGATGTCATGAGAACCCTCGTACGAGTGAACCAAGGGAGTACCCTTAACCACTGATGGTCCAAACATCGCTAACCTGAGCGACCCACCACAATTCCACACCGTGCACCTCTAAGGCCGATAATATGGCCACCATCGCGATCCACGTGAAAAAGAATGCATGATAGGCAGTTTACTCTCCTGAAACGGACAACCAGTGAAAAAGAAACTATTCAACATAGTTATCCCAGGTGGGGCCCACACTATAATCTCAAAACTCATCCAATAGATCACACCAGTGCGATCCCCTCAGAGAAACACACGGGTTTGACTACTCTTTTGTCCAAAACGGACGCCCGACGGAAAAGTTGTGTTTCTCCAAAAATTCCAAAACCCGGCCTCATGGGGCCCACAACCTGTTCTTGGTCATAACACTTGAAAACAGTCAAGAAAATTTCTCCTAATCATCAGGGTCTCAACACGACTGACGGTACGTCAATCAGACGCTCCATTTAGAAGATATAACGGCCCGAAGTCGAATAATAATAAAATATCATTATTTTATTTGACGTTTCTAGAACTCAGGCCACGATCCCGAACTTCAAAACCCCCAAACCCACACTGAAGGGTTATACTCATCGCCAAGGTCACGTCTCTGCAGACGGAACACGATTCAAATCTTCAGGGAGCAAGATACGGGGTTTTAAAACCCTCATGTACCAGAAGAGGGTCGGACCGGCCTGAACCGGCCGACCCGGCCGCCACCGACGCGGGCCACCGCCGATGGACCTTTTGAGGTCTGTCGAGGGCACCCCAGGGGTCCAAACGTGATTCTAAAGCCATCTGCATTCCCCCTAGGAGCATATCTATGTATCTACAGGCTAAAAATGTAGAAAAACCAAACCAAACGGGATCCGAGATTTCAAAACTCAAAACGCCAACCTGTTGGCGGATCGTCGAAGCTTCGGGTGCAGAACGACGCCTGCGACGCCTTGAAGCTCGATCCGTTGATGATTAGTGCCAAAAACGGACATCTGTGGCTCGATTTGACGATGAACGGAGGTAGTGGGGGAATGGGTTTTGTCGCCTGTGGGAGGAGGGATATGGGAGGGGGCTCGATTGATTGTTTTTATTATTATTTTTAAATAAAAAAATTCATTTTAACTCCCCACCAACACGCCTCTGACCTGGCTCCCGGTGCAGACTAAAACTATGTCGTGCCTAGGGTAAACACATCATTCTGAATGCAACGGTGGACTCAGATTTTCGATCCAAGACTCCGTTCAGAACATATTTGAGCTGATTCTCATAAATAAACTTTTCCATTTATTTATGAAAATTCCCATGGTGGATTTTCTCACAGCAGGCCCACACCCGTAATGTTTACACCCCGCCTAGGGTAAACGGCACGCTGTGGACGTAACTGTGCCCTCAGATTCCCGTTTTGAGCTACCCTTTTGGAGATAACTCATTATCAACTTGTTAATAGAACAAAAATACTTAATATTTTTATAAAATTTATTCCAGGAACACTGGTCCTCGGAATCGCATGCAGTATTCACGCCTATCTTTGGAATTATTCACAGAAATACTCCAAATTCTGACAGGGCCAAAACCTGAGTGGCTACATCATCCCCACCTTAGAACTTTTCATCCTCAAAAATCCATAAGCACAAGGAAAGAAACTAGACTCTCAACTGGGTCTCCCACACCAGTGAGTTTGCTAACAAACACCCCTTCCTAAACATATAAGTCAGAGGGACTCATCCACCAGACCTCAACATTATCCGCTTCGGGTAGCACTGACTCGCCCACACGGTTTTGATCACGTCACAAAAACACGTCTCGGTGGGGGAAGGATACCTCTTCCTCAAACATTCGAAGCATGTCGAACAACACCCACACAGGGTCTTACCAACACCCTGAACAAAACTCGAGCAAGAAACAGAAAGGGAAGAGTACCGCTAGACAGTGTCTATCAAAACTACTGCAGATTGTAGAAAGGATACAAGGCGTACATATTTCCATCCACAGAGCCTATAGTTCAATAGTATCTAGGGCATGCAGTTTTCCTCTCCCTCGCCCTCCAGCTCCCTGAGCTCGGCGTGGACCACTTGGGGTGGTGGTGGTGGAAACTGATACCGCCTACCACCTCCCACTACTGCAGCATCTACATCGCCACGTACTCCACCCTTCGGACCTCCAAACTCGAGACATTGCCGCTGTCAAGGTGGCCTATCGACTGACTCCCTCTCAGCAACACAACGGGTCAGACAATCTCTCGCAAGATGTCCCCGACTGTCGCAAGCGTAACACTGCATCTCCTACAGCTGACCAAAACTGGCATGTGAGCCCTGTGAGCACTGAGCCTCAGATTCTCTATCATGTGGTCACCTCATGAAATGTCACCCACATACAAACCCTTGCGCCTTCCAGTGGTTACCAGTTGCCGATGTCTCAGCTACCACGCGCCCAACACTGACGGGCTGAGTCTACTCATCCAGAAAGCTCTCCACCACCAAGGCTCGCTCCAACACTCTAGTATAGGTGGGTAGACAAAAGTAAACCAAACCTGCCTGGATGTCTCTGTGTAGGCCCTAATCGATGGTCCGAGACCTAAGGAATGGGTCTCGAACCATATCCATGGAGTATGGGGACAGGTCTATAAACCTCGATGAGTACTCCAACATGGTCATGTATTCCTATCGAAGCTGCAGAATCTCCTGGATCCGCACTGACCTCAGCGTCACTGGATAGAACTCTTCCCTGAAGAGTCACTCAAACCATTCCCACATGATCATATCCTCATCGTGGGACTGAGTCACAAAACTCCACCATCGCCTGACCGAACCATGCAGAAGGCTCACCGCTAGCACCACCATCTGATCTGGGAGTGTCCTCACCAGGAAAAAAACTCGGGTGACTGCTTCGATCCAGTCGTCAGCTACTTGAGGGTCTAGATCACCCCAGAACCTCATAGGTCGCTTCCTCTGGAACTTGTGCAGTGCACTCAGCCTGCGTACAATCTCATCCTGCACTACCGGCAGAACCATTTGCTCGACATGTGGTGGCTAAACTGGTAGACCACCTAGAGGTCCAGCCTCAGAACCTGCTCCTTGGTCTACAGCCTCTACACTAGGCGGATCATCACTACAATACCGCTACAGAACCCTCTCTAGCTATTGTCATGGAGGAATCCTGAAATATAATCAAGACACTCTATAGTCAAAGAGTATATTTGGAGAGATGACTCAAGAAGGATAAGGAAAAATCCAAAACCCAATCATATATGATGCATGTACCATTATTTACCTGTGACCAGTGTACGAATGTTTCGAGTTGAAAGGCAGGTTATCAGAGTCCTGGTGTATGGATACGTTGGCCACCGCACCCAAACTGGAGTCCCTGGACTGAAATCCAAACTCGAAACATCATAAGACTACCACTATGCAACCCAAACCAAGCTCACAACTAAACCAACTACGCTCTGGGATCTCAAAGGTGGAACCTCCTCCGATACCACTCTATCACGACCCGATCCAATAGGGCTCAAGCCATGACTCCCCAAGCCCGCCTCCAATAGGCTAGGGGCTGGTGATTAGCACTGAGTTGGATATCACACATATGGGAGGCATTAGCCGAAGGTACCTATACACACGCACCCAAATACACCTCCATGAAACAGTGCATAGATATATAAAACCGAAAAGTAAATGCATTCAAAAAACTATCCCAAACCAGAGTACAACAGTAGTACTAAAAGGGAAAAACATGGCTCACTAAAAGAAAACTACAGAGGCATCCTACCTACTCGAAAGAAGGGGTACGCTGCCAAAAGTACCACTGGAAAAGCTCCTCAGCATAGCTCCGGTAAGACTCCACGGTCAGTCCCACTAACTTAGATCCACCTTCTCTGAGTCCTCTTGGGACTCCGTTGAAAGGCATGTGGTCTACACAAGACACGAAGATGTACAGGTAAAGGACGTGTAGGGGTGATTATAAAAATACTCAGCAGGCACAACAAAAAAACCCAAAACAAAAGAGAGCAACTGAAAGGCAACAGTCAGCTCCTCCCAGCTAGAGGGAACCCAGACGAGAGATAAACTCCATCTTGTGACCATCCTCGGCTAAACACAACTAGTCAGCTCAATCCAAGTGTATTCCCAAACATATTCCTTTAACATCAACTCAGGTATACGCCCTTACATATACCAAAAACATCCATATATACTCAGCTCTCGCACCAAGCCACATGAGGTACCGACCTCATCACCAGCAATAGTTCACAACCAGGAGAACACACTCAGTGATCACTTTTATCCCAGATTACACTCGTCTGAGAGATACAATCCATTGGGTCCCACATAAACATCTCAGACGCTCACCTGAGAGATCACTCTCCTTGGATATCATTACTGAGGAAACCTCACTGAAACAACAAAAACACCAAACTTCTCGGGTATAGGATCGCTCCTAGGGTCTGCTAGGGGATACCAGAACCCACACTAGTATATGAAGATCTCACAGATAGGGGATCACTCCCAGGTTCTGCTGGGGGATACCACAACCTGATCTGGAATTCGTAGATCTCATAGATAAAGGATCACTCCCAGGATCTGCTAGGGGATACCACAACCCGATCTAGAGCTCATCAGATTCACGTCACTCAGATAGAGGATCTTCAACCATTTCACGATGTTCAGGAAGATACGGAAATCCTATCTGGTATATCTCCCATTGTAGGGGATCGAACTAACAGTGACACAACCCTACAGAAACCACGCACTAAGTAGGGGATCATATAACCAACGATACCGCAACCCTAATATAATCCTCAGGCTGAGTAGGGGATCATATACCTGATAATGCCACAACACAACTGAGCACAGCCCACTGCGTAGGGGATCATATTTCCCATGATACCACAAACCCTACGGGGTTAACATGCTAGATAGGGGATCACTGCCCATTGATAAGCAGTCACAGTGATACCAAGAACCCGATATAGGGAAACAATGCTAGAGGATCCTACTCTAGGCCCATCGAAGGGATTCCACAACTCTAACAGATTAAACATCCCATCGAGAGGATCAAAAACCTATACTAAGGTTGTGATGTCGTACGAACCATTGTAGGAGCGAACCAAGGGAGTACCCTCAACCATTGATAGTACAAACGTCGCTAACCCAAGCAACCCACCACAATGCCACACCATACACATCCAAGGCTGATACCAAGGCCACCATCGTGCTCCACACAAAAAAACACGTAGGATAGGATGTTTACTCACCCGAAATGGACAACTAGTAAAAAAGGCACTATTCACCATAGCCAGCCCGTGTAAGTCCCACACTATGATCATGAAACACATCAATCAGATTGCACCAGTATGATCCCCTCAGAAAAACACATGGGATTGACTACTCGTTCCTCCAAAAAGGACACCCGGTGGAAAAGTTGTGTTTCTCCGAAAATGCCAAAACCCGACCTCATGGATCTCACACCCAGTTCTTCGTTAGAACACTCAAAAAACATTAAGAAAATTATTTCATACTATCAGGGTCTCAACACCACTGACAGTACGTCAATCAGATGCTCCAGGTAGAAGATACAATGGCCCAAAGTTGAATAAAAATAAAATATCATTATTTTATTCGACGTTTCTATCACCCGGGCCATGATCCCAAATATTGAAACCCCCAAAATCATACTTATGGGTTTTACTTGTTTCTAGGGTCGTGTTTACATATACTTCATGTGATTCGGATCTCTAGGGAGCAAGATATGGGGGTTTTAAAACCACTGTGTACCAGAAGAGGGCCGAACCGGCCTGAACCGGCCGCCACCACTGCCGGCCGCTCCGGCCAGTGGACCGCGCCACCGTGGCGCAGCGCGCATGCACACACACACGGATGACACCCCTCCCCTTTTGGGGTCACCGATGATTTGCGGCCGGGCCTCCACCCTTGCGGCGGTCCTCTTTCTTCATCGCGCCCCGCCGCAGTGCCGGCAGACCTTCTGAGGTCCGCTGAGGGCACCCCGAGGGTCCAAACGCGCTTCTGAAGCCATATGCACCCCCCCCCCCCCCCCGAAACCAGATCTATGAATCTACGTGATAAAAACGGAGAAAAGCCAAAGAAAATGGGATCTGGGATTTCAAAACTCAAAACGCCTACCTGTTGGTGGATCGTCGATGCTTTGGGTGCAGAACGACGCCTGCGACGCCTTGAAGCTCGATCCGCTGATGATCGGTGCTAAAAACGGACGTCTGTGACTCGATTTGACGAAGGAAGGAGGTAGTGGGGGAAGGGGTTTCATCGCCTATGGGATGAGGGATATGGGAGGGGGCTTGATTGATTTTTTTATTATAATTTTTAAATAAAAACTTCATTTTAACTCCCTGCCAACACGCCTCCGGCCCGACACCCGGCACCGACTAAAATTATGTCATGCCTAGGGTAAATGAGTCATTCTAAATGCAACGGAGGACTCATATTTTTGATTCAAGACTCCATTTAGAAGTTATTTGAGCCGACACTCATAAATAAACTTTTCCATTTATTTACGAAAATTCCCCTAGTGGATTTTCTCACAGCAGGCCCGCGCCCGCAAATTTTACACCCCACCTATGGTAAACGACACGCTCTGGATGCAACCGTTCCCTAAGATTCCTATTCTGGGCTAACTTTTAGGAGATAACTCATTATCAACTCACACATAGTATAAAAATACTTAATATTTTTATAAAATTTATTCCGAGCACACGAGGCCTCGAAATCGCATACCATCTTCGCGCCTAGCTTTGGAATTATTCATAGGAATATTCCAAAGTCTAACGTGACCAAAATCCGAGTCTCTACAACATTAATTAATTATTTAAACAATAATTAACCATTAAAAATTTCATATTTTAATTCATTAGCATCACTCCCAAATTCCATTGTTCCATTAAATTGCAATCTAAACATTGTGTCCCATCAAGCTCCAACCCCATGGGTTAATAATAATTCATTAAATCATTTATTAACAACATTGTCACTTTCCCAAATTCCTAGGCATTGTAGAAACACTTTATAAGCTACCTAATAGAAGGGGATATACATGGTGAGTAGATGGACCACCCATCATGTCTTTTCCACCTATAGAAGGATCGTAGACCCATCCTCCCTTGAGAAGTTAATCACGGAAATTATGTGGCTTACCTCACGCGTTTTCGCCCCTTTTAGAAGGAGGGTAAGAAAGACCAGCTTCCTTGAGAAGTGGGGAATATAAAGAAGATATATGACCAATAAGATTCTGAAAGAATCTAACATTTATATCCATCCTGTTTCATCATATCTAGTGTCCTCCCTGACACCCATATGTGTATACTGATGCATCTCACCACTCTAGGCATCAACTGCTACCACAACCAATGGGCATCCCTACCCCCACATATCACAACAACCATCCAGGCTTACATAACAACATAAGTAGCAGGAAACAAACATCATATCAACTGGGATCTTGGCCCTTAAACAAGGTATCTAACCTTCATGCATAATGAGAACCCATGGCTCTAAAGCACAAGGTACTCGGCCTTAAAAGCAAGAGGGTAACTCAGAACCCTACCATGCATTATCTTTTATCAAAAAACCATTTATTTAATCAATATGGATTTAAAAAAATTATTATTTGTAGGTTCTAAATACAGGAAACATAAATAGTGAGCTATCAAAAATTAATTGAATAGTTAATTGACATGATCTTAATTCATTATCAACAAGAACAAACATTAATTTGGCTCATCAATTAGTTTAATCAAGCATGATTACTACAGAAATAGACATATTCATTTACATGCCTCTATATTTGAAAAATAAGTACAATTAATCCCAATTTAAATTATTTTCCAATTTCTTTCAAGAATGGAATTATAAATAAGGAAACAATAGATATCACACTATCTATAAAAATATGAGGCAACAACATAAAATGGCTACCAATTTATTTACCCAGATCAAATATTTATTATGTCAATTTCATTGTGATCCAGTAGGCTAAAACATTTTGACTCTACAGTTTAACGTAAAAGAATAGAGAATCCATGAATACCCTTCCTCAAAAGGTTATTGATGTTCTTTATATGAGAATTATCCACACAACGGGTCATGATCACATCCCCCGCGACAACTGCATTCACCCGAGCATGATGCGACACGACCGCACCAACCGACACCCAAGAAAACTCTATTTGAATCATTGAGATCTCAATTGATAACTTGGAAAGGATAAATGGGTTCAAATGATCAAATAAAACACAAGAATATAGGTAGATCATACCTTATATCAATGATTGATCAACACTTGTTGTTTGCACCAAAACAGGTGGTGTGCATGCAGCAGGAACAAACTTCAAGGGGAAACAATATAAGGATTAAGGTTTTATCACACCACTCCTATGGAAATAATGAAAGTTTTGAGTATCTCACACCACGGAAGAAGAAGGTAGAACAAGAAAGGAAGTTATCTCATCCCTTTAGAATATTTAACAGAGCTACTGTTTAAGATACAATGGATTTCCCATTAAAATTAGATCACATTAAACCATGCGGTGTGACAAAGTAAAGACATCTCGAGACTTAAGAAAATTAATATAAGAGTTACAGGCTTTGAATAAGACTTAAATCCCTTAAAACAAGGCCTTGAATTCATTTTCCATTGAAGAAAATGCTAAAGGGGTGAATCTATAAGAAGATGGAAATATTGTACACCTACCAAAGGCTAGAAACACTGTAGACCTACCGACAGTTGGAAACATTGTACACATACCGGCATCAATAATACAAATGAATCATATACGCCAATAATACAAATGACGCACTGATTCCGATAGTAAAAATGACTCATCGATGTTGATAGTAAAAATGACTCACCGACGCCAAGAGTAAAAATGACTAACTGAAGTTGACAGTAAAAATGACTCACTGATGTTGATCGTACAAATGACTCACTGACGCCATTAATACAAATGACTCACCGATGTTGATAGTACAAAGGACTCACCACTGACATTTTTCACATTTTTCTCACTGATAATAATGTTCACGGTCATCTCATTGATGACATTATTCATGTATATCTCACTGATGACAGTATTCTCATCTATCTCACTGATGACACTGTTCACATCAGTCTCACTGATGACACTATTCACGTCTGTCTCACCAATGAAAGTGTTCACATCTATCTCACTGATGACTTTATTCACATCTATCTCATTGATGACACTATTCACATCTATCCCGCTGATAACACTGTTCACATCTGTCTCATCAATGACACTATTAACATCTGTCTCACCAATGAAATTGTTCACATCGGTCTCACCGATGACACTGTTTACAAAATTGGAAACATTGTTCATAGAACTAGAAATTTGGAAAAGTGTTACGGATAAGTTACCTTGACCTCCCAGAACACCTCAGACACCAAATATTATCAAAGGAATGGAACGAAGAGGTATGGGAAATTATAACTAATACCACTTGTTATCTAAATTTTTTATTATTTTATCATAAAAACATCAATTTCTTTCATTTATTCCATAATTTGGACTATGATCGATAAATTCCCAAAAATAAATGGGCTTTTCAAAATTTAGCCTCCCTTATTGTGTTATATGGTTTTTACAAGATATTTTCATTTCATTTTATTTATTATTCTCTATTTATACCTTGTTAAATCATTCTTGATTCCAATTATCATTATTGATGAATTCTATTTCCTTACGAAAATATAGATATATTATGAATAATTGACACCCTCTAAGATGAAATTTTATCATCCAAATATAAGTTTTCTTCTTCCCTGAAATATTTTCATTTCATATTTGGAATAATAATGATTTTTAATCAATCATACATAACCATTACCCTTTTCAAAAATATTTTTTTTCATAATGTGGGTTTTTAATAAATTTATATGAACATATGGAATTCATCCACATTAATCGCAATGTTTTTTCTTCCATACTATAGTTACTCAACATAAACCTTTATGTATCTTTAAAGTCACAAATATTGATGTTTATTTTTAAAATAATTTTCTATAATGTGTTTCCCTTCACTTTTTTGAAAATGAATTTTAAAAATGACCAATTTTAACATATTTTACGATAATGTCAAATGATTTTTCTAAAAACAGTTCATAATTTTTCATCTAATTTCCCTTTTAATTTAAAATAGAAATTACCCTCACTATATTTTTGTATAATGATTTACCCTCTAATTTAAATTATAATAATTTTTTGGTAAATTAATCTCAGGGTAGAAAAGGAACCATACTCTTAATCTCTTGTGTGGTACCACTTAAAGTATTATTTTTTCAATGGTGGTTTTCCAAATATGAAAAAATACTTCTACATTTCTCTTATAAACCTCGGATATTTTCTTTAAAAACTATCCACCTTATTTCTATAAAAAATTATGGTAATCTTTTTATGAAATAATCAAAAAATCCATTTTTATGAAGATAATATCCATTAAGGAAATTATAAATTTTTTCTATGTGAAACACTTATTCTTGTTTATTATTTTATGTGATTAGAGATGAAAAAATTATATAGTACACTAATTAATTGAGTAAACCATTATATATCACAATGTGTTATGTGTGAGATTATGCAGCGATCCTAATCCAATGTAAAAAATTTCCACTATTTGATGATGGTCTTAGGAGTGAACCTTGACATATGCTTATGATATCATGTATTCTGTCATTGTCAAAATATATAGATTATATGATACATTAATTTTAAATTAATTATAGTAATGCTATATGTTATAATATTTGTCATATTATTCACTATTTAGTTTATATGAATTATTTTTTATGTTTTTTTCATAAATTATCTTAAACATATTTTTATTATATGCTTACATGTGATCTTTGATTATTATTTTATATGATTAACCATATAAAGAATTTCAAATCACCATTTCCTATATTTAAATTTAATCAAATTAATTATGGAATATAATAAGTGTAGTATGTCTATAATATTATATTGTGTTAAAAAAATTACAGATATGATGAATAAAATTTATGTATTTAGTAGTTGAATTTATATTTAGGAAAATGTATATTGGAAAAATAAAGTTTTTTAGTAAGATAATGTTTTATACTAATTATATAAACCTCAAAACCTAAAATTTCATGGTAATGTTTTATACTCCAACATTTTTATTATGGAATGTGATTAGAAAATCACATTTCCTGGATGCTACATTTGGTATTGGGAAAGGGATTAGATAATTTTAGAGGATATGATGTTTTTTAGGTTAATTTAATGGTTGATATTTTATGATTGAACATAATTTTAACAATATATATGAATATTTTTTTAATGTATTTAATAATAAATATATTGGATATTAATATAAGTGAATATTATATAAATCCATAGAAATATGTATATGTTTTTTATAACATTCTGATGCTTTGGTAAAGTAGATATTATGTTTTTTTCCTAGAAACAATATCAATATCAAGATTCTAAAAGTTGATGAAGGATTTGTAATATATGTACCTTTTGGTAATAAGTTTAAAATGGTTGAATTTGGATTTAACTAAATAGCCACATGATGCATGAAAAAGAGGCCAAACTGAACACCTAGTTTGACACTCCAAGATGATATACTTTAGTGAATAAAATTTACATTAATAACCATTATGATATATTTATTTATTGATTACATTTAGGGATTAGGATAATAAGTACAATAGAACATAACGTAAAAAAAATTGATTGAACCCAATGTATCAAAAGGTTAAATGAATGTGTAATTAATGATATCTTATTAGGACTCAATTTCATATTTATATGATTATTTACTCTGATTTTGTTGATAATTTTATTGTTTTTTTTGTTTAATTGAAATGGAATAAAAAATTTAGCAGATAGTGTTATGTATCATGAAACCACTAAGACTTATAAAAATATTGTATATACCTATTATGACAAAAAAGGTGTGTTTTATAGTTTTACCTAATGACGTAATGATGGCATCATAATTGAAATTATTTTTTGATATACATTGAAATATTTACAATTGAATGATATTTTTTATGATACTATCTTAAATTATAAAATATAGTGGAATTATCTATAACAACTAAGGTTGTTTCTCAAATAATTATTTTTCTTTAATAGATTGGAAACCAATATTAAATGGTTAAAATAACAGTAAAAATTATTTTATATAATTTTATTATTTTTTGGATAACTATTAGAGAACAAAATATTTATGTATTAACACCTATTTTTTTAACATATACCTGATGTTAAGGTAATAAAGGTTTAATTTATTTGTAATAAAAATGATTTATGTACTGTTGATAACCTTTGAATTTATTATTAATTTAATTAAAAAGGGAACAATGAAATTTTTGGTAAATTGTAACTATTGTTTGGAAGAATGGTATATATTAATTAGATTATAAATTTATGAACATGTGTTTAATACATTTATGTATTAATGATAAATTTAATTTAGTGAGGATTATAAAATCTTATAGTGGATTAATTTCTTAGAGATTCAGAAGGTTTTTGGAAGAGGTATGTTGTGTAACATCCCGATTAAATAAAGAATATTACATTTTCATATTTATTAATATTTTTTAAAAAAATGTTAATATTACTTTAAAGGTAATGCTATGTTTGATGGAATACCCAGTACACAACAACGGGATTCTTTGAAATCTTACGTTACACACTAATAATATAATAATATTATTTTAAATGGTAGTTAATGCCTAGACGTTGTAATGGAAGGAATGAACAGAACTAACTAAAAATTTATTATATATGTTTGTTAAATATTTTTACATTTATCCAATAAAATTTAGAGGCTTAAAATAAGGAAAGAATTCGATTTTAAGCATAAATATTCTAATGTTCTTTAAAAGGTCGATTAACTGCGTTTTGATGGAGAACCCTTTTTAAAAATACTTTTTAATTTTATATGTTATATTTGATAAAATACAATCCTTCTTTATAATTGGGACATCAAAATTTAATTTGTGAAAATTTTTGTTATTTTTCTGATAAAATTCATTTTTAATGAATAGTGAAAATGATGTATTTTTATTCAAAACCTCCTTTTAATCTAATTTATTTATATGGTTATATTATATTTTTAATTGGGTTTAAAGTTTAGTTGAAATATATTTTTACCATTTAATCCAATAGTAGTCATTGGAGTTAATTTCACTTTGAAATTGAACATAAACAAGTGTCAATCTTTTGATAGATATTTGTTTCATAAAAACATGCTATTTATTTTGACAACGGGAATTATTTTTTTAAATTAATTACTGTAATTTATGTGTTTGAAATTTGGTAAAATGGATTGCAAATTTGGAATCATTAGGTCTAAATTTTGTAATTAATACTCTTTTGTTTTTTGACATTATGAATAGTAACGACGGCAATTATCTTTAATTATCATGATTAATTAGTTATCGGGTAGTTAAGGGTAATAAAATAATATCATAATAAATTAAAATGACCCCAACATGTGTCCAAATCCTCTTTCTTGAGTCATTTCTGACCATGGGATGCTTTTTACCAAACTTGAGGGCCCATGGAGTCACATGGGTGTGATAGTGACATTTATGACAATTTTTTAAAAAGAAGAGAAATATAACATAGGTTTGTATATCCTAAGTAAAAAAAATTAATTTTGTTTACATAAATTATATCTTAGACTATAAATAGTCATTGAAAATATAAAAATATTCCCTACATCATGGTATTTTTTTATAATTTTTAGACATTAAATAAATAAATTTATTTATGACACCACGATGATGTAGTGTTTACCTCGTTAATGAACAATTTAAATAAAGTTAAAAGATAAGGTAAAATCTAAGACTTATACTTGTAAAAAACCAATTGAATGGGTGGATTTAGAACCCTTATCACCTTATCCTCAAAATATATCATTGTGGGACCTATAACTATCTGAAAATAATTTAATAATAATGTAACATTTGAAGACTTTCAAAAAGCTACCCTCCTCCCTCTTATAAAAGGCCCCCACCTCTACCCCCTTACCCACAATTATCAAGCCTATGGATCGTCCAAACTCTACATATATTATCTCTCCACATACCCCTCTCACTCCTTGAAGCCTCACTTTGGGCAGAAATCTTTCCAAGGAAGCCTTTGGCTCAAATCAAAAAGAGTTACCCGATTTAGAGGTAATGTCTTCTCTCGAGTTTCTTTCTTTTATTTTCCTTCTTCAATCACCACTATCTTATTATTATTTGATACCCTAATAACACATATATCATAAATATACTAGTATATTGTTATGATAAGGATTCTACCTACACTTACACACACCTCCGTCCAATGGTTAAAGAAAATATTGTTTCTGTGGGTGGTGAATTATTGTCTCACGAAACGATGATTGTTAAATCTTATTTTAACACCTCTAATGGTGGACATTATTATAACTATATTTATATATGATATATATTATATTTATGTCCCCTTTATTCTTCTGTATTTTATATTTAAAACATACCTTTATGCTTTGCATGTTGTGCAAATGGGATAATTTCAGATGAGGAAGTGCGGACAACCGCCCCCTCAAGTGATGTGACTCATTCATGAAAAACATGGAATTTATAAATAATGTAATTAATTAAATTATTTTACCTATATAACATATATATTATACTATAATTATAATATATATTTGTCTCATTTAGTTTTAAAGTCCATTAATATGACAAAAAAATGAAAGTAGCATTCATGCGTACGTACGGCCTACCGTCTCCATGAACGGCACATTTCATTTCTAATATACAAACATTATGGAATATTATTAAATACATATATACTGTATATATATGATATTTAAATCATGAATACCATTCCATAGATAATGTACTTATAACTACATGAACAATTATTTTCAAACAAGTTCATTTTTGACTCATGTACCGAAAATCGACAAAACATACGATATGAACTCGCATAATTAACTAATTATTATAACATGATAATATGTGATATGAATTGAATAATAAACTTTAAATTATGTCCTTACAAAATTATAAATTTACCTAAGTTTATTATTCAGGAATATAAAGAACGAACGAGAACCAGTCGGACTTGAGGTAAGAGATCATACCTCTCTCATTCTTTTCAAGTACTATTTTGTATGTCATTTCATTTAAGCCCAATGTTATTATATTGGGGGATGTTATTTTATATTCTTATTAAATCTACTTTCATGATCATATGATGAGATATCCCCTCTTACTCTCACCATTTTTTTTATGAATGTTTAAATGGCGTTGTTAGGTTGTCCATTTTTTTTAGGGGATTTCTTATCTCACTTTTAATTCCATGATATTTAAATTGTTCTCCACTTATTTGTTGCATGTGGTGTATTATGTACTTATATTTCATATATATTATCATGATTTTATTTATATTCATGTTATTATGTGATTAATTTGGTTTTTATTATCTTTTGGTCATACGACTCGATTGATTACAACAAGGTAGGGGGTTTTATCTCACTTTTTATTCCCATGAGATTCATGCTACATTTAACACTATTTCCTTTTGTGTGGTGTATTTACTGCCCATGAATGTATTGTTTGTGTAATATAATTTAATTTATGGGTATTTAGATCTTAATTTTATGACCCTTCTTTCATGGGGTGTATGTTTCGAAAGTTACCCAAATCGGTAAGCGAACCTTCCACCCTCCTCTTTTTAAAAGACTTCTTTTTGTTAGGTATTTTAATTTACATATTCATAATATTGGGATATGTTATTATATATCCTTATTGCTATAAATTTTATGTCCAGGTGATTAGATACCCTTTCTATCTCTCATCAACTCATTTTCTAAATTTTAACGTGACGTCGTTAGGCTGTCGAATTTCTGTAACAGAACTTCTTAACCCAATTTCAATTATTTGGGTTAAACCTCTACTTCTTGATTATGTCGTACTATGAATATGTTTGGATAACCTCTGATTGTTTTACACTTAATATCAACTTATATTGGGTGTATTTACATTTTTCACAAATAATTATGTAATTGATTTATCCTAAATCTAAGGATACCGTCTTTGTAGGGGACTTCATCTCAATCTCCTTTCATTGAGGAATATTTTTTTTAATAGAAGACTTTATATTACACTGTATAAACAACTTTGACTTTTCATTTCATTCAAATGGAATCTTTTTCGATGAATCGTTTTACTAAATGACAAAAAGGAATGAATCTGTTAACGTATGCGGTGACAACCACCTTTTCGCCGGCGCGAGTATTATTTGATATTTGGCTTTCTCAAGAAGCTATAATGATTTTAAAAGAAAATAAATACCATTTACTATTTTATGTATTTTGGTATTGAAAATTTTTTTGATAATAGATTTGTTATGACAATATATTTAAGTTATATATTGTGATTGAAATGTGGAAATGTTTTCTTTCCTTTATATTTGTTTTATGTCTTATGATTTTATAATGGTACTTGGACATTTGGTGGGTGGTTTCATGATAAACCAAATGATGAGTGGTTCCATAAATACTAGGATGGGTGGTTATGTTATAACCTCCAATGCATTGGGTATGGAAGTCGTCCGTATGGCTATTCCATTTAGTGACATGTGTCGAAGTCGACCGTATTGTTATTCATTTAAGTATGTTTATGTTCCATGTTACCTTTATATGTTATGTGTTCTTTATATGGGTTTTATGGTGATATTTTGGTTACAAAATTGTAATAAAATATCTTTTATTCAGTAAAGAGTATTTACTACTTTATAAAGATGAAAAGTATTGCTTATGATTAAGTATTCATGGTTTACTTGTTGTTTTGAAAAACTAATAGTTTCCTTATTTGGGTATCCCTTACTGAGCTTTTTATCATCATCCCAAGTTTTTGAAATTTTTTCCACAGGACATAAAGATGAATAGGGTCAAGGATCGGATCAAGGAAGGACATGCTATCTAAAACATTGAACTATACATGTTTCTTTTTAAGAGTTTTTATTTTATGAAAAAATGGAAAATGAGTAGAAGTATCTACTTTTTAATCTTTTGAGATATAATAGTTATGTCCTAATTCTATAAAACTCTAAACCTGAAAAGATCCTTAATGTGAGTTATTCATTTAATTCAAGATTATGTAATTTTTTAAGGAAGGGTCCTTATAGTTGGTATCAGAGGTCGGTTTAGACAACTTTAGGGATTAGAAGTTTTTGTTAGACACATGGTTAGTCCCTATGTCTATTATTTTAGTTAAATCCTTATTTTATAACTTCTTTTAGATCAAGTAATGTTAGGTACAAACAGAAGGAGGAGGATCTCAAACGAAATTCTTATCCCTTCCTGAGGACATGTTTGCAATAATTATTGAAAAGTCATGTTCGAATGATTGTGAAACTTTTTCTAGCAAACAAATCACTTTCAAGTAGTTGTTTGAGATATCAAACACCTCTACTATACCTCATTATCATTGTGGATCATGGGTTGTATTTAGACAATTCATATTTTCACAATATTCTCATATGTTCAAGAAAGGTAAATACTATAAAGGTATTTTCAAATATTTTACCTTATCACAAGATTTTGAAGCATATTATGATTTTAAAAAACGGGCTGAAGAAGGAGGTCCTCGCACAACCTATTTATATTTTCTTTCACAATATAGTCTCTCGGCACATACCTATGGTATTTTAAAAGTACCATTAATTGAAAGTTTCAACTCAAATTCGGTCCGACTATTTTATTGAAATCGTGTTTTTTCATATGTTTTGAAATTATATGTCATACATGATTATTTTCCAAAACTGTTTTTCTGTGAACACCCATATGACCCCTGTTGTACAAGGTGTATTAGGATCGAGGAAGAAAATGAATTTGATGTATCTCTAAATCATTGTTGCAATGAATTTACCTTATACCTACATGAACAAGATGACGATGAAACCAAAGGGACACCATGATCAAGGTATGATGTCCTTCATTTTGGGGATCATTTTATTTTATCTTATGGTGGTGAAATAAGACTTCAATAATTAAGATGTAGAGATCATAATTAATTTGGATGAAAATGAGAGGTATAAGGAAACCATTGAAGTTAAAACATGTTAAGGTTATTTTTGAGTTTTATAAAAAGGGAAACTTGTAGGATGGGTGACAACCCGTCGCATCTGGTAAGGCCGCAGGAATAGAACCCACAATCGAAGGGTGACAAGGGCGCATCTCCTACCACTAGCCTACTTGAATTCCCTGGTTATTATGACTTATTATTTTAGTAAAATGATTTTATGGAACATGAATAAGTTGATTTTGTGGATTTATGTTTCATCAAATGGATATAATTAGTATAGGAAAATGATTTGGTGATTAATTGATAAAGGTTGTTGTGAAAGATGTTATCTCTTTTGAGGAAACACTATATCTCTATGGAAGATAGAATACTATGGGATTTCAATTTTGGAATAATGGTTGAAATTTTAGTTTGGAAGAATCTATGTTTTTATTGTGTAAATATGATGATTTGGTTTATTTATGAAAATGATTAAGCTATCATGGAGAATATGTGATTAGGTTAATTACTTTTCAATACAAGACTTTGTGAGTAATTGATGTTATTTGGAGATAAATGTTAAGATTTATCTTGGAAGACTATATAATTAAATCCTTATGAGATTTGGGTTTTAATCATAGTTTGGATTACTTTTGAATAATTTTATGGACATTAGTTTATTGAATGGTCTTTTTTGAACTTTGGGTTTTGTTTGAAAAATTTTGGAGATTAAGAGTAGTTTTTCTTTTTGTAAAAAATTATCCTTTTTGGGTATTATCTGATCCTGTACTAACCATTTTGGTTTTGGTTAAGGTCTAAAGACATTGGAAATATATAGTTCTCTTTTGTGGATTAGTTGATTCTCAAGAAGTTTATTATAGCTCTCTTAATGTGAACAAGTCGTCCTAAATACTCTTATTTTGGAGAAAATATGTGTTTGTGTATGAAATCTAGTAAGAGATGAAAGTCTACATGACAATTAAGTATGTTTCTTTATGTTTTAGTTAAGCGCATAAATAAATACCTCAATGGAAAGTAACTTAAAACAAAAACGACACCTGTTAACTTTTCCTACCGGGGAATCAAATACCATTTAACCCATCATAATTTTGTGATTTTATGGTGGTTAACTTTCTTCTAGACATGTTTTCTATCACTATCCATAAAAACTTGACCCTTTGTTTTATCTTCCATATGCATGTTTTCAAGGAATCCTAGTATGTTTTGTCTCGGGTGACCTTTGTACTTTTCTTTCTTTCTTTTAAAGTGACAGTTTAATTGACTCCTTTTCCAATGTGGGGCTTTCAATGAAGTTTCTGTGACCAATTTTAAAATTGCGAGGATGCAATTCCCAAAAGTGGGAAAGGATGTAACATCCCGTGTAAATAAAGAATATGAAATTTTAATATTTATTAATATTTTTAAATAAAATTTTAATATTACTTTAAATGGAATTCTATGTTCGATGGCGTACCCAATACACAACAACGAGTTTCTTTGAAATCTTATGTTTCACACTAATAATATAATAATATTATTTTAAATGGTAGTTAACGCCTAAATTTTGTAATAATAGGAATGAACATAACTAACTAAAAAATTATTATATATGTTTTCTAAATATTTTTACATTTATCCAATAAAATTTAGAGGATTAAAATAAGGAAAGAATTTGATTTTAAGCATAAATATTATAATATTCTTTAAAAGGTCGATTAGCTGCCTTTATATGGTGAACACTTTTTAAAACTAATTTTTTAATTTTTTATGTTATATTTGAAAAAATAAAATCCTTCTTTAGAATTGGGACATCAAAATTTACTTTGTGTAAATTTTTCTTATTTTTCCGATAAAGTTCATTTTTTAATGAATAGTGAAAATGTTGTATTTTAATTCAAACCCTACTTTTAATCTAATTTATTTATATGGTTAGATTATCCTATTAATTGGTTTTAAATTTTAGTTGAAATATATTTTTACCATTTAATCCAATGGTGGTCATTGATTATTTTCACTTTGAAATTGGACATAAACAAGTGTCAATCATTTGATATATATGGTTTCATAAAAACACGCTATTTGTTTTGACAACGAGAATTGTTTTTTTAAATTAATTACTGAAATTTATATGTTTGAAATTTGGAAAAATGGATTCCATATTTGGAATCATAAGGTCCAAATTATTTAATTAATACTCTTTTGTTTTTAGATATTATGAATAGTAATGACTACAATTATCTTTAATTATCATGATTAATTATTAATCAGGTAGTTAAGGGTAAAAAAATAATATAATAATAATATAAAATGACCCCAAAATGTGTCCAAATCTTCTATTTAGAGTTATTTCCAACCATGGGAAGCTTTTTTCCAAACTTGAGGGCCCATGGAGTCACATGGGTGTGATGGTGACATTTATGACATTTTTTAAAAAAGAAGAGAAATATAACAAAGGTTTGTATATCCCAGGTAAAAAAAAATTAATTTTGTTTAAATAAATGATATATTAGAATATAAATATTCATTTTAAATATAAAAATATTTCCAACATCATGTTTTTTTTTAATTTTTAGACATTATATAAATTAATTAATTTATGACACCATGATGATGCAGTGTTTACCAAATTAATGGACGATTTAAATAAAATGAAAAGATAAGGTGCAATCTAAGACTTAAACTTGTCAAAAACCTATCGTATGGGTGTATTTAGAACCCTTGTCACCTTATCCTCAATATATATCATTTTGGGACCTTTAAAAATCCGAAAATAATATTATAATAAAGTAACATTTCAAGACTTTCCAAAAGTAACCCTCCGCCCTCTTATAAAAGGCCCCCACCTCTACCCCCTTACCCACACCTCTCAAGCCCTTGTATCATTAAAACTATGTTCATATTATCTATCCACATCCCTCTCTCACTCCTAGAAGCCTCACTTTGGGCAGAAGTCTTTCCAAGGAAGCCTTTGACTCAAATCAAAAAGAGTTACCCGATTTAGAGGTAATGTCTTCTCTCGAGTTTCTTTATTTTATTTTCCTTCTTCACTCACCACTATCTTCTTCTTATTTTATACCATAATAACACCAGTATCCTCAATATACTAATATGTTGTTATGATAAGGATTCTACCTACACTTACACACACCTCTGTCTAATGGTTAAAGAATATACTGTTTCTGTGGGTGGCGAATTACTGCCTCACGAAACGATTATTGTTCAATCATTTTTAACACCTCTAATGGTGTCCATTATTATGGAACTATATGTATATATTACATTTATTATATTTATTTCCCCTATATTATTCTTTATTTTATATTTAAAACATACCTTTATGCTTTGCATGTTGTGAAAATGCAATAATTTCATACGAGGAAGTGTCGGCAACCGCCCCCTCAAGTGATGTGACTCATTCATGCCAAACATGGAATTTATAAATAATGTAATTAATGAACTTATGTTACCTATATAACATATATATTATACTGTAATTATAATATATCTATGTATCATTTAGTTTTAAAGTCCATCATTATGACAAAAAAATGAAAGTAGTGTTCATGTGTACGTACGGCCTACCGTCTCCATGAACGGTACATTTAATTTATTATATCCAAGCATTATGGAATATTATTAAATACATATATACTAGATATATATTATATTTAAATCATTAATACTGTTCCGTATATGATTCACTTATAACTACATGGACAATTCTTTTCAAACAAGTTCATTTTTGACTCATGTACCGAACATCGACAAAACGTATGATATGAACTCACATAATTAAATAATTATTATAACATGATAATATGTTATATTAATTGAATAATAAACTATAAATTAATTCCTTAAGCAATTATAGATTAACCTATGTTTATTATTCGGGAATATAAAGAACGAACAAGAACAAGTCGGACTTGAGGTAAGAGATCCTACCTCTCTCTTTCTTTTCAAGTACTCTTTTGTATGTCATTTTATTTAAGCACCATGTTCATATGTTGGGGATGTGATTTTATATTCCTATTAATTCCCTTTTCATGATCATATTATGATAGATCCCCTATTACTCTCATCATTTTGTTTTATGAATGTTTAAGTGGTGCCTTTAGGCTGCCAAATTTTTGTAAGGGGATTTCTTATCTCACTTTTAATTCCGTGAGGTTTCCATTTTTCGCCACTTGTTTGTTGCATGTGGTGTATTGTGTACTTAAATTTCATATATATTATAATGATTATATTTATATCCATGTTATTATGTGATTAATTTGTTTTTTATTATCTTTTAGTCATACGTCTTGATTGATTACAACGAGGTAAGGGGGTTTTATCTCACTTTTTATTCATGTGAGATTCATGCTACATTTTCCACTATTTCCTTTTGTGTGGTGTATTTACTGCCCATTATTGTATTATTTGTGTAATATAATATAATTTATTTTTATTTAAATATTCATTTTATGACCCTTCTTTCATGGGGTGTACGTTTCGAAAGTTACCCAAATCGGTAAAGGAACTTTTCACCCTCCTCATTTTAAATGACTTCTTTTTGTTAGGTCTTTTAATTTACATCTTCATAATTTTAGAATATGTTATTATATATCCTTATTGTTGTAAATTTTATGTCCAAGTGATTTGATACCCTTTTTATCTCTCATTAACTCATTTTCCAAATTTTAAAGTGACGCTGATAGGTTGTCGGATTTGTGTAAGGGAACTTCATAACCCAATTTCAGTTATTTGGGTTAAACCTCTACTTCTTGATTATGTCGTTGATTATCCACTAAATGAGGATAATATTAATTTTTAATATACATAATATTAATGTTTTTTATTATTCATAAACACCATTTTAGTGCATTTTACACTTTCAACATCATTTCACATTATGATTGTAATACCTTCTTAAAGTGGACTATTATGTGGTACATTTTTGAACAACATTTGAAGTACCAAATGATTCATCTAATTTTAAAGAATATAATTATACATATTTTAATTTTATATTCTTTTTAACTGGATATTCACTTCAATTTGAACATTTTTCATTAAAGGATCAATGAAACATTCATAAAGGATGATGGAGATATTTGGAAATGAAAGGAACCAATTCTGGAGAAGGCAGATTGGACATCATCCCACTGATGAAAATGTGGGGCCCAACATACAGGCCCAATGAATCCCAAATTTCATGGTATGCTATAAGAAATGTATAGAAACAAATCACTCTTCAGGATCCAATTCTAATTCGGCCTCCATGGTGTTCCTTTAGGTGGCCAAAGTTAGTGATAAAATTCTGGGCCAGATTCTGCGGCCCAGAAAAACAGCCCACTAATATGATCATATATCGGAATCCACAACTCCATATGGGACCAAATTTTATAGGTGGTTATAAGAAATCCGGGGATCTATTTTATTCGTATATGGACCACTCTTATTCGGCCATCTAGAAGTTCTTTCCAGTGCGTCTGTTCGGTGAAGGAAAGTTGGCTGCCACCTCGGGTCAAGGGTGGAAAAATCAACTCTCCCTTACTTTCCATCCACCTATAGCCTACCAAAATTAATTCAGGAGACTTGGACCATTGGAGGCTAGAACCAAGATATCAAAAATTCTTATTTTAGGCAGTGGTGTTGGAGTATTTAATGATCTTTGAGCTTTCTTTCATTGTAATGTTATGTTGCGGTTTTGTTGTCTCAAATTTGTCTTCCACATGTAAGTTGTTTTAATTCATCATTGTTTATTAATAAAAGTTCTTCTTCTCTTATTATTATGTTCTTATACTTATCACTTTGATATTTTTGGTTCAAGGTGTGAACTTATTCATACCAAACCTTGTGATATTATCACACAATGGTGGAGTTATTGTTATTTTATTTTGTTTTTTTTACTTCTCCATTTCTTCTCTCATAAGTCTACTTTTCGCTTCCATTGAAACCATAGAATCAATGGAGGGATAACCCACTTATGGGTTGATCAAAGGGAGTAGCAAGGGGCAGGATTGGATGTTATTTATCACCTCATTTATGTATAATCACTTCTTTAATTGAGATTTTTATTTGATGACTTTTCAACTCCATCGTCCTTGTTGATTTTAAGGCCACACACTTCAAGTGCTAATACGAACCTTTGCCTTGAAGTGATCAAAACTTTGATCCCTCAAGTGTATAGGTGATTATTATTAAAGGGTGTAGGAGTTAAACTAGTAAGTGATGATGTTGTTTTATCTTTTTAAATGAACCAATCTCAAATATATGAAATTGAAATCACTAAAAAGGAAATACGTCCAATCCACCCCGAGCGATAACCTAGGATCAACTCATTATTTTAAATTGAATTAACTTAAGTCTATTAGAGTTCCTTTAAACCCATATAAAATCAACCCAAGTTGGACACTTCATATCCAAAATCATTCCATAGAATATACGTGTCTATAGGTTACTTCTTAGGTCTCTGAGGATTCGACAACCCAATCTAAACTACAAGGATCGTCCTACCTTCTTCTTTTGGGTAAATTTGAGCGAGAATCAAATTTTGGAGTTGTTTCCAGAGAACCAAGTAAGACATCTAAACACCCATTCTATTCTCCCACATTTCTTCTTTTCTCATCTAAATTCTCTTATCTTGTCCCTTTCTCGTTTTTTTTCTTTTGGCGCATGTCCGCCTACACCCGCGATCAATCAAACCATCTAGTTAGGTTGGATAGTCCTGGGGTTGGGGAGTCTAGTACACCAAGGGAACTCTTTCCATTATATCCTAATCTTCCTAATACCCCCGAGTCAATAATTGAGCCCATTTCAATGGAAGGTCTTCAAAGAAACCAACTCATAAACCCGGGTGGGAACCAAAATGGGAACCCAAATGAGGTAGCCCCAAACTTGGGGAATGCAATTGATCAAACCATGAATGAATACCTCACACATTCCTGGACCAATTCCCCCTCATGCATTATACATAACTCCCTAGGAGATTCCAACTACATCTTTAAAGCCCACGTCCTACACCATCTTCCCACATTCCATGGAATGGAGTCCGAGATGCCTTACCTTCACATTAAGGAGGTTAATGACATTGTAGAAACCATGTGTCCCCCACATCAACTAGAATCAGCTAAGATGAGGATATTTACTTTTTCTTTAAAGGATCGAGCTAAAAATTGGATATTCAATTTGAGGCCATCATCCATAAACTCTTGGGACCAACTACAAAGAGAATTCTACAAGAAATACTTTCCCCACCACAAAACAATTGCACTTAAAAAGAGTATCCAAAACTTTTTTGAAAAAGAGGGAGAGTCATTCTATGAAACATGAGAGAGGTTCAAAGACACCCTAAACATGGTTCCACACCATAGTTTTTCTATTCATGAACAAGTGAGAATTTTAGATGTAGGGTTGGGTCCGGGGAACAAACAATTCATTGACATGATGTGTAATGGAACCTTTAAAAACAAAGCCCCAAATGATGCTTACGAGTATTTAGAAAGCCTTTCTAAAAAAAACCAAACATGGGGAACTTCACTTTATTCTGAAAAGTCACAAAGAAATACTGGAATTCATACACTTAGAGAAGAGGAAAGCCTTAGGGCTAAACTCACAGCACTCTCTAGGAAGTTTGAAGAGATAGACCTTAGGAAAGTCCATGAAATCCAAAATGTTGACCCTGTTTACACAATTTGTGACAAACATGACCATAAGATAGACAACTACCCAACCATTCCATCCATCAAAGATGTTATTTTAGGAGTACCCCCAGTGGAAGTTAATACTTTAAACTTTCAAAAGCCTCAATACCAAAACAACTTCAACCCAAGGTATAACGACCACCCAGGCTTTCGCTGGAAAGATAACCAACAACCTAGCCAACCACAGGGGAAAAATACTTACCCCCATCAGAACTACCAGTCCCATAACCAGTTCCAAACCCAACCTACCCAATAATAACAGCCACTGGTCCATTTTCAACAAACCATCCCACCAACAAAATATCCCCTGGGATAAACCAATCTTTTGAAGCACCAACCCAAACTGTTCCACAAAGACTACTAGAACAACTATGCAAACAAATGGAGAGGATGAACTCGGAAGTATCTTCCCTAAAACAAGAACTTCAAACCATCAAAACTGGAAAGGCACCCATGCCTACTCAGGCAGTTCCATCCTCAACTTCAAGGGGAGAGTCATGTTTCACTCAAACAACTCATGAACAACTAAAGGTTGTGACTGTTTTAAGAAGTGTAAATTCAATTGAGAAACCTGAAATACTAATTCATAACCCACTTGAATATTAAAACATGGATGAAAATTCAAATGAAACACAAGATCAAACTAAGGAAACTGATAACAATGTGAAAGAAACAACTCTTCAACAAACAACCCCACAACCTGCACCATTTCCTCAACGCATGAGGGGGAAAACCAAGCCTGAATTGAGTGAAACATTTAGGGAAATATTTTCTCAAGTCAAGTTGAACATTCCTCTTCTAGATGCAATCCAAACCATACCTGTCTACTAAAAGTACCTTAAGGACTTATGTACCTTTAAAAGAAAATTTTCACATAAAAACCAAGTCCTTTTGGCTGCTAATGTGAGTACCACCATTCAAGGGACCATTACTCCTAAGATGAAAGACCTGGGTTGCCCTTACATCAATGTTGAACTAGGAGAGAGAAAAGTTGTCAAGGCCTTGTGTGACCTAGGTGCTAGTGTCAATATCATCCCATATGATGTGTACTGCCAGTTAGGCCTAGAAGAGCTCCAACCCAAATTTGTCACACTTCAACTTGTTGATCGTAGCATTAGGGTTCCAAAGGGTATTTTAAAGGATGTTCTGTTAAAGGTTGAAAACATCATCTACCCTTCTGATTTCATTGTCCATGACAACCCTCCAAACTTAGGAAATAAGGAACAAACCCCAATCATCCTTGGTCGTCCTTTCCTTACAACAATCAACTCTGTTATCCGAGTCCGAAATGGGAACATGACCATCACCTTTGGAAACATGAGTCTAGACTTGATCATCTATAATGCAAGATCACAAATAGGGGATAACGAGTATATTCATGAAGTAAACATGATAGGAAGCATTGATAATGAATCCATATAACATCAAGGAATATTTGATGAATGTCTGAGTCAGGATGAGATTGATTTCCTTTGTTCACATGAAGGAAGTTTATCTCCTTGGATTGAATCATGTTAAAATTTCTCTTATGATGAAGTCTTAGGTCCAAAAATCAGTGAAACCTTTCAAGAAACCAATTTCATGGAGACCACTCCAACTTCCTTCCCTAAATCTGATCAGGCCAATCCAATAGCTGAAACTTCTACATGTGGGGAATCAATCTTATCTAATACTTTAGGAAATAAAATTGATCTTGATCCAATGTCCCAATCTTCTACTGAAATTCTGAACCAAACTGATCTTGAATTGAAGGAACTACCTACTGCACTAAATTATGCCTTCTTAGGGGACAATTAAACACATCCTATTGTCATTTATTATTCTCTTAAAGCCAATCATGAGAGGATGCCACTAGATGTCCTTAGAAAACATAAGAAAGCCATTAGTTGGATCCTGTCCGATATTCTTGGGATTATCCCACTTGTTTGGACTCATAGGATTGTTCTGAAATCTGATTCAAATCCATGTAGTCAACCTCAATGACGACTCAATCCTAATCTCATGGAGGTAGTAAGAAAAGAACTGATGAAATTGTTCAAAGCTGGTATCATATATCCCATAGCTGAGAGTGAATGGGTGAGCCCAATCCAAGTGGTTCCAAAAAAAGCTGGAATCACAGTGATAACCAATGAGGATGGAGAGATTCTTCCAACAAGGGTGAGTAGTGGATGGAGGGTCTGCATTGACTATAGGAAGCTAAACTCATTCACCAAGAAGGACCATTTACCCTTACCATTCATTGACCAAGTCCTTGAGAGAGTGGCAGGTCATGCCTTCTAATATTTCTTAGATTGGAACTCAGGGTATAATCAAATTGAGGTCTCCCTAGAGGATCTTAGGAAGACTACATTCACATGTCCATTCGGAACCTTTTCCTTCAAACGCATGCCCTTTGGTTTATGCAATGCTCCCGGAACCTTCCAGCGGTGCATGATGGGAATATTCTCAGACATGGTAGGGGATTTTCTATAGGTCTTCATGGATGACTTCTTAGTGTTTGGGGATACATTGGAGGGATTTCTACAGAATGTGGAGAGATTCTTGTCAAGATGTGAAGAAAATAATATGGTCGTAAACTGGGAAAATTCCATTTCATGGTTTAAGAGGGACTAGTTCTAGGCCATCTGGTCTTAGGTAGTGGGATTGAAGTTGATAAAGCCAAGTTTGACATCATTCATCACCTTCCATCACCCAAAACTGTCAGATAAGTGAGGTCTTTCTTAGGTCATGCTGGTTTCTATAGAATATTCATCAAGGGCTTTAGTTCAATCTCCTATCCCATTTGTGCTCTCCTAGTAAAGTATGCTCAATTTGTTTGGACAGAAAGCTGTGAGGGTTCATTCTAAACCCTCAAATCCTCTCTCACATTTCCTCCCATTATGAAATCTCTAAATTGGAACCTTCCTTTCAAACTTATGTGTGATGCCAGTGACTTTTCTGTAGGAGCTGTGTTAGGAAAACATTGTGATAAAACTCCTTATGTCATTTATTATGAAAGAAAATCCTTAAATGATTCCCAAATCAACTACACCACTAGTGAAAAGTAGTTACTTTCTATTGTGTTTTCTTTAGATAAGTTTAGGTACTACCTCTTAGGATCCCCCATCACTGTGTTCACTGACCATTCTGCACTAAAATACCTCTTCCAAAAACAATATGCTAAGGATAGACTGATTAGGTGGGTCCTTCTCTTACAAGAATTTTACCTCACAATCAAGGATAAAAAGGGTGTTGAAAATGTTGTAGCTGATCACCTCTATAGTAGGGAATTAAAAGACAACTCAAATCACCTTTATGTGTTTGATTCATTTCATGATGAACACCTATACTCTATGAGTGACTGCCCTTGGTATGCCGACATAGCCAATTTCTTAGTTACAGGAGTCATTCCAAAATTCTTAGGGACTCAACCTCAATGTAAATTCCTTTCTAATGTTAGACACTATGTGTTTGATGATCCATACCTCTATAAGTTCTTCCCTGACCAAGTCATTAGGAGGTGTGTCCCAGAATCTGAACAAGAGTCCAGCCTTAAATTCTATCATAGTGAGGAATGTGGAGGTCACTTTTCCTCTAAGAAAACTTCTGCTAAGATTCTTCAGTGTGGTCTCTTCTGGCCCACCCTATCAAGGGACTCCTACACATTTTTTCAAAGCTGTCCTAGGTGTCAACAAGTAGGGTCCATCACAAAAAGGAATCAAATTCCACTCACTTCCATCTTAGTGGTTGAAATCTTTGACTGTTGGGGAATTGATTTCATGGGTCCCTTCCCAAACACTAGGGGATACATATACATACTACTAGCTGTTGATTATGTCTCAAAATGGGTTGAGTCCATTCCCACTAAGTCTAATGATCATAAAACTGTTATTCGATTTCTGAAAGAGAACATATTTTCACGATTTAAAATTACTAAGGCTATTATCAGTGATCGAGGAACCCATTTCTGCAACCGCCCATTCTCTTCACTCATGTCTAAGTACGGTATTTCTCATAAAGTGTCTACTGTATACCATCCTCAAACCAATGGTCAAGCTGAGTTAGCGAATAGGGATATTAAGAAAATTATTGAAAAAACTGTCAACCCCTCTAGGAAATATTGGTCTGAGAAACTCTTAGATGCTCTTTGGGCCTATCGAACCGCATATAAAACCATTTTAGGAATGTCCCCATATAGGTTGGTTTATGGAAAAGCATGCCATTTAGCTGTTGAAATTGAGCATAAGACCTTTTGGGCAATTTAGAAAATGGATTATGACCTCTCATTGGCTGGAACAAAAAGGAAATTAGATCTCATTGAACTAGAGGAATTAAGGATGGTGTCTTATAAAAACTCAATGATCAATAAAGCTATAGTTCAATCCTACCAATCTAGGAATATCAAGGTCAAACATTTTGAACTGGGAAAACTTGTGCTCTTGTATAGTTTAAAACTTCATTTACACCCGGGAAAGTTAAGGTCTAGATGGTCAGGACCTTTCATAGTGCATCATGTGTACCCCCATGGGGCAGTAGATATTCATGATCCCACAAGTGGTTGCATTTTCAAGTTCAATGGTCAAAGGTTAAAACTGTTCATTGAATCATTCAATAAATAGGAAATAGAGTTTGAGTTAACTAATCCAACATATGAACCAGGAAAAAATGGATAGATTTAGGATCTATATCGCGCTAATGACATTAAACAAAGCGCTACATGGGAGAAAACCCATGGTTTTCATGTTTCCTATCATTTTGTTGTTTTAATAAAATTTATATTTTAAATAAGATTAATTAATCATTTTGATATTTAAAAAAATAAAATAAATAAAATAATAAAAAATAGATTTTTGACCTGTTCTTCTATTATAAGTATGGATGGGTACAAAAGGGGAGCACCATATTCATCTGTGTCACGTGGTGTGATCCTTGAGTAATACCTTACCCAGAAATTTAAAAAGAAGAAAATGCATCATCAGTTTATTCTATTATATATATATATATACTTATATTTTACTTATATATATATATATACTGTTTTGTTTTGTTTGTTTGTTTTCCTTTTTTCCACTAGGGAACTCTGCAAGCGACATGGATATCAATGGAATTAAAAGGGAGCATCAAGAATTTCAACTTCAACCACCAGGTGAATTCATTCCATGATCCTCATTTTCAATTTCCTTTTTGAACTTTCATTATATACCTCTACCCCCTTCTAAATTTTATTTTCTTTAAACATTGGGGACAATTTTGTTTTAAGTTGGGGGGAGATACTATAAAAAAAACTCTTTTATGTCAAAAAAAAATGAATGATTTGAAAAAAAAAAGTGTAAATGGAAGAAAAAATTCCTTTAACATTGAACATGGTAATACACATTGCACACTTTGAAACTGAATATCAAATAATTTAGCATGGCCTGATTCTGATTTTAATCCTTGTATAATTTCATGAGCATAGATTTTGAAAAGTGTGGTTGTCCAATGTGATATTTCATCGTTTATATTTCCATCCAAATAAAAAAAAGATTACAATGCATGTCCTTTGGATAGTGGGGTATTATTTTGAGTTCATGGGGTCCCCCAAATAAATAGCATAGGTTTGGTGATCATTTTAGTTTAATTTTAGTATTCAAAAAAAAGTGCGCGAAGAGAAATGAAATGACCTAATGCGTGGCTTTTGACACTTGGGGATCGTGACTCCATTGTTGTCTAGCCCAGAGTTAGTAATTTTATCTCTATTTTTGGTAATTTGAATTTGTTTTTGACTGATTTAACTCGAGATGATGCCCGATTATGTGGGCTTCACTTGGTTCCCTAAGGTCTTTGAGCCTGGGAGTCATCATCAAAGTCTCGCTACAGGGGTTGGCTCTTTTGAGTGAATTTCAATTACCATGGAAAAATTGCAAAATAAAAAAAAAAAAAAAAATTTTTGAATACTCATCTTAATATTGAAATGTGATTCCACCTAGCGCTTCCTTCATTTCCCCCTTGAATAAAGATGAACCCCCATGTCTATTGTAATGCACAACACATCCTCATACTTAATTGATATTGGATGAAATATGAATATGAATTTGAACAAAGGAATGGGATTGAGATTGGGATATGCTTATGAAACTATCTTGTATTAAAATATTTTTATGGGTTTCATGATTGTTTGTTATAAGGTTTTCTGGTGATCATTGTGTATTAAAATGTTTTTAGAAAAGGGAATTCGAATTTCATATTGTTGAGATATATTTTGCTCGGGACTAGAAAAAATCAAGTTGGGGGTGTGATTAGCCACTAAATGAGGATAATATTCATTGTTAATATACATAATATTCATGTTCTTTATTATTCACAAACACCATTTTAGTGCATTTTACACTATGAACATCATTTCACATTATGATTGTAATACCTTCTTAAAATGCACTATTATGTGGTACATTTTTGAACATCATTTGAAGTACCCAATGATTCATCTAATTTTAAGGAATATAATTATACATATTTTAATTTTATATTATTTTTAACTGGATATTAACTTAAATATGAAAATTTTTCATTAAAGTATCAATGAAACATTCATAAAGGATGATGGAGATATTTGGCAATGAAAGGAAGCAATTCTAGAGAAGGAATATTGGACACCATCCCACTGATGAGAATGTGGGGCCCACCATACAGGCCCAATGAATCCCAAATTTCGTGGGATTCTATAATAAATTTATAGGAACAAATAACTATTCAGGATCCAATGCTAATTCTGCCTTCATGGTGTCCATTTAGGCGGCCCAAGTTAGAGATAAAATTATGGGTCAGATTCTGCGGCCCAAAAAAACATCCCACTAATATGATCATATCTCGGAATCCAAAACTCCAAATGGGCCCAACTTTTATAGGAGGTTATAATACATCTTGGGATCCATTTTCCTTTTCCATGTCCCACTCTGATTCGGCCATCTAGAAGGTTTTCAAGAACGTCTGTTCGGTGAAGGAAAGCTGGCTGCCACCTCGGGTCAAGGGTGGAAAAATCAACTCTCCCTTACTTTCCACCCACCTATGGCCTACCACAATTAATTGAGGAGACTTGGAATATTGGAGGCTCGACCCAAGGGCTAAAAAATTCATATTTAAGGTAGTGTTTTTGGAGTATTGAATGATATTTGAGCTTTCTTTCATGGTAATGTTATGCTGCGGTTTTGTTGTCTCAAATTTGTCTTCCACATGTAAGTTGTTTTCATTCATCCTTGTTTCTTAATAAAAGTTCTTCTTCTATTATTATTCTGATCTTCTCCTTAACACTTTGATACCGTTGGTTCAAGGTGTGAACTTGTTCATACCAAACCTTGTGATATTATCACACAACAGTGGAGTGATTGTTATTTTATTGTGTTTTTTTTGCTTCTCCATTTCTTCCCTCATGAGTCTACTTTCCGCTTCTATTGAAACCACATAATCAATTAAGGGCTAACCCACTTATGGGTTGATCCAAGAGATTATCAAGAGTCTGGATTGGATGTTATTTATCACCTCATTAATGTATAATCACTTCTTTAATTGATATTTTTATTTGATGATTTTTAAACTACATCGTCCTTGTTGAATTTAAGGTCACACGCTTCAAGTGCTAATACGAACCTTTACCTTGAAGTGCTAAAAAAATTGATCCTTCAAGCGTATAGGTGATTATTATTAAAGGGTTTATTAATTAAACCAGTAAGTTATGATGTTGTTTTATCTCCTTAAATGAACCCATCTCAAATATAATAAATTGAAATCATTGAAAAGGAAATACGTCCAATCCACCCGGAGCAATAACCTAGGATCAACTCATTATTTTAAATTGAATTCACTTAAGTATATTAGAGTTCCTTTAAACCCATCTAAAATCAACCCAATTTGGCCACTTTATAGCCAAAAATAGTCCATAGAATGTACGTTTCTATAGGTTACTTCTTAGGTCTCTGAGGATTCGACAACCCAAGGTAAACTACAAGGACCGTCCTACCTTCTTTTTTTGGGTAAATTTGAGCGAGAATCAGTCATACTATGAATATGTGTGGATGAACAATGATTTTTTTACACTTAATATCTACCTATATTAGGTGTATTTATATTTGTCACACATAATTATGTAATTGATTTATCCTTAATATAAGGACACTGTCTTTGTAAGGGACTTCATCTCAATCTCATTTAATTGAGGCATATTTTGTTTTAATACAAGACTTTCTTTTATGCTGTATAAAAACCTTTTACTTTTCATTTCATTCAAAGGGAAAATTTTTCTATGAAGAGTTTTACTAAACAATAAAAAGGAATGATTCTTTTAATGTACGTGGTGACAACGACCATTCCTCCACCATGAGAATTATTTGAACTTTGGCTTCCTCAACAAGCTATAATGTTTTTAAAAGAAAATAAATACCATATACTCTTGTATGTATTTTGGTATTAAAAATGGTTTTGATAATGTATTTGTTATGACAATATATTTAAGTGATATATTGTGATTGAAATGTGGAAATGATTTCTTTCCTTTATATTTGTGTCATGTCTTGTGAATTTATAACGGTACTGTAATGGCATGGACCTCTCTGACACTTTCCTTTGTCAAAAAGAAGGTCATGAAGTGTTCTGGAGGGTAAAATGGACTTTTCCCACACTTTACAGAATTTTGAAACTACACACCGTGTAGTTTGAGTACACGCCGTGTACCCCTTTTCCGGGTATACCCCGTGTTGCAAGCCGTGTCCTTGCTGTGTGGAATAATGGGTGCACGCAGTGTGACTAGTTCTACACGCCGTGTAGTCCTTCCCCGTGTACGTGTTACCAGTCAACGGTCGTGTACCATGTTGAGGTCGTGTCCTTGCTATGTGAAATAAATTAGTACACGCCATGTGTCCAAACTACATGTCGTGTAGTCTTTCCCCGCGTATGTGTTACCCTCAAACCGTGTGTTGACTAGTCAACGGCCGTGGATCCATGTTGGAAGCCGCGTGGAGACCGTGTGAAAGAACCGAGTACACGCTGTGTACCATAAATTACACTCCGTGTACTTTTGCTTTTAAAGCCTATAAAAGGAGGGGTCCCCTCCTCCTTTTCAACACACACCTCTCCTCCCCTCTCCTCTAAGCAGAGCTCTCTAAAGAGACTCAAAGGCTCTTCCTTCCATAACTTCTTCGTCCGAGCTCCGATTTATGATCCGTCAGCGGCCATGGGATCGTGATGACGAGACGGAACTTCCGAGCTTGGATCCGTTGTCTTTCCTTCAGCCTTTCCTTTCCGACTTCCACCCGAGGAGGTTTTTCCGGGACCCGACAGAAGTGATGAACGTCGACAGACTTCTTTTAAAGTTGATCTGGGGGAGCGTTGTGATCAGAACCTATTGAAGTAGGGATCTTACCTTTGTCTCTCTAATTTGTTCATCATGCAGGGTGGGTATCCTCTTGTTTTCATAAGAAACAGTTGAACCATTAAATAAAGATAATAACTGGCTTAAATAATAGGGATGGTAAAGTTTTTATGTTTATCTTGTTTATCCTATTGATATTTTATGAATTGAATATGATTATGCTTACTGAAAATCACGGTCGTTGGGGGCCTTTTCTTGTGCAATTAAATGTTGCCCTATCTTTCTAGACCGTTTTTATGGATGGAAACTTTGTGGAATATGGAAATTGGTTAATCACGTAAAGTTGGATGATTAAATGAAAATCTGGAACCCTTGTGTGATCACCCCAGTTGAACAAAATGGAATAATGAACATGTGGGTATTGGCTTGGTTACGTGGCTTGTGATGGGGGTGTTTTGTGGGTTGTTGTGGATCGGGTGAGCAGCAGGGCTGCAGTTGGCTTGGTTGTGGGTTGGTGTGAGTGTTGTGCTGGTGACAAGCAGTGGGGCTGCAATAAGTGGTATTAAAGGGATAATGATATACGAGTTTCGGTGCGGTTGTGGTGATGGTGGGTGGCAGTGGGGCTGCGGGGATGGGTTGTTTTTGAACAGACTATGGGTTGTGAATATTAAATTAAAGTGGAAGAGTTAATAAATGGTGGGGTGTGGTAATGGAACGGAGTTAATAATCAATGGGGCTGGTTGGTTGATAAGAAGGGATTAGTTGTGTTGCTTGGGTTTTCCTAACTTGATTTGTGGATGGCAGGGATATGCTTTATGAACGTTCGATGTGGTTGGTTATGGATATTTTCCCAGTAGTTAAGGAACCAAATAATCTAATTCTGCTGAGACGTGAAAACCTAAATGGGGTTGGGGTTGTTTGTTGTATGTATGCTTCGTAGTAGTAGTGTCGAGGCACGTGCTCAGTTTCTCTATTTAGAAGCCATAGGTTGGGCTGTGTGGTTGGTATATATATATATATATATCTGTATCTTTTGTGTTTTATCGCACCCCACCAATGTTGAGCACTTAGGGACGAACACTCCCATTTCATGGGAGAGGGTGTTTTTACCTTAGTTACTAGCTCCTTCCTACTCCTTCTCCCCTAGGCTGTGATGGCTTGAGGCGACCTTACATCTAAGACTCTTCGGGTAGGTTTAGATTGGGGTGGATTTAGCCCAAGACTCTTCGGGCAGGTTCTACTGTTTCCCAAGAATCTTCGGGATGAGGCCCAGGTGTGTGCGGGCGGGATATGTGGTTGTGAGGCCGAGGTGTGTGCGGGCGGGATATGTGGTTGTGAGGCCCAGGTGTGTGCGAGAGGGATAAGTGGTTGTGAGGCCCAGGTGTGTACGGGCGGGATACATGGTTGTGAGGCCTAGGTGTGTGTGGACGGGGAGAGTGTGGCAGCGTCAGGACATTCGTCATTAGGAAGAGCATCTAACTAAAGAAACTGGTGTGGGGTACCCAATACTCTTGTTTCTTATATACTACTAACTATTGTGCTTGTGTTTTTGTGAGTGTGGCTGGTGAGGTTGGGTGGATAGAATTCCTTGCTAGGTTTCTTCTGTTGTTCTCACGGTACATTAGGATGTCTCCCCACTTGTGCACGAGAGCTTTAGGTTTCCCTACTGAGTATACTTATATGCTCACCCTACGTTTACTTTCAGGTTTCCAGGAGGACTACCAGGGCCGTGCGGGACCCTACTAGTCAGACAGTTGGAGTTGTTGCAGGTTTTGTTCTCTTGTTTTCTTTTGGTATTGTACTTTGAGCTTTCTTGTACTTGTACCTTGTTATAAAATTGTTTAAATATGCATGTGGTCTTGGTTTGGGTTTATTTCTATACACTTGTTATTTTTCCTTTTTGGTGGTTGACTTGTCCTATTTCCCGATCCTAAATAAATAAAAAGGGTAATGCCTCCCATACTTGTGAAAACTCATACCCTTGGTGCTAGTCGCCACCCCGGGGCCTACTGGAGGTGGGACTCAGGGGTCATTATCTCCCTTTCACCATTTCCAGCTCAGGAGGGACATCTTTGGTGGGAGGGGGTTGTGACAAAATGGTATCAGAGGTGATGGTTCAGAGATATGATGGAGTCTGGAGTTAGGCACAGTGAGGATTGCATGGGATGGTAGGGTGAAAATGTTATTAAATCTTGGTGCGTGACATAGGCCAGGGAATACCAGCTAGGACACGGGATTTTAGGGGCCCCCCGTGATCCGATTCAAGGACTCTGAGCCTACCTAAAGACCAAGTGAGACTACATTGATTGTAGGGTAGAGACCCTAGGGAAGGTACATGCATCATCATGATTGTGTTTTACTTGATTTGGGTGTTCTCGGAAAGAAATTGAAATAAAATGATAAAATAAAACCTTGAGTTTTCCTTACTACTTGGGCTTAGGCGATCCTTGTTTACCGTACAACTATGGCACCTGGACGTCATCCCCGGGTGGCTCAGACGGCTGAGGCCCAGCAGATTCAGATGGTCGATCAGCTAAGGGTAAAGGACAGTGACATCTCGAATATGGCTTTCAAGTGCAGGTATGGGCACTTCGAGTTTTTGGTGATGCCATTTGGAGTTACGAATGCACCGGCTGTGTTCATGGGACTTATGAACTTTTTCTTCCAGGAGTTTCTGGACCAGTTCGTCGTTGTGTTTATCGATGAAATCCTGATCTACTCAAGGTCAGAGGAGGAGCATGTTGAGCATCTCAGGGCAGTCTTGGAAGTCCTTCGACACCACCAGCTTTATGGGAAATTGTCGAAGTTTAAGTTCTTGACACAAGAAGTACACTTCCTTGGGAACGTGGTGTCTCAGCATGGAGTGTCAGTGGACCCGTCAAAGGTGGAGGCAGTTGTTTCTTGGGTAGCACCCAAGAGCATGGAAGAAGTTTGTAGTTTCCTGGGGTTAGCAGGTTACTATCGGAGGTTTGTTTCGGACTTCTTTCGAGATGCTGCTCCTTTGACAGCTTTGACGAGGAAGAACCCGGTCTTTCTATGGAGCGAGCAGTGCTAGAAGGCTTTTGACTACCTGAAAGAGAAGTTGGTCAGTGCTCCCATACTCAGGTTTCCAGAGGAAGGGTTGTTGTATGAGGTGTTTTGTGATGCTTCTGGCCTTGGTCTGGGGTGTGTGCTGATGCAGAAGAAGGGAGTGATCTATTCTGGGTCTAGGAAGTTATGCCCTCACGAGCGTAACTATGCCACACATGAACTAGAGCTTGCAGCAGTAGTGTTCTCACTAAAGTTGTGGCGACATCACCTCTTTGGGGAGTGCTTTATGGTCTTCTAAAATCACAAGAGCCTGCCTTATATCTTCTCCCAACGTGACCTGAACTTGCGGCTACAGAGATGGGTCGAGTTTCTCCAAGACTATGACTGTGATATCTCTTACACTGAAGGTAAGGGCAACATTGTGGATGATGCCCTGAGCAGGAAGTCACATCAGGAAGTAGTTCGGGAATCCACTGCTACTTGGAAGGCAATGGGAGAGTTGGCCGCCTTGCACTTGGATGCCAGGGTAGAAGGTGTTAGAGGCTGTTTTTTTCAGATGACGGTGTGGTCCTCCTTGCTGTAGCAGGTGGAAGAGTCTCAGTGGGGGGACTCCGAGGTGAAAGTGATGCGAGATCGTGTCGATCAGGGGAGTGCTCCAGAGGGGTGGTCAGAGGACAGCCGACATCGGATGATTTTCCATGGAAGGTTGTTTGTTCTGAAGGCAATGCGTGAGGGAGTTCTCCATGAGTTCCATAGCTCAGCCTTGGCGGTACATCCCGGAGTTTAAAAAATGTACCAATTCCTGAGGGAATAGTTTTGGTGGCCCGAGGTGAAACGGGCAGTGGCAGAGTTTGTGGCTAAATGCCTAGTGTGTCAGCAAGTGAAGGCTGAACACTGGGTTCCCAGTGGTTTGTTGCATCCTTTAGATGCCCACGAGTGGAAGTGGGATGACATTTCAATGGACATCGTCACAGGACTACCCAGAGCTCAGGGTGGTTATGATGCTATCTGGGTAGTGGTGGATCGGCTGATGAAATCAGCTCACTTCTTAGCATTTAAGGAGTCAGGCCCGGTGAGTACCTTAGCACAGAGGTACGTAGACGAGGTTATGTGGTTGCATGGAGTACCAAAGACTATCATCTCATATCGGGATACTCAGTTTACCTCATGAGTCTGGAGGGGGTTACATCATGATTTTGGCACCCAGCTACGCCTTAACACTACTTTCCACCCCCAGACCGATGGGCAGACAGAGCGTACTATCCAGACATTGGAGGACATGCTGCGAGCATGCGTTCTAGATTTCAGAGGATCATGGGTACGACACATGCCTTTAGTAGTGTTTTCCTACAACAATAGCTTCCACTCTACTATTGGCATGGCATCGTTTGAGGCTTTGTATGAAAGGCCATGTCGTTCACACATTTTCTAGGTAGAGGTTGGTGAGACAGGTGCTCTTGGGCCGGAGGTAGTGCAGAGCATCATAGAGAAAGTCCAGCTTATATGTGAGAGGATGAAAGCGGCTCAGGACCGACAGAAGTCTTATGCTGATCGTCGGAGGAGGCCCTTAGAGTTCGAGGTGGGAGATCATGTGTTCTTGAAGGTTTCCCCTCGATGGGGGCAGCAGAGGTTTGGGAAAGGGAGAAAGATCTCACCTAGGTTCATCGGACCTTTTGAGGTACTGAGGCAAGTCGGAGAGGTGGCATATCAGCTGGCCCTGCCACCTTAGTTGGAGAAGGTTCATGACGTCTTCCACGTCTCCCAGCTTCGTCGATACTTACACAATGACTCACATGTTATCGACTGGGGAGAGTTAGATATGGGAGACGACGCGACCTTCAAGGAATGACCAGTCAGGATTGATGATCGTAAAGAGAATGTGCTCCATGGACGAACCATTCCATTGGTTCGTGTATTGTGGAGGCATGGCGGCCTCAAGGAGAGCACTTGGGAGCGGGAGACCCAGATGCATGCTCAGTACCCGGAGTTGTTTTGACTTGTGTTTTCCCTTGTTCTTCTGAGCTTTGTGTTGATGTTGTACTTTGTACCTTTGATATATGGAATGCTTGGCTTTTCTGTTGTGAGACCTTTTTATTTCCTTTCCCTGATAATGTGTGACATGTCCGAATGTGTGGGGAAAGGGAAAAACCTTATCCTTAATCGAGACGCATTAATGCGGATGCAATTGAACTCGTGCGGACGAGTCTGTGCCGCCTAAAGCGGATAATATCTCGACATAGGAGAAAGAATTTCCCAAACCCACGTGTTCGGGTAGTGTGTAGGTTTTGCGGTGTTGGGGGCAGTGTGAGTTGAAAAATCCTAATGTATGGAAGTGGGAAGACCTGATTCTTAATCGAGACGCATTAATGAGGATGCGATTAAACCCGTGCAAGCAAGTCAGTGCTGCCTAAAGCGGATAATATCTCGACATGGGAGAAGGAATTCCTAACACCTATAATTAGGGTTGGTGGTTGGGTTACTGTTATGATGAGAACCCTAAGAGGTATCTTGTTGAGTTTACTATGGGTTGGTTTTGAATTCTCGGGGACGAGAATGTTTTAAGAGATATCTGATGTAATGGAACGGACCTCTCTGGCCCTTTCCTTTGTCAAAAAGAAGGTCACGAAGTGTTCTGGAGGGTAAAATGGAATTTTACCACACTTTCTAGAATTTGGAAACTACACGCCGTGTAGTTTGAGTACATGTCGTGTACCCATTTTCCGGGTATACCCCGTGTTGCAAGCCGTGTCCTTACTGTGTGGAATAATGGGTGCATGCCGTGTGACCAGTTCTACACGCCGTGTAGTCCTTCCCCGCGTACGCGTTACTAGTCAATGGTCATGTATCGTATTGGAGCCATGTCCTTTCCATGTGCAATAAATGAGTACACGCCGTGTAGTCTTTCTCCGCGTATGTGTTACCCTCAACCCATGTGTTGACCAGTCAACGGTCGCGGAGCCGTGTTGGAAGCCGCATGGAGACCGTGTGAAAGAACCGAGTACATGTCGTGTACCATAAAGTACACGCCGTGTACTTTTGATTTTCAGGCCAATAAAAGGAGGGGTCTCCTCCTCCTTTTCAACACACACCTCTCCTCCCCTCTCCTCTGAGCAGAGCTCTCTTAAAAGACTCGAAGGCTCTTCCTTCCATAACTTCTTCGTCCGAGCTCTGATTTACGATACGTCAGTGGCCACAGGATCGTGACGAAGAGGTGGAACTTCCGAGCTTGGATCTGTTGTCTTTACTTTGGCCTTTACTTTCCGAATTCCACATGAGGAGGTTTTTCCGGGACACGATAGAAGTGACGGACGCCAACGGACTTCTTCTAAAGTTGATCCGGGGGAGCGATGTGATCAGAACCTATTAAACTATGGATCTTACCTTCGTCTCCCTAATTTTTGCATCATGTGGGGTGGGTATCCTCTTGTTTTCATAAGAAACAGTTGAACCATTAAATAAAGATAATAACTGGCTTAAAGAATGGGGATGGGAAAGTTTTTATGTTTATCTTGTTTATCCTATTGATATGTTATGAATTGAATATGATTATGCCTACTGAAAATCACGGTCGTTGGGGGCCATTGCTTGCACAATTAAATGTTTCACTATCTTTCTAGACCGTTTTTATGGATGGAAACTTTGTGGAATATGGAAATTGGTTAATCACATAAAGTTGGATGATTAAATGACAATATGGAACCCTTGTGTGATCACCCCGGTTGAACAAAACGGAATAATGAACATGTGGGTGTTGGCTTGGTTACGTGGCTTGTGATGGGGGTGTTTTGTGGGTTGTTGTGGATCGGGTGATCAGTGGGGCTGTAGTTGGCTTGGTTGTGGGTTGGTGTGAGTGTTGTGTTGGTGATGGGCAGCGGGGCTGTAATAAGTGGTATTAAAGGGATAATGATATACGAGTTTCGGTGTGGTTGTGGTGATGGTGGTTGGCAGCGGGGCTGCGGGGATGGGTTGTTTGTGAACGAACTATGGTTTGTGAATATTAAATTAAAGTGGAAGTGTTAATAAATGGTGGGGTGTGGTAATGGAACGGAGTTAATAATCAATGGGGCTGGTTGGTTGATAAGAAGGGCTTGGTTGTATTGTTTTTGTTTTCCTAACTTGATTTGTGGATGGAAGGGATATGTTTTATGAACATTCGATGTGGTTGGTTGTTGATAGTTTACCAGTAGTTAATGAACTAAATAATCTAATTCTATTGAGACTTGAAAACATAAATGGGGTTGGGGTTGTTTGTTGTATGCATGCTTCGTAGTAGCAGTGCCGAGGCACGTGCTCAGTTTATCTGTTTAGAATCCATAGGTTGGTCTGTGTGGTTGGTATATATATATATATATATATATATATATATATATCTTTATCTTTTGTGTTTTATCGCACCCCACCCATGTTGAAAAATTAGTGCCGAACACTCTCATTTCATGGGAGAGGGTGTTTTTCCCTTAGTTACTAGCTCCTTCCTGCTCCTTCTCCCCTAGGCTGTGATGGATTGAGGCGACCTTACACCTAAGACTCTTCGGGTAGGTTTTGATTGGGGTGGCTTTAGCCCAAGACTCTTCGAGAAGGTTCTACTGTTTCCCAAGAATCTTTGGGATGAGGCCTAGGTGTGTGCGGGCGGAATATGTGTTTGTGAGGCCCAGGTGTGTGCGGGCGGGATAGGTGGTTGTGAGGCCCAGGTGTGTGCAGGCGGGATACGTGGTTGTGAGGCCCAGGTGTGTGCGGGCGGGGAGAGTGTGGCAGCATCAGGACATTCGTCATTAGGAAGAGTAGCTAACTAAAGGGAACTGGTGCGGGTTACCCAATACCCTTGTTTCTTATATACTACTACCTGTTGTGCTTGGGTTTTGGTGAGTGTGTCTGGTGAGGTTGGGTGAATAGAATTCCTTTCTAGGTTTCTTCTATTGTTCTCATGGGACATTAGGATGTCTCCCCACTTGTTCACGAGAGCTTTAGGTTTCCCTACTGAGTATACTTGTATGCTCACCCTACGTTTACTTTCAAGTTTCCAGGAGGACTACTAGGGCCGTGCGGGACCCTACTAGTCGGACAGTTGGAGTTGTTGCAGTTGTTGTTCTCTTGTTTTCTTTTTGTATTGTACTTTGAGCTTTCTTGTACTTGTACCTTGTAATAAAATTGTTCAAACATGCATGTGGGCTTGGTTTGGGTTTATTTCTATACACTTGTTCTTTTTCCTTTTTGGTGGTTGACTTGTCCTATTTCCCGATCCTAAATAAATAAAAAGGGTAATGCCTCCCATACTTGTGAAAACTCATAACCTTGGTGCTAGTCGCCACCCCGGGGCCTACTGGAGGTGGGACTCGGGGGTCATTATCTCCCTTTCACCATTTCCAGCTCAGGAGAGGCATCTTTGGTGGGAGGGTGTCGTGATAGGTACTTGGATATTTGATATGTGGTTACATGATAATCCAAATGACGAGTGGTGTCGTGAATACTAGGATGGGTGGTTACGTTATAACCTCTAATGCATTGGGTATGGAAGTCGACCGTATGGCTATTCCATTTAGTGACATGTGTGGAAGTCAACCTTATGGTTATTCCATTTAAGTATGTTTATGTTCCAAGTTACCTTTATATGTTATTTGTTATTTATATGGGTTTTATGGTGATCTTTTGGTTACAAATGGGTAAGAAATGATCTTTTATTCAGTGAAGATTATTTAATAATTTATAAAGATTAAAAGTTTTACTTATGATTAAGTATTCATGGTTTACTTGTTGTTTTGAAAAAACTAACAGTTTCCTTTTTTGGGTATCCCTTACTGAGATTTTTATGCTCATCCCAAGTTTTTGAAATGTTTTCCACAAGATATAAAGTTGAATAGGGTCAAGGATGGGATCAAGGAAAAACATGACATCTAAAACATGGAACTATACATATATTTTAAGAGTTTTTATTTTATAAAAAAATGGAAACTGAGTAGAAGTATCTACTTTGTAATATTTTGAGATGTAATAGTTATGTCCTAATTCTCTAATACTCTAAACCTGAAAAGATCCTCAATGTGATTTTCTTATTTAATTCAAGATTATGTAATGTTTTAAGGTCGGGTCCTTATATGTTTTATAGAAAATATGATTAGGGAATATACATATAGGGGTACATGATTCTACAAATGAATATTGGTTTTTCAAGAAATATGAGTAACATGATATAGACTAAGAGAGTATGGTAGATTTCATATTATAATTTAGATCCTTAATGAAGAATATTTTAATATAACCATCACCTATATTTATTAATAAGAATAATTAAAACTAAGATAAAGATATTTAGTTTTGAGGGTAGAATTAAATGACATGAGATTTTAATATATGTTTTCCCCTAACAAAGAAAAATATGTATGATAGATTTCTCCACATGCAACACCAATCTAAAATGAAAACACATAATATATATAATTATATATATTCATATTTACATATTGTGGATAATAAAAATAGTCATCAAATTAGTAGGTATGAATAAAAGTAACCAAATTGCAAAACATATTAATATATGGTTATATATATAAATATTATATTATAAAAATTTACTTAATTAAATATTTAGTTTAAGAATTTATATTTTTTATATTTTTTACTTTTATTAAATAAAACATGAGTACATTATTTTGAAATTATCATTTTATCGAATATAATAGTTTTTTATTAATACCATATTTATTAGGGTTTTATAGAAAATAATAATAATAATAAATTGTGTCATAAAAAATTTATTTTCTAATAAAAAAAATTTTCTCTTTGATTTTCAATTTCATTTGAAATTTAAATTTATATATTTTATAATGGAAAATTCAAAAAAGAGTTCAATTTTTTATATTGACTAAAAAATGTATCATATGATATTTTTTTTATTTATCTATTAATATTCATTTTAGGTGAATAATTAAATATTCTATTTTCTTAAATATAATCCATTTTATTTTATTACTAATTTATACGAACTTTGTAGAAATTTATGGAAAATATTATTTTAAAATAAATTTATTTTTATGTGACATTATAAAGTCATTATTTTCTTGTTTGGTTTTCAAAACTATAATAAAAATTTTAAACATGAGTGTTATTTTTCAAAAAAAATGTTTTTTAATAGATTTCACATTAATTATTTTAAAATTAATTTTTATATATTTTAAAAATATTACTCTAAAATTTAATTTTAAATTTTTATTATGTCCCAATTATATAATAATGTAAATTGTATTGTTTGTAATAAATTATAAGTTATCATAGGTAAGAACAAGATTTCGTGGTTAAAGACAAAATGAAAACTAGAAAATATATAATAGTAGTTACATGAAATCATAATTAAAAATTTTATGTAATGTTTTTATAGGGATTATATCTTTCTTATCTCCTCTAATATCATATATTTATTTATTTTTTTAGCCATGTTCCCTGAGAGTTTCATCAAATTATTAAATAGTTTTTTTATTTTAAAAAAAGTAATCTATTTTTACGTATAGAAGGGGATATTCTCACCTTATATCCCCTCACACCAAAACACAATATGTTTAGACCAATATATACTTAAAAATTAACTCCACATTTCTATAAACCATTAAATTGTTATACTTTTCTGAAAATACCATCCCTCAAGGTCTTGTTCTCTTTTCAAAGGACATAATTATAGAAGTGATGTATAAGATTATAACAACTCCTTCTTAATTTATATTTTTATGTAAAATTATTCACCCAAAAATTCAATTATGGTATCTTAAAATTATAACATTAGTATGGTTATTATACTTCAATGTTATTATATTGATGGGATAAGCATTATCCATATTTCCAATTTCAATAAAAAAAGGAAATTGTTATTCATGTGATATGCAGACTATCACCTCCAACATGAAATTTGTTTCATTTTCCTTAAAAACAATAAATGATTTTTTATAATATGGGTTTTGTTATATAATAATTTTACATCCTTAGTTTTTAAAATGAAACACTATGTTTGTTATCATATAAGATACACCCCATCAAGCTTAAATAAAAAAACTAGATGTTATTATTTAAATGTGGCCATTATAACCAAGACCTTATATTTGAAGGTATGAATAGTAATAACTAATTTTTTAAATAAATATAATTTTATAACTAAATATTCATATATTTTTAAATAATAAAAAAATAAAAAAATAAAGTAATATCAATATTTAGAAATATATTTTCTTCATAATTGGATTTTCTTGTTTTTCATGAATAAATATTATAATTATTTTCATGATATAATAGAAAATATATTTGAAAATTTTAATTTTTTTTGTTTCATCGTGTCAAAATTATCTAAGGATTAATTTTTAAAAATTTTCTGAAAATATTAATTTTTTAATGAATAGTGAAAAATACAGGTTTTATTTTGAAAAAAGTTTTTTATTTACTTTGTAAAATTATGTTTTTTATTAGTTTTAAAATTTAATTAGTTAATTTTAATTTAAAATTAACTAATTAGGTTTTTTTAAATGGATTTTATACTTAAATTTATATAAAAAGTTTATATTTGAAAATTGCATTTTTTTAGTAAAACTAGTTTTCGTTTCATTTTTTCAATTCTTTTTAAATTAAATTATTCCTTTTTCTGTATTTTGAATAATGAAAATAATATTAATAATAATAAGGAACAAATTTAATAAATATTTTTCCTAAATTTTTGGACAACATTAATATTAAACTTAGTAATTTTTATTACCACGGTAAAAAGTAAATCAGGTAATTAAGGGTAAAAATAATATGATAACGATTTGTAAATGACCATAAAACTTGTAAAATAATTATTTTATGAGTTATTTTAGACCCAAATAATCATTGATAATAATTTATGATACTTTTTAGCCACTTGATTGACCTAAAGTCCCCTATAGTATTTTATTTTATTAAAAGTAAAACTTTTCACACTATTTTTTTTAATATGTATAAATTTTTTAATATATATTAATATAGAATATACATTCAAGAACAATTATTATTTTAATATATAAAATATTTATATTTATCATCATAATTTGTTTTTAATTTTTATGGAAATAATAATGTCTTTAAATTCTTCACAATAATGATATGGAGAAATCAAATTAATGATTTTAAAAATATTAAAATAAATATAATATTAGAGAATTAATGTAATCACATAATGTTTTTATATTAATATTACATATTTAAGATATAATAAAATAATTTATTTTACTTATAATTGTCTTCTAGATGTTCCTGATGTCAATGTAGTGAATAATATCAAATTAGACAATAATGATATTTCATGAATATAATATTTTATTGAATTATTTAAAAATCATAAAAATATTAAATAATGAAAATAAAAAAAATGGTCTAATATTTAATCCCCTTTCTATTTATAGTCTTTTTGAAAGTATTTGGTTATATAATAGTTTTATTATTTTTAATATTTTGAGAAATTGCAAGAGTTTCCCTCCCCTATCTTATAAAAGGGAACCTCTTCTTATCAATACATCACACATAAAATACATTTTGGATTAGAAAATATCTAAAAAAATACCTTCATATACCACTTACCATACTATATAGGCCATATTTTTGTCAAAACACTAACCATAGTGGTATTAAGGTGTTATGTAAATGATATTTTCCAGAGAAGATGTATTGTTTTTAATCAAGTGTTTCTGTTTTTTTATTCTTCCTCAAACCTAAATCCTTTTTCCATCATGACAAAATAATAAATCCTATATACTCCATATACTGAGATTTTATTATGTTTGTTTCATGACCTATATTTATCTCCACATCCCTCAAATGGTAACAAAGTTAGTAGTTCATGTGTACGGCGAACTATATCCTTGCAAACCGATATAATTTTTTTCCACCCCTGTCTCTAAAGAATTGTTATAATGATAGATTTAATATTTATATATTATATGAATTAAATATTTATAATTATAAAAATATAATATATCATTTATATTATTATCTTTCTATGAAAATAAAAATGATAACATCATTCTTGTGTGCATATGAATTATCACCTCCATGAAGTGATGTGATTTATTTTTCATCACCACATCACATTGATGATATATATAAGTATATTTAAATAATTATTATGATACTAATTATATTAATATATTTATTTAAATATAAAATTATTCTTTCCGTCTTTACATAATGACCATTGAAAAATGTGAACATTACTCATGCGTACGTATGATCGATCGTCTCCATGATTGTAACATAGTTCATTTTTCATAACCATAGTTAATGGATGGATTTAAAATTATAATTTATGTAATTAATATTATTTTTTAGAGTATGGTATAAAGACACTTTTTACTAGAAACATCATACCAAATTCATTTTGGACTCAAGAACCAAATATCTTCAAAATGTCTGATGTGAACTTAAATAGTTAATTAATTATAAAAACATGGTAATAAGTGAAATAAATTGAATAATAAACTTGAAAATTTTATTAAATCTTGTAAATAATTAATATATGATTATTATTTAGGAATATAAATAATTTATGTGATGAATCAGACTCAATGTAAGGGACTCTTTAACTAAAAAACCTTATTTTAATTGTTGTAAGGACTTATTTTCAAAAAAAATCTCTTTGAGGTCCAATTTTTAAATTATTTTTATGAATTTATATATATGTAAATGAATTTTTTAAAAAGTTTATTTTATAATTTCCCTCAATTTTTTTTCAAAAATTAATTATTTTATATTTTTTGCAAAGGACATTCTTTTAAAAATATTATTTTAAAGTTCTTATTTATCTCTTTTTACATATGGGAAAAGAAATGTTTCTTTACATATCTAGAATGAATTTAATTTCCCAATTTCATTTTTTATTAATATTTTGAATATTACTTTACATGTTTATATATTGACATTCATGGAATATATTTTTGGTTGTACATGAACAATTTTTTAAAATGAGTGATTTTTCAAGTGGAAATTTTATTTTATTCAAAGAGTGTTTTATAATGAAATATTTCTTGAATTATGTTGACATCATGAATCCTTTGAAATTATATTGATTATTGTTTGTTCCATTATAAAAAAATTATAGTTGTTTCAGTGATAAACCAAGGATGGGTGGTTACATTATTAACCAACGATGGGTGGTTCTGTGATAAACCAAGGATGAGTTGTTATGTTATAACCTCTAATGCATTGGGTACTCCGGATATGAAATATTACCACATTAGTTATTCCATTTATATATGTGATATATAAAATTATGTTCCAAGTTATATACGTATATCTTAAAATATTTATTAGGAGTATCCATGAAAATTTATCGATTTTTAGAGGGTAAGATAATGATCTTTTTGAAAAGATGATTCTTTTTTCAAATTAAAAATGGTATGTTTACACCCCGTATGTGGTTGGGGTGGCCTGGGAGGGAGGGGTTGGGGACGCGGGTTATGGGGTCAAGTCCTAGGGCCTTTTTTCAAGTTTTCTTTGTAGCATCATGTTCTATCATTGGAATCTATAACCCATATTTTAAAAATAGTATGTTTAAAAGAATATGTTTTTGTGGGGTTTCACCCAACTAATGGTTACCTTTTTTGTGTCCCTAAATGTTATTTTATTCTAATTCCATGTTTAAAATTTTTTTTGTAATATTTAAGAGAGGATATATGCAAGTATGATAAAAAATTTAAAATTGTGTCGATTTTTCATAAATATAAAATGTGTTTTATTTTTAAGACATTGGATTTATGGAAAAAATTGGATACTTTGTATTTGTGTCCACTTGAAATGTATAGGTTTACCATGTATTTCTTAGTCATAATTCTCTAAAACTATAAACCTGAAATATCCATAATTTTTTAATAACGTGAATTCTATTTTAAAATCACTAAATATATAATTATTAAGGTCATGTTGATACAATTGGTCTTGTTATAGGGTTTAGATAACTTTTGAGATTAGGATGTTTTTTGGTGATGTTATCTTAAGACTTTTAGATATCACCATGAGTTTAAATGTTTATGATTTTCTATTTACTCAATGGAGTAAAAAACCATTTTTATGTTTCATGTGATGTATTATGAAGTGATTTTGAGTTGATTAATTATAATTTTAGAGATTTTATTTAGAAGGGTAATTAAAATATGAATAGAGGATTATAAATTAAATTTATTATATAATTTATAAAGGTAATCTATTTATGAGATCCATTTTAATTTTCATTTTCAATACATGTTTTATTAATTTTTTTCTCTATAGATTATAAATATGGAAGCGGAATGATATCACACAACTTTTATATCACTTTTCAATTATTTAATCATCACTGTCATGGAAATATATTCTTCATATGATCTAGAAGAATTTTTCACCATCCAAATCTCATGGAGGAAACTATTTTATATATTCAAAAATAATAATTTCTAAAAAATTCTATGTATCATTGAAATTATCTTATATTATTTCAATGTATTGAATCATCAACATCATTAAATTAGACTAATAAAACAAAGGACCTGCCAATTTTTATTCTGGAGAATTTTAATACCTATTGGAAGATAATGAAGACATTAATAGCATAAATGAAGACCCTGATGTCTAGATTTAATGTTAGAATTATTTTCTAAGTGGTAATGAAAAATCATAAGGGCATGTTTGGTATATTTATCTATAGAAATAAAGTAATATGAAATATGAAAAAGGATGTGTTTATAAATAGAAAATTTATATATTGTTATTTAATAAATAGTTTGGGAAACAATATTTGGTTTTTGATAAATTTTTGAGTTATCTGTAATACCTATTAATTTTTAGTGAAAACGTTTAATTAAAGAAGAATGACATTAATTTTAGTGGATGTAGGTTTAAAGGTATTGGTTTCCTTTATAGTTTATATAATATTTTATTTTTAGTTAATTATGGGTAATTAAATTTTTGGGATTAAAAATGAAATGTGTGAGTCAAACAATGAGGAATAAAGGTTGAATTATGTTTTCGAATCATATATGATTTTATTTTTTATTTCTATTATTTAAGGTTATTGATAGAATTTTTTCGAATATATTATAGATTATGTGATTTAAGAAATTACATTTTTGGTATGTGAAATTAAGAGGGATTGATGTGATTTGGAGATAAATATTAAATTCAGCACGGAAGGTTATGTGATAAAATCCTTCTAATTTATGGGTTTCAATCCTAGTATATAATAATTTTGATTAATTTTTTTATAGGTCACTTGTTGAATAATCTATGTTGAAATTCAGGTATTACTGTTTAATTATAGAGATTAAATATTTTGGGAAGTTATCTTATCTTATCATAGAAATTGTTGGTTTTTCATCATGTATAATGATATGAGGATTAGATTGTTTTTATTTTATGTATTTTTTGATTTATAAAAGTTTAATATAATGATTCATGCATGAAAAATTCATACCCACCATTTGGATAAAATATTAATTAGTGGTTCAAATTTATTAATGGGTGAATTTATTCTTATATAGTATGTATATTTCCTTATGTTCTTCGACAAATTAGTAAAGTATTATTTAAAGAAGAAACATTGTTTGTTTGTTTTTCTTACCTAAAGTCAATGGAATTTTAACCTATTATAGATTTTTATATTTTTAATAGTTAAATATCTCATGACCATGTCCTATATCACTCTATATCATTATTTGGTAGTTTTTACTCTTTAATTTCCATGTTTTCTTACATGGAAATGGTGTATGTGTTATCTCAGGTGACCTTTGTACTTTACTCTCTTTTCAAGAATAAGTTTTATTAATCCTTTAATATGATTTGGAATATAAAAAATAATGTAGTTTTAAATACAAACCCCTAGTTTTCAATCCCATTTTCATAGTGAGGGGACATAACATATTAAAGGGGGGAGAATGTAACATTGTGAGTTTTTTAAAGAAAGAACTATGTCTGATAACATAAAAGGTACGCCACATCGAGCTTAAATGAAAAAAATATATATTACTATTTAAATTTCACCATTATAACCTAGACATTATATTTTTAGGTATTAACAGTAATAATTAATTTATTAAATAAATATTAATTCCTAAATCAATATTAATTTATTGTTAAATGATTAGGTAATAGTAACATAATAAAATAATTTTAATCATCATAAATACATTTTCTACTAAAATGGGTTTTATTGGTTTTCATGAATGAATATTATAAACATTATATAGATTTTATATAAACATTATTTGAAAATTTTAATTTCATTTTTTTAGAATTTTTAGAAAATAATTTTTTTTCAATTAACAGTAAAAAAATACTAGTTTTATTTTGAAGAATATATTGTATATACGTGAAAAAAATATTTTTAGTATTTATTTTAAAATTAAATTAGCTTCTTATAATTTAAAATAAATAAATTATCTTTTTTTCTGAAATGGAATTTATACTAAATTTTGTATTAAAAACATTATATATTTAAAAATTCATTTTTTCAAGAAAATTAGTTTTCATTGCATTTTAACTTATAAATTTTAAATTAAATTGTACCACTACTATGTTTTTCATTTAGAAAAATTATTTCCATATTTATAATTAGGATTAAATTTAGTATATATGGCCCTTTTATTTTTGGACAATATGAATAGTAAACATAATAATATTTTTTACAATAGTTTTGGGTAAATCAGGTAATTAAGGGTAAAAATAATATGATAAGGATTCTTAAATTTCCATAAAACATTTCAAAATTTTATTATATGTGATATTTTATTCCAGAATTCATAACCCTTTGGCGGAACTTGGTTGACATTAAGTCCCCTATAGAATTTTATTATAATAAAAGTAAAACATGTCGCACTATTATTTTTAATAAGTATATTATTTTTAATATATGGTCATCAATAAGATATGTTATACTAGAAACATTATTTTCAAATATAAAATATTTATCTTCATCATGTCAATTTAATTTTTATTTATACAGAATAAAATAATTTCCTTAAAGGCTTGAACAACGCTAATATAATAATTATTTAATTAATAAAAAATCAAATAAATACTTTTAATAATATTGAAAGAAATTTAAATTGATATAATTAATGTAATAAATTAATTTTATAAATTAAAATAATATTTTTATTATATTATATTTTGTTTGAATTATACATGTTTTCTTGATGTTTTTAATATCAAAGTAGTGAATAGTATTAAATTTGATAGTAATGATATATCTTGAATATAATATTTTACTAAATTATTTTAAATTCCCAAAAATATTAAATTATAAATGGGGATATTTTATATTAAAAAAATTCATTCCCTATTCATTTAAATTCCATTTGGAAGTCTTTGTCTTTAAAATAGTCTTATTATATTTTTGTATTTTGAGAAATTCCATGAGTGGTCATACCCTTTCTTATAAAAAGGAACCACTTATTCTCAATACCCCACATTTAAAAACCATTTTATTTCATAAAGTATCTAAAAATATATATTCCTATAATACATCCCAGCACTCTAAAGGACTTATTTTAGGAATAACACCTACCTTAGTGGTCTTAAGGTGTTATAAAAAGAAGATCATTTAAAGAAGTAGTATCATTTTTAATAAAGTGTTCTATTTTATTTATTATTCAATATCCTTCAAAAATTATTAAACCATGATAAAATAATAAATAAAATATACTCTATATACTAATATTTTATTATTTCAATTTAATTACATATGTCTATTTTCACTTCAATCAAATGGGAATGGAATTAATCATTCAGGTTTACGGTGGACTACTACCTCACGAACCGATATTATTTTTTTCCATCATAATCTCTCAAGGATAGTTATAATAATTGAATTAATTTTTATATAATATATTCATGAAATAATTATAATTATAAAAAGTGGATATATCATTTATTTTCTTATCTTTATATTCATAGAAAAATGATATTGTCATTTGTGCATACGTTTGAATTATCACATCCACAAAGCGATGTCATTAATTTTCTTATCACCACATCGTATGAATTATATATAAGTATATGTAAATTATTACTATTAAATTAATGATAATATATTCATTATTAAAATATAAAATTATACATACCTTTTTCCATAATGATCATTGAAAAATGAAAACATTACTCAAGCGTATGTATGACCTACTATCTCCATGATTTTAATATAGTTCAATTTTTTTAACAATATTTAATTTAGGGATTTAAAAGTAAATTTTATGTATAATAATGTTTATTATTTCATTAATTTTTTCAATATATTATGAAAAAATGAACCCTTTTACTTGAAACATAATACCAAAATCATTTTGGACTCAAGTATCGAAAGTTATTTAAATATCAGAAGTGAAAAATAATAATTAATTAATGTTATAACATAGTAATTAGTGAGATAAATTGAATAATTAACTTGAAAACGGATCAAAAACTAGTAAATAATTAACCAATGTTTATTATTAAAGATGATAAATAGTTTACTTGATGAATCTAACTCAATATAAGAAACTATTTAACTAAAAACCGAATTTTAAATGTTTTAATGATTTACTTTCTAATTGTTTATCTTTTAAGTCTATTATTTTAAAATTATATTTATAAATGTTTTTATATGTAAATGAATTTTTTAAAAAGTTAATTTTTGAATTTATTTCAAATTGTTTCAAATATTATTTTTTTTAAGGTTTTATATAAATGTATTTCTTAAAAAAATATTCTTTTAATGTTCCTCTTTCAACTCTTTTTAAAATGGTAAAATGAAATGTTTTTTACAAATATAGAATGAATGGTATTTCCCAAATTCATTTTATATAAATATTTTGATGCTTAATTTAAAATTTTATATTGTTTCTTTCTAATAAAATTTTTTTTATTGATATGTAGTATTTTATAATGAGTTATTTTTAAAATAGAATATTTATTTTCTTCCAAGAGTGTCTTATGACACAAGATTTAATTATTTATATAGATGTTATGGTTATTTGTAATTATTTATGAAGACTTGGGGTTCCATTATAAACCAATTAAGGTTGATTCCATGATAAACCAAGTATGGTTGGTTATGTTATTAACTAATGACTAGTGGTTCTGTGATAAACCATCGATGGGTGGTTGCGTTAAAAAATCCAATGAAATAGGTACTCCAGAGATAGAAGTTGTCCTTATTGGATTTTTCATTTTAATTTGGGATATGGAAAATGATTTCCCAAGATACCTACTAATATCTTCTATTCTTGCTCATGAGTTTTCCTAAAAATATCTTTCTTTTCAAAATATAAGATAATAATCTTTTTGAAAGCTGATTCATTTTTCAAGGTAAAAGGTGTGATTAAGAGAAAATGTATTTATGGGTTTTCAATGGACTAATGGTTTCATATTTATGTCCCTTACTGAAATTTTATTCTCATCCCAAGTTTTAAAGTGTTTTTCAACTGAATTAAGGGGGTCTATAGACAAGGATGTTAACAAGTGTAAAATTATGAACATTTTTTATGAAGATAAAACATGTTTTATTTTAAAGAATTTTGTATTATAGGAAAAATGAATACTATGTATATCTTTCTACATGTAATGTATGGGCTTTCCATGTATTATTTAGACTGAATTCTCTAAAACTCTAAACCTAAATGGCCATCAAGATTGTAATAATGTGAATTATAATTCAAAATTTCAATAATAGGTAATTAATATGGTCGGGTCCTTAAGAATAATTATATTTATGAAATATTTTATATTCTTAAATTATAAACAATATTACTCCCTTTCCTATTCTATGAAAAATGAAATATTTATCCATTATTATATGTTGACTACTTCATATAGGGAAATATATATTTCCATTTTTATTTTCATCACTGTATAGCATTGATGATCATTATAATTAGTGTAATAGATAAATAATTTTTTCTAATTTAAAATGTTTCTATAAATATAGTCATGGTAACCTATTAAAAATATCATCAATAAAAATATATGTTAAATTTAACCATAAAAAATAGAATTATATAATAAAAACATAATTCCTCGTACTTAAAAATAACATCATATAGCTTGTATTCTTTATCTAATTCATTCTAATACTAATATGAAACACTAATAGAATAGAATAAGATAATTATGTATATGGTATAATGATATTACAACTAAATCAATTAATAATCATCAATTAATTGTGGTAATTGTTTTGTTTGGTTTGGTTTAACCATTAACTAGGAAAATGAAATAAATTTATATCCTAGAAGAGATTGGGATATTAATTTATTGAAATATGTGAAACAAATATGTATATTTTGATATTTTTATGGTTCTATATTTTTAATATAAAAAATGACTGATTATTTTAAAAACACTATTAATTTGGTATTAATCATCGAAAAATTGTTATTTTGAAATTCATCATTAAGGATCATAATCAAAACTATAATAAAATAAATTGTAAAATTGTAAATAATTATATAAAAAATATTATAGATTTTATGATCTAGGAAATATGAACTTTGGGAAAATAATAACTACCAATATCGCAATTATCAAACTAGATCAAGATGATCAAGATTACTCACACTCGATATCAAGAAAATATAATATCTAAATAATATACATTTAGAGAATAATTATAAATTAGGTATATAAATTGTTATATATTATTAAATGGTTCTTAAATAAGTGGTTAATATAGTATATTTTAAAAAAAAAAGAGGTTAGAGAACTTATTGACTAACAAAGAATTATGGAAAGGGTTTCATATTTTAAATTTTCACCCATTAAGATAATATTTCTATTATATATCATGTTATAATTGGAATGGTTTACCTACATCATAATTATTTTAAATTAAAATAATCATGTGTTTTTAAGATTCATATTCTGGTCACATTTAAATGTCTTTTGATTCAATATATGATAGTTCTGAAAAGAGGATATTTTGATCAAAATCATTGTTAAACTATAAGGGTTTAAATCTAAATAACTCTTTATTGATGCATTATTATATATTATTCACCAATATTCATCATTATGGTGTAAATACATCCCCTTCACATTGAATACATTAAAAATTTGATGTCTGAAACATTACCTTCATTTATTCTCTCACTTTTATTAGATTTTTATTGATATCTTACCAAAAATATAATTGGTTTTCCATAACTAAAATTTATTTCTTGAGATATTGTAACCCCCAAAGATTTTATAATATAAATCTCTCTAAATAATTTAATTTCATTGATATCTTTCATTGCATGCAATCACTAGATTTAGAAAAACATATAATACTATTAAAATATTATTATTTAATGTGACAATGGTTGCATAGCTATTGAAATAGAAGGTATGAATAAGATTGAAAAAATTGTGAAAATATAAGATTTACACACATATATAAAATGAATTCGCTTCCTGTCAACAAATTATATTTAAAAATAAATACAACCCAAAAATAATGTAAATGTTTTATAGAAAAAAAATTTATGACGCACAATGTGTCTTTATCATAATAAATTAAATTAATCTTAATTTGTGAATTAATTTAAAGAAATTTTTATATTCTTTATTAAATAATTTCTTTATCATTCTTATAATATTTCTTATATACTGGAGATAATAATAATTATAATTTTATGCTTAAAAGTTTAATTTTTTATAAAAATATTTTTTCTCGCATATTGTGAACCTATTTAAATATAATTTATTTTAAATATTTTAAAATTTACCTGAAAAAATGAATTTTATTTTTAAAATATTCTTATCAAAATTATCATAGAATGATTTTTTTTGATTTTTCTAAAAAACTATTAAATATTTAATGAATAGTAAATAATGATGTTTTTTATTAAGAATTTTATTTTTGTTTAAATATTTTATATTTGGACCCGGAAATTAAATAAATATATATCACATCTTAATATGTGGATATAACATAGTTATCCACACCATAATAATTTAGGTTTATTGCCTTTAGAAATATGGATACATAAAAAACTATTTCATAAGAGTCTCTCATTAGGTTCTTTATAACTATAACGCTTCTTAGACATATCATTCCTATAACATTTATTCAGAACCAATGGAATGGAAACATAAAAAAAGTTGATATGAGATCCTCATTAGGGGTTAAAAGGGAGATATTGGTGATCAGATAAGAATAATGGTTTTATAACATGAGCTTAACATTTTAAATCCATACCCTACAAATCATAGATCATAATCTGGAGTCATGGAATAAAGCAAGGAAATACATTAGACATGAATCATAAAAGAATAAAAAACACATTAGGCATTAGTGGATAACATTGGAATAAAACAACTAATTTTGGAATACACTTATGTATTTAAATTATTTTCATTAGTAGTCAATTCTCGTTGCCAAGACTATCATAGTGGAATAATTTTACTCCTCAATCCATCATGATAGTCAAGGTCCACTCTCAATATTATCATAGTGAACAAAGTCACTTACTAAATTGAGTCCACTCCTCATTCCATCCTTGTTTGCCCTAGGAGATATCAATCTTTACCCAATTAATTTAGAAGAGTTATATTTCATACTCATCACATAATTAAAATCATACTTATGAGAGACACAAGATCATAAAACATTCATAATAAAGGAGTTATAGGTCATACACATCATATAATGAAATTAATATATATTTGGGCCAAAAGATCATAATACATTCATAAGATCCCATGAAAATAAATGGGTTTCATAAAAATTTAAATAAATCAACACCTATTAAAATGAAAAAAGTTTCACAATATTTCCATCATTTCATCTGATAATAACCTGTGGAAAAATAATCTAGTTTCAAAGGCATTTTATCCTTGTGTAACCCATATATAACAAAATAGCTTTTATATACACAATTTCAAAATAAAAATAAACCATTCAAATAAATAATAATAATGGTGTCCATGGATCTTATCCTCAATAAAGTATAAGTTATATTAAAGGATATTTTTCTTGACTAAATGAAAAACCATTACAAGAACATTAAAATATTATTGAGGCCATTATACTTTACATTTTGATATCCTTTCATTAAAAACTAAAAATATCGCACATAATAAAAAAAATTGGAAACTTATAAAGGAATATAAAATGCACAGAGTGGTCATGTCGAATGGAAATTTTTTTCATTCCATATAATTTAAAATAACATTCCTTCTATACATTTTTTGAAAAAGTCAAAAAGTATCTCATTTAGAAAATGATAAGAATATTACTTTTAATCCATTTTGAAAACATTAAAACATGGGTAAAAATGTTGTTAAACCATAATTTGATAATATTAAAAAACATATCTAAAACATTTTTATAAAAAATTGATATGGATGAAAAACAAATTCGATCAAAAAAGTAAATAATATAGATTTTCATGAAAACAATAATGTTGATATATAGAGAAATTATGGTAAACAAATGATATTAAAGCATGTATTCTAAGGTAATTAATATATTATAATAAATTCATTAGTTTATTTTTATATATATTGTATTATTTTATTATAAAAATAATAATCATATAAAATTCTTATTAATAATGACATTGTTACATAAAATTGTTAACTCTTTGGAAACGTTCAAATCATAAACATTATGAAATAAAGAACCTTATATTGGTATTTATATCCCATATTCTTTATTATAAAAAAATTAAGGAAATTTATCAGAATTATAAACACCACACAAATGTAACCATTTTTGTATAAGACATGTGTCCCACAGAAATGAAAATTAGAAGAAAATCTTTAACCGTAGGTCCGACACACTTCATACGCATTGGAAATTTCATTATAATAAATATATATTTATTATACATAAATATCAGAAGCATAATCATATATATTATATAATTTACTAATTACTTATAACCTTTTAACACCTATTTGTTAAAAAATTATTTAAATTACTATCCCTTGTGATATTTTCTATGTTTCTCATATATATTTTTGTTTAGTAGTTTTGGTACTAGTAATTTTATCATTTTAAGCGTATGTCTATAATTTTAATAATAATTAAATATTTTATATTTTCATTATATATATGTTTATAATCATCCATAAAATTATATATTAACAATTGAATTACTTTTTTCATGGAGATGGTAGGACATACGTATGAATGAACATTGTTTTCATTTTTTGACGGACAAAAAAAACAATAGTAAATATTACATCACATTAAATAAGGGATTATTATATAATAAAAGTTATATATATTCAAAAATACCATAAATATTACCTTCAATGTATAATGGAAATGAAAAACAAATCACATCGCTTCCTGGAGGTTGTAGTCCACATATATGCATGAATGACATTATCGTTTCCCAATGGATTGAATGGTAACAAGGTAGACTTAATATTATCATTCCATAAGTATATTTTTGTTATAAATATCATATAAAACTATTAAAACCATAATAATAATTATTATTAAATTATGGTGATGAAAAAATAATTGTACCTCTATGTCGAGACGGTAAGCCATACCTATGAATGAGCGAAAATTTCACTTCTAATTTGATGGAAACAGGGTAAATAAAGGTTGATTATTAATTATAATGTAATTTCAGTATATATAGTATACTTAAGTTATTATTTTATGAATAATATAATACATTTATGTGATTTAATGGAATAATTAAAACAGAAGTGATTAGTTAATGCGATTACCTCCTCTTTGAAAAAAATCCTTTAGATCTCCTCTAAATGAATATTAGGTTGGTCTATTGGGATGTAATAAACCTATATGATGTGTTTAAAAAAGTGGAGAAGATAACTTGTAAGATTTGTTATGAATATTAAGGCTGAATTTAGTCTGAGTAATATAAAGTATGGGTTCCCTTTTATAATTGAGGGGAGGGGCACTCATGGAAATTATTAAAATATTAAATTAATATAAATTAATTATTATATAAAAAATGATTCATTTGATAATATTTAAATATATGATGTGTAAGTGTTGATGTTATCACATTATATAAAATTTGGATGAGTTTGATATACATTTTTACACTTATCTTTTGGTTTTAACCATTCATTATCCATTTTGAAAATTATTGTAATATTTAAATTTTAAAACATTTATGGGATAATAGTATTACTATAAAATGAAAAAAAAACCATAAATTGAATATAGTGTATTTTTACAACCATATCCATTTCATTTTTCTGAATCTATTATTTGTTATTAATTTTATATCATTTAATAAATTATTATTTATTATTAAATATCATCAACGTAATTTTAGACACTATTCATTTAATTTGGCATTAAAAAATTAAAGACAATAGGGAAATTAGAATCTAATTCTTCCAAACCACCCTTCTATTTTATATAGATCTAAAATATTTGTAGGACATAAAAAATCATTCGTATTATATATCTTTTAATATTTTTAAAAATAATTATATGAATTTTTGGTAGTTGAAGAAATAATCTATTAGAGTTTCAAAAGTATTTAAGGAAATTGTATAATTTCTAAAAATTAAAAATAAGTTTATTTAATAAAAATAATTTAATTAATATAAAAATATTCACTTATATTCATTCACAACATTCCTTTATCTCCATGTGGACATAAAAGAGATATTCGAATCTAAGAGACTAACATTCTATAACATTCATTGATTTAAATTTTATATAAGACATTTTCATAGAAAATTATATATTAGAAAACTGAGTTTCCAGGATAAGGTGATAAATGTATAAATATATTCATCCAATAATAATTAATATGATAAATTATAGCCTTATAAATTATTTTTATCCTAGATTAACATGATTTACTAATATTATGGTGATACATTTTACCACGGTTGCTATTTATATTTACAAAATATAAAATGTGTGTTTTTACAAAATTTTATCATAATGATTCCAAAAAAATTATTCATTTTAAAAAATTTAATACCTATAAGTGTCATAAACTAATTTTAAAATATGTTAGAAGAAAATTTCAAAATCCACTCTTTTAGAAAAATTCATTTTTAAGCATAAAATAATATTTTTATTTATTCAATGAATAGAAAAAAAATATTTGATCAGTGTTGAAAAATTTTATTTATTATATAATATATAAATTTAATTTACATAATTGACCAATAAATATATATTTTTTTATGATAAAAACACACATTATACATAAAAACAGTTTTTCAAAAGTCATTTTTTATATAAAATAATGTTTTATGTTAATTTAAAACAAAAATAATATTCCAATGAAATTAAATGGATTAAATAAATTTTAATAGAACAAAAATTACTTTTAATAAATATTAGAAAAAATTATATTTCTATGTTCCTGAATTAAATATCATTTTTATTAAACTATTATTCAATGGAAAAATAATATTTTTCAAAAATTTGTCAAAATATCATCTGAAAATAATTTTTATATGATGTTGTCAAAAATTATGTTAATTTTAAATTTTTTTATAAATTTTTTATATATTAATAATAATATTTGTTTCAGAGAAATAAAAATATGGTGAAAATATTTTTTGAAGAATAAAATGACTTTACTAGAAGCTGAATGATTATTTTCTAATCATTTATTAATAAATCTATCTTGAGTAGGAAAAATATATATAAATATATGTATATATTATTAATTACATAATATAAATCGTACCTTCCAATATAAATTATAGATTATAATTTCCATATTTAGATAATAATATTAAATGGTTTGTTTATGCTCGATGTTGTGTAAAATGCAAGCTACCAAATAAATTAAATTTAATTTAAAAATATAAATATTAAATTATCGGGATGTTAAATTCTCCCACACATAAAAAAATTGATTTCTCAAAATTTTAACTTATGATTAGTAATGAAGGGTTTCATATTTTAGAATTCCTTTAATTAAAACTCCATTATAAATGGGGTTTTTAAAGCCTCCTCTTAGTAAGAGATAATGATAAATATGAATTTCATTTCGAATAATAGAAAACTACATATCTGAATATTAGAACACTATTGGGAAGTAAAAATATAGATATGGAAGGGAGAAATAACTCCCAATAATTAATATACATTAATAGAAAATATCATCATGTCAAATATAACCTTCACAAAACTGTAAATATGTAATGGGCCAAAAGGCCATTTTTTTCTTAGGATTAAAAATATATAGAATTGTTTTTTACTTTGTAGTATTTCTAAAAATGTTGAGGTATTATTTTTTTATCCAGATAAAGAACTGAAGAAAATAAAAATATTGTTTTATTTTGATACCATAAGAATGAACTCATTATTTGGTTATTATTTGATCAATTTCCTCTTCGTATCATACACTAGGAAAATGATATTTGAGATAAAAAACATATTATTATAAATTAAAATTTAATCATTCATTATATCAATAATTCATTCCATCAGTCTCTGAATATTTATAAAAAATGGTTTCAATTGGTTATCCAATATGATAAATCATACATCAAACTAAAGAAATAATATCAAATGTTCAACGTAATCCATAAGTGGATGACTTGAAGATAACTTCTTGGCCTCTTGTTGATCTCATTCTGGGAAAAGATATATTTTATACTTATACATTCAGTGTATATCCCATATATTTTACCAAAGAGATAAATTCTCTATATATATAAGGAAAATATTATAACTTCCAACTCATGATAATGGGTTGGATAGTTCTATTTGTGGGTCTTTATCTTCCTTTATTCCTATGAAATAACTTTATAATTTTTTATAGGAAACAACCTATTCCACTCCTTAACTAATCACTATATATCACAAACTTATAATTTTCTTATCATAGAGTAAAAATTATATCATTAACTAATCTTTTATTCAATTCAACAAAAAATTATTCACATTCCTTTTTCAAAATGAACATAAGCACTTCACATGTATTCTTGGTTAAAAGGTTATCCAATCATGATAAATTTAAAATGAATCACTTATAGTAATCTACCTAACAAATGAAACTACATACCTCAGTAATGTCCATTGGTGTAGGTAATTCTATAAATACCTTTATTTTTGTAGAATCAAGTAAGAATACTTTCTTGGAGACAATATGGAAAATCATAGAATGTAAATGAATTCATAACTCACACTTTCTAAACTTCACATATAGCACTTTTCATTTAGAGGTCTCATGAATGACTCACAAGTGATTTAAATTATCACCATAACTCATAGAATAATCCAATATATCACCAATGAATACAAAAAAAAATATTCAGCAAGATAGTCCTTTAATATTATCTTCATTATATCCAAAAAAGGTGAATTAAATAATATAAATGGTATTGGGATAAAATTATAATGTACATAAATCATCAGGAATGTTTTAATTGAAATTTATTCCCTCTTTACTTGAAATTAATTATAACTAATATAATGGTCAATCTTTAAAAAATATTGAGCTCTAAGAGGTTGATATGTTATGTCATCAATGTGAGGAAAAGGATAATTTTACTATATTATAATTTCATTTATTCCCCTATAATCAATGCACAACCTCATAGATTCATCTTTCTTATTAATGAATATAAAAGGGGCTACCCACTAGTTTGTTCATTAACTCTTATATATCCTTAGTGGGAATTCTATTATAATTATATGATATTTTTCTTTCATTAGTGATTAAATCCATAGAAAACTTATCCTCATGCTATTTAGGATGTCTATTTAATTCCTCAAGAAAAGGATTAATGAATACATGAATAATAGTAACATCAAAAATTTTATGATTACCTTCTACGTCCACGTATTTTTCTTTCTCTTCATCCCTTATAATCTCATTTATATATTATACGAGGAGTAGATTTTGACCTGCCTCAGATGATGAAGTCTCCACTATAAATAAATATAATTAAAAATCTTCATCATGAATCTTATGTTCCTTATCCTTTAAATAAATATTTGCATCATTATTTGAACCCTTTTCCTTTTAAATGACTATATGAAATTCAAATATTGCTATGATAATAATTTCCCCAAATAAAGAATTTTTTTTCCTAATATGGATTTCCTAAAACATCTTTGTCACATTGAAACTTCCAATTTGAGATTTGATGAAAACTCCCTTTATAAGGTGTTTAGGTAATATATAATTTTCTTTAAAAAAAATTAATATATAAAATATTTTTTTGATCTACAATAAAATGAAACATTGTAAAAAACTCAAGCTTATGATTGAATAACCTTACAAAAAATAATTGGGTACTACCACCTCAGTTATAGTGATTCAATAATATTTTCATACTTTACCTAACCTCTTCTGTGGTAAATTCCATTGGTTCATGGGACGTTTTTTTAAATGATTTTTTTTTACATATTGTTTAAGAAAATTTAATCATTTATTTTTTCCCTTTCATTCATAATTCATATTACCCTTATCTGTACACTAATAGAATACCATGCCTAGTAAGAATTTACAAGGATGATTATATCCATAATTTTCACAAGATAGAACTTTCTTAATTTCCATCTTATTTTTTGACACATTCCCTTTTTCTTGGTTCTCAATTGAGATGTAATTTTCATGATATAAATTGAAACTATAAGATCTATAAATATCATTATCTATTTTTTTGGAGCATAAAATTATTTCAAAATATGATGAAAATGTTTGATATACTGGAACACTTTAGATAATTGGTTTAATAACTTCAAATAAATTGTTGATCTTTCATTATATAAGGCTTGGGTATTTCATATAATAGTTTACCAGTATTAATAGTAATAATCATACTATATAACACTTTATTATTCATTTTTCTTTAAGATATGGAAATATATCATCATTTCAATTCATTACCCCTAAGGGAAATATTTTTCTAAGTATACCTCCTTATAAGATCTCTATTCTATCTATTTAATTTCTTCTACCGGCCTTGTATACATAATCAATGACCACCATTTATCTTAATAAATCTTGATAAATAATAATTTATGTTTATCCTAATCATTTTTATCACATACCAAGGAAATAAATATCTTCTCATGGGAATTAATTCATTTCTCAGCTACCATTGGATTAATAGTCCAACTAAATAATGTGATCCTCTTTCACAACAAACGATTCAAAAGAGGAAAATGAAATTGTGTAAAATTAGGTCTCTCTATTTAGGAAAGATTATTTTTTATAACATTATTATTTTTTTCCTAATATAACCATGATATTCTTAGTTCTAATAATAATTATTTTTCCTTCCTTAGTAGGTAAATCTCTATATTTTTCATGAGTATAAATAGCCTTATTTATTCAAGGATCCATTTATAATCAATAAAATATACTATATTAGATCATAAAATTATGAATCATAATGTATAATTCTAAACCTAATGTAACATATAACATAAATAAAAAAATTATTCATTTTTATTCACAAAATATCATGCATGGTTTCCCTAGAGATATCATCATTTCCAAATCTATAATAATGTTTTTAAAATAAAATGTTAATAATCCAAATTATATCCTCAAGGACTCTCAATCCAAGTTTATAGTAAGGCCCTTTTTCATATAAAAGGTAACGCGTGAGTTAAGACCGACATGATTTTTTTGGATTTATTACCCCAAGGTACCTATGTGCAAGATCTAATTCAACTTTTATTATTGGGACAAAGATGTATTTCTAAGAAAACCCACATAATCTCTACCATAAAAAAATAATACGATTTTATTCTATACTTTTTCTCAAATTCTATATTAGTATTATGTTCCCTAATCAATGTTTTCCTTACTATAGTTCATAAGGATTATACAAAACATCCTCTGATACCAATTATAACAACCCATACTCCAGTAACCAAGATATTGTGTCTACTTTATTACATAAAAATAAGAAAGAAGGGATCACATCACGAAAGATTAATATTTTTATTAGTCATGTAGAAATAAATACATACATGATAATAATTTTATATTGGGAATAAAAATTAAAAGGATATTAATGAAAAAAAATTGTATCCTTTAACTCATTCAATGAATTTTTCATCATATCATGGGGAAAGGAAACAAAATAAGGGTGAGTTCAAATACTGAGTAAGGGAAAAATTTAATGAATGATATCATGATTCAATAAGTAAAAAAAATATGAAAGGGTAAATAGCTGGTAACAAATTACATTTAATAAATAACCTAACTATCATAATTGGATAAGGCAAATTAAATATGTAATTTTAAATGATTGAGAATTCATGTCATCTAATCAATTAACTAAGAATTAAATGAATCCATAATTAATATCACTGTTAAAATATCATGGATGATAATAAAAATTTAATTCTCAATTAATTTAATGATTAATTATATGACTTCATGAAATTAGGAATCATTATATCTTTACTGTCAAGACAATTCCCAAGGTGGGTTAAAATTATGTATAAGACTGCATTTAATGTAAGATTATTGATTTGACACATTAGACTACTAATTAAGTTAGGTTTTTTCTATAATATTTTCCCCAACAATAACCCCATATCCAATTTATTATTTATATATCAAATGATCAATTTAATTCATGAATATTATGCCATATCAAAAAAAATTATTGAATACATGATACGAATTTAAAATATTTCCCTATTTAATCAAATAACATTCAAAGTAAAAAATATATTTTAAAACATTATATGGTTATGAAAATTATCAAATTAATTATAAATTTTTTAAATATATTTAATATAAATTTAATTTATAATAATAAATTGATCACAATAAAGTGATTGTTTAAAGATAATGTTACCAATCAAAAAAATAATCATGAAATTAGAGGTGACTTTCAAATTTTATCCCATTGAAAAATAAAAATTTATTGAAACATTTACCATAATTAATAAAAAGGTATTAATGTTAAATACATAAATGGGGATGTATATAACCCACAAAAGATTTAATATTTTCATATTAACAAAAAAAATTCAATGAAAAAGATATTTAGGTGAACTCTCATACCTCGTACTTCCTTTTGGTAGTATATTCCATATCCTTAAATATAATGTTTTTAAGAATGTTATTAATTCACAACAAAACCATATTTATGTTTGTAACAACAAAAAATTACCCTCCTATAACATTATGAAACCTTTTTGTTAATAATATTTCATTATTTTAATTGTTTCGAGTGTTAATTGACTTTATTTCTCATGAATGTATTTTCCTTAGATTTATAGTTCTAATGCATAGAATATAGATACATAATCTCAAAATTGTTAGTAATGTTTAAAAAAATATGTTCCAATTATATATATTTTAAGAATTATTTCTTTTTTTGGAAATGGAAAATGTATCGCATCGCTTCATGGAGATGGTAGGCTGTACATAAGCACGAGCGGTGATATCATTCCATTAATGAATGAAAGGCTAAAGAGTTCGATGGTATAATGATTTCTTATAAAAAAATATAATTTCATATATATTATATATATTCATTAAACTTATCCTTATTATCTTCTATGTAAATCCATGGTAAAAACCAATCACATCGCCTAGTGAGGCGATTGTCCGCCATACATGTGATCAATGTTTTTGAATGTTAATCATAATTGAAAGTAAGTAGGAATATGATTTTTTATAACACCATAAGTATAATATTATTATAAATAATATATATATATATTAAATCCATCACTCTATACAATCATGAGATGTATTGGTGTAAAATGAGTTTCATTGGTTCATGAGGAGGGATTTCATCATTCACATGATTGAAAATTGTGTTTCCTATTTGAGGGAGGAGTAGATGGAAAAATATTATTCCCTAAAAAAAATTGAATCTTAGTATATTATAGATGGTGTTTTTAAACTGTAATATTTAATATATAATTGAAGTGGGGAAAATAATAATGAAAATGAAATATCTTCATTAATTTAATTACCGTCTCTTAGTTAAAACATCATTTCATCTCCACTTAAAGACCTTAGGGTAGGTTTTTTGTGAAAAAAACTCTAGATTGAGGATAAGGGTGACAGGGAGTGATTTATATAGGGTTTGGTTGAGCCAAGGGTTTTGATATGTGTGAATAAGTTAAGGGATAAAGTTCCATTTTATAAATGAGGAGGAGGACACACTTATAATTTTTTAAATTAATAAAGTGTACCTATGTTTTTCACAGTCCACAAGGCTAAAAAATGGATCATTATTAAAAATTGGATGAGTTTTGCTATAAATATGGTCATCCAATGGGTTTTGGAAAATTTTAATATAATTTTTAACCCTTATCTATAACACAGAAACACATTACAATATTTTATGTTAGAATAAATGTTATTTTTTTATATGTAGTTCCATGTTAAGCTTATGCTACACACAACACATAATTGGCTTGCATTGTACACAATAGTGGGTTTTACAATCATTTAAGGGAGAACCAATTTTAAAATTAAATTTGGTAAATTTTATAAATTTAATTTTTCAAAATAAAAATAAATTCTGAATTTGGAAGTTTAATATTTGTTTAGGGTTAATTTTTGGTATTTTTTTAAGAAGTTTCATTTTTTTATGAATAGTAAAAAATACTGCACTTTAATTAAAACCCACCTTTTCATTTAAATAATTATTATTGTTAAATTAGTTTTTAAATTAGTTTTTAATGTCATAATAGATCAATTATAAATATATTGATCCAATATATTTCATTGAAATAATTTTTATATTAATATTTGATATAAAAATTTATTGAACTTTTGAACGTTTCTACTTTAATAACCTACTTTCTCACCACATATGTGACATTAACATTAATATAAATTTTCTCACATTTGTAATTTTATTTTTGAATAACGGACTTAAATATTTTTAATAAGTATAATACTTTTGGCCTAGAAATATCAACTTAATTTTTTAATAACAAGATTAGTGAAAGTGATTAAAATTAATTATGGTGATAAAGGTAAAATTAAGCTTAATAAGGAACTGAAACTTAATCTTAAGGACAAAAATGACCTAGAAACTTGTTCAAAGGACATTGGATGACAATAATTATACCATATATCCTATTTTTTATTATATTATTGGTTTTTTTGATATTATTAAATGTAATTTCTCTGTAAAAAATTTTATGTTAGGAATAAAGAAAAAAGATAACTTTCATTACATTTAAAATTAACAAAATTTTGAGATATGTAAAAAACATCATAAATTCAGTTATACATATCCTTTTTAAATGTATATGGGTTTTTTTAATAATAATAATTTATTAATAATTTTTAGAGATGTTTTAGTTACTTAAAATGCTTAGGAAACGCAAATATAGTTATTATTTAGTTAACAATTAACTGAAATTAATGATACTATAAATATTAAAATAAAAATTAATTGACTGAATTATAGTGTTTACTTATTTTTTAAATGAATATATCATATTAAAAATATTTGAAATTAATATATTTTAATTCCAATATTTTTTGATGTTTTAAAATTAGAATTAAGTAAATAATTTCAAAATTGACATTATTGTAATTTTACAATAAATGATATTTTATTAAATGATTTAAAATTAATAAAAATAATATATTATACCATGTTATTTTTAAGTGTTAATAAATATAAAATATGTTATATTAATGAACCAATTTATCTTTTATAATTATCATATTGACCCATATATTGTAAAAACATGTTAATACGATTTAGGTTTAAGAAGTGTTTTAGAGCATCATATTCACTTGTTTTAAAATAAATTTAAAAAAACACATGCTATTATTATTCTATAAATTATATATTATATTAATAATTATGTTTATATTTATGGGAAAATAAATGTCTCTTTATTTAATTCATAATGGTTAAACTACTTAGGTTGGAAAATTAGATTCTTTAATAAAAACAAAAAATGATAAAATTGGGTAATATTTGAAGTTAAGGAACCAAATTATTAAAAGGAAAATGTTTTTATGTTTTGGAGGTTTTTATAGACCATTATTCCCATTTAATCCATTTTTTCTCCATTTTTTAGGCATATTTGGTTTTTTATACCTTCTATTAATGAATACCTTTTGGTATTTACAAGAGTGTCACTCCCCCTCCACTATAAAAAGGCAAGCACTCTACACCTTCCTCACACCTATCAAGCCACATTGGCTCATAAAACAATCTTCCAAAATAGTCTCCAAAAACCCCTAACCTCATCCTAGAAGCACACCATTGGGAATAAATCCACATAAGTATTCCCTTTGGTATAAACTAAAAGGAGTTTGCTGATTAAGAGGCAACGTCTTCTCTCAAGCTCTCTAGTTTCATTTCGAGGATCCACCCCCCTAAAATATCATTATCCTGTGATTTTGTAAAAAAAATTATTTAAAATATATGGATATGTTTTATTCTAAGGTTTCTACCTACACTTACACACACCTTCATCTAATTGATAATGAACATGTTGTTTCTGTGTACGGTGAACTACTACCTCACGAAATGATGATTGTTCATTTTTCCATTACCACATTTAATGGTGTCCATTGTGATGGTAAATATGTTTATATATGATATATATGAAATTTATAATTCTTTTATTCTTTTATAATAATTTTTTAAAACATACTTTTATTCTTTAAATCTTGTGTAAATATGATGATTTCATTTGAGGAAGTCTGGACTACCACCCCTTCAAAGTGATGTGAATCATTCATGCCATAAAAGGATTGTATAAATGATGGAATTAATAATAATATGTAACATATATAAAATATATATTATATTTTTATTATAATATACATATATCATTTACTTTTAATACAAAAAATAAATGAATATAACGTTTATGTGTACGTACAACTTACCATCTCCATGAACAGTGAATTTCATTTATTATCTCCAAACATTATAGATTATCCTAAATTTATATGTATAGAATATATATGAAAATTAAATAATGGTAAAAATTAAGTAGATTTTGAACTAATGATCTTTTTAAAAGGAATAAAAAATTAAAAGTCCAAACATAATTGAGAAAACAAGGCAATTAACACCTGAAGTAGTTAAAATAATTGAAGACTGTTAAAAAATGGTAATAAAATATTATAAATAATTAATATAAAATGTTATAAACATTATAAGGGTTTTTTAATTTATTATCATATTTTAAACCAATATATTGGAGGCTAAATACCACATAACAAAATGAGGGTTAAGTTAAGTGATTCTTGTCTCACATTTATTTCCTAGAGGGATACACCATTTAAACCATTTACTTGTTTTGTGTGGTGTATCTACTACACATTTAGATATATTATATCATTATTTCAATTTAGTTCATGATATTAAAATTTTAAATTGTTTATTACTCTTTCATGGATCTCATGAGTCAAAATCTACTCAAGTAGTAAAGGATTTTCATCTTAATTTGCATACCATTGAGACTTAAATTATTTTTATGCACCTATTTAATTTTATATATTGTATATGATACCTTTGAGAAGTTATAACATGAATCTATTTACTATAATGATATTATAAGTTTTATTTAACTCATGGGGAATTATAAGTTAAATGTTTCAAAGTGGTATGGGACACTTTGGAATGTTTAAAGATTATTTTCTTCAAGAACGTTTTGATGATCCTTAAATGCTATTTACATTCATCAACATCAAAAACCGTTGTTATTACTTATCCTCAAATGGGTAATTATAGATAAAACCCTGTTATTTATTCATTATGGAAAATTGATGATAAGGAACATTATTTATGAATGATGGAAATTATCCTACAAATGTAGAATACATTAGATTTAGTGCGTGATATGTGGGGCCTGTTATACCCCTCAATACATCAGTAGAATTCATGAGACACAGTAGATATGGTTTTTTATGATTCATTAACCATTTATTAGATAATGGAATGAATCCTTGATAGTATTATATCCTTGGCATAAAACCTTAATAGTGTTAGATTCTTATCATGGAGCCTTCAACATATTAGATTCTTCGCATGAAGCCTTGAAATTATGAGATTGTTGGCATGAAGAATCAATTATATGTTTTAGATATCTATATTTATTCATTACATTATTATTTATTCTGTTATTTCTATTCCATGTGATTATTAAATTAGTTATAATATTTATGTATCGTGTTTGTATTTTCAAATATATAGTTTATTTTATTTTATTAGGTATTTTGTTCATATTTTCTATTTCCTAATATATTATGGGTATCATGTATGTAATATGGATTTACAATACTACTAAACAGATCGATCTTTTAAGATTTTATTCAATATAATCATTTGAATGTAATAAAATAATGCACTGGATCTGGTCTTTTTGGGTCGGGGTGTTATATTTGGAATCAAAGGAAGTTTACTAGAAACTTTAGAAACTAGATTTAGAAAATATAGAATAGGTAACATAAACCTAAGGTTTAATTTGAAGAAAATTATAGAAACAAATCCTAGAATTTTGGTAAGGTGTATATTTTGTGGCTATTCCAAGCAATACAACGTTGTCTGGATACTATAAATAGATGTGGATCTATCACAAATATACCTTGGAATAAAAAAACTAAACAGGTGTGTCGGACTTGAGTTTGTGTAACCTGGTACATGATAATAGAACTTACTATGCACCTGGTTTTTCACTCCTAAGGGATACACTTAGGATAGATCTCGTTTTCTTTACCTATCATTATGAAGGATTTAAAAGAATTTTTTCCCCAAAGTAACCAATGGTTATGATTCTCTTTTCTATGGTGCATACATTTATTTTTTGGGTATACCATATTTTGAATTATATTTTATAATTTTATGAGTTAATAATGTAATTTCCATTGATTATAAATTTATCATAGTAGAAGTAATGTAAACCTCACCTATACAGGAGATCCAAAGAGTAAGAGATATCATATCATATGTGGTCTTAAATTAATATTTTAAAGGGAACTAATATACTAGGAATTATTATCATATAAGGAAATATTATCATGTGATAGAGAGATGAGTATATATTACTCTAATTATTATGAATTTTTAGGAATGCACAAGAGAAAGAAGATAGTTTAAAAAATATGGATAATGGGATGAAGGGAAAGAAGTATTTTCTTGCATGTGACAATTATAGAAAGAAACACCCTGGTACTTCCTTGAAGGGGATGAGAGTTTTTTATAGGTATAGGGAAAAAGCTGAAAATGTTTTTTATTTCAAGGGAATAAAAGAAATTTCAAATGTTTGATTCTTCAACTGTAAGGAGAGGAGACAATATGAAAATCAATATCTCATGCATCAAAGTAATATACCCCAAAATAGTATAATGAGTCACGGTCAAGATTTTGTGGAAAGAAAGGATATAAAAGAATGATTAGTTTTATTATTTTAGGATTCAAGTGTTATTTAATTTTAGTATTTTATCAATAATGTACTGGTTTTAAGAATTATAGAATATATGAGGATTGAATTGCAGTAATTTTTCAGTAAAGATTTCAGATCACATTTTGAATGGTACAATGAAAAAAAAATTAGTGGCAAGTTAAATTTTTTTTAAAACACATGTTAGAGGGAAATATAATCCCTAATATGTCACTAGTGTTGATTTAATTTAGGAAAAATAGATGATTTATGTAGAAAATGTAAACTGAATAGTACTAAATACCATGGAAATGATTCAAAAGTGTTGGATCATAATATTTTGGAAAGGTTAACCATTTAATAAATTATTTATGTCATAATTTGGATATGGTTTTATAGATTAATATATCACATAACTATACAACGAATCTTGTTCTAAGAGATGCTATAGAAATAGTTCAAGGCATGAAAAAGGGATAAGATTGTTCTTATAGAAACATACCAAGAATGTAAATTTACTTATATTCATAGAGAGTGATAGAATTCCGCAAATCTAGAAAAAATGATGTTGAATATAAAAAAATTCCTAGTACTTTAATTTTTGATGGATCATATGGCATCTTAGATCATCTCGGATTTATTGTCTTGTGATTGTTAACTTTCTCTTAACCATGTTCTCAAGCACTCTACATCAGAACTTGATTGTTATATTTTTCTTCTATATCCATGTTTCCATTTCCCACCTATGTTCTCCAAATAGGGAACATAGTTACATGACTATTTTACATTACTTTATCCCTTATTAAGAAGATGTCTTATTAACCCTATTTATGATATGGGTTTTTCCAAAATAGTATATTTTCAAATATCAATTCACTGATTACTAAGATCAAGTTTAAATTACAAGGATGAAATTTAAATAAGGTTGGGATAATGAAACACTCAAAGACATTTAAAATATTTTAATGTTATAATAAATGTTTCTTTATCTCTTTTTACACGATACCATGTTACGATTATACTACACACCACAATAAGTGAGCTTGCGTTGCATGCACTACTGGGTTTTATCGCCATTTAATGGAACATCTATTTTAAAATTAAATTTTATAAATTTTATTTCTAAAAAACAACATTTTTGAATTATAAATGTAAAAAATAGTTTAGGGTGAATTTTTGGTACCTTTCTGACAAGTTACATTTTTAGATGAATAGTGAAAAGACAATATTTTAATTAAAAACAGCCTTTTTTATATAATTATTAGTGTCAAATTATATATTAAATTTGTTTTTCATGTAAAAATAGATCAATTATACTTATATTATTCCAATTTAGATCATTTAAATCATTTTTATATTAAAAATATATTTAAAAACGTATTGATCTTTTGAACGTTTCTACTTTAAAAACACTCTTTCTCGCTACATGTGTGGGATTAGCTTTCATCTTATTTTCCCAAATATGTGATTGGAATTTTAAAAAGATGTATGTGGTTGTAATAATTAAAATATTTTTATTCCAATAAGATCAACATAATTTGTTTTTAAAAGGATTAGTGAAAGTGATTAAAATTAAGCACAATAAGGGAAAATAACTTAATCTTATGTACCAAAATGACCTGTAAAACTTTTCCCAAAGACATTGGACGCTAGTAATTAGACCATATATTCTATTGTTTCTAATTTTATCTGTTATTGTGATATTATAAAATGGAAGTGCCCTATATAAAGGGTTAAGTAAGGGAAAATACAAAAGGAAACTTTCCTTACCTTTAATATTTTTAAATCATTGAGATGTGTAGAAGACATCATATTTTCAATTATAAATTTTATTTTTTAATATAACTGATTTATTTTTATCATAATAATTTATAAATAATTTTTAGATATTTTTTTGTTTCTCAAAATGATTAAAAACAACAATATGGTGATTATTTAGTAAATAATTAACTAAGATAAATGATACTATAAATATTAAAAGTGAAGTGAATTGACTAAATTACTATATTTAATTATTTTTTTTATATTAATATATCATTCCAAAAATCTTTAAAATTCATATATTTTAATTATAATATTTTTATTGATATCTTAAAATTAAAATTAAATAAATAATTTCAAAATTGACATTATTTTTATTTTAAAATAAATGATATTTTATTAAATGATTTTAAATTAATAAAAATAATATATTATGAAAATTACTTTTTAAGTGTTAATAAATATTAAATATGTTATATTAATGGATCAATTGGCCTATTATAAATAACATATTGACCCATATATTGTAAAAATATTGTTAACACGGTCTAGGTTTAAGTGGTGATTCGGCGTGTAAAGTGTGCTTGTTTTAAAATTAATTAAAAAAAATGTGATTTTTATTTTATAAATTATATATTAAATTAATAATTAATTGAATATATATTTACTAGTAAATATAAATATATTTTATTATTTATGTTTAAATTACCTAGTTTGGAAAACTTGATGCTTTAATAAAAAAATGATAAAATTGGGGAATCTTAGAATTTAAGGAACCAAATTATTAAAATTCACTAATTTCTGTGTGGTGGAGGTTTTTATCAACCATTATTACCCTTTAATACATTATTTTTCTATTTTTGAGGCACATTAGATATATTATACCTCCCATTAATTAATACCTTTTGGTATTTATATGAGTGATACTCCCCCTCCACTATATAAAGGAAATCATTATACCTTGTCCTCACACCTCTCATGCCACTATGGATCATACAAAATATACACAAAAATTCTCCCAAAATATATCCCCTAAACCTATAATAATTACTTTGGGATGAAATCCACATAAATAATCCCTTTGGTACAAACCAAAAGGAGTTACCCGATTAAGAGGTAACATCTTCTCTCAAGATCTCTAGTTTAATTTTCCTGATACACCCCCAAAATCACCTTATCATATGATTTTGTAGAAAAACAATTATCCTAAATATACTTATATCATTTCATTATAAGGGGTTATATTTATAATTACACACACCTACATCTAATGGATAATGAACATACTATTTCTATGTTCGGCGAACTACTGCCTCACGAAAAGATAATTATTCATTTTTCCTTTACCCCTATCATGGTAGCCATTATGATAAAAAAATATTTTTATATATGATATATAAGATATTTAAAATGTCTTTATTATTTGTAATTTTTTATTTAAAACATATGTTTATTCTTTCCATCTTGTGAAAATATGACAATTTCATTTGAGGAAGGGTGGACAACAACCCCTTCAAAGAAAAGGGACTCACTCGTTCCGTACATAAAATGTATACATGATGGACTTAATAAAAATATTTAACATATATATAATATATATGATACTATTATTATAATATACATATATCATTTAAATTTAATACAACAACTAAATTAAAGTATCATTATGGCGTATGTATGGCTTAGTATGTCCAAAAACGGTGCATTTTATTTCTTATCTCCATGAATTATAGATTATCCTAAATTCATATGTACTAAATATGTATAATAATTAGATCATGGTTTATATTATTTAGATGATTAAATAATGAACTAAGTAATAGGAACAACAAATGAAAAGTCAAAACATACTCGAGAAAACTAAGCAATTAACACCCGAAGTAGTTAAAATAATGAACGAGTGTTAAACAAAGGGTAATAAAATATTAAAATGAATTAATATATGATATTATAAACATGATTATGGTTATTTTATAATTTAGTAACAAGTTTTAAACAACTATACATAAGGATAAATACCACAAAATAAAAGGAGGGTTAAGGTAAAGGATTTTTTCTCACTTTTCTTCCACTGAGGCATACGCCATTTACATTGCTTACATATTTCATGTGGTGTATGTACTGAAATTTTTTATATATTATATAATTATTTCCCTTTATTTCATGATATTAAACATTTAAATTTATTATTAATATTTCATGAATCCCATGAGTAAAAATCTACTCAAGTGGTAAGGGATTTTCATCTCAATTAACATTCCATTGAGACTTGATTTTTATTATGCATATGGTTTATTTTATTTTCTATATATAATAACATTGATATGTTATATTATAATTCTTATCATTATCATGATATTATAAGTTTCATTTAATTCACGGGGAATTGATATTTAATTTTTTCAAAGTGGTATGGGATACTTTGTAATGTTTAAATATTATTTTCCTCAAGAATGGTTTAATGATATTCAAATCATATTTCCATTAATCAAAATTAAAATACCTTATGGTTAATTATATTCCATTGGGGGATTATTTAAAAAACCATACTATTTTTTCAATATGGATATTTAATGATAATGCACAATATTTATTAATTATGTCAATTATTCTATATATGAGGAATGCATTGGATTTAGTATGTGATGGGTGGACCCCATTATAGCCCCTTGATTCAATGGTAGGTTTTATAAGAAAAACTAGGTATAGTTTTGGCCAAGTCACTACCCATTTATTAGATTCATGGAATGAATCCTTGACAATTTTTGATTTTTGGCATTAATCCTTGATAGTATTAGATTCTTTTCATAAAGCCTTAAAAATGTTAGATTCTAGGAAGGAAACCTTTAAAGTATTATATTCTTGGATTGAATCCATTATGATATGTTTTAGATATCAATTATCTTTAATTTCATCATTATTTATTCATTTACTTATATTCCATAGAATTATTTGATTAGTTATAATATCTATGATTGAGTTTCAATATCAGATTATTAACTAAATTCCATCTGTTTCAATTATCTACCTTTTCATGTTGACTTATTCTCATTGGTTTATTATTTCTTCCACTTTACTAACCCTTAATGATCATTTGGGATCACACTTATTATGTTTTATTTCACTAGGTTATGAATAGGAATCCTTTTAATAATTTTCAAGGTTGCATATTCTTTTATTTTATTTTGTATCGTGTTTTATTTTCTATTTCTCAATGTATTATGGGTATCATGAATGTAATATTTCTTTCCAATATGGCTAAATTGATCGGTCTTTTGGGATTTTATTCCTTGTAATCATTCCAATTTAATAAAATAATGCACTCGATCCAGGCTTTTCGTTCGAGGCATTATAGTATCCTCTTAGTTTAACTCCCCCCTCATAAACCCATTTTTACCTTAACCACAGTAATTAATATTAACTATTTTCACTATTAATATTGGTGAAAATTTAGGTTTAACTCATTAGATAATATAAATTATTTTGATTCCAAATATGGTGTTAATTTTTTCAAATTCTATTCAAAGATGTGGAATAATTTAATTTAAAATTTAAATTGAAGATACATTAAAAAAGTAGGTTTCCAATATAAGAAAATCAAAACATAAAAATAATTTTATATAAAAATTTAATATTTAATGGATTAAAATTACCAAATTTTGATTAATAAATATAAAATTAAACTGATTTTAATTTTAAAACCTTATAAAATTTAAATGGTTCTTTTAAATTATTTAAACGATGATAAATGTTTTAATAAATATTAGTATTTTTTAACTATTCGTCGAAAATTTAAACTTTTTAAAATAATGTTAAAAATACACCTAGGATAATTTTTATATAATGATTCCCAAAAAATTAAAATCATTAAAAATAAATTTCATTACTTTGTAAAAAAATAATTCTGACATAATTGAACCAGATGTGAAGAATCCATTTATGTGAAAAATATTGGTTTTTATAAAGAATTTCTATTATATTTATATGATTCATAATTATAATAAATTGATAACCAATGAAAATGTGTATTCCATATTTTTGATAATCATATTCAAACCCAATAACTTAACAGATATGTTATAATTGTCACGCTAAAATAATAATTTTTAAATATTGAATTATATTTCACTTAAACTCAGTGTTTTCTATATCATAAGATATTTAAGAAATTAAATTTATTATAAAAGTAATATATTTAAAATTAATTGGGTGTTACACATATCATTTTCATCATCATTGGGAAAAACATTACTCAAATAACTTTACTAATTCATTTTTCATCTTTCCCCATAGGATATCGATTTACATAATTCCCATAATTCCTCTATTTAAAACATTAAATAATCTGAGATACCTTTGAGAGACAATTATTCACATCCATTTCCTAAACCGAACATTTCATTTTTCCTTGGAAATTACTTTCTTAGTTTCCTTCTTTTTAATCACTCAATGAAAATTATCATTCCTTGAATAAATTTTATTCAGTGATTATTCCTATATTCTATTAATATTGGAAGGTGTATCATATTGCTTCTATGGTATTTATGAACAACCATCATTTCCATCTTAGTTGTATCAAGAAACTCACTAAAGTCGATATTTTTAATAAAATAACGGTATGACTAATTAGAAATAATCAAAACGTTTCACATTCATTTTAATTTATTGATTTTTTCCATGTAAATCATTAAAATATATCTAGTAATATCTTCAGATCTAGGGAATAAGACAATGCTTGATTCCTAGGTAATGTGATTTAAGAATTGATATTTAAAAAATATTAAATATATTAATATCATGCACGTTCAGTTTTCAGGAGAAAATAAAATAAGTCTAAAAAAAGTCTTAGATTATATGTCTAATACTTCTATTGAGTTTTGAATGTGGGTTTTACCCTTTGAATGATATAACTTATTCGATGTCATACATTTTGATTATGTAAAGATATTAGTGAAAACAATAAAATTAATTAATTAATATATTTATTTTATTATGTTTTGATGCAGTGACTAAACATACTCTATTTGAAGACAACTATGCAAAATCCCTAGGGTTAATTGTATAAAACTGGTATTGAAAGAAACCATTGGATAAGATAATTAGTGGTGATTATAATGGATTACAATATATCATAGGATCATATCGGTACTACACGGATCACCTATGCAAACATAATTCATGGATCTCTCCAACGATGAAGAAACATGACCATTTATTTTCATCACTTGTTCCAAAATCTAGGTCGAACATTTGATTTATGTGGATCAATACCATTTCCTTATCTCATGTCAAACATGGATCAATTCCAAATATCAAAATTGATTCATCTATTGAAGTATTATTTCATCATGGTTTATTTATAGATTTATTGTTTTTATCCAGCTTAGTTCATCTAATTATATAAAAAATGATGTTTTTTAAAATAAAAAAAAAAGTAAAGGTTTGATCCCCATCTTTATAGTTTATGGTTTTCTCACCCTTTGCATTGTATATTCATCACGGGCAATTTATTTGGGCAACTGTTTTATGGATACTATATATTTGGTCATTTCAAAATTGTTTATCAGAAAAGTGGATCAATATTGTGGGTATAGTTTTCAATCAAGGGTGTGATAGGGGTGAAACAATTATAGGGTATGATTGGTGATGGATTGGGTTTTAGATCAAAGGCTTTCCTATTTGTGGTTTGTCATTCCGATGAGGCAGCGCGATGATGAGTGTAACTCAATATAAATTGATGGCCGGATTTTGGACAATGGTGGTGCCCAATATCCAAAAACATAGATCATTGTGTTTTAGGAATGATTAGTGGAATACCTTGAGGTGATGATAATAGTAGAGAATATTTGTTACATTTTATCATTTCTTAAAAAAACCCATGACTACACAACATGTATTATGAAGAAAACATTTTTTTGTGGTCCCACTTTTTCACTGCTAAGGTTTACATGATGAGTTTAGAATAAAACATTTTATGATTTATGTAACATGATCTATGAAATCATGCCAATGGATTAGCGTGCACCCTAGGGTGCACGTGCAGTTGGGAATCCAGGAACATGGATAGGTACACAAGAATGTTCAGGTATGTGGGCATAGCCATGTGTACATGGGTTGGCATACAGGCATGAACAAAAGTACACAATATCAGGTTGGATTCATGGGAAGTATATGACCTGATATTAATTTCATGGGAAACACAGTGTAACACCCATTACATTCTATATACTTCAATAGATATATATTTGATGCCTTTAACTCTTCTACGTGTAACAATTTTTGTTGAGTATTTTCTAATGGTACTTCCCCTCAAGAGTACAATATGGAATTATATTCACAAATATGGATTATGATCCCCTCTTATTGATGTGTCTCATAAAGATTGTGTGGTGTCCCTCTATGATACTGAGGTGTGATACTTTAGTATTCATTTTTATACCCTAGGTGGGTTTGGTTTCATCACAATGAATTCCTTGAATTTGATGTTAATACCCCATCTCGAATGTCATTTAAGTAGGTTTTGAGGAATCATTGGGCATACAACCACCAATATAGAGAGTTTATATATATTGGGTTTGTATTTTCCCACATCGGTACTGGGTGTGATCTCCAATCTTCTTGTTGATATCATCAAAGAACAATGAGTTTTGTTAAGTTTGGCATAATGGTAATGAAAACTTTTATGAGTTTCTATAGTGATAACATGGATCATGGAGTGGGTTCTCCCAAAACCATAATTGTATGGAATGTTCAAGAAGAATACTATAGAATACTGTTTGGTTGATTCTTTCTAGAGGAGTTTTTCCTTCCTAAGAATATTGTTTCCATTTTCATTTTTATATTAATGTTATTAGATGATTACTCTTAAAAAATTATATTTAGTTATTTTTGGGTGTCTTATCAGATATTTTTATACTCACACCTACATGGAATACAATGACATGTGTCATGTTCAATGCAGATAGATTACATTTTGAAAAGTCCAATAGTGATTTAGACTAGCTGAAGCATAATGAACTAGATATCCCAAGTCATGTATTGGTGGTTTCATTTGATAGTAGTTGCCTCATAATTACTAGGATATACTATCTATTAGTTTATTTTGGATGGAATTGTATTTTTCTCTGAGATTTTTTAAACATTCTGTTATACTATAATTATAGGATTATAGATGTATGAATTCATTTATATAATTTAATTATATTTTTGCATTGTGTGGTATAGAATATATGTTCATTCATATATGTACATTACACTAATTCCTCCCATGTGTGAGATATTTCAACTGTGTGATGGTCACCAGTCCTTAACCTATGAGAGGAAGGTTTTTGGTAGTCATGGATTGGACCCCTTCTGGATAGGTTGTTAAAAAGTGTTATATGAGAATTTTATTCTTCCATAGGACCATATTTGGTGATATTGTTTTGAGATTTATTGAAACAATGTTAAATTGTTTTATGTTCATCTTTGTGCCCAGGGGCCAATGTAATGGTGAGTATGATGACATATCCATTCACTAGCACATTGAAAACCTTCTAATTGACTTGGTACATGGTGAAATTTGTTTTAGGGAAAACATTGGTACAATAAAAATATAGTAATGATTTTTTTTCATGTCCTTAATTATTCATCTCTTCAAATAATCTATTTGACTATGGATCATCTTGTTTATTTTAGGATGCCTCTGCAATTATAGTCACCAAATATTCTACTACAAGATCATGAGGATGATCCTCCAAATGATAAGGATTTAATATATAGGGTTTGTATATGAGGTACTACCTTTGGTTGTTTTTATAGTTTTTCCACCACCAATTGAGTAGAATATAGTTCCAGTAATACTGGTTGAGGATTTATGTAGGTTTAATGCTCTATATGAATTTTAATAGTAGTGACATGCTAGGTTTTAGGATGATCCAGACCCCCAGGTAGTAGAGGAGTGGCTAGAGGAATTCATCCATGTCTTTAGCTTTGCAAGGGTGCATTTTTTATCAGATATAAGTCATCACAGTGAGTCTTCTTTAAGGATTTTATGGGTGATGGTGGAGTATAATTAATTAGTCACATATTGAGACACCTCTCTCCTAGTCATACATTGATCAAATATTTATAGAGGAGTTCTATCTGGCCATGTTGGGATCATTTCAATCTCAGAAGCATTTGAATCTATAGTATGGTAGTATTTCCAGGCTGGAGAATTTTGAAAGGTGTATTGATCTCTAATGATATTCCATGTATAATGTATAAGATTATTTTATAAGGGATAAGACCTTAAAGTAGGTATTATCTATAGATATCGGGACTTCCATGATCCCCACCTATGTCAGAGTACATGAGTGATACATAGTAGTGCAGAGCTTCCTAGAAGAGAAGATACTGATAGTAGGTGTTGGTAATAGGAATACAGGGGTTGAGACCTAGGTAACAGCTAAATGATGGCGGTTTTAGAGATATAAGAGTTCCATATGCTTTAGAATATGATCTCAATACAAAGGATTAGTAGTGAAAGGCTATCAGAATGGCTTGAAACAGCCGAGGGAGAGGTAGTGTTTCTCATATGGTGGTTGGGGACATCTTTCGCGGGGTTATACAACATGTCATACTGCTGATCAAGGGATTGTAAAGGGACCTACCATGTAGAAATAGAGGTAGGATAATTGATGTTTTTAGGGAACCAAACATGGAAGAGGAGTGGGTAGAGCAATAAGAGGTAGTAGAATGTTTTACCTATGTCTTCCACCCCAAGTGATCCACATCAAGATCATAGAGTTAATCGCTTGGGATGAGGAAAATTGCAGAATATAGGGCTTTATAACCCTAAGGATCACAAGATAATACCAGGTATGATCCATGACATTTCAAAATTATATATATATTCATATACACAAGTGTGAGTCATTATTTTCTTGTAAATTATATGGTTTGAGACAGAGAGATTTAGGTTGATCCCTAGGCTTTACCATTATGATTGGAGACTCTGACTGAAGGTAACTCAATAATAACATAGTTCTACTAATAGGGTGATCTAACTCATGGAGGTGAGATTTTTATATGTGATTTATTTTTGGACGCAAGGATTCCTTATGACAACTTATTAGGTATCAAATGGATATCTGTAGATTATTCTTAGTTTTACTATTTTAGGTCGAGGTTACGGTGTGTCTATTGTAATGAGATGAAGATTTCATTTGTGGGTGTGAATAAAACCCGGGTATGGTCGGATTGAGTAATACATAGTGGAGTGGGGATAATTATTCACATGTTGTCTAGAATTAATTTGGATAAGTGGTTTATTTAGACCACTAGCTTCTTATGGTGGTGGTAGAGTACGATTATATCATACATGAGGACATTCCATGATTAACTCTCTATTGAGAGATATACTTCTACATTTAATAACAACCCAAGATAGACCAGATATGTTTACAAGTTCATTGGATGTATCCTACAGAACTTCATGAGCTTGGGGTATAGTTGGGGGAATTTCAGAGGAAGGGATTTATGAAATATAGTGTTTCTACATGGCAGACCCAGTGTTTTTTTCCATGAAAGAGGATGATAGTTTGTGGTTATATGGGTATTATCGATGATTGAACTATGTGACCAAGAATAATAAGTATCCACTGTCATGGATTGAATACTTGTTCTATCAATTTTAATGGGTTAAATTGATCTTAAATATTGACCTTAGATCATTATATCAACAGTATTCTATACAAGATGGGGATATACATAATATGATAGTCAGATGTATCTATGGAAATATGAATACATGGTGATGTACTTCAGTGTAATGAACTCCCTATAAGTGTTCATTGGACTCATGAGTTATATAATTCAACCTTTCGCAGACCGATTTATGGTGGTAATCATTGATTATATCCTAGTGTACTCGACATATGAGGAGGAGCATGCAAGATTCTTGATGATGGTATTGGACACAATCTGTGAGAATCAAAATTTTAGGAATCTCTCAAAGTGTCATTTCTATATTCATGGGGTCATCTTTTTTGGACACTTTATCTCAGAATAAGTATTCATATAGTATCCATTGATGGTTAAGGTAGTTCTATCATTATAGAAATCCAAGAGTGTTTCAAATGTACAAAGTATCCATGGGTTGGTAGGGAATTATAAATATTTTGTATCCATTTTCCCTATATTTTCTTCGAACTGGATAGATTTTATTTGAAATCAGAAGCATTTTGTGTGAAAATAATGGTTATAGTAGGATTTTTAAAGGTTTAGGTGTAGATTAATGAGAACACATATTATGAGATTTATAGATGAGGGTGTCTATTATGTGGTTTTCTATGATTCTTTAGGGACCAACATGGTTATGATCATATTTAGTGTTAGTAAAATATTTAATATGGGTCTAGGAATTTTTTCCACCTGAGCTAAACTACATGACCCATGATATTGGTCGATAAATGGGTGTCTTTACCCTGAAGATGTTATGAAACTACCATATGGGAGACTAGTTTATCATCTAATCAGACAATAAGAGTGTAAAGTACATATTATTGTAGAAGTATTATAACATCAGATAGAGGAAATAGATAGATTAACTCTAGGTCAATGACATTGAGATAGTCTATACATGTATTAATGGGATCATGGTGTAAGATGATCTTAGTAGAAGAACTTGTTCTCAGATATTGGATGATGTGTCATAATAATTATCCTCATTGTAATTTTCCTTAGTGAAAAAGGATGGTGATTCATATCTACAGTTGATGGTTGTTACCCAACCACTTTCATTGCATGTTAGGGAAGATTATTATTGAGACACTGACTATGGGACCATATATACTCATATATCCTATGGATGTTCTCTTAATTAATTTTATAAAGGTGTTGATCACATTATCCTTTTTAAATAATGGAGGATGGTACCTGTATAGTTATGGGAGGAGGTGGTGAGGGAGTTTCATACAACCCTATTGACATTAAATCTATTAGTGGTTAAGGTATATACAGACAAATGATGTTATTTTTGGTGGCCTAGAAAATATATATATATATAGTCAATAGTTCAACTCTATATGCCATATATATCATAAATTGATTTTTGAGCAGTGGGTTCTATTGGTTTTAACTCAACAACATGAGGTTCTATAGTTAAGTGGGATGGGGTATCTACCCACTTCATGACAGGGTTACCATGTATGTCTAGAGGACAGGATCCCATCTTAGTGATCGTAGTCTAACCCATTAAGTCATCCCACTTTCAATATATTCATGAGAAGAGTTCAATAGATATCATGTCATTCCTTTATGTGTAGGAGATATTTTAACTCCATGGAGTTCCCTTGACACGATTTTTAGTCTATTATTCCCAATTCACATTGTGATTTTGGAGAGGACTGTCAAAGGACTTTGGGACTCATTTATGTTTGATCATGTAATTCCTTCCAATATTAATGTCTATATTGAGGGGATGATTCATGTTTTGGAAGATATGATGTGGGATTTCATGTAGGAATTTTATTATAGTTAGGATGATCTTCTACCATTGGTATAGTTTCGGTAAAAAAATAACTACCATACAACCATAGGTATTGAACCATTCAAGGATTTTCATGGGAAACCCTTTAAGAAACAATTGTGTTGGACAGCTCTAGGATATTCAACACTCATGGTTACATAGTTGGTTAGAGCTGTGACATATAAGGTATATATCATCCAAGAGCATATGAGGGTTTCAAAGATCCATAAAATGTAATATTTAGACTAACTATAGAGTCTATTAGAGTTCAAGGAGGGAGACCACACATTCATGAATGGATCACCATGAAAATAATTATAGAGATTTGGATGGGTTGGTAATATATATCTGAGACTCATTTGACGTTTTCAGATAATATGTAGATTCGGTGTGGTGATAAGATTCTTTGCTCTATCACCTTAGTTAGACCCATTACAAAACTTATTCTATGTGTCTGAGATGAGTAGGTGCATGCATGACTCGTGAAATGTTATCAACTAGGGTGAGTTGGACATCAAGGATAGAGCTACCCTTACTGAGTACTTGGTGGGGATCGAGTATTATAATGATTGTATCCTCTATGGTATAATTATTCCATTGGTGCATGTTTCGTGGTAGAATGATAATATTTAGGAGATACCCATATGTGAACCTAGACCCCAAATCCTTTTGAGTAGTATTTTTCACTTTTCAGGGTTAAAATTCTATAATGTGGAAAAAATGTAATATCTCAAATTTTTCCTACAATTCTTTGAAATATATCATGTAATATTTTCTAAGAAATTTATTAATACAATGAAAAATTTATGAGGCTCAATGATCATGAAATTGATATTTTTTTAAAATATTTTAAATATATTAAAATCACACATTTGTAGTTTTCCTAAAAAGTGAAATAACTCCCAAAAATAGGTTTGGATAATAAATATGAGGACTCTATTGATTTTGGAACAATATGTTTAACCTAGGATGACTTAACCTTTGTTGATGCCAGAAATTTAAATAAATCTTTGTCACAAGAGAAAATAAAAAACATAAATTAATTTATTTGAATATTTTATTATGTTTTTACATAATGTCCTAACTTGATCTATTTAGACAAGGCTATTATTAACCCCAAGGTTTAACCAAGTATCCATGGTATAGGGAGGACTTATTGAAAGATAATGTTAGAGGACATCACGGTGGATGAAAACTGATTATAGGATTAGATTGGAATAACATGGATCACTTACGCCAACAAATTTCATAGAAATCACCAATGATGGAAAGTTATACCCATTATTCATTAGTGGTCAATCCAAACTCCAAGTAGAAATTTTTATTTATGTGGATTAAACCCATTTATTTACCCCTTGTTGAACTCAGATCAATTTCATTGAAAATAATTAGATCATGTAGTAATAATTGATTTCATAATGGCTGATTTATTTGTTTGTTGTGTTTAACCCTCTTCATTAAACTAATTCTATGAAAAGGGATTGAGGATGAAATGAAAAATGTTCAAGGTTTATTCCTCATGAACATTTTTTATATTCTTCTCCCCAATTTCCTTTCACGTTCATTGTAGGCAATTTAATTGGCACATAAATCGATGAGTACTAGGTATGTGGATGATTTCTGACCATCCATTAGCTCAATAGTTCAATTTTTTGGGAAATGTTTGTGATCAAGGGTGTGATTGAGGTATAATAAAAATGGTGTATGATTGGTGATGGATCGAGTTTCATATCAGCGGTCACCATGATTATGGTTTTTCATTCAAATGGGGAATCACTATGAAAGGTTTTACCTAATTTGTTTCGACAAACAAATTCAAGCCAAAGGTAGTGGCCAAGATCATATGACCAAGATCCTTTAGTTTAAGATGGGATTAGTGGAATATTTAAAGGTTATGATGAGGTATGAAAATGTGTGTAGTGTTTTTGAATTTATAGAATATCATAATAATTGAGTTTGTAGTCTAGAGAAAATACACCGTTTAGTCCCTCTTTTATGACGCTATTTTTTCCATGCTATGTAAACGATAACATGCCATGTGAAACATTCCAAATTCCATTTGACTTTATTTTTATGGTTAGGCTTCTACGTTAGGGTGCACAAGAAGTCTCACACCCAAAAACACATGTAGGTACATGGGTAGTGCTGGGTATAGTGGCACCACCATATGTACATGGTTTTGTACATAGGAAATACCATGAGTACACAGTCATAGGTTGGTGACATGGGTAAGGACATGTACAGGTAAAATTTTCATGTGAAACACTTTGTATAATCAATTACAAAAATTTTATATCCTAATAGATGGGATATAGACTTTTGTCACTTCATTTTGGACTAGTATCAGTTGAGTTCATTCCCATAGTCTACCCCCTCAAGGGTAATATGTATAATTATGTACATATATCTAGATTGTGGTCTAATCAAGAGAAGGATTCTCATATAGAGTTTTTGGTGTCTCTCTATGAGACTAGGGTGTGATACTATATTATTCCTTCTTATACCCTAGGCAGCGTTTGTACAATTAGTGTGACCTCATTGTGTAGTGTGTTGATCCACCATATAGCAGGTTACCTTAATAGGGTTTGAGGAATCATCAGGCATAGAAAACCCTACATAGAAAGTTTTTCCAGATTAGGTTTGTGGCGTTGCTAAACTATCAAGGGTGAGATCCCCTATAGTTGTATCAAGGTCATCTAAGACAAGTGAGTTCTCTTTGATAGGGCTCAATGGTCATGATCTCTTTTATGAGTGTCGCGTGCTATAACATGGGTCCCATAGTGGGTTCTCCTTTAATGGTCATTTTATGGATGTTTTAAACAAAAACCAATGGATTAATGTCTGATTGAGACTTCATGGAGGCTTAGTGTCCTTCTTTAGTATATATGGGTTTCCTTTTTTTATTATATTATTGTTATAAACTAACTACTCTTAAAGATATAAATTTGGTGACTTTGAGGTGTCTTACTAGCTATTACTATTATCACCTAGGCATAATCTCAACCCACAAGTGGCATGTATTATAAAAATGAAAAACCTTTCTATGGAGTCCTAAAGGGTCTAGTACTGGGTGGAGCATATTGATCTAGATAGGCCGAGGTATATACCAATGGTCACATTTTTCATAAGTCTCTTCTTATATAGATGGATACACTTTTTTAGTTTCTTTTGATTGTTCTTGTATTTAGACCCATGATCACCAATACTTTGTTTACATTTCTTGTGGGTTTATAGATATTTGAATACATTTATATCCACTATTTTACATTTCATGTTTTTTTGGAAAAGAGATATGTGTGTGTGGTTTCAGGAGGCTAATGCCCAAATTTTGTGAGATATGCCTACTTGGTATGGGTCGCCATCCCTTGGCCTATTAGAGGCAGGTTTGGGGTATTTGTGGATGGAGCCCCATCATGATAGTTCATGAAAATTTATCTCTTGGTTCAATTAATTTTTCATGTTTAAAATAATTCCATTGACTCTCACATTTAACATTAACATGATTTCATAGGGTTATATCCATTGATTAAAACTAAAAAATTCTGTGTGAACAAAAATAGTCATAGTGTGAAGCCACATAATCAAGAAAAATAAATAAAATGATGTATAAATAGTTACACATGATTTTATGACACCTTTTGATTAACCTATTTCATTCATGATCATTACCAAAACATTAGGATTCTATCTTATAATCAAACACATCCCTAGTAATCTCACAAATTTTTTCTTATCCTAGTTCCAAAATCCTAACTAAACCTTTCTCTGGTACCAACTACAATTACCCAAACTTTTTATACCTATATATCACATCTGAATTTATGAATATAACATAACAATAAATTATATATTAATATAATTATAGTAAAATGGACACATAAATAACCAGTTAATAAGAGTATCTTATTATGTTCTTCATAATTATAATCCTTTGTAGACATATAATTCATATATCCTTACTTAATAAATAAAAGAAATGAAACATAAGAATATGGTAACTACAGATGCTTAGTAAAGGTAATCAAGGGAGATAAAAATGATCACATAAGAATAATTTTATGAGAAAATTATTTAAGAATCATACCCTATAAATAATATTTCATAATCGCAGTTCATGCCCCAAGCCATAGTAGTTCATAGGAAATGAATCATACAGAAATCAAACAACATGAGCCATGATGGCATAAAATTTTCAAAAAAATTGGAATAGTGGCATACACCTAAGTATATAAAATCATTTCTATATTAGAGAATGATAATTTCCCAGACTAACATTGTGTAATGGGTTCACTCCCCAAACCATCATAGTATTAATTTCTTCACTCCTAATACTATTATAGTGGACAATATCCCTTACTAAACTGGGTTCACCGCCTATTCCAATCCTTTTTTTCTAATGAGATGTCAATATTTACCCAATGTATTGGAGGGAGATATAGGCTCCACTGATTAGATAATTAAAATAATACACGTGTTCTATAATATCATAAGACATTCTTAAGAGTTGATGAAATTAAGGTGTTTTATAAATATTTTATTATATAATTACCTATAGAAAACAACCATGGGTCATAATCAATTCATCATTTCATCATAGCATAACCTATGTAAAAAAATAGTTCTTATAAGAATTTAATCAGGGTATGACCCATGAAAAATAAATGGGTTTCATAAAAATATTGTAATAAAAATCATAAACTGATGCACTCCTGTCGTAGGGTGTTCCAAAAGAAAATATATATTCCTAATACAACATAGTGTTTGCCCAGGGTCATCTCACTTAAGAAGCATTGTAGTCAGTTGAATAACTTCTTCTAGATCACCTAATCGAATTATTTTTGGTTTTTTTAATTAATATTTACTAAAATAATGGTTTTAGTTTTTGAAAATATGTAATTCAAATAATTCAATACAGAAATGAAATTTAAATGTTGATATTGATGCAGACAGAATGAAATTATAGAATAAAGGTATTGGTCCTAGGTTTGAATAACACGAGTTTATTCATTATTTATTTATCATTTGAATTCAATTTCATAATTCATTTAGTAAAACATCATTAATGAATTAATCTCCATTAATTAATTAAGTGTATCATTTTAGCATGCATCTGGCACACCAAACCACACATCCTCTAGTAATCAAGTAAGGTAACACCTCAACTGAGAATGTTATTACTACAAGACCCGACTCCACCATATTCCATTTCATACCTTATGGAAACCCCAACTCCCCCGTATGAAGGTTTTTCCAAAGATAAGAGAGGTAAAATTATTAATCAATGAAAATAAATGAATTTGGAAATAGTGTCGTGGTGGACGACTGCCGCACCCGTGCAATATTCCCGCCTCCACCAAAAATATAATAAAAACATTTTGAATTGAAGTATAATAATAAATAACACCATGAAACCTCCCCCAGGTCCAAGCCTTGAGTTAGTCACTTTCCATAGAGAAGTGCATAGAGATCATGATGGAAAGATGGAATAGAGAGAATGAGATTGAGAATGGAAGAGAAAAGGGGTGGAATAAGGAAATAAAAACAATTTAATATTAAAAATATGAATGCATTACATGAGAAAAGAAAATAAAAATAAAAATAAAAGATAGAATAAAAATCCTAAATGGATCTTGTCCTCACCCCCTTGGTTCCCCTGATGGTGTTGGTATGGGAAGGAATTGAATGATTTGAGAGGTAGGATCTCCTCTCCTTTTATAGGTAGATTTCTGTCCTCCCCAAGTTGTTGCATTTTTGACCCATTAATTGGCCAAATAATGCATGGACCCCTTCATGAACGTTGTGACTTAATGTGTTGGCCATTCACTCTCAAACTTTCAGCTCATTTGGCATACATTTGTACGAGTTATGAATTTTACTTTCTGGTTTTTGTTTCTAGATGAAGGATCCATGCAGATTCCTTCAAAACAATGTTGTTCAATGGCTACCTTAAAGAATTCAAAACTCCATGTAATTTATTGTATGAACGACCATTTTAGTCATATTTTATCCCCAAGTGGAATCAACTCATTTGGAGTGGTGTAGTCTGAGATGGATATATGTTACGGTGGTGGGGTCCACGCTGTCCGCCCGGAAAAATCTTCAACTTCATTGATTTTTGACGGCCTATAGAAGATCGATTCATCCCCTAGTCCAGATACCAAAAATTAAGGAAATAAAATAATTATTCGAATAAAAAGATAATCACTCAATTTGGAATTATATTTTTCATGAAATGACCAAAATACCTTTGACATAATAATCTATCAAAAATATAGAATTAAGCACTCTTCACAATTTCGCTCATTTTTATTCAATAATCCAAATTGCCCCTTATTTTTATAAAACATTTAAATATATTGGTTTTTTTAATTAAAAACATCAACAATTAATTATTATTATATTAAAAATATGCACAAAAAATTTCTCTATCATAAACCAATTAATGAAAGAATAAAAATGGAATCCTTGAAACATATCCCCAATATAGTATAGGTGATATCAAAGGTTTTTTCTTTGATGAAAACAAACATCATTAAAAATCATGAAAACATTCATGAGGAAAATATCATTTTCCATTTTAAAATAACTTATTTAAAATATAAAAATCCTAATAGAAATTAATAAATCCATTTTATTTGAAATGAAATTTGAAAAAATATTAACAAGCATAAAATCATTTATAGGTCATGAAAGTGGGAAATTTGGTTCATGCCATATAATTTTTTTTAAAAAAATCCTCCATACTTTGGTGTGAAAAGTCATCAATAACCTCATTTGTAAAATGTTAAGAATGTTTTTTTCAACCCATTTTTTAAAAAAATAAATAATTTTAAATATTACATTAAAATATCATATAAGAATAGTAAAACACTTATTTTAAACATTTTTATAAAACCTTGACAGAGAAAAAATTTTATTTCAACCAAAGAAGGAAATAAATTCAATTTTCCTTAGATAAATATTTTCAATATCATTAGAATATATTTAGGTGAAATTGAAAGGAAGACATTTATTTTCAAGAAATAACCCCAAGATAATAGAATTTATTATTTTCTTGTGATATTTATTATAGGATTTCAATATCAGAAATTTAATCATAGACAATCCTGATAAATAATGAGATATGAACATAAATCATTCACCACTTTGTAAAACTATGAATAATAAGCCCCAATATTGAAAAACATTAGAAAGATATGTATATCCCATATTTTTCATTTTATGAATCATAGAATACATTATTATGTGGTCTAAACACCACACCAAAAAACTACTGAAGTATAAGGCATGTTCCCCATAGGAATAAAAATGAGATGAAAATCCCTTACCTTAGGTCTGAATCCATTCATCCGTATTGGAAAATACTAATTCAGAAATAGAGGATTATTATAAATATATTATAGAAACATAATCATATATGTCATACCATGTATTATTTACTTATATTATTTTATCACCCATTTTTTAACACTTCTTTATTAAAATCACTACTTATGGTGATATTTGGATCATTTTTCTTGTATGTTCTGGTCTGGTAGTTTTGGTTATTTTAAATTTATCATTGTTCTATTATATATTAAAGATTAATTATTATTTAAATATAATATATATCTATTATATATAAATTTATATTCATCTATAAATGTTGATATAGAAAAATGAATGACACAGTTGGTGGAGACGGCAAGCCATGCGTACTCCTAGATGCTATTTTAATTTTTCAACATATAGATCGAAAGAAAGGTAAACATTTAATCACAATTATAGAATAATTATTATATCATATATATTATATATATTCATCAAACCCATATTTATTAATATCCATGTAAATTTAATATGAATAAAAAATCACATCGCTTTGTGTAGGTGGAAGTTTACACGTATGCACGAGCGACATTATCGTTTCCCAAAGGATAGTTTGGTAAAAATCTAGACGTAATATTATCATTCCAAAAAAATAATTTTTTCAAAAATGTCAAATATAAATATTCAACCCAATAAATAGACAATAATAAAATATGGCGATGAAAAAAGAATTATATCTCTACAAGTTGAAGGTATGTCATACATATGCACGAGATATACATTTACTACTAATTTTTCAAAAAGTAGGGGAATAATTTTTTTTATAATAATAACAAAATTTATTTAAATTTATTATACATATATTTTTATATTATAGAAAATATAACAGATTTAGGGTAGGGAAAGGTATAATTAAAAAACAAAGAGATTAGTTTATCTTATTACCTCTTCGTTGAAATAACTCCTTTAGATCTATTTTAAACCACACTAGTGTTAGTAATATGGGAAGATAAGAACCTATATGATGTATCTAGGTATGTGTATAAGTTAAATTTTATGAGTTTTTTTAAGGTATAATGGTCCAAGTGGTGTGAAGAAGACAAATGAGGTGTGCCCATTTATAATGATGTGAGGGGATCTCTTAGAATTTCTTTAAATAATAAATTAATATAAATTAATTCCAATTTCCAGATGAATATATATTGAAAATATTATAATATAATATGATTATGAGTCTATATTCTCTTATAAAAGTGAATTGTTACAAATTTTTATCACATTTTTACCAATATATTTTTATTTTATCCCTTTTACACTAATGGAAAAATTACCTATGCCAACGGTTTGGAATCATTGGTATAGGTCCCCAAACCATTGGTATAGCCTATACCAATGGTTTGGGAAGCTGTTGTGTGATTTAGCATGGGGAAATACCTATCCCAATGCTTTAGAGGAAACCGTTGGGATAGGTGTTTCCCAATGGTTTGGGGAAACCGTTGGGATAGGTAAATGTATAAAAAAAAGTTCCAGCAGAGGTTTGAACCCACAACCTCCACGTTATATATCAATGACTTTACCACTATCCTAGAGTTTTCTTTGTGAATATATTTTTAGAAATAAATATATATATATATATATATATATAATGTATATATTTATTTATTTAACGATATTAGATAAATGTACTCATAAAAAATAAGGGTACTGATCCCAACAGTTCTCAAAAAATGTTAGGATGGGCCTTTCCCAATGGTTTTGAGAACCATTGGGATAGTTACCCACTCTTTCCCAATGGTTTTTCCAAACCATTGGGAAAAGTGGCCTCAAAGTGAGCATTTCCCAATGGTTTGGCCAAACCATTAGGAAAGCCATACCCTTTCCCAACGGTTTGGCTAAACCGTTTGGAAAAGTGGGGAAAATCCATACCCTTTCCCAATAGTTTTCCAAACTGTTGGGAAAAGTGGCCTCAAAGTGGACCTTTCCCAACTGTTTGGCTAAACCATTGGGAAAAGTCGCCTCAAAGAGAGCTTTTAACCGTTGGGAAAGCCATACCCTTTCCCAACGGTTTTGGAAACCCGTTGGGAAAATTGACCTCAATGTGGGCTTTTCCCAATGGTTTGGCCAAATCATTGGGAAAGGTGAGATATACCAACGGTTTTTACAAACCATTGGTGATGGTATAGGTCAGATTTTCAGTATTGTTAACAATTAATGTAATATTAATGTTTTATACCACTTAAGGAGAAATAATGTTACTATAATATCACAAAAAATTAATAAATGGACCATGGTTGATGTTTAAAACCATATCCCATTAATTTAATACAATATAATATTTTTATTTATTTTATATCATTTAATAAAATATTTTTTATAATAAAATATCATTAATGTCATTTTATCACTATTTATTTAATTTGACATTAAATATGACGATACAAAGGGGAAACTAGAATAAAATTATTCTAGACCTCCCTATTATGTCTTTTAGATCTATTAAATCCATGGTACACATTATTTAATTCATATTATATAAATTTTATTTTTTTTAAATCATTTATATTCATTTTATATTCATTTAATAAACAATGTATTAAAGTTGCACATGCATTTTAGGCCATTATATATTTTTAAAAATTATAAAAATAAAATTATATCAATAAAATGGTTTAATTTATCCAAAAATAGACATTTATATTCATTGAAAACATTATTTTATCAGTATATGAATATAGTTCAGATATTTAAAACTAAGAGAGTTAGATTTTGTAACTTACTTTGATTTAAATATTATGTTGGTCAAATTAATATAAAATTATATATTCAATGAAAAATTTAATATAATATGTTGATAAGGGTATAATTATTATCCTATAATAATTATTAATATATAATATTAATGCCTTGTAAATTATTTTTAACCAATATTAACATGATTTTCCCTTTATTAGGTCATAAATTTTACCACTGTTACTATTTATATTGATAAGAAATAAAAGGGGCATATATACAAAATTTGAAAGTCCTAATTAGAAATATCAAATACATATTATAAAATTCAATAACTAAGAGTTTTATAAATTAATTTCAAATAATGAACACAAAACAGGGCGAAAATAATTTTTTATGAAAATTCATTTTTAAGAAAAAAACTAGTTTTTTTTATTATTCCGTGAATTTTAAAAATAATAGATTAATGTAAAAACATTTTGTCGATTATATAATATATATATTTTATTAAAATAATTTAATAATATTTATAAATTTATTTTTTTAATATAAAAAATTATTTACATAAAAATAGTTTTCCCAAAAAAATCATTTTTTACATATAAAAATGTTTTTATATTAAATTCAAACATAAAATTTATTAAAATAAACACATTTATATTATTTAGAATAATATAAAAATTATTTTAATTTTATATAATTTAGAATATGGAACTATTTACAATCCTGAAACAAAAATATAGTTTTTAATAAAAATATGTATTTTTTAATAAACACAGAAAAAACAATATTTTTTTGAAAATTCTAAAAAAAATTCCTAATATTATTTTAATATTTTAATTTAAAAAAATATTATTTTATAAAATAGAATATAATAAATATTTAGAATTTAATTATAATATTTTCTCGTAAAAATCAATAAAAAATATCCTTTGATGAAAAAGTACTATTAAAGAAAAAAATGAATACTAAAAATTGAGCGACTAATTTAAAATAATTTATCAACACAAATATATTTAGTAGACATAGATTTATGTATATTATTAATTTTTTAATCCTTTTTATACCAATGAATACAATCACAAGGTTATAGAATTCATATTTAAATAATAATATTTCAGGGATTGTTCATGCTTGATGTTGTGTATAAAACAAGCTATCAATGAAATTTAATGTATTTTAAAAAACAATTATTTTATAAAATATTGATGTGTTACAATTTAAAAAGGCATAAATTTTAATTAAATAGTTTTAAATATAACATTAGTTCAATCATATTATAATTACTTCAATTTAGGTCATTAGAATCATTTTTTTTGTTAAATTTTGATATAACCACATTTCATACTTATGAAAACCTCTTCTTTGTAAACCTTTTTTTTTGTCATTTCTATTGGTTTTATATCAAAAAAATATTCCAATTCAATAATTTGAGTAATATATAATGGATTCTATTTTTTGAATCAACATTATTAATTTTATCTAATAATATAAAATTATTTTTTGACCATGATGAATAGAAAACATAATAAAATTTGGTTACCATGGTTAAGGTGAAAATGGTTTTAATGTGGGGTTAAAATAAAAATATTAGGGTCAAAAATAGAAAAAAAAATCATATTCATATTTTATGTTCATATACTGGACTTATCACTTCCAAGGTTACAGAATGTGCCATTTTGGAGAATTCTGGCATATGAAAAACATGGGTATAATTATTTCAATATTAAAATTCCAAGTGTGTCATCTCACCAACATAAAAAAGGATATCCCCACTCCCCCCCCCCCAAAACATTTAGAGCCCATTTTTTTTGTAACATACCTAGATAAATCCCTTCTTTACATCCCTCCAACCATCCTACAAGACTTGGTTCGATCAGAAATTTTTCCTATGAATGGATTTGGTATAAACCTAAAGAAGATTTTTGATAAAGTTTTATCATTATTAACCAGGAATTTTTTTTAATTTATTCTTACAAATTATTAAAATATTTTTAAAATTTTATGACAAAATATCCACAATATATTATATATACTGATATTTTTTAACTTTAAGGTTATGACCTCTATCCATCACCACCTCCCACAAATGGTAAATGAACTAGTTGATTGTGTGTAAGGAGGACTACCGCCTCGCAAACCAACATAAACTATTTTCCCTAAAGAATGTTAATGGGTGGATATAATATTGAATTATTTTTTAAACGTGATATTTATAATATTATTATGTATCTTGAATTCTAATATCACATATACCTTCTAATATTCCATTCTATTGGAAATATGATAACGCCTCTTAGGTGTACAATGTATTACCACCTCAAAAAGCGATGTGATACGTTTTCCAATTAAGATATTAATGAAAGGTAACAAGGTTTAATATATTATTTATATTACAATAATGAATAAATAATAATTTTTTAAAATTAATAAATAATCTACATTGTTAACATGCCATCTACTGAATAAATTATTATAATGTTTGTCCGTATAGTGGACTACCACCTCAAAAAGTGATGTGATTAATTTTTTATTACCTCATCACATGAATCTCATATGTATTTTTATTTTATTATATAAATATAAAATAATACTGACCATATTTTATTAATTATTTTTGAAAAACATAAATATTACTCATGTGTACATACTGTATATTTTCTTCATGATTATAACATAGTTTATTTTTCATAACCATAATTCATGGTTGGTTTTTAAGGTATAATTTAATTAAAAAATGATAATTATTCCATGATTAAAATTATAAATATTATTTAAAAATTCCATTTTTTTCTTAGTCAACATACCTATGTGGTTTTGGACATATGAGTCAATTTTCATCAAAACGAACAATGTGAAATTAATTTGTTATGTAATTGAAAATGACATGGTGAAAAAAATAAAATTAATAATAAAAAAGAAAATTTTATTATGAAATTAAATAGTAAAAATATTTTTATTATTTATAATGATAAATAATTCATGTAAAAATTTGGGCTCGAGGTAAGGGGTTTCCTAACTCAATTTCCTTTTATTGGAATACACATTTACATAATTGATTATATTATTCCCATATTATGTCTAAAATTAGATTTTATATATTAATTTTTTATATCTAAATTTAATTTTTTTTATTCAAATTTTTTAAATAAAATCACTGTATTTATTAGCATTCACCAAAGTGATAAGAAAATTGTAAACAGTTCGTCTCAAAAAATCCTTATTTAATACAAATGTTCTTTTATGATCCTAATTTCTTTTATATGGTGTATATATAAACCCTTTATATATAATATCATGAATCCTTAATAATTCATGGAATATTAATTTATATTTCATTTACATAATTATTTGGGATGGATATTAAAAACTTATATATTCATTAAGGGTTTTCTCATAAATCACATTTTAATATAGATTTTTTTGCTTGAATTTTCATTAAAGGAAATTATCTGATCATTTTTAAATAAACCAACTAAATTTTATTCTCTCCTAGTCATAGATTAAATTTACATTTAATAGTACCATTTTATTATAAATGATAATTAAAATTTTTTTTAAAATGTTTTCAAATATCCAACTTTATTCTTATTTTAGTTGAAAATACTTTTTTCTCTATATCCATTTTTCTAAAAATGGTTTCAAAAATGTTTTCAAAATTATTAAAAATGATTTAATAATGGAATTTATAAAATTATTTATAAGGAATAATTATATCATTTTTTAACAAGGTATATTCTGAAATTCTTTATAAAATAGAGAAGGAATATTCTATTTTAACATTTACGTTGTCAAAGACTTTCCCTTCCCAACAACAATTAATTGATATATTAAATCCTTTATAAGATTCAGTGTATTATAAAAAAAATTATTTTACTTTGTTCTATATATTTTAAAAATGGTTATAAATAGAATTATTATTTTTATATCTAGAAATGATTTTCTTATGGCAGTAAGGGATGTCTCTAAACTACGGTTTCTATCAAGTTATAAAAAATATATCTCTAACTTACTTTTCTCTCCCTTTAATGTGATTGAATGTTTCAAAATTCGGTATATATGTATCTTAAATATATAAATTGATAAATATTCCTTCCTATGATATTTCAATACATATGTTATTTTCATTTCTCAAATGCCCCATTTATGAATTTTCATTTGATTATGATATGAAGCAGTATTATGAAACCTATTTTATCTCCATTATTAATTAATATCTTTTTTCCTTATGATTGGTTTAATTTTTATGTAACACATAATAATGAACATTTTATGATGGGTGTAACCATATATATATTAAAGTAACTAGGGAAACACTAGTCTTGTGAGGTGTTATGTATGAGATTAGGGAGTAAATAAAATTCATTATGGGAATTTTCAAACCATGTGATATTATCAATGTAGTTATAATCGGGCCATGTTTAAGTCATGTAATATATTTCTAACACATTTCTTATGATTCCATTTTCTTTTTAAAACATGTTATTTATGATATTATTCAATTTTATTTACTCATAAGGCTTCTCTTTATGATATCATGTTATAATTTTGTATAATACTTTATGTTTCCTTATAATGTGATTCCCTTAATATGTTTTTTAGAACACCCCTTATTTTTTATATACCTTTGGTTATCCTATAAAGTTGTAGGAGAACACTATGGTGAATAAAATAACTATGTTTTATTTTAGTCTCACTTTTATGTGTTATCTATTATGTTTCCCAAATTCACTAGGCTTTTTAAAAACTTTGTTTGTATTTACTGGATATTTATGTTTAAAATCATGTAAAATTTTGAGTAAAATTCTTGGGCCTATATAGTTTGGATTAGATTAAATGATTAGTTAAACATATTAAATAGGATAATAAAACTTTTTTGAGAACCCTATGAAAATCTATTAGTATAAGAATAAGTATAGTTAAATATTATGGAATCTTGGAGAAATATGGAGTGATCTACTTCTAAGAAACTACATCCATATCTAGATATTACAAATGGGGTGGTCTTAAAATAGATATACATATTGTCAATAAATTAATAAAAGGATATTTGGGTAATAACTTGACAATTACCTAGTATACAATAACATACATTATTGTTAACCTTTTTTTGAAATTCTTTAGGGATATTTTTTTGATATTCAAAAACTCTTTATGATCCATTATGAAGGACATAAACAAATTGTGATGATACAAAACATAATAGGAATCATTTCCATTGATAACATATATTGAATCCTAGATACTCATATATCAAGATATATTTATCATTTATAAATTATTCCCTCTATGATTATATGTTTCCATTTTTTATGTTAAGGTATGCTCATCATATTTTTTATTTTTTTCTAGTTAATGGAGGGAAATAGTAGAAAGCTTTCCAACAACCAATGTGATGGGAAATTAACTTATATCACTAACAAGATGCCTAACATAATGGGAATTTAATTTAGACATCATGTTTGAATTCCAAATAATCTATCTTCAATTATGATAAAAATATGGAACATATTTTAATTTATGAACACATAAAATAAGAGAAGGATAGCATATCATTCATGTTTATATACGGAATATAATAAATAAATAAAGATGAAATTTCCTATATGCAAAAAAATTTGGGATGAAGAACCATAGAAAATTCATTAAAGGAACATAAAGATGATTTATGTGTGGAAAATGAGGACACAAATCAGCTAATTATTGATGAAAAATAAATAATCTAGTTAATATGATGGAGAAAATTAATTTTTATCCAATGGAACTGCCAACAGTTCAATTTATTAAATTTGGGAAACATTGTAATTATCATATTCAATTTTCCATTACATTTATTAATTAATAAGGTCCTATTTCATTACAATAATTGAAACAGAATTATTCAATTGTTTAGTTATTGGATATAGAGATTCATGTTTTTAGATTATTTATATCAACTGTATTATATTCATAAGAATCATGAAACATATCAGGATTGTTCTTCCATATTATTCATTAATGATTTTCAAGAATATATTTAAGTGTACTAATAAATTAGAAAGGTTAATTATTTGAAAGATTGTATTTTATGGGAAATCACATGATTAAGGAAAATATAATCTTTGATATGTTCTCGAATTTTAGAGAATTATAGTCAATTGTGATTATTTGATTTTATAGGGAAAAAGTAAGTTGTATAGAAAACCATAGTGGTTAAAAAGTTATTTAATGACGCGTGTTATTTTTTAAACTCTTCATAATAATCTAGAGGATTTTATAGGATAAAAGTGAACTACGATTATTATTATCACATATGATTTTTCATGGTTTTATTGAAAGTGAAACACATAATATGGGTGAAAACCTGTCATATCTGGAAAGATAGTGGGGCTTGAACCCACAACAGAAAAAAGATAAGGGTGAAACTACTAATAATTTACTATTTTATGTACTGGTTAGCATGACATTAATTTTAAAAAAAATTATGGATAAATATTAAGCTGATTTTGAGAATCATATTTTAAGATAAAATATTTGTAATGTTTTATGATTTTGAAGTGATTAATGATATTTTGGAAAATAATTAATTGGTTTGAGGTAGATGGAACCCTTAAGTATAACATATTACATAAAATGGATTATTATTTGGGAATAACACCATTAAAATTTAAAATTTTGAGGTTATTTTGGATATAGGGTCATTTAGTGATGGGTTGATTTATGTAGAAATTTAGATTTTGATATTAACATGATGGTGTTTTAATTTTTGGAATTATGTTACCATATACTATAATATTAAGTTTTTGATAATATTTTAATATTGTATGAATATATTATTATCCTTTTATTTATTATTCTATCTATTTGATGTTAATTTTAGTGCTTCAATCATGTAAAATTCAAACTCTTTTTTGTATAAACAAATAAGGTTGTGGTGGTAACTGATTAAAGGATAAAATTATATTTGTCAAGCAAGTATATTTAATTATGATATTAGTTTATTTAGTAAAATAATTACTCAACTCTAGGAAAATGATCTTGAAAAAAATCATATTACCATTATATTTGATGAATAATTAGATCTTTATCCCCTTATAGATTTACGGATTTGTATTTGTTAACATTATCATGGTCATGTTCTCTATCAATGTCCAACATTATTTATTATTTTATTCTAAGTCTATATTTTTAATTCCAACCAATTATATCCTACTTTAAATCCTAGTTATTTACTATTTCATATTACCTTAATGTTTCCCTTTCCATCATTTAACATGATGTTTAGTTAAACCTTTTTATGATGTGGGTTTTCCAAAAAGGTATTTTCAAATTTAAAACTCTATATTACGGAGCATGATTTCAAATTTATAAGAAAAAATATATTAAAGGGGGTTATAATATAACACCCCAATTTTTTTAATATGTTTCTATTAAAATAATTTTATTTTATTTTTGATATCTTGCATTACCTGCAACATCATGTTTTAATGAAAATGGAATGCTATTAAAATATTTTTATTTGATGTGATAGTTTTCATCGATCCATATAAATGGATGGTAGGAATTAGAATAACTAAATTAGGAAATTATATGGTTTAAATATATATATATTTATTGATTTATTTATTTTTTTATCAATTATCTAGAAGTGAAAATAAATATCAATTAAAAAATAAGAATATATTTTATAAAAAACTATTTTTATTCATACAATTTTTCTTATAATAATAAATTATATTAATCAATATTCATAAATTATTTTAATGATATTTATATATTTTATATTCTATTAAATATTCTATCATTCATCAAATATGTTTTCATGTCCTGATATTAGAATAATTCTTATTTCATGCTTAAACAATGTATTTCTTCTAAAAAGCAATTATCACGCACTTTGTGCACCTGTATTAAAATTATTTTTTGAAAATGAGATAGGTTTATTTGAAAAAAATAAATTATTTTATGAAATAATCATTTTAAAATTATTTGAAACTGAATTTTTTGGAATTTTCTGAAAAGATTTTTTACGAATAGTTAAAAATTTGATTTTTATTAAGAATTGTCTTTTTATTTAAATAACTTAGTATGTTACACTTTTTATTAATATTTTTTAGGTTAAATAGTTCAATTATATTATAATTAATCGAATTGTGCTCATTTTAATCAATTTTATGATCAACTTTGATAAAAAAAATTCATACTTATAAAAAATTATTATTTTGAAACAACCATTTTTATAATGTTAGCTAGTTTTATTTTAATTAATATTATGCCACTTATGTGATTTTAATTTTGGAAAAATCGATTACATATTTTTAATCAGAATATTTTTTATTATCTAATAGGTCAACATTAATTTTTTACATTGATAAATAGTTCAAAACATGAAAATTGGTTACTATGGTAAAATTTAAAAGGGGTTTACCAGGTATTTGATATAAATATATATTCTCTAAAAATGTCCCAAAAATATATAAATCATATTTATTGGTAATATATAGATCTTATATCTACCAAGGTTGGATAATGGGTCATTTTGGAGTCTTTTTTCATATAAAAAACTTGGGTATAATTCATTCTTTTCAAAATTTTCACATGTGTCCTCTCCCCCACTTATAAAAGGTCATCTGCTATCATACCTTATTCACACTTATAAAGACAATTAGTTAATCAAAACCCTACCAAAATAATTTATTAACATAATGAAAAATATCCTATGGGTTTTTCTGATTGTAAATCTATCATAGGATGGCATGTTGGGCACATCATAAGAAGTTTTCTGAAGAAGAGATATTGTTCTAAACCGAACATTTTTTATTTATTCTTACACATCATTAAAATATTATTAAAACACGATGACATAATATCTTAAGTTTATTCCATATATTATTATGTTTTTTATTGTTTTTTATTTACTAAAATCAATCTCTTTTTCCCTATATTGGTAAAAGAAATGATTGATCATCTGTACGGTGAACTATTGCATCACAAACCGATGTTATTCTTCTTCCATCCCAGCTTGTCATGGATGAATATAATGATGTATTTTATGGTTATATATAATATTTATGATATAATTATACATATTCAATTATAATATCATGCATACCTTCTTAAATTACATTTCATAGAGTATATTATAATTCCACTCTAGTGTATGGAAGACTATCGCCACACAAAGTGATTTAATTCATTTATTAAGTTTTCCATTAAATGGAAGTTAAAAAGGATTAATTTTATGTTTATAAATGATAATAATAAAATAATAATAATAACTTACATGTAATATTTCATAAACTTTCTTAAAATATCATCCAATTAATAAATGATAATTTCGTTCGTGTGTATGACGATTTTTCGCCTCGTAGAACAATGTTATTAGTTTTTATTTCCACATTACATAAATTTCATATGTAAGTTTATTTAATAAATTAATATTATATTTCTAATATATAAATAATTTTTTCAATATAAAATAACATGTACTATATTTTTATCATGATCATTGTAAAATAGAAACATTAATCATGTATAGGTATGACTTATTGTCTCCATGATTGTAAGGTAGTTAATTTATCATAACCATATTAAATATTTGGTTTTAAAATTAACATTTATTTATAAAAATAATAAATTTTTCATTATTAACATTCTATATATGATTAAATTATAATTTATTTGAAATTATTAAATATACTAATGTATATTGGACAGATGATCTAATTATCATCAAAACAACATAAGTGAAATTAATTTGTTATGTAATATATATAGATTGATAGAAAACAAAATAAAACGAATAATAAAAATGAAAAAGGTTCTTATTAATTTGAATAATCAGAATAATTATATTATTTAGTAATATAAGGAACATTATTGATGATTCGAGCATTTGGTAAGGGTTTCTTAACTCAATTTCCATTAATTGGGTTACAAGTCTACTTCATTGGGTAAATTTTTCCTATATTATGTGTGAAATGAAAATTTATTTCATTTTTTTATGTGAACATTTATTTTTTTGTATTAATATTTTTTACACATAATCAGTTAACTTATTAACTCTCACATAAATGATACAAACAATATAAAGGTTTCATCTCAAAACATCCTTCATTTAGACACATGTTCTTTTATGCACAAATTTTTTCATAAGGTGTATAAACTACCCCTTTAAATATTTTATAATTAATCCTTCATTAATCTAGGTATTTTAAGTTAGAATTAATTTTCATAATCCATGGTGACTATGACTCAATAGTTTTAAAAGAAGTAATAGTTTATGCTTCAATATCATTTTACTGGTGTTTTTAGGCTTGAAATCAAATCAATGGAAATTAGTTGATAATTTTATAACAAACCCACTTAATTTAATTATAATCTATTAAATTGTGAAATTTACATATTATAGTACCATTTTTCTCTCTTGGGTACTTTAAATTATTGATAAAACATTTTTAGGAAAATACAACATTATTTATTTCCAGTAAAAAATCTTTTTTCATTTAAATCCATGTTTTCTAGAAAAAATTTTAAATTATTTTTTTCATTATCCATATAACTGATAATAAAAAATCATCCCGATTTTTTTGAACGAATATCTCTATTATTTTATGAAAAATAAACCCTTTGAAAATATTTTTAAAATATGAAAATAATGTTCTATGTTAACGTATACAGGGTCAATGGCATGCCCGCTACTGTAAATTTTATTTGATACTTGTATTGAATTATAAGATTTCATATTTTCTTCAAAAAAAATCTGCATTATTTTTTTTATATGTATTTTTAAAAATGGAATCCAAATTTTCATTAATATAATTATTTTTCTTATGTTTTAAGGCATCTCTCTAAACTACCATTACCTCCAGGTTATGAACTTTCTCTCTCTAACCTCACCTTTTCCCTCTATTTAATGTTATGGAATTATTATAAATTATTTATATATATATCTTAATTATACTCCTAGATTATTTCCCCTTCCATTTGTGGGGTAATATATTTCTTATGTTCTTTTCTAAACTTCCTCCTTTATTAAATTTTTATTGATTACAATATAAAGAAATATTATGATACCACTTTTCATTCCATGAAAAATTATTATTATTATATGTTATGATTGATTTCCCATTTTTTTAAAAATAATCATGAATATGTTGTGATTAGTGTTCTTAGATATCATTCCAATTCATTGTGTATAGCTTTATTCTAATGAGGTATCATGTATAAAAATATGGAGGAAACCTAATCCATTATTGGACTTTTTCCACCATGTTGTGTTGTCTATAAATTTATACATGAATCATGTTTATATATATATATATATATTACTAACACATTTCCTATGATTCCATGGTCTTATTATACCATGTAATTTATTATATGCTCCCATGTGATTTCCACTTATTCTTCATCTTTTATGAAATCATGTTATAATTTTGGATTAGATGTTATGTTTCATTTTCATGTCATTACCATGCTGGTATTTTTAGCATACCCTTTTCTTTTATGTATTCCCTAGCTTATCCTATGTATTTTTGGAGATAATTTTAATTTATGAGCTCACTATATGAAATAAGATAACAATAATTATTATTAGTCTTAGTTTTATGTATTTTTTACCTTTTTTTCTAAAGACACTAGTCCTTTTCAATTGAATATTTATATTTAATGAATATTTATGTTAAAAATGGTGCATTAATATGTTTAAAATGATATAGTTTATATTGTTATAATTTTTTTCCTTAAATTTTTAATTTAATTTCATATCATATTCTCTATTTTATCAGGGGATATCAAATTTTACTCAAATAATAGTTATTAATAAATTATATTCCATACTTGAAATGAAACCATGTTTAGAATAATTAACATATACTTTAATGATGGTTTACCAACCATTTTCTTCTTATCCTTTTTTGAGAAATGTTTTCCCTAAATTTTGGTAATATAAATAATGTTCTATTACATTCAATATTCTCCTTATCCAATTTCAAATGTGTAAATTTTTATTTTTTTCACAATATGGAATTTCAATAATGTTATAAAAATGGTATTTTCTTTCACCTAACAATCAAAGGTTCGTCATGAACTTCTAAATTACTATAGATAAACCATTTTTAACTTTATGGTCTCTATTTTTTATTTTTATTTTAAAATGTGATTTTTACGGTAGATTTTAATTCCATATTTTGAAAATGAATTTTGTAAATCACCCATACCATAACATTTTACAAAATTATTAAATGTGTTTTCTAAAAACACATGATATTTTCAATCCAATTCCCCTATTAATTTTCAAATGAAATTACACCCATGTGATTTTTTTCATTATTTACCTTCTCCTTTATGAGATAAACTATTTTTGAGTAATTAATCTCTTGGTACCAAAAATACTCTATTATTAATCTCTTATGTCATATTTTTTGAATCATTCATTTTTAAAGGGTGTTTTTATTTATAGTAAAATAACCTTATAATTTCCCTTTTTTAAACTATAGATATGTTCATTTTAAACCAACGTCATTATTTCTCTGAATGGTTCATCATTATGTTTTTTTAAATAATCATGAAATCAATTTCTTTATTAGGTTCAATTTTTTTTCTGATCAAATTATGAATGTATTCTAAGTAGCATACATATTCATGTAGATACTATAATTTAATATATGGGACTAAAATTATATTTCCTACTAATTAATTTTGTAAATATTTAAATCTAATGTGTTGGTATAAATGGTACTGGGGAGTAAACCTAATCCACTATGGGAATTTTTTTATAATTTGATTATTGTCTTGGAAGTAAACCTTGAATTATGAAAATGATTTCATGAATTTATTTGGTTTAGATATTATAGTATAGAATTAATTTGATATCTATTTCATTATTTTGAATCATCATGACACAAATCTTGGATTATGATCTAGTATTTAATAGTTATAACCTATACAGTTTATGTATGTATTCTACACATATATTCTCATACATATATGTTTATCTAATTCTCAAGTATGATATTTGAAGATAATTGCTTATAGTTATCCTTATAGAGAGTCTTATTTCAATCCTTTATGTTTCTATTTACACCTGTAATGGTAAATAATAATAAATGTGGTATTTTTAAATGAGTATCTTATATAGAAAACTTATAGGAGATGTTGAAGACTTATTATGAATTAATAATTTATTGTATAGATGGAAACATGTCTATTAGATAAGAGATGATGTATTTTCAGTTAATGTATTTTAAAAAATCACTAAAAACTAAACATAAAATATCACAGGTATGGATTATAATAAAATATTTCTATTGTTTCATTTAATAATATTTTCACTTCCTAGAGGTGTCATTGATTTTGAGAATCAATAATTTTCATGTAAGTTTAGTATTTTTTTCCCTAATGATATACTAATGTGATATAATATTTATAGTAGTTGAATGAACTGTGGTGGGTATTATTACTGCAACTTAACCTTCCTTTGCCTTATTATTTTATCCATTATTGGTATTGATATTTTCATTTAGTTTTAGGTCAAACTAGTGTATATTTTATAATATTTGGAATATCATCACAGTAAAACTATTTGGTATGGGTTTTTCTAACCTTGTGTGAAATTAATTATGGTTATTAGGTGTGTCTTATGAAGGGTGAATAGTTTTAAAATATATTGGTAAATAGTGCATCCGGACCATGAACTTGTCCTAACCATTAAAATTAAGTGAAAATACCAGTTTACGAGTAAAAAATATTAACATTAAACTTCCATATTCTCAACCTATTTGATGAGTATAGAATTGGATACCTTCCTATTTAGTTCCACATCCCTTCCATGGTTCATTCATGGGGTTTCATAATTTTTTTTATGTCTTATACTTAATGTAAATAAAATTTATAATTTTTTTCCCTTCCTTTATCCATTATTTTCTATTTTATCCTCTTACATTGTGTTGTCACCTCCTTGAATGAATCCTATATGGGATGGGATATATTTAAATTAAAATTATTTGATCATAGGGCATGTGGGTCATTAATTTATCCCCATTCTATAATTTTTCATAAATTTTTACGAGGTTTCATATAATTTTATGTAGGCTTCCCTATGAATTGACAACTTAATTATGAACCAAAAATTTCATGATTACTTATACTCATGTTTTTAATATTGATTTATATTTATAAATGTTTTAAAATACTATATGAAATGAACAAAAAATTTCACTATATTTATTTTTACATGAAAATAGGGGTTTCTACTAACTTTATTAGAATATATCCATTTTTTTACCCTTTCACACCACATTCATGAATAAATTCTAAAATAGTATTTTTGTAAAAAAAATTATAATTATAATTTTGATTCGTTTTTTATGATGGGTTTCAAAATTCATCAGTGAAATTTTTAAGGTGGTCTTGATCAATTAAAAATAATATTGTCACTTGTTTTTTAAATAATTTTAGAAGGATATATTGGAAATTTTAATGTCTAGTTTTTAGGCTCAGTTGTGAATTTCATTGAAGGGTTTGGTTTGAGACAATTTCCATGTTATATGTCACATTCTGGTTTATTTTTTAATGTATTTTAATGTCACTAGTTAAGAACACATATAATATAGTAATTATTTGGAATGTAAGGGGGTATTCCAAAGAGAAGTTCTTAGGGGAGAATCCTTGTTTATAATTATCATTCATAGTTTTTTATTATATAAATATTATTATATCATAGTTTGATATAATTTATTATACCTCTTATATTTCTCATAATTAATGGGAACTGATAGTTCATAGATGAACACTAGTGAACATGTGTTTTACTAGATTTGGATCATGTTAGACCTAGTGTCCCATAGTTTGGATCATTCCATAATTTTAGATTATGCATTTCAATTAGGCATGGAAGGGTCCAATATACTATTAGGGATGTATGATTGAACTATGTATATTAATATTATGGTTAGTTTTTTGTATGTTTTAGAAATTCCAATCACCTTCTTGGTATTCTGATGACCTTTTGTAGGTTTTTCTATATTTTTAACTTTACATTTATTACTTTGATACTATATGAGATATTCTTTCCATTACCCTATATTTTATATTACGGTTGTCAGTGATTATATTACAGTAGCTTCGTATTTCCTTGGTACTATTTTTATAAAAATAAATTCAAAATTGGTTAATTATTTTATAGAGAAATTATTTTTTGAACTCCCTAAATTAGTTTTATTTAAATAAATTAAAATTATATTTTATTAAAAATACACTATTAATATTTTTTATAGATAGAAGATATTTACATTTTCTTTTAATGGACTTATTTTTGTTGAAATATAATCTTGAATTTATTATATTATTTAAAAAAATTAAAAATTAAAAATATATTTGATAAATAATATGTCACAGTAGCATGAATTGGATACTTTTTTAAAGCTTATATATGTGAAGTACATTCATTTGGAATTCCTAATGAGTCCCATAATGAAACCTTTTATATCAATTTTGGTTCATAATTTAATTCTATTTAGGTAACCCTAGTGTAATGGTGGATTTAAGGATTATATTATGGATCATGGGGCCACATGGGGATGGGATTTTTTAATTGATATTTGTTATTTTATTTACTAGTTTATTTATAATAGACAAGTATTATTATATATATATTTTCCCTAAAGTATTTAGTTGAGATATATTTTACTCATGTTGTTTGGGATTATTTTGTTTTATTAAACCACCGCTAGATGGTCCTGCGACGGTTTCAGAAAACCACTGCTAAAATTGGTGTCGGCATTCAACATGTGGCGGTTCCTTCTATTTAGAGATAGTTTCTAAGAATTTTCATATAACAAATATTTCGCAACGGTTTTTTTAGTTTTAGTGGTGTTTTTTTCTTAAAAAAATAAATCCAATATAGTGATGGTTAAAACTTCCACTAAAGCCGGAATCATTATAGAAAACCCACCACTGATACTGATAAAACCACCACTAAGTCATATTTTTTCATATTTAACAGTGGCTTTAACCACCACCCTAAAAAAATACCATAATATTGAGGTTGTTTAAACTGATGTGAAAAAAAACTACATCTAGTGGTGGTTTAAATAGCCGCTATATCATGATTGAAAAAAAAACAACAGGTTCTGCAGCCCCAGAACCTGCAGCCAGAATAGAAAAATAGTGACATTGAAAATTTTATCTCCAAGAACTTTCAAGGTCATTCCATTGTGTGTTTTTTCTAGAGGTGTTTATAGAAGGTTTGATGAGTGGGATTTTGATTCGAAGATAAAATTATAGTTACAAAGGTAGTTCATGGTGTGAATACTTATTTCATAATGTTATGGTAGTTATATTTAGGCCAAAATGTTTTTAATGGCATGTATTTTTTTGGGAATAATTCTTAATTAGATTTGATAGTTTTTTTGGTTGAGTTGATTCATGAAATGAAAGGATTATTCAGGGTGTGAATAACTTTTACCTAAAAAAACATGAATTTTGGGGGATATTATAAGTACATTGACGAAATGGTATTCATGAACTTAAATTAATACATACTTTAAATTGGGGTTTTCAGTAATATTTATAATATGAATTGGTTCATCATGCTTTCAGTGGGATATTTCTAGCCTGCTTTAAATTATGTAGCATTACAGATTTATCTAGTTTTTCTTGGTATTGAGGAAAAACCTAAGTGATTTTAAGATCTCTTCCATCCCAACTTCCTTTTTTTGATCCTTGTATTCTAGAGGTTTAACATTGAAAATTATAGGTGAGTTTTCCCCTTTATCCCTTTTATTGTTGAAGATCCCGGATCAGTGTGATCACTGAGAGGGGGAGGGGGTGAATCAGTGATCCTTTAAAACTTTTTACTAATTGATTATTTATCAATTAAACCTCTATGGCTTGTTAAGGCCTCGATCCACTCTTCTTGTATCTCTCAGCCTTTCCTCAAGTAATGCAGTAAATGTAAAGGCACAGGACACAAGGATTTACAAGGTTCGGCTCCAAAGGCCTACGTCCTTGCCATGTTGGTTAAATGCCCCATCATGGTTTCTCCACTATAATTCGGTTATTAATTACAATGGTTGATATAGAGTCACACTGTATCTCTCTTGAGTCCTACAGGAGGTTCTTTATACTGCATCCCATAGTGTTACCATAGTCCCACTATCCTGCTTCAGCTTCCACCAAATACCTCTCCACCCTGAGTCTCACAGGGGGTCTTCTCCTGGCTCCCTGAATCACATGAGTAGCTCTTCTTCTTTTGAAGCTCTTCAAGAGTCTTCAACAGCCTTGGATAAGGTTTACTGGCCTTTATCACTTCTTCTGATCACTTGTGGTGATCAGGAATCCTCTTCTTTGCTCGAGCTTTATCTCCTTCTTCTAAGGATGACCCGGTCACTGTCTTCAAGAATCTTGATTGGAAAATATGTTCCTGCACTCAGTATGCCCACTCAATCTTCTTGGTCTTCACAACTACTGAAAACTCATATGAATGATTTCATTAACTTCAGTCTGGCTTCAGTCTCTCTTCAATTCAGCTTCATTCACTGAGTGTATGGCATCTCTGAACCTTCATGCACTGATTGCATGGCTTCTCAATCTTCATGCATGACTTGCATGGAATCTCAAATATCTTCAAGAACCTTTGTTCTTGGACTGCTCAAATGCACAGACACAGATTTAAACTTTTTTTATGTGTGCATGTGCATGCATGAATGCATGTACTCCCCTTTTCTTCTTGGTGTGATAAACCCTTAAAGGGTGTAAACTCTTTTAGCACACAGACCTTCTTCTTGGAGTCACACTTTTTAATTCTTTCTTACACACACCAAATTGTGTGTTGTTCTTTAGTGTGGATTTCCCCTTCTCTCTTTCTTCTCAAGGTGTTCACCCACTTGTTCACTTGTTCATACATGCATGGACATGCATGTGTCTTCTTCCTTAACTTGGGCACACACAAGAGGTATGGCCTCCTTTACTTGTGTACACACAAGGCTATGGCCTTCTTGTTTCTTTGCACACACTTTATTCTTTTCTTCTTCTTCAAAGTGTGCACACTCCACTTGTGCACACACTAAGGGTTCAGCCTCCTTGTTACTTTGAGCACACACACTCAAAGATGGTGTGGCCTTCCTCTCCTTTTGCACACACGGCCTTCCTTTCCACTTTGCACACACGGCCTTCATTTCCACTTTGCACACACGGCCTTCCTTCTTCAACCCGTGCACACACACACACCCAAGTGTGTTATGGGCTTCCTCTCCACTTAGCACACACACACACACAAACGCACGGCCTTACACTTCTCACCAAAGGAGGGCACGCAAGTTATGTGGCCACCTCCTGTCTTCAACTGGACAGGGTGTAGGAGGGGCTTCAACCGTGCGGGTGGCGCGGTAACCTCTTCTGCCGCGTAGGTGCGGCAGCTCCTACCACGCAGGTGGTGCGGCAGCTTCCTCCTGCTACATGATTTCATGGGCAGAGAAGGCGTGTAAGTGTGCACGGCTCAGATTCTTCCTACCGTACAAAGGGAATGCGGTGGATTCCTCCTGCCGCCTGATTTTACAGGCAGAGAGGGTGCGGCCACTTGCTACCGCGCTAGAATGTAGGCAACGGGCGCGCAAGTTCGGCTTATTCCCTGTAGCACAAGGGAGCACGCAGGGAGGCCTCCTTATTACTTCTTTCATGCAGGGATTGCGCAAAAGGAACTCACGAAGCCTCGGGTGTCTCTGGGCTGCTCTACTGCGCAAGTGGTGCGCAGAGATTCGAACTTCGCTAGGCTATGAGATTCATGGTACTTCTTCTCTCAGACGATCAGTAGTAGCCTTCTTTGGCCTCATACGGCTTCTTTTATAGGCAAGGAGTTTGATCAATGCCGCGGGGTTCAAATATTTGAAGGCCCGAGATCAGCGGCGTTTTGAGATATTCAAACGCGAATTAAGATATGGCCGAGAATCACAGTATCTTTCATTCACCGCGGACTTCTTTGGACGTAGATACTTCTTGTGCATGTGTCCTTGAACGCATGAATGGATTCTTCCTATTCTATCCATGCTCAAACACTCTGCCTCACAACTCTGTTTGCTTCGGCCTCAATCGAAAGCTTCATCTCGTTGAATGCATGCAACTTTTAATGCATGCATGTATTCGGTTCGTCAAGATGATCATCATGGAGGCTTCATGTTCTTCGGAGGTGGCCAGGAGCTTCATCTTCATTTCTTGGGAGGATCTAGATTGCAGAAGGAAACGCGGGGAGTCCCCGGCTCAGTGAGAGGTAGTAAATGACTCCAGCACCGTTGGATCTGCATTTAATGAACGCGGATGACCAGGATAAGAACCCAGGGCCGCGGATGAATCATGCGGCTTAGATCGGACGCGAGATCAGATGGACGGCTAGGATAAGATCCGCGTCCTAAAAACTCATCCCACATCGAAATGCGCTGTGGTTTTTCCACGGTTTATCAACCATCTCCTCCCACCATCGGCTCAGAAATCTCCCCCCCCCCCTCCGGTGCCGCCCCACACTGGTTCTCCTGCGGGCGCGCTTCTGCGCCCACTATGCTCCTCCAGGCGCGCTCTAGCGCCCACTCAGCTCCTTCGGGCGTGCTCTAGGTCCCATGCTACACGGGTTCATCACCGTGTGGCACCCGCGGGCTTACACACGGCCCGCACCATGCCTCGGGGAGGCCTTGGCCTTGAGGACTTCCCTTGAGCGCGGTTGACCCTTGGATCCTGCAAGTGCTTGAGGTGAGGGACCTCGGCTGGCCTCCTTGGTTGGCTTATTTTTTGTTAAAGTACATAGTTGGTACTTTGTATAAAAGCAAAGTAACCAAGTACAAAAATTCCAAACCATACTTCTTCTCCTCTTCGTCTTCTTATGAACTCCATATATCTTCTCCAACATATCTTCTTCTTCTTCTATAGAATTATCAAGGATCTCTCAACTATCTTCATCAACAATTAATCATAAATCACTTGATCTTAATTGTTCTTCTTTGATCCAAACAGATATGAGTTTGGATCATCTTCAAATCCTCCTGCACTAAGAGATAGTTCATGGTCTTATTCAAACCACTTCATCCACTTAGTAGCTCTGGATGGTTCATCTTTTCACTTCATCCACTTAGAGGTTGTGGATGGATCCCTTCTTCATTCATCATCCACTTAGTGATAGTGGATGGCACTTATTAATATCCTCATGCATTGTGAGGACAATGCATGGACTTCTAAAAATGTTGTGACATTGTATCTTCTTGATACAAGTTCTTTGAACTTAAGATCAGCTCTACAATCGTCTGATTTAGTAAGGAGAGTGTTTCAACCATTACCTTCTATGCCACTTAGTGATTCTCCTAAGTGACATGCTTCATAGTACCATGGTCATTATCCAGTCATCACCATCACCATTACTTCCTTTATTATTAACATATCCATTCAATCCTTGACACCTTCCTAACAACATCACCATCACCATCACATCCTCTGTCATTCACATATTGACATTCCTTGTCATCCATTCAATCTTTGACACCTTATTGACAACAAATGCAACACAGTGCACAATAATCTCCCCCTTTGTATTTGTTGTCAATATCACTAGAGCACATATGAATGGGTCAATATGTGTTCCAAACTTTTCTCCCCCTTATTGGAAACCAAATGAATAGGTGTGGTGTGGTTCTCTTCAAAATATAACTTCCTCCCTGTGAATAGCATCTTCTTGAAAATCATTAATAGAGGGATGATGTCACATGTTCACTTTAGTACAGATCCTTTAGTAAATCATTTCTAAGTCTACATGGGCTAACCCGATGTAGAAAACAAGAGTGATGTAACCAAAGAATTCAATGTTGTCCAAAATTCACTATACATGTGAGAACATGCTTAGGGTTCAAGGGGTTGAAATTTTTCAGATATATCAATGAATTACTAAATCTTGCACATACTTCACCAAACTCATTAGAAAGTTCATATGCAAAGATAAATCTCCCCCTTTCATCCATTTGTCTTCAATCAATTACTCCCCCTTAATTGACATGTTAAATAAAATTAGGAAACAAGGGATGAAAGTGTGATTAGAATACCTTCATTCTTCACAAGATGATATGTATCTCAAAAGATCATCTTCTACAGATTGGCTCCCCCTCAAGGGGTGCACTCCATTCTGTCCATACCATTCTCAATTTTAGAATTATCATCATCTTCAATCCCCTGAAATTTAAGCACATGTATATACCAGTGATTAGGGAATAAGATGGAACCTCCTTGAATCATTAGTTTGAACAACAAGGTTGATATGATTCTCTCAACCTAGATGTTCCACTTTCTCCATTTTTCACACTTTCACATTTGATATTCAATGATGTTTGTTCTTGTGTGGATCTTAACACCTCTTCAACTTCTTTGTGTGTGACTCCTCTCTTTATAAGTTCCTTCTGAGCACTAGAATCTCCTGGTGCAATTTTCATTCTCTTGAATAATTCTTTTTGAGCTGGAATGAGTGTCATGCATTTATTACTGATATGACCAACTTTATTTCACCTAACACACATAACTTCGTCTTCATGTGAAATCTTTTGGCTTTCATTTGCACTAGATTTGGCATGTTTATTTTCTTCCTTTCTCATTCCTTCCAAATATTCTGGCCAGATGATTAATATGTCATTTGGAAGTGAGGATTCATATTTGGATGTTCCACATGGTTCCTTTGATGCTTTTAATTCACCTTTATTAGGCATATTATTTTCAATCAATCCCTTCTTCTTCTTCTGGATTGATTGTCTTGTTGAGTGAGATTTTCTTCTATGTAGTTCCATGGTTTGTTTACAAAGATCCATGGTATGACCTGTCTTTCCACAGTAAAAGCATTTTTTTCTTGGTGGTCCTTCTGGATGCATCACCCTTCTTGGATTTGAAATCCAAGGACTTCTCTCTTTTTTTCAAGTTCTTCTTGGGAGAATTTTCAACTTTCTTTTGTTGGATTCTGAAGTATACTTATTCATTCTTAGCCAGGTTCTGTGATCTTATCTTCTTTTCATCTTTGAAAACATTTGGATATTGGTATGTATCATTCTTGTGACCACTTTTGCATTCATCTCAGATGTTATCAAACATTCCAAATCTGTTTGTAGTAAACAGATGTTTCTGGACCTGTGGATGTTGTTTCTTCTTCTCTAGCTTGCTCCCCCTATGCATGGGATTCCTTTATGCTTTTTCATGTAGAGGATTGTACAAACAATCTGTTGCACAATGTCTATACCTGTTGTAACACCAACATTGACCCACAAATCTTGTCTTCTTTACTTCTTTTGATTGTTGAGTCTTTCTCTTGAATCGCTGTGTTTTTTTAGGAGAGCTCTCTTCCTTCATCTTCTTCATCCATACTTGTTTAGAGTTATTCTTCCATCCTGCACTTTTTGTGGAAACACATTTAGAATCATTAGTACAAGATGGTATGGATGGTACCTTCTTCTTAGAATATGTTTCCCTTTCATTAGAGGATGTCCTCCTTTTGGAATCATCATTCTCAATACACACTTGAGTGGCAACATTTCTTCTTTCAGTTGATTAGGAGACTTCAGTTTTGGGTGATTGCTGATAATTAAATATCACCTCTAGCTCTAAGAATTTCATGTTGAGAGAGTTATTCTCATCCTCAACAAATCTTAGCCATCCTTCCCAATTCTCTTCCAGTTGTTTCATGTGGTCTTCATGCACCTTATTCATTTCTTGTAATGAATTTTCAAGATCCTTTACCCTTTTTTACTTTGTCTTCTAGTTGAGCATCTTTGACAGTCATTGACACTCTATGCCTCTTTTCCAGTGCATGGAAAACTTCTTTAAACACTATCTTAAAGAATTCTTTCTCACAAATGCTTCTTTGTAGTTCTTCAGTGACATCGTCAATTCTTTCACTGCAAAGGGAAATGGTTTCATCTTTAGCCTTCACCAGCTTTTTGAGAGTGTTAGTTATGCCAACTCTTCTTGCCAATTGATCTTCCATAGAATTGGCTTCTTCTTATAGCTGTAATTTTTCTTCTTGAAGATCATGGATACTTGTAGCAATACACATTGACACTTCCCTGGGGACTGTATTCCGAAGATATTTGAGTGCATTTAGAAGATCACTGATTTTTCCATCATCATCACAGCTAGAGCAGGCTTCATCATAAGATTGATAAAAGGAATTGTCATCTGTTGTGACTTTCACATTACCTTCAATGGAACGTGTTTCTCTATTAGTAGCAACCTTCTTCTTCATCTTCTTGACCTGTTTCTTATTTCTATTTTTTGAGTCCTGGCAGATATCTTCATTTGAGTATGTTCTCTCATTTCCTAAAATCTGCACTTCATAAAGACTCCCTTGCATATTTTAGAGGGAACCTCCCTCTGATACCAATTGAAGTGCCCGGATCAGTGTGATCACTGAGAGGGGGAGGGGGTGAATCAGTGATCCTTTAAAACTTTTTACTAATTGATTCTTTATCAATTAATCCTCTATGGCTTGTTAAGGCCTCGATCCACTATTCTTGTATCTCTCAGCCATTCCTCGAGTAATGAAGTAAATTTAAAGGCATAGGACACAAGGATTTACAAGGTTCAGCTCAAAAGGACTACGTCCTTGCCATGTTGGTTAAACACCCCAACATGGTTTCTCCACTATAATTCGGTTAGTAATTACAACGGTCGATACAGAGTCACGTTGTATCTCTCCTAAGTCCCACAGGAGGTTCTTTATACTACATCCCACAGTGTTACCAGAGTCCCACTGGCCTGCTTCAGCTTCCACCAAAGACTTATCCACCCTGAGTCTCACAGGGGGTCTTCTCCTGGTTCCTCGAGTCACGCGAGTAGCTCTTCTTCTTTTAAAGCTCTTCAAGAGTCTTCAACAGCCTTGGATAAGGTCTGCTGGCCTTGCTCAATTCTTCTGAACACTTGTGGCGATCATGAATCCTCTTCTTTTCTCGGGCTTTATCTCCTATTCTAAGGATGACTCGGCCACTGTCTTCAATAATCTTGATTGGAAAATATGTTCTTGCACTCAGTATGCCCACTCAATCTTCTTGGTCTTCTCAACTACTGAAAACTCAGATGAATGATGTCTTTAACTTCAGTCTGGCTTCAGTCTCTCTACAATTCAACTTCATGCACTGAGTGCATGGCATCTCTGAATCTTCATGTACTGATTGCATGTCTTCTCAATCTTCATGCATGACTTGCATGGAATCTCAAATATCTTCAAGAACCTTTGTTCTTGGACTGCTCAAATGCACAAACACTGATTTAAACTTTGTTTACGTGTGCATGTGCATGCATGAATTCATGTAATACCCTTTTCTTCTAGGTGTGATAAACCCTTAAAGGGTGTGAAATCTTTTAGCACACACACCTTCTTCTTGGAGTCACACTTTTTTATTCTTTCTTACACACACCAAATTGTGTGTTGTTCTTTAGTGTGGATTTCCCCTTATCTCTTTCTTCTCAAGGTGTTCACCCACTTGTTCACTTGTTCATACATGCATGGACATGCATGTGTCTTCTTCCTTAACTTGGGCACACACAAGAGGTATGGCCTCCTTTACTTGTGTACACACAAGGATACGACCTTCTTGTTTCTTTGCACACACTTTGTTCTTTTCTTCTTCTTCAAAGTGTGCACACTCCACTTGTGCACACACTAAGGGTTCAGCCTCCTTGTTACTTTGAACACACACAATCAAAGATGGTGTGGCCTTCCTCTCCTTTTGAACACATGGCCTTCCTTTCCACTTTGCACACACGGCCTTCCTTTCCACTTTTCACACACGACCTTCCTTCTTCAACCCGTGCACACACACACACCCAAGTATGTTATGGGATTCCTCTCCACTTAGCACACACACACACACAAATGTGTGGCCTTCAACTCCTCACCAAAGGAGGGTGCGCAAGTTATGCGGCAACCTACTGTCTTCAACCGGACAGGGTGCAGGAGGGGCTTCAACTGTGCGGGTGGCGCGAAAACCTCTTCTGTCGCGCAGGTGCGGTAGCTCCTACCGCGCAGGTGGCGCGACGGCTTCCTCCTGCCGCGTGAGTTCACGGGCAGAGAAGGCATGCAAGTGTTCACGGCTCAGCTTCTTCCTACCTCACAAAGGGAATGCGGTGGCTTCCTCCTGCCGCATGAGTTTACGGGCATAGAGGGTGTGGCCACTTGCTACCGCGCTAGAATGCGGGCAGCGGGCGCGCAAGGTAGGCTTCTTCCCTGTCGCGCAAGGGAGTATGCAGGGAGGCCTCCTTCTTACTTATTTAGCACAGTGATTGCGCAAAAGGAACTCACGAATCCTCTGGTGGCTCCGGGCTGCTCTACCGTGCAAGTGGTGCGCAGATATTCGAACTTCGCTAGGCTAGGAGCTTCGCGGGACTTCTTCTCTCAGACGATCAGCAACATCCTTCTTTGGCCTCAGACGGCTTCTTTTATAGGCAATGAGTTTGACCAATGTTGCGGGGTTAAAATCTTTGAAGGCCCGAGATCTGCGGTGTTTTGAGATATTCAAACGCGGATTAAGATATGGCCGAGAATCATGGTATCTTTCATTCACTGCGGACTTCTTTGGACGTAGATACTTCATGTGCATGTTTCCTCAAACGCATGCATGGCTTCTTCCTATTCGATCCATGTCCAAACACTCTGCCTCGCAACTCCGTTTGCTTCGGCCTCAATCAAAATATTCATCTCGTTGCATGCATGCAACTTTTAATGCATGCGTGTATTCGGTTCGTCAAGACAATCATCATGGAGGCTTCATGTTCTTCAGAGGTGGTCGGGAGCTTCATCTTCATTGCTTGGGAGGTTCTGGATCGCGGAAGGCAGTGCGGGGAGTCCTCGGCTCGGTGAGAGGTAGAAGATTACTCCAGTGTCGTTGGATCTGCGTTTAATGAACGCGGACGGCCAGGATAAGAACCCAGTGTTGCGGATGAATAATGCGGCTTAGATTAGACGCGAGATCAGATGGATGGATAGGATAAGATCCGCGTCCTAAAAACTCATCCCAAATCGAAACGTGCTGCGGTTTTTCCACGTTTTATCAACCATCGCCTCCCACCATCGGCTCAGAAATCTCCTCTCCCCCCTCCGGTGCCGCCCCACACCGGTTCTCCTGTGGGCGCGCTTCTGCGCCCACTATGCTCCTTCGGGCACGCTCTAGTGCCCACTCAGCTCCTTCGCGCATGCTTTAGTGCCCATTCTACACGGGTTCATCACCATGTGGCACCTGCGAGCTTACACACGGCCCGCACCATGCCTCGGGGAGGCCTTGGCCTTGAGGACTTCCCTTGAGCGCGGTTGACCCTCGGTTCCCGCAAGTGCTTGAGGTGAGGGACCCCGGCTGGCCTCCTTGGTTAGCTTATTTTTTGTTAAAGTACATAGTTAGTACTTTGTATAAAAGCAAAGTAACCAAGTACAAAAATTCCAAACCATACTTCTTCTCCTCTTCATCTTCTTATGAACTCCATATATCTTCTCCAACATCTCTTCTTCTTCTTCTATAGAATTCTCAAGGATCTCTCAAATATCTTCATCAACAATTAATCATAAATCACTGGATCTTCATTGTTATTCTTTGATCCAAACAAAGATGAGGTTGGATCATCTTCAAATCCCCATGCACTAAGAGATAGTGCATGGTCTTCTTCAAACCACTTTATCCACTTAGTAGCTGTGGATGGTTCATCTTTTCACTTTATCCACTTAGAGGTTGTGGATGGATCCCTTCTTCATTCCTCATCCACTTAGTGATAGTGGATGGCACTTCTTAATCTCCTCATGCATTGTGAATACAATGCATGGACTTCTAACAATGTTGTGAAATTGTATCTTCTTGATACAAGTTCTTTGAACTTAAGATCAGCTCTACAATCGTCTGATTTAGTATGGAGAGTGTTTCAACCATTACCTTCTATGCCACTTAGTGATTCTCCTAAGTGAAATGCTTCTTAGTACCATGATCATTCTCCAATCATCACCATCACCATTACTTACTTTCTTATTCACATATCCATTCAATCCTTGACACCTTCCTAACAACATCACCATCACCATCACATCCTCTGTCATTCACATATTGACATTCCTTGTCATCCATTCAATCCTTGACACCTTATTGACAACAAATGCAACACATTGCACAAAAATTTTCTTCTTATTCTTCTCTTATAAAACTTATATAATTGAAAATTTTGAATCATGGTATGATTGGGATATATTTTTTAAGAGTTTTTAAAGTGGTCTATGTTCATCTAGGGTTACTTCCTCATTTGGGTGTCTTATCTCATAGTTTTCCATTATAAAAACTCATAAATATTTATTTGAGGTAGGGTATTTGAGAAGAATCTTTTTTACATGAAAATTGTGGAATTAGAATGCATATGTTTCCATTTGGTGGATGGTATAGACCATCGGAATGAATAAAATATCTACAATTAAGAATGAACTAGGTTGGGATATTCTATAACATATTTCTATTCCCTATTTTGCATCATGGTTTGTTATATAGTGTGTTATCCATTCTTTTTTGTTCTTAGATTTATTTTTTCACATGGAAATTGATTAAAACCATAAATCTGGTATTATTGTGAAAATGAATGGTAGAGGCATGGAATATGTTTACTATTCCTCCCGAGATTGGTGAATTCTCGAAAACAATTTTGGTTTCTCTTAGTGATTGTAAACTATTGATTATAATTTATTTTTTGAAAGATAATTTTTCATAAGGAACTGGATAATTCATCATGGTAATGAAATTGTTGTTTTAAAAGATAATTTCTTAGGATGGACCAGTCCCATTTTTTATGATGGCTTTGAATCCTTACTTTTATGCCCTTATTTTCCACATGGGTTGTTCCTAAAAATAATTTATACCTTATAAATGATTTCTAGTTTTAGGTAGCTGATGGAAGTGGTTTCATCATGGGTCAGTAGTAGCTTGGTGGATTGTAGAGATTATCAAAGGTTGTATGGGCCTTATTATCATACATTGGATTGTAACCCTTTATTAAGGGATTCAAGATGTATTTTTTATATTTAATTTCATTTTATTTCTATTTACACCCATCTTGTGTTGGATAACCAAACTAATTCTTCACATAATAGGTACCAAGTTCACACCTCAACATCTTGGTTGATGAATGAATATATGGCTGAATTCTCCCTCTACCCTACTCTCCCTTCAAGGTTTAAAGATTGGTATGAAATCTTATGGAATACAGGAAAACCATATCAATTATTGGTTTTAGAAAATCCTATAGGGTATTGGTATGAGATGTAATAGCTAAACCCACATGATATATACTCATGGAATATGGTGCACTGGTATATTCTATAAAATATATTGTGGTACATGATGTACTATAAGACCCAATATAGTATTCATTTATACATGAGGTATTGGAAAACCCTATTAGGTATTGGTATGATATGGTACATTGTCATACCATTAAGTTTATTGATGATATGATATGTCAAAATTATTGTATGAGAATATATGGTTAGTGCCTCTACATACTTCTATGTTCCATAGATACTTGGTCCACTAAGGACACCATCTACCAGTTCTCTGTATAAGAAAAAAATCATGCATGCAAAGCCCATGTAGTTGTGAGTATAAACATACTTAGTATGGCACCATGAAAAACAAGTAGGAAATAAAATAATATAATAGTTAGATCAACCTCTATATAAAAGGGATACAAGAAACTAAACATCATATATAATCATAAAGAAATTTTAATCTTCATGGCTAGTTGAAACACGGCATATAGACACACGGTTATACAACACGTACATATGACACTCGGTGTCTTGATCCCATCTAAAAAATAAGAAAAAGATAAAAGATACCCACATTGGATTTAATGATAAATGAACAAACCCTCTCCACAAATCATTTCCCAATGCTGAACTCTGCTCGTCACCCTCTCCATCTCTATCTCTACTTCCTGCTTCCGGCACCTATAAGAAAATTATATTGAAAATTAAACAATTTTGTTTAATTGTATTTAATAAATAAAATCAATAAAAGTTTGTGAACTAAATGATTTTCATGTTGTGTGATTTACCATCTCACCACTGGTCATCACTTGCAATCCCCTTTTGTCTTCCAAAGACTGCATATGGTAATGGTCTTGAACCCATCCTGTGTACTCAACCAGGATGCTCCTTCCCAATGACTTTACCAAGTGGGTCTAGGAGACTAAGTAGGACTATGTGGGATTGACATCACATATTTCTTTAATTTTTACCTATAAATCAAATAGAAGTCATGTTATAATCAATATATATTAACATAGTGAAAACTAATAATAATTTATTATACTGAAAAATGAATTCATACCCCAAATTATTTGGTATAATAATTAACAAAACTTCAATTAGATTTTTTATTAACATTCAACCACACTTTTTTCGGGTTGTTTTGTGGCCTAAACTTTGTGAATATACTAAACAAAGATAAATCAACAATTTAATATATTAAACAGATAACATTGTCTAATAAATTTTTAAACTAATCAAAATATTACCAGAGTTGATTGGATTCTAGAAAAACTCTTTGACCCTGCAGTGTGAGTATAACGTTTCCTCGGAATTCCTATCATTTAATCAAATAAAATTTAGTTTAGAACAAATATTTCGAAAATTTTATACAGAAAAAAAAATGATAACATATATAAAGTACTAAAAAACAAAAAATACATAACAATGATAATGAATGACTAAAAAATGACATAATTGGTTGATAAATGAATGGATAACTGCACATATAATCATTTTATCTTTCAATCATGTTGGTTTCATACTCCATCATTACTTCATCTTATTCATCGACTCTTGTAAGACTAATATTTTCAATATTATGAGGGAAAAATAAGTCTGCTTCTTGCTATTGATGGGATTCAATGTCAGTTGTCAAATCTTCTACTTAATCACCCATATCATACAAGTCTCTATGTTTTACGTGAGAAAATACAATCCAACCTTCATAAACGACATCTTTCATATAATATAGTGTTTTAGCTTGTGATGATAAGATATGTGGATCATGTAGTTCACGATAACCAATATTCATCAAGTGAGCAAAGTTCACATAAGTAAATTGCAAAGAATCTCTTTTAACACCCCTGATAATATCTACCCAATTGAATTTGAATAAAATATCTAAAAAATTCCTATGGTAGTTTAATTCAATAATATAAGTCCACTTTATATAGTATTCCACTTCATCACATGTAAATATACCACTATTCTGTGTTTTCAAATCCTCTTCCCGATCAACTGTATGAAATCTAAATCCAATTATGTTGTAAGTGTCGAAATTTCTAGCTTGTTTTAGAGAACCTAAAGTAAGAAACATCAAATCTAATGAAAACTGTGCTCGAGTATCATTATTCATGATCTGAAAAAAGTAATATACATTATTAGATTTACAAAATATATGTGTCGACCTAATATCTGAATTAATTGCAATATTCATGAACTTACCCATCATGCAAACCATTCTGTAAGCTCTATATTATCATCTTTTTTATATCTTTCTCATTTTGTCTTGATCCTCTCATTCGTCTCTTTGTTTGTATCCTCAAATCTTCAATAAATGGATATAAAATTTCACTTTTTAGTAGCACATATCTATGTGCCTGTAATAATTCAATTTATGTCAATGTAACAATTGAGCTCCTACCAACTGATCAGAAAATAGCTAGAAATATTTTTTATTTCCCATGTATTTCAAATTGAGTCGATTTGTTGTCAACTTGTCCAACTCGTTTGAATATTCTATTAATGTCATCCAAGTATCTAGAATAAATGGTAAGACCCTTCTACACTAGGTGGAGCTTTATTTTTCATGTAATATTTCAAATGCCCAAGATATCTGTGAAATAAAATAAAAAACATAATTATGTATTTAATGATGTTCCAAGAATTGTTTAATAAAATGAAAAACATATAAATAAAGTAACTCTTAATTGTATATATACATCAATAATTTTTGGGGCCTCCTAATTTTGATTCCTCAACCAAATGCACAGTTAAATTCATTATGATAGTAAAACACAACGGAGGAAAGATCATCTCTATTGAAAAAGGTTTTAATACAAATCTCTCCTAAAGGTTTTCAAGATAAAATGGATGTAGAGTTTTCTCAAATAATTTTCTGAAAAATGTTCAGAATTAGAGTAAAAAAACAGTAACCTTTTTAGGTAATAATGTACGCAATGAAAATGGATGTAAATTCTGAAGCAAAATATGTTAATCGTGGGTTTTCAATCCATGTAACCTATGATTCTTTAAGACAACACACCTTGAGATGTTACTTGAATACCCATAAAATACATTCAGATATTTTAAAATTCAAAGAAATATATATTTATCCCTATTTTTCATTAAAACAATTATCAGATAATACCTTCCATTTTCATCTGTTCATAGATCGCACTTTAGGTTCATTTATGGTAAGTATTTCCAAGCATTGAGCTGATCCTTCAACTTTCCTTGCTCATTAACCAATTTAAAGATCAAATTATCTCAAATATTCTTCTCAATATGAATCACATAAAGATTATGATGCAACAAATCAAATTCCCATTACGGAAGTTTGAATAATATACTTTTTTTCTTCCATTTTTATGTTTGAATTTCACTGAATGATGCACTTCATACTTGTTTCCCACTATCATTCAAATAAAACACCTTCCCAAATTATATTTCACCATTTCCAAGTTATTCCAATATTTTATTACCTGTTAATAATTTTGGAGGTGGTCAATGATTAATGAAACCATTTAATTTTTACATTTTCAGATGAAATATATGAGATGCGTCGAGAAATATTCGATGACACAAGAAGTGCCATTTTTACTGTGAGGTAGCTGTTCGGGCTCGAAATAAATGTTACAAATAGGAAAATCCAAACCTGTGTAAGTGTTCTAACCAGATAAATTACCATGTCTAGGAAAGTCACTAATGGTCCACATTAGAGTATCATGCATTTTGAACATTGTCCTAGAAGATGCATCATATTTTTCAACATCGTTTCTCTATAACTCCTATAATTCACCAATTGAATTATACAAGTATACATCAACGTCGTTTCTATGCATTTGTTTTCTAGGAATAATCATGTAAATGATAAAATATGTTTGTTGCATACACATCCCTGAAGGAAGATTGTAAGGGATCAGAACAGTCGGCCAAATGCTATAACTGGTACTCAATGTCCCAAATGGGTTGAATCCACTTGTAGCCAATCCCAATCAAACATTACTTGGATCATATCAGAAATTTGGATGTAATGAATTACATTTCTTCCAAGACTGTGAATCTCTTGGTTGTCACATTAACCCATCATTGTTATTATCAATAGAATCTCACTTCATGTGTTCGGTGGTTTTTGACGACATGAATAATATTTGAAATCAATGCCTTAAAAGAAATTAATATAAAACTTTTGTAGGTGTGTTCCTTTTTTTATTTTTCATGGTAGTATGTTGATTCAGAACTCCAAAATCCCCTATAGACTACTATTTAGAGGAATTTTTTTTCAATCCTGTCTGCCTGAATCATCTCCTCAATAAAGCATAAAATCATTGGGATATTCATGTATTTTTGTATAATTCAGAACAAGATTTTTAATAAATTTTTTCATATCATAAAAATACTCAGGGATATTTTATTCAAGAAATGCATCATGCAAAAATTCCAATATCATGGAAATCTTCTTATTTGTAATTCCACAAAGGCATTTTATATGGTTCAACTTCAGTAGAAAAGAAAGTTTAGAATATTTCAAACATTCATTATAAAAATCTTGATTTCCATCATCAACTAAACTATGAAATGCATATTTATTCTCAGTGAAGTTTTCTCTTACATTATTTGACATATAATCAAGGGGATGATCCAATGATATGTTACAATATTGATCTGGTTGACCTATAGTCTCAAAAATATCACTTGTCACGTTGTTGTTTGTATAACCCACGACTGGATGATATGATATATTTTAATGTTTATGTTGGTGTCTTGAAATGTTGAATTCATCATTAATAAGGTTTTTTATTTCATTTTCCATTGTTGATGAAGTTGTGAGCTCATTTTATGGATTCACATCAGTGCTCAACCTTTCTGTGACATTTGATTCTCTATGAAAAATACAACACAAATAATAAGCATGGAATTACCTCAATATCAAGTGTTCATAAACTTTATATCTCTTCAAACATATTTTCAATTTACACTTTGGACATGGAAATATTATTCTCCAATCAATATATTGATTAGAAATTAAAAAATCTAAAAACATCTTCAAACCCTTAGAAAACTAAGGTGTGTTCCTCGGTAATATGATCCATATTTTTTCCATATATATCTTGATATTCCTACACAATATGAAAAAAAAATTAAAATGGATAACTATTACTAAATAGGAATATATTCATATATACTAGTATAAAAAAATATTAATATGTTAAATAACCATACACTACCTTTTAAATGTATGTATAACCATCTGTGAAATAAGAATTATAGAAACTTATGAAAAATAATAAAACTATTTTGACTATTAGAATATGTCGATGAAGAAACTGGTGTAGAGTAGTGAACTTTGACACTTCTTTAATTGATACAGAACAAGGAAATATAAGGCAACAAGAAATGCCTCATCAAGTCAGCATAATGAATCCATGAAGTTCTAAATGTATTTATTATTCTTTATCCACTTATTTCTTTATCTTCTATTTATAGAAAAAACACAAATGGATAACATTATTTATAAATGCATTAAATATTCTACACATAGGTGTTACCTAATTCTTCATCATAAATTTAAAACCAAAAAGTTAGAAATTAAAATAGAAATATATTACTATTTAAAGTATCAAGCTCAACTTCAAAAATACTCCATTTATTTCATTCATGGTATCATTTTCTAGTGACATAGGCTTTCTACTATTCAAATATATAAGATATGCTTCAACTTAAATATAATAGAAAATTTATATACCTATATATCCCATATAAGGTTAAAATAATTTTTTCAAAGGCCGCATAAGGGTACCTCATAACATTAATAATTTGAGTAAATGTAACCTTTAAAATATACAGATCACATAAAGATAAGATACATTTTACAAATGCTATATATAGGTAAATTATAATGATATGTAAGGGTAGGAACAAATTATAAGAATTGCATAAGGGTAACTAGTAAAGTTGGGTAATGGTAAGGGTTTACTTCAACTAGTCATGTAAAGGTAACTAAACAATTTGTATAACGACACTCAAAAGTTACATAAGGGAAATAAGCATTTTCAAAAGCACTTGTAAAGTAGAAACATAAATTACATGCACTGTTTAAAGGTACATAGTTCACTACACAAGGGCAACTTACATTTTTCATGCTGATTAAGAGTATATTATCACTTGAGTAGAGGTAAGAAACACTTGTGTCAAGGTAAGAAACACTTGTGTAAAGGTAATAAACACTTATTTAAAGGTATGAATCACTTCTATAAAGGTGAGAAACACTTGTGTAAATGTAATTAGAGTATAAATAAGGGTAAAACCAAGAATAAAAATCATGCTTAAGGGTACAAAGAAACATTTGTAAAGGTAACCCACAAACTATAAATAATATGTATGGGTAAGAAAAACAGTTACGTAAGTAATATAAAAATACAATATAAACAAGAAATATTCTATAATGAACAAATTAGGGGAAATGATATAATATATAACTAGATAAAACTCCCCTAAATCAATAAGTAACCACATAATACAATATAAACAATAAATATTCCAAAATGAAGAAAACAAGGGAAATGATATAATATAGCACTAGATAAAACTCTCCCAAATCACTATGTAACCATATAATTGAATGTGTCATGGGATCTACCCTAGGAATAATAATGTGATAAGTATTTAATCATATATGGTAATAACCACCTAAACTATCTATCTACCGGTTTATGCTATATATATAATTAAAAACCAAGTTTCCCAGACAATCCTCGTGATGAAAACCCTCATCTAGAACTTGTTCCTATAATGAATGGTTTGAAACCTGCAAAATGTGAACCAAATAGAGAAACAAGTTAGGTTATCCAATTATTAAATGGTTTCCCATGACCAATAGTGGAACTTAGGCATAGTGAAAATGAGACAAGTTTAACACATGAGGAATAACCATAACTACACTCAACCCTAACACCTGGTGATGTAGTACCCCATACATAAATAACATACACTCAAGGAATAAGCATCACATTCTCATGAATGGGGAGAAACAAGAATCCAATTTTTATCCCAAATCCACACAAGTGGTAAACAAGAAAGGGTGGATCAAGGGTTTCCTTCCACAAACACCATTTAAATTTGATGTTCTAAATAGTAATTTGACACTAAAACATGTCTTGGAATGAAAAAAAACATTTCATTTTTCATAAAATAATTACCAAACACAATATAGAAAATTATGGGGAAAAAATCATTTAGAACATTTCAATTTAACCTTTTCACATGCATTCTCTTCTTTGAAAAAAAAATCATGGCCAATGACCTTCATTTCCCTCAAAACTCACACGAACAAAACATGAAACGTTTTAATAGGTCAACAAAAATCAACCATTTCTTTTAAAAGGATTCAAAGATACACTTCAACAAGGTTCTTTCTCTTTGAAAGTAAAAATAAGGAAAATGGGACAACCACATCCCTAAAACCATTTAAAACAAGCCAATAATATATTTTAGAAGTTTAAAACTATGTGCAAATTTAAAATAGTAATTTTAAATACATTAAGACAATCTTTTTTTAAAAAATATGGGTCAAAAACTCAATTCCAAATAAAATTATATTTAAAACATTTTTTCACACATTAAAAATCATAATTGGTTCAAAACCCATTTCAAAACATGATAACCATTTCAAAAGGAAATAAAATATTTCACAAGAATATTAGCGTAATAAAAAATTCCATTTAAAAAATGAAAACATGGTATTCATGTAAAAACCCATTTATACAAACCTCAAAACACCAAGAAATATTTTCAAAAAACCATTGGTATATCAAAAATATTTGTAATTTTATAAAAATTTAATTTAGAAAGTAAACGAATGTTAATAGGGAAGAAAAATGAATCCCCAAAAAGTAAACCTCATGCTAACATGGAACCCATCTCAATTTCCATTTAATATATATAGTTATTGGAAAATCATCTACCACAAACAGGCTTCCAGATATTTCAAAATTTAAAATATGAGGTATTAATCATTAGTTCACATCAATCATAAATTTAATTACCTAAGATATCCTACCTTAGAGTGTAATAATTTTTATTTTTATTTTTTATATAATTTTTGAGTGGAATAACCATAGTGGAGAGGGTCGATGAGGGATGGTGAGGCACGGAGAGTGTGAAAAGGGTTGGCAAGGTGCAGTAATAGCTGGTAAGGAATGAAAAGGTGTCATCGATTTTGAGAATCAAGCCTTTTCATGTAAGCTTAGTATTGTTCTTCCTAATGATATAATAAAGTGTTATAAGATTTATTGTGGTAGAATAAACTATTGTGGGTATTATTACCAAAACTTTACCATCCTTTACCTTATTATTTTATCAATTATTGGTTTAGATATTTCAGTTGAGTTTCAGGTCAAACCAGTGTATGTTTTATAATATTTGGAATATCATCGTAGTAAAACTAATTGGAAAGGGTTTATCTAACCATGTGTGAAATTCATGATGGTTATTAGGTGTGCCTTATGAGGGGTGAATGGTTGGATAATATATTGGTAAATATTTCATCCAAACCATGCACTTTTTATAACCATTAAAATTAAGTGAAAAGACTAGTTTACGAGTAAAAAATATTAACATTAAACCACTATATTCTCAACCTATTTGATGAGTATGGAATTGGATGCCTTCCTATTTAGTTACACATCCTTTCTATGGTTCATTAATGGGGTTTTATCATGTATTTAGGTCTTAAAATTAAGTTAAATTAAATTTATATTTTTTTATCTTCCTTTATCCATTATTTTCTATTTTATCCTATTATATTGTGTTGTCTCCACTTTAAATGAACCCTATATGGGATGGGATGTATTTAAATTAAAATTATTTGATAATCAATAATGTGGGTCATTAATTGAACCCCATTCTATAACTTTTCTTAAATGTTTATCAGGTTTCATATAATTTCATATAGGATTCCCTATGAATTGACCACTTAATTATGAACCAACAATTTCATGATTACTTATACTCATGTTTCGAATATTGATTTAGATTTCTAAATGTTTTAAATGATTAAATGAAATCAATAAAAAATTTCAATATATTTATGTTTACATGATAAATGGGGTTTCTACAAAATTTATTAGAATATATCAATTTTTTACCCTTGCACACCACATTCATGAATTAATTCTAAAATAGTCTCTATGTAAAAAAAATTTCATTTTTCATGAGGGGTTTCAAAATTCAACTATTAATTTTTTAAGTTTTTATTAAGAAATTAAAAATAGTTACATCACTTGTTTTTTAAATAACGTTAAAAGGATATGTTAGAACTTTTAATGTCTAGTTTTTAGGTCTAGTTGTGACTTTCATTGAAGGGTTTTCTTAATGAAAACATCTATGTGATATGTCATATCTAGGTTTATTTTTCAATGGATTTTAATGTCACTAGTTAAGAACAGATATAACATAGTAATGATTTAGAATGTAATGGGGGATATTCCAAGGATTGGTTCTCAAGGGTGAGGCATTGTTTATGATTCCCATTCATAGTTTTTTATTATATAAATATTATTATATCATTGTTTGATATTATTTATTATACCTCCTCTATTTATCATAATTAATGGGAACTGATATTTCATATATGAACACTATAGAACACATGTTTTACTAGATTTGTATCATGCTAGACCAAGTGTCCCATAGTTTATATTATTCCATAATTTTAGATTATACATCTCAATTAGGCATGGAATGGTTAAATAGACTGTTATTGATGTATGATTGAACAATATATATTAATATTATTGATAGTTTTTTGTATTTTTTATACATTCCACTCACCTCATAGGTATTCCCATTACCTTTTTTAGGTTTTTCTCAATATTTTTAACTTTACATTTATTAATATGATACTATATGAGATATTTTTTCCATTACTACGGATTTTATATTGCAGTTGCCAATGATATTATTACATCATCTTTTTATTTTCGTATTATTATTTTTCTAAAAATAAATTCAAAGCATGTTAATTATGTTATAGTGAAATTAATTTTTTAACTCCCTAAATTATTTTTATATAAGTTAAAATTATTTTTTATAAAAAATACACTATTAGTATTTTTTATAGATAGAAGATATTTAAATTTCCTTTTAATGGACTTAGTTTTGTTGAAATATGATCATGAAGGTATTATATGATTTAAAAAAATATTAAATTAAAAATATATCTGATAAATAATATGTCATAATAGCATGACATGATTACTTTTTTAATGCATATATATGTGTGAAGAAGTTTCATTTTGAATTAATAATGAGTCCCACAAAGAAACCTTTCATATCAATTTTGGTTCATAATTTCATTCTATTTAGAGAAACCTAGTGTAACGGTGGATTTTAGGGTTATATTATGGATCATGGTGACACATGGGGATGGGATTGGGAATTTATTTTTGTTATTTTTTTTACAAGTTTAGTTTTAACGAAAAAGTATTGTTAGATCTATTTCAGTCTGGATGTATTTAGTTGAGATATATTTTATTCATGTTGGTTGGGATTATTTTTTTTATTAAGAAAATTTATCTTATAATTTTATTTTTCTTCAACATTTTAATTATTTATGCGTCAGTATTGTGTTTAGAGGATGTTCATATACTTATTTCATCAGTTTTATTTGTCAAAAATCAATCCCTCTTTATAATATTAAATTCCCTCTCTCTATTTTCTTGTTGTAGTAAATCAGAAATGTGCCCTAGGTGTGCCTCAATATGACTAAGGTGTATGGTGGATGGATCACTAGTGACGGTTTGGGAAACATGGATCTTTTAGTCCATTTAGATTTATTACCTATTTGCACAAATTTGAGTCATTTTCTCTAATAAAAGTTCCAGTATACTATTATATATATAAATCTTTCTTTGGGACTCCATTAAGAAATTGTTTCTCCATATTCATGTTCCATACTGCAAACATTTTTTATCTAGTAACTGTTATGAAAATTAGTAAATACTCTATTGTATCTTTTGGATGGGCGTTACATTGAAATAAATACCTTCAAACTAATAATATCCCATACATACCAACCATTCATTTTTTTTGGATCACTTTACCATTTTTATCCAACATATTCCAAAGGTCCAAATTTATACTAATAACTTTTTTATTTTCTATTTTGGAATAATTCTCCAAATTTTTATTTACATATGATGTTACCTTAAACCCACACTTTTGGATTCAGTGATAAAAACATAAAAATTTATTACTTTATTTTATTCTAACTAAGGAAAGCCAAAAATAGTAACATCATTTTACTTTTAATATCTATATTTAGACATTAAATTTTAAAAATATTCTAAAAATCATATAACCAAATAGTTTATTATTATTGGAGGTTAGATATGTGATATTTTTAATTCACAATAATTCTTAATTATTTACCAAAAGATTGTCTAGACATGAAATCCTTCTAGACCAATAATATATAATGACCTTTTTCATTTATTATTGATTAAAAATATAATAATGCGGTGAGCATAGATAAAAAATGAGTGGTAAAAAGAATAAAAAATAATGGTATTTGATAATAAGATCAACATGTGGGTATGATAACATAATTTAGATACATGATTATATCAGAAGAGAATCATATCCAATAAATCATAGAAAATAAATCATGGGTCATTTCATGCATCTTTAATTATAACATTTGATAATAATGGATTTTTAAATAAGTATCATTAGTATATGATCATTATATAATAATAATTCGTAATAATATGTTATAAATAAGATCTTATATCAAACATCACCTCTCAATGTAAACTAAAAGAAAATTAATCACATAAAGGAATAGTTCATCAACCAACACAAAATATAATAGGCATGGGATAAAATCCTTATTATATTATTCAGAATGCTCTTACCAAGCCTGGACACTTCATCATGGGCTAACCATATATGTACTCTTGGGCTTGGGCTAACCAAAAGTGTACCTTTGAAGGTGGCTACTATATATGCACCCTTAGGATTGGGATGACCACCCATGTACCCTTGGGGTCAGGTTAAACACCATTGTAAACATTTTTTATCATGAGGGATAAAATATCATCCAATTCATTTGACAAATCTACTAGACTCACTTGTTACATAATACTAAATCACATATATGTTTATATATAAGAACATTAAAACATTAATATTTACACCATAGAATAATTAACACTTGGAAAAGAAACATGTATCATGAATCAATCCATATGTCATTATCATTATCCATTTATAGAAAAACTAGATAGTTTATGAGATAATATTAAGTGGTAATATATGATGACATAGATTTGTTAAACTATTATAATTTCATTGCGAAATTTATTTTCAAGGTAGGAAGAAATATCCATCATATCTAAATGAAAGTAGTTTATAATAAAATATTTATCAAAATTTATGTGAGAAATCATTGAAAATTAAGAGAGTGTGTTTATTAAATAATTATTATCATGATTATTCAAAAATTTATTTTTCTAAAAACACATTTTAATATAATTCAATTAAAAATTTTGTAAATAAAGTCAGTGTTAGTGGAAAAAAATAATAAAAAAAATATTAAATGAATATTAATTTTGTAACTAATGTAATTTAATTTTAAATAACTCATATAATATAAGATAATTATTTATATAAAAAATCGTGTAAGATGCACATGGAGGATAATTATTCCTGACCAAAAGGAAGAGGTATGATGATCCCCACTTTCATCCACTATTTTGTTTGAATATAGATATAAAAGGTGGATAAATTGTAATAGTATTGATAAAACATAATAATTTCCATATAAGGATAAAATTAATGTGTTTAAATAGAGAATTAACATTAATTTATACCTTTAAAAAATCTTAGTCTTGATTTTTTTTTTTAAATTAATGTTAGTTTGGAATGAAAAACCTTATGAATTTGGTAACATTTGAATCAGGATCCCTTGAAAAAAATAAATTGATATAGAAAATTAAATCACTTCATTTTAATTAATGTTAAGAAAAAAAATCCTTAGGTTAATATAACACCACTAAAAATTAATGATGAGGTTAATATTGAATATGTGTCAATGAATGAAAATTGAGACAATGGGACCTTCATTTTACTTTTGGCTTCCACAAATAATATATAACCTCTTATATAATGACCATAAACATATTAATAACTTATTTAAAAACCATATTCTCATATATCAATATTTATTATATTAAATTACAATAATCTTTTATATGTTTATTTTTTATTCATTGTTTATTTCATAATAAGGTGTTAGTTGTTTTGATTATTAATTTCTAGTTTAATAATAGTGATTTCGATAATTATTTATTGAAACTATGTTAATCATTCATATATTATTTATTATATATTAAAATTTTCTTTGTATTGATTTATAATTTTACATTTTTTTTGTAGGAATGGGTATGGTATTCTATATTGGAAACCATGATGAGCTCATTTCAGGTAATTTATCGATAACTACTTACTTTGTTTTATTGTTTCATTTTTTTATTACACAACCAAAAAAATATTCAATAAATAAAATAGAACCTAATATCATATAATACTATTATTGAGGTCTTTTTATCATATAATATTGATATTGTGGGGATAATGTAGCATCATTCATGTAGGTGGTTAAACAATCCCTTACAGTAATTTGTTATCCTAATGAATGAGGAAATGTTTGGAGTTATAAAATATAAGTATGAAAATATAATAAGGATAATGATGTTATTACAACTTCATTATCTCATATTATATGACTATTTATGAGTGGTTATGTGAATGTAAATGAATATAATAATTAAGAACATATTATGTAATTTTTAAAAATTTCTCCTTATCATGATGACTTCTCTGAGAATAAAGAACTTCTGGAAAATTTTATAACTATTGGATTCAAAATAATGAATTTTATTATACAATATGATAAATTTCTAGATATTAAATCAAAATTATAATGAATTGTATGTTTTTAAATGGGATTCAATGAGATCCTTTTATAGTGAAAATGAGGGACACTTCTTGGGAAAATATGTTAATTGATGGGTAATGATATAATCACATGGTATTTCATTAAGTTAGGTATTGAAATTATAGTGATACATGTGGGAATGAGTTTAACACCAAAAAAAATGTATTCTTGAAGTTATCTGATTCATTTTAATTGTCAAAAAAATTCATCATTGATTTAGTCATTTTTACAACCTCTAACCTTGATTAAATTTTAACATGGTAATTATTTTTTAGTAATAATATCATATTACCCCTCATATAAAATATCATTGGGTTGACTCTAAATTTGGATTCAATTTAATATTAATAAATTTTAAATTATTTCCAAATAATAATTAAATTAATAAGTATGTATAGAAAACATTTTTATAAAAAAATGATATTTCAAATATTTAACATTTTATTTTTTTGCTATAAATTTGATGTGTCATTAATATAACCATGTTTTTACCATGTTAAATCATTAAATAATATTAATTATTTAAAATATATCAATTAAATTTATTTTCTTAAATATTATACAACACGTGAGAAGTCATTTCATTAATAATATCCCATTTACCATTACAATTGTAAATCACTTTATAATTAATTACTTGTTTTTATGCCTAAAAATTAAAATAGCCTCATTAAAAAAATAACACATGATTATAAAAAAATAATATGTTTTTATTATATTTAATTTCAGTTGTTGATAATTATTAATATTAATATAAACATGGATAACACATAAGAAATTTTATTAAACAAAATTCTAAGGAACAGAATAAATCTATTCTTATTACTTTCATAGTCATGACTTTGGAATTATTTTTAATTTATTTATATATATATATTATCAATTAATTTTATTATTATATATTTTTAGTAGTGATTAGTAGTGCTAAGATAACATTCGATAACATTTTTATAAAAAAAATATCCTTTATAAGAAAATACCATTTACATTAAATGATCTTAACCAAGATACAATTAAAATTATTTATTTATATTCTTACAATATATTTTTATTAATATATGTATATTAAAAAATTACATGAAATTTTATTATATCATCCATTAATTTTTAATAAAATAAACAAATTTCTAAAAAATATATTTAAATAAAAGACTATTTTTTGATATTTAATATTTGTAAATTATATTCTCTTAAATTTTATAATAAAAATACACAATTTCAGTATAATTAATGGATTCATGTATATCCAATGAACATATATATAATTATTATATTTACAATAAACATATTTTGAATAATCATATTTCCAGAAACCAAATTAATCACGGTGATATTTTCTTCCCAAATATAGCCTTACTAAAATCATTAATTCATTCTATTCCAACATCAACAATCCCAAATCACACTTCATATAATGGTTTTTTATATTGATTTTTACTTTCATGATTTTATATAAAATTTTTGGTCTAGATAAACCAATGGGTATTCCCAAAGGTGATGATAATCTTGGGGATTACAAAGTATTGAATATATTTTTATTTTCAATTCATTATACCCTTTTAATTTATTGACATTTAATGGATGTAACCATCCATGTTTTATACTAAATGGTTTCATATGAAATTTTAGTAATTTTTCATTATTAATAAATTATTATTATATTGGTTCATATATTTCATTATAAATAATTTAAATGATATTAAAACTATAAAAACACGTATTTCAGAATTATAAATATATAATTTAGGAAAGAAAAATATTTCTTAAAATAAGGTGTGTAACATTCTCCCACCTTAAATAAATTTTGATGTCAAAATATTAATTTTATCCTCCTAATGAAAATTTTTAAGGACATCAATAATATAGAAATGACTATAGATATAATATCAAATGAGATATAAACCATACCCTATTAAGAATGATTTGGAAACTCCTCCTTGACATCCTAACGGGGATCTTTATAACCATACTATTTACACTAAATATTATTCATTAGAGGTAATTTATACTTATTCCTTTGAAATAGGTTATAGATACAACCCTTCAATATCTTTTCGTAGATTATTTTACTCTACTTATCAACATCACTATCCATAAGATGGAAGATATGGATACATTTCTCAAATAAGAATTCAGAAAAATATATATATTTTTTATTCCTTGCTATTTTATTTTCAACAAATAAAATATTGAAAATCATACATAATTTTATTGGATGTCATTTTTTAAAGCAATTAATGGTGTGTTTTTACTCGTTTTTTCATCAATCCATTAAAATCAGTGTATATGGTTTAATCAAGACTAGTGTAAATTCTCATTACTAATCTGTCTGGTACATATTTAATATCATCATGGTTTCCTTTTCTTTTTGTACTTAAGGACTGAAAAGGAATTGGGAGGACACCTATAATGGTGAATTTAGATATTTTTTGGACTCTTATAATTAACTAGATTTTTCTACATGCTGCATGAGGATTCCATGCCATGTAACTAGGTTACATGCCATGTAAGTGTTTCTGGGTGACATTCGTGAAAGGCTTCACATTATGAAATTTTACACAATGTGAGAAGATGTTTTACATCGTGAATGTTTTAAATAATATAGTTTCAATCTGAGATGATTTATTTCTTGGTGTACTTAAATACCATGGATATCATGATGTGTAGGGGAGTTACACATCGTGTAATTCCCCGAGTAGGGATTCTTTAGGGTGTCGTTCGGGTTTTGGGTGACCATTAGGATGCCACTATTCCTTTTATCTCGACCCAAACATCCTCTCTAGTGATTTTTGGAGACACCATTCATTTTTAATTGATACATTCAGCATTTTATATTATTTTTAGTTGTGGTTCATCACTCTAAATCCATTGTCTGATCTCGTTATGAAGGCCATTACTTTTTTGGTTGTGGTGCGGTGGTAATTCAATCTTGAGGTATGTGGTTTTCCATTTTTCCATTAACCCCATGTTTTCTAAATTGGATCAATATTGGGTTTTGTATTTAATTCTAGGGCCTTATTAGACATTTTTGGGTTTTCATTCTTAGTCAATCTCATTCCGAGTTTGTCTGGCCTGAGCTTCGAGGTAGGTGGTTCCGTCTGTAGCATGTGTTTCATAAACCATGTTGTTTTGTTATTATAAATTGGTTTAAAAATAAATTGTTATAAAATTGGAATGATCTTTGGAATGGGATTTTGATTTAAAGTTGTTTTCCTTTGTTCTTTGTTAATGGAAATAGAAGTGGTATTTTCAAAGCGTTGAAAATGGATTTGTGAAATGGTTTTGAAATGATTGTGAAAATGAGAACATAGGTTACCTTGAGAACTAGTTGAAAGGTTTATCTTGAGTCCATAGTCCATTATGGTGGTTCACTTTCTATAGTGTTACTCATATCCTAGATTTTTTATTATTGTCTCTAAAAACATATATGATGTTGGGGGATCACTTTTCGGGGTGGCTCCCTAATCCTAAAGTATAGATAATTGGATTCAGGTAACATGGTGCATTGTTCTTAGATTTTGGGTATGAGTAGTCTTCTACCTGACATATTGTATTCATTGGTATGGGGATGCATGTGTTGTTATTGTTGTTTTGTATTACATGGATTTGTACTGTGTTAACCTTGATATTCATGTTAATTCTTGTGAAATATGATATGAAAAAAATTGGTCTTTGAAATTGATATACATTCTTTTTTTTAGAAATGTGATAAAAGGGAAATGTTTACAATGTTTTCTATAAAATTTATTTACTAATTATCATTCCAAGTTTTATTTAAAATGAGAATACATGAATTATTGTATAGAGACTGATTATGGAGTACATGGGTGGCATCTTATTGATCATGTTAGCTCACACCATGAGCACCTATTCAGTGGTTCATAGACATTTGTGTGTATTTCGTTGCAGGGAAAGGAAAGGCACCGCGGTGAGTCCGTGAGGTTTTGTGTCAGATGGGTTGGGTAGTTAGAGTTATCATGATGAGACTTCATCCATGTCATCCTTTAGAGTATCTATTTTGTTTTTTTCCTTTCCAGTTGGACTTTTCTCTTGGATTTTTTAGCCACTTTTATAGTTGTTCATTCCACTGTCTTCTTACAGTTATAGAATATATCTATCACACTTCCACTATATCTTACTTTTCTTTGTGTATATTTTCCATGTGTTTGTACATGTTGGTATAAATAATTCCCTCCAGTTTGTTTTTTGATTCCCTAGTGCTTTTCACTAGCCTATTGGGATCGAGAATGACCCTCAAGTATGTGGTGGATTGGTTCGGGTGCTAGTTTTGAGAGTAACCTGGATCCATTCATTAGAATTTGGTATTATAGGTAGTGTCTACTCGATTTTATAGTGAGGATGCTAGGCCATTATAGGGGGGATTATTATGAGGTCCAGATCCCAGGGAAAGAAAAACCATAAAGAATTGGCCCAAAGAGGACAATATCATAATCGTGGGATAGACTAGGCGATTAAAAATGGTATCAGAGCAGGTCTATCCTCTATATTCTTTATCTTGAGATGTCTGTTAGAAAAGAGATAGGATTGTCAGAACAAAAGAGGTATATTATGATAAGTTCCTAGTCAGATCTTATCAAGATGATACTCAAGTTACCAAGTGAAGTTGAGATATGTGTCTCTAGTGTTCGGTTTTGTTTTAAATCTCAGTTTCTGCTGATGGGTTTTCTGGATTAAGCAGAAATTTACTCTATTATCTGATCATTCTTTTATTTGTGTTTGAAGTAGTTTGTCTCTGAGACATTTTCCATGAGTTACTTAGAAAGGTATAGATGATGCACCACAAGGGAATCTAGTATTTTATCAAAATATCATAGAGACTATCATATGGTAAGTTCATATTGTTGACTATGATTTTATAAGAGTTGGGAACATAGTGGTTGAGGTACATCCAAGAGCTAGAGTAGAGAGAGATTGATCACAAGAATTATTTTATAAGAATACACCATTCTTAAAAGAATAAATTAACATCAATAGGTGGAGGACTAGTTAGATAGGATCGATCCAATGTTCTAATTACTAGAGACACCTCAGAATATCAAGGTAAAGTGTGTAGCATTTGGTATTGAGTGTTCTGGAAAGCGATGGTGGGATTCTATGGTCTTAGAAGATAGACATGTAGACCTGGATTAGAAGGGTTTTGAAACCTTATTCTTCTAGTAGTTTTTTTAGAGTTGAAAATGTTGGAAAAGTCTATGGAGTTCATATATTTGTAGTAGGGATAGTTTTTGGTGTCAGCTTACACCATCAGTTTGCTAAGATTGTCCTTTTTTTTCTCCATATGTGGGGTTGAATAACCAACTGAAGGCTCAGAAATACCTACAAATTTTGTGACTGGATATCAGATCATAGGTATTTATGTTAAAACATTCTACCTAAACAGAGATAGTATACAGAGCTTTGATGTTATAGATGGATATGGTAGGCAAGGTTGGTTTTCTCAACTCTTCCCTTCCATCTAGGGAAGCTTCATTGGAATGCAAAAGAATAAGAGGAACTGGAAAGATAAATGTTGAAGTGGTGGTGGTGGGTCTCAGTAATGAGCTTTTTCTACACCATATTCTACAGCTAGAAGTGTGCATATGACTTTCTATCAGTGTGACAGGGTCATACCAACCAGATGTTTTTTTCATACGCTTGTGAAGATGTGAAACAACTATGAATATGTCAGTCATATACAATGATTCTATCAAGATATTACTGCACCTCATTATAGTCAGGGTTCACCATATTCAAAGGCTTCTATGGTGTATTCATAAGCTTCAATGACTATAGGTCTCTAGCCATAGGACTCATCAGTGAAGCACTTTCACACTATAGATGAGTGTCCAGTGTATGTCAATGTAGGTCCAAAAATAGTGAGAGGTTCTATCCTTATTGCATATTTAGTAAAAATTAATTTATTTTATACTAGCGCCTCCTGATCATTTATATCTACATGTTATGTTGGTATATGTAAAATTCCAATGGAACATATTTTCTTTATAATGGAGTTAGTGACACCTCTCGGTAAGAGGAGAGAGAAGGGGTTTCAGTGTCCATGTTCATTAATGGTTGCTGATACAGAGTTGTTTTGGGATTTTATTTTTCCAAATCAAGATCTATTTGATGTCATCATCGGTATAGAATGGCTTGTCACTCATCAATCTTAGGTTTATTTTTATCATCGGTGTTTCTCATTTCTTGTTTCTGATGATAGCCTTCATGTGTTTCAAGGGTAGTGGGACCCCACATTAGAATGTATAGGGTCTTCCCACCCAGATCTCGGGATTTTATTTCTTCTATAGTGTTTGATCCCAAGTATTTTTCTCCTATTATTATGTATATTCCTATATTAAAAATGTTTTAGTTATTAAACATTGAATTTAAAACTTTTAACTCTTCTTTAAATAAAATAATAATAAATGTCTTAATCTAATCCAAGTGAACCAAAAGGATCATATTTTTTTCCTAAGGTTTATTTTGATCTAAATACAATTATCCAATATAATTAGGACATGTGTTAGGGTAATTATAATATTATGTTTACCTTTAATTACCTTATTTACTTTTAACCATGGTAAAAAAATTAAAAGTTCCTATTCAAAAAAAAAATATTTTCAATCTATTTAACCATATTTTAACTAATAATTTCAACTGATTCTATTGGAATTTTGAAATTAAATTTACATAAGCGGTAAAATTACGTTTTAGGAAAATTTGTAAATGTGCCTAGAAGGTGGGTAAAAGACGTTAAAAATTTCAATAAAATTTTATACATATAATATTATTATAAACTGACTCCAATGAATTAAATTGAACTAATATAGGAATTATGTATCTATTTTTAATTTAAAATAAATTTAAATAATAATTATTGTTATTATTTAAATAAAAGTCAGTTTTAAACATTAACGCAATGTTTTTCACTATTCCTCAAAACTTGAAAGATTTAAACACAATACCAAAACTTCACCTGAATATAATTTTGATATTATGAATCCAAAAATGATTTCTATTTTACCCAATTAAAAACATGTGATTTTCATTAATTAATTTAAAAATAATTCCTCTTGTCAAAGCTAGAAAACAGGTTTTTAATAAGTAAAAATTATCAAACGATTGACATGTGTTTATATACAATTTAAATGTGAATTTACTTCCAATTACCTAAATTATGTTAAATTATAAAAATATAATCTAATTATACTTTAAAATCACTCAAATTCATAATTTAACACTACAAATTATTTCGATTAAAAAAAAATTCAATTAAAATTTAGTATTTTCACTATTCATCAAAATATGAAAGTTATCAGAAAAGTACCAAACATTTATCCAAACTAAATTTTTATTTCCCAATTCTAAAGATAAATTTAATTTAATTAAATTTAATATATAAAAGTGACAAATATTGTATTTAAAAAGGGTTCTCCATTAAAAGGCGATAAATTTTCATTTTTTGAAAAATACTTCTTTTATCTAAAAAAAATTGTTCTTATATTATTTCCAACAAACACATAATATGAATTATAAAATTATATTTAGTATATAAAATTCAAAATGCAGTTAATACTATTCATAACTACTTTCTGAATGGTTAGTTTGGTAAGTCATGGTGCGCTTGAACTCATTGTTTCATGTAGTGCAAGCTATTGAATTACTTTAAAGAGATAACTTACTATAAAATCCTAGGTTGTTACATATTAGGGTGTTTATAATAAAAAATAATCATTTAATATCCAAAAATAACCCTATGAGAATAAAATTCATCATTTTATTGAGTTTTATCTCTTAAAAGTTCATTATAAAAAACAAAATCATAAAAAACCTATTAAAAATTAGATTGTAACATAGAACTCTTAACACATTGATAACATTTTAATATCATGCACAAAAATATAATAACATAAATATAAACTTCAAAAATTAATAAATTATTTATATTAATTGTGTATCATTTCAATTAGGGAGTATAAAAATCATAAAAAAGAAAGGAGGGGTGAATATGACATAGGTTGGAAAAATAAAAGTGAGACTAAAAATACATTATGCCAAGTATTTTATCATTTAATATGTTTCCAAACCTCATTTTTAATATATATATATATATATTATAAATATATTATATAACCATATTCATTTAAAAATTGTTATTTACCATCCCTTTATAATTTCCAATTATCATTTTATTAACATTTATCTCTTAAAATGGATATTTAAGTGAAAACATTTATTCTTTCTATTAATAATTTAATTAAATGGTTTGAATACTTGAATATTTATCAGGTTTTTATTATCTCTTTTATGTTATAAAAGATAAAAATATCATATAAATACATTATTTATATATATTTATAATCATCCACAATAGTAAGAGATAGACAAATGTATTACACCATTCATTGAGATGGTAGGATGTATTCATGCATGAATGTTGTTTTCATATTTTGAAGGATTGAAAGAAATAAAGGTAAATAATAATTAAAATTTACCAAATAATAATAATATCTTATATATCATATATATTCATCAATTTTTTTCCTAATTTCCATCCATGTATAAAAGAAATGAAAAACAAATCACATCGCTTCATAGAGGTGGCAGTCCACATGTATGCATGACTGGCATTATCATTTTCTAAAGGATTGGAAGGTAAGATGGTCTCTAGGATATTAATGTTAAAAAATAATAATTATTTCATATATATCTTATATATACACTAAACCCATGATAATATCCATCCATAAATTATCTTGATGAAAAATGGATTGTATCGCTATGTAGAGACTGCAAGACACATGTGCACATGAGAAATACATTCACATCCCATTTGATAGGAAATATTATGGATAATGGTGTATTAAAAGATTGTAATACAATATTTATATATTTTTTATGCAAAATGTTTTATTTTATGTTAAATACATTTGTTTTAGATGAGGTAAAATAATAAGTAAAAGAGAAAGTAACCACTTAAAGTGAATACCTATTTTTTGATAGAACTCATTTAGATCACCACTTAAAGATCAAAGGGGTGTTCTTTTCAGTTGAACATAACATATATAATGTGTCTGATTATATTTATAAGATTATTTTATAGGTTATGGTTTATATATAATGAAAAAAATGTTTTAAAGAAGATAAAGGAGGGGAACTCTTTTATAAGTGGGGGAGGGGCTTCTTGGAATTTCTTAAAAGATTAAATACCAATAATTAAATCCATAGAAAAATGAATCCAATTGGATATATATTCAAATATAAGGTATAATTTGGTATGGAAATAATCAACTAAAAAAATTATTTGAGTTTATGTGGTGTTGAAAACCATAACATTTGGTGTAATCCCTTAGTTATCCAATTCTAACCATAACCATAGTAATGTGGTTTTCACTCTAAAGGGTTATAATATTACATAAAAGGTAAAAATTGAATCCAAAAAGGAAATGGGATTAATATTTTATACTATATATTATAAAAAAATTCATGTTTTATGATTTTTATGATTTTAAAATAATTTATTAAAATATTATTTAAATAAAATATTATTAATGTTATTCTGACACTACTCATTTAATTTGACAATAAAGACAAAAATAACAAATTCAATTAAAATATAATACTTTAAAATATACATAATATTTCATGGTTTTCTAAAACATTCATGTTACACATTAATTCATCTAGAAAATATTATTTTTGGAGTTATAAAAACAATTTACTAGATTTGGCTACTACTTGCACAAGTACTTTGTCTGTGTTGCATAAGAATTTAAGAAATTATTTAATCACAAAGAAAATAAGTTATCATAAAAATAATAAATTAAAAATATTAAATAAAATATTATATATTCATTCAATAGGTATTTTTTTACTCAGATATATTTCATTAAAACTTATGTAATATATTGTTTTGACTTTTCTAAACTTACACAAGCATTCTACAAGAATTATGATATTTTACTTGTTGTATGACTATAAAATTCATATATCTTCCTAAAAATAAAAAATAATAATTCATATTTAAAAATAATGTTGATAAACTACTTCTTTCTTATCAAATATTATCTTTATAGCACCAAATATGACTTTTCTAGCATGGTGCAAGCACCGTGTTGTCAGTGAAAATGATATTAGTATTTATCAGGAATTAAATATTAATTTATTTTTAATAAATTAAATTTGTAATATTATTTTATTATATTATCATATATTATTAAATACAAATATTTTTTAAATTATTATATCATTTTTACGTCTTGTAGAAATAATAAAAATTTTGTATTTCATAAAAATTGAATATTTTTACTATTCAAATAAAATTTAACTTATTCAAAAATATTTTAAAATTTAATACAATGAAAAATTTTAAATTAAAAATACAAAAATAAATAAAATTTCATAAAATTAATTTTCTATAAGTGAAATAAATTACTTTTTATAAAAAAAATTCAAAAAATAAAATGAAAAAATATTTTTAGAATAAAATTCATTTCGAAACCCAAAAATGAAATATTATCAAAATAAACAATACTGTTAATTACTATATAATTTAGTAGATTATAAATAACTAAATTTAGCCTATATTAGCTTAATAGTTAATTAAAAACATAATAGTGCATCTAATTGAAATTAAATGATAGTTTTACAAAAATATAGTAAACAATATATTAATTATTCTCTAAAAAATCGATCATTTTAGAAAAATCCAAAATAATTACAGTAATATAATTTTTACTTTAAAATTTATGAATTAAATTAATTATATCAAATAAAATTTTAAAAATATCTAGATGATAATTATAATATTTTTTCACAAAAAGAAATAAAAAATAATTTCAAATAAAAAATATTTTTAAAGAATAAAATGACTTTCCTAAAAAATGATCAATTATTTCCTAATAATTTATAAAACCTTTTTTGTTGGGTATGAAATTTATATACAACATAACTTCTTTTGTTTCTTTTCATGCCTTCTAATTCAATATCTATTTTATAACAGTCGTATTTAAATAATATTACTTTCTAGTTCATTTAAGATCAGTGTTGTGTATCATCTACACTATAGAATATAATGTTATTATCATAAAATTTTTCATTGTTAAATATATTCTATTTAATTTTATTCTTTATATCCTCAATATATCTAATATATACCCAATAATTCTCTATATAGATGGGTGATCATTTAACATCAATTCAATTGTTCATTCATGATAACACTAATTGGATTTCATCAATTTGATTATGAATCCTCTAACTTGGATATGAGGAGTGAAATGATGTAGGGAAATGGGATATGGTTTAAGTATTTCACCAATTATTCCTTCATCAAAGGAATATTTTTCACCTTGAAGTTGAGTTGCATGCAGTTTTACGTGCTCTCGGAACATAGTGATGTTGTCTCCTCAATGAGTAGAGGAATCACATGCATGATATTATTGAAGTGTAATTTTATGTAGAGGAATCTAATCCATTGATTTAAATTCAAGCTTTTTTTAATATCATTTCATTTATATTTTTGTTTTTTAAACTTCCATATTGTGAGGTGTGGTTATAAGCACTTTGAGAAGGGAATCACCAACATAGTGTGTGAAGAATCAGATGATGAGGGATCCTTAATGATTCTTTTTGTATTTTTTCCATGAGTTTTTTCAGAGGATATTATGTCCAGGCATTACCATATTATTAGTAATATGATTTTACTTCTTAAATTTGTTTCTAATTATCCATGATATAAACTATGGTTTAAATCATTTTAATGATTCTTTTTTCACTGGGTAGATCAGACGTTTCTAGTTTTAGTCTCCCAAAGGTGCCTTGAATCTTCAGAAAAGGTTGGTCATTTTGGTTTTCTTGATTTTTGGATAGTTGCACCATGGAAATATTTCTAATTGGTCTATAAATTATAGGGTATGAGTGTGACTCCCCAATATTTTGTGATATATTTTTTTCAAATTAATTTAATCATTTTGATATTTTTCATTTCACGCAACACCAAAAAGTAGTTTTTTATATTAAAGAAATGTTATTGACTTGAATTATATGTAAAACCATGTTAATCATGCACTAAATTCAACATAAATTTTATCTTTCTCTATACGACACACTGAGGATAGCTTGTATTACATGCAATAATTACTTTCCTCGATGACTTGTGTAACACAGAAGACTATATTTTTCTGAATAAGGATATGTTATTTAATATAACCTAGACATTAAAATAGTAGTAATAACTTACCTATAGAAAAATTATGTTTTAAACAAATATAATATAAATTCATAGGTTACCAATTAATTATAAATGAAAATATAATAACCAAATGAATATAAAGGATATATTTTTATTTTTATAACCCCAAAGGTTTTTTGACTTAATAAATTAAATTAATAAAAATTATTGATTGATATTAATGTAATATATATGTTATATATTAAATGAAATATTTTTTATATTCATCCAATATATTTGATATACATAATACAAGAAAAAATCCAATTTTATGCTTACAAATTATATATTTTATAAAGGAAATATTATCGCCCTTTAATGGAAACCCCATTTAAAAATCCAATTTTTGACACTTTTATAGATTTAATATGTCAATATAAACTTAATATTTTAAATAAAAACTTATAAATTAGGTTAGTGTAAATTTTTTTTATTTTTCTGTAAGGTTTCTTTTTTATTAATAATTAGGTAAAAATATTGAATTTTAATTTAAAAATGTTTTTAATCTAATTTATTTATAAAGATAAATTATATTATAAACCTTTGTAAAATTTTAATTAAATCATATTTTTAGTAATTAGTAAAATTTTGGTCATTGGAATCAATTTAACTTTGAAATTGGGTATAAAACTTAGCAAACTTTTAGATGTATTTTACTTTAAAGACTCGTAGTTTCATCCCGTTTGCAGGATTAATTTTAAATTAATTTCTGCCACTTATATGATTTGAATTTTTAAAATTAATTACATATTAGGAATAATCATAATTTATAATATCTAATAATTTCTACATAATTTTTTATGAAAAATATTAGTGAATGTAGTTGAAATTAATTATAGTGATTGAGGTAAAATTAAGTTTAACAAGGGAATAAACCTTAAAATTAAAGGCCCAAATAACCTATCCACTTGTCCAAAAACCATTTTATGGACATATTTCGGCCATAAAAATTAAATTATTGATTTTTATTTTCTTTTTTATTTCTTTTTTAGTTAAACATGTGGGTACACCAAACTTGTTTTCAAAAAGGCTGAGTGTGTTCTTTCCCTTACCTATAAAAGGTCACCAACTCTCTTACTTCCTCACACCTATAAACCCACTTAGGTTCGATAGAGATATGAACAATAAACCTCACAAAATTTGTACCTTACTCCTTTAATTTCCCCTTTTGAAATAATTTCATCCATGGAATCCCTTCAGTACAAACCAAAAGGAGATACTCGATTAATATGTAACACCCTCCCTCAAGATCCTTTCATTTATTTTCATTCTCCACTCCCTAAACTCTTAATATTCCATGATTTAATAAAAAAATAGTATCCTAAACATACTATGGTGTTTTTATGATATGTTTTGGACCTAAACATATTCACACTTTCATATAATGGGAAACAAACATACTATTTAAGTGTATGGAGAACTACCACCTTACGAAATGATAATTATTCATTTTTCCTTTACTACCTCTAATAGTGTAAATTATTATAAAAACTCTATTTATATATGATATATAAGATATTTATAATTTCTGTATGATTATTTAATTTTTATTTATAACATACCCTTATTCAATTCATCTTGTGTAAATATGATAATTTCATTTGAGGATGTGGGGACTACCGCCCCCTTAAAGAAATGTGGTTCATTCACGCACTACATGGAATGTATTAAGGATATTTTTAGTGAATATATATTATTTATATGACATTATAATACTAATTTAATGATATTATATACATATATACATGTACATATATTTCATTTACTTTAATTTTTTCAACACGTCAATAAAATAGATGCAACGTTCATGCGTACGTACGACCTACCGTCTCCATGAACGATGTATTCCATTTCACACATCCATATTCTATAGATTATTATAATAAAAATATACTAAATATGAATTATATTTACATCATTTTTTAGATTCAGGAAATCATGATATAAGTATAATTCCCAAATATATAACAAATTAAGACACAAGTGAAAAACAAAGCTAATAATACCTGAAGCGTAACCTTAACATCGAATTGTGAACAAGAGAGTAATATAAATTCATAATAAAAAAATCATATGGTATTAGATATAGGAATAGTTTTCTATAAAATATATATAATAAAATTTAATTATTATATACGATGTTTGAACAAGTGCAACGAGATTCAAGACACAAGGTAAGGGGATTTCTACTCTCACTTTTGTTTCGATAAGATTTATAACTTATTCACCACTCATATATATTTTGTGGTGATTTTAATTACCATAGATATTTTATATCATTTTTATCCTTGATTTTATGGGTATTTAAATATCCATTTTATGATCTCTCTTTCATGGGGTTTATGTTTCATGTGTTACCAAATCCATAAAGTAGTTTTGTCTCAATTTTCCTTCATCGAGACACATGTCATGTCATGCACTTATATTTTTATATGAGGGATATATAATACCTTTAACATGTTATATCATGAATATAATTATTCTCATGATATCTAATCATCATTTAATTTTATTATTACCATTATATTATGATTCAATGTTACTAAAGTTTTAATGGTTCATTGCTATAATCTCATCGGCTGTCGATATTTTTTATGATTATGATTCCATTGATGAAATATTATGATATATATCTCAATAACTCGCATTAATTATCTTATAATTTGGATATTGATATTATATCTAAGTAATAATACCATTTTTACACTCTTTGAGAGTTAGGATAATTAATAAAATATTTTTACAAAAATATGATTTTATTTCTTCTTTTGGTCAAAAATCTATGTTCTTTAACAGTCAACTTTTCTAAAAAATCATTTATCCATCATAAATTTTCAAATTATTCTCAATATAAATGTTTTTCAAAATGTTATAAATAACTATTTATAAGTTTTTAATGTATTTTCAAATAAATTTATTTTGAAACCTTTTCAAGTTTATTTTACATGTTTTCATGTAAAATGGCTTTCAAAATGTTTTCAAGGTTTCTTTATAAGTTTTAAAATTATTTTCAATGAAATTATTTTCAAGAATTTTCCATGTATATTTTATAAGTTTTTAATTAAAATATTTTTCAAAATTTCTTCATTCTTTTTTTACAAGTATTCAAACTGTTTTCAAATAAATATTTTTCAAAATATTTTAAAACTTATTTTTTATTTTTTTATAGAAAAATAATTTCAAAATGTTTTAAGATTATTTTATAAGTTTTAAATTGAAAATGTTTTCAAAATGATTTCAATCCATATTTATATTTTTTTACTTAATTTTTAACAAAAAATGGTTTTCTAAAGGTTTTATTTTTTAATAAGACTTTACAAATAAGAAAGGATATTTTCCTCATTAAATTTTCTTAAAATATAATTCTAATTTTTTTATATATAAGATAACATCTGTTGATTTTTCACAACACCTTATAGTAAATTACTCAAAGGTTTAATTCATATTCTTTCTTGAATGGTTTATGTTTTTATATAATGATTCTTATGACACGCATTTCTTATCCACGGGTTATATTCCTTTGAAACCTTCTTATTTTCATGAGATATACTTTGATGAATTGATTATAAAAACTATACATTTTCCATGGATTATGACGTGGTTAAATGTTAATGATACCCATTTCATTTCAAGGGTTATTATTTGATGTTTATAAAACCCATATATTTTTATTATTCATGATATGATGACAGTTTTGTTATTATGTATCACATATATGAATTATTTAATTATAAGATGTGTGGAACCTATATATACCTACAATATATTGGGTAAATATTTATATATCATGAGATAATAATGGGAATCATTTCGGAAGGCTTAATCTACTATGGGAATATGGATAAAACCAATCCCTTACAAGGAAAGGACTTTGACTGGGGATGGTGGTGTGTCCATCCCAGTAGGTATTGTCACCATGAAGTTCAAAGATGGGGAAATATAACCATTATGGGATGATATGTAAACCCAATCCCTTACAATGAATGAGCTGTTATAGGGGATGGGGGTGTGTCCTGCCGAGTAGGTGTAGTTCCCATGAAGTTTCGTCATAAGTTCTATAAATGTGTCTTTACTTAAATTGAATGATATAAAAAGTTTATTTATTCCAAAATTCCATGTCTTATTCATAGGATATTATTTCATGGATTATGTTCTTTAATTCCTTATTATTCATATATTATAAACTACTAAGATATATACTATGATTCATGTTTTGGATATTATGATATATAGGGTATGATATTCTAATGTTATGATCATGTTTTAATAATATTGTTCTCTTGTTTATGCTTTCAGGACTCTGTTGTTTACCCTTACTGATCATCTGATCTCACCAATTTTTAGGTGCCCTTCCCCATGTTATAAATATTTTTATTATGTTTTATGTGTCTTATAATGGTTCTATTCAAGAAGAACCTAATGGGAGATAACCTAGATCATTTATGTACCAATGTTTATGTTCTCATGTTTCCAAAGGTACTAAACTTATACGGTTTGTGGGTGTCTATTTTGTAATGTATTAAGTACTCTATGAAATTTCTCTAATGTATATTTACATTATGAATGAGTCATTATAGTTGGTATCAGATTGAGGTTTTAGTTATCCTTTTGAAACTAGGATAAGAAAACCTTAGTTCGAACCCTAAGGCCATGTTTTAGGATATCCCTAAGGATAATGAAAATTATAGGAAAATATACTAGAATTTTCCTAAAGGATTGAGTGAGTAGTTTCCAAGAAATTCATCCCAGTCTTGATAATACAAGTGGATGTGGTTCTGTCACTCATATACCTTGGGGTAACAACTCGGAAAAGAATTTATGGTCTTGACTTGTGGTAATCTAGTACATGGTAATGAGCCTTGATATATACCTGGTTTGACATTCCTAGGGTACATGTTTTTGGAATTAACAAAATCATCAAGAACAATCATGAAGGATTTAAATATAATTTGGCTATTAATAACTTATGATAAACCTAAGGTGTTATAATTTAAAAAAAATTATAATTTAGACATATTATAACTGGTTTTCATGATTATGTGATTCCTCACCATAATAATCATTTATTACTCAATGAATCTTAGTTTTAGTCAATAAAGGGAACCAGAGGGAACTAGACTAACATTGAATATGATTTAAAATCTCTTTATGATATTTTAAATGACATGATCACTAGAGTGAAGAATATTGTGATCATGTGTAATCAGTTTTCAAGGAACATGATTAAAAATGTAAAACTTAAGCAACTATTAGACTCACCAAGTAAGGGAAGAAAGTAATTTGTTGAGATTTTATGTAATGGAGACCATGCAGGAAATAATATCTGGTTTCCTTTGTTTTAGAAATGTGAAATGAATCCCCTAAGTGGATGTATTATAGTAGAGAGAAAGTGTTTTCATTGTGGAAAAGAAGGACACAAAGAAACTAACTACAAAGGAAAATTTAAGGGTTCAGCTACAAGATCAATGGGAATATTGGCCTCACTAAGACTTTATCAAAGGTAAAAAAAATAAATGTTGGAATGAATGGTCATTATGTTAATTGATTTCCTAAGGAGAAAGCTCTTGAAGAGAATTAGATAGGTGGTATGAGTAATGGTTATATTATTAATGATGATGAGACTACAGATGAAATGTGAAATTAATGTGGTATTAAATAAAAGGATAAGGTTTCTTTCTTATTGATTATGGATAAAATAGAATAATAAAATCTTTTAAGTATTTGTATTGAAAAAATTATGGTGAAATATACAAGGATTTTTCATTTTATGTTTTTTACTAAGGATTTTCATGTTTATTTTGAATGTTTCTGATGGACTGGAAATGTGATTTAATGACAATGTGATATTTTTATTAAGGTAATATAACCCTTAATATATACATTGTGTTAAACTAATGTTATTTTTATAAAGATATTTTGGATGTGAAAAAAGTAAATTAGATGGTATTGATTGCCTCAAAAGTTATAAATTATTTGTTAAAAAAGTAGTTTATGTTATCATGGATTAAGTTTACATCTTCTTGTATTGAAGGAATATACCCAGTGACCTTTGGTATGAGGAAGAATGCATGTTTTAAAAAATTATTTATGGTAATTTAGGTTATTATCATGTTTTAAGAGAATATATGATGAGGGTATTCACATGTTCTAAATGTGGAAACCAATAGATACTTTTTGATATATGGGGGATCAATTTTAAACTGATTTTGTGACCTTCTTTATACTATTTTGGATTTTTGTCTTTCTGAATAGTTATAAGTTTAACCATTAATGAAAGATTAAGTTCAAATTTGGAGGATGTATTTGTTTATTGAAAGCCTTGGATAAAATAATATTTAGTGGTTAACCCTATTTCATGTATGTAGATCATATTTTATAAATTATATTAGTTTGGTTTTAGAAAAGGAAATCATTTATGTCAGGTGAAAAACAATCAATTCTGGCAAGGCCATAGGTCTTGAACCCATGACCAAAGGATGATAAGGTTTTCACGACTACCACTGGCATGCATGATCGATGTCCTGGGTAATGTGTAATTATTTTTGATGAATAAATATTTATGATGAAATAGTAGTGTAACATTTTATGTTTAGAGATTAATGTATTAACCATATTGATTTTAAAGAATAGTTTGAGACAAATAGTTATTATTTTCATTCATTTATGGTCCGTAAGATCTCTTAAAAGTGTATTTTATTACTTCATGCATCGAATTTAATTTTTTGACATCCATTTCTTGAATTAATGGAAGAATTGGAAATTGATAAATGAATTAATAATTAATTAAATTTTTTATAGAAATATATCAAGTTGGTATATTTACTAATTTCTTTAGTGAATAAAATAATTACTAAATGATAGTATAATGATAAAAAAATGTTTTTTCCTAACACCTTAATTTTTTTATGAACCGATGACCTTTTAAATCATCACATATATATAACATTGAGGCCCTTAACTTTTCTTTGACCATTTAGTTGTTTGTGATTGATGACCTCAATAACTCTCAATAAATATTTATGTTTTTCCTCCATGTCCAATATTAACTCCCAACATATGTTCTCCTATGAGGAAACTTATTTATATATTACTTTGGGTTACCATTATAGTTCAAAAATTATATTTTTAAGGGGAGTTTTTATCTTCATTTTTACGATGTGGGTTTCTGTGAATGAAACATTCAAGTATTAAAAGACTGATAAACCAGATAAATTTCAAGGGAAAATTTCATTTTAGGGGGGTAGAATGTAACGCCTTGAGATTTTTTGAAATATTTTTCCTGTATTAATTTAATTTTTTTGATATTTTTCATTTCATACAACACTAATAAATATATTATCTTATATTAAATAACTATGTTTGTATTGAGTTATTCACAAAACCAAGTTCATAATGAAATACATGTAACATATATTCTAGGTTTCTCTACATGGAATAATAAGGTTAGCTTACATTACATGAAATAATGACTTTCCTCGATGGCTTGCATAACATGCAAGACTGAAAACATAGCACACTTTTATATACATAAGATTAGAAAAAAAACCCCAATATTATGCTTAAAAACAATATTTTTTATAAAGGTAGTTTTACCACCTTTTAATGAAAAATCCATTTAAATTAAGTTTTTGGAACTTGTATAGATTCAATATGTCAAAATAAAATTAATATTTTAAATATAAAAATAAAAATTAGGTTATTATAATTTTTTTGTATTTTTCTGTAATTATTCATTTTTTAATGGATAGTTAAAAATATTGAATATTAATTCAAAACTACCTTTTCATCTAATTTATTTATAATTTTTAATTATATTTTAAATTGTTATAAAATTTTAATTAAATAATATTATGATTAATTAATTCATTGTTTTTCATTCTAATAAATTTCATTTTTATATCGGGTTTAAAAACATAGCACACTTTTAGACATTTTTTACTTTGAAAACATGTAGTTTCATCTTGTCTATATAATTAATTTTAAATTAATTTCCACCAATTATTTTATTGTAACTCGGAAAAATTGATTCCATGTTTTTAATAATGATAATTTCTAATTTTTAATAAGGTAAACTTAATTTTTACCAAAATGATTAGTGAATGTAGTTAAAAGTAATTACATTTATTAAGGTATAATTAAGCTTATAAAGGTAATAAAACTTAATATTAAGGGATAAAATAACCTATAAACCTTTATAAACTCATTTAATGGCCATATTCTAGCCTTAAAGCTTCCATTAATTTTTTTATGACTTTGTTTTGGTAAAACAATTGGTACGCCTAACTTGTTTTCAAAAATATCATGTGTGTCCATTTGTTTCCCTATAAAAGGACACCACCTCTGCCACTTCCTCACACCTCTAAAACCATATAGTTTCATCTAATATCTTCCAAATAAATTTCAAAAAATCCCTAACTTAATCCTAGAATCCTCCATTTTTCAATAAATCCTTCCAAGGAAGACCTTTGGTGTAAACCAGAAGGATTTACCCGATTAAGAGGTAACACCATCCCTTAAGCTCCTTTCCTTTATTTCCATTATCCAATCCATAAAATATTATTATTACAAGATTGTATAAAAAAACCCAGTATAATAAATATATTATGATGTTTTTATGATAATTTTTTAACCAAAACATGCACACACATCCATATAATGGGTAACGAACATACTTTTTACGTGTACATCGAACTACCACCTAAAGAAATAATGATTGTTAATTTTTACTTTACTACCTCTCAGGGTGTAAATTAAAAAGGACACCCTATTTATATGTGATATATATGATATTTATAATTTATTTATGATTCTGTAATTTTTATTTATAACATACCCTTATGCTTTTCAACTTGTGTAAATACGATAATTTTATTTGAGGAAGTGTGGACTACTGCCCCCTCAAAGTGATGTGATTCATTAACACACTACAAGGAATATATTAAGGATATGTTTAGTGAACCTATATTATATATATTATATAATATTAATACCTTAATTATATCATATACATATATGTTATTTACTTTCCTTACATGAATCAATAAAATAGAAGCAGTGTTTATGAGTATGTATGGCATGCCGTCTCCATGAATGGTGTATTCAATATCATACTTATATATTCTATAGATTATTATAATTCATATATAATGAATATTAATTATATTTATACCATATTTTACATTATTAAATCATGCTATAGGTATTAATACAAAAGATATTACAAATTAAGACACACATGAAAAATAAAGTGAATAATACCCAAAGTGTAACCTTATCATGGAGTTGTTAACAAGCGGGTAACATAAAGTCATAATAAAACCATATATGGTATTATATATAATAAAATTATTCTTTAAAATATATATATTAAACTTTACTTTATTATACATGAGTTTTGAATGAGTATGATGAGATTCAGGACACAAGGTAAGGGATTTCTAGTCTCTCTTTTATTTCTATAAGATTTACACATTATTCACCACTCATCTATTTTTTGTGGTGATTATAATGACCATGAATATATTCTATGATTTTTATCCATTATTTTATGGTTAATTACATATCCATTTTATGATCTCTCTTTCATGGGGTTTATTTTTCAAGAGTTACCAAATCGGTAAAGTAGTTTTGTCTGAATTTTCCTTCTTTGAGACACATGTCATGTCATGTACTTATATTTTTATTTGAGGGGTATATACTACCTATGAAATGTTATATCATTAATATACTTATTTTTATGATATTTAATCTTCATTTAATGTTATATTTTATTATATTATGATTCAATGTTACCAAAGTGGTAACATTTTATTGTGACAATCTCATCAGTTATCAAGATTTTTTATGATTATGTTTCCATTGATGAAATAATATGATATATCTCTCAAGAAATATCAAGAATTATACTAACCTATTTATATTCTAGTTATATCCAAGTAATAGTACCCTTTTTTCACTCTTTGGTACTTAAGATAATTAATAAAATATTTTTATGAAAATCCTACTTTATTTCTCCTTTAAGTTGCTAATTTATATTCTATCAAAAACATGTTTTCTAATTTTTTTCAACTATCCATCATATTTTTTTCAATTTATTTTCAATAAAAAAGGATTTTAAAAGGTTTTAAATAACTATTTATAAGTTTTCAAAGTATTTTCAAAGAAATATTTTTAAAAAATCATTCTTATTTTACAAGTCTTTAAGGAAAATGGTTTTCAAAACATTTTCAATATTATTTTACAAATTTTCAATGAAAATAGTTTTATAAATTTTTTCAGGATTTATTTATAAGTTTTAGATGTGTTTTAAAATAAATGGTTTTCAACAAAAATCAATCTTATTTTATATGTTTTCAAGGGAAAATTTTTCAAAATGTTTCCAATATTATTTTATAACTTTTCAAGGGAAATTTTTTCAAAATTATTTCAAGCCTCCATTATTTGTTTTCAATTTATTTTCAGTGATTTTTTTAAAGGTTTTATGTTTTAAAATGAATTTTCAAATAATAAAGGGTATTTTCCTCAATATATGTTCTAAAAATATCTTCCCAAGTTATTTTACATATAGGATGAAATTTTTTGGTTTTACTCAAGACCTTTTAGGAAATGATACAAAGGTTTCATTATTATTACTTATCAGATGGTTTATGTTTTGATGGAATGTTGTTTATGACACCCATTTATTTTCCACTAGTTATATTATTTTTAAACCCTATTCTTTTCTTGGGATATACTTTTATGATATGATTATAAAACCTATATATTGTTTATTGGTTATGATGTGATGAAATTTTAATGATACCCATTCCATTTCATGGGTTGTGATTTGATGTTTATAAAACCCATATATTTTTATGGTTTATGATATGATGAATGTTTTATTATCTTGTGGCACAAGTATGAATGATTTTATTATAAGATGGGTGGGACCTATATGTCCCTCTAATGCATTGGGTAAATATTTATATCTCATGATATTATTATGTGACACAAATTTATGGGCTTGATCCACTATGAACACAATCCATTATAAGGAAAGGACTATGAATACGGATATTAGTGTCTCCCACCCAGTAGGTTTAGTCACCATGATGATTGAATATGGAGAAACCCAATCTATTATAGGAAGTTGGGGAAACCAAAGCCCATACAAGGAATGAACAGTGACTAGGATGGTGTTTTGTCCCTCCCATTGGGTGTAGTTTCCATGAAGTGCCCTGGTAAGTTCTATAAATGCATCTTTACTTATTGGGAATGATATCACATGTTTATATATGACACAATTCCATTTCTTATTCCTATGATCTTCTTTCATTGATACAGTTTTTTATTTCCTTATGATTCATGTCCTATGAACTTCCATGCTTTATGTCTTGACTCATGTTTCTGATCTTGTGATATGTAGAGTATTATCTTCTAATGTTATGATCACATTCTCATACCACTATGATCATTTTTATGCTTACATGTCTAACTTTTTTAACCTTACTAAGATTTTGATCTCCCCCATTTTTATGTTTCCTTCCCCATGTTATGAATATGTGTGTTATGTTTGATGTCTTTAAGAAGATCGATAGTCAAGAAGAACCTAGTGGGAGATATCTAAGTTCATTTATCTACCAATTTTTATGTTTCCTAGTTTCTAAAGGCACTAAAATAATACAGTATTTGTGTTTGTGTTTTTAATGTATTATGAATTTTGAAAATATTATCTAATATATATGTATGTTAATATTGGGTCTTTATAATAAATATGTGTCTTGTTTTGGGATGTTAATGTTATTAGTTAATATTGGTACTTTCGATTGTAAATTTTATTTATGTATGTCTTGTCTCTTAGATAATAACTTAGTAACACTATATACCTTTTATTTATTCATTACCATATCATTTTTTTATAATAAATTGATAAAGAATCCATGGACTTAATAATTTTACAACCAAAGAATCTTATTGGATGGAAATATATGATTCATGAAATCATAAATTTATTCATGAAATTAGCTTGTTTCATTCATATCAAGGAGATGGATGTGGTAAAAAAATATTTAATATCTTGTTTGAGGGGTTTTGAAACTTAATAGTGTTCTTAAAGTCACCCTTTTATGTTAAAAAAATTAATTTTCTTCTTATTTCGAAAAGGGATCATTGAATTCAATGGACTCTTGATCGAGGAGAGTATGAATTCAATCTTCAAATGGATAGTTGGACTAGACAAAATAAAAATTCCTCTTGGTTATGTCTCACACATGAATTCTTTTTATCATTAGCTTTTCAGTTTCATGTTTTAACTCATCTAATATTTATATATTCATTATCATGTGTTTCATGGGTTTACCTTTGAATGTTATGGATTTTGGTGAAGGGTAGGGGAATCATCCATGATATGATCGATTCTTACCTAAGGGTGATGTGGTTATTGTGGTTATCTCAATAAAAGATTCCATTATCTATGATCTAAAAAAGATTTTATAATGACAACAATCATTATCTATACCTGGTTTGACATTCCTAGGGTACATGTTTTTGGAATTAACAAAATCATCAAGAACCATCATGAAGGATTTAAATATAATTTGGCTATTAATAACTTATGATAAACCTAAGGTGTTATAATTTAAAAAAAATTTATAATTTAGACATATTATAAGTGGTTTTCATGATTATGTGATTCCTCACCATAATAATCATTTATTACTCAATGAATCTTAGTTTTAGTCAATAAAGGGAACCAGAGGGAACTAGACGAACATTGAATATGATTTGAAATATCTTTATGATATTTTAAATGACATGATCACTAGAGTGAAGAATGTTGTGATCATGTGTAATCAGTTTTCAAGGAACATGATTAAAAATGTAAAACTTAAGCAACTATTAGACTCACCAAGTAAGGGAAGAAAGTAATTTGTTGAGATTTTATGTAATGGAGACCATGCAGGAAATAATATCTGGTTTCCTTTTTTTTAGAAATGTGAAATGAATCCCCTAAGTGGATGTATTATAGGAGAGAGAAAGTTTTTTCATTGTGGAAAAGAAGGACACAAAGAAACTAACTACAAAGGAAAATTTAAGGGTTCAGCTACAAGTTCAATGGGAATATTGGCCTCACTAAGACTTTATCAAAGGTAAAAAAAATAAATGTTGGAATGAATGGTCATTATGTTAATCGATTTCCTAAGGAGAAAGCTCTTGAAGAGAATTAGATAGGTGGTATGAGTAATGGTTATATTATTAATGATGATGCGACTATAGATGAAATGTGAAATTAATGTGGTATTAAATAAAAGGATAAGGTTTCTTTCTTATTTATTATGGATAAAATAGAATAATAAAATCTTTTAAGAATTTGGATTGAAAAAATTATGGTGAAATATACAAGGATTTTTCATTTTATGTTTTTTACTAAGGATTTTCATGTTTATTTTGAATGTTCCTGATGGACTGGAAATTTGATTTAATGACAATGTGATATTTTTATTAAGCGAATATAACCCTTAATATATACATTGTGTTAAACTAATGTTATTTTTATAAAGATATGTTGGATGTGAAAAAAGTAAATTAGATGGTATTGATTACCTCAAAAGTGATAAATTATTTGTTAAAAAAGTAGTTTATGTTATCATGGATTAAGTTTACATCTTCTTGTATTGAAGGAATATACCCAGTGACCTTTGGTATGAGGAAGAATTCATGTTTTAAAAAATTATTTATGGTAATTTAGGTTATTATCATGTTTTAAGAGAATATATGATGAGGGTATTCACATGTTTTAAATGTGGAAACCAATAGATACTTTTTGATATATGGGGGATCAATTTTAAACTGATTTTGTGACCTTCTTTATACTATTTTGGATTTTTGTCTTTCTGAATAGTTATAAGTTCAGCCATTAATGAAATATTAAGTTCAACTTTGGAGGAAGTATTTGTTTATTGAAAGCCTTGGATAAAAGAATATTTAGTGGTTAACCCTATTTCATGTATGTAAATCATATTTTATAAATTATATTAGTTTGGTTTTAGAAAAGGAAATCATTTATGTCAGGTGAAAAACAATCAATTCTGGCAAGGCCATAGGTCTTGAACCCATGACTAAAGGATGATAAGGTTTTCACGACTACCACTAGCATGCATGATCGATGTCCTGGGTAATGTGTAATTATTTTTGATGAATAAATATTTATGATGAAATAGTAGTGTAACATTTTATGTTTAGAGATTAATGTATTAACCATATTTATTTTAAAGAATAGTTGGAGACAAATAGTTATTCTTTTCATTCATTTATGGTCCGTAAGATCTCTTAAAAGTGTATTTTATTACTTCATGCATCGAATTTAATTTTTTGACATCCATTTCTTGAATTAATGGAAGAATTGGAAATTGAAAAATGAATTAATAATTAATTAAATTTTTTATAGAAATATATCAAGTTGGTATATTTACTAATTTCTTTAGTCAATAAAATAATTACTAAATGATAGTATAATGATAAAAAATGTTTTTTCCTAACACCTTAATTTTTTTATGAACCGATGACCTTTTACATCGTCACATATATATAACATTGAGGCCCTTAACTTTTCTTTGACCATTCAGGTGTTTGTGATTGATGACCTCAATAACTCTCAATAAATATTTATGTTTTTCCTCCATGTCCAATATTAACTCCCAACATATGTTCTCCTATGAGGAAACTTATTTATATATTACTTTGGGTTACCATTATAGTTCAAAAATTATATTTTTAAGGGGAGTTTTTATCTTCATTTTTACGATGTGGGTTTCTGTGAATGAAACATTCAAGTATTAAAAGACTGATAAACCAGATAAATTTCAAGGGAAAATTTCATTTTAGGGGGGTAGAATGTAACGCCTTGAGATTTTTTGAAATATTTTTCCTGTATTAATTTAATTTTTTTGATATTTTTCATTTCATACAACACTAAAAAATATTTTATCTTATATTAAATAACTATGTTTGTATTGAGTTATTCACAAAACCAATTTCATAATGAAATACACGTAACATATATTCTAGGTTTCTCTACATGGAATAATAAGGTTAGCTTACATTACATGAAATAATGACTTTCCTCGATGGCTTTCATAAGACGCAAGACTGAAAACATAGCACACTTTTATATACATAAGATTAGAAAAAAAAACCCCCAATATTATGCTTAAAAACAATATTTTTTATAAAGGTAGTTTTACCACCTTTTAATGAAAAATCCATTTAAATTAAGTTTTTGGAACTTGTATAGATTCAATATGTCAAAATAAAATTAATATTTTAAATATAAAAATAAAAATTAGGTTATTATAAATTTTTTGTATTTTTCTGTAATTATTCATTTTTTAATGGATAGTTAAAAATATTGAATATTAATTCAAAACTACCTTTTCATCTAATTTATTTATAATTTTTAATTATATTTTAAATTTTTATAAAATTTTAATTAAATAATATTATGATTAATTAATTCATTGTTTTTCATTCTAATAAATTTCATTTTTATATCGGGTTTAAAAACATAGCACACTTTTAGACATTTTTTACTTTGAAAACATGTAGTTTCATCTCGTCTATATAATTAATTTTAAATTAATTTCCACCAACTATTTTATTGTAACTCGGAAAAATTGATTCCATGTTTTTAATAATGATAATTTCTAATTTTTAATAAGGTAAACTTAATTTTTACCAAAATGATTAGTGAATGTAGTTAAAAGTAATTACATTGATTAAGGTATAATTAAGCTTATAAAGGTATTAAAACTTAATATTAAGGAATAAAATAACCTATAAACCTTTATAATCTCATTTAATGGCCATATTCTAGCCTTAAAGCTTCCATTAATTTTTTTATGACTTTGTTTTGGTAAAACAATTGGTACGCCTAACTTGTTTTCAAAAATATCATGTGTGTCCATTTGTTTCCCTATAAAAGGACACCACCTCTGCCACTTCCTCACACCTCTAAAACCATATAGTTTCATCTAATATCTTCCAAATCAATTTCAAAAAATCCCTAACTTAATCCTAGAATCCTCCATTTTTCAATAAATCCTTCCAAGGAAGACCTTTGGTGTAAACCAGAAGGATTTACCCGATTAAGAGGTAACACCATCCCTTAAGCTCCTTTCCTTTATTTCCATTATCCAATCCATAAAATATTATTATTACAAGATTGTATAAAAAAACCCAGTATAATAAATATATTATGATGTTTTTATGATAATTTTTTAACCAAAACATGCACACACATCCATATAATGGGTAACGAACATACTTTTTACGTGTACATCGAACTACCACCTAAAGAAATAATGATTGTTAATTTTTACTTTACTACCTCTCAGGGTGTAAATTAAAAAGGACACCCTATTTATATGTGATATATATGATCTTTATAATTTATTTATGATTCTGTAATTTTTATTTATAACATACCCTTATGCTTTTCAACTTGTGTAAATACGATAATTTTGTTTGAGGAAGTGTGGACTACTGCCCCCTCAAAGCGATGTGATTCATTCACACACTACAAGGAATATATTAAGGATATGTTTAGTGAACCTATATTATATATATTATATAATATTAATACCTTAATTATATTATATACATATATGTTATTTACTTTCCTTACATGAATCAATAAAATAAAAGCAGTGTTTATGAGTATGTATGGCCTGCCGTCTCCATTAATGGTGTATTCAATATCAACTTATATATTCTATAGATTATTATAATTCATATATAATGAATATTAATTATATTTATACCATATTTTACATTATTAAATCATGCTATAGGTATAAATACAAAAGATATTACAAATTAAGACACACATGAAAAATAAAGCGAATAATACCCAAAGTGTAACCTTATCATGGAGTTGTTAACAAGCGGGTAACATAAAGTCATAATAAAACCATATATAGTATTATATATAATAAAATTATTCATTAAAATATATATAATAAACATTACTTTATTATACATGAGTTTTGAATGAGTATGATGAGAGTCAAGACACAAGGTAAGGGATTTCTAGTCTCTCTTTTATTTCTATAAGATTTACACATTATTCACCACTCATCTATTTTTTGTGGTGATTATAATGACCATGAATATATTCTATAATTTTTATCCATTATTTTATGGTTAATTACATATCCATTTTATGATCTCTCTTTCATGGGGTTTATTTTTCAAGAGTTACCAAATCGGTAAAGTAGTTTTGTCTGAATTTTCCTTCTTTGAGACACATGTCATGTCATGTACTTATATTTTTATTTGAGGGGTATATACTACCTATGAAATTTTATATCATGAATATACTTATTTTTATGATATTTAATCTTCATTTAATGTTATATTTTATTATATTATGATTCAATGTTACCAAAGTGGTAACATTTTATTGTTACAATCTCATCAGTTATCAATCTTTTTTAGGATTATGTTTCCATTGATGAAATAATATGATATATCTCTCAAGAAATATCAAGAATTATACTAACCTATTTATATTCTAGTTATATCCAAGTAATAGTTCCCTTTTTTCACTCTTTGGTACTTAAGATAATTAATAAAATATTTTTATGAAAATCCTACTTTATTTCTCCTTTAAGTTGCTAATTTATATTCTATCAAAAACATGTTTTCTAATTTTTTTCAACTATCCATCATATTTTTTTCAATTTATTTTCAATAAAAAAGGATTTTAAAAGGTTTTAAATAACTCTTTATAAGTTTTCAAAGTATTTTCAAAGAAATGTTTTTAAAAAATCATTCTTATTTTACAAGTATTTAAGGAAAATGGTTTTCAAAACATTTTAAATATTATTTTACAAATTTTCAATGAAAATAGTTTTATAAATTTTTTCAGGATTTATTTATAAGTTTTCGATGTGTTTTAAAATAAATGGTTTTCAAAAAAAATCAATCTTATTTTATATGTTTTCAAGGGAAAATTTTTCAAAATGTTTCCAATATTATTTTATATCTTTTCAAGGGAAATTTTTTCAAAATTATTTCAAGCCTCCATTATTTGTTTTCAATTTATTTTCAGTGATTTTTTTAAAGGTTTTATGTTTTAAAATGAATTTTCAAATAATAAAGGATATTTTCCTCAATATATGTTCTAAAAATATATTCCCAAGTTATTTTACATATAGGATGAAATTTTTTTGTTTTACTCAAGACCTTTTAGGAAATGATACAAAGGTTTCATTATTATTACTTATCAGATGGTTTATGTTTTTATGGAATGATGTTTATGAAACCCATTTATTTTCCACTAGTTATATTATTTTGAAACCCTATTCTTTTCATGGGATATACTTTTATGATATGATTATAAAACCTATATATTGTTTATTGGTTATGATGTGATGAAATTTTAATGATACCCATTCCATTTCATGGGTTGTGATTTGATGTTTATAAAACCCATATATTTTTATGGTTTATGATATGATGAATGTTTTATTATCTTGTGGCACAAGTATGAATGATTTTATTATAAGATGGGTGGGACCTATATGTCCCTCTAATGCATTGGGTAAATATTTATATCTCATGATATTATTATGTGACACAAATTGATGGGCTTGATCCACTATGAACACAATCCATTATAAGGAAAGGACTATGAATAGGGATATTAGTGTCTCCCACCCAGTAGGTTTAGTCACCATGAAGATTGAATATGGAGAAACCCAATCTATTATAGGAAGTTGGGGAAACCTAAGCCCATACAATGAATGAACAGTGACTAGGATGGTGTTTTGTCCCTCCCATTGGGTGTAGTTTCCATGAAGTGCCCTGGTAAGTTCTATAAATGCATCTTTACTTATTGGGAATGATATCACATGTTTATATATGACACAATTCCATTTCTTATTCCTATGATCTTCTTTCATGGATAAAGTTTTTTATTTCCTTATGATTCATGTCCTATGAACTTCCATGCTTTATGTCTTGACTCATGTTTCTGATCTTGTGATATGTAGAGTATTATCTTCTAATGTTATGATCACATTCTCATACCACTATGATCATTTTTATGCTTACATATCTAACTTTTTTACCCTTACTAAGATTTTGATCTCCCCCATTTTTATGTTTCCTTCCCCATGTTATGAATATGTGTGTTATGTTTGATGTCTTTAAGAAGATCGATAGTCAAGAAGAACCTAGTGGGAGATATCTAAGTTAATTTATCTACCAATTTTTATGTTTCCTATTTTCTAAAGGCACTAAAATAATACAGTATTTGTGTTTGTGTTTTTAATGTATTATGAATTTTGAAAATATTATCTAATGTATATGTATGTTAATATTGGGTCTTTATAATAAATATGTGTCTTGTTTTGGGATGTTAATGTTATTAGTTAATATTGGTACTTTCGATTGTAAATTTTATTTCTGTATGTCTTGTCTCTTAGATAATAACTTAGTAACACTATATACCTTTTATTTATTCATTACCATATCATTTTTTTATAATAAATTGATAAAGAATCCATGGACTTAATAATTTTACAACCAAAGAATCTTATTGGATGGAAATATATGATTCATGAAATCATAAATTTATTCATGAAATTAGCTTGTTTCATTCATATCAAGGAGATGGATGTGGTAAAAAAATATTTAATATCATGTTTGAGGGGTTTTGAAACTCAATAGTGTTCTTAAAGTCACCCTTTTATGTTAAAAAAATTAATTTTCTTCTTATTTCGAAAAGGGATCATTGAATTCAATGGACTCTTGATCGAGGAGAGTATGAATTCAATCTTCAAATGGATGGTTGGACTAGACAAAATAAAAATTCCTCTTGGTTATGTCTCACACATGAATTCTTTTTATCATTAGCTTTTCAGTTTCATGTTTTAACTCATCTAATATTTATATATTCATTATCATGTGTTTCATGGGTTTACCTTTGAATGTTATGGATTTTGGTGAAGGGTAGGGGAATCATCCATGATATGATCGATTCTTACCTAAGGGTGATGTGGTTATTGTGGTTATCTCAATAAAAGATTCCATTATCTATGATCTAAAAAATATTTTATAATGACAACAATCATTATCTATACCTGGTTTGACATTCCTAGGGTACATGTTTTTGGAATTAACAAAATCATCAAGAACCATCATGAAGGATTTAAATATAATTTGGCTATTAATAACTTATGATAAACCTAAGGTGTTATAATTTAAAAAAAATTTATAATTTAGACATATTATAAGTGGTTTTCATGATTATGTGATTCCTCACCATAATAATCATTTATTACTCATTGAATCTTAGTTTTAGTCAATAAAGGGAACCAGAGGGAACTAGACTAACATTGAATATGATTTAAAATCTCTTTATGATATTTTAAATGACATTATCACTAGAGTGAAGAATGTTGTGATCATGTGTAATCAGTTTTCAAGGAACATGATTAAAAATGTAAAACTTAAGCAACTATTAGACTCACCAAGTAAGGGAAGAAAGTAATTTGTTGAGATTTTATGTAATGGAGACCATGCAGGAAATAATATCTGGTTTCCTTTGTTTTAGAAATGTGAAATGAATCCCCTAAGTGGATGTATTATAGGAGAGAGGAAGTTTTTTCATTGTGGAAAAGAAGGACACAAAGAAACTAACTACAAAGGAAAATTTAAGGGTTCAGCTACAAGATCAATGGGAATATTGGCCTCACTAAGACTTTATCAAAGGTAAAAAAAATAAATGTTGGAATGAATGGTCATTATGTTAATCGATTTCCTAAGGAGAAAGCTCTTGAAGAGAATTAGATAGGTGGTATGAGTAATGGTTATATTATTAATGATGATGAGACTACAGATGAAATGTGAAATTAATGTGGTATTAAATGAAAGGATAAGGTTTCTTTCTTATTGATTATGGATAAAATAGAATAATAAAATCTTTTAAGAATTTGGATTGAAAAAATTATGGTGAAATATACAAGGATTTTTCATTTTATGTTTTTTACTAAGGATTTTAATGTTTATTTTGAATGTTCCTGATGGACTGGAAATTTGATTTAATGACAATGTGATATTTTTATTAAGGGAATATAACCCTTAATATATACATTGTTTTAAACTAATGTTATTTTTATAAGGATATGTTGGATGTGAAAAAAGTAAATTAGATGGTATTGATTGCCTCAAATGTGATAAATTATTTGTTAAAAAAGTAGTTTATGTTATCATGGATTAAGTTTACATCTTCTTGTATTGAAGGAATATACCCAGTGACCTTTGGTATGAGGAAGAATGCATGTTTTAAAAAATTATTTATGGTAATTTAGGTTATTATCATGTTTTAAGAGAATATATGATGAGGGTATTCACATGTTTTAAATGTGGAAACCAATAGATACTTTTTGATATATGGGGGATCAATTTTAAACTGATTTTGTGACCTTCTTTATACTATTTTGGATTTTTGTCTTTCTGAATAGTTATAAGTTTAACCATTAAGGAACGATTAAGTTCAACTTTGGAGGAAGTATTTGTTTATTGAAAGCCTTGGATAAAAGAATATTTAGTGGTTAACCCTATTTCATGTATGTAAATTATATTTTATAAATTATATTAGTTTATTTTTAGAAAAGGAAATCATTTATGTCAGGTGAAAAACAATCAATTCTGGCAAGTCCATAGGTCTTGAACCCATTATGAAAGGATGATAAGGTTTTCACGACTACCACTAGCATGCATGATCGATGTCCTGGGTAATGTGTAATTATTTTTGATGAATAAATATTTATGATGAAATAGTAGTGTAACATTTTATGTTTAGAGATTAATGTATTAACCATATTGATTTTAAAGAATAGTTGGAGACAAATAGTTATTCTTTTCATTCATTTATGGTCTGTAAGATCTCTTAAAAGTGTATTTTATTACTTCATGCATCGAATTTAATTTTTTGGCATCCATTTCTTGAATTAATGGAAGAATTGGAAATTGAAAAATGAATTAATAATTAATTAAATTTTTTATAGAAATATATCAAGTTGGTATATTTACTAATTTCTTTAGTCAATAAAATAATTACTAAATGATAGTATAATGATAAAAAATGTTTTTTCCTAACACCTTACTTTTTTTATGAACCGATGACCTTTTAAATCATCACATATATATAACATTGAGGCCCTTAACTTTTCTTTGACCATTCAGTTGTTTGTGATTGATGACCTCAATAACTCTCAATAAATATTTATGTTTTTCCTCCATGTCCAATATTAACTCCCAACATATGTTCTCCTATGAGGAAACTTATTTATATATTACTTTCGGTTACCATTATAGTTCAAAAATTATATTTTTAAGGGGAGTTTTTATCTTCATTTTTACGATGTGGGTTTCTGTGAATGAAACATTCAAGTATTAAAAGACTGATAAACCAGATAAATTTCAAGGGAAAATTTCATTTTAGGGGGGTAGAATGTAACGCCTTGATATTTTTTGAAATATTTTTCCTGTATTAATTTAATTTTTTTGATATTTTTCATTTCATACAACACTAAAAAATATATTATCTTATATTAAATAACTATGTTTGTATTGAGTTATTCACAAAACCAAGTTCATAATGAAATACATGTAACATATATTCTAGGTTTCTCTACATGGAATAATAAGGTTAGCTTACATTACATGAAATAATGACTTTCCTCGATGGCTTGCATAACACGCAAGACTGAAAACATAGCACACTTTTATGTACATAAGATTAGAAAAAAAAACCCCCAATATTATACTTAAAAAAAATATTTTTTATAAAGGTATTTTTACCACCTTTTAATGAAAAATCCATTTAAATTAAGTTTTTGGAACTTGTATAGATTCAATATGTCAAAATAAAATTAATATTTTAAATATAAAAATAAAAATTTGGTTATTATAAATTTTTTGTATTTTTCTGTAATTATTCATTTTTTAATGGATAGTTAAAAATATTGAATATTAATTCAAAACTACCTTTTCATATAATTTATTTATAATTTTTAATTATATTTTAAATTGTTATAAAATTTTAATTAAATAATATTATGATTAATTAATTCAATGTTTTTCATTCTAATAAATTTCATTTTTATATCGGGTTTAAAAACATAGCACACTTTTAGACATTTTTTACTTTGAAAACATGTAGTTTCATCTCGTATATATAATTAATTTTAAATTAATTTCCACCAATTATTTTATTGTAACTCGGAAAAATTGATTCCATGTTTTTAATAATGATAATTTCTAATTTTTAATAAGGTAAACTTAATTTTTACCAAAATGATTAGTGAATGTAGTTAAAAGTAATTACATTGATTAAGGTATAATTAAGCTTATAAAGGTAATAAAACTTAATATTAAGGGGTAAAATAACCTATAAACCTTTATAAACTCATTTAATGGCCATATTCTAGCCTTAAAGCTTCCATTAATTTTTTTATGACTTTGTTTTGGTAAAACAATTGGTACGCCTAACTTGTTTTCAAAAATATCATGTGTGTCCATTTGTTTCCCTATAAAAGGACACCACCTCTGCCACTTCCTCACACCTCTAAAACCATATAGTTTCATCTAATATCTTCCAAATCAATTTCAAAAAATCCCTAACTTAATCCTAGAATCCTCCATTTTTCAATAAATCCTTCCAAGGAAGACCTTTGGTGTAAACCAGAAGGATTTACCCGATTAAGAGGTAACACCATCCCTTAAGCTCCTTTCCTTTATTTCCATTATCCAATCCATAAAATATTATTATTACAAGATTGTATAAAAAAACCCAGTATAATAAATATATTATGATGTTTTTATGATAAATTTTTAACCAAAACATGCACACACATCCATATAATGGGTAACGAACATACTTTTTACGTGTACAGCGAACTACCACCTAAAGAAATAATGATTGTTAATTTTTACTTTACTACCTCTCAGGGTGTAAATTAAAAATGACACCCTATTTATATGTGATATATATGATCTTTATAATTTATTTATGATTCTGTAATTTTTATTTATAACATACCCTTATGCTTTTCAACTTGTGTAAATACGATAATTTTGTTTGAGGAAGTGTGGACAACTGCCCCCTCAAAGCGATGTGATTCATTCACACACTACAAGGAATATATTAAGGATATGTTTAGTGAACCTATATTATATATATTATATAATATTAATACCTTAATTATATTATATACATATATGTTATTTACTTTCCTTACATGAATCAATAAAATAGAAGCAGTGTTTATGAGTATGTATGGCATGCTGTCTCCATGAATGGTGTATTCAATATCATACTTATATATTCTATAGATTATTATAATTCATATATAATGAATATTAATTATATTTATACCATATTTTACATTATTAAATCATGCTATAGGTATAAATACAAAAGATATTACAAATTAAGACACACATGAAAAATAAAGTGAATAATACCCAAAGTGTAACCTTATCATGGAGTTGTTAACAAGCGGGTAACATAAAGTCATAATAAAACCATATATGGTATTATATATAATAAAATTATTCTTTAAAATATATATAATAAACTTTACTTTATTATACATGAGTTTTGAATGAGTATGATGAGAGTCAAGACACAAGGTAAGGGATTTCTAGTCTCCCTTTTATTTCAATAAGATTTACACATTATTCACCACTCATCTATTTTTTGTGGTGATTATAATGACCATGAATATATTCTGTGATTTTTATCCATTATTTTATGGTTATTTACATATTCATTTTATGATCTCTCTTTCATGGGGTTTATGTTTCAAGAGTTACCAAATCGGTAAAGTAGTTTTGTCTGAATTTTCCTTCTTTGAGACACATGTCATGTCATGTACTTATATTTTTATTTGAGGGGTATATACTACCTATGAAATGTTATATCATGAATATACTTATTTTTATGATATTTAATCTTCATTTAATGTTATATTTTATTATATTATGATTCAATGTTACCAAAGTGGTAACATTTTATTGTTACAATCTCATCAGTTATCAAGATTTTTTATGATTATGTTTCCATTGATGAAATAATATGATATATCTCTCAAGAAATATCAAGAATTATACTAACCTATTTATATTCTAGTTATATCCAAGTAATAGTACCCTTTTTTCACTATTTGGTACTTAAGATAATTAATAAAATATTTTTATGAAAATCCTACTTTATTTCTCCTTTAAGTTGCTAATTTATATTCTATCAAAAACATGTTTTCTAAATTTTTTCAACTATCCATCATATTTTTTTCAATTTATTTTCAATAAAAAAGGATTTTAAAAGGTTTTAAATAACTCTTTATAAGTTTTCAAAGTATTTTCAAAGAAATGTTTTTAAAAAATCAATCTTATTTTACAAGTCTTTAAGGAAAATGGTTTCCAAACATTTTCAATATTATTTTACAAATTTTCAATGAAAATAGTTTTATAAATTTTTTCAGGATTTATTTATAAGTTTTCGATGTGTTTTCAAATAAATGGTTTTCAACAAAAATCAATCTTATTTTATATGTTTTCAAGGGAAAATTTTTCAAAATATTTCCAATATTATTTTATAACTTTTCAAGGGAAATTTTTTCAAAATTATTTCAAGCCTCCATTATTTGTTTTCAATTTATTTTCAGTGATTTTTTTAAAGGTTTTATGTTTTAAAATGAATTTTCAAATAATAAAGTATATTTTCCTCAATATATGTTCTAAAAATATCTTCCCAAGTTATTTTACATATAGGATGAAATTTTTTGGTTTTACTCAAGACCTTTTAGGAAATGATACAAAGGTTTCATTCTTATTACATATCAGATGGTTTATGTTTTGATGGAATAATGTTTATGACACCCATTTATTTTCCACTAGTTATATTATTTTGAAACCCTATTCTTTTCTTGGGATATACTTTTATGATATGATTATAAAACCTATATATTGTTTATTGGTTATGATGTGATGAAATTTTAATGATACCCATTCCATTTCATGGGTTGTGATTTGATGTTTATAAAACCCATATATTTTTATGGTTTATGATATGATGAATGTTTTATTATCTTGTGTCACAAGTATGAATGATTTTATTATAAGATGGGTGGGACCTATATGTCCCTCTAATGCATTGGGTAAATATTTATATCTCATGATATTATTATGTGACACAAATTGATGGGCTTGATCCACTATGAACACAATCCATTATAAGGAAAGGACTATGAATAGGGATATTAGTGTCTCCCACCCAGTAGGTTTAGTCACCATGAAGATTGAATATGGAGAAACCCAATCTATTATAGGAAGTTGGGGAAACCTAAGCCCATACAAGGAATGAACAGTGACTAGGATGGTGTTTTGTCCCTCTCATTGGTTGTAGTTTCCATGAAGTGCCCTGGTAAGTTCTATAAATTCATCTTTACTTATTGGGAATGATATCACATGTTTATATATGACACAATTCCATTTCTTATTCCTATGATCTTCTGTCATGGATAAAGTTTTTTACTTCCTTATGATTCATGTCCTATGAACTTCTATGCTTTATGTCTTGACTCATGTTTCTGATCTTGTGATATGTAGAGTATTATCTTCTAATGTTATGATCACATTCTCATACCACTATGCTCATTTTTATGCTTACATATCTAACTTTTTTACCCTTACTAAGATTTTGAGCTCCCCCATTTTTATGTTTCCTTCCCCATGTTATGAATATGTGTGTTATGTTTGATGTCTTTAAGAAGATCGATAGTCAAGAAGAACCTAGTGGGAGATATCTAAGTTCATTTATCTACCAATTTTTATGTTTCCCAGTTTCTAAAGGCACTAAAATAATACAGTATTTGTGTTTGTGTTTTTAATGTATTATGAATTTTGAAAATATTATCTAATGTATATGTACGTTAATATTGGGTCTTTATAATAAATATGTGTCTTGTTTTGGGATGTTAATGTTATTAGTTAATATTGGTACTTTCGATTGTAAATTTTATTTCTGTATGTCTTGTCTCTTAGATAATAACTTAGTAACACTATATACCTTTTATTTATTCATTACCATATCATTTTTTTATAATAATTGATAAAGAATCCATGGAATTAATAATTTTACAACCAAAGAATCTTATTGGATGGAAATATATGATTCATGAAATCATAAATTTATTCATGAAATTAGCTTGTGTCATTCATATCAAGGATATGGATGTGGTAAAAAAATATTTAATATCTTGTTTGAGGGTTTTGAAACTCTATAGTGTTCTTAAAGTCACCCTTTTATGTTAAAAAAATTAATTTTCTTCTTATTTTGAAAAGGGATCATTGAATTCAATGGACTCTTGATCGAGGAGAGTATAAATTCAATCTTCAAATGGATGGTTGGACTAGACAAAATAAAAATTCCTCTTGGTTATGTCTCACACATGAATTCTTTTTATCATTAACTTTTCAGTTTCATGTTTTAACTCATCTAATATTTATATATTCATTATCATGTGATTCATGGGTTTACCTTTGAATGTTATGGATTTTGGTGAAGGGTAGGGGAATCATCCATGATATGATCGATTCTTACCTAGGGGTGATGTGGTTATTGTGGTTATCTCAATAAAAGATTCCATTATCTATGATCTAAAAAATATTTTATAATGACAACAATCATTATCTATTTTATTTTTAGGTTTGTAACTGGATATCACTCTCAAAATCTCATTTTTTTTGGGGAATCATCATTTTGTTAAGTGGGTTATGTTGGAACCATGTTATGTTTTCCCTTTCAATAACATTGAATGGATTGGATAATTGAGATATTTATAGACCTTTCCATATTGTTTTTCATAAATTCATGAAAATTTTTAAGTTTCCAAAATGAGTTGGTATCAACTAGATTCTATCCATGTGATTTATTGGGATAATGATGATATTGATTCCAAAACCTCTATGTTTTTATAGCTAGTTTAGATTAAGGATCTTAAATATATGATACTATTCATTAAAAATATCATTTTTTTCTATTTACTATAGCAGTGTGGATGGATAGGCATGAGATGGTGGAGTAGAAATTGTGGATAAGTAAATAGTTTAATTCTTAATCTATGAGTTCATAATAATATTCTATTTCTAGGGGATGAAATATTTTATATTAGGGATGATTAGGACACCCTCTAGGTTAATAATATGATCAATTTTGAAAATGGTCTTAAATTTTGAGATTTGATTGGTTTTTTGTGGTTGGGGCTTCAAAATTGGGATTTTTTGTGAAAACTAGTGTGGTAAAATATTTAGTAACATAGTTAGTACTAACCATGAAGAAACTGTGTGGTACAACACTACAAGATCATATAGAATTTTTCATATTTAATGCATGTTTTTATAAATCGTGAAGATCATTCTAAAATACTATGAAACATTATCCACGTTGATAGTAGCCAAACACGGTTGGAACACTATTTAATAAACATTATCTCCTTCAAAAAGAAACTATGAGAAGGATAGTGGTAACTATATGGTTAGTGTATGTATTTCCTAACCATGTGTCCTAACTAAGAATATTTATCAAGTCTTTTAAAATTGGAAATTTACCATAATTTCCATTGGCATTTTTAACCTCTAATTATATTTTCTTCCTTCATTTACATTAACCAGCCTCTCTGTGGTTCTCTAGGATGTTATCCAATATTAATCACCTATTATTTTCTTATTAATCTTAAAATGTCCCTCTATTTTATCTGGGAATAGGGCTCCCATTACATTACCTTTCATTTATAGGGAATTAGACACTAATATTTATGACTCATATGCCAACTATAGCAATGGGACCAAGTCTATAATCAGCCTTCACTATGACCCTCTCAAGGAACCATCTCTAATGGTAGACTCAACCACATTCCTAATAGAGGCATCATGTCTCACACCATCTCCACTTCCAACAACAAAAATTATCTAATGATCTTGATGGATATCTTCAATGTATTTTTTTTTAAGTTTTATTCTTCACTTCATTCTAGATCTATAATTTTATCTCAACATATCCATGAAATGAAATGCTATATAGGTAATGATAAATAAATGTAAAATTTTGATAGGTAATTCATGTTGTTACTCTTTGATCAAGGTTTGTGAGGATCATTTGTCTGCATTCTCCATCTTCGATATTGGGAGTAAAAAATTTTCTTCATTCATGGTGGTGGTGTCTCTATAATATGGTTCTATACCATTAATTCTATAATTTCATGAAAATTTCAATTGATTTTTTATAAATTGATAGATTCTTCTTTATCATTCCATAAAAATGGGTTTTTAAAAGGGTTTTTATTTATAAAATGTTTATTCATGTTATGTGTTCGATTAAATTCCTTGATAGTGAATTTGACTTGAAAATATATTTATTTTCAATTAGGTAGTGATTATTTACTATAAAACTATATTAAAAAAAGTTATCAAGTTTAATTTAATATTTTTGGATATTATAACACATTTGGAACCTTGGTTGTTTTGGATCAAAAAAATATTCATGTTTCTTTTTGGTTGGGAACTACTAGGGATTATGAATGGGATATCATTGTGATTTGGTAACTAATTTGTTCTTGATACTATGATTCTATGGTTTATGTTATGTCGGTATAGTGTTCCTTCATGTGTATAATCATTTATTCCCATTTCCATGGTCCCACTTGATCATTATTTTATACATGATGAAATGTTTTAATGTTTTATATCTATCATATTTATCTTGATGTTTTATATTTTAAATGTATCTCCTAGCATGGATTATATTATCATTGATTCATTTGGGTGTCATGTTGTATATGTTAAACATGTTATATTTTGAGTTGAATTTGTTTTTGGATACTACTCACTATTTAATTAACCATGTTGATTTATATATTATTGTAGAAATTTATATTGATTGTTCTAAAAAAAATCCATATAATGTTTTTTTGAAAATGATTAATTTTAAATTTATTTATAAAAATGTATGTTTTGAATATTAAAATAGGAGATTAATGTTGATGTAAATTATGAATATAATTTCTTTATATCCAAATAGGATCTAGTTCTCACACAATAATTTTAACTATGGGAATTTATAGTTATTGTTTTTTAGGTTACAGGTTAAATGAAGGGAATTATTTGAAATAAAGTTTTCTTATGGTTGATACCTCATTCATAGTCATTTGGTATTGAAATAGAGGGTATTCACATAGATATTTGGTCTTTTTACTGGTTAGTTTTTTCTAAGACTATTCATTTTTCATTTCCTGTTGTATTAAGTTTTTTGAAATTTCTCTTCGGCAACTTAATATACTTGTTATGTTTATCTTGTTATACTTCAGAAATTTCATGTTTTGTGCTCTGGGTAAAATCATTACCACTATTTTATGTTCATACCCAACATATTGTCCATATCCAGTGGGGATTAGGAACTTCCTACAGGTCTTATGTCATCCCATCATTATTGATGTGTCATGATGACATTGGTTGGTTCATTACAATCAAGGTATCCTATAAGGACATTCATCAAAAAATGAACATGGTCATCTGCCTATTCCAAATATAGTATTATAACGATATCCTCTAATAGACCTTATTAGTCTTGGGATTACACTCCTTTTCCCATGGTCTTGGGATGATTACCCATGTACCCTTGGGATTAGACTAACCACCTATGTACACTTGGGATTGGGAAGACCACACATGTACCTTGTTTTTTATAAGGTATAAAACATTATCCAATGAATTAGGGTACTGTAATAGACACACCTATCATATAACATTAAAAAATACATATGTGTTCTATAAGAACATGGAAAGTTTCATAATTTAATCATAAATTATTAAAAAAAATTAAATAAACAATTGTCATGGAATAAGAGATAAGAGATTATAATATGTTATTTAGAGAAGAAAAATGGTTAGTTTCATTAATAATATTGAAAAGTATTTGTGATATATAATAAAATATATTTACATGGTTTGAAATAACTTTTATAAGGGAATTAGAAAATTTCATTATAATGTAGGAATAAGTATCCTTTACTTTTAAATGAAAAAACAATTATAATAAAATGTGTTAAGAAATTACATTTGGAAAATCTAAAAAAATATATTAAAATTTCTAAATATTCATAATAAATATAGTTAGAAAATTCATTTTTATGTAAAATAATAAAAAGATATTCCCTTCATACTTTTGTAAATAAAGTCAAATTCTTCATATAATTATCATGAAAAAAATGTTAAAAGAAAATTCCAGATGAAATTATATTCATGCCACATGAAAATAATCTCAATAAACCATATATGTAGAGATAATGATTCCCATAAAACAAAATAAGAAATATTTATATAGAGGATAAATATTCCTTATTGAAAATAAGAGGAACACTTAACCCTACATACAAGCCTTATTTTAGTTTAATATATAAACAAAAGAGGGAGAAATTGTAATAAGTAAATTAAATCAAATGGAATCTACTAGAGAAGAAAATATGTTTTTTTAGAGAGAATTAAAATTTATTTAACACTAAACATATAATAAATTAAAAACAATAATGAAATCAATGTGATATCAAAAAGAAAAATAATTGACTATATTAACATTTGAATCAAAATCCAACGAAAATTTAACATGTGAAATATTTGTAATTCACCTTAATTTCATGAATGAATAATAAAATTATTCCATAATAAAATATCTGTAACATAAAATATTAAAACAAGTGGTGAATTTTTTATTTGTCCCAAAGAAATAAAATTACGATGGATGAATGCTGAACTTTACATCTCACATTAATTAATGTTCTTTAAAATCCTTTATAATATTCATAACCATGTAAATGAATTATTTTATAAACTTATTCATATTTTATAATTTTTAACTCTAAAATTATTATAAATCGTTAATTTTTTTATTATATAATTATTGTTTACTTTATTAATGGGGTTTTTATGTTTTGATTATTTCGCATTAGTTTGATAATGGTGATTTCAAACCCATTCTATTAACAATAAATTAATAATTACATGATTATTTATTTAATTTAAAAAAAAATTAATTATTTATAGAGACTCCTTTCTATTCTATGGTAGGGATTCATATGGTTTGTGAAAATATTGTCCACTATGAGCCTGTTTCGATTAATTTTCTGTTAATCGTGAGTAACATTTTTTATCATTAATTTTTTTAGTACACTTGATGAAATATATTCGAAACATAATTATATATTTAATATACTTTATTAATATAATTAAGGTTATTAAATTTATTTATGATGGATATTGTGATGATAATATAGCTTATTTCATATGGGTCATTAAACTGACCCATAAAGGATCGTGTTCTACCAATGAATGTGAAAGTGTATAAATTTTAAAAAGTATTAATATAAAAATATTTTAAGAATAATTATTATAATATAACATTATTATGGTCAATAATTTGGTTTAGTAAGATGGGATAAGATAATTTAAAAAAATTGGTTACCTATATCGAAGAAATCCCAAATTCTCATAACGGCTTACACTAGAATAGAGGAATTAAAACATCTTAATTCAAATAACGACATCCAAAAATGTATGAAAATTATAGGAGAGTTAGTATGGGAAATATATTGTGTAAATTGAAATAATAATTTTTTTAAAGGAATTCATATCCTTTTCTACAAAAAATGAGGGACATTTCTTAGGGATACAAGTTATGTACGAAGTAACGATGGAATCACATGGGGGGTAGATTAGTTAGGTAAATAAATTTTGATGAGACGTGTGGGAATGAAATTAAAATTAAAATGAATTGTATATAATATTATATTAATTATATTTTCCAAAATTTTGAGTGAATTTGATTTACCACTTTTAAACTCATTTAACGTGTATTTATTATTTACTACATTTTATATTTATTTACATCAAATATAAGATACCCCTCAAAAAATATTATAACATTATCATTTCACAATTGGAATATAATTAATTTATTTCAATTTCTAATTATTGGAAAATTAGTTTTTAAATTAAAATATAAGATTTATAGAAAAATGTTTTTATTGAAAAACTAATTTTAAATATTAACATTCATATTATAATATACTACCAAATTAAAATTAGATGATTTTTCATATATATTTCATATATTAAAATAATAAATTAAATTAAATATTTTATAGTGATCAATTCAATTTATTTTTAAAAAAATACACAACTACTGTAAAATTATATCATCAAAAATATCACTTTTACTATTACCATGGGAATTAACATTATCCTTAGTTATTGGATTTTTTTTAATAAAATTAGAATAATTTTTTAATTTGATAATGGTGATTTCTAATATTAAAAATAATTTATTGTATATAATTTATAGAGTTGATAAAATTGAATTTTAATATTATGGGCCACAACTCCTATAATGATTTTTAAAAAATGTTTTTTAGCCATAAAAATGAATTTAATCTTATTGAATGCCTGGTGAAATCTATTAGATGATGGTCAATTTATTTAATTTTATATATTATCAATTAATTTCATTGAAATCATTCTTTAGTAGTTATAATTTTAACTAAGATAAAAATAAATATCATTTTTAGAATAATAGTTTATTGAAAAAACAATCAAGTGTAAATTAAATAAATATGACATAGATACCATTTTAATGAATTATTTATAATTTATACATTTAATTTTATTAACCCATTTATATAAATATATTTCTTTAAATTTTATCTTAAAATTTTATAGTATATAACACTTAAAATATTCTTATAATAAAATATTTTAATTAGATATTATGTAATTTATATATTATTTATTATTTGAGACTTATTTTACATTATATTTATTAATAAAAATACAAATTTTCATTATACCTATTTGATTCACATATTTCTAATGATTAAATTGAAAATAATTATATTTTCATTAACCATATTCACAATAAAAATATTTATATTGTACTCATTTCTTGTAAGTGACCAGATCCATATGGTTCAACTCATTACAAGTTTCAAGGAAAGTTGATCTCGTAGGAGGCTTCGAAGTCTCATGTTGGGGTTTGGATGGAAATTCTAGAAATAGGTAGAATAAATGACATGTAAGTCTTTGATTTCTTTATTGGAGGTTCACAAATTATACAGTGTTGGTTCATGATGTGTAAATTTTGGTGGTTAAATAATAAAAATGTGATTCATATTTCATCATCAACTTAACCCCTGGGATTGTAAGACATGAAACACTATGAAACACTGTGTAAATCCTTAATGTATTATATCATTAAAGGGTGTGGCTGCTAAGGTTTTTTCCAAACCCTTTGGCTACAGTGTCTCTCTCTCTCTTAACTCCAGGTGATCTATAGCACTTCTTATAATTTTTTGGTGATCTCTTCAACAAGAATAAATCCATGGAATTCTATCTTCGGTCTGTGGTTATCTGTGTTGATCCAAGGTATATTATTCCTTTATTTTATAGAAGTTCTTCCCGGTTTGATCTAAATTTCCTCTCGTTATTCACACCATGAAATAGAACATGATCTTCATTATTTATAATGGGTTTTCTCTTGGTTTTTTTTTGGTGTGGTTATTCGAAAAAATCCTCAGATAGATGCACTTCTTGTGGAAGAGGTGGTTGGAGATCTGTAACGTGTTCTGATCTTAGGCGAAGAACATTGATGTCTTTTTAGGTAGGGGATTCATGAATTATCTTACTTTATGTATGTACAATAATAAATTGATCGTGCTTTATCCCATTGTATTTTAGTTAAATTTATCTAATAAATTTTGAACTAGATTAAAGAAATTATATTGCAATCATATGTTTCCAATGTTGTTTATTTATAATATGATAACGATTTTCCTCATGATTTTCTAGATAGTGTGATATCTATTCCTTTTTTATCATGTTTGTTTATTAAATTTATTATCATGTTGTTCTTGATGAAATTGGTAATGAAAGTATAGATGGAATCAATTGATACTTAAATGGTTTAAGAAATTAAGGAGGTGTGTTTTTAATTTGATGGTTATTTTAATTTTATAATAATCAAATTGATAAAGTGTCTATTTAATTGGAAATAATATTTAATATTATTAAAGTAAATTTTATGTTAATTCAAATAATTTTTATTATTTTCGATAATAATAATTGAAAATTAATATTATATTCATTGATTAATAAATTTGTGATAGCTCGTTATAGCTTGATGTGTTAGGTTTCCTGTAATTGGAAACTCTTAATAAATGAATCAGCTAATTCAAGGTGGAATAAAAACTAGTTGTGTGATAAAGATAATTTATTGGGTCCTGAGTTTTCTATTTTCTTTATATGGTCAAGTGCCTTGTTTTGGAGCCCTGAGATCTCATTTTCATGAGAAGGATGAATTACTTACATTGAGGAACCAATTTCCCTAATGATTTCTTGTTTTTACCTACTATTTATTGATGTGTTATGGATATGATCATTGTGTTGTGAGACTGATATGGATGATCCTAGTATGGATGATAAGGGGAAGGGAGGCCCAGATCTGATGTGAGCCTAGTATGGCTAAGCCTAGGATGGTCGATGTGATATATGTGGGGACGGATACTCCCATTATCCAGTAGTAGTTGATTCCATTGATGAAATAATGCATCGATATACGCATGTCGATTACATAGATGGAACTGGTGGTGATATAATAGTTTAAGTAAGTGATAAACTATTGATGATATGCTGAGAGTTGGTGTACTCTCTTGAATTTTTTTAATGGCTAATGTCCGGGTTGTTTATTTTATCTTCATTCCTTTCCCCAATGCTTGAGGTAGCTGGAAGATCTCAGTTTCATGTTTCCTCTTATAGGTTACTTAGGATGGATTTCCTAGATTGCCTAAATATTTAATGATGCTAATAATAATTTAAATAAATTATTAACTGTAACACCCCAAACTTCCATGGTACGCTTCTCTTTCAATAATGCAATAGCTTACATTGTACGCAAGTTCGAGATTCTAACACACCGCGACCAATCAAAGTGGCCGTTATAAATAGTAATATCCACTTTTTGAAATTTTATAAATTTTATTATTCAAATTGGACTTTATTTTTTGATTCAAAATATCGAAATTATCCTAAGTTGAATTTATAGTATTTTTCTGAGAACTTCCAATTTTTGATGAATAGTGAAAAATACTAAACTTTAATTAAAAACAACTTTTTTAATAAAAATAATTTATAGTGATAAATTATACTATTGAGTGATTTTAAAGTATTATTAGAATATATTTTTACCATTTTATCTGATGGTGGTCATTAGAATTAATTTCACTTCGAAATTGGACATAAAAAATTGTCAATCTTTTGATATATATTGTTTCCTAAAAACACGCTATTTGTTGTGACAGTGGGAATTAATTATTAAATTAATTAATTAAACTTATATGTTTTGAATTTTGTAAAATATACATCATTTTTTAATTAGGAATATCAAATATATCTTAGGGTGAATTTTTGGTATTTTTCTGAAAAACTTCAATTTTTGATTAATAGTGAAACCACTAAGTGGTAGTTAAAAAACTAATTTTTAGTTTAAATGGAACTTTACCACTTCTGTGAATTGAATTTCAAAAATCTGACATACATGGTTGTCATTAGTAATTAAAATGTGGTTCAATGAGATAAAAATAATTTTTGGTGAATAATAACTTTTAAGTTTTATTAATCGCGATTAAAGGTAATTAGTGTAATTTAAGGTAAATATAAGGTTATAATAATAAGAAATTACCTTTAAAATTGTTCTAACCTTATTCTATGAGTCATTTCCGACCAATACAATCTATGGTTCAACTCGGGGACCCCATGGATCCACTTGGGTAAGAAAATGACATTAATAACATTTTATTTAAAGTAAAAATAAAATTGTCAAAAACATGTGTTGTTTCACTAAAACAATTATTACATGGTGTTATATAAGTTAACCTTTCGACAATAAATATTAATTGGAAAGATAAAAATATTTCCTACATCATGGTAATTGTTTTATAATTTTTAGGCATTAAATAAATAAATTTATTTATGAAACCATGATGATGCAGCGATTACCTCATTAATGAACAATTTAAATAAAATGAAAAGATAAGGTAAAATATAAGACATACACTTGTCTAAAACCTATTTTATGAGTATATTTCCAACCCTTATCACCTTATCCTTGAAATATATTATTGTGGGACATTTAAAATCCGAAAAGCATTTCATAATAAAGCAACATTTCAAGACTTTCCAAGAGTTCCCCTCCTCTCCTCTTGTAAAAGGCCCCCACCTCTACCACCTTATTCACACCTTCAAATCCATTTGGCTCGGCCAAACTCTGCCCAAATACTCTATCAACTTTCCTCTCTTACTCCTAGAATCCTCACTTTGGGTAGAAGTCTTCCCAAGTAAACCTTTTGCTCAAATCAAAAATAGTAACCCGATTTTAAGGTAATGTCTTCTCTTATGTTCTTTTTTTTTATTTTGCTTCTCCAACCCCTTAAACTCTTTTTATTCCTTTATTTTGTAAAAACAACAATATCTTCAATATAATAGGATGTTGTTATGATAATTATTTTATTTACACTTACACACACCTTCGTCTAATTGTTAAAGAACATACTATTTCTGTGGGTAGCGAATTACTGCCTCACGAAATGATGATTGATCAATCTTCTTTTAACACCTATCATGGTGGCCATTATGATGAAACTATTTTTATATATAATATATATTGTGTTTATGTTTTCCTTATTCTTCTGTATTTTTCATTTATGGCATAACTTTATGATTTCCATTATGGGTAAACGCGAAAATTTCATTTTAGAAAGTGCGGACTACCGCCCCCTCAAAGTGATTTGAATCGTTAATGACATATGTGGGACATATAAATGATGGAGTTAATGATATTATATGTTATATTATACTGAAATTATAATATACCTTTATATCATTATTATTTCCTTATATTAAATACTAAATACAAATGAAAGTAGCGTTCATGCGTACGTACGGATTACCATCTCCATGAACGGTACATTTCATATCTTACCTCTAAATGTTATGTAATATTATAAATGCATATATCTATTAGATATATAGTATATATATGATATATAAATCATGAATATAATTCTGGATATAATGGATATTCTACCACATAAACAACTTTTAATTCTAAGAAGTTTATTTTTGACTCAAGTACCAAGGATCGACAAAACGACCGTTATTAAATTAAATGATTAGATAATGTTTACAACATGGTAATAAGTGATGTAAAAGGAATAATGAACTTGAAAAAGGTTCTTAAGCAAATAGAAATTAAATATAGTTTATTATTCAGGATATTAAAGAACGATCACGTCAAGTCAGACACGAGGTAAGGGACTTCGTCTCAATCTCCTTTCATTGAGTCATATTTTGTTTTATACACAACTTTCTTTTATACGGTGTATAAACCCATTTGACTTGTACATTTATTCAAAAGGAATCTTTTTATATGAATTGTTTTTACTAAACGACAAAAGGAATTTTTTGTCTTACGTATGTGGCGACAACGACTTCTCCTCCGCCGTGACCATTATTTGAGTTTCGGCTTCCTCTAAAATCCATAACTTTTATTAAATGAAAAATAAATACCATGTTTTACTTTTCTTTTATTGAAAATGGTTTTGATAATTTTTTGATTATATCAATGTGTTGTATTGATATCATGTGATTGAAATGTGGAAATGTTATGTTTCCCTTATGCATTGTTTATGTGATATAATTATGTTATGATATGTTTAAACCTTTTCATATAAGGAATTCATTGGACTTAGTAAGTGACGGGTGGAGCCCGCTATAGCTACTCGATGCATCGGTAGGTCTCATGATACATACTAGTGTATTGTCACGATGCCTTGACAAAATCTTATTTGTAGTCTTGGCACGAGGCCTTGGCTACGTGGTTATGATAGTCTGGCATTATGCATTCCATCATTATGAAAGTGGTTATTGATATTGCATGTGATTATTCGACTAGTAGAATATCCATGTGAATAAGTAAATGGCATTATTTTATTTTATTTTTTCCGTATTATGCTGAAGTTCAAGTTTAAAAGTCTTTTTTCTAGTTATACATTTCATTAAATGTTTATGTTTATTTATGAAAGTTTTCGCTATATTGTTATCCTTACTGAGAATCTGAGCTCACCAATTTAAATGTTTTAACTTTTCCAGGATGTGAAGAAGTATTTTATGAGTGAACTGCAGGGATAGTATGGGGGGATATGAAGACAAGATTTTGTTGTAGTTTTTTTTACTTTATGATGTAATGTAAAGACTATGAATGTATCTAGTGTTTCAAGGCTACTAAACTAATTGGTTTTTCAAGACTTGATCTTTGTGATCATGTCAATGTTACGTAATAATGCACTGAATCTGGGTAACTAGGGTCGGGGAATTATAGTTGGTATCAGAGGCAGTTTAGTACTAACCTTGGAAGCAAGATTTAGAAAAAATATGATTAGATCACATAGCCCTATGATAGACTTTGAGGATTGGTATATAAGAACTTTCTCAAATTTTGGTATTATAGAGATTTTGTGAGTTTTCCGAGCAATAAATCCTTGTCTGGATACGAGCAGGTAGAGGCAGCTCTGGAACAAATGTACCTAGGGGTAAAACCCAAAAACACCGCTTTGAGCTAGACTCGAATGGGAACCGGTACATGACAACGGGCCTTGCTGCACTCTTGGTTACGACACTCCCGGGAGATATGCTTAGGATAATCCTCATTTTCTTTACAAACCATTATGAAGGGTTTATGATCATATACTTCCTCAAAGAAAACATTTTTATTATTATGGATTATATCCATAAATAGTTCAATTTATGTTAAGTGTTTTACAAGTATGGAATTATGTATTTTGATTCATAAACTGATCAAGTTTATGCCATTGTTTAGAAATAGCACCTAGTGGAAGGAATGAAAACCTTATCAATGCACGCACTTCATGTAGGGATTTCCCTCCTACTCAAGATAATTATAGTGGAGCTGGTGATTCAACTGGTGCTAATCAACTTATCACCATAATGGGACAACTCACTCAGGTTATGAATAATAACCTTACTCATATGGAGCACCCTGATCCGCAACGTCTAGGATCAATGTTAGACCACTTCATGAGGCAACAACCACCAGCATTCAGTGGGAGCACAAATCCCTTAGTAGCTGACCAATGTATAAATTCCTTAGAGAAAATATTCAATGCCTTGGGGAGTAGTGAAAGGGAAAAGGTTATCATGGCAGTTTACCGCCTCACTGGAGATGTTGATCAATGGTGGTCATTGATTCAAAACACAAAGGAAGATGATGAAGTATCAAATATGGAATGGAGGGAGTTCAAAGAGCTTTTCTTAGAAAAATACTTTCCTCATTACCATCGAGCAGATATGGAAAGGCAATTTCTGAGTTTGAGACAAAAGGAGGATGATAATGTCGCAAAGTATGAGGCCAACTTTACAAGGTTAGCGAGGTATGTTACAGATTATATACGTAACCCAAGATGTAAGATTTTTCATTTCTTTGATGGGTTAAAACCATTTCTCCATCAAGAATTAGTATCACAATCTTTCTCAATGTACGAAGATATAGTCTCATGTCTTATCAAGACAGAAAAGGAATTCTATTAATCTTATGATAATAAAGTAAAGCAAGAGAAGAAGAGAATGGTGGAACAAGAGATAGATAAAGGGAAAAAGGGAAAGAAGGATTTTCCATTATGCGATAATTGTGGGAAGAATCACCCCGGTAATTGCCTAAAAGGAATGGGAGTTTGTTATAAATGTGGAGAAAAAGGTCACCAGGCTCGTGATTGTAAGGGAAAGAAAGAGGCTATCAACGTTGAATGCTACAATTGTAGAGAATTGGGGAATTATGAAAATGAATGCCCTAAGCTCCAAGGAAACTTACCTCAGAAAAGGCCAAGAGATCAAGGCCAATCTTATGTTGTTACTACAATTGAAGTGGAATAATTAATGTATTTGTGTATTTGGACTCAAGGATTATATTATGGTTATAAGAATAATGTGATATATATAAGGTTTTTACTGTAGCACTTGTTTTTTTCATTAAGGTTTTAATATGATTAAGGTAATCATACTTTTAGCATGTGACAATAAGAAAAACTTTACTTTGTTTGGGGAATCTGATGTTACAATTTATTTTGGAATTTAGAGACCTTTTAGAGGGAGTCTGGACATAGGTATTTTGGATAACTATAAAGGTTGGAATAGATTAAGTTGAACTTTGGATAGTATTGTTTAAGGTTAAAACATTTCTGAAGATTATTTTTGTAATTTTATAATAATATAGTTTTTGGAAAATGACAACCTGCAGGTCGGGGGATAACTCGTCGCGTCGGACAAAGCTTTAGGAATCGAACCCACAACCATAGTGCGACAGGCCTTTATTACCTACCACTAGCCTACAGGAAGTCCCTGGTTATTAAAAAATATTTTTCTCCATGGTATGTTTTAATATTTGGAACCTTATACGATTAAGATAAATATAATATTTTTGAGTTCTGTTGTATTTTTGAGTGAAAGATGAGTTTGTGGTATAAATTAGTTGAAGGGTGAAATTATACTTGTCAAGTATATATATATATATATATCTTATTCTATAGAGAAATTAATTCTTAAACTTTAGGGAAGGTATATTAAAACAAAAATGTGTAATCCTAATACCTTATGTTTTGTTGAACTGGTGATATTTTCATCATAGATTCATGGCTTTGAGGCCCTCAATTTTACACTTGTTTGTGATTGATGACCTTAATCACTCCCTATAAATATTTACGTTTTTCCTATAATTACGTGTCTATAATTTCCACCAATGTTCTCCTATTCGAAAATCTAATTTGGTGGTGACTTTCTCATTTCCCTTTCCCTCTTATTGAGACTAAATTTTATTAACCCTATGCCCGATATGGGTTTTCCAAAAAGGTATTTTCTAATTTCCACATTTTTTTGAAGAACAATTTCAAATTGTGAGGACGCAATTTATTGAAGTAGGGGAGAATGTAACACCCTAAACTTACATGGTACACTTCTCTTTCAATAATGCAATAGTTTGCATTGTACGCAAGTTCAAGATTCTAACACACCACGGCCAATCAAAGTGGCCGTTATGAATAGTAATACCCACTTTTTAAAATTTTATAAATTTTATTATTCAAATTGGACTTTATTTTTTGATTCAGAATATCGAAATTATCCTAAGTTGAATTTATGGTATTTTTCTGAGAACTTCCAATTTTTGATGAATAGTGAAAAATACTAAACTTTAATTAAAAACAACTTTTTTAATAAAAATAATTTATAGTGATAAATTATACTATTGAGTGATTTTAACGTATTATTAGAATATATTTTTACCATTTTATCTGATGGTGGTCATTATAATTAATTTCACCTTGAAAGTGGACATAAACAATTGTCAATCTTTTGATATATATTGTTTCCTAAAAACACGTTATTTGTTGTGACAGCAGGAATTAATTATTAAATTAATTAATTCAACTTATATGTTTTGAATTTTGTAAAATAGACATCATTTTTGAATTAGGAATATCAAATATTGCTTAGGGTAAATTTTTGGTATTTTTCTGAAAAACATCAATTTTTGATGAATAGTGAAACCACTAAGTAGTAGTTAAAAAACTAATTTTTCGTTTAAATGAAACTTTACCACTTCTGTGAATTGAATTTCAAAAATATGACATACATGGTTGTCATTAGTAATTAAAATTTGTTTCAATAGGATGAAAATAATTTTTGGTTAATAGTAACTTTTAAGTTTTATTAATCGCGATTAAAGGTAATTAGTGTAATTTAAGGTAAATATAATGTTATAATAATATGAAATTACCTTTAAACTTGTCCTAACCTTATTAGATGAGTCATGGTCTACCAAGACAATCCATGGGTCAACTTGGGGACCCCATGGAGCCACTTGGGTAAGAAAATGACATTAATAACTGTTTATTTAAAGTAAAAATAAAATTATCACAAACATGTGTTGTTATACTAAAACAATTATTACATGGGGTTATATAAGTTAAATTTTCGACTATAATTTGTCATTGGAAAGATAAAAATATTTCCTATATCATGGTATTTTTTTTTATAATTTTTACGCATTAAATAAATAAATTTATTTATGACACCATGATGATGCAGCGATTACCTCATTAATGAACAATTTAAATAAAATGAAAAGATAAGGTAACATATAAGCCTTAAAATTGTCTAAAACCTATTTTATGAGTATATTTAGAACCCTTATCACCTTATAATAGAAATATATCATTTTGGGACCTTTAAAATCCGAAAATCATTTAATAATAAAGTAACATTTCATGACTTTCCAAGAGTGCCCCTCCTCTCCTCTTATAAAAGGCCCCCACCTATACCACCTTATTCACACCTTCAAAGCCATTTGTCTTGGCCAAACTCTTCCAAAATACTCTCTTAACTTCCCTCTCTTACTCCTAGAAGCCTCACTATTGGCATAAGTCTTCTCAAGCAATCCTTTGGCTCAAATCAAAAAGAGTTACCCAATTTTAAGGTAATGTCTTCTCTTATGTTCTTTTGTTTTATTTTTCTTCTCCAACCCCTTAAACTCTTTTTATTCCTTTATTTTGTAAAAACACCAGTATATTCAATATACTAGGATGTTTTTATGAGAATTATTTTATTTACAATTACACACACCTTCGTCTAATGGTTAAATAACATATTGTTTCTGTGGGTGGGGAATTACTGCCTCACGAAATGATGATTGTTCAATCTTATTTTAACACCTCTCATGGTGGCCATTATGATGACACTATTTTTATATATGATAAATATTATGTTTATGTTTTCCTTAAGCTTCTGTATTTTCTTTTATGTCATACCTTTATGATTTCCATTATGGGTAAACGCGATAATTTCATTTTAGGATGTGCAGACTACCGCCCCCTCAAAGTGATTTGAATCGTTAATGCCATATGTGGGACGTATAAAGGATGGAGTTAATGATATTATATATTATATTATACTGGAATTATAATATACCTTTATATCATTATGATTTCATTCCATTAAATATGAAATAGAAATTAAAGTAGCGTTCATGCGTACGTACGGCTTACCCTCTCCATGAACGGTTCATTTCATTTCTTACCTCTAAATGTTATGTAATATTATAAATTCATATATCTACTGGATATATATGATATATATGATATCTACATCATGAATATAATTCTGGATATAATGGATATTCTACCACATAAACAACTTGTAATTATAATAAGTTTATTTTTGACTCAAGTACCAAGGATCGACAAAACGAATGTTATTAAATTAAATGATTACATAATTTTCAAAACATGGTAATAAGTGATTTAAAAGGAATAATGAAATTGAAAAATGTTCTTAAGAAAACATAAATTAACTATAGTTTATTATTCAGGAGATTAAAGAACGATCGCGTCAAGTCAGACATGAGGTAAGGGACTTCGTCTCAATATCCTTTCATTGAGACATATTTTGTTTTATACACAACTTTATTTTATACGGTGTATAAACCCCTTTTAATTTTATGTTTATTCAAAATGAATATTTTTATACAAAGCGTTTTTACTAAATGACAAAAAGAATGTTTTGTCTTACGTATGCGGCGACAATAACTTCTCTGCCGCTGTGACCATTATTTGAGTTTCAGCTTCCTCTACAAGCCATAACTTTTTTTAAAATGAAAAATAAATACCATGTTTTATTTTTATTTTATTGAAAATGGTTTTCATAATCTTTTGAATATATCAATGTGTTGTATTGATATCTTGTGATTTAAATGTGGAAATGTTATGTTTCCCTTTTGCATGTTTTATGTGATACGATTATGTTATGATATGTCTAACCTTTTTATATAAGGAATTAATTGGACTTAGTATGTGACGGGTGGAGCCCGCTATAGCTCATCGATGCATCGGTAGGTCTCATGAGCCAAACTAGTGTCTTGGCACGAGGCCTTGACAAAATATTATTTTTAGTCTTGGCACGAGGCCTTGGATACGTGGTTATAATAATCTGGCATTATGAATTCCATCATTATGAAAGTGTTTATTGATATTGCATGTGATTATTTGACTAGTAGAATATCCATGTGAATAAGTAAATGGCATTATTTCATTTTATTTTCTCCATATTTTGATGAATTTCAAGTTTAAAAGGCTTTTGTTTTAGTTATACATTTCCTTAAATGTTTATGTTTATTTATGAAAGTTTCCGCTATATTGTTATCCTTAATTAGAATCTAAGCTCACCCCTTTCAATGTTTTAATTTTTCCAGGATGTGAAGAAGTATTTTATGAATGACCTGCATGGATAGTATGGGGGGATATGAAGACAAGATGTTGTTGTAGTTTTTTTTTACTTTATTATGTAATGTAAAGCTTATGAATGTATCTAGTGTTTCAAGGCTACTAAACTAATCGGTCTTTTGAGACTTGATCTTTGTGATCATGCCAATGTTACGTAATAATGGATTGACTCTGGGTAACTAGGGTCAGGGCGTTACATTAACCCATGGGTATGGTTGATTATGGAATTAAATTTATTAAAAAAAATTGATAAACCATTGACTTGGTTTGGATTATACCTAGAGGGCATGGACATTACTCTGGTAATTAATGTAATTCAATGTAATGTAATGTGCATTGTGTTAATGGTTAATTAATGAATAAGTAATTAATTAATTGAAATTATTGATACAATATAAATAATGAATTTAATGTATCTATATTATATTCTTCTATGATCATATGATATATAGCCTTAGCATTGGTAGCCTAAAATCTAAGTAATATTAGTTGTATTTGAGTTTAAGACTACTTTTTCCCATTGTGTGGTTTTAATATATATTATATGACATATATTATATGATTTCTTATGATTCCCCACCTATGTTGGTCAGTGTGACTGAAACCCAATGGACTCTGAGAGAGTATTTTACCCAATATCCTGGTGGGAGGATAGATTACTGACTACACCCTCAGGCCTCCCTCTCTTCTCTTAGTAGTTACTTGTGATGGTATGCCCAAAAATTTTCTTTACCATATATGTGTGTAGAGGGAGGTGATGGATTATGATTATTTCACACACATATATTACTAGATATAATATTTCAAGAATTATTATAGGTATGACGTATATAGTTTTTTATGAATTTAGGTACATACTCGGTGTATGGGTTGTAATAGCTTGATGTATAATACCTAATGTTTGATATGTGTCATATAGACTATGGTGGCTTCAAAAACTACTTTGTTGTTATATGGTTATGTCGATGGGATGATCTGGGTATGTGGTGCACTGGGGAGGCAACATCAGGGTACCCTTAATGTTTTTTATTGCATTATTTTCCCTACTGTATATGATACTTGGTGAGATATAACCATGGTGAGGTTCAGAACTTATTATACCTATTTATATGATGAGTTAGTTTCATTGTTATTAAATATACTTTAACAATACTACTTTTTATTTTGCATGAGAGGCTTTAAGGAGGATTATACTAAGTATACTTTTATTATCACCCTATATATATATATTGTTCTCAAGTCATCCTAAGAATGTTAGTGATTAGAGTGAATATTTATAGACTGGGGTTTAGCAGGAGTTGTTTCAGTATTGGGGTTGCTACATTATTTACCTTTTTGTGTATTTTTAGTTTTCCATTCGGTTTTTTAGTATTTTGTGGCATTTCATGTTTCACTTGGGATTTCATTTTTATATATGCGTGATTAAGTATTGGTTGTGGTATCATTCTGATCTCGCTCTTCTGTATGTTTCTCTTAGAGGTTAATGCCTCCCATATGCATGTTTATTATACCCTCATTGCTAGTCGAAAACCCAAGGCCTACTGGGGATATGAATCTAGTAATCACCATCTCACCCCCCTCATTGGGGTATTTTTTGGGTAGGGTTCCCGACATAGTGGTACCATAAGTTAAGGTTTGAGGGATATAATGGAATTTGTAGTAATCATAGGTGAGGTTTCATTAGTTGGTATGGAAACTTATTCATTTTAGATTATTAAATGATGTGAAAATGGAATACTGACTAAGACATAGTTATTTAAGGCCTTCTATGATTTGATGCATGAAAATTTATGTTTTTTGAGCCTACTAAATGAAGAGGTAATATTTTCATGGTAGAAACATAGGAATGGGTCATGCATCATTCCTATTTTTTCCTATGTTTGAAATGGTTAGATCTTGGGGTAGTTTAATATCATTAAAAAATAATTAATTAATTAATTAATTAATGTTAAATATTTGATATTTTGGTATGAGGATCTCTAATATTTTTTATTTATTTTGTATGCATGAATGTAATTAGATTTCCACATCAGGTCTGTGCGGACTATGTTTGGAAATAAGTTCCCGTAGATCACTAAATAGTAGATGTTGATGGTGAAAACACTTAGTCTCAATTATAGAGTTTTTATAAGTATAAGGTATTTGTTTCATATACAATTACATAAGACTGGTTAGATGAGGTTGAGATAGCTTTTAATTAAATCCTTGGTCCGAATGATCATTGGGTACTATTAGTTGTGATGTTGTTGTGTGGATAAACAAGTCAATGGTTGTTCTTGTTTCTTCCAGATAGTTAGGATTCATTGATCTCATGGGAGAAGTCCAAAACCCAGTTTAGAGAAGAGTTTCTTTATTCAACCATGAAGGAGACCAGTCATCATGAGTTGTATACCCTACAAAAGGGGAGGATCCAGTGTAAAGAGTTTAAGATCCATTTTAGAAACTTCTTCAATATGATTTATACCTATTTTCAGATGAAGAGGCTAGGGTAAGGCATTTCGTTTAGGATTTTAATCTAGAAATCCATTACTAGGTTACCCCGTTTATGCTGAAGATGCATCATGAGGTACTAGAAAGATCAAAGGTTATTGAGGGAATGTTGTCCAAAATCAGTTCATCATTAGAGGGAAGTCATCAGGATTCCTTATTAAGAATAGATATGTCCAAGGTTCTGATTCTTCAGGACAGAAGAGTTTTTGGTCAATTTGGGGTAGGTCTAAGCCCTCTCCATCTCGTTTCTATGGGTTGGAAGCTCTCATACCTATGCCAAAAGTGTCAGATTCATTTTTTTCCTTATGTAGTATGTTTTCACCATCATCAGGTGGGATCAACCATTATAATCATTTAGTTTATTATAGGTTACCTTTTTAAGGTTCAACTATTGAGGTAGTTTTAGATGAGACAACAACAGCAGTGTGGTATAGTTTGGGATTAATAGAGAGGATATTGGTATGGTATAGGACAACCATGAGATACTCTTCATCCTTATAAAGAATAGATAGCTCATAGATGTGGTTTTCAGTAGGATTATATGGGTCATTTAGTAGGTCTTGGTCATCTTCATGGTTTAGCATTGCTAGTTCCAGGTGATCCAGATGTCATTTTAGGTACTCTTTGATTATTTTCTACTTGGGTGTATTATTTGTTTGATTTATTAGGGAAGCACTCTATTATATTACTTTCCCTCATCCATTACTTGGGACTTAAGGTAGAGAGGCTTCTAGTGCACTTGGAGTTGACTACGCCATTTGGAGGTCGATATAAATTGTTTGAAGTATGTAGAGACTATTTTCTAGTGCTGGGGGAGTACCACACATGGGAATATTTCCTATGCTTATGGATACATACCTATGAAATTATCCTCAACTTTGATTTTTTTTTATTTGATAATATCTATTGTGGATTTTATCAAGAATCATGTTGTGTTTTATTATACATATAGAATGGAATAATTCTTTTTTGGGTAGCAAGACCCTCAGATGGGTCAAAGACGTGTTATGTCCTTATCTTCCATGATTGATGAGTTGATTCTGAGTTCATTAGAGTTTTAGTAGTTTGTTTTCCCCTGGGTTGTGTAATAATTAATTTATGTATTTCTATAGGATGTTTTAGTGTTACCATATCGATGGGAAATCGATTTTGGAAGAGAGCTACATTCGGAATTGTCTCTTATCTCGATGTCTCTATATAGAATAGCACCTTATAAGTTACAAGAGATATGAGACAAATAAATGATTTGATATAGTGTTTTTTTGTTTGGATAAGTGTGTCGCCTTGTGGTGCATTAGTTTTTTTCTTAAATAAGGATGATCGAAGTTGGGGATTTGTACCAATTATCATTTCTTGAACCATGTGTTAGTGAAGAACTATTATCCTCTTCTACAAATTCATGATTTATTTGATCATCTAAAAAATAGAGGTGTTATTTGATGATTTATTTGTAATCTGTATTCTATTATATGTGGGTGAATAATGAGGATATTTATAATACATATTTCCATTTTCGTTATGAGAATTTCAAGTTTGATGTAATTCCACTCGACGTGCCAAATGATCTAGCTATTTTCATTGGTTTTAGAAAAGAAGTGTTAAAATATTTCTTAGATAAGTTAGATGTAGTTTTCATCAACAACATCCTTTTTTACTCTGTATTAGAGTAGGAAAATTCAAAGCATATTCGTACCATTTTGGGGGTTCCCCATCATGTGAATCTATTCGATAAGTTGTCGAGTTTTGAGTTCTAGACTCATGAAGTCTATTTCTTGGGGCATGTGGTATCCTACAAGGAATTAGTTATGGATCATTCAAAGGAAATTTATGTTTTTTTTTGTGGAATCCCCCAAGATAGTGAAACATGTTTGGAGGTTCCTTAGTCTTACAGGATAATACATGAGGTTTGTAGATGATTTCTCTTAGGTTGAGACTCATGTGATAGCTTTGAAAATAAAGGACCGCGCGTTCTCTTTAACTGACCAGGTTCATGTTGATTTTGAGTACCATAAATTATAGTCATTCAGCACTCTGTTTCTTTGTTTTCTAGTAGAGGGAGTTTAACTTGTGGTTTACCATTACACATTACATATTGTCTGGGGATTCATTATTAAGCACCTAATATTAGTTGTTTCTTATGGGTCTCAGTATTTACATCCCCATGATTGTAACTATGACACCTATGAGATTAAGTTGGAAATCATTGTGTTTTTGTTGAATTTTTTGAAAAATTATCTCATCTGGAAGTGTTTTTTGGTTTTTACTAACTACATGATCCTGAGGTATGCCTTCTCCCAATGTGACCTGAAATTTCTCCAACATCGGTGTATTGAATTCTTGTAGGATTACAAAATTGAAATTTAATATAAACTATACAAGGGAAATGTTATAGTTGATGTGATGAGCAAGAATTAATGTAATGATTCCATGTTGGAAGATATATATTCTTAGTGAGTGATGATATAACTCTTAGAGATTCATATTCATCTAGTAGAGGTTATAGGAAGAGTCTATCTTTTCTAGATGATAGTGCAGTTCTATTTTCTAAAGTAGGTGTAGGAGTCCATGTTAGGGGTTTATGAGGTAGTTTCCTGGAGTGATAGAGTTTTTAGTGATTCCCCTTATTATTGTTCTGGGGATGTATATCACTGGGTGTTGTTTCAAGGATGTATTTTACTTCCTTTGGTGATGTATGAGATGGTTCATTGAGAGTTCCATATCACTACTTTGGCAATACATCCTAACATGAAATGATATACTAATCTTTGATAGGTCAGTTTTGTTGGCCTGGGTTCAAGCATGATATTGAATAGTTTTTTTCTTGATGTATGTTCCTCCAAAAGGTGAATTATAGGAACTTTGTTCTGAGTAGTTTTCTCTAGCCTTTAGATATTCCTTATTGGAAGTAGGAGGACATATCATTGGACATCATTACCAGTTTATCCAAATCTTCAAGAGGCTAAAATTCTATATGGGTGATAGTGGATTATTTGATGAGATCATCCCACTTTATTTCAATCAGAGAGTCAAGCTTAGTGGAGGTTTTGTATAGGAAGTATCCAGAGGTTGTGGTGTCACTCCATATAGTTCGGAGGATGATCATTTATTATTGAGATCATTTTTATAACCCTAGGGTATAGAGAAGTCTCCATTATCATTTTAGTTCCTATTTATTCCTTAGTACTAAATTTTTTCCATAGACCGATGATTAGAAATAGCAGACCATCCAAATGCTGGAAGAAATGTTTCACTCTTATGCTCTGGATTTTGGAGGTTTTTGGATGAGTCACCTACTATTGGTTGAGTTTTCATACAATAATAGTTTCCACTCCATAATTTTAATGGAACTATTTAAATATTTGTATAGAAGAACTTTTAGTTCTTCTTTATACTGGATCAGGTTCGGCAAGGCTGAAATTATCAAGGATGAACATGTACAAAATATGACATAGATAGTTCAGGTAAATCATCATAAGATGAAATTAGCTCATGGTCCCTATAAATCATATGATTATCATAGGAGTATACCTCTAGAGTTTTATTTTGGAGATCATATGTTCTGGAATGTGACTCTTCTCTATGGACAGTGAAGGTTTGGTCATGGAAGTACACTTTTCAATATTATTTTGGGCCTTTTAGGGAGTTGGATCATCTTGGATATTTGGTGTATCATATAGCACTTCCCCAACATATAAGCTAGAAATATAATTTTTATCACGTGTCAAAAATCAATCATTATATTCATAACCACTCTCTTGTAATATATTAGGGATAGATCAATGTTGAAAATGATGCGACCTTCAAGGAGCATCCTGTATAGATCCAAGACTACTAGGAGAATTTTTTTCATGAGTATTTTATTACCTTGGTTGATTTCCTATGAAAATATAGTGTCATGGATAAGATTACATGGTAATGTGAGTTAGAGATTCATGATAAGTACCCTAAGCCGTTTGATGTTTATCTACCCCTTTTTTGTATCATTATTCCCTTGTGGATTTTGTTGATTTTTGGTTTATGATTTGGTTTCCTCTTGTTGCTTATTTTTTTTTACTTTATTTTGATAGGTATCTCCCCAAGGAGAGTTTTCATGAGCTAGTTTTTTCTATTGAGTGGTTTTGTACTTATTCCTCTAATGAGGTTGCTGAGATCATGTGGTGGTGATACCTTTGAGGGGTATCTCATAGGGTGGTTGTTCGAATGACTTTATTTTGTTTTCTATCTAGTTTGGATAAGATTTTTGTGTGTGAGAATTTTTTTAAATATTTCTAATGTAATTTCCAAGATTTTTGGGGGTCAACCCATTGTGAGTTCTGAGGCTAGTGGATGTTTAAGGAGGCTTGGAAGTGATCTGGATAGCTTTGGTTGAAAAATGTTATAAGCATGGAGAATATATAGTGTGTAACTATTTCAAATCTTTTATTTAAGGTTCGTAACTTTTATAGTTATGGTTTACTATGTGTATAGTTTATGACTTAAATATTAAATATGAAACATGTTTTTCGGCATCAACTTGACACTAAGGATTTCATGACGTAAAATTGGATTACACATCATGTAAATCCCCAAAACTATCCATATTTAAAGGGTGATACTATTTAGGTTTTTCAAAACCTATATAGTTTAAGGGAATCTTCCTCCTAGTTCTTAGAGATCTACATCCCTCATTATAGGAATTTGGAGATCCCTTTGATGGTAATAATTTTTTTTGAATTTTCTTCTTTGATCTATTGTAATGTGTGTTTATTCAGGGTTCATTCATCCTTATTTTTCTAGATATTCCTCCTTATTTGATCTATTTTTATTCCCATTTATATTTTTATGCTTTGGTGTTTGATCTGAATTTTTTCTAATAGTGTTTCTCTTATGTCTTATTGGTATGGTTGTTCTACATCATATATGAATGGATAAGGTTCTTGTGAGAGAGGTGATCAGAGATCCGTAATGTGGTTTTCTCTCATGTGAATAATGTTGACTGCATTTGAGGTAGGGGATTCCTAGATTCTCTTAATTTATTTACACATTATAGTAAATTTTTAATAATTTATCCATTTTATGGCAGTGAAATTGGGTTAATAAATATTGAACAAGATTAAAGAAATTAGATATTGATCACATGCTTTCAATGTTATTTCTTTATACCATGATATTATTCTGCTTCGTGATTTTCTAGATAGTGTGATATATATTCCTTTTCTGTTATCATGTTTTATTATTCTTTGGATTACAATTTTGTTCTTATTGAAATTGGTAAATAACATAAATCCAGAATCTATTAAAAATTAATTGGATTAAGAAAATGAATTGAATTATTTATAATACGGTGGTTAATATAATTTGATGATAATAAAATTGATGCAATTACATGTTTAATTGAAATAGATCTTAAATATGATAAATAGAATTAATAAGTTAATGTGAATCATGTTTCTTCTTGTCGATAATAATAATTGAAAAGTCTTGTTAAATTAATTGTTTAATTATTTTTTGATGGCCTGTTATAGCTTGATGCCTTAGTTTTCCTTTATTTGGAACCTATTAATAAATGAATCAAATAATTAAATATGGAATAAAAATCAATTGTGTGATAAAGAAAATGTTTTGGGACCTGATTTTTCTATTTCCTTGAGAAGGATGAGTGCCTTGTTTTATATAAATGAGAGATTGGTTGCATGAGAAGACTAAATTCCTTTCATTTAGGGCCTAGTTTCTATATCTATTTCTTGTTTATTTTAGATAATTTTTTATTTGATTTGGATAAAATTATTCTGTTGTGATCTTGATACATCTAAGACTGGGATGGATGATATGGGGTGGGAAGGCCCGGATATGATGTGAGCCTTATATAGCTAATCATAGGATGGATGAAGTGATATATGTGGGCAGGGAGGACAAGATTATGTGGAATTAGTTTATGCCTTCAATGGAGAGATGCGTTGGTATATGTATGTGGGTGTAAAGTATGGAACCATAGGTGATGGAATGAGTTAAATATGAGATTACCCATTTATGAGATGTTAATAGATGGTATGAACCCTTAAATTTTTTAATGGATGATAGACGAGCTTTTTGTTTTATCTACATTAAATTCCCCACTACATGAGGTAGATGGGGGTGATTGATTGTATTTTTATACTTGGTTGTATATTAGGATGTCTTTCCTAGAGTTCCTAGATATGGAATTATTATAATAATTAATTGAATAAATTTTTAACCCAAGGTGTTTGTTGATTATGGAATGAAATTTCTTAAAAGATGTTATTATTGATAAACTATGTACTTGGTTTGGATTATTCATTGAAGGAATGAACACTAATATAGTAATTAATGTACTTCATTGTAACATAATATATATTAATTTTAATAGTTAATTAATTACTAAAGAATTCATTAATGGTAGAAATTTTTACAATGTAAAGAATTAATTTAATGTAGCTCTTTTATATACTTTTGTGCTTATAGGATATCTAGTCTTAGCTGTTGAAACTTAGAGTACGAGTGATATTAGCTAAAATTGAGTCAATAATAATTTTTTCATATATTATGGTTGTGATATATATTATATAATGTTTATTATATTATTTCATACACTATCCTACCCATGTCAGTTAGGGTGACTAACACCCAATGGACTCTTGGAAGGTGTTTTCTCTAAAATCACAATGGGAAGATGGATGGGTAACAAGCCTCTCTAGACCAACACTCTTCTCTTGGTAGTTACTTGTGATATTATGAATGATGGTTAGATTGATAGGTTCTAATAATCTTATCTTTGTTTTCAATGATTTTTTTGAGTTCTTTCTATGTTAAATGCCCCCTTGAAATCCACTTGTGCGGTTTCCCACTTTTCTAAAAAAGTAATTTTGGAATAAAAAATTTACTTCTCAGTATTTCACAGAATTATTAGAGGATATAGTATCCATTGGATTATTATAATAATGACATATATAGGAAGTGATGTATTCAGGTACTTACTTAGTGTATGGGATGAAATGGATTGAGGTATAATAATTGATGTCTGATATATGTCATACAGACTGTGGTGGATTCCCAAAACTAATCGGTTACTATATGGTTATGTGGATGTGATGATTTTGATATGTGGTGAAAAAGGTAAATGTTGTTATTCCTTTCCTAGGTGTCTATGGGATGGATTACATTTGGAGAGAGATGCCCTAGATGTGCGATGTTGGGGTAGATAAGAAACCTAGGGGGAAGCATAAACAGGGTACCAATGATTTTTTATTATTTTATTATATTTTATCTTTTATGTGATGCATGGTGATAGATAGTCATTGTAATTTTTGGAACATAGTATAACTATTTAGGTTTTGAGTTAGTTTCATTGTTATTTACTATACTTTAGCATTAGTTCATTATATTTTGCCTGATAGGCTCCTAGGAGGATCCTACTGAGTATACTGTTACACTCTCCCTATTTATATATAATTTTCTTTAGGTTAGATGTAGAAGGATAGTGATCAAGATGGATGTAGCTAGATCAGGATTTATCATGAATTTTTTGGGCTTTTTGATCTCTTTCATCTTTACTTTTTTAGGTATATGGGGTTTTCATTTTGTTTGTTCATTATTGTATGACATTGGATATTGAACTTGGGGTTTAATTTTTATATATGTTTGGGCTGGTTTTCATTATTGTATAATTCTTATCTCTCACTTCTGTATGTTTCTCTTAGAGGGTAATTCCTCCCATATGCATGTCTATTATACCCTTAGTGATAGTCGATAACCTAGGGCCTGCTAGAGGTGGGACTTGAGTAGTCACTATATTTCTCCCCTCATTGCGGTATCTTTTTTGGGGATGGTTTCATGACATTTATTTATTTTATATATATATATATAATAATTCATTCATTCCATTCTCACTTAACAAGGAACACAAGTATTTAAATATAAATGATTTTGTATAATTATTTATCCATTAATAATTTCATATATCAATATTGTTCAAGTTATAATAATGTTGATTCTAAAAGGTAATGATGATCTAGTTCATTTTCTACTTTTTTTGCTATTAATATTTTCTATATATTATATCATTTTAATTTATAGACTTTTAATAGTTTTAATCAATAATAATATGTTATACAAGATTTCATTTAACAGTATTTTAATATTTGATTAAGAATAAAGTGTTATTTTATTGAATAATATCTTTCATTCTAACTATTTTAAATATATTGACATTTATTTAAAAACATCTCTCATTAATATAGATATATAGTTAGAGGTAATTAAAATTTTACCAAAAACTTGGGGAGCTTATTATCAATTTAGTTCAATTTTCATACATGGATTTTATCCATGATTCTTTTTTTATTCCTTATTTAATAAAGTCTGGATCAGTATCAGATAATATAATAGTGTGGTCCATTATCCTCATCCTCCAAGTGTCTATTGGAGCATATTTTTCTTCAACAACACTACTCAGATCTATATAAACTCTCATTGGCTGACTAACTTATTCAAAATTCTTCTCTACTAATTTTAAAACATAATAATTATAAATAAAAATAATTTGAGAGAATCTATTGTCTAAATTTATCTATTCTTATTCTTTAAAAAAATATTTAGGAAAAACACTTCCATAATTTTATTTGGATTCATGTAGATCCAAATTCACATCAATGATCCAAATAATATTTTTATCCTTTTATTAAAACACATATAGGCATTACCGAATAACAGTTTTCCTTGAAATATGCCTTCATCCACTATTTACCTGTATTTTTCCAAAAAAAAAATATCCATTTTGAATAAATATTTTTATTATGATTACACTAAGATGGTTTTATGATGGTTTACTTATGTTAAACATTTCTTTGGAATATTTTATACTTTTAAAAAATGTAATACTCTATTTTGAGTATGGAATTCCCCATGAACCACTTATTTTCTATAGTGACGTGATATTTATAAATATATAATTAATGAAATTTCTATGTTTTTTACCACATAATTTCATATTTACACTACCCCATTAGGTTTCAGAGTTCTCACTAATGATAATTAATTTTTAACACCATGTTTTTCACAGTAGTTTTCAATCCCAAAAGATTTGTACTTTGTCTCATTGTATTGTCTAGAAATTATTATAGTTCTTCTAGTTTCATTTTATACACATCATTGTAAATTTTTAAATAATATAGTACTCCAACTTTGTATTTCATAATCATAAAACATACCATTATACTAAAATAATAAAAAATTATGTGAATTACTTCTCATGATATTTTCCATCCTAAAAAATTGGACCATATATAACGATGTGAAAAAAATATAGAAAATATGATACTTATTTATTCTTTAATGTATATGGATTTTAGACCCTTTTTATAAAATAATCAAATATCTTTTCCAAATCTCACTTGAAGTTAGGAATATCCACTATAGATAAAAACTAAGACAACTTCCCCATACATTCTTTAATAATATATCGAATCCTTCGACACCACAAGCTATTTTATTATTCTACTATTAGAATAGACATGTTATATTTTCTAAGTACATGATATATATTTTAATTTTCCCAAAATAATTACATAATATTATTTCCATCACTAACATAAATATTATAGCCATTTCAATTAATTTTGACTTCCAGTACCAAGTCCCATATCCAACATACCAAAAATAAATTATGATAACATTTGTAAATATAGAGGACATTATTACCACTCAATTCATCTATATCAAATAGTATCATGCCACTTTAATCATACATAAATTATTATTTCCATACAATACTATTTAATCTACTCTATCCTTAAAACTTTATTGTATTTTCATATTATCGGTTATATGAGATGAATAATCCCTATCCGGAATATAGGGGAAACTAATATTTTATGAATTAAATGAAAATTTTAAGAAATTTTTATTCTCAATTTTATCCTATTGTTTATAGTGTAATTATAAAATATTTTATTGTTTTATTTTGTCACTTTTAATTATCTTCTTCAAAATATATCTAATTAAATTATTCTTTTTTTAATTGAAGATTAATATTTCCAATGGAATTTCATTTGATTTTATGACATCCATTTTCCATTTAATTCAAAAATATTGTATACATATTAAATTTCATTAATATGTATTCTTATGCCTCTTATTTGAGAAATTATAATAGTAACCATTAAAATTATTTATTCTAGTATTTTAAGAGAATATTAAAAATATCATTTATTATATTCTATGTGATTCATTTAATAAATAAAGTTTATAATATCATTAATAAGAAATATTGTTTCCTTTAAAACAAAAAAAACTAAACCGTCATAAACATAAATATATTTTTATAATAATTTCATTATAAACATCTTAAATGTTATTATATAATTTAATTTTGATGAGTTATCACTAATTATGAATATTTTCCCCTCTTCTATATCTTTATTATATTCATTTTCAAAGAATTTTTCTTTGACCTGTCACTAAAATAACCAATACTATTTTTACCCATGAAACTTGTTCATTAAGCATTTAATATTTTGATAATATTTTTTCCATGATCAACTCTCTATTTTGAAAAATCTCTTACCAAAATTCCAAACTAAAACATATTATATGATAAAAATATTTTATTTTCTAACTCATGATTCTAACCCAAGGAATTTTTTTCATTATTCTAGAAATTCTCTAAGATAGATGGGAGGGATAATCAATTATCATACTATGTTCTTCAATATTCAATCTATAATTCATAGCTTCTTTATATTTCTTAGAATTCATTTTATATTATGCCACAACTATTTTAAGTTGATCATTTTCATTGATATAACTTGATTATTCTATCAATAATCATATAATATTCCTTTTCTTCATCCTTCCCCTCAATCCATTTTTTTATTTTTTTGAAATTACACTTTTTTTCAAATGGTAACGTTACATATACCCACAAAAATAAATTTCATATTTCAAATTTAATTCTCCTTAATATTTCCATCCAATTCATCTCTGAGTTCCATAACTCTCAGTGGGTAACAATTTCACTCTAAATTAATTTTAATTATATCTAATGAATCCATCATAACAACTATTATATTTGATATCAACTCAGTATCAAGGGCTTATAAAAGATCTATAAATGAATAATATTATTTTCTATTTTCCAAAAACATCATAAAAATTTCATTATACTTTCAATACATGAGTTATATTTCCTTCTATGGGGAAAATTATTCATCTATTTTTGTGAGATTTAAAACTCCCTATAGTATTTATAAAACATCTTTATGCACCAAGTAGTGATGTGTTAAATATTTTAACAGAAAACTAGGTAAAGATAAATTACCTAAAAATCATAATTTTACTATATTAAATATTCTTTCAATAAGTGATAATAAATCATAACTAACATCATTTTTTTTCATCCACCCAAACCTATTTAATATAAACTACATTAAATGAATTTTTTTTTTTGAAAAATTTTCTAAAAATAACACTGGTTTCACCCTCATTTCAAATTTGAAAATATTTTTTGGGTAATTCATTAACTGAACATCCAATGTGATTTATTTCATCCTTTTCTAAAACTTTGGGGTTTTAGGAATAGTTAACATTCTGATGATTTTCTTTATAAGATCATAATCTTTAATCACAGGACCAAGTCCATGTATAATAAAAATACCATTAATAATATTTTAAAATAATTTATCTAAATTTTATCTAGAAATCATCATAATATCATCAAAACTATTTTAAAAAATATATAATTTTTATTATTTCACTTTTATATTACCTTAAAATATGATAGATATTTCATCTAAAACTCCTTTGGTTATGGGAAAATTGACCAATATCATATATAATTTACTAAATAATGATATCAATAATGCATTCTGAACCTCAAAATCATTATTCAAAAACTTCATATTAACATTCATCAATGGTCATGTAGTATAATAACTTACTTGTGTCCCTTTTAATTATATTGAATAGACATAAAACCTAAGAGATATTAATTTTGATGAAATAATTTTAATAATAAAATAAATTTTTATTAACAATATAAGGGAACTCCATTTTCATTTACAATATACCTCTTAAAACCAACTTCACTCCATAAACTATTGAAATAACAAGGCTTTCATTCTACCTTTTTTGTACTACTATCCCACTATGTATGCTAAGGGGGTGGGGGTAAATATGATGTCTTGAAATTTATTCATATATTTAAAATTATATGTCACGTATTGATGTTGGAAAACACACCATAAAGTCTTTTTATAGGTGAAATAAAATTAAAAATAAATAAATATCATCAACATGAAATTTAAATTGGTTCACCTAAAATATTCTACATCCAAGGAGAACATACTAAAGATTCATTAATATTACAATTCACCACTACTTTAATATTATGTTATTAAATAATTATGATAGGATTTTTTCTCATATATGGTATGTGGACCCTTTTTCTCAACCAAATACTACTTTCAATAGGGTTAAAATGATATAATTAACATGTTAGATAAACTCACATGTTTTTATTCAATAGTTTGACACCAAAATATGGGTTTTCTATTTGTTTCTTAAATATTCAAATATATATCATAAAATATGTGTAAACAAATTCTACTTTCTATGACCAATCCTTAATGTATTTTAATCCTAGACACAAAAATATTTACAATTATAGAAATTAAATAAAATTTTATGAATAATACATCCATTTCTCTGGACTCTTAGGATTACCTCTTTCGTATCTTTTTGTGATTTTTTTATTCCTATACATAAAAATATCCTCTATGTCTATATAGTATTTTGTTACAAATTTTAAATAAAAATTATATCCAACTTGTAACTTCATCTATGTAAAATACTTCAATTAGATTAAATACCTTAATAATCTAAGATATAAAGTTTAGTAGGAAGTTATTGATTTCTCAAGTAACCATTGAACCATCATAGAACTAAGTCAACGTTGTTTTTTTTCCTAATTTGGAAAAATGTAGAAGTTATATCATGAATTAATCTTTGATAGTGTGACCATTTTGTTAATACTTTTACTATATTTAATAGAAATGTGGATTATAATATGAAGCAATGATTCAAGAAATATTCCTAATTTCTGTGGTAGGAAAACCTGAACATCAATTTTCACAGTTTGGTTAGTTTTTCATGGTACCATGTCATGATACACTCCCTTTAATCATATATTATGATTGAACCCATATTGATTGACAATGTAATGATGGTATATGTATCCTTATATTCCCAAATGCAATGAATTAATCTATATTTAATTTAATTTGGAATATATATACTTGTGTATAAAAATATTATGAAATTTATGCTTACTTTTACGTGTGAGTAAAATAATTTTCCAAAATTTTGTTCCCAACTGCATTCATGGAATAGAATTTTCACCACATTATGATAATCCCCTAGATATAAAATATTTAAATAATTTTAACCCCATCAAGACACAATCTAATATTTCATGTAATGAATAAATTTTTATAGAAAAACTATAATGTTCTCAAGTCCTCTTTGTGGAGAGACATTAATGTCTTAGTGGTTAAATGAAATTCCTTAATCTTGGATAGTAAAGTAAATATATTTCATCAAAAACCATGTTTTCCCCTAATAAACCTTAAACATGGATCCCAATGAGATAATTAACCAAATTTTTTATCCTTTGGCCTTGGTTCCACACCATTCCTACCAACATGACTTATTCTTTTGGTAAAACTCTCAATTCACAAAGAAATACAAATAAATAATCTTTAGTTATAAAAAAACTACTAAATAAAAATATATGGTACCATTCAATAATTTAAAAATGGTTTTATAATTTAGTAGCACCATATAGATCCTTCTCTTGTTTCTAGATATTAATATGATCCTTAGACATCCTAGGAGGGAGGAATCCATCATTTTCTACTCAATAGTCTATTAGAAAGTCATGTGGATACCATCAATTAAATTTTGAGAAATTTATAACATTTATTCTTCATCATTTTTTTCAATAAAATTCATATAAAATATTCTATGATTTTAGATTTTGTTTTGTGGTTATTTTACCATATATATGTGTGTGATTTATCACATAAATTACCCATAAAAATTTCATTAAATATCTTTTTCATCAATGATCAATGATTTCATAATGGAAACATTAACATATAGAAAATGGTTGTGAGTGGTTGTTACATGAATTTAGAAATAAGTGATATAATTACAAAAATAACTACTATAAAAAATAGTATAAATGTAGTAAAAATATCAACAATTTTTAAAAATCACAGATAAAATATTGAAAATTTTTCCCATTATCATGGATTTCAAAAAAACATTAGATAAATAATAATGTTTATGAGAACTTTTATTAACACTATTATATAGTAAAATTTATTAGTTGTTCTTTTGAAATGAAAAAAAAATTACCCTTCATAGTAAACAATATATATATTATTAAATACAATATTTTAATATATGAATATATTTATATTGATATAAAAGTATAATATATTCATTTTAATATGATTTATTTAGTGAAAAATATATATTTACATTAAATAAAAAATATTTTTTATTAAATATGATTTAAAAAATAATTAATATTCAATATTCTAAATATTCTAATTTGTAGTCAATAATTTATATTTATTACAAATTTTAATAAAATGTAATAATTTGAAATTGTGACATCATCTTTAAATAAAAAAATCATTTGATTTCAGCCTATGGTTAGGCACCATAACAAATTGAATCAATTCCTGCAAACAAATCTATGACACCTACTATCAAGGGACCACTAGGTTCGGTTTTCCATTAAAAAATGAAGCTTATAATACCTTCAAACCCAATATTTATAATAGGTTTCCCAAATTTTAAAACATTTTTCAAGATTTAATCATTATTTAAGAGCGTTATCTTATAAATTTTTTTAATTGGGACTTAGTTTATTCTTTGGGTTTATATTCCTATTTATTTGACTATGTCAAAATATTGTTCTTTTTCATGTTGTAATTTTCTTTTTAAATAAACAAATATATATTGTTTCATATATTTACATTTTAGAATTAAATTATTTAAATAGTCATTTGAATATATAAATAGGTAAAAAAATTACATATAAAATAACTAGCCCAATATATAAATAGTATTGAAATAAAAAAATTATTTATTTTATTTACCGTATAAAAATTTGTGAGTGCATATGTACACATATAAAAATATATACATATAAAAAAGGACAAATAATGATTATATATAAATATATATAGAAAAAATGAATATATTAATAGTTTATATATTATAATATATATATATATATATTCAAATAAGTATATACTACATTATATATTTATGTCAATATATAAAAAATAAAATCAACTTGGCTAGTGGTAGGGGTTATTTTTTAATATGTGTTTGGAAGAGGATCGAATAAAAGACCCGAAGAATTAATTATGATTTTAGGGTGTTGGTTTTGTTCATAATATGTCTCTATGGTCATGAATTTGTTTTCTACCAAGAATTTGAGGTTGTATAAAAATTGTTTCACTCAAAAAAATTAATAATATTCATGATTATTTTGTTAGTACTAATTTTTTTGATAATTGTAAAATATTATCAACAAATTTATTCATACTGAAATAGTGCTCTGTTTATTAGAGCTAATAAACATTAATTTCCTTTATCCACAATTACATTATAATCACTTTATAAAGTGCTAGGAAATCCACTTTTTAGCACAAATAAAGACCATATTTTTAGTAATGTATTGATAAAAACAAATGAGATGAGTTCTAGGTGAAAAACATTTTATCCCCAATGCAGCTGTTATAAAATTTTTATGTAAATATTTTTTAAAAAATAATTCATCATCATTTTTATTGGTAATAATGAATTTTATTTCAGGATCTGGATGTAGGTAATAATTATAAAAGAAATGAGTCTACTGGGATGAAATATCAATTATTATTATATATTTGACATTACCATAATATATATCTTATATTAATTCAATAAATATATTAATTATATTGTAGAATTATACATTGGTCAATTGAGATAAATAAAAACAATGAAAGTCTAAATTTTAAGAGGTAGATTTTATTTATTTATAAAATAAAAAATATTAATTAATATTGAATTTCACTGGATGAAAATTGGTTGTTAAAGTCCATTATTGTGATTTTGGTATGTGAAACAAAATTATTTCTTCCATTTTTGTCAATTTATATTTTTTCTTTCTTGTTTTTTTATTATTTCTTATATTTTATATCTCGAAATATTATAAAAAATTTCCAAAATTACATCTATTGAAATATATCATTGTTACATAGGCTGAAACTAGTCATTATATTGTTTCTCCATAGTTTTTTCAATGGACTACTATCATAATATATGTCTTTAATGTCAAATAATATAACCTCATAAATTTTTCCTGCAACTCAGGATGTCTAATCGTAATGAATTTTATCAACTTCTACTAAAAAATCAATAACTCTATTGATAATACATGCTTTATTACAATTAATGGGTGACATTTTGATGATACATGAATGTTGTAATTTAAAATAAATAGGAATTTTTTTCAAATACCTATGAGAAAGGTATTTTAGGTCAGAAATCAATGCACGATCTAAAACTATTGATTAAAGAGGTGAAATTTCCACATTGTGTAGACATATTACTTTTGATTATTTTCTATATAAATGTATGATTTTAAAGGGTGCGGTGATTCCATTCAAAAAGAAAAAGATATATATTTAGGGTGTTTATTTTAGATATTTTTACATAGTACTTAATTTTAATTATAAATAGTTTATTTTTATTCTGGGATTAACTAATTACTGCTTTAATTGAATTATTATTATTGACTTGGAATGTATCTAAGTTATAGTGGTTGTTCTGATGGGTTTCCTAGAAGACTTAAAAATGGAGGAATAAAATCATCATCATAAATAAATTCATTCTGATCTTATTATATATTCATGTATAATAGGGAATGCAAAAACCTATAATTTTTTTGTAGATTAGTCTGAAGGGTGACTCCTAAACTATAATTGAAGTTGATTACATTGAAATATTTTCCATAGTTTAAATATTTTTAAATTGTGCTTGTAATGAATTTATTAAATAAACTGTATTATATTTTATATATTTTATTATGAATCATTATTTTGTAGTTTCCAATATAACGGTGAATGGTGAAAAAAAATATGATAATGTGAATAGTTTGAAAAGTATAAATTTTGATATATTAAGGTTCTTTTTTTAATTATGATATTAAATTTATGTGTCTAAATGTGGAAACAACCAATAACAACTATGAATACCATTTTAGAAAATACAATATGACATACTGTCATAAATATCCCTAAAAATGAATTACCAAGCTATCGAATAAATTTTTATGAAATATTGTAGTAATCACTTAAACCTATTTCCTTGTTTTTAATTTTGTGTGGTTTTAATCATACAACACGATTTGAAGGACATAGCTTAATAAATATAACTATAATTTCATATGTTAGTGAACTTTTTAATCATAAAATATTTTATATTGAAATCTGTTATTTATTTGTAACAGAAAACATGTGTTACTAAATAATAATAATTATAAATATGCTAATGGTAATAAAAATATTGAAATGATATATTTTTGGGTTATATAAAAACATTAAATAATTTATTTATGCTTAAAGATTGGAAATAATATGTTCTGCATTTTACATAAAAAAATTTAAATATAATAACATGGTTATATTAGGAAGACAAATTATTCTGTATTTTTTAGAAAATATATTTTGAATAAAATATTGGAAATATTTATTTTTTATTCTATAAATTTTATGTTATTATTAAATTTTATTTCATATTTTACTTGAAATAATAAACATTATTTTTCTAAACATTATAATATTTTAAGTTATATTTTCTAATACAGATTATGAAATTTTATTTAATTTAGAAAAATATCTTTCCATTTTTATAGATATTTGTTTTTATTTATTACAATTTATATAAATGATAGTTTTAAGGAATTATGAAATATTATTTTGTATTGATAACTTGAAAATTTTACTAAGCATTTACATTAAAATTGGCTAAAGAATTACTAGCTATGAAAACCAAAGTACTATAAATTTTTATTACAAATTATAGCTACAACCATAGAAAAAACTAATATACAATGGACAGGTAATTTTTATGAATCTTCATGATGTTTTAATATCAAATCTCACATTTTCAAAAAACAATTTACTATTTATTTTCCCAATGTTTACTAATTTTAGTATTGTAATCTGATGGTGGATTCTATGTGAAGTATCCATGAAACCTGCACTGTAACCATAAGTTTCAATAGTGTTCGTTGTTATCCATGAAATGGTGAATCATGGGAGAATCAATTCTAATTGGCATCATCTATTATAGATCTATGTTAATAGTTTCTACTAATTTAATGAACACTAAATAATTATTCTAGGATCTTATAAAACTCACATCCCAAATCACGTTGTGTGACATGGGAATCATCAATATTCATGATCTTAATTACATTTAATTTTATTCATATTATTTATCATTTCATTATCTTTTTTTGTTTTAAATCCAGGAATCGTGAAATAATTTATATTGGTTAGTTGAATTTAGTTTTGAGGACTCAATTCAAGAGTATATTTATGAAATGTATTGGCTTCAAGCCTAACATATTTTACTTCCTCAATACTTCTTATCTATATGAACCTCTGGTAGTAGTTCCGATATTTCACATATCCACCTAACTAATGGGATTCCCCTCAATGTTAAAATACCTCATTTTATTTATGTCAATAGTTCTTCATTTTATTTCAACTTCATGTAATTCCATCATTTTATATAATTTGATAGGTGGTTGATTAATAGGTAAAAAACCTTCTTCCATTAAATTGACTTTTTCAAGATATTATGTTTTGTGGATGAGTTTTTTCTCAAATGTTGAATTAATTGTTTTATTTTTCATTACCCAAGTAATCTATAGTTGAATTTATTATTTAAATATAACTACGGTAATATTAAAATTATAAATTTTAATGAAATAAATTTTGACCATTTCAATTAAATTTATATTGAATTTTATCTTTTTATCACACTTTTTCATAAATAATTATTCCATTCAAGAAGTTCAACATTAATTTAGGCTTATAGGGATATTCACTTTGATCCATGGATAACCATTTCTCATGAATGTGTGAAATTTATGTTATTTTAAATTCTAATTTGATATATTTTTCATGGGGTTATATTTTTATTACATTCCTTCCAAAATTGAAAGGAGAGTCTAAGTGATGATTACTAATTGGTAGGTATAGTTTAATGATCTTGATGGAATTTCAATACACATGGTTATAATTTCTTACGAAAACACACTTTTAGGGAAATAGATAGTGGTAATTAAAGAATAAAAAAATATATATAATATGGTTTAAAATACGAAAGTTTTTAATATATTAGATTCTCTAAATTTATGTAAAAATTTAGAAAGTTTCTCTTATTTTAATATTGAAAATGTAAATATAAAATATAGTTATGATTATTAAGAAGCATGTTCTTAGGACACTCATCCATAGTAATAATCATATTCCTACTAATAAATCATGGCATACATCATATGAGAAATATATAAAGTTAATAAATATAATCAAATCACAACATGACTTGGTAATGTGATTATTATATTAATTTATCAATATAGGTTCACAAATAAAATCTCATGTTACTTTGTTTTAAATTAATTATTTGAAAAAATAATAATATTTTAATCTATATACACTTTCCTAAATGAACTGCAATGAAACAGGATATGAAAAAAATCTGTTTTCTTCCCTATATAAGTATGTTTCTGAATTCAGAATTTATTGATCGTGACACATGTTTTGCATATTTCCAGGTAAATCTATAGTAAAAAAAATATTTCTTATTGAAAATTTATATTTTGAATAAAAAAATTAATTGGATAATTTTTTATAGGTTGATGGAGAAAATAATTCTGAATTTTTTCTTCATTATTTATATTCATCAAAATTCATCAATAATATGGTATCTTTTAAAATATATATGGAATTTCAGAAACAATTAAATTAATATGATATTAAATTACTCGGAAAATACATAATATATATTTCTATAGAATTCATTAAGAACTCAAAGTGATGAATTAGATTAATAATTTTCTTTGGGGAGAAAAAGATGTTCATATATAAAAATATAACATGATAAATTTTCCATTTTTTCATTGATGATCTGAATTGTATAAAATGATTCATGGTGATATTATAGCATAGAGTGTTGTAATTAATGCTAAAAAATTTAGGGGTGTCTTTTAATTTTATTAATTTGATACCATCAGTAATTATATAAGGTGATGAATTCCCTTGAATCTATAATATTATGGGAGACTATAAAAATTAATAAAGAGAAGGTTTTCCATGATTCATTTTTTCTGAATATAATATTTAATTTGTTATTTCTCTATGTTTTTTATTTTATTTAATTTTGTAAGATTTATTTTCGAGCCTTGTTTATCACTTAATACCATGGATTGCTACACGTTATTTAATTAATTTTATGGTAAATAAGGTATCTATATGTTTTTATTGGTTAAAAATTTAAAATAAATTTAAAATCTATAGAAATTCCAACATATATATGATTAATTGATAGGAAAGATGAAAATTTAATATAAAGTGGTAACGTTCCAATTGAGAACACTAATTGGAAACTAATTATTTTACAAATAAAATATATTCATATTTTTTAAAAAATTATATTGAGTATGTATTTTCTGTGAATTTAATGTGTATTTTTTTTACTTTTAAATAAAACCACATAAATTTATTGAAATTTGTTATTATATGCTTCATGGGTATATTTTAGTAATATTTATCAATAAATGATTCATATTAATTATCAAATAATATAGTTTATTTTATGATTATTATTGATATGTTTTTATCTAGATAATGATTTTTATGTTTTTCCATCCTCTTAAAGGAAAAAAGTGAAAAAAAGTTTTCCCATTTTATATCCATATCTTTAGTTGATTTATATTTATAACCAATGGAAAATTGAATTCCATTTCCCATTTTACCTTCTTATTAATCACCTATGTTCTTATTTTTTTTGGTTTTCTGTATTATCTTCCCATATCCCAAGCCCTTTTATTTTTGGTTTCCCAACTAAAGATGAAAAATTATTAATGGTAGAAACTCTTATATTTATAGAAATGTGTTTCTTTTCCACTTGATTCATGTCTTTTTGACTATATGAGTTTCTAATGGATTTTTAACTTCTATTTTTTAAAAATCTTATATGTTTTTATTTTAAATAAATTCAAAAACAACTATTATGTTATATCTTATGATTATTTCATTGTTATCATTGTTTAATATCATTTTAATGTACTTTTCAAATAACATTTGATTTGATATAATTTTTTTCAAAATGGTATTATATTATATGTTTAATTGAACTAATATAAATGTATCTTATTTGGGATAGGGTTTTCTAGGATCTATATTTAAAAACATTGAAGTTTATAATGTTGTTAGGGTAAATAGTGTAATGTATTATATTTAATATCAAAAAATATTTGAGGACACATCACATTTTCATCTTCAGTAACAATTAGTCACCCCACAAAATTGATAACATAATTAGTTTTATTTTTCAAATTTTATTGAAGACACAATATTTTTTTTACTATTCTACTACTAAATGACTACTTTTTTATTTCAATGAAAAATATGTAGATACACATCATGGGGGTCTGTAGAAGTGGAGACCAAGGGAATCCCTGATAATAAAATCCAATCCACCTAGGGGGAGGGATCCGAGATTATAGAGAACTGAAAGAGGGGATTCCTGGGTAGCCTTGGAGGCCAAGAAGTCAGCTTCACTATTATCTTTACGCCACATATGTAAGATCTCATTATTACTGGAGAGGACAACCTTGCATTTACAGATCAGGTATGTGATGGTCCATAGTGGGGGTTGTGTTCCGATGAGGGAACTCCATAAAATTTTGGAGTCAGTTTCCACAGAGGAAAGGTTGATATTCTTGGAGCTATAGAGCTCGAGACCAGTGAGGATGGTCATTTTCCTCCGTTGTCAAAGAGTTGCTCACACCATAAAAAGCATAGAAGGCGAGGCTTATTGAACCATATGGGTCATGAACAAGTCTGCCCCCACGCATACTCCCCTGACTGAAGGGCCCATCAGTGTTGAGCTTAAGGCCTTGGGGGGTAGGGGACCATCTCACCCAGTGTCCCACTAAGCCAGAACTAGGAGGGAGTGGAAGCATGTTGTGGCCAAACCGCCTGAGTGAGGGGGCGTCTTCCGGGTTCCTGAGAAGCCCGAAGAGGTCCACAATAAGGAATTTGGCCCGAATAGAAATAGTCTGCTTTGAAGGATGGGGGGTCGGAGTTCTTGGACTGATTGCGCACCTTCCATATTGTCCAGCAACCAGCAACAAGAAGGAATAGACGAGCATCTTCCTCACACCTGTTACCCGCACCAGCAAACCATTGCACGAGGAACTCATCAACAGAATTCATCCCACCTGAACTACCACTGAACTCCCCTAGCTCTCTCTATAAGGTCTTTTCCCACTCTCTTTGGAATAATAGATTGAGTGAGGAATCCTCCTTGGGGGAAATACAGCAGGGGAACCTAGAGGCCAGATGAATAGCCTTTCCCTTGATATCCACCTCCGAAGGGATTGCATGGTTATGTATTCTCCATATGAGAATGTTTTACTTGGGAGGGATAGTTTTTCTCAAGAGGTGTCACCCCCAAGGATCAGATTCTGGCTGCTGGGGAGTATAAAGTCTACAGGAATTGGCCGAGAATCTGCCCGAGGGAGAGTCTGTGAAGATACACTGGTTAGGGGATGCATCCAGCACAATACTGTTAAACATAGACTCCTAAGGGGTGTTGAGAATAGCCTTTATGAGGGGGGGATGCATACAGGTTTCTTTGAAAGTTAAGGAAGGATTCGGGAAGCTTGGGAAGAATAGAACCCCGACCCCCCAGTTGCACTCCTAGAAAGATATGTCCCTGCACCCCAGAATCTACTTGGACAGTCTTGCAGCCTCGTGATGTTCTCATGTAGGGATCTCCACAAGGGGGAGGGATCCCTTCCAGTCTCTCTAAAACCAAAGTTGTAGTTCCTTCTGATTAAACGTCCCCAGAGAGACCAGCCCTAAATCACTTCCCAGGCTAATTTTCCTTGAAGGAAGAACATAGCCCTCCCCACGTCTCGCACATTGATTCCTCCTTGCTCGAAAGGTCTAGCAAGCCTGCCCCAGGAAGCCCAGTGGAATCTGCCCTCACCTTGAGCATCCTAAAGGAAGGAGTTGAATATTCCCTCTAACCATATGATAATTGCTTTGGGAACCTTTAGGATAGAGAGAATATGTATGGAGATGGAAGATAGAACATTGTTGATCAGGGTTATTCTAACGCCAAAGGATAAGAAATTTTTCTTCCAGTTATTGATGTGTTCCACAATCTTATTGATTAAGGTATCAAAGTGTCCAATTCTGACCCTGCCAGGTGAAATCGGACCACCCAAGTAAGTCATAGGAAAGCTCTTGAATCTGAAGCCCAGGGAGGACTCAACCGCAATCTTGCGCCTATGTGGGTAGGATCCAGGGAGGTACACCTCACTTTTATAATGATTAATGACTTGACGGCTCAATTTGGAGTACTCTTGCATGACAACATTGAACCCCCTTATAGACAAATTATGTTCGTTGATAAAGAAGACCAGATCATCCGCAAATAAGAGGTGGGAAACAATATATGGTGGAATAGATAATAAATATTTCATTTTTAGGTTTTTATTGATTTTTTTTAAAATGTCATATGTGGAATTTTTTAAAGATGTTAGATATTATCTATATAATTAGAATATATTATCAATGAAAACCCATATTTATTGAGAATTCATTAACCAATTCATATAGGTCGCCTTATCCTTTTGATATAATTTTTACCCATTCTAATGGGGAATATTTTATCCAACAAAATTATTCCAATTAGATTTCATATGATCAAATTGATTATTTTGATCACACATTGGATTAAATATGTTTTATTTTAGATTAATGCATAAGATTTTTTGATGTATTAGATATAATGAAAGTATTTAATTATCATATTGGACCCTATTTTGATATAATATTATCACCCAAATTGGACTAATTCATGAACCATTATAACTATTTTCCCTTGGAATTTGTTTACTCATTTCTAACCATTTTCTATATAATAAGTTGGAATTTTATCCTAATATCGATGAACTACACTATAGATAGTCATTTTGAACAGATATAATGACATATTTTAAAAAATTGTTAGAAAGTTTCTTTTATTTTACAAATTTATCATGAGAGGTGTGCCATTTAAGAATAAAATTAAACCTTTCATCCATAATTGCATGCTTATTTATAAATTTTCAATTGAATTATCTTTTACAATATTTCCCCTTGTTTATTTAATTAATATTTATATGTGGTAAACTCATTTTTCTACATAGATTACTCAACCAAATTGTCCATTTTTCAATGTGGGGCTACATTCTCCTCAAGAAAAACACCATTTCTACCTTTAAAAATATATAAAATATTTTTAAAATATCAAAGAATATATGAATTTTTAACAAATTATTGAAGTCTTATGAAAGAAAATTTGAAATTTGAAATTTTTTTATGATATGATATTATTCTCATTCAAATATCTCATGATTAAATTGATTATTATATGTTATTTTATTTTATTAATATTTTTAATTTTAAGAATTATCTTTATTCCATAGAGAAAATCATTAAGCATTTTATATCTCTTTCTATGAAACCAAATTGAGTTAATTGGATATTTTTAAAATTGATGATGAAGAAAAAATGAAAATTGAAACAAAATCAGAAAATGTAAATGAAAATTTCTATTTTAGTTATTCATATTTAAATCATAAAATGAAAATATTGAAAGTTAATCTTATTTGAAATTATGAATTAAAAAATTAAAATGATAATATTAGTAAAAAATTATTTAAACTCATATAATTATAATTAAAAAACTAAATATAATAATAAATATAATTAAAATAATTAATATAAATATAATATAGTTATAAATATTAAATGAAAAATTAATTAAATAAAATTTATATGGTGTAAGAGTAGTAATTTTATTATTATAAAAGATAAAATTAATTATAGGTGCAATATAATTAAATATAATGATATAAAATATTTTAAAATTTTAAAAAAATTATCATTTTAATTAGTATATTTAATTCAATATAAATTAAATATAATAATTTATATTTTATTTAAAATATTTACATGTAATTATGTTTATTAAAAATTTAATTATATTTTAATTAGGATAATTTTTTTATAATTATATTTATGATTGACATGTGGACATGATATGGTGGACATGATTTGAAAAAAATTCATTGAAGAGAAAAATCTAGTGGTTTTAATTAATTATAAATTGGTTGTGATGAGATTTAGATGATTTTTACTTGTTAAAAGTGGACGTAGGGACCCATCTATTAGTATGGTAAACATACAATTAATTTACTTATAACAAGATGTAAAGATATATAAAAAATAACCATATACAAATCATTTATGTGGATCTTATTCTGAATGATTTCAATAAAAATATTTTTATTAATAGACATAATTGGTGATATTTTATCCATGTATCGGACACTATATAATTGGGTTTGAGGATTGTTTGTTTTTTTGTACAGTAAATTTTTTAATAATAGTTGTATTAGGATTATAATTATAATTAAAAATAAAATTAAATGTATAATAATTATAATAATAAAATTTAGTCCGAATTACAACTTTTTTAATTATTTCTTAATCTCTTGGAATAATAATTTTGTGCTCCATTTCATGAAACCAATTGAATCATTTCAATAAATAAATGTAATCATTCATAACAAATATTTTTATTCCTCTTTTCCTAATTGAACTTCCTCATTATTCAATAACATTATACAAAATTGATAGTGAATTTATGTATGTTATATATTATGAATATATATATATATGTATATGTATTATTCTATAAATATAAAATAATCCTCAAATGGAATATAGAAAAGGAATGATATTGAGGAGATTCATTGAAATATATGTGGGTGAAACACTATAGTGTAAATTGATAATAGATCATCATGGACACTCTATAATAAATAATGTTTTTAATCTATTGGTGTTATGATTCTTAGATCATTCACTTGTGCTCTGAAAATATTAGTTCCTTTTTCAGAATGATTTAACTGAGGATGGTATTTTACATATATTTTCTAGTTTAGAAGTGGTGAGAGTGAGTTTTTATTTGGGATCAATAATTACATGGTGGAGAGGATATTTAAAAAGAATGTTATAAATACTATGAAAATAAATGATAACATCCTCGTCAACTCATAAATTGTAACTATACAATATTTAATTATCTATAATATGCGTATAACATCATTTTGAATATATTTTTTATTTTTAGGTTAGTTATTTTTTATAAAAGTTTATTCTAGTTCACTTAATATTTATCTATTTTAATATATATATATATATATTAAAAAACATCAAATCCAGATATTTAATATTATGAAGATGTGTAAAAAATTGCGTTGAATGTGTCATTATTAGAAAAATTATCTTACATGTGAAAGTATAATTATACTCATGTGACATCTTACATGGGAAATCTTCCAATTCGGATGTTCAATGCCATTATTTAGGTGAATTGGTATATTTTTGGAATGGGATATTGAAGTGTAGTAACACGTCTTCCATGAGGTATAAACTCAATATCAAGATATCATTAGTCTCAACTATTTTTATAATATCTGTTATTTTCATAAATCATTTGTTTAGGAACGTGTGTTCATATACTTGTAAATTTTTATATTTTCTAAACTTTTACAAGTTGATCAACATGATGCACCAATTTATCCAAGGTTTCTCTAACATAATGTAATGATACTACAAGACTTATTTCAAATGAGGGTATATATTTTTTGGTTCCTTTTAAATTTATGCTTTATTCTATTTCAATGTGATCAAATAATATTCAAGAATATATATTTTCAATTCATTTTCCCTTCCACAATAGGAACTAATGGATGTTCACATACCATTTTTTAAATTTTGACCCTATAATATGGGAATTCTTATGCTCTATAAACTTTTTTATTTTTTTTTTATATGGAAGTTTTAATAAAATGGTATTTTGTAAATCCATTTTCTATTTTCTAAAGTTCACTATGACTATCAACATGTTGTTCTCTTCTCCATTTTGAACTTAAAAAAATATACTTCAATGATTGATTTATTTTAAAATATCATTCTGAACCTTTAACTATATTCGATCATTAAACCATATCAATATAAAAAACACTTATCAAAATTTTACTTCCATTTAAATTTGTAAATATGTTAAATTAAAAAATAGTGTTTTCAAATTTTTTTATATTTCATTAGAAAGTAGATAACACATATCAATTTCATGTTTAACCAAATCCATCATCGTTTTAATCAATAGGGTGTCCCTATTAAGAAATATATAATTATTTATTTTAAAATTTTCACATATTGTAGAACTGAATCTATCACTTTACAAAAATAATTAAAATTCGTGATTTAAACTCATATGAACAATAAAAAAATTTCAATATCCTACAATTTTTTATAAAACACTGAAATTTTTTTCTTCTTAACAAGTTAAATAAAAGTTTATTAGGAAAAAATAACTATTTAAAAGAATTCAAATATCAAATATCATCAATTTGATTGAATCAGAAATAAAAAAAATTAATATAACGAAAAACCTCTTTTGAAAAATTTGAGGCTTCTTCTTAATTATCCCCCATGGTTGATAGATATCCCTAAAACCTGTCAAATGACATTTTTCTCTTGGTAAATCCATTGGTTATATAAATAACTCAATAATTGGCATTTTTACAAAACATGGTATACTAAAAACATTATTAATGTTATTAAATTGAAAAAACATTTTGGTTTTTATTATTTTCATAATGTCATGGATTATTTTCTTTAATGACAATAATAACCATTTATAAGAATTCATGGAAACCCCTTTAATCTATATAATTAATATTAAACAATCCATATTTATTTAAATTTATGAGCCATTTCGTAAATTAAAAAACTCCTAAACATTTAATTATTAAAATATGTTAAAAATGTCCTATAATGTTTAACATATAATTAATTAAACATTAAAAACAATAAATTTTCTCAAACATATTTTAATATATTTCTATGACACTAAAATATAGGAATCATAACATAAGAATTTTAAAAACTGTAATGGAAAATTCTAATATATTTCTTAATAATGGGAAAATCCATTATAAAGGAACTATTTTCATCATAATGCAACACATTGACAATAATTATAGACCAAATTCATTACAGTATAGCATAAAAATATACCGCATTGATATAATGATGTTACCCTCATAGAACAAGAACCATATGAATAATCTCATGTACATGATATGAGTTGAATCACACACTTACATGTGCAAAATGTTAGGTACCAGGACGAGCAGTGGAAGCCGATGGTCCGGGAATTTAAAATTTTTTGTATCACCAGAGCAACGTTACAATGTCGACTCTAGTGAAATATCTCGATACGGTCTGAGGACCATGCATGGATTTAACGAAGCACAAAAATAGAATCAAAAAAGAAACTTGTTCAGATCTAACGTGTGCAAGTCCATCGCAGGATGTCGGTGACTGTTTCTTGAAGACTTTGACGTCGAAGCCCTCTAGATTGTCCACACATGCCTCTAGAATCTTCTTGTGTGTCATTCGTTGGAATTTATGTGCAAGTGTGGTACACCAAAAAGATCTTCGATGCAACAATGATCACTACAAGGCAAGAGACTTTAATCTAAGAAGGATTCGCTTGAAGTTCTTCCTAGATTGAGATAATCTATCTCTAGATTCCAGGAAGAGAGATAGGCTCTTAATTCTAGAAAATGAATAATTAGTTGGAGAAATCCTCTCTCTTACTTATATAGAGGATATCCAGAATACTCTATATGGGTTTCTGACCCTCATGTAATAGATATTATCTCTATAAGTATTATAAATATTTATTTATGTCAAATTAAATTATGACATAAATAATATTTATAATTCTATCACTAGCTGCAATATATAATTAAATATATATTGTGTGATAAAATTGAGTCTATAACTCAATTCACTTATCCTGGAAATATTAAATGAAACCTGGATATTTAAATCTATACGAATAATATTTTATCTTTGCATTTACTTAGTCACTTGTAAATACATGTTATAAATAAATTCAATAAATTATTCCAAACGTGAATAACTAAAAATTTATTTATTACTTAGTTATCCATAGAACATAGATAATACTCAGACCCATTGGCAAGTCCCACCAAGTTCTATATTCTTATTCCTAGAATAGGGAAGATTCCCAAAGCGCTATAGTTTGTGACCCTCTAGACCCTTATCTCAATAGCAGTGAATAATATCCACCGACCAAGAGCAGGGTCTAGCAACCCATCGAGGCCCCTATAGAGATAAGGTAAAGTCAATGAAATTACTACCTTCCTATGAACATGGTATTTGTAATATAATCTCTTCAACATTGATATCTCAATAAAGCATAATGAACACTAGTGTCATCATCCTTAATCTTTTTTATTTTATTTGTTTATTTTTTTGGACAGTATTACCTTTCACTACCATGGACATGGATTTAATGAAGGTGAAACCATCCTAATCAACCAAGACCAAGATATCTCCTCCTCAACTTGGAAGTGACAAATCCTATCTTGATCATTCAATCAGTTCCATTTCACCAATGACGTACCCAATACAAACTACCTCGCCACGACTTAATAGCCATGGTTTTCTCTTTGCATCAATGTACACAATTAAATTACATACATTGATAATGATCTCAAGTCTAGAGACCATTACACATGTCCGTAGATAGGAATGACCAATGACACCTGAAATAAGTGGTGTTCCTATTATACGGGTCAATCCTCGTGATCTCAATAACTATAGATCATCAAGTGAGAACTTCATGAGAAGAAGTCTCAATGCTTATGATCCCCTAGCTCTTAATGGTCACACATCATCTGTGTTCTTTCAGAATGATTTAACTCGACCATAGGAAATTACTTTAAGATTACTTTCATGGCATCTTGGCGTTCTCATTATAGCATGGGATCTACTATAAATATTTTATATGACATGTAATATAAGGACATTTCTATAAAAAAAAGTTGATGCATAAGTGTCTACATTATTATGGAAATATAAACACATGTATATATAATAAACTCCACACATGTAGTGGTAATAAAATGACAACAAAAGTTGGGTCTAGGGCACCCACTTTCAACACTCCCACTTTCACTTGATCCAACAGAAAATAGGTTTCAATCCTCTAGCTCTCACACAAGAATCATGCTTCTACTGAGAAATGGATTTATTCAGGGTGTCTTCCATGTCATCCTTTGTACCTACTCTGCTAACCGCAACTTCACCTCTTTGATTAAAATCCCTCAAGAGATGAAACTTTAGAAGAATATTATTTTTCCTCTAGTGATACCTAGGCTCCTTGGAAACCACCACTACAGCAGTATTATCATAATATACTAGAATAGGGTATGCACTGCTAGGCACAACACCAATGTCTAAGATAAATTTTTGTATCCATACTGCTTCATTTACTACATCGTAAGATGCAATATATTCAGACTCTACTGTAGAATCAGCAACCACAGCTTGCTTCGATCTTCTCCAGCTCACTGCACCACCATTCAGGAAAAAGATGTAGCCTGACTATAATTTCATATCATCATGATCTGTCTAAAACTAGCATCATTGTATTATCTCACTACTAGTTCCTCATATCCTCTACACACAAGGTATATATTCTTAGTACGACTCAAGTACTTTAGGATAGTTTTAACAGCCGCCCAATGTAGCTCTCCTGGATTTTCTTGATATCTACCCACCATGATTAAAGTAAAGGCGACATTAAACCTAGTACATAGCATGGAACACGTGATAGAACCCACTATAGAGGCATAAGGGGTTATATTCATTCTTTAGATCTCCTCCTATGTTTGTGGACACATTTTCTTGTAGAGATTTATAACATGTGACATAGGTAAGAATCCCCTCTTAGATTGTTCCATATTGTACCTTTTGAGTACCTTGTCAATATACATACTTTGACTTATCCCAAGTAATCTTTGAGATCTATCTTGATAGATATTGATCCCTATAATGTAGGCTACTTTACCTAAGTCTTTCGTGAAGAATCATTCATTTAACCAATTTTAAACTTACTATAAGACTTGTACCTCGTTTCCCATTTTTAATATGTCATCAACATATAACACTAGGAAAATAATGACATTCCCTTAATCAATTGTATAGACACAATAATCACTTTCATTTTTGAAAAAACGAAATTCTCTTATGGCCTCATCAAAATGAACATTCCATGACCGTGATTCCTGCTTCAATTCATAAATGGATCTCTGCCGCTTGCATACTTTATTGGAATTTTATGACTTGATAAACCCTTTGGGTTGAGTCATATAGATGTCTTCAACCAACTTCCCATTTAGAAAAGCTGTTTTGACATCCATTTTCCAAATCTCATAATTATTAAAGGATTCTATTGCAAGAAATATTCTAATGGATTTAAGCATTGGTACTAGTGAGAAGGTTTCATCATATTTGATGCCTTGATGTTTCCTGAAACCCTTTGCAACCAGTCTTGATTTAAAGGTATTAACCTCACCATCCATGTCCATCTTTTTTTTGAATACCCATTTTCATTCAATGGGATTCACATCAGCTGGAGGGTATATTAAAATCCAAACTTGATTTTGGTATATGGACTCCATCTCCAAATTCATGACCTCTTTCCATTTAATAGCTTCTTTTCCTTCTACTACTTCTTGTAGGTTAGAGGTTCACCATCCTCAGATACTAATGGGTCACCTGACTCGATGAAAAAAAAACCATAATGCTCTGGTTATCTAACCTCTCAAATATACCTATGCAGTATTTTTGTATGAGGAACAACTTCTTCTTCCACTCTCTCTTGTGGAGATTCTCCCTCTACCAACTTTTGTTCATCCGGAGCATTAATTTCATCGAATTCAATATTACTCTCACTATTTCCAATATAAATGTGTTCCCTTTATAGAAATATGGTGTATCTTTCCATAACAAATTTTTTATCAAAAGGGTTATATAGGTAATATCCTTTGATTTCCTTAGTAAAACCTATAAAGATGCACTTGGTGCTTCTAAATGCTAATTTTTCACTTGGTAAAGTCTTGAAAAAAGCCTCGCACCCCCATACACATATGTGGGTTAGACTAAGTCTGATCAGAGTGTTTTTATATTCTTACCAAGTTGGTTTTCTACTTCATTTTGGTATTCCTTAAAAAATGAAAGGAATCAGACTTATACCGCATTAAGTAGATATATTCTTACCTACTATAGTCATCGGTAAAAGTAATAAAGTATGAAAACCCACCCCTTAACTCTACTATAAATGGACCGCATACATTAGTATTTAATTCCAGTACTGTATTGGCTCTTTCTCCCTTTCCTGAGAAAGGTGATTTGGTCATTTTTCCTTGTAAACAAGCTTGACATACATCCAAGGGTTCTAACTGTATCGAGTCTAAATACCCTTCTTAATGTAATATCCATAATCGCTTATCGTTTACATGACCAAGCCTGAAGTTCCATAGGCAGGTGATGTATGAGTCATGTTGGCTGTTTTTTCATTGATTTCCATTACAGGGTTCTTGAGTTCTAGCATGTGTAAACCATTGTTAAGATGTTACATACCATAACATATGTTATCCCTACAAAAGAGACACAATTTATTTCCAAACTATAAATAAAATCCCATAGTATCTAAAAATGATACAGAGATAATGTTTCTGGTAACGGACGGTATATAATAGCAATTTTTTAAAACTAAAACCAAACCACTTGGAATGTTTAAGTGATAGTCTCCTACTTCCAAGGATTCCATACTTACACCATTTGCAGCTCAGAGATCCACTTCACCTTTTAAAATCTTCTTAAACCTACTTAGTTCTTTTATATGAATACAAATATGTGATCCACATGTTGTATCCAATACCCAACTTTTAATAAAGATAGATTCAATTCAATGAAAAAAATACCTGAAGTAGAAGCATCAGTTTACTTCTTCTTCCTAGCTCTACAATTCTTCTTCCATTGGCATTTCTTGCCACATTCAAAGCAGGAAGCTTCCTAATCATTAATTTACCTCTAAATATTTGGGTTCTTTATAGGATGATGCATTGGTATTTTTTCCTTTACTTGGCCTTAGACCCCTTTTCGTTTCACTTTTTTTTCTTGTTCACTATAAGGATATATGAATTTTTATTTTTCATATCCTTGTCAGCTTGGCGAACTAAATCCAAAAGGTTTGGGAGTAACTTTTTCATATTATTCATGTTATAATTTACAAATAAATTTGATAATATTGATGGTAAACAGGTAAGAATGAGATCTACTCATATTTATTGGTTCAATTTGAAACCAAGGGCTTAAAGACTCTCAATATACCCAATCATCTTGGGTACGTGAGGACTCACTTGGTTACCTTATTCTATCCTTCACTTATAAAGGGCACTTGAGATATCATATCTTTCTTGTCTAGCCTTCTCTTGATATAATTCTTGAGATGTGAAAGAAGGTTGTAGGCATCCTTATCCTCATACATTTTTTTCAATTGGTTGGACATGGATGAAAACATGATGCATTGAACATCAAGTGCATTGTCTACATGATTTTTCCTTTTATATTTTTTCACCTTGCTTTCTCCCTGAGAAGGCTCAGCAGTAATTTGGGATTCCAGCACATATAACTTTCTTTCTTGGTGTAGTACTATGCGAAATCTCATGTACCACTCCTGGAAGTTATTGCCGATCAGGATATTTTTTTTATCCAGATTCGATCACAATGATAAAGTACTTTGGGTGTTGGTGATTTCCATTTTAAATCTACATCAGATAAACAATTAGTAGTTAGAACTTTGTCTTGATTACCTTTTTACATTTATGATTAATAAATTATTATATCATTTTAGTGTCTCCCACTATTTTAACGAACCTTAATATCCATCACTATTAGATTCGGAATACTCTGTCTCTTGATTATTCCAGTGGCAAGGATCTTCGAAACCTCCCTCATAGTCTATAAGTTATGGCTATGACACTAATCGAAGGGTTTCAAGGTATAAACTAGGTTGTCTAACCACTTGACTTATGGTTCCTTGTGTTGTTGATTAAATTCCCAACTTTTGGAATTTGAACTTGATTCCCTCAACATCATGCCTATAGAGTGATAACAAGTCTGCTATGGATGATCCTTGACTACTCACTTTAGTTAAGTCAACTCATTTCTCTCATGAAAATGTCGTAGTCAAAAGAGGCACTCTCAACTATGGCTGAAAAGCACCCCAAACACTCGGTTTTGTTTAGATGTGATAAATGGAAGGATTTTGGACTTCATATATATTTGAGGGGTTTTGATATTTATTGATGAATATAATCCTTTTATATCTATATGTTCAAACTAGATTGTTTTTCTCACAACTGAACATTCAATAGAAATACATCTGTCAATTCTTTATTCATTTTTTATCTTGTTTACTATTTTATATGATCAAGTGATAATAATTCATTCGTATAAAAAAATAAAAAATACATAAAGGTAAATCATGGAATCCGACTGTTCTTGAGAATTCTATTATGATTGATCCATAAATGGATCAATCTTGACCTAGGGGCATCCATACCTGATTCCACACTTAATACACGTCGCAGAAAGCCCCAGAGGAATGCGTTCGGCTCCTGTCTGGATTACCACCTTGACTTGGCAGGGTATGCATCTCAAATCATCATCGTTTAATTACAAGTATAATCATACGTAGTCTAGGGGATCTAGGGGTACAAAATACAACTTGTAATATGAACATGCAGGCCCTTATACATGTTTGTATTAAAATACTATTCATAGACCGTCATTTATCTAACTAATTATTACCATAATCACATGAATTGAATAAATAATTAAATAAATAAATAAACTAGACATGCATGGTTTGGTTGCTTGCTCAAGACCAGTCGGTATAAATAAAGCATAATTAAAAAATTAAACTGCAATAAAATTTAAATAGTATGAGGGAAATCTAATAAAAAAATGAATTTAAATAAATTCAATTAATTTATTTTTTATAATTCCAACTATTTAATTTAATTTTAATTACAAATAAAATAAACCATTAATTTAACTTTAAATAAAAAATTCAATTAAACTATTAATTTAATTTTAATTATAAAATTAAATTAAAATATTAATTCAATTTTAATTTTAATTAAATTAATTTTTTGGATTAAATTAAATTTTAAGCCCAATATAATTCTAATTAATTTAATTTAAAAAACAAAATTAATTAAAATTAATTAAGAGGATACCTCTAAACATGAAGAAGTTTGGCTGGACTGCGAACCACCATAGGGTGTTATCTTGGAGTAGGAAAAAATTATGGCGTGACTACGGTGTGATAGTGGCGTGACTCTGGCATATTTGCCTGGTCCAGTAGAACCTCGTGGCAGAAGTGTCTTCCGGTGACACGTGAGGGCAGCATCACGCAACAACAGCCAACCACAAGGGCATCGGCATGCTGCACTAGCCATCTGTAAGGGCGGTAGTCGGCTGTTCCAGTGCGGCACCGAGTAGGGAGGCAGGGAAAGCCGGTGAGGTCCGGTGAGGTACAATCTGACAGTGACAGGCAGTCTGAGGAGCTCTATAGAGACCCCAAACTTAACGTACATAGACATTACATTACTTTAGCGGAATACTTAATACATAACAAAAATAGACACCAAAGGACCGTACTAGTTTAGTGTCTTTCGAAACTTTGAACATAATCTTCTAATCTTGGTGAAAGATCTTCTACATCTCCCATAAAGATCTTCCCCTTTTTTATTAACTAAAACCTTTCTTTATATCCTGGGTAAAAAACATATAAATGGTGAGCTCAAATGCTCAGTAAGGGTAAGCATGGAGAAAATAATACAAACCATATACCTTTGAAATAAAAAATATGAACATAATGTTTAAGCATCAAAATCTTGAGCAATGACATAAAACATGGAAGTACGTAAGGCATAGATCATAATGGAACATCAATCATGATAAAATAGCATGGTAATAAAACATTTAATTTTGGAAAACCATTACTCACATGATATTATTTCCATAGTATCCAAGGCATTATTTTCAAGACCATCTTAGTGGACGAAGTCCCTTACTGAATCGAGTTCCCTCCTCATTCAAATCCTGTATCACTGAACCGGATTAACTTGTCGTTCCAGCCATGTATATCTCATGAGATATAAATCTTTAACCAATGAATTTGAGGGAGATATATGTCCCACCCATCTCATATTGAAATAATTCTTATGTTTTCCACAACATAAACATAAATCATTCATCATAACCCAAAGAATAAAATGGGTTTCATAAACATCATCCCATCATAACATAATCCATATAAAACAAATGGATATCATTTCATCACAAGAAAAGTGAAATCATGTAAATCATAGAGACATTATACTTGAAACATAATAATACTAAATAATTTCATCTTTGATGCAAAATAGTTTTGACAAAATACTTGAAATGAATTTTTTAGGAAAATAACCTTTCTTCTTCAAAATCATTTTCTTTTCACAAAATTACATGCAATTTTAAAAGAAGAGGAATTTGTTGAAAATATTTATGATATATTGTAGGGAAGGATTTATTAAAATTAGTCGTTATAAAACCATAAAAATTCGTTCATGTCGTATAAGTTAAAAAACATTCTCCTCATACTTTTGACGGAAAAGTCAAAAAGTTCATCGTATGGTAAACAAAAGAAAGATTTCTTCCATAACACAATGTAAAAGTCAAAGAGAGGTAAAAATGACTTTAAAAATACATCTAAGAATATTAAAAACTTTAAGAAAAACATTTTTATGGACATGGATGAAAAATATACCCTAGTAAATACTTACGTATAAGCAATCTCAGATAAAAATGAGATTTACAAAATTATCCCTTACCTTAGGTCTGAAATGCTTCGTACATATCTGAACCTATTGTATAATGATTTAAATAATGTCATTTACTTATTAAATAATCATATATATTTTTATGATATCATATATGGTTCACATATGACTTTATATTACCCGTTCTTTTGTAAATTCCATGTTAAAGCAGCGTTTTGGGTAAAATTCATTTTATTTATCGTATGTGTTTGGACTTGTTGTTCTTGATATTATTATTAATTATATAATGTATTAATTACTTATATAATTTGAATAATGATTTATATATCATATATACTCAGTATATATATATATATAATTGATAAATGAAATTTAATACACCGTTCATAGAGACGGTAGGTCGTACGTACGCATGAACACTGTTTTCCTTTCCTTATTGACTTGAATGGAAGTAAGTAGATGATATATATATATATATATAAATAAATCTAGTAGCTTTATCATTTCATATATTTCATTATTATTCATTATATATACTCTATAATCATTCCTGAGTGGTTAACATGGAGAATGAATCTCATCGCGTCGTGGAGACGGTAATCCGTACGTACGCACGAGCGGTGATATCGTTCCCATAATTATTCAATTGAATTGTAGTGAATGATATAATATATCATAATAAATATGATGTTATAATAACTATACATAGTTATTCTTTACACCATTATACCCATCCAAGTATGGTGGTGGTGGAAAAACATATTACACTACGGCGTGGAGATGGTATTCCGTATGTACGCACGCGTGGTGATTTTGTTTTCCGTAGGATGGATAGAAGGTGAAATGGGATTCTTTCATATTTATAATAACATATCAGTATATTAGTGATACTTATTGTATTAATTTATAATGAAACAAATAAATAAGAATAAGTTGAAGAAGAAAGAAACTTGAAAGAAACGGTAGAAGAGATTGCCTCTTCTTCGATGCACCTCTTTTAATCTTCCTCTTAAGGCACTAGAGTTGGTATTTTGAAGAGACCAAAACATCTATAATGTTTATAGGTAAGTTGAGAAGGTAAATGGGCATGTTTTGTCCGAGATTTAAGGCTCAACTTTGTGTAAAGAGGAGAGGGAAGATGTGCCCTTTTATAAGGGAGGACAGGGGCACCTTTGGAAACCTCAAAAATATTAATTTATAATAAATAAAAACCCACTTAAAAACCTCCAAAAATGACTCATATTCTAATATTAGATGATATAGGGTTGTAATATTATAAACCAATAAAATTTATACATGTTGAAAATTTATTATAAACCTTATCAACTTGATTTATCCTTATTTAATCTATTTAATTTTATTTGTGGTAATAATATTCTAAATTTTAAATTGATATAAATAATTACTTATGTGCTGTGAATTATCCATAATTAGATACGTTATGACATTTTAGACCATATAAATTTAAATTTATAATTTTTAAATATTTTTGTGATTTTTAAACAATTTTATAATATGTTATTTTTATAAAATAACAATAGTGTCAATTTTGACACTATTCATTTATTTGAATTTAAATAAAATATAAATAGATGATATATTCGAACTAAAAGATTTAATAGATTCATAACATGTCATATTTGTCTATAAAATTAGTGTATCACATTATATATTTCATATAATATTTATTTTAATATTTTTAATACCATTTATTTGATATTTCAATCAATAAAATAATTTCAACATCACTATTGTGTCACCTTTAATGATAATTATTTAATCCCTAAAAATTATAATTAAATTCACATGATGTATATAATTTTATTATATTTCTTAATACTATTCATGTTCGAATTTTCATGTAGTTTATCACTAAATTAAAATTATTATACTTAAAATATTTAAGAGAGTGACATGTTGTCACTTTCTTTGGATTTAATAATAAATAAATTATTTTCATGGTCAAAAGTCCATAAAATGAATCTAATTGAACCATTAGGTGATATTGTTAGACTTTTAGTCATCCAATATAATTTTGTCAGGTGTTAGGGTAATTTTATAATCTTATTTTTACCCTTAATTACCCGATTTACCTTTAATTGCAGTAAATAAAAATTGTCGAAGTTACTATTCATAATATCAAAAAAACTAAAAGTAACCTATTAACATAATTTGGACCCACTAAATTCAAATATGGATTCCATTTTTAAAAAATTCAGAACACAGAAGTTGCAGTAATTAATTTAAAATTAATCCTGTTGTTAAGAAAACGGGTTTTAAAAGTTAAAACATTGCCAAAGATTGAAATGTTTTTACCTATGAATTCAATGTAAAATTAATGGTAATGACATAAATTATATTATATAGTAAAAATATATTCTAGTTATACTTTAAAATCATTAAATATTATAATTTAACCATATTAATTATTGCGATGAAAAAATTTGTTTTTAATTAAAATATAGAGTGTTTTTACTATTCATTAAAAAAATGAAACTTATCAGAATAATATGAAAAATTTATCCAAAGTAAATTTTTATATCATGATTCCAAATAAGAATTATATTTTGTCAAATTTAACTTATAAACATGTTAAAAATAGATTTAATGTTGGTGCACCATCAAAAGGCGCCAAAACTGCATTTTTTGAAAAATACTTATTTTACCCGAAAAATTTATTTTGTTGTCATACCATGTTCTAGAAAATGTGTAAGATGAATAATAATGTTATAAAATTCAATATGTAGTGAATACTATTCATAACATCTAGTCCATAATAATATTATAATAATATCTCGTTTAGTGAAACTCGGTTTTGCGTACAACACACGCTATCGAGGAAGGTTGCTCTGGCGTGCAACACAATACATCAAAGTAATTAAAAATAATATTTCTCATAAAATATTGCGGTGTTAAATTCTACCCCCCTTAAAATTAATTTCAGCCTCGAATTTCATCGGGGTTATAAATGTTTTACTTCTTGAAAGTTTCTTTCATTGAATCCCATGTCGTAAAAAGGAATGCTAAAACTTAATTTTAAAAATGAACGTTAGAAACAAAATGGATACCCAAAGTAACTCATCACTTGGGTTACCACATAGGAGAACATAGGTGAAAATATGGATATGGAAGAGAAATATAATCATCAAGTTCTGATGGAAAGTGGTAGAGAACATGGCTATGAAAAAGCCAACAATCATAAAGCCATAAATTTGGGATAATCTAAGGTACCATCTGATTCATTAGATATGAGTTTACTAGGACAAAATTTTTGGTTTTCAATATCATTTCCCTAATTTTGATGAACTTTTACATGAGGAGAAATACTTACTTGATTTCATTGTAATATCATCGTTGGTCATTCCATGAAAAATTTCCACTTCATCTCTATTTAAAGAAATGAAGTTGAATTTGTTATTCATGAAGTGTTAGCAGATCATGCGAAAGAATGATAAGTCATCCCATCTATTTCTATCATAAAAAGGTTAGAATAAGTTATTAAATATAAATAAGTTCATCTATGGTGATATTAATCATATATGATTCCAACAATGGACTTATACTTCATCTATCATACCACTTAATAAAATAGAACTAGTTTCTACTAACCAGGGACTTCCTGTAGGCCAGTGGAAGGCAATAAAGTCCTGTCGCACATTGTTTGTGGGTTCGATTCCCACAGCCTTGTCCAACGCGACGGGTTATCTCCCGTCCTACAGGTTATCCTTTTTCTAAAACTGCATTATTATAACATTCCATTAATAATATCAGAAAAAGTTTTAGCCTTAAAAAATACTAATTTATCTCCAACATATTCCATTCCAATCATTAGGAATATCCAAAGTACCTTTGTACAACCTCATATTATAGTGAAAAATATTACTAGAGAGGTCATATAACAAGCATGTGAATATCATCATTTATCCCCCATATATCATAAGATATATCTTTTTGATCACATTTGAAACATTTGAATACCTTAATCATGTATTCTTACCATAGAACCTTAGTGAAAACATGAATGTTTTCAAACGTTAACTCTCTCGACATACCAAAATCCCAAAATTTCTACACACTCAAACCATGATATAACTTTGTCCTTATATCAGTCATGAGCTCGTTTCATTTTCTCGTTATCCCTTCATTATGCGCATGTCATCTTCTTTCCAAAAATATTTTAATCACTTTTCATGGTTACCGGTACCATATAATTATTAAAAACCAATACATAGATATTCCAAAATTCCATGACACCATAAATGAGATTCCATGATACTATTTTGAAATCCCATTACATAAACACTTAATAATTCCACAACATCATTGTCATACTCAACATCACAAATAGTGATTGCATGTGACTTCCCTTTATCCTTTTCCTTAAAAGGTTTCTCACGTTGATCATCATTAACCCTTGGATTAGGGCATTGACTAGAATAATGCCACATTTCCTTGTACTTAAAGCATTGAAGTGTTGGTGGAGTGTTCTCTGTAGTATTTTCTCTATTCACATCATTAGCTACCTTTTTCCCATTTCTTCAACACTCAACTGCTCGATGACCTTTTCCACACTTAAAACATTTTCTAGTAACTTTTATACAATCTCCACCATGCTTCTTTCCACACTTTGAGCATAAAGAAACATTCATCTTCTTTTCGATATTGTTCTGAGATTTCTCCTTGAACTCCATCTTTTGTTTCTCGTCAAAACCATGAGATGGATATGTAACACCAACTTCCATTTCTACCTTGATAGAACAATGCACAATTTCTTCATAGATACTGAAGTCTCTTATAGATAATTCCCTTCGAACACTTGGTTTTAAGCAACTGAAGAATTGATCAACTTTTACTTTTAGGTTGGATGATAAAGCCAGATGTATACCTTGCAAGCCTTATAAAATTTGCTTCGTATATACCAACAGATTCATCATCCTTTTGCTTAAGCTCAAGGAACTCATTTTCCATATTTTTTCGAAGAATATGAGGGAAGTACTTATTGAAAAATATGTTCTTGAACTTGTCCCATTCCATTGATTCAATTTCATCTTGGGGCCTTGTATTCTTAATTAGAGTCAACCACTGGTCTGCTTCACCTTCTAAACGGTAAACATCCAGAATGACTTTTTCATGTTATGAACATTGATGTATGGAAAATATCTTTTCAATGGTATTAATCCATTGTTCAGAAACAAGTGGATCAGAAGACCCACTGAAAGAAGGTGGATGTTTCCTCATGAATGACTAAATAGAATATTGTCCCATTCTATGCTCATTTGGAAGTCCATAATGATTCATAGATTGTGTGAGTATAGCAATGATATTTTTCACTCCATCTCCTGTAACATTGGTTTGTTCATGAGGACAATCATGGCATTGTACATTACATTGATCAACATGGTTCCTTCGTGTTCCATCCATCTTCTAAAACCCAAAAAGAATAGTGTGAGAGGAAAAATCATGCTAGGAAAACAATATAATAAAGGGGGAGTACCTTCAATATATAACATCTTAGGTTTAATTCTTAGATATTTACCGTAATTCTAGTACTATAACCTATACTTATAAGTAACCTTAGGAAAATCCCTAGACATACCTTAGAAATATCTCTAGGGATCTCACTAAAGTTCTCTCATCCTAGTTTCCAAAGGATGACTAAATATTTCTTTTGATACCAACTGTAGAGACCCCAAACTTGACATACATAGACATTACATTACTTTAGCGAAATACTTAAAACATAACAAAAACAGACACCAAATAACCATAATAGTTTAGTGTCTTTGGAAACTTAGAACATAATCTTCTAATCTTGGTGAAAGATCTTCAACATCTCTCATAAAGATATTCCCCTTTTTTCTTACGTAAAACCTTTCTTTATATCCTGGGGAAAAGAAAACTTATAAAGGGTGATCTAAAATGCTCAGTAAGGGTAAGCATGGATAAAATAAAACAAACCATATACATTTGAACTTAAAAACATGAACATAATGTTTAAACATCAAAATCTTGAGCAATGACATAAAACATGGCAGTACGTAAAGCATATATCATAATAGAACATCAATCATAATAACATATCATGGGAATAAAACATGTAATCGTGGAAAACCATTAATCACATCATATGATTTCCATAGTAGCCAAGTCAATATTTCCATGACCATCTTAGTGGACAAAGTCCCTTACTAAATCGAGTTCACTCCTCATTCCAGTCCTGTATCACTGAACCGGGTTAACTTGTCATTCCAGCCCTGTATATCTCATGAGATATAAATCTTTACCCAATGCATTGGAGGGAGATATAGGTCTCACCCATCTCATATTGAAATCATTCTTACATGTTCCACAACATAAACATAAATCATTCATCATAACCCAAAAAATAAAATGGGTTTCATAAACATCATCCCATCATAACATAATCCATATAAAAAAATGGATATCATTTCATCATAAGAAAAGTGAAATAATGAAAATCATAGATACATTATACTTTAAACATAATCATACTAAATAATTTCATCTTTGATGGAAAATAGTTTTTACAAAACACTTGAAATGAATTCTGGAGGAAAATATCCTTTCTTCTTCAAAATCATTTTCTTTTCACAAAATTCCATGCAATTTTATAAGAAGAGTACTTTTTTAAAAATAGTTATGATATCTTGTAGAGGAAGATTTATTAAAATTAGGTGTTATGAAACCATAAAATTCTGTTCATTCCGTAAAAAACATTCTCCTCGTACTTTTTCCAAAAAAGTCAAAAAGTTCATAGTATGGTAAACAAAAGAAAGATTCCTTCCATAACACAATGTAAAAGTAAAAGAGAGGTAAACATGAATTTAAAGATACATGGAAGAATATTAAACACTTTAATAAAAACATTTTTATGGACATGGATAAAAAATATACCCCAGTAAATACTTATGTATAAGCAATCTCAGATAAAAATGAGATTTTCAAAATTATCGCTTACCTTAGGTCTGATATGATTCGTACATATCCGAAAATTCTTTATAATATTTAAACAATGTCATTTTCTTATTACAGAATCATATTCATTGTTATGATATCATATATGGTTCACTTATGACTTTATATTACCCGTTCTTTTGTAAATTCCTTGTTAAAGTAGCGTTTTGGGTAAAAATCATTTTATTTATCGTAAGTGTTTGGACTTGTTGTTATTGATATTATTATTACTTATATCATGTTTTACTTACTTCCAGAATGTAAATAATGATTTATATATCATATATACTCAGTATATATATATATATAACAGATAGATAAATGAAATTAAATACACTGTTCATGGAGACGGTAGGTCGTACGTACGCATGAACGTTGTTTTCCTTTCCTTATTGACTTGAATGGAAGTAAGTAGATGAAATATATATATATATATATATATATCCAGTAGAATTATCATTTCATATATTTAATTATTATTCATTATATATACTTTATAATCATTCTTGAGTGGTTAACATGGAGAATGAATCTCATCGCGTCTTGGAGACGGTAATCCGTACGTATGCAGGATCGATGATATCGTTCCCATATTATTGAATTGAATTGGAGTGGATGATATTATATATCAGAATCAGAATTATTTTATAATAACTATACATATTTATTCTTTACACCATTATACTCATCCAAGTAAGGTGGTGGTGGAAAAACAGATTACACCACGGCGTGGAGACGGTATTTCGTACGTATGCACGCACGGTGATTTCATTTTCCATAGGATGGATAGAAGGTGAAATGGGGTTGTTTAATATTTATAATAACATACCAGTATATTAGTGATACTGATTTTATTACTTTATAATGAAACAACTAAAGAAGAATAATTTGAAGAAGAAACAAACTCGAAAGAATCGGTAGAAGAGATTACCTCTTCTTCAACGCACCTATTTTAAGCTTCCTCTTAATGCACTATAGTTGGTATTTTTAGGGGACAAGAATCTCTATAATGTTTATAGGTAAGTTGAGAATTTAAATGGGCAGGTTTTGGCCGAGCTTGAAGGCTCAAAGTTATGTAAAGAGGAGAGGGAGGAGGTGCCCTTTTATAAGGGAGGAGAGGGGCACCTTTGGAAACCTCAAAAATATTAATTTATAATAAATCAAACCCCACTTAAAAACCTCCAAAAATGACTCATATTAGAATATTTGATGATATAGGGTTGTAATCTCATCAACCAATAAAATTTAGACATGTTGAAAATTTATTTTAAACCCTATCAACTTGATTTATCCTTATTTAATCTATTTAATTTTATTTGTGGTAATAATATTCTAAATTCTAAATTTATATAAATATTTACTTATGTGCTGTGAATTATCCATAATTAGATACTTTATGAAATTTTAGATGATATAAATTTAAATTTATAATTTTTTAAAAAAAATTTGATTTTTAAACAATTTTATAATATGTTATTGTTATAAAATAACAATAGTGTCAATTTTGACACTACTAATTTATTTGAATTTAAATAAAATCTACATAGAGGATATATTCAAACTAAAATATTTAATAGATTCATAACATGTAATATTTATCTAGAAAATTATTGGATCACATTAAATAGTTCATATAATATTTATTTTAATATTTTTAAAACCATTTATTTGATATTTCAATCAATAAAATAATTTCAATATCACTATTGTGTCATCTTTAATGATAATTATTTAATCCATAAAAACTATAAACAAATTCACATGATGTAGATAATTTTATTATCTTTCTGTAGACTATTAGTGTTTGAAGTTTCATGAAGTTTATCACTAAAGTAAAATTATTATACTTATAAGATTTAATAGAGTGACATGTTGTCACTTTCTTTGGATTTAATAATAATTAAATTATTTTCATGGTCAAAAGTCTGTAAAATGAATCTAATCCGACCCTTATGTGATATGGGTCGACTTTTAGTCATCCAATAGAATTTTTACAGGTGTTAGGGTGATTTTATAATCTTATGTTTACCCTCAATTACCTGATTTACCTTTAACTACAGTAAATAAAAATTACCGTAGTTACTATTCATAATATAAAAAAAAATAAAAGTAACGTATTAACATAATTTTTCCCACTAAATTCAAATATGGAATCCATTTTTCAAAATTCAAAACACAGAAGTTGCAGTAATTAATTTAAAATTAATCATGTTGTTAAGAAAGCGGGTTTTAAAAGTTAAAACATTGTCAAAGATTGAAATGTTTTTACCTATGAATTCAATGTAAAATTAATGGTAATGACATAAATTATATTAAATGGTAAAAATATATTCTCTTTATACTTTAAAATCATTAAATATTATAACTTAACCATATAAATTATTGCGATGAAAAAAGTTGTTTTTAATTAAAATATAGCGTGCTTTTACTATTCATTAAAATATGAAAGTTATCAGAATAATATGAAAATTTTATCCAAAGTAAGTTTTTATATCCTGATTCCAAATAAGAATTTTATTTTTTTAAATTTAACTTATAAACATGTTAAAAACTAGATTTAATGTGGGTGCGCCATCAAAAGGCGGCAAAACTGCATTTTTTGAAAAATACTTATTTTACCCGAAAAATTTATTTTGTTCTCATACCATGTTCTAGAAAATATGTAAGATGAATAGTGATGTTATAAAATTAAATATTTAGTTAATACTATTCATAACGTCTTGTCCATAATAATATTATAATAATATCTCGTTTAGTGAAACTCGGTTTTGCGTACAACACAAGACATCAAAGTAATTAAAAATAATATTTCTCAAAAAATCTTGGGGTGTTACATTCAAACCCCCCCCCCTAAAATTAATTCCACCCTAGAAATTCGTCGGGGTTATAAATGGTTTACTTCTTGAAATTTTCTTTCATAGAAACCCACATCGTAAAAAGAAATGCTAAAACTTAATTTTAAAAATGAACGTTAGAAACAAAATGGATAGCCAAAGTAACTCATCACTTGGGTTCCCACATAGGAGAACATAGGTGAAAATATTGATATGGAAGAGAAATATAACCATCAAGTTTTGATGAAGAGTGGTAGAGAACATGGCTTTGAAAAAGACAACAATCACAAAGCCATAAATTTGTGATAATCTAAGGTACCATCTGATTCATTGGATATGAGAGTACTAGGAAAAAATTATTGGTTTTCAAGATCATTTTCTTATTGTTGATGAACTTTTACATGAGGAGAAATACTTACTTGATTTCAGTGTAATATCATCATTGGTCATTCCATGAACAATTTCCACTTCATCTCTATTTAAATAAATGAAGTTGAATTTGTCATTCATGAAGTGTTAGCAGATCATGCGATAGAGTGATAAGTCATCCCATATGTTTCTATCATAAAAAGGTTAGCATAAGTTATTAAATATACTTAAGTCCATATATGGTGAGATTTATCGTATATGACTCCAACAATGGACTTATACTTAATCTATCATACCACTTAATAAAATAAAACTAGTTTCTACTAACCACGGACTTGTTGTAGGCTAGTGGTAGGCAATAAAGGCATGTCGCACTTCGGTTGTGGGTTTGATTCCCACAGCCTTGTCCGACGCGACGGGTTGTCGCCCATCCTGCAGGTTATCCTTTTTCTAAAACTACATTATTATAAAATTCCATCAATAATATCGAAAAAAGTTCTATCCTTAAACAATAATAACTTATCTCCAACAAAATCCATTCCAATCTTTAGGATTATCCAAAATACCTCTGTCCAATCTCATATTATAGTGAAAAAGATTACTAGAGAGGTCATATAACAAGCACGTGAATACCATCATTTTTCCCCCATATATCATGAGATATATCTTTTTGATCACATTAGAAACATGTGAATACCTTAATCATGTATTCTTACCATAGAACCTTAGTGAAAACATGAATGTTGTCAGACGTTAACTCTCTCGACATACCAAAATCACAAAATTTCTACACACTCAAACCATGATATAACTTTGTCCTTATATCATTCATGAGTTCATTTCATTTTCTCGTTGTCCCTTCATTATGCGCATATCATCTTCTTTCCAAAAATATTTTAATCACTTTTCATGGTTACTAGTACCATATAATTATTGCAAACCAATACATAGATATTCCAAAATTCAATGATACCATAAATGATATTCCATGATACTATTTTGAAATCCCATTACATAAACACTTAATAATTCTACAACATCATTGTCATACTCAACATCACAAATAGTGATCGCATGTGACTTTCCTTTATCCTTTTCCTTTAGAGGTTTCTCACGTCGATCATCATTAACCCTTGGATTATGGCATTGACTAGAATATTTCCCCATTTCCTTGTACTTGAAGCATTGAAGTGTCGGTGGAGCTTTCTTTGTAGTCTTTTTTCGATTCACATCATTATCTACCTTTTTCTCATTTCTTCGACCCTAAACTACTCGATGAACTTCTTTTCCACACTTAAAACATTTTATAGTACCATTTAGACAATCTCCACCATGCTTCTTTCCATACTTTGAGCATAAATAAACATTCATCTTCTTTTCACCATTATTCTAAGATTTCTCCTTTAAATCCATACTTCGTTTCTTGTCAAAACCATGAGATGGATATGTAACACCAACTTCCATTTCTACCTTGATAGCACAACGCACAATTTCTTAATAGCTAATGAAGTCTCTTCTAGCTAATTCCCTTCGAATAATTGGTTTTAATCCATTAAAGAATCATTCAACTTTACTTTCAAGTTGGATAATAAATCCAGATGCATACCTTACAAGCCTTGTAAAATTCGCTTTGTATATACCAACATATTCATCATCCTTTTGCTTAAGCTCAAGGAACTCCTCTCCCATCTTTTTTTGAAGAATACGAGGAAAGTACTTATTAAAAAATATGTTCTTGAACTCGTCCCATTCCATTGATTCAATTTCATCTTGGGGCCTTGTATTTTTAATTAGAGTCCACCACTATTCTACTTCACCTTCTAAATGGTAAACAACCAGAATGACTTTTTCATGTTCTGAACATCGAAGTATGGAAAATATCTTTTCAATGGTACTAATCCATTGTTCAGCAACAAGTGTATCAAAAGACCCACTGAAAGTAGGTGGATGTTTCCTCATGAATGACTCAATAGAATTTTTTTCCCTTCTCTTCTCATTTGGAAGTCTATAATGATTCATAGCTTGTGTAAGTATAGCAATAATATTTTTCACTCCATATCCCATAACATTGGTTTTTTCAGGAGGAAAATCATTTCATTGTCCATTACATTGATCAACATGGATCCTTCGGGTTCCAGCCATCATCTAAATCCCAAAAAGAATAGTGTGAGAGGAAAAACTCATGCTAGGAAAATGACATAATAAAGGGGGATTACCTTCAATATAAAACATCTTAGGTTTAATTGTAAGATCTTTACCGTAATTATAGGACTATAACCTATACTTATACGTAACCTTAGGAACATACCTAGACATGCCTTAGAAATATCTCTAGGGATCTCACTAAAGTTCTCGCATCCTAGTTTCCAAAGGATGACTAAACCTTTCCTTTGATACCAACTGTAGAGAACCCAAACTAGACGTACATAGACACTACATTACTTTAGTGGAATACTTAATACATAACAAAAATAGACACCAAAGGACTGTAATAGTTTAGTGTCTTTGGAAACTTGGAACATAATCTTCTAATCTTGGTGAAAGATCTTCAACATCTCCCATAAAGATCTTCCCCTTTTTTTTCTTACTTAAAACCTTTCTTTATATCCTGGAGAAAAGAAAAAATATAAATGGTGAGATCAAATGCTAAGTAAGGGTAAGCATGGAGAAAATAAAACAAACCATATACATTTGAACTTAAAAACATGAACATAATGTTTAAACATCAAAATCTTGATAAATGACATAAAACATGGCAGTACGTAAGGAATAGATCATAATGGAAAATCAATAATGATAAAATAGCATGGGAATAAAAAATGTAATTGTGGGAAAACCATTAATCACATGATATTATTTCCATAGTATCTAAGTCATTATTTCCAAGATCATCTTAGTGGACAAAGTCCCTTACTGAATCGAGTTCACTCCTCGTTCCAATCCTGTATCACTGAACCAAATTAACTTGTCATTCCATCTATGTCTATCTCATGAGATATAAATATTTACCCAATTAATTGGAGGGAGATATAGGTCTCACCCATCTCATATTGAAATCATTCTTACGTGTTCCACAACATAAACATACATCATTCATCATAACCCAAAGAATAAAATGGGTTTCTTAAACATCATCCCATCATAACATAACCCATATAAAAAAATGGATATCATTTCATCATAAGAAAAGTGAAATCATGTAAATCATAGAGACATTATACTTGAAACATAATCATACTACATAATGTCATCTTTGATGAAAAATAGTTTTGACAAAACACTTGAAATGAGTTCTTAAGTAAAATATCCTTTCTTCTTTAAAATCATTTTCTTTTCACAAAATTCCATGCAATTTTAAAAGAAGAGAAATTTTTTGAAAATAATTATGATATCTTGTATAGGAATTTTTATTAAAATTAGGAGTTATGAACCTGTAAAAATCCGTTCATTCTGTATAAGTTAAAAAAACATTCTCCTCGTACTTTTGCTGGAAAAGTCAAAAAGTTCATCGTATGGTAAACAAAAGAATGATTCCTTCCATAAAACAATGTAAAAATCAAATAGAGATAAACATGACTTTAAAAATACATGTAATAATATTAAACACTTTAATAAAAACATTTTTATGGACATGGATGAAAAATATACCCCAGAAAATACTTACATATTAGCAATCTCAGATAAAAATTAGATTTGCAAAATTATCCCTTACCTTTGGTCCGATATGCTTCGTACATATCCGAACCTCCTGTATAATGATTTAAATAAGGTCATTTACATATTACAGAATCATATTAATTGTTATGATATCATATATGGTTCACTTATGACTTTATATTACCCGTTCTTTTGTAAATTCCATGTTATAGCAGCATTTTGGGTAAAAATCATTTTATTTATCGTACATGTTTGGACTTGTTGTTCTTGATATTATTATTAATTATATCATATTTTACTTAATTTAAAAATTTAAATCATGATTGATAATCATATATACTTAGTATATATATATAATATATAGATAAATGAAATGAAATACACCGTTCATGGAGAGGGTAAGTCGTACGTACGCATGAATGCTATTTTCCTTTCCTTATTGACTTGAATGGAAGTAAGTAGATGAGATATATATATATATATATATATATATATATATAAATCCAGTAGCTTTATAATTTCATTTATTTAATTATTATTAATTATATATACTTTATAATCATTCTTGAGTGGTTAACTTGGAGAATGAATCTCATCGTGTCGTGGAGACGGTAATCTGTACGTACGCACGAGCGATGATATCGTACCCATAATTATTGAATTGAATTGAAGTGGATGATATAATATATCAAAATCATTATGATGTTATAATAACTATACATATTTATTATTTACACCATTATACCCATCCAAGTAAGGTGGTGGTGGAAAAACAGATTACGCCACGGCGTGGAGACGGTATTCCGTACGTACGCATGCGCGGTGATTTCATTTTCTGTAGGATGGATAGAAGGTGAAATGGGGTTGTTTCATATTTATAATAAAATATCATTATATTATTGATACTTATTTTATTACTTTATAATGAAACAACTAAATAAGAATAAGTTGAAGAAGAAATAAACTTGAAAGAATCGGTAGAAGAGATTACCTCTTCTTCAACGCACCTCTTTTAAGCTTCCTCTTAAGGCACTAGAGTTGGTCTTTTGAGGATACCAGAACCTATATAATGTTTATAGGGAAGTTTAGAAGTGAAATGGTCATGGTTTGGCCGATCTTGAAGGCTAAAAGTTGTGTAAAGAGGAGAGGGAGGAGGTTCCCTTTTATAAGGGATGAGAGGGGCACCTTTGGAAACCTCAAAAATATTAATTTATAATAAATCAAACCCCACTTAAAAACCTCCAAAAATTACTCATATTAGAATATTAGATGATATAGGGTTGTAATCTCTTCATCCAAAAAATTTTATACATGTTGAAAAATTATTTTAAACCTTATCAACTTGATTTATCCTTATTTAATCTATTTAATTTTATTTATGGTAATAATATTCTAAATTTTAAATTGATATAAATAATTACTTATGTGCTGCGAATTATCCATAATTAGATAATTTATGAAATTTTATACCATATAAATTTAAATTTATAATTTTTAAATATTTTTGTGATTTTTAAACAATTTTATAATATGTTATTTTTATAAAATAACAATAGTGTCAATTTTGAAACTATTCATTTATTTGAATTTAAATAAAATATACATAGAGTATATATTCTAACTAAAAGCTTTAATAGATTAATAACATGTCAAATTTATCTAAAAAATTAGTGTATCACATTAAATAGTTCATATATCATTTATTTTAATATTTTTAAAACCATTTATTTGATATTTCAATCAATAAAATAATTTCAACATCACTATTGTGTCACCTTTAATGATAATTATTTAATCCCTAAAAATTATAAATAAATTCACATAATGTATATAATTTTATTAGATTTATTTACACTATTCATGTTTGATTTTTCATGAATTTTATCACTAAATTAAAATTATGATACTTATAAGATTTAAGAGAGTGACAGGTTGTCACTTTCTTTGCATTTAATAATAATTAAATTATTTTCATGGTCAAAAGTCCATAAAATTAATCTATTCCGACCCTTAGGTGATATGGGTCTACTTTTAGTCATCCAATAGAATTTTGGCAGGTGTTTGGGTAATTTTATGATCTTGTTTTTACCCTTAATTTCCTGATTTACCTTTAACTGCAGTAAATAAAAATTACCGTAGTTACTATTCATAATATCAAAAAAAATTAACCTATTAACATAATTTAGACCACTAAATTAAAATATGGAATCCATTTTTCAAAATTCAAAACACAGAAGTTGAGTTAATTAATTTAAAATTAATCCCGTTGTTAAGAAAACGGGTTTTAAAAGTTAAAACATTGCCAAAGATTGAAATGTTTTTACCTATGAATTCAATTTAAAATTAATGGTAATGACATAAATTATATTAAATGGTAAAAATATATTCTATTTATACTTTAAAATCATTCAATATTATAATTTAACCATATAAATTATTGCGATGAAAAAAGTTGTTTTTAATTAAAATAGAGCGTGTTTTTACTATTCATTAAAATATGAAAGTTATCAGAATAATATGAAAAATTTATCCAAAGTAAATTTTTATATCCTGATTCCAAAATAAGAATTTTATTTTTTCAAATTGAACTTATAAACATGTTAAAACTGGATTTAATGTGGGTGCACCATCAAAAGGCGGCAAAATTGCATTTTTTGAAAAATACTTATTTAACCCGAAAAATTTATTTTGTTCTCATACCATGTTCTAGAAAATGTGTAAGATGAATAATAATATAATAAAATTCAAAATTTAGTTAATACTATTCATAACGTCTAGTCCATAATAATATTATAATAATATCACGTTTAGTGAAACTCGGTTTTGCGTACAACACACGCTATTGAGGAAGGTTTCTCTGGCGTGCAACAAAAGATATCAAAGTAATTAAAAATAATATTTCTCATAAAATATTGGGGTGTTAAAAGCTCAGAGGATGTGACCTGGGGTCCATGCAGCGTGGGTCTTCCAGGAGAGCATGGTACAACTGGGTCAGTGCGAGGTAGAGGGGAGGTCTAGGTTCAAGGTGGTGCGACCAAGCAGTGGCTAGGGAGTCTGGGTGTGGCGCTCCGGCGAGACAGGAAGGGAGGTGTCCAAGGGTCTGGTGGTGCGACTTGGTAGGTTTTCTTTAGGGTGGGTGTGACGCGCGAGCAAGAAGATCCAAAGGGTCTTCTCCCCTTTTTTATTTTATTATTTTATCATTTGAAGAAACATGCACCCCTTTTTTTAAATTAAAAATGGAAAAGGTAAAAGACCCAATTTGGGCTCTTGGTCCCTTTTTTTAATTTTAAAGTATAAAGACTTTAAATAAATAAAAATTGACTTGACCTCAAGTCTTCAAATACCCCCTTTTTTAATTTTATTTTTTTATTTTAGAAAAATAAAATAAAATCATGGTATAATATATTTTATTTATCTGCTAAAAATAAACCTATCGGATTAATTCTGTCAACCGGATTCGGGTACTTTAAAGAACGTATACGTAAAATTAAAAAGCGTTATTTATAAAAAAAATAATCCAAAAAATTAAAAATGATGATGTCAATCCCATTAAAATTTTCAAATGGCCATAACTCGGCCATTCAGAAACAGATTGGCATGCAGTTAGATTCATTGGAATCATTTTAATTCCCCGTTCTTAAATTTAATGCAATTTAATTTCTCTTTTAACTCTAAGAAACCATGTGTCCCTCTGATACCATTTTTAGGTACCAGTATGGTCAGCGGAAGCCGATGGGCTGGGAAATTAAAATTTTTTCCATCACCAGAGAAATGTTACAATGTCGACTCCAGTGAACTATCTCGGTATGGTATAAGGACCAAACATGGATTTAATATAGCACAATAATAAAATTGAACAAGTACCTTGTTCGAATCTGACATGTGAAGGTCCATCGTAGGATGTCGGCGACTATTGCTTGAATACTCCGACGTTGAATCCCTCTAGATCGTCCACACACACCTCTCGAATCTACTCATGCATCGTGCATTTGTATCTGGGTGCGTGCGTGGTACACCAAAGAGATCTTCGATGCAATGATGATCACCGCAAGGCAATAGACTTTGATACAAGAAGTATTGCCTTGAAGTTATTCATTGTTTGATAGAATCTCTCTCTATATTCTAGGAGGAGAGAGAGGATCTCAATTCTAGCACAACAATAGTTAGTTGGAGAGAGCCTCTTTATTACTTATATAGAGGATATATAGAATACCCAGTATGGGTTTTTGGCCACTGTGTAATGGATATTATCTATATAAGTATTATCAATATTTATTTATGTCAAATTAAATTATTCTATAAATAATATTTTTAATTTTATCACTAACTAAAATATATAATTAAATATATATTGTGTGATAAAATTTAGTCTATAACTCCACTCACTTCTCCTATAGATATTAAACAAACCCTGGATATTTAAATCCATTCAAATAATATTTTATCTTTGTATTTACTTAATCACTTGTAAATACATGTTATATATAAATTCAAAAAATTATTCCAAACTTGAATAATTAAAGAATTTATTTATTACTTGGTGATCCATAAAACATGGATAATACTCGGACCCATTGGAGAGTCCCACCAAGTTCTATATTCTTATTCCCAGAATAGGGAAGATTCTCAAAGTGCTATAGTGTGTGATCATCTTGGCCATTATCTCAATAGCAGTGAATAATATCCACCGACCAAGAGTGGGGTCTAGCAACCCATCAAGGCCCCTATTGAAATAAGTTAAATCAAAGCAATGACTACCTTCCTACGAACATGTTCTATGTAATATATTATATTCGTCATTGAAATCTCAATAAAGAAGAATTAAAAGTAGTGTCATCATCCATAATCTTGCTTTATTTTATTTTTTGATTTGTCCAGACGGTCTTACCCTCTACTACAATGGCCATGGATTTAAGGAAGGTGCAACCATCATAATCAACTAGGCCTGAGATATGTGTTCCTCAACTCGGAAGCGACAAATCCTATCATGATCATTTAATCATTGTCATGTCACCAATGACGTACCCAATACAAACTACCTCACTGCGACTTAATTACCATGGTTTTCACCTGGTATCAAAGTACGCAATTAAATGAAATCTATTGATAATGATCTCAAGTTTGGAGACCATAACACATGTCTATAGATAGGAACGACCAATGACACCTAAAGCATGTGGTGTTCCTATTATGAAAGTCGGTCCTCAAGATCTCAATAACTAGAGATCATCAAGTGAGAACTTCGTGAGAAGAAGTCTCAATGCTTATGAGCCCCTGACACCTGATGGTTGCACATCATCTGTGTCCTTTCAGAATGATGTAACTGGACCATAGGACATTACTTTAATATTACTTTCATGGCATCTTGGGGATCTCATTATAGCCTGGGATCGGCTATAACCCTTTGATACGACATGTAATCTAAGGAAATTTCCATAAACAAAGTGGATGAAAAAGTATCTACATTATTATGGAAAGATAAACACATGTACATATAATAAACTCCACACATGTTGTGGTAATAAAAGTACAACAGAAGTTGGGTCTAGGGAACCCACTTTCAACAGAAGAAATATATCTCAATTAACCACTTTGAAAAATCATATGAACATAATGAATATTTCACCTTTTGAAACATAATATGCAATAAATGGTGAAATAATTCCAAAAACTTATTTTAGATATCCTTTAAAATAATTTTCTAATAAATTATAAAATAACTTCACTATATGATACATAATATATATAAACATGTGAAATTTGATCCAAAAACCAATTTGGATATCCTAAAATGTAATTTTTAAGTACATATATTTGGTTTATAAAACATAGTATGAATTCATACAATAAATTTTTATGACTCCATATGAAATTATATAATTTAAAAAATCTACTAATTCTCTAATCTATAAATATATACAAATAGGGATCACCAAAAAAACATGTTTGAAACTCATGTAAGAAAGAAAACTATAATTATGAGAAAAAAATTATCTTTGTACTTGTTTCTATTATCCATATCATATAAAATTTTATAATAAAAAATGATATTTTCTTAAACTTTTACAGCCCATGAGAAATGATATATTACAATATTGTATAATTGAAATACTTTTTCATGATACTTTTTTTATATACTAACCATATATATGAAAACATCACATGTAATTCACGTAGATGGATGAGCACATAACATACCCCACATCTAAATATATAATAACAACACATTTAAAATTCCAACAATTTACAATACATATACACACTCTATATCATTAAAGGGATAATATGACATACATATCATCTGATAATGAAAATCAAATATAATTTAAAATTGACCAATGAAATGATCAAAAACTTACCTATCTACACTTGATTAAATAAATATTAGTACGTGCATTTGAAATAAATCCAAGTAAGAATTTTAAAATTCTAGGTATCTTTTCAACCTCATGTAAAAAGAATAAAATATGAAAAATACACACATATTATACAAAATATATACTATATAACACTTATTATGGTCTAATTTTGGTTCAAACAACATAAAAAATTCATTTTCAACCTCTCCCCAATCCATGTTTTGTGCCTATTAGTTGAATATCATATCATTATTTATAGCCATTCTCACGCTAATACTCTAATTTCATAATAATATATAAATATCCATGATGACTTTCAATTTGGTTTAATTAATATTAATGCATAATGATATTTCCAATATAAATAATTATAAAGTAGATATTTCATTTTATAATACATATTACATTTTTTTATATTCTTAAAATCCTTTAATAATACTAGAAAATCATACAAAATCATTATTCTAATCATATATGAAATTATAAAAAACCATATATATCATATAATTTATGTATTTTTAATGTCTTTTAATACTCATTACATCATAATATATATTTTTCTTTGTCCCATTGTGACCTTATGATATGTCCCCCCACTAAACTACTATAATTAGTTTATAATTATAAATAAATTTTTTTTGATAATGGTGAGATTAGGATTCATAATACTCATGTTCAGAATATTGAACATAATATTCAATCTTCATAACATCATAACATAAAATACTACAGTTTTGATAAATTATGTTGTTAAATAAATAAAAATAATTCAATTATTTATAATTTCATCATCTTGGGACTTTTCCATTCAAAATTTTCTCTAATGTTGTTTTGTAATAAATTTTAAATGTGACTCTTTACATTAAAATATATCTATTATAACACATAAAAATATATAATATTATATATAGTAATATTTATTTTCAAATTATATTAATATAACCATTTTTTATCACGATTTATTATTATTAATCTTCAAAGCATACTCCTAGTAGGATTTTAATTATTGAATATTCATATATACATTTCAATAAAACATAAAATAACATGTATTATAAAATAATACATATTTTCTTTGTGGGAATAATTAACAAATAAATTATTAACCACTATATTACATATATAAATTTTATAAATTTTGGGAAGAAATATTGAAAAAAATTGGCATCTATTAATATATACCACCGGAGAGTTTAAATAACTCTTTCAACATGTTTGAAAAAATAACATGGACAAAAAAAATTTATTCAACATAAATATCCTTTTATATAAACATTTAAATCCATGTCTAAAAAATTTATGTATAATAAACTATGTTTATAAGAAATATCATCCTATTTTATTCCAAACATATCCTATAATAATTATCATATCCTATTGAAGAATGAAAATATGATATGATACACATCATTTATTTAATATTATTGTAGCATTGATTTATTTCATCCCACAACTTGATATAACAACTCATTACTTCTTTACTTGAATGAAAATAGATTCTTCCTTAGCAATATTGTTACCTCACCTCACTTCTCAAACACAATCATGATAAAATTATAAATACACTTTAACATTTTAATTATCTCTTGACTGATAAATGATAAATGATAAAATACAAATACAAATCACCCATCATGGGGAATTATTTATTAATCTAACACATTCTCTAACCATATACCTCTAGAACATGATATTTAGTGGAACCTTGTATGAAAATGCATATATAAAAATATATGACTCATAAATACAAATAAACCCACTGATAATAAATTCAATAATTACATAAATAAAAAAAATATTGAACAATCAACCAATGATTCACAACTTTCCACTAGTTTAACTCTTCTAGTCTCTCTAAATATGAGGACACATTTTCTAAAAAACATAAAATTCATGTAAATATCAATTGTTTGTATAATAATATGAATGTACATTGGGTGAGTAAAAAAACTCATTATCATTTCATCAATAACATCCCTTAAACCCCATAAATTTGAAAAAAATGATTCTTATGTGTCTTATGAAAAATTCTCAATCCCAATACAACTGATATAATAAAATTTAATGTAAAAATTACAAAAAAAAACATTCTTTTTACAAACCTATCCACCAAACATCTATTAAATATATTGATTTCATATCAATAAACTAACTCAACTTTTTAATCCCCAAATTCAATTATTCCCAAAATATATTTGTTAAAATATTAGTTAACTCCAAATTTGAATACCATCACATTCCTATTAAAAAACCCAAACATATTACTGCGATATTCGATATGTAATATTAATTTATCCCAATGGTTCCCCTAAAATTATGGGATATTACTAAACCATTCCTACACCCATAAATAATCTCTATCAAATTTATAAAAACATTTCATCAAAATTAAAGTGTATAAAAATATCACAAAATAATCCATTGGAACTATCAACGAATTCATATTCAATAATTTCTCAATTTAAAATTTTTATAGAAAACACAAAAATTTGTAATAAAAAATCATTCCATTTAAATTAACATCTAAAAAAACTTATCAAAAAATATCATTCTTTAATTAATACCCATTTTATATCGATTAAAAAATTACATGGAAATAAAATATGGAAATCATTCAAATTTATCACATAACAGAAAATATTAGAAATCTCCTAGTATATATTTATTAAATAATTTCATTATTATGCATCCAAAATAGTATAAAACTCATATAAAAACAATATTTATAAAATTCATAAATATTATAAGTTAAATATTCATATATTTTTTGAAAATATAATACGGAATATCACTCATCAGATAATATCATGACAACTAAAAATGATATACCATGATGAATCATTCCAATCTAAGGCTCCTCTATAATCCCATTGAAATGTAACTATAAATTTATAGGTATTATCCATGTCTTAGTAAAACCATAAAACTAATAAGTGTACTAAAAATTAGGTAAGTTAGAGAAATATAATATGAAAGGAATATACTGTGTGTTTATCTTTGATTTATGGGGGTTATAGTGGAAATAATTTATTTAAAATAATCAAAAGGTCCCAAAATTGAATATTTCTATGTTAGGATCAAATTAGGTAGAAAATGGAGTTCTTGGGTTGAAATGAAAATTTTTAGGACAATTTTAAAAAATAAAACTTCATAAATAATTTCCACAAAGGTAGTATAACTTCCCCTATATTTTGTATTTTGAAAAAAAAACAAAATTATTTCCCTAAATGAATTTTCCTCTGGATGGTGCAGTATTGCCAGTATTTCCACTACTTCTCATTTCTACCAGATTATCATTCAAAATTTAACAAACACATCCCCATTTAATAAAATATCATTCTAAAGATCTATATACCCTTCATTAACTCATCCACACATTGATAATGGAACCACCCCATTATACAATATTTTCCATTTTAACACTTTTCCACATATAACATATCCTATATAATTTAAAAAATCCCATTACCTTCCCTTCATAAAATCACATTTTGTATAATTTTAAGAAAACATGATCCTTTCACTTGGAATCTATAGAAAACATGATAAAAAAAGAAATATCAAAAAATTTCAATTGTTAAATTTAATAACATTAAGTTATGTATTTATACAATGAACATTTTATATAATTACAAATAATACCATTATTAATAAAAGATATTGTGCATAACAATATGCTGAGTAGAGAATAATGAATAGGAAATAGGAAATTTCATAAATAAATATTCAAAATGGAAATAATAGAATATGTAAAAATGAAAATAGAATGTAAACCATATTAAACAAAACAAAATCATAAAATTTAAATGTAATGTTATTGAAATTAATTAAATAAAAATATGGTGAAATATAGATAAATAAATTTGAAACTAAAATCACACTACAACATCAACCATTTCTTAAAAAAGAATCACCCTAGACTCTTATTGGATAATTTTTCTCATCATAGTATAATAGAAAAGTGTGGCAATTCATGCTTTTTAAAGAGGAATCTTTGAAGTAAATTTCATCATTGTGTTGGTTAGTGGTCAAAAAACCTTTATTTGTGATGAATTTATCAAATTATATTTCATAATTAACATGTTTTAATAATGTTAGTAGTTAAATTAAAAGAAAATGATTTCATTATAATCCCTCAATTATTAAAAAAAATAGATTCCTCTATATTTTGGATCTATATTTTTTTTAAATCACCGATGATAATTTTTTGGGTCACTATCACCTTTTATCATTGTCATTGTGTCTTCCTTAATCATGGTGTATAGAATATGAATTATAATATGTTTCGAATCTGATTATATCTGTGACATGTTTTGGCTAGTCAATTTTAAAATTTTAAAAAATATATATATTTAATGTGAGTAGAGTCCTTATCTATTAGTACAAGGATAGTTTCTTCAATTATTAGAATGTGAGTAATAGATTCCTAAAGGTAATCAAAGAAAAATGATCAATCTATATGTATAAACTATGTCATTTTGTTTATATTTATGATGTTATCATATTTTTTATTGTTTTATAAATCAACAATCATCTCTTATAAAGGATTGTGCACAATATATCTATCTAATATTAGGTTATAAATATCATGATGAAGTTCGATGGTAGTGAATACTTTCATTCATACAGTGTAATTAACTATCACTAATTGTGTATAGATAGTGGTTTCACCAATGGTATTATTGATATTAATGTCACCCAATTTTTTTCAGAACCTTTGCAAGTGGAGTTTAAAAAATTATGATACCCCAAATGGGACCAATGAATGATAATAGTGATTATAGATGGTTTTTTCATCAATTTTTTTGTTATGAGTAGTAGGTGTGGTGTGGTAGGACCTTCACACATCAATATATATTATATATTAATTTTTTCCCACAAAATATACCATAAAAGTGACATGAACAAACCCATAAATACCCTACCTTCCCTAGTAGTATGATGAGAGTACCACCTTAAGGATACCTCTAATAGGAATTGATTCAAAGAATAACAAGAATAATTTATTACATACATGGGAGGCCTTATCCTACAACAACATATAAAATACATTCATCATTGATACACAATAAAATCTAGCAACACAATTAGATAATTATAAAAAAATAACTACATATAAATTGACCAGGAGACATTAATGTCAGGCACAACACCACATAAATAGAGTCCATAATGGTAAATGCATTTGTAGATGACTATAATCACTTAGTATATCTAGTTTAAGGTATTTTAAAACAGTGTATCTTTACTAGATCTCTTATATAATACAATATTTGTAACTACATCGACTCTAGTAACTTAGATCTGATTCCTACTTTATTACATTGGCATATATAAAGAAGGGTCAAATATTGAAGGACCTGTTAGTTTAAAAAAATTAAGAACCAGATACATACATGATACCCAGTTTTCATTTGGAGTATAAAATAACACATAATACATAACTAAATCAACCAAATTACATCCTTGAAACTCATTCTAAGAATTTTTCATATCAAGGGGAAAGGAAACAAAATTTGGGTGAGCTCAAATGCTCAGCATGTCCTATGAATAATAAAAGCAACCATGAATCAATAAGCATAATCAAAAATGGAAATTTAAATAACATAACACATATTCCATTTAAATAAGTTCAATATCATTATTAAATAAGGGATGACCAATAGGGTGGGGTAAGTAACTGAACACACATTCCATCTAATTAATAATGTATTAATAAAATGAATCTAGAGATAATATCATAGATAAAATCTCATGGATAATGATAATAAATTTATTCTAAATAATGTAAGTGTATAATTATTGGATGAAATGACCTCAAGAATCATGAAACCTCGACTATCAAGATCATTAATCAAAACTATTTAAAACATCTGGGTAAAACCCATCTTATTTGGCCAACTAGTTTATCTCATGAGACTACCGATGCATCGAGGGGTTATCAATAATCGAGACCCACCCATATATGCATGTTCAAATAATTACTCATATATCTAATAATATATATAATTCATGAACATTGTGCCTAATAATCAAATATCCTTATTGATTAAAGAATACATATTTATCAATATTTCTCTAAATAAATAAATAATATTCATTTTAGTCACCATATATAAAAAATATGTATCATTTAGGAAATATTATTATAAATTATACAAGAATATTTATATTTATGATAAATGTAATGTACAATTAAAAATTATCAAAATAAGGTGATTGTTTCAAGAGAATCTTAAATATTAAAAAATAAATTGAGATTGTACCATAACTTTTACCACTTGGTAATTTTCATGAAAAATCCATTTGGATGAAATTATTCAAATTGAAATGTAAATTACCATGAATTATTATTTAATAATTATATAACATGTAAATTTATAATTATATAATCCTTATAAAAGAAATTAGTTTCATAAAATTACAATATGCCTCAATAAAGGAAAATTGAGACGAAGTCCCTTACCTTGAGTTAGACTCATCATATATGTTGATCATCTTATGGAATAAAAAAATTTGTTTGTTATTTAAATTCTTAATAACCCTTTATAATTTTTATTATTCATTTTATTTGACTTATTATCATTTTATATATAATTATTTTATCTATAATTTTTATGTCAGGTGTTTTGATGATATTTAACATATGTGTCAAAAATGACTTTGGTAGGTTGACTATGTTTAAAGTGGTCCTTATTTAAAAATCTCATAAATAATAATAATGAAATTATTAACATATTTATACATAAATTGTAATTTTAATACCGTTCATTAAATATGGTCTTTAAAAATGATGTATGTTACGATTGTGGAGATGGTGAGCGGTACACACGCATGAGTAACATTTCAATTTTTTAATGGTAATTATGTGTAGGAGGTAAGTAATATTTTATCTTTATAAATTGATAATAATATCATAAATACCATATTAACTATTTAAATATACTTATTTATATATCATCTATGTGGTGTAGTGATGAAAATAGAGTCACATCACTTCTTGTAGGTGGTAGTCCAGACATACTTGAACATTGTTATCATCATTAATTGAGTAAAAAGGAAATAAAAAATTATTTTATATCTTAATAATGATAAATATTTCATGAGTATAATAATTATTTCATTAATATAAAATATATTAACTATATTTATGCTTATGATATTTCATTAAAATGCTTTAGTGAAAAACGAATCACATCGCTTCATAAGGAGGTAGTCCGCCATACACATGAGTGACGTTATTGTATCTCCTACAGAAGGGATAGTAAAAAGTATATATAAAATAATGACTTTATAGGTGTAATTATGTAATAAGTATAATATATATAGTTTATATATGGAATCATACCCTTCCTTGATTGGTGGTAATGGAAAAATAAATTACATTGTTCCATGAGGTGGTAGCCGTTGTACTCACAAATGACTATTTCGTAACACAGTTTATGGAAGTGGGGATGTTTTTGGTAAATCATATTAAAATAAAAGCATATTAGTATATTATACATAATTAGGTTATTATATTAGCATGGTTTAATAATAATTTAATTTATTAGATGAAAAATTAAAATAAAAACACTCAAGAAGAACATTATCTCTTCTTTAAGTAACATCCTTAAGCTTGCAAAAAAACCCTTCCAAGGTTGAATTTTTAACAAATATAAGGATTCTATGATAGTAGGATGGAATCTGGGTAGTTATTTTTTTATGTCTTTCCTGAACCCAATGGGTTTTATTGTTTGAATAATAGGGGATATGGGTGACCTTTTATTAGTGAAGGGAGTGGAACCCTTGTAATTTTTCAAGAGAAAACGGTGACCCATTTTTTCACTTTCAACCTGAATCAAGACAGGATTATTCATGATAAAGATCCTCTATATTTTATAAATATCAAATTAAAATATATTTTAAACAAATTTTTATGTAATTTTAAACCTTATCTTCTTAGTTTAACCCCTAGGTAAATATATTTTTACCTAAACTGGGGTAAATAATTTCAACTAGTTTCACTATAAATTTTGGTCAAAAGTTAAGTTAACCATATAATATAATATATATTATCATTACATAAAATAAGGAATAAATTTTTTAAAATTACATTTAGTGAACTTGAAAATTTTAATTTAAGATTAATCCCACAGATGCGATGAGAAAGAAGGTTTTAAAAGAGAAAATATTCAAAGGATTGCAATGTTTTTATATAAAATTTTAACATATAAATTATTAAAATGAAATAAATTATATATATATATATATAATAAATAATTTTACTTTGAATTCAACTCAAAATATAATTTAACTCTATATATTATCTATATAAAATTATAGTTTTCAATTAAATTTCATTATTTTTCACTACACATAGAAATTTGAAATATTTTAGAAAAATCCTAGAAATTCTATTTAAGATAATTTTGATAAGATTATTTGAAAAATTAATTTTATTAATTCATATAAATTTTCTAGAATTGATAAAAAATTAATTTTATATTCTGTTCAAAAAGAGTGACAAAATCATCTTCTAGAAAAAAAATGTTTTTCTTAACATTTATTTTTATTTTTAATGAATATTGTTTTATTTATAATAAATATATAACCATAATTTTCATAATTTAGTAATTAGTATTCATATATTACAATTTATCCACTAAATTATAATGTTATACTATATTAGAGTATATTTATACTTGGGATTGTGTGTTCTGCAAGCCATTGAATTGATTAAATTTAAAGAAATATATTTCATGGGTTTTTTAATATCAGTGTTTCATATTAGATATGAAAATGAATACAATGTTATTATTTTATAATATATTGGTGTAAAATTATCTCAACCATAAATAAATTACATCCTCACAATTTAATCTTTATCACAATAATCAAGGGTTTGATATTTGAAAACTATTGTTTTTAAAAATATACTTCCTAAAAATAGTTAATAAAACATCAACTTAATAAGTGAGAAATAGAAGTAATAATATCATATATAATTACACATAACTAGGTCTCCAATTATGAAAAAATTGGTGTAACATGAATATATGGACATGGAAGAAATATGTAAATAATTATAGATAATGAAAGAGGTCATTGATCACAAAAATGTGAATGATAAATGGAAAGATAAGGACTAAAAACCCATAAATATGTGATGATTTAAAATTATATATGATTCATCGAAAATTAAGGTAATAAGATTAATTTTTTTCAAGATACTTTACCTAATTCTACAGAATTATTTTAATATCTATGAATTTAATGAAATAAAATTACTTAAAATGTATATATTTAATAATAATAAAAATTCCCTTTTGTTTTTTATTGATCAATCTCATGGTCATATGTTACTCTAAGAAATTAATATCCACAAATAATTTTTTTTATTTCTGATGTACTAATATTAAATTCTAATAGATTCTAAGATCCATAAATATGTAACCATTTTTTTTAATTTATCAAACTATTTACCAAAGAAAATAGTATTAACACAAGTTATCCAATATATTGCATTAATCTGTAAACCTCAATAGTAACACCAATGGGTTATCATTAATATTTATTCATTAAATTTTTCAACAGAAAAAATGACATATTAACCAAAAACAACATGTATTCTATTAGATGGCATTAAATCCATATCATCATTCAGTTTTGGGTTCAACCCCATAACCATTCTAGACATGATGGTTTGTCACCTGACATGTGGGTTGTCCTTTTTCTAAAACTATATTAATAAAATAACTTTAATGTTCCCAAAATAATATATTGTATCCTCAAAATAAAATTAATCATTATATTACATTTTTAATGAGGTTTTAAATAAAATATATTTTCCCATATAGTATAGTAATCATATTTTTCAATTATTAAAACTTAATTATTTTTCATATCAACCCTAAAGGTTATCAATACCTTTAAACTTATATCTATAAAATGTAAAGGAATTATTTCTCAAATAAAATTTCCACTAGAAAATTTACTAAACTACTGGGTTTTATTTCCAAAAATTTATCCTAAAATATATTTAATCTTGGTATACTCCCTCACATAAAACATAAAAAGGGTTGATTAAGACTTTTTTCTTATGATCTACCTTAACCTCAAAAACCAATGATAGTATCAAAAAAATTTAAGATAATTAAGGAACACATGCTTCAAAATTTTAAAACCATCCTTAGATGTTCCATGATTAATATAACAAAAATAAAATTGGTACAAAACTTCTAAAATTTAATTATTGATTCAAAATGAATAAATACTTCATTCTTTTTATTACAACGTGGGCCCTTCCATGGTCTTAGGGTTGACCTTTATAATAGGTAATTGACTTGAATAATTAAATTTTCTCTTATATTTATGAAAATTAAATATAAATAGATAACTATGAAGATATTTATTTCCTTATATCATACTCCTCATTTTTCCTCAGAAATTAATTTCATTATATCATTCATTTCCACCCAAAAAATGATTTCCCTTTACTTTGAGAAACATTCTTGGGTGTGTAATTCCTCATTTATGACATGAAGGAAATAGATCTTTCATTCCTCAATGGTATCCACCACTCGATCTCTTAGTGGAAACCATCCTTCACTTATTTGGTGATTTTGAGAGTAGGTTAAGGTATTAGTTGTTGATCTTATTTCAAGATAACTGATTAGGAATAATCACAATATATATTACTCCTATTATCAACCCATTTATGCAATCATAGTCACCACATTCTCCTATGTGTTCAATGTTAACAAAATTACTTCTTGTTCCATCCACAGACTAAATCTAAACAACTTATTGTAAGAAAAAATAATCTATATCGGAAAACCATAGAATAATTTATTGGATGTATAAATCATGAGATATTATTTTCAATATAATCCACTTTAGGTTTATCCAAGGTCATTCATGGTCACCATATATTCAAACAGTTTATGATGGTTTGTAAATAAAATGTGAATTATAAAAAGAATATCCCTTGGGAGTGTCAAACCAGGTGTGAAATAAGGCTTATTTTCATACATGAGGTGATGATCAGGTCAATCCTAATGCACCCTTTTTAGAGTTATTACCACATGGTACCACTATTCAAGAACCACATCCACTTGTAGTGTTTACAAAGAAATGTGTTTCTAATAAAAACAATATAATCTCTTTCTTAAAAAAACATTAATATATTCTTATATACTTTTATTAAATGTATATCATATGGATCTATTCCATAATTTATATATTCCTTAATCTAGTTCCCATGTTTTTTGTTAAACTTGTTGTAATACAATCTGTAACAACCCCAACTTCAATAACCTGGAGCCGATGACTTCTTTATTACATTATAATAGATAAAATGGTCAAATCCAAAAGGACTAATCTTTATAGTAGTTTTTGAGTACTGGATACATATATGATAACCATTTTAAAATAGGAATAGAGAATAAAACATAATAAAGAACAAAATCATATGATCTATATTCATGAAAATTTATTCAAATAATTATTATCCATATGCTAGGGAAAGGAAACAAAATAAGTGTGTTCTCAAATGTTCGTCAAGAGTTAAGTACAACAGAAACTATCATGAATCAATACAATTAATAAATTTTTAATGGTATTTATCTAAACACACATTATATTTATATAACTTGAATATCACGATAAAATAAGGAATAATAAATAAGGGAAGGTAATTACATGAACACACATTCTATTTAATCAATAATATGAGAATGAAATGCATCCAGAGATAATATCATAGAGAAAAATTCAAGGATAAGGATAATAACTATATTATAAATAATGGAACTGTTTAATTATTGGACATTATAAACTTAAGAATCATGATAACTCTACTGTCAATATATTTCTTCAAGACAGTTTAAAACTAATGGGTAAAATCCCATCTTATTTTTCCAAGTAGTTTGTCTCAAGAGACTATGGATGCATTGAGAGGTAATTTATAATAGAAACCAACCATATCATCATTTCCAAATATTTTCACATATATAAAAAAATTATTTAATTTAGGAATAATGTGCCTTATCATTAAATATCCTTAGGGAGTAAAGAATACATATTTATGAATAATTCCTTAGATCATAAAATAACATTAAATGTATACAATGTATGTAAAAAATTGAATGTTTTTTAGGAAATAATCATATCAATTAAACAAGAATATAGATATTTAATAGTAATGTAATGTTCAATGAATAATTATCACTTGGAAGTGACTATTTCAAGAGAAACATAAAAATCACAAAAAAAAATATGAGATTGTTCAATAACTTTTACCACATGGTAATGTTAATGTCATATCACTGTGGATGAAATAATTCAAATCGAAAAATTATATAAAATTAATTATTTATGAATCATGATATTAAATGTCAATGTGGAACTATATGCACAATATAAAAGAAATTAGTTTCATAACATTACAATATTCCTCAATGAAGGTAAATAGAGATGAAGTCCCTTACCATGAGTCGGACTCGTCACATTCTATATTTATCTTCCTGAATCAAAAAATAATATTAAAAATTTACATACAAAAAATACATTTTTCAAGTATATTATTCCTATTATTTCACTTACTACCATGTTATATACATTTTATTAATCAATTAAGTTTATGTTGAGAGTTTGGAGATATTTGACTTATGTGTCAAAAATGACATTAGTAGGTTGATTATGGTTAATGAGGTCATTATTTAAACATATCTAGAATAATTATCATGAATAAATTATCATATTTATACATTAATTAATATTTTAATACCAATAATTAACATTTTTTAAGAATAATTTTTGTTATGATCATGTAGATGGAAATCTGTATATACACATGAGTAATATTTTTATGTTTCAATGATCATTATGGAAATGAGGTAAGTAATATTTAATCATTCCATAATGATAATAATATCCTAAATTACATATTAATTCATTAAATATACTTATTCTTATTATCCATGTTGTGTGGGTATGAAATTAGGGTCACATCACTTCATGATGATGATAGTCCACACGTACATGAAGGATGTTACTATCCTTTAGTGAGTTAAAATGTATGAAATAAAATTATATATTTTATTTTAAGAAATATAAATATGTCATAAATATCATAATTATTTCATTTATAGAACATATATTAATTAATTGTATACTTATTATCTTCCATGTAAAGAATTAATGTAAAGGAATCAACACTACTCCATATCTGTTTCTAGATTCATCATAAAAAATAGAATACTACTCACCAAGATTCAGTATGATCAAAATCAGTATAGTATTCAAATGATTCTTCAACTCTTGGATGGAATTATTATATGCTCTAGACCACTCATACATGGCACTATTCTTGGTCAATCACAAATATGGTTCTTCCAAACAAGAAAATTTCTAGTTGAACCTCTTATAATAACCTACCAAACCCATAAATCATTTAATATAAAAAATATTATTAGGTTTCTCCCATGAAAAAACTACCTGAAATTTATTCAGTTCCATTAACATGCCTTTCTCTAAGATGATGTGACTCAATAAATGTACCATGTTGATCTATAATTGACACCTAGATATCTTGGAATATATTTGATTCTCTATTAGTGTAATCAGGATGATGTTAATATGTTTTTCATGATTATCATGCATATTGATGTGCACCAATATGTCATCAGAAAAATAAATCCACAAATCCTTCTATGTATGGTTGAATGATTTGGTTCATCAAGGCCATAAACAAAGTCAGATCATTTTTATTCTTGAACAGAATAAAAAAATACATGTATAGGATATACCTAGTTTTTAAATAATTCCATGATATATAAAAAGGTTCAACTCTAAACTGATAATACCCTAATTTCAAGTTATTATTTCATAAAACACAATCTCATCTTAACTGATCAAAGTGATCATCAATATGAAGAATAGGATTACGGTTCTTAACTAACATTTGGTTCAACATTCTATACTCAATATATAAGTAAAATGTCTCCTCATCCTTCATAGAAAACAAAACTAAAGAACCCCAAGGTGACATACTCTAATAGATAGATTTCTTATCCAACAATAAATCCAGATGGGTTTTAATCTCCTTAATCTATGTTGGTTCTATTCGGTATGATGGAAGAGAAACTAGTTCAACTACATTCATTATAAAAACTATAATATCATCTTCTCTCTCATGTGGGAACCTTGATAAATCTTTAGGAAACACATCCTGAAACTATTAAAATAATGGTGGAAATATGTTGTGATTGTGTCACGACCCGCCCTCGGGGTCCGTGCCGTGACTACCCCAAGCCCGCCTTCCATAGGCCAGGGGCTGGCGACTAGCACCAAGGCGTAAATCCCGGTAAAAAGGGAAGGCATTGCCTTTGTAAAGTAAACAAACACCACAGAGTAAGCAAGCGGAAAGTAAACACTAAGCAAAAGCAGAGTACAACTGAAAGTGCGGAAAAGTAAATGGGCCAGTATTCAAACCCAAACTGAAAGTAAAGTACAACTCGAAAGGGAAAACAGCAACTGAAAAGTAAAAGCCGCTACACCGGGCTGTCCACTGGAAATCCCACCTTAAGGGTGGGCACAGATAGCTCCACTGCTCCATGGGTCCCGCCGTCCGCTCCGAGCACATCCCGTCCAGTGGTCCACCTCCAGGTACCGTCCTGCTCTGCAAGCCTCAGCTAAGATCAACGTTGTCCGTCGTCTGCAACCAACACAACGTAGTGCGGGCAAAGCCCGTGCAGGGTTGAGTATAAGCTACTCAGTAGGGACCCCGAGACCCCTGAAGGTCTCTCAAATCCACAAAGGATAAACCACGAAGAAAGGTACAATCACGAAGTAACAACCGACACTTCTTAGGTATATGCCCATACATATACCTAAGTCATCAATTCAAATACGCTCCAACCTCCGAGCCCAAGTACAACTCAGTCCACACAGGAAAGTAAACGTATTCCACACAGGAAAGCAAAACGTAATCCACACAGGATAGCACAACACAATCCACACAGGAAAACAACAAGATTCAGCTCACACAGGTATAAATCTTCAAAGGAAGATAAAGATGATCTCTGATCCATCTAAGTCGCCGGACCCATGAAGGATCGATAGGTAACTAACCCCCGCAAAAGACCCACATAGGATCGGGCCCACGTAGGACCTGTAGGCGCTGGTTCACACAGGACCGGTGAGCGCAAAGACCCACACAGGATCGGACCCACACAGGATCGGGCCCACACAGGACCTGTAGCACTGATCCACGTAGGATTGCTGAGTGTTGAAGTCGTCGTCGTCGAATCCACACAGGATCTCTGTACTGTCGTCGTCGCAGTCACAGTAGCAGTAGTAGCAGTAGTAGTCATAGTAACAGTCGCAGCCAGCACTAGGGTTCCCGCACACAGCAAGCTCGTTCGGAGGGTCCGCTCCACGAGCCGAGAGGCTGATACATCAACTGTCACAAAGTCCAGAGTTGATGTATCCAAAAGTTCCGTATCGTCAACAGGAACTCAATGCAACAGACGACGCGTCGATCGGACGCCCGGTCTGAGAGTTATTGGCATTTTCGTCCCCGGGGCCCGGTTGGTTTTTAAGGCAAAACCAACCCCACCATACTCCACCTGCGTCCAAACCTCGGGCGGAGTATGCCAAAAGAACCGTCTCACTAAGAGGAACACAACAAAGCTTACGGCACGTCAATCGGACGTCCGTAGCTCAAGATATGAGCGTTTCCGCTCCGAAGGCCCGGTTGGTTTCGTGAACGAACCAACCCGGCCGAACTCAAAGTGTTCCAAAACATTGAGTTCAATATACCGAAACGACCGTCTCGATCCAAGGATCGCGTTTCCACAGACGGTTCGTCAATCGGAGGTTCGTGGCTCAAGTTATGGCCAAAAGACCGAAACAGTCTCGAAAATGGGGGGTCCGGGTCCGGGCCGACCCGGCCCGGCCGGTGGCGGCGCGGTGGCGCGGCCCGGCCAGCGGCGGCGCGGCTAGGGTGTCGCGCATGCGCCACACGCGGGGGGTGAAACCCCCCCCCCCCCCCTTTCGGATCTCGGCCGGCTTTTGCCGGCCGTTTTTGAAAAACACACGGGACCCGTGGGTCCCGCCTTCTAACCGAACCGGCGGCCGGCACAGCCGGCCGCCTTCCCCCTCTCCGTCGCGGCTCATCTGAACTCCGGCGGCCGGCGAGGCCGGCCGCCCCTGGCTGCTCCGCCACGGCCGTAGGGCCGCGGCCCTTCTTGATCTTCGGCGCCGGCGGCTCGGCTACCGCCGGTCTTCCCGTTTCGCCGCAGCCCGGTACCGGCCACGGTGTTCGTCGTCCGGCACGGTGCGACGGCACCGCGCCCCTCCGCCGCGCCTTTGATTCCCCTTGACGCGGCGCGACGGCGTCGCGTTCTTGATGATTCTTCCACGGCGCGGCGCGACGGCGCCGCGCAATATAATCGTACGATTATCCGCGTGGTGCGACGGCACCATGCCACCTTGTTTCCACCCGCAAGATAAATCAACATGAACGATGGAGGGGTTTCGGCCGTGTTCATGCGGTCCGGCCCTCTCACGTTAAACAATAACACAAATTTATAATCCTCACGTTAGTCATACTAGAACCACGAACAAGGATAAATAAATAAACAATAACAACAACCCCTACCTTGGGTATAGGTTCGAAGATTTGTCAACGTCCCGCGGAAGACAGCGTCGCGGAGGTCGGGTGTCACGGTAATCGTTCGTCAAATCCGATGATGAAGAGGTACGTCCGAAGAGGTACGTCATTGGCGAATCTTCTTATGTCGATGAAGGGAGTCCGAGGAGGAAGCGGTGTTCCCTCTCGTTGACACGGAAGACGAAGAAGAGAGGAGCGGCATTCTTCGTCGGAGCTTGAGCGTTCTTCGTCAAAGCTTGAGCGTTCTTCGTCAAAGCTTGAAGAAGAAGGAAAAGCTCTCAAAAGCTCTCAAGATATCTAAACAAAAACTAACCAAATAAAATAAGATTGAGACTTATTTTATTCACAAACATAACAAATGAATTTCAAAGGTTTGAAATTCAAAAAGGATAACTCCAAAATTAAATAACAATTGTCATGTCATTTAAAGAGGGGTTAAGGGAGTTTGGGAGAAGATGAAACGTTTAGGGTTCGTGTGTGCCCCACCACACTTAATCCTCTCAAGGGAGGTTAATTGGGTGTGGGTCTCACCCCTAACTTCCTTTGAGAGAAGTTAACTAACAAGTTTAAATAAAAATTTGTAATCCACAATTTTTATTTAACTTATTCTAAACTCCCAAAAACTAACTCTCATCCCGAAATAAACGCAACCTCGGAAACGGTCTCCTTAAGCGAATATCGGCACTGCGAGTTCATCGGTGCCCTCGGATTTCAATTTCGAGCACCGGATCAAAAGTTAGGAAAACCCGCTCGTTCATTCACTGAACGTACCCGAGCCAAACTTCGGAAATTGATTCCGGGCACACCGGGCCTCGGAATCAGGTGTCGTCCGAAACCGCGCTCTTGTAAAATTCCAAAGAAAATTAAGAAAAAATTTCCCTTGAATTTTACGGGTCATTACAGATTGAAACACCCCATCATTCAAAAAAAATCTTGAATCCTGGGAAATAATCTCCCTTAGTTGCTGATGAACTAACATTGCAATTTATTCTTAGAAATCCCATTCCCTATGATGAACATATATTTCACTATCCAGAGATGTGAAAATTCACTCTCCTATGGTAGCAATTAATCTGGTATTGGTATGGTACCAACCATTCCATACCCAAAATCAAGTCAAATCCTGATATTTGAAGTATGTAGAGATCCCATAGGAAATGATAATAACTAACATCGAGAGATCATCCATTCATAAACAGATTCTCCTCATTTGTACTCCAAATAATGTTTCCATCATCATAATCCCACTCAAAAACTCCACCATCATACTAAAACCATTAAAAGTTTGAGATGATATGAAATAATGAAGGGATCCTATATCAACTAAATCACTAGATATCATAGAAGCTACAATATTAGTTCCTCTGACTTTTGATGGCCCGACTTTTCTATCTAAAAGTGCTTATTTAATTCAATACAATCGTCTTATCCCTCTATCTCATGCATCATTTTAAGTCCACTAAGTCACACTACTATGCTAAAATGGGTTATCTTGCACTAAAGTATAATGTCTGCCACCTTGAAAACCTTGGCTAGTAGGTCCCCGGTATCCAAAAAATTTGTGGTGTAGAATACCTAATTCCTATACTCTAGTTCAGTCTAGATTTTCCATCACTAATAATCTATCATGGTTTCCTACAAAACCACTGTAAATACCCCATCCTTCCACAACATCAACACTATACTGGGGGTCAGGGACACTAGTTATCATAGTGACCAACCTACTACACTAATGTAAAATCACTTGAGGATTCCCTGAGTAATTGATCCTTCCCCTTGTCCACTCTTCTTACCACTATTATGGGTGATGTTATCATAGAGACACTTTTTACCCTTATAATGCATACCTCTTAGTCATTGATTAGAACCACCTATACTCCACTAGGATTCTCCTTCATGTTCCCCTCAGAAATAAGAGCATGTTTCACAACCTTGTCAAACTTCTTTAGCCAAGAGATATTAACATATGACCTAATCTCACATTTAAGACCATCCTGAAAATGTTTTTCCACATTTTCCTCATATCCTTCCAAAAATTTTGAAAATTTAATAATTTTAGTAAATAAAACTATATAGTTCATCATAGACATACTCTTATGGTTCAACTTTATAAAATCTACTTCCCTCTCCACTACTGGGAAGTTGAGTTTTCCCAATGCTTGTTTGCCAACGGTTCTATTGAACTGTTGGTGTAGGGGTATAAAACAAGTATTTCCCAACGCTTTGAAGAAACCGTTGGGAAATATAAGAAATTTTCTCCCTTTACCAATGGTTTTACAAAACCGTTGGTAAAGACCATGACTTAGGAAGGCTTTCCCAATGGTTTGTGTAAACCGTTGGTAAAGCTCACCTTTCCCAACGGTTTTAAAAAACTGTTGGGAAAGTTTTCCCCTAAAATCCCAGAAAACCCAAGATCCCATCCACGTGATTGAACTGATAAAATTGAGACCTAAGATCTATCTTCCTTGGAAAATCATTCCACTAGATCCATACTCAATCACAAAGTTGTTCTATTCTATACTTCAAATCTGTAAGTAGTACGTTATGTTTAATGTTTTGCATCTAATTTTTTTCTTTTCGGTTTTGATTTGGATTAAACATAAGGTTCGTGAAGTACGGTATACCCAACAATTTCAATTCGATTTGTTATTTTTTCTGTTTTTGTTCCGGTGTCATGTGTGAATCAATTTTTTGTTCTATTTTTGTTTTCTGTTTTTGTTCTGGTGGGAGGTGCTGGGTGCAGTAGGTGGGGGGAGGGGGTGTGATGGTGGGTTGTTTAGGTGGGGGGAGGGGCTGTGCTGGTGGGCTGTTGAGGTGGGGGGTTTTACAGGTGGGGTGGGGGTGGGTTGTGAAGGTGGGGGTGGGGGGAGGGGTGGGTTGTGCAGGTGGGGGTGCAAGTGGAGGGGGGTTGTTGTGCAAGTGGGTGGGGGGAGGGGAGTGTGCAGGTTGGGGGTGGGTTGGGCAGGTCATAGTCTTGGGGGGGGGGGGGGTGCAGGTGGGGGTTGTACAGGTTGGGGTGGGGTGGTTGTGCAAGTGGGGTGGGGGAGGTGGGTTGGTCAAGTGGGGGGTGAAAGTGGAGGGGAGTATTGTGCAAGTAGGTGGGGGGAGGGAGTGTGTTGCTTGGGGGGGTGGGTGGGCAGGTGGGAGTCTGTTGGGGGTGAGGTGGGGGTGGGTGTATAGGTTTTGGTGGGGGGGAGGGGGGATGTGCAGGTGGGGGTGGGGGAGGGGGGTTGTGCAAGTGGGGGGGTGTAGGTGGGGGTGGCTGTGCAAGTGGGTGGGGGAGGGGAGTTTGTAGGTTGGGGTGGGATGGGCATGTGGGAGTATGTTGGGGGGTGAGGTGGGGGTGCAGTGGGTGGATGGGAGGGGGTTGTGCAGGTGGGGGTGGGGGAGGGGGGGTTTGTGCAAGTGGGGGTGCAGGTGGGGGGGGGGGGGGGGGGGGTTGTGCAGTCGGTGGATGAGAGGGGGGTTGTGCAAGGGGAGTCTGTTGGGGGTGAGGTGGGGAGGGGGGCTGTGCAGGTGGGAATTCATCACTTCCATAGTTCACCAATAGCATAAGGAATTCATCAATTCTAGAGATTTGGATAGTTTTGAGGCCTCTTTTGTTTTTGGTTCTTGTCTAGTCATCTTGATGAGTAAGGCATCACATGATCTAAAAGTGACACCAACTATATAGGATGAATTCCTTCTCCCACAACACATTTTTCTAGAAAAAAATATATCCTTGGAAAGTTGTGGGAGCCTTTTAGAATCCAAGGCCCCAACATTTTCCCAATTTCAAACTTGATACCATCATGTTATCAAGTCACTAATCCTACCAAATTGGATTTTCACTAAAAATACTATTCTAGTCCTTAACACCCATCTTTTGTTTTTCATAACATGAATGACAACCCAATTAAATCTCATAGCTCTCAGTCACACCCCTGTGGATAGCTCGACCACCCCCCTGAACACCCCCTACCCCCTGGACAGCCTTGCCACCCTCGTGGACAGTCCGCCCACCCCCCTGGACACCTTGTACTCCCTGGACAACCCCACCACCCCCGTGGAAAGCCTGCCCACCCCCTGGACACCCCCTACTCCCCTGGACAGCCCCCCCAACCCCGTGACAGCCCGCCCACCCCCTGGACACTCCCCCCACCCGCCACCCCCCCACCCCCGGACACCCCTACCCCCTGGACACCTTGTACCCCCTGGAAATCCCGCCCCCAGCCCCCACCCCCGTGGATAGCCCGCCCACCCCCTGGACACCCCCTCCCCCCTAGACAGCCCTGCCACCCTCGTGGACAGCCCGCCCCACGTCCCCTGGGACACCCTGTACCCCCTGGACAACCCCGCCACCCCCGTGGACAGCCCCGCCCCCCGATTACACAGAAGAAAATTACTCTGCATTTCCCTTGATTTCCAGAAGCCCCCACCCAGGTGAACCCTAACCTGAGGTCTTCCATCTAATCGGCTGCAACTCCCCCATCCAGGTTAGACTCCTTAAACCTCTTCCCAAATACATACATAGAAGCCCTCATTGAGGTAATTTACATGGTTGGGGTAGTGGGGTAGGTGGTTTTCCTTTTTTTGTGGGGTGATATTGTACTTTCTGTGGACTTTAGTTTGGGTTTTATGAAATGTACTAACTTTTCACAATATTTCCATTTTTTAGAATCAATAACTTATTTAAAAAACTCTCTTTACACATTCTGCATCTTTCATGAAAATCCTTCACTTTGTAATATCTTGAACAATGTTTTATCAGGTCTATGGTGTCTTCTTGGTATGTGATAAATAAAAAAATTACAAAAAACATCTCACCTCAAATCTAGGAACACATAACTGAAGTAATTAGTATATCTTTACATTGTTTTTATAGTTCACTACATCAACTAGAAACTTCTTCCTTTAACATTTACTTAAATATATTTTCTATTAAAGTTCAATCCTATTGAATTGTTTATGACAAAATGACTTATATAAATTCTTTTTACAGAATGGAAAGAAGTTGGATGTATGAAACTGATCAGATCTCAAGCAATTTTTAAAACAATTTGGAGAGATTTATAGATTTTTCATTTCACAATGCTTCAGATAGTGGTCGTTTACACTGACCATGTTCCAATTGTGTTGGTAGACCTTGGTTGAGCCATGAAGAAGTCATCTACCACATAACCAAAAATGGTTTTCAAGAAAACTACTTTGTGTGGTATCACAATGGGGAGAAAATTAAATCTCAAATTGGTGATGATCGAAATGAAAGGACTGGAATGGAGAATTTTTTAGATGATCGGTTTTCGTTTATTCGTCATCATGAAAAGGAAAGGATTTCGACTCAAGAAAACTTTGATATAAGGACAGCTGATGCATCTAGTGAAAATGATGATATTGATAGGGTGAAAAAATTGAATGATGCTGCCACGACTCTAGTATATCGACAATGCGATAAAATAAAAAAAGCTGGAATTTTTAATCCGATTGTTTCATGGGAAAACTATGTATGGGATTTATAATACAACAATCGATTACATTCTTACCCTCTTGAAGGATTTACTTCCAGATGATGCAGATATTCCCTCAAACCACTATATTTCAAGGAAGTTAGTTGAGGAACTTGGATTTTCAAGAAACAAAATTCATGCTTGCCCGAAAGATTGCAGTTTATTCTGGGAGGAAACCGCTGAACAAAATGATTGTATAAAATGTGGCACATCCCGCTGGAAGTCAAAATCTGATGGAACACCATCTCGCGTTCCACAAAAAGTAATGTGGAACTTTCCATTGATCCCCAGACTCCAGAATCTTTTTATGTCTGATGAAATATCAATAAAAATGAGATGGAATGATACCGAGAGAAAGAAGACTAATGATGAGTTGGTTCATCCTGCAGATGGATTTGCATGGCAGAGATTTGATGCTCGACATCCTGATTTTGTAGCTGACGTGCGTAATGTGAGGTTGGGTCTTTCATGCGACGATTTTAATCCATTTGGGTAGATGCTTACTTCACACATCACATGGCCAGTTATTATACACATTTATAATCTTCCCCCATGGTTGTGTATGAAAAAACATTTCACTTTCATGAGTATACTCATATCTAGTCCTTCTGATCCCGACATTGATATTGATGTATACATGCAACCTTTAATAAAAGAGTTGAAACTTCTTTGGGATGTGGGTGTGCACACATACGATGCATGTTCGAAATACATATTTTAGATGCGTGCTACGCTTATGTGAACGATCAATGATTTTTCGGCTTATGCAATGATGTCTGGATGAAGCACAAAGGGAAAATTGTCATGTCCAGTTTGTATGAAGAATACACGATCCAGAAGACTGAAACATTGCTGTAGTTTCAATTTTATGGTACATCGACGATTCTTTCCAAAGGAGCATCCATATAGAATTAATCGTCGAAAATTTGATAATACCATAGAGACTGATGATCCACCTCATCGTATGTTTGGAACTGGCGTGATTAATGAATTGAAAGATTTCAGTTTTTCGTTCAGGAAGGGTCAAATGAAATCTGGAAAGAGAAAGAATGTTTCCACTGAAACCTGTTACAATTGGAGGAAGAGGAGTATCTTTTTTGATTTTCCTTATTGGTCAACCAATTTGTTATGTCATTGCTTAGACGTAATTCATATTGAAAAGAATATATGCAAAATGTTGCTTTCGGTTCTTCTAAATGTCAAGGGGAAGACAAAAGATGATTTACGATCTCGGCGTGACTTGGTGGATTGGGGCATCAGACTAGAATTGCATCCTATGCGTATCAGTGAAAATAAATGGAAACTTCCATGTGCTTCTTATGTGATGACACCTACGGAAAAAAAACAATTTCTAGAAGTATTAGAGACTATTAGAGTTCTTGATGGCTATTCAAGCAACATATCTAAACGGGTCAACAGAAGAGAGTTGAAGCTAAAATCTTTGATGACTCATGATTATCACGTTCTACTACATGAGTTGCTTCCAATAGCAATCCGTAATCTTTTTTCCAATAATGTAAGGGTGGATGTTATTCGGTTGTTCCATTTGTTTAGAGATCTTTGTGCTAAGAATTTGTCCAAGTCTTTCTTGAAAAAAATGTTGACAGATGCCCCATTAATTTTTTGTGAGTTGGAGAAAATATTTCCTCGATCATTTTTCACATGCATGCTGCATATGACTGTCCATATTCCCACTGAAATAATTCTCAGAGGACCTATTTCTTTTCATTGAATGTATCCAACTAAAAGAAATATGTTCACATTAAAGTCTTATGTCCGAAATAGAAATCATCCTGAAGGTTCTATCATGAACGGTTACTTGGCTCAAGAATGTATGGATTTCTGCTCGATGTATTTTTCTGATCTTACTACAAGATTGAACAGACCAATGAGAAATGAATAAGAACAGTATGAGCAAATTAAACCCATTTTTCCATCACTTCCTCAAACAGGAGGAATTCCTAGATCATATACATTGAAGACATTAATCCATGCAGAGCGGGAGATGGCACATCGCATAGTTTTGTTCAAATGTGATTTGGTTGATGAATATATTAGGTAACTAAATTGATTATGTATATATTACATATATATATGTTAAACTATTCATATTTTTTATCTACAGGGAACATAAAACAATGATAAATAGGAAGCATCGTTCTTTATCTTTGAGAAGGAGAGAGACTTTTCATAGCAAAGAGTTTTCTGCTTGGTTAAAATTGAAGGTATAAAAAATTAATGTTTAAAATAATTATATAAATATTTAATTAAGTTTAATAGTCATTTATATTGCAGGTATTGAGTTTGTCTGTTGACTCTATCTCTGAGGAAATAAGAGCTTTGGTTTTTAGTCCTAATACCGTGGTTCGTGACTATAAATCAATTGTTATCAATGGGTACAAATTTATTGTCACTGAACGAGAAAATAACATGAGAACATGACATGATGGTGTTATGGTTACTGCCACAACAGATTGTTATTCCATTGCATCATATAGTAGACCGAGATTTGAAAATGTGGGTTATTATGGAGTTGTTGAGAAAATAATAATATTGTATTATTACTCTCATGAAAGAGTCACAATGATGAAATTCTATTGGTTTGATTCGATGAAGATACATGGCACATTTATTGATGATTGTGGATTTTGAGTAATTAATATGACTCGCACTCTTGCTACTGAAGAACCATATATATTGGCATCAATGGCTAAACAAGTTTTTTATGTCAAAGACCAACTTCGACCTGAATTTGTTGTCATAGTTGAAGTAATTCCAAGAAATATTTTTGATGATGGTGATGATGGAATTGACACTGTCCCTAGTGCCATTGGAACCAATCCATTTATTTATTTTGATGACTCAAATAGCTCAATTGTCAGAGTTTATTGTGAACCTGAAGTTGTGGTTGAAAATATATAGAATCATTCACCCACTCCCCAGTCAGCATCTGGTCAGACAGTTGTCCCATCTTCTTTTCCTTCTACTTCTATCTCTCTGAACTTCTATATTCCATCATCTTAGACTCATGTTCCACCATAGGGTGTTCCATCAGTTTCTGTGGATCCAGTGGCGCTCAGCGATCAGACCAGCACAAGTATATTTATAGAACCCTAACAAATTTTTTATAGCAATATTTATTTTCTTTATAATATGTTTTGATAAAATATTTGTTTTTATTTCATGACAGATACATCTACTGACAGGAGGCGTGGGCGGGGGCATACATGCATGCATTCGGTGTGGAACTGCCGCACACAGGTTATGGTGGATTATAATTAAGACAACCAAATGGTTGAGAAAACAGGGCAGCAATGTCGGAGTTTTTTTGTGACACTTGCCAAATAATCCAACAACATTCCCCCCACCCTCTTCCCTAGACCCCGGACAGTCCCCTGGACTGCCCCCCAGACTGCCCCCGCCCTCTTCCTTGGACCCCGAACAACCCCCCGAACACCCCCGGAAAGCCCCCGGAGATCCCCCCAGATAGCCCCCCAGACAGCCCCCCACCCTCTTCCTTGGACCCCGAACAACCCCCCAAATAGTCCCGGACATCCCCTGGACAGCCCCCCGAACAGCCCCCCTGACAGCCCCCCCCCCCCCCCACCCTCCTCCCTAGACCCCAGACAGCACCCTAGACATCCCCCCACCCTCCTCCTTGGACCCCGGACAGCCCCCCGAACACCCCCCGGACAGCCCCCCCACCCTCCTCCCTAGACCCCAGACAGCCCCCCAGACTACCCCCCAGACAGCCCCCCCCCCCCCACCCTCTTCCTTGGACCCCGGACAACCCCCCGCACATCCCCCCCACCCTCCTCCTTGGTCCCCGGACACCCACCGGACAGCCCCCCGGACAGCCCCGCCGGATAGTCCCCCCACCCTTATTGATTTCATTTAATACTAGAAAATCTATAATATATATTTTGTTTATTATCATCATGATAATCAATGTAAATCACATTTACACATCTAATCAATATCATAGATTCTTGGTATGTTATAAAAGAGATGTATTCATTGGGCATGACATTTTTAACTCCAAAATGTTTCATAGCATTATAAATTAAAATCTAATCCATACTAAGAATGATATAAAAATATTTTATAGAAATATCCACAAGATTTTAAGTAAATACCATTCCACTAATAGACACATGAGGATTCTCATAAAATGGACAACATTTTAAGTACATACAGAAAACCGACCAAACAAATTTGGTTTCCATTGAAACATTAGGAGAACGATCTATGGGTCATATGTGATGTGTATGAATCAAACCCGCCTCAATTCGAGGCGTGGTGTGGCCGCCACCACTCAAAGTGTCTGCCTTTTGTTTCAAAAGGACGTCATTTTAATTGAAAAACATCAACTGGCATACAGAAAACCGACCTAACGCATTTGTATTGTGTCGATACTTTAGAAAAACGATCCATGGGTCATATGTGACGTGTATGAGTCAACCCCAACTCAATCTGAGGCGCGGTGTGGCCGCCACCACTCAATGTGTCTATCTTTTGTTTCAAAAGGACGTCATTTTAAGTGAAAAACAGCAACTAACATACGGAAAACCAACAAAACGCATTCGGATTGTGTTCATACTTTAGAAAAAAGATCCATGGGTCATATGTGACATGTATGAGTCAACTCCGCCTTAATCTGAGGCACGTTGTGGCCAAAATCACCCTATGTGGCTCTCTTTTGCTTAAAATGGACAACATTTTAAGTACATACGGAAAACTGACCAAATGCACTTGGTTTCCATTGAAACTTTAGGAGAAAGATGCATGGGTCATATGTGACATGTACGAATCAACCCCGCCTCAATCTGAGATGTGGTGTGGCCAGCACCACTCAAAGTGTCTACCTTTTGTTTCAAAAGGACTTCATTTTAATTGAAAAACATCAACTGGCATACAGAAAAGTGACCAAACGCATTCGTATTGTGTCGATAAATTAGAAAAACGATCCATGGGTCATATGTGACATGTAAGAGTCAAACCCGCCACAATTCAAGGCACGGTGTGGCCGCCACCACTCAAAGTGTTTGTCTTTCGTTTCAAAAGGACATCATTTGAAGTGAAAAACATCAACTGACATACGGAAAACTAACCAAATTCAATCGGATTATGTCGATACTTTAGATCAACGATCCATGGGTCATATGTAATGTGTACGAGTCAACCCCTCCCTAATCTGAGGCACATTGTGGCCGGAATCACTCTAAGTATGTCTATTATTCTTAAAATGGACAACAATTTAAGTACATACGGAAAACCGACCAAACACATTCGGTTTCCATTGAAACTTTAGGAGAACGATTCATGGGTCATATGTGACGTGTAAGAATCAAACCTGCCACAATCTGAGACGTGGTGTGGCTGGAACCACTCAAAATATCTTTATTTTGTTTCAAAAGGACATCATTTTAATTGAAAAACATCAACTGGAATACGGAAAATTGACCAAATGCATTTGGATTGTGTCGATACATTATCACAATGATCCATGTGTCATATGTGACGTGTATGATTCAACCCCGCCTCAATCTGAGGTGTGGTGTGGCCGCCACCACTCAAAGTGTCTGTCTTTTGTTTCAAAAGGACGTCATTTGAAGTGAAAAACATCAACTGGCATACGGAAAACCAACCAAACGCATTCGGATTGTGTCGATACTTTAGAAAAATGATCCATGGGTCATATGTGACGTTTACGAGTCAACCCCGCCTTAATCTGAGGCACGGTGTGGCCGGAATCACTCTAAGTGGATCTATTTTTCTTAAAATGGACAACATTTTAAGTACATATGGAAAACTGACCAAACGCATTCGGATTGTGTCGATACATTAGCACAACTATCCATGGGTCATATGTGACGTGTACGAGTCAACCCCGCCTCAATATGAGGCGCAGTGTGGCCACCACCACTCAAAGTGTCTGTCTTTTGCTTCAAAAGGACGTCATTTTAATTGAAAAACATCAGATGGCATATGGAAAACCGAAAAAAAACATTTGGATTGTGTCGATAATTTACCACAACAATCTATGGGTCATATGTTACGTATATGAGTCAACCCCACCTCAATCCGAGGCATGGTGTGGCCACCACCACTCAAAGTGTCTGTCTTTTGTTTCTAAAGGACGTCATTTTAATTGAAAAACATCAACTGGCATACGGAAAACCGACAAACGCATTTGGATTGTGTCGATACTTTAGCACAATGATCCATGGGTCATATGTGAAGTGTACGAGTTAACCTCGCCTCAATCCGAGGCGCGGTGTGGCCAGCACCACTCAAAGTGTCTATCTTTTGTTTCAAAAGGACGTCATTTTAATTGAAAAATATTAACTGGCATACATAAAAGTGACCAAACACATTTTGATTGTGCCGATACTTTATCACAACGATACATGGGTCATATGTGACGTGTAAAAATTAAACTCACCTTAATCTGAGGCACGTTGTGGCCAGAATCACTCTAAGTGGATCTCATTTGTTTAAAATGGACAACATTTTAAGTACATACGAAAAATCGACCAAACACATTCGGTTTCCCATTGAAACTTTATGAGAATGATCCATGGGTCATATGTGATGTGTACGAGTTAACCCTACCTCAATCCAAGGCGCGGTGTGGCCGGCACCACTCAAAGTGTCTGCCTTTTTTTCAAAAGGACGTCATTTTAATTGAAAAAAATCAACTGGCATACGGAAAACCGACCAAACGCATTCAGATTGTGTCGATACTTTAGAACAACGATCCATGGGTTATATGTGACGTGTACAAGTCAACCACGCCTCAATCCAAGGTGCGGTGTGGCCGGAACCACTCAAAGTGTTTGCCTTTTGTTTCAAAAGAACGTCATTTTAATTGAAAAACATAAACTGGCATACAGAAAAGCGACCAAACGCATTCAGATTGTGTCGAGACATTAGCAAAATGATCCATGGGTCATATGTGAGGTGTAAGAGTCAACCCCGCCTCAATCCGAGGAGCGGTGTGGCCTCCACCACTCAAAGTGTTTGTCTTTTGTTTCAAAAGGACGTCATTTGAAGTGAAAAACATCAATTGGCATACAAAAAACCGACCAAACGCATTCGGATTGTGTCGATACTTTAGCCCAACGATCCATGGGTTATATGTGACGTGTACGAGTCAACTCCGCCTTAATATGAGGCACGGTGTGACCGGAATCGCTCTAAGTGTCTCTCTTTTTCTTAAAATGGACAACAATTTAAGTACATACGGAAAACCAACCAAACGCATTCGGTTTCCATTGAAACTTTAGGAGAACTATACATGGGTCATATGTGATGTGTACGAGTCAACTCCGCCTTAATCTGAGGTGCGGTGTGGCCGACACCACTCAAAGTGTCTGCCTTTTGTTTCAAAAGGACGTCATTTTAATTGAAAAACATCAACTGGCATACGGAAAACAGACCAAACGCATTCGGATTATGTCGATACATTAGCACAACGATACATGGGTCATATGTGATGTGTACAAGTCAACCCTGCCTCAATTAGAGGCGTGGTGTGGCCTCCACCACTCAAAGTGTCTTCCTTTTGTTTCAAAAGGACGTCATTTTAATTGAAAAACATCAACTGGCATACAGAAAACTGACAAACGCATTCAGATTGTGTCGATAATTTAGCAAAACGATCCATGGGTCATATGTGACGTGTACGAGTCAACCCCGCCTTAATCTGAGGCATGGTGTGGCCGGAACCACTCAAAGTGTCTTTCTTTTGTTTCAAAGGGATGTCATTTTAAGTGAAAAATATCAACTGGCATACGGAAAAGCGACCAAACGCATTCAGATTGTGTCGATACTTTAGAACAACGATCCATGGGTCATATATGACGTGTAAGAGTCAACCCCGCCTTAATCTGAGGCACGGTGTGGCCGGAATCACTCTAAGTGTCTCTCTTTTGTTTAAAATGGACAACATTTTAAGTACATATGGCAAACCGACCAAACACATTTGGTTTCCATTAAAACTTTAGGAGAACAATCCATGGGTCATATGTGACGTGTAAGAGTCAACTTCGCCTCAATCCAAGCCACGGTGTGGCCGGAACCACTCAAAGTGTCTTCCTTTTGTTTCAAAAGGACGTCATTTTAATTGAAAAAATCAACTTGCATACGGAAAACTGAACAAACATATTCGTATTGTGTCGATACATTAGAACAACGATCCATGGGTCATATGTGACGTGTACGATTCAACCCCACCTCAATCCGAGTTGCGATGTGGCCACCACCACTCAAAGTGTCTGCCTTTTGTTTCAAAAGAATGTCATTTTAATTGAAAAACATCAACTGGCATATGGAAAACCGACCAAATGCATTCGGATTGTGTTGATACTTTAGCACAATGATCCATGGGTCATATGTGATGTGTACGAGTCAACCCCGCCTCAATCTGAGGTACGGTGTGGCCACCACCACTCAAAGTATCTGTCTTTTGTTTCAAAAGGACATCATTTGAAGTGAAAAACATCAACTGGCATACGGAAAACCGACCAAACGCATTCGGATTGTGTCTATAATTTAGAAAAATGATCCATGGGTCATATGTGACGTGTGAAAGTCAACACCACATTAATTAGAGGCACGGTGTGACTAGAATCACTCTAAGTGGCTCTCTTTTGTTTAAAATGGACAACATTTTAAGTACATATGGAAAACCGACCAAACGCATTCGGTTTCCATTGAAACTTTAGGAGAACGATCCACGGGTCATATGTGACGTGTAAAAATCAACCCCGCTTCAATATGAGATGTGGTGTGGCCAGCACCATTCAAAGTGTCTACCTTTTGTTTCAAAAAGACGTCATTTTAATTGAAAAACATCAACTGGCATAAGGAAAACTGACCAAATGCATTCGGATTGTGTCGATACTTTAGCACAACGATCCATGGGTCATATGTGACATGTACGAGTCAACCCCACCTCAATCTGAGGCACGGTGTGGCCGGTAGCACTCCAGTTGTATGTATTTTTTTTAAAATGGACATCATTTCAGTTAAAAATATATGGTATACAAAAAACCGATCAAATTATGAATTGACTTCTGGATTCCACATATAATTTTCATCTAAATTTTAAATTGAATACTAAATGAATTATGTATGTTTATAATTACGTTATGAATTCTAATTTAATTATGGATGTGTATAGTTCCAGCATTATATGTTAAATGTGTATGAATTTGTTCTCTATATGTAAGTGTTAGTTGGTTGTTGCAGGTACAATAATTGTATATGTATGTGTTACTTTATTTCAGGTACAATAATTGGATTGAAAATGAGAGGGAACCCACAAAATGAGACCTGGTGGGCAAATTAGAGAGCTGGTGGGAAAATTGGAGAGCTGCTGGGAAAATTGCAGAGCTGTTGTGCAATTTTCCCTAGCAGAGGCTATGCCAACAGTTTGAAACCATTGGCATAGCATGTTTAGGTTTTGTTTTACCAACGGTTCATAGAACCATTGGTAAAACACTTTTCCCAACAGTTTAGAAACCATTGGGAAAGAGGAGAGCTTGGGTTTTTCCCAATGGTTTGGCCAAACCTTTGGAAAAAACATGGTAATTTTTATCACTCTATCCCAACGGTTGTAAACCATTGGGAAAAAGCTTTCCCAACGGTTTTCCAGAACCGTTGGGATAGGGTAATTTTTCTCCACCTTATCCCAACGGTTCACTGTAAACCATTGGGAAAATATTTTCCCAATGGCTTACTTACATACGGTTTGCAGAACCATTGGTATAACATATAGCAACAGTTCTGCAGCCTTTTCCAATAGTTCTAAACCATTGGGAAATCCTGCATTTCCAGTAGTGCTCTTTCCTTGTCATCTCTATGTTAAAGTGTTAGAGGAATATATCTTGGATTTCTTTCTATACAATATTCTCCAACTTCTCATCATGATGAAGGATACCCCACTAGATATTCCCAGATCCCCACAATATATAATCATCCAAATTGAATCTCTTCTTTAAAGGAGTATCTAAATGGTCAACTATCATCTATATAGACTCAATTAAGAATTAACCTACCTTAAGCCCACTATCTCTAGTGAAGGTTAGAGGGTGTTGTAACTGGAACTCCCATATGAGATCATAAAAGTTCCCCACATCTCAAACTAGGTATCTTTCCATAAACTAAATTAAACATGGAATGTTCACAAGGAACTGCTCTCTCAGGCCTTCACACATAACTATCGAGGCCTCTGGCTCCACAAATGAAGGTAAATTTCCATTTATGTCCTCCTGTCATCCTATCAATAAACATAATCAGGGAGGCATATCTCTATAATGAAAAACGCATATATTATTTCTCAAAATACATTATCTACTAATTTATATAAGATTTATTCACATAAATTCATAAAAAATCATCCCCAATACACTATCACATGGTCAAAATAATGTCACTATCACTACCCTTAACCATCCACTACCAGGGCCATGGATAACATAGGGCAAAATACTTACACATTTCAAGTATTCTTATTAGAAACCAATCAAATCCATTAAAAAATATATTTGATATCATTTATCTATTATTAATTAACCATTTTTATCTATTTAATTTAAGTTAAATAAATGAAGAAAAGTATTTTCATTACAAACATTCACCCAAAACGTACTTTTTCATGAGTGCCTAAAATAATGCAGGTCATAATAAATCCAATGTACCAAAAATGATGCATGTATACACAACCCACTTTCCATACATGGATATGAGGGAAATAATAGATAAATATTAACATCATACAAAAAATGTATCACTTAGGGTGAAATAACATTCAAATTTAATAGAAAACATCAAGAACTAGTATCCCACCTTGGGTAATTGGGTTTTCCCCAACACAAGGGTCAGTTATTACCATGAACGATCTTGTCACCAAGGTCCAACTCAACTTATTCTTCCATTTACCTTTCCTAAATAACATGACAGCTAAAAAATGAATCTACATTTGATGTAACTTTTTATCATCCTGATTTGGGTTCCATATATCGGTGCCATGAGTTGGTTCATTACATGATCTTATCCATTCCTCCTTGTACACTAGAGGATACGGACTAGTAACAAGGGTCTGATATGTAACATGGGTGATTATACCATCTTCATTAATGAAGAATAATAGTGGAGATAAATAAACAATATCAAAATGATAATAGAAAATAACCAAGATAATACCAAAGATAATAAAGATCCATAACCCATGATAATCCCAAAACATGGAAAATTTACTATAAACCAAAGTAGTAAATATGTCATTCCATATATGTGACAAATTTATATTGAAACACCAAAATAAAGACACATTTACTACTCCCAATTGTATCTGAACACCATGTCTAGTTCTCTCATTCCTTCTTTATCCCTAATACAAACTCGTCCATCTAATATATGGCTCTTGAACTCATCGAGACCAGAAAACATAAAGTGTATTCTGGTACCAATCAGGAATCATGAGTAGGGTGTGAGTACAACTCAAAAGGCCACTACAAATGGTGTCTAGATAAATATCAAGTCATCCACAATGTATACATTTTCATAAAGAATAAAGTGGAATGACAAGGTAAATAGTTTTTACCTTTAATATTCTTCAATAAACCATGCCACACCTGATTCCACCCATGTAGAAGTCTGAACAATAAACCATAGGGATATCACAATTCATTCTTTCATGGGATTTCATTATCCATTTAATTCTAATTTTATTTATGCCATATTATAAAATTAATCCAAGTAAAAACTCTTTTGTGGGCCTAGAGAATCTTTTTGGAACCCCATTAATAATTAGAGCATTGGTATATATCCCACACTCAATGGTTATTTAGAGAGCAGTCCCTATCTAATACATTATTTTTCAAATTCATGTATTTTAGGCCTTAAAATTTATCCTAACCCCCATGAGTATTTGGAGTATCATTCTCTAGCCCACACCCCATTTATCAACCAATCTCGGTTATCACATATGTCATATTGATATCAAGGTTCAATAACAATAACCATTATTTGATCATCTACATCATAGTGACCCATTTAATTAATCAAACATTTCCATGTCTCCTTGAATTAATCAAATGGAATAATATAAACATTTCATCATTAATCAATTTATCATTAATTAAACACATATTTCATTACCCCTTCAAGGAAATGAAAATAAACTCATTAATTACAATTATCAACACAAAACTAGGATTTAATTCCATTCCAACAACCAATAATTACCCTTTTCATATTTTATAATCATAATTTTAAATATATTTTCACACCTAATGAGTTTCCATAACATTAGGTATAAAAACTCTAATGGGTCCTATGTGATTCAGGGGGGTTTCTAAATTCTAAGTTAATTAATTCATTATTTTAATTTAAAAGGAAATTTACCAATGTGGAAACTAAATTTCACAATTAAATAAATTTAATGATAAAAATTACTATTGGAAAATAGAAATTAGAACACCTACATTATGATCTTTGATGAACACTTTCAAAATCATAATCCTCCATTTGGTATAGAATATATGGATTCACAATGGTAAGGAAGATCCTAGATCAAAACCTAGGATCAAGATCCAATGAAACAATATCCATAATAACATATATCTAAACTATAGATATTTGAATAAAAATCATTCATCTCAAATGTGCAAGAGGAAAAAGAGAGATATTAATCCAAATGAGGAAGAGTTTACATACCATAGAGGGTTCGATCTAATTATCTGGATCTTCAAATTACACTAGAAGAGGTTTAAGGGGGAATTGGAATCCAAACAGAAGTCTTTGGAAGAAAATTATTTGAAATTAGGTTGAGAGAATGTGATTTGGGATAAAAACTGGGGGTTAAGAAATTTTCAAATAAATTTTTAGGTATTTAATTTTCCATGTGCACGGTGAATTGGGTAGGGCTACATGAGTTTATAAACTATGCACCATAACAATCCACCATTACTATCTATGGTGAACTATTTCTCCTTAGTGGTGTATGGTTTGAAAAACTATGTTCCAGATATGAAATTACTCTATTTATGGGATGCACAGTATGTTGTGGGTAGGCTTGCAGTTTAGGAAAACCCATCACCAATCATGGTCTTCCCAATACCATTCTAAAAGTTTTGAAAACTCACCTGAACACACCTAAGAAAATCCTTAACCAATGTAATACTAAGCTACAGGTAAAAGAATACTTGAAAATATGCACTATACAACTCTAAAAATGTCATGATCTTACACACCATGGGTGGTGTCTTATCCTCATAGACACTCATTCTCTAGATGAGGAATGTATAGTCTATCTCTGAAGTAATGCTAGAACCTAAGGTTAAATAATGATATATATATATATATATATATATATATATTATTCTAGTTATTATTGGACTAAGAGAGGTATATAATGACTTTATGAACATGTTATGACTACACTTATTAGGGGAACCGATATGGGTTCCTAATTGAGAATTTATTTATCACCACCTGAACAAGATCCTTGGTGCATATATAGATGTTATATATACTTTTAGGTGGAGTGTAGGTTTCATAGTGTTTTTTGATGAGTATTGATGTTTCATGATTGGGATGGTAAAAATTTATATAGTTTTAATTAATGTTATTATGGTATGGTTTGATAATGGTATAAGATCCTTCTTGTATCTTAATTATTTTATTTATTTTTATATGTGATCATTAAAATAGGATATCATTTTGGATTTTTTCTTATATTATTAAATTCAATTAATATTTATTTTTTGGATCTATTTATACAGTGTACACTAATTTATGGTTATGAATGATATATGATTATTTTCACTGTTACTGCTCATAAATATACATGTGTATAGTCTCCCAATAGTAACACCCAAGATCCTTGTTTCTAGTAGAAGTTATTAGGTGTACTTGGAGGCACTCATGAGGTCAGGTGAAAACTTATTCTAGACACTAGGTGATTAGCCCTAGGTTTTGGCACTAAATCTAGCTTCATATCTACCAATTTCATTTATGAACTATGTAACATCAACACAGACACAACATATGGGTGAAAAATGTTTGTTTAAGGAAGAGTATAATTTTATCTAGTAATAATCCCTTAAAATTCATTGTAATGATAAACCAATATGTCTTCTCAAACACAAGTATATGAAAAATAATATGGTATCTTAAATGAACAAGATATTCTCTAATTTTAATTCATCCATATGAAATGTATGAAACTAAATCATCATATATAGGCTAAAAGATGGATTTTTTTCTTGCGTGAAATAATGTGGTGTCAGTGAATTTTATATTTATAATGACTCTATATTGAAATACATTATCATTATATAACGTTTGTGGAATACTTATAACATTAAAAAAAACTGATGCCTAAATATCGTATTATTTTAGTGCCTTTGGAAATATGGAAACATAAACACTAGTACATAAATGAGCTACATCATCTCCCACTAGGTTTCTCTTGATTAGCACCATTCTTAGACACATCAAACGTAATAAATATATTTATAACCTGGGGAAGGAAATATAAAAAGGGTTGATCTCAAATGCTCAGTAAGGATAAACATGATAGATATGTAAGCATAATCATGTGCATAAGGTTATGAGAACATGATCATGAAAATATAAGATCATACCTTATATATCAAATATCATATACATGAATGATGGAATGTATCATGGAATTTCATAAGACATTAATTATAAAGAAATAAATCACATAATACATGAAATCATAACATAGAAATAAAACATGGAATTTTGGAAGACACATAAGAATATAATACAATTTCCATAATAGCCAAGGGATCACTGCCCAGACCATCTTAGTAGTATGGGTTCACTTCTTATACCATCTTGTTACTCATGGTTTACTCCCATGGCAATCTTAATAGTATGATTTCACTCCTCATACCATATTGGTAGTCATGGTTCAATATCATTTCCATATTAGTAGTCAAGGTTTACTACCAATACCATCTTAGTCTATCTCATGATATATAAATCTTTACCCAATGCATTGGAGGTAGATATAGGTCCCACCCATCTCATAATGAAATAATACATACATGTGCCACAACATAACAAACAATAATATCATAAAACATGAAATCAAATGGGTGTTATAAACATGTAATCATATCATAAACTATAGAAAATGATACAGGTTTCAAAAACATTTCATAAAAATTATAACCTATGAAAATAATCAGGTTTCAAAAGAATATAAACCATGAAAGAGAAACAAATTTCATAAACATCATTTCATCAAAAAAAATCCATTGAGAAAAAAATTTGAATGGAAACTTTGAATAATTCCCCCAAAAAGGAATGAGTAACTCCAACAGATGTTATCTTATATGGAAATAATTTTGAAGGATCTTTAAAAAAATTCTTGAGGAAAATATCCTTTCTTCTTCAAAAATGATTTTTAAAACATAAAACCTTTTAAAATAACATTTTTTTTGAAAATTTATTTGAAAAAATATAAAGGAATATTTGAAAAAAAACCTTTTTTCATTTAAAATTATGTTTTTGGATCATTTGAAAATATTTTTGAAAACATTTTTTAAAACATGGTGTTTGAATACAATAGATTTATGACTGAAGAGATAGACAATAATATTTTACTTAAAAACATATAATTAATTACCAAGGAGTGGTAAAATGTTACTAATACATGAATATATCATGAAATAAAATATGATAAGGAAAATCATGAGCATACATGATATATGGATCATAATATTTTCTCAAAGTAAGCATAATCATTAATAATATATAAAAATGACGAGATTCTTTCAATAAACACTTATTACTTGGTAACATGACATCACAATCTTCATGTGAGAAAAGTAAATTAAATAAAGCATAAAATATCACAATAATATTTATATTCATTACATTATTTTTTAAATGTAATTATATTTACCTCAAAAAATAATTTAGGTGCATAACAAAACATGAGTCTCAAATAAGGAAAATTGAGACAAAATTATCTTACCAATTCGGTAACATTTAAAAATTAAACCCCATAAAATAAAGTTCATCAAATGGATATGTAAATAAACATAAATTTAAGTGTAATATACATATAATACATTAATTTTAATTGAATACACCACACAAAATAACTGATTTTTTAATAAGGCATGTATCTCATGGAAATAAAAGTTAGATGAATTTTCCCATACATTGTGTCTTGAATCTCGTCATAATCATTCAAATCACTTCTATAATAAATATAAATTTATTATAAATATTATACATATCCATATTATTATATATAATATAATATATGGTTTTATTATGATCTTATATTACCCTCTACTTAACAATCCTATGTTAAGGTTTCACTTTAGGCAATATTTTCTTTATTCTTCGCATGTGTCTTAATATGTAACATCTTTTTTTATAACTATATCATGATTAAAGAATGTAAAAAATTATATAATAATTATTTATATTAATTATTTTAATGATTTATATAATATATATGTATGAAATGGAATACACTGTTCAAGGAGACGGTAAGTCGTATGTACGCATGAACGTTATTTTTGTTTTATTATCATATTGAAAGAAATAAAGTAAATGAAATATGTATATATATATATAATTATTATATTAGATGTATTATACCATATATATCATATATATTCACTAAAACCATCCTTAATACATTCCATCTAGTGTGTGAATGAATCACATCACTTTGAGGGGTGGTAGTCCACACTTCCTCAAATACAATTATCATATTTATACCAAATGGAAAGTAAAAATATATGTGTTGTAAAAGTAATACATAAGACTAAATAAATAATAAATATAATATATTACATATATAAAAATATTATCCATCATAATTTCCACAATGATAGGCGGTAATAAAAAATGAACAATCCTCATTTAGTGAGGTAGTTGTTCACTGTACACATAAACAGTATATTCTTTACCCATTATATAGAGGTGTGTGTGAGTGTAGGATAAACCATTATCATTAAAAATAATAGTATATTTAATATACTGGTTTTTTTATAAATTAATAGAAAATAATATTTTAGGGAGTGGATAAAGAAAATAAAAGAAAGGATTTTGAGGTAGGGTGTAACCTCTTAATCTAGTAACTCTTTTGGTTTGCCCAAAAGGGGTTATTTGGAATAATTTCTACCAAATGGATGATTCAAAGAGTAAATTAGGGATGTTTATAAGTTTTTTGGGTAGATATTGGATGAACATGATAGGTTTTAGAAGTGTAATGAAGTGGGAGAGGTTATGGCCTTTTATAGGTAATGAGAAGGACTCACTTGGAGTTTTTTAAAACATGTTAGGTGTACACATGTTATTACCTAAAAAAAGTCATAAAAACCCAACCTAAATAAATAATTCAAGTTTTTTTCCGAAATATATCCATAAAATGGGTTTTTTACATTTTGATAGGTCATTTGGGCCCCTAAGATTATGGTTTAGTGCCTAATTAAGCTTAATTTGACCTTAATCACTGTGATTAATTTTAATCACTTTTACTAATATTTTTGGTAAAAAATTAATTTGATATTATTAGACTCTAAATACTATAATTATAACAATTTTTTATGTTGTTTTTTTAAAATTCAACTCATAGAAGTGGAAAAATTAAGATTAATGTTAACACCGTAGACGTGATGAAATTATAGGTTTTTATATTAGAAAGAAGTTCAAAAGTTTATTAAGTTTTTATATTCAATTTCAAAGTGAAATTGATTATAATTACCAAAATTGTATTAATATATGTATAATTGATTTAATTTGACCTTAAAACATATTTAAAATATAATATAACATTAATAATTATTTAAATAAAAAGGTAGTTTTAACTAAAAAGTAGTATTTTCCACTATTTACCAAAAAATAAAGTTTCACAGAAAAATACAAAAAATTCACCCTAAAATAAATATATAATTATAAATTCAAAAATGAAGTTTATTTTATCAAATTCAATTTCTAGTTTTGTTTAAAATTAATTTTTTTATAGAAAGTCATGAAGTGTAGTTCATAGTATTTTTAAACATATAAGGACTTTACCAAAGATTATATCTTTCATTATCAATATGTTTTATTTCTATAAAACCATTATAAACAATATTTGAAAAGTATTTATTAATATTCATATCACTATTTTTAATGTTATGTTATAATTATCTCGATTAAATAAGTATAAAAATTAAATTATGTTTTGTAGAAATATCGATGTTGTGTGTAACATACACTGAGTCTGTGTTGCCTATAATGTACACTGAGTTTGTGTTGCGTGTAGTGGAATCCAAAATAATGTCATGTGAAATGAATGTTTTACTTAGTGCATTTCAAGATATAAATTAAATTTTAATTTATTTAAAAAAATGGTTCATAAAAACTTGGGTTGTTATATTCTACCCCCCTTAAAATGAATTTGACCCTCAAAATCATCACTCGGGTAAAAAAATGAGGATATTTATTCATCATCATATCCTAAAGTTACCACGTTGTTTCCTCTAACTGGTTATTTCTCCATAAAACATTGAACAGGTGAGTGGTCTTATTTTGTATAACTTTATCTGATTGATCCACAATTTCAACAGGTTGTTACTCATAAAAAAAGATCATGCTCCATCAGTATAACCTCAAAGTTCAGTACATGTTAAGGGTTAGGTTTGTACTTCCTTAAGAGAGATACATAGAATACATCATAGACTTGAGAGATATTTTTAATATGTTCCAAGTGATAGGCTATCATCCCGTTGTGATAAATAATTTCAAAGGGACCGATATACCTAGGTCTTAGTTTCCCTTTATTCCAGAATCTCATAATTTTCTTCCAGGGTGAGATTTATAGAAACACATTTTTACCTACTTAAAATTATAGACCACACTAATGGTTATCATCATAACTTTTCTACCAAATTTGAACTGCCCTGATATGTTGTTGAATGGTTCTAACCTTCTCTTTCATTTCTTCAGTAATCTCAGGTCCCAATAGATTTCATTCTCCAACCTCATGCTAACAAATTAGAGGTCTACATTTCTTCCCAGAAAGGGATTCATAAGGTTTCATCTGAATACTTGAGTGAAATATGTTATTATAAGAAAACTCTAAAAGAGGAAGGTTTTAATCCAACCACCTTTGAAATCTAGAGAACATGATCCTAACATATCCTATAGGGTTTTAATTTTTCTTTCAGACTGACCATCTATCTGATGATGATAACCAGTTCTAAAACTCACTTCTGTATCAAGTGCTTGTTGGAGACTTATCTAGAACTTTGAGGTAAACCTAAAATCCTGATATGAAACAAAGGAATGTGGTATTCCATGGGACCTTACCACTTCCTTAATGTACATCCTGGCTAGATGATCCATAGAGAATTCTTCTCTGATAGCGATGAAGGGGGATGATTTTTTAATGTGGTCAACTACCACCCATATACAATTTAATCCTTTGGAGTTTTTGGGTAGTCTGATGAAAAAATACATAATTATGTTCTCCCATTTTCATTATAGTATGGTTAATGGATGAAAAATCTTTTTATACTTTTATCTTGAAGACTTCACTTGCTGGCATACCAAACACCAAGATAAAAAACTGAACAATATCTCTCTTCATTTTATCCCACCAGAATTATTATTTAAAGTACCTATACATATTAATAATTTCAAGATGAATAGATATGAAATAATTATTAGATCCCTCTAATGGATCCTTCTTCAAACCTAGTATAGAAGGAACATATACATGGTTACTAAACCTTATCATTCCCTCTTGATCAAGGTTAAAATGAAGAACATTTCTAACATTCTTTTGTAGCACATCATATCCCCTTTACACCTCTATAATCTTCACATTGATAAAGGGTATAACATTAATTTGAGAAAGATAAAAATTTTCCCTTATTTTAGGATTTATAGATCTATATTTTTTAAAGCTATAAATATTGGATCTTTTGTGATCCTCATCATGGATAAACTACCATGATCCTTTTGAATCAAAGAATCATCCACCTTGATTCGTTTCCCATGGTGGTAATGTATTGAGCAGTCATAATATTTTAATAACTCTAAGAATATTCTATGGCGCATGTTTAACTCTTTCTATGTGAATATATATTTCAAACTTTTTTTATTATAATATATATCAAATTTTTCTCCATAATGAACATTCCTCCATATCATTAATGAAAAAATTGCTACTAATAACTCCAAATCATGAGTTGGGTAATTTTTACCATGAATATTCAACTACTGAGATACATAAGAGTTAATCATGTTATTATTGATAAGAACACATCCCAATCCCTTCTTAAACATTTCACTATATATTAAAAACTCTTCTCCACTCTAGGTTTATGTAATGACATGTGTACTGACTAACCTTCTCTTTAGTTCACTAAAATTTTCCTCACATTCATCTTTCCATATGAACTTGACACACTTCCAAGTTAACTTGGTCATAGGATTAAATATTCATGAGATATTATCCACAAACCATCAATAATATATAGCTAAATGAATAATTCTATAGATCTTAGTCATCGTGGTGGGTTTAGGCTTGTATTTAATAGCCTTTGTCTTTGATGGAACTACTACTATACTATCTCTTGAGATTATGTAACCCAAAAATGAATCCTTTTGCATCCAAAATTAACACTTTGTAAATTTTTTATATCGATTATCCTTACTTAGGGTTTTTAGTACAATTATCAAGTAATATTTATTCTCTTCCTTTCTCTTTGACTAGATAATAATATCATATATAAAGACTACCACTAACTGATCAAGTTAATCTTTAATGACTCTTTATTAAATCTATGAAGATAGTAAGGGAATTATATAACCAAAATGCATCACTATGTATTCATAGTCTCCATAACTTGTAAATAATTCCATATTGGGTATATCCTCTTTATTGACCCTCAATTGATGATATCTAGAATGAATTTCAGTCACAGAAAATTATTGAGCTCTGTAAAGTTGATCGAAGAAGTCATCAATACGGGGAAGAGGATACTCATCCTTGATTGTGATCTTGATCGACTCCCAACAATAAATGAATAGTCTAATTGATCCATTTTTATTCTTCAAAAAATAACAATTTCACCCCAAGGTGACACACTTGGCCAAATAAATCCCTTATCAAGGTTTTCTAGGTGTTTATTCTTCAATTCCTACAACTCAATGTGGGTTATTCTATAAGGATACTTTGATATTGATGTTGAACCATGTATGAGTTATATTGATAACTCAACATTATATTATGGTGGAAGGTTAGGAAACTCTTTTGGAAATACATCCACAAAATTCTAATAATAGGAATATCATTAATTTAGATTTTCTCCCCAACCATTCGAGATAAACAACCCTTTTGAATGGGAATTAAGACCCAAACACTAGATGTAATCTCCACAAGAAGTTCATACTTTTCATCACATTGATGGATGATCAAAGGAGGGTTTGAAATATCAAACATAACTTACCTTCCTTGACAATTGATGTGGGATTTATGAAGATAAATCCAATTCAAGGATAAGATGACATCAAATTAAACCAGAGAAAGAATGAAAAGAATTGTAGGAAGCACATTCCCACAAACTTCAACTGGAGTGGAATCATAGACTTGAGATGAAATCATCATAACATTAGGGGTTTTCATTGATAATTTCACATCTAATTGTTTTAATGTAATATTAAAAACCTTATAAAATTCTTTAGATATGAAATAGTGGGTAGATCTAGAATCAAATAAGACATTATCAGTTCTAGAGTGGATGGTAAGTGTGCCTTTCATCATGTTGTTATCACACCCCTAATTAGAAATACTGATGGCATGAGATTTCTCCTTATCACTTATATTAATGGATTTTTGGCGTCGATAATCATCACCATCCCTTGTTTTTGGGAATTGGTTAGCAAAATGACCATTCTCCTTACACTTGTAGCATAGGATCATGGGAGGTGAATTTTGTGCTACTTTTTCCCCATTCACAATGTTAGTTAACTTTACTCCATAACTTCATAAATAAAATGATAAATAGCCTTCCCTTTCACACATAAATCATTTATTATACCCCCTAAGGTAATTTCATTCATGCGTATTCCCACACTTAGTGCATAGAGTAAATATCAATTTATTTTCTTTATGGTTTTTATATTATCCTTTGAACTCCATCTTCGTCTTCTTCTAAAAACCGTGAGATTTATACGTAACTCCAAGCTCAATTTCATCCTTTATTACACAAATCACAATATATTTGTAGCTACTTATATATATTATGGCCAATGCATTTCTGATACTTGTCTTTAATCCACTAACAAACCTATCAAAATTACTTTCAAGTTTGATGATAATTCCTAAAGTGTACCTCATAAGTCTCATGAAATTATCCTTATAGTTACCAATAAATAAATCATACCTTTACTTGAACATAAGTAAATCTTTATATATCTTGGAATAAAGAATCCTAGGAAGGTAATTATTAAAAAATAAGTTCTTGAACTCATCCCAATCCATGGATTCAATCTCATTATGCTGCCTCATATTCTTGATTAGAGTCCATCATTGGTCTCCCTGCCACAAAATAGGCTTTTATCAGCACTAAAAAAGGCATTTATCAGTGGTAAAAAAGTTTTGTTAATATTAGTGAAGATAAGGGGGTTCTCTTTTATCAGTTCTTAGAAAAGCACTAATAAAGGCTCCTTTTATCAGTGCTAAAAAGAGTGTTGATTAACGGGTCCTTTATTAGCCCTTTTTTATCGTTGATAAAAGACCCCTTTTATCACCACTTTTTTAAAATAACTAATAAAAGTTAAAAAACATTAAAAAAAATCTATAAATCAGAGAGGGGATTCAACAGTACTTGACCCCCCCCCCCAGCCTTTAACAGCACCCACACTCATCCTTTAACAGTGCTAGCCCTTATTCCACCTACGCGTGTGACCTGCCTCCACCAGGATTCAAACTCAAGACCTCTTGTCTGCAAACCTAAGCCTTTACCACTCCACTATATTGATTTTCTCTTCATTTATTAATATATCTATTTATTTATATATATTTAGTTATATTTACTTGTATATTAATATATATTTATATTAATATATATATATTAATATATTTATTTATTTATTTTAATATATATATATATATTAATATATATATATAGTTATATTGATATATATTTATATCCATATATTAATATATATATATATATATTAATATATTTATTCGTATATTTATATATATTTATAAGATTAGTTTTAAATATATTCATAAAATATTCTTTTTTTGTGCATGTTTATAAATAAATAAATACATATATAAAACACACACACGCACACACACACACACACACACACATATATATATATATATTATATGTATCTATAAGTATAATTATACATATTTATATATATTTACAAATATTATATATTAATATGTATATACATATGTTTAGAATATATAGATAATATATATCAGTTTGTCAATACAAACGCACATATATATATATACACGTACATATTATATAGGTATATAAATATTCATATATTTTTATTTTAATTGAAATGGATATTATTTTTTTATTTAGATAAGGCTTATATATTGAGAAATATATTTTATATGTAAATATGTTTGATTATTTATTTATAAAATTAAATTTTTATGTGTGAATATATAAAAAAAATATTTAGATATTGTTATATATTTGATTATAAATAAAATTAAATTATGAAAAATAATAACAATCCATAAAAACCTAAAAAACAAGTGAAAAATCGAGAAACACTCAAAACCCATAAATACAATCAGGAAGTTAAATAAACCATAAACTCATGGTAACAATGAAAACTTATGATTCAAGAGTCTATTCCAACTTTGTGACCAGTAAAATTGAAGATCATCGAATTATCTTTGATATGATAGGTGGTGGAGGCCGAACTGATAGGCAGATCATAAGTTACAATTGTTTGAAAAAACAACAAATAGGATAAAAGTGCTAGAAATGGGGGCTTGAAAAAACCTAACAAACCACAGTCGCTAAAATGGGAATAAATTATGATCCAGGTATCGATTTCAGCTCTATGACCATTAAAACTAAATCTCATGGAACTAAATACAATATAATAGGTGGAGTAGGCCAAACAGACACACATATTGAGAGTTATTACTGTTTTAAGTAAAATTTGACAGGGCACCGGAGATGGAAATGGATATTCGGAGGCCTTATGATGGTGTTTTGGGATTTTATGGTCATTAAAATGATTGAAACGTTTTTATAGTCAACTTATTATGTATAACTCTTCATTTCCTTCGAATTGATATGTGGTAGAGCCCAAACAGACTCCTGAATTGAAAGTTATGGTCGTTTAAAGTTGGAGTCTTTTTAGAGTAGTATAACTGATATATCTTCTATTTATTGGATCTTATCAGGGTTTTTATTGGACATGGTCCTCAATTGTCTCAAAATATTTGATTTGATTGGTCTTAGCGCTCAAATGGACCCCTAGATCATAAGTTATGGATGTTTTAGTGAGTTACGGGTTTTTTATGTTTTTAGGCGCTAGGAGGGTTGCTCAATTTCAAACAGTCATAACTTCTGCTCTGGGTGTCTGTTTTCACTCTACCACATATAAAATCTAAAATTTTGAAAATATATACACTCTGGTGACCACTAAAACCCCTTATCACATTCTTCAAGGCCAAAAAAGGCCCATAATTTCTCCCAATTGTCATAAGTTCTGCTCGGGGTGTCCGTTTTGCCATAACTTCTACTCCGGGTCTCTATTTTGCATGTACCTCATATTAAATTGATCTTAAACATATTTAAAAATATATATATTATAACTACATGAATATAAATATAATTATATATCAATATATTTTTTTTATGAAATATAATTTTTTTGGAATATACACTTTATCAGTGCTAGGAAAAAAAGCACTGATAAAGCCCCCCTTTATCAGTGATACTAAAAAAGTGTTGATAAATGGGGGCCCTTTAACAGTGCAAAAAAAAGCACAGATAAAAAGTGGCACTGCGGAAACCCAGTTCTGGGGCAGTGTCTGCTTTTCCTTCTAACCGATAGATATTCATAATGGCCATTCTCTTGCTCCGAACATTGGAGAATGGATAATATATTTTCATATTTATTGATCCATTGTTTAGAAATAAGTGGATTAGATTACCCTCTAAAATAAGATGAAAGTATCCACATGAAAGGCTCAAAAAAATAGTGTTCCCTCCTTTTCTCATTTGTAAGTCCACCATGATTCATAGATTAAGAAAGTTGTGTGATCATAGCAATGAGGTTTTTCATTCTAGAACCAATATAATTTAGTTACTCTAGAGGGAAATCATTTCACTGCCTATAAAAATCTCCATTAATGTGGTTCCTTCAGGTTCCAGCTATTGACTAATAACAAAAAGCATAGAGTGATAAAAATTTATCATATCTAGGAACCACATAATAATAAAAATTCACTTGTAGGATTACTAAATTATGAAACCTTCCTGAATCAATGACAGATTAGGTTTATCCTAGGTTATTCATAGGAAACTTCTATTTAAATTCATTGGGATGGTTTAGGAGGAGTTTGTGAATTCCAAAATCATATCCCCTAATAGTGTCCAACCAGAAGTGTAGAAATTCCCATTGTCGTGTACCAGATTACCTCGAGTTAAGCTCATAACATCTTGTTGGATTTGTTACCCCTAGGTATATATGTACCAAAGCCACATAAACTTATAGTATGCAGACAAGGATGTATTTATAGGAAATCACTCACTATAACCTTCACTAAAATTCTGTGACATTTTTCTATACTTTTCCTTATCCTTAAACTTATCCTTAGACAAGTCCTTAGGGTTTTCATTAAAGTTTTCTCATCCTATATTCAAAATTTGGACTAAACCTTTTCTCTTCTACCAACTATAATAACCCAGTATTGACATACATTAACATTATATCACTTTTACAGAATGATTATAACATTACAAAAATAGAAGACTAAAGACCATATTAGTTTATTTCTTTGGAAAAATGGAAACATAAACACTAGTATATAAATGAGCTACATCATCTCCCACTATGTTCTTCTTGACTACCACCCTTATTAGACACATAAAACATAATATATATCTTTATAACCTAGGGAATGAAACATAAAATTTTGTGAGCTCAAATTCTTAGTAAGGGTAAACAAAAGAGATATGTAAGCATAATCATAATCATAAGGGTATGAGAACATGATCATGAAGATAGGATATCATACCTTGCATACAAATGATTATATACATGAATCATGGAATAAATAATGGAAGTTAATAAGACATGAATATTAAGGAAATAAAGAACATAATCCATGAAAATATAACATAGGAATAAAACATGGAATTTTGTCAAAAATATAATCATATAATACTATTTCCATAATAGCTAAGGGGTCACTACCAATACCATATTAGTAGTATGGGTTCACTCCCCATACCATCTTGGTAGTCATGGTTCACTCCCATGGACATATTAATAGTATGATTACACTCCTCATACCATATTAGTAGCCATAGTTCAATTCCATGTCCATATTATTAGTCAAGGTTTACTCCTAAGTCCATATTAATCTATCTCATGAGATATAAATATTTACCTAATGCATTGGGGGGATATATAGGTCTCACAAATATTTCCGGAGGAAAATATCCTTTCTTCTTCGAAAATTATTTTTAAAACATAAAACCTTTTGAAAACCCATTTTCTTTAAAAATTTCTTTGAAAACGTATAAATTAATCTTTAAAAACAATAAAATATTTTTAAAATATTTTTTCCTTGAAAAATACCTTTTAGTATCATTTGAAAATATTTTTGAAAACATTTTTGAAAACATTTTTTTAATACAATAGATTTATGACCGAAGAGAGAGAGAATAATATTTTACTTAAAAACATATAATTAAGTACCAAAGAGTGTAAAATTGTACTAATACGTGAATATATAATGAAACAACATATGAGAAGTAAACTCATGATTTTACATGAGATATGGATAATAATATTTCATCAAAGTAAGCATAATCATTAATAATCTTGAAAAATGATGAGATTCCTTAAATAAACTCTTACTACTTGGTATCATGGGATCACAATCTCCATTTGAGAAAATTAAATTACATGAATAATAAAATATCATGAAAATAAGTAGATTCATGATATTACTTGTTAAATGGATTTATATAAACCTTTAAAAAGAATTTAGGAGCATAACAAAACATGAGTCTCAAAGAAAACAACTTGAGACAAAACTATCTTACTGATTTGGTAACTTTTGAAAATTAAACCCCATTAAATAAAGTTCATAAAATGGATATATAAATAACCATAAATTTAATTTTAAGAGACATATAATACATTCATGGTAATTTCATACACCACACAAAAAAATTGAGTAGTTAATAAGGATTGTATCTCATGAAAATAAAAGTGAGATAAAATTTCTTATACCTTGTGTCTTGACTCTCGTCATACTCGTTCAAACCACCAGTATAATAAATATAAATTTTTTATAAATATTATTATATCTAATATCATATATGGTTTTATTATGACCTTATATAACCCTCTAGTTAACAATACAATGTTAAGGTTTCACTTCGGTTAATATTTGCTTTGTTCATTGCATATGTCTTAATTTGTTATATCATTGTTTGTTATACTTATATCATGATTCCATAATTTAAAAAATTATATAGATATTATTTATATTCATTATATATTTATTATAATGATATATATAATATAGATGCATGAAATGGAATACACCGTTCAAGGAGACGGTAATTCTTATGTAAGCATGAACATTATTTTCGTTCTTAATGTCGTGTTGAAAGAAAGAAGGTAAATAACATATGTTTATATATATATATAATTATTCATTTAGATTTATTATATTTTATATATTCACTAAAATCTTCCTTAAAAAATTCCATGTAGTGTGTGCACGAATCACATCGTTTTGAGGGGGCGGTAGTCCACACTTCCTCAAATGAAATTATCGTATTTACACAAAATTAAAAGTAAAACAATATGGGTTATAAAAGTAATAAATAATACTAAATGAATTATAAATATAATATATTACATATATAAACATATTATCTATCATAATTTCCACCATGAGAGGTGGTAATAAAAAATGAATAATCCTCATTTAGTGAGGCGGTAGTTCATCGTACACCTAAATAGAAATTTCGTTACCCATTAGATGGAGGTGTGTGTAAGTGTAAGTAAAACCCTTAGCATAAAAAATACTAGTATATTTTAGATAATGTTATTTTTATAAATGAATGGAAAATTAATATTTTACGGAGCGGAGAAAGAAAATAAAATAAAGAAGTTTGAGGGAGAGTGTACCTCTTAATCGGGTAAATCTTTTTGGTTTGCACAAAAGGGTTTATTTGGAAGGCTTTCTATCCAAAGGTGGGATTAAAAGAGGAAAGGAGGGATTTTGATAATATTTTTGATAGATATTGGCCTAACTTAATATGTTTTAGAGGTGTGAGGAACTGGGAGAGGAGGTGGCCTTTCATAGGGAATGAGAAGGACTCGCTTGGAATTTTTTAAAACAAGTTATGTGTACACATGTTATTACCTAAAAAAGTCATAAAAAACCATAAAAAATAAGTAATGTATGGTTTTTGGATAAAATTTTTAGGTAAATAGGGTTTCCTTATGACTTTTTCATTCTTCTATTTTTTTAAAATCACAAACACTCTATCTTAAAGAAAATTATATTTTCCCTCCGAATTATCTTAATGAATAAAATTTTCATTCTCTAAGAAATTTTATCCTTATCTTTGTTTTCGTTGTTAATTTTATTGTCTCTCTAAATATAAATCATTTTATTCCTATGTCAAAAAATAAGTTTCACATCTAAAACCTCAGAATCCTATAAATAATTAGTTATAGAGTATTCTATTTTTAGGATCCAAATTCTCTAAAATTCAGACTCTGAATTCTATGAAATTCAGACTCCAAATTATATGAAATTCAGACTCTAAATTCTATGAAATTTAGACTCTGAATTCTCTCAAATTTAGACTCTGAATTCTATGAAATTTAGACTCTGAATTCTCTAAAATTAAAACTCCGAATTCCATATAATTCAGACTCTTAATTCTTTATAATTTAGACTCTGAATTCCTCATAATTCAGACATTAAATTCATCATAATTCATAATCTGAATTCCTCATAATTCAGAATATGAATTCTTTATAATTTAGACTCTTAAATACTAAGAATTCAGACTCAAAATTCCTTATAATTAAAATTCCAAATTCCTTAGAATTCATAATCTAAATTCCTTAGTATTCAGACTCCAAATTCTTTAGAATTCAGACACCGGATTCTTCGGAATTTATATTCTGAATTCCTTGGAATTCAGAATCTGAAATCTATAGAATTCAGGTTCTGAATTACTTGAAAAATAGAATTCAAATATCCATGATTTATATGATCCAAATTTTTATTTGGTTAGACTTATAACTTTATTTTTAATTAGACTCTGAAAATTATATTTGGTTAAGCAACCTTATTTTTCTTACACTTGTTATAGTTATGAAATGATGTCGTACAATCTGTTTCTAACTAACCATTATTTGTGTGACATGTTTACAGGTCCCTCTGAGATTCATGGAAAAATATGACCATTGTATGAGGGAGTCGACCATTGGAGAAGTGCCTATAAATAAGATCTCATTTGAACGAACTCAAGACCTGTTGATCACTCTAGAGATTGCATGCTACTGAAGTGATTTCTAGAGAGTGAGACTCTCATACCTTGTGTGTACTAAACATCTTTTTCATATTGTTTTGTCTGACTCTGACTGTTTCTACGTATAATCAAAGACTTCCAAGGATAGGAAGACAGAGGTACTGACTACCTTAAAGTTTTTCGGACTTCCGTGGATAGGAAGACAGAGGTGTCGACTACCTTAAAGTTCGAGGGCTTGCGGGGATAGAAAGAAAAAATATGATATTCCTATTGAGGGATTACCCTAGTGTAGGTAAGATAGACTTTCTTGAAAATATAAATCAAGGGACTTTTATCCAAGGTTGTTGGATACCCTTATCTTTGGGTTAAAATATTTCATACTTGTAACTTTTTTTGTTTCATGCTTATTTATGCTGTATTTTTACAAAGGAAGAAAGTATAACCTTATTATACTTTCTTTTTCTTTTGTATACTTTTATAAGTAATATTCTATATGATTTAAGGTAGAATATTTTCCTTGAAAACTCTCCTTAATTTTCATTTCCGGAAGTATATTTCTAGAATCTAGAAAATTTGTAAAACTAAAAGAGGTCTTGTGAATTTACCTTGTTTAACTTTGTTAAACATGGTTTTTCCTTAAGGTTAAAAATGAAAGTTTTTAGACTTACAATTCAGCCCCACGTGTAATTCAGAATCTAAATCATTATTTCAATCCTATAATTGGTATCAAAGGGGGTCTCTGAAATAATTATATTCACATAAAATTTTTCTTGCTCAAGTTTTCATAAATTTTTCCTTAGTAATTTTTATGTTTTTTTACAAAAATTTACTATTAATAATTTTTTGTGGAAAATATATTATTTTAGAATGGAAGTATTGAATGTTGATTCGATTGAAAATCTAAATCCTACTAGACCACCTATATTTTATGGGAAGGATTACGAGTACTAGAGAGATCATATGAAGACTTTTTTTATTAATACTGAAGTGGAAAATTTTGTTATGCTTACTGGAGATTACAAGATTATTAATAAAGAATTCAGAAACTTCACCAATCATGAAAATTAAGAATATTAACTAAACTAAAAGGTATGTAATACTTGGTTATGTTCCATGAATAGGAATATATATAGTCAGATTTCTTATTGTGAAGCTGCTAACTATATCTAGAAGAAATGGGACATTACTCATTTTGGTACATCCAAAGTTATAGAAACTAGAATAGTTGTGCTTAGATCAGAATATCATGGATTTCTATTTCCCTATGGAGAAACAATTTGAAAAGTGCAACAAAGTTTTATGACAATTGTTAATAGTTAACAATCTATGGGTGAGAAAGTTCTAGATGATGAAGTACTTGTAGAAAAGATTATAGATATCATGCCTAATGAGTGGGAATCTAATATAACAATTGTTGATGAGAATATAAAAGTATCTCAAATTACTCTTGATGAGGTTTTTGTCACTCTTCTTCAACATGAGATAATAATGAAAAGAGATGCTGCTATGAATAAGAAGAAAAATGGAAATGGAATTGTATCCTTTAATACTACTAAATCCAAGACTTCTGAAAGGGTTACAAGATCTAAGTCTAAGAAAGTCACTATTTTATCTGAATCTAGTGAAAGTGAACATTATGAGAATGAGCTAGCTAATATTGCTCGAATGATGAACAAGATGGTTGGAAATAAATACTTTCAGTATAGATATAAGAATAAAGAAAGAAAAGACAAGAATGATTCAGAAGTTACTTGATATGAATGCAAAATAGTAGGGCATATAAGGCCAGATTGTCCTATGCTTAAGAAAAATGATATAAAGGAAAATAATTCTGAGAGGAATAGAAATAATTACTATAAGGCTAAATATAATAATGTTTTGAAATCCAATGACACCAGGAGTTCCAATAGTGGAGACTATTCTCATGAATCCTTGGAGTATGAATCTTCTGGTCATAAGAATATTGGTCTACTAACCATACTACCCATTGAAAATAATTGTCTAATGGCCAAGGTACACAATGTTGAATCTATTACCAATGTATATTTGAATGCAAATTATACTGATGATAAATACTATAAGTCTTCATATGATAAATATTCTTCTAATGAAGATAATACATTACCTTCTTACGAAGAGGTGTCTAGGTTTTCTAAACTTCTTGAGAATGAAAATTCCAAACTCAAGAAAAATCTTGATAAAGAAAATTATAGAATTTTTATTCTTACTAAAGAAGTATCATATCTTTATAAAGATATTGATAAGAAAATTTTTTATTTTGAAAGTATTTCCAAAAACCTTGAGGAAGTTAATTCTGAGAAGGATAAACTTTCTAAGGAACTTGAAAATTTAATTTCTAAGAAAAATATTTTAGAGACTAACTATAGTTCTAAAACTAATGTTTTTTAGGATAAAAACTTAGTTATAAAACTAAAGTCAAAAATATTCTCCTTGAGGAAGTGTTTGTAAAACTTTACCCCTGGTAAGGAAAACTTTGACAAGATGTATTCCCAAATTCAACCTCTAAGGAATTGTTCTAGATTTGGTTATACTCATTTTAAACCAGTTTTTAGTAATAATTATTTTTTTCCTCAAAGTAATCAATTCTACACTAAATGTCAGTGTGTTTGACATTGGGTAAAAAATTGTTCTTTAAATAAAACCCAGTCTTTAGGTTTTCACAAAACTTATTTTTATAAGAAAATATGGATTCCTAAAATCTTTCTTTCTAAAATTTATAGATCCAAGAAATTTTGGGCTCTAAAAGTATAACACTCTTATTTTCAGGAAAATAAAGATAGTAATAATAACAATACGTAGTACATAAATAGTGTATGTTCCTGAAATATGACTCGTAACAAAAAAATATTTGAAAATATTATTAAAATGAAAGGAGGGAAAGTAACTTTCGGAGATAATGCTCAGGGAGAAATTGTTGGTATAGGTAACATTGTTTTTCTTGGAAAAAATTTGATTTCAAATGTTTTATTTGTTAAGGGTCCTAATAACAACCTCATTAGTATAATCCAACTATGTGATGAAGGTTACCTTGTGAATTTTAGGAATGATAAATGCTTAGTATACAATTCCAAGGATTAGTTTATTCTTTCTACCTATAGGAAAGAGAATGTATACACACTAAACTTATTGGACCTTAGGAGCCAAAATATACCTTTCCTTAGTGTAATGGAAGATCAATCATGGTTGTGGCACAGAATTTTAGGACACTGTAACCTTAAGAACCTATGTAAACTCTCTAAGAAAAGACTTATTAAGGATCTACTGAATCTTAGATTTGATTCTTCAAAATATTGTGATCCTTGTCAATATGCCAAGAAACATAAATCAAGTTTTAAATCAATCGGTGAAGTATCAAAAACTGATACATTACAGTTAGGGCATATGGACCTTTTTGGGCCAACACAAACTGAAACCATTGGAGGAAAATATTATGTATTTGTATTAGTAGATGATTACACTAGATTCACATGGGTCTATTTTCTGGGAAAAAAATATGAATATTTTTCTTATTTCAAAGTTTTTAGAGCCCAAGTTAAAAATTAAAAAAACCTTCCATTGATAACTATTCGTAGTGATCATGGAAGAGAATTTCAAAATTCATATTTTGAAACTTTTTGTAGTATAAAAGGTATTTCTCACAACTTCTCAGCTCCAAGAACTCCTCAATAAAATGGTGTTGTTGAAAGAACAAATTGAATTCTTCAAGAGATAACTAGAACCTTATTGAGTGAATATTTGATAGCTAAACACATTTGGGTTGAAGATGTAAGTACTACTTTTTATACTATAAATCAAGTTTTGATTAGACCTTTTCTTAATAAAACCCCCTATGAGCTATGTAATGGTAGAAAACCTAGACTTTCCTACTTCAAGGTATTTGGTTGTAGAGTATTAATTCTGAATACTAAAGATAATCTATATAAATTCGCACCCAAATATGATGAAGGAATTTTCATAGGTTACTCCACAACTTATAAGTCTTATAGTGTTTTCAATAAAAACACTGGTACTATTGAAGAAATACTGCATGTTAAATTTAATGAAACTAATCCTTTTGTTTTTAAACAACCTCAATCTATATCTTCAGATGTGTTTTCAAAAACTTATTATCAACCATTGATAGAATATCCTTCAAATGAGGAAAATGTTCAAGAAAATGTTTTAGAAGCATTTACCCCAGAATATTTTCTACCATATATTGATGAAGAGACTTTACAAAACCCAAATCAATTGTTTCTTAAGAGTCATCCTAGTGATAGTATCATTGGTGATGTAAATCAACCTGTAAGGAATAGAAGTTCCTTAAGAAATAAAGTAGATCATCTATCATTCCTTTATTAATTAGAACCAAAAAGCACTGATGAAGCTTTAGGTGATGATGATTGGATTAAATCCATGCAAGATAAGCTAAATTAATTGGAAATAAATAAAGTTTGGACCTTGGTTGAAAGTCCTAAAGAAACTTCTATTATTGGAGTAAAATGGGTCTTCTGAAATAAGTGTGATGAAAATAGAATCATTGTAGGGAATAAATCTAGATTAGTTACTAAAGTATATAATCAACAAGAAGGAATATACTATGAAGAAACCTATTCTCCAGTAGCTAGAATTGAATCTATTCATATTTTACTTGCCTTTGTAGCATTCTTCAACTTTAAACTTTTTCAAAGGGATGTAAAATGTGATTTCTTTAATGGATATGTTAAAGAGAAATTTTTTATTGAACAACCTCCTGGTTTTGAAGACACAAAACATCATGAATATGTTTTCAAACTTACCAAATCTTTATATGGACTTAAACAATCTCCTAGAGCCTGTTATGATAGACTTATAGGATTTTTATTACAAAAAAAATATGTTAAGGGAAATGATGATCCAACCCTTTATATAAAGAAAGATAAGAAAAAAAAATTCATTGTTCAAATTTATGTTGATGACATTATATTTGGTTCAACTCAGTAATATTTAACTGATTCCTTTATAAATATTATGAAATATGAGTTTGAAATGAGTATGATGGATGAGTTAACATTTTTCCTAGGTTTTCAAATTTCTAAAAAACCAGAAGGAACCTATATATCTCAACATAAGTATACTAAATATCTTCCTAAAAAGTATGGATATGACAATACTAAGAGTATAAGTACTACCATTAGTACCTCAAATTCTCTTGATCTTAATGAAGATGGGAAACTAGTAGATCAAACATTATTTAGAGGTATGATAAGAAGTTTACTATACTTTGCATCTAGTCATCCAGGATTAATGTTTTTAGTATGCCTATGTACAATATATCAATCAAATCCTAAGGAATCTCATTTAAAAGTAGTGAAAATAATTTTTCACTATTTAAAAGGAACCATGGATTTAGGACTCTTTTATACTTCTGGAAATGATTTTGTCTCAAAAAGTTTTATAAATGAAGATTTTTGTGGATGTAGAATGGATAGAAAAAGTACATCTGGAACTTGTCATTTCTTAGGATATTAATTAGTTTTTTGTTCATGCAAAAAAGTAACACTCAGTAGCACTTTCCATAGCTGAAGCCGAATATGTAGCAGCTAGAAGTTATTGTGATCGAGTGTTGTGGATTCAACACACACTCACATACTATGGTATGAGTTTTACCAAAACACAGATATTGTATGATAACACTAGTGCCATTGACCTTAGTAAAAACCATGCACATCACTCTCATGCAAAACACATAGATATTAGGCATCACTTTCTTAGAGATCACACACAAAAAGGAGATACTATTCTTCAATTTATCAAAACACAAGATCAACTTGCTGATATTTTCAAAAAATCTTTACCCTCTAATAGATTTGAATAAATTAAAAAAAAATCTAGGAATAATAACTGTAAGGTAATATTCCATATTAACTTTCTATTAAAACCTATCTCCTTATAGTAAGATACTCCTTTTCATAGGTGGAGTACATTTTCTTAATAAGTAAATTTTTTGTAATAAAAATTTCTTTAATCAAAATTTTCGTAATCTAAATTTTCTTAATCAAATTTTTTTCTTAGTAAAAGTTTTTTTAATCGAAATTTTTGTAGTCAAAATTTTCTTAATCAAAATTTTCATAATCAAATTTTTTTTCTTAATCAAAATTTCCAGTCAAATTTTTTTCATAGTCAAAAACTTTGAATTTCAAAAAAATTCCTTAAGAAATTTTTTCGGAATATAAAGTTCTTCAAGGAGAATTTTCCTTATTACTGATAATTTTCCTAGCATTCTGGAAGGTATTTTTCCTTTATTAAATTTTCATAATCATTTTTTTTGTATTTTCATTTGTCTTAAAAGAAATTTTTTTGGATTCAGATGTCCTTATATCTGAATTTTTATCTTAAACCCACAAAAGATTGGAACCTACCAAATTCCTTCTTTGGCTATCATCTCAACTATCAGATCTGATCAAAAGTGTTTCCACCATTGGATATTTTTGGAAAGATGAACCATTGCATAAAATGCCTATATAAAGACCCCCCCCCCCCCCCCCGATAGTTGTACCACATTGATTTTCAAGCCTTGTAATGCTTAAGCTTTGTCCCTCTTCTTAAGGCCCATTCTGAATCCTCAAGTTTTCCTCAATTGAAAATGTCTGTGGAAGCTTCTCCTCAAAAACAATTGTGTTTGTAAATGAAATATCTGAAAGGAAGATATACAGATAAATTTTAGTAGATCGGAAATTATTTTCTAAGTATTATTCTATTATCTTGAAAAATATCATGTTGAATGGCTAGAAGAGCTTGTGTGTATCCAAACCCAAGGCATAGGATTTGGTTTATCCGGAGTTGTTTGTTAGAATTATATGAATCCATAAGTTTCTTCAATGAAATAGGAAGAGATAGTTTTTTGTTTTAAGAGATATAGAAATATCTATTCCCTTTATTACAGTAAGTCTACAAATCTAATTGGAATTCTGTGTGAAGGTGAAGTTGAATTCTGTACCCATAAGCTACTAGATGTATCAATATAGTTCGATAAGGAAAATTCTACAGAGTGCCTTGGTATGAAAGAAGTGAAGACTCTGAAGATTATCCATCTCTCTAAAAATCTCTAGATTCTGGATTTATGGGATCAGGGGTTTCTCAATCCGAGAAAAGATGACAAGGATACCCTGAAGAAGAGTGATATTTATTCTTTGGACTTTCTAGTGAATCTCAGAGAGATTAATTTGGTGAAGTATGTCTTACTTAAAATCACGAATATAAAAATTGGACTCTCAAATCGCAAATAATCATCTATCCAGTTATTACCTCCAATTTTATAGTCCTTTTTCTAGAATCATTTAAAATCCCTTATAGTTATAAGACAAGTAATTTCAAGGTCATTTTTCTTAGTGATGACACCCTCAGAAGGATGAAGGTTGGCTTCAATAGTGAATCTAGAGAATTTTATGTTTTATCTGAAGCTGAATAGAAACCCTATAAAAGAAACCGAAAGTGGCTGCGACTTCCAAGAAGGGTGGTAAGAAGAGGAAGGTGAAGCAACTGGAAAAGAAAGAAAAATATTCTACTATTAAAGAAACTCAATCAGCACCACCTAAGCCAAAGAAGCAGAATATTTATCCAAATGAAGTGGTTTCCAAGTAGATAGAAGACAAGAAGAATAGGAAGGAAGGGGCATAGTTTTGACTTGGACCCTACTGAGGAAAAAGCTTTAAATTTGAAGGTTGTTTAAGATCTTGATAATAAAGAAAAATAAAAGAAGCAAAAGAAGAACATGTCTAAAGCCGTGATTATTCAATCTCTTCTCAAGGATGCTGAAAAAGATTATGAACAAGTCCAGGTTCTAGAATCGTTTTTGCAAGAATCACTTCCAGTGACTCCGGGAAAGAATATGGTGATTCCAGAACCAGAAGAAGAAGAAGAAGAATAAATAGTTTAGGAATAATAATTCGAAGAAGAATAAAAAAGTGATGATACAGATGACATGATAAGACAAGTGTAAGAATATCACAGGAAGGAGAGTCCCTCTAAAAAGTTGTCAATCCAAACTTTTGAAGCTAAATAAACTAATATTCTTTCACAAGGAAAAGAGGATAAAGAGAAAGAAGAATTGAATAAACCATCTGATGATGAAATAAGCAACCATGACTTCAATTTCGCAAGAGGATATAGTGGTAGATACTAAAAAAGAAAAATTTGAGGAAGATCAGATAGTTTACCTATCTGATAGTGAACTTGAATTGCCAAAAGTAGCATAGAGCATTCTAAAAGATGATAAGGGAAAACAGGTGTTGGTTGATACACCTAGGAAATTCATAGTGAAAAATAAATATGTTAGTGGTTCGTCAAAGAGAAAAGCTGAATAGATATAAAAATAATCATCACCAACCAGACAATCTGATTTGGAATCATCCTCTCTTGGACATAACTTTATAGTATAATCTTTGAAAAAGTTGGTTGATACCATTCCCTTGTTTCTGAGTATAGACTCGAGGTTCCAGATGCTTCATCACTCATTTAATCAAAAATCAGATTCAGTTACCATATTTATGGATAATTTTTTTAGGCTTGAGTCCGATTTCAAAGCCTTCATCATTGGATATAAAGCCCACAAAATATCATTCAAGGAAATCACAAAGTGGTCAAAGAAAACAATCAAATAGATGATAATCCTTAATGATTTAAATAAAGTGTGAAGGATGATTTTGACACCAAAGATGGAAATTTCAAATATCTTACTAAAGGTTTTGATAAAAAGTTAAGTCTCGAACAGACAACTCGATAACATAGAGTCAAGGATCTAAATGGGAAGCTTAATTCAATTTCTTTGAATTGGAAAAGGGAAAGATATCTTAGAATTGATTTTGAAAAAAAACTCAATAAGCAAGAAGATATTTTGAAATCTCAAGAAGAAATTATTAAGGATCAGGAAGAAAATATCAAAGCCTTTTAGAAGAAAAGTGAAGATCAGGATCAAATACTGAAGCATGTTGAATAATATCACAATGATCTTAAGAAGATAAAAACCATTGTGAAGAAGCTAATGCCGAATGGGAAAGAAGGATATCTTTTTTCCCAATCCGATCTTTTTTTATATTTTCTTCTTTGTACAAATCCTTTCAATCATAATGAAATTTTTATTGTTCTTCATATATTTTTTTGTATAATACTAATATTTTAGGTACCATTTTTTCCATTTACTTTATTCCTTTTTGAAAATCAAAATAGGGGAGAAAGGAATGATAAAATGAATAATAAGTAAAGAAAAGAATTCACTAAGTAAGGGGAAGTCTATCTAAGGGGGAGTTTTATCAAATAAGATTAACTTATACAAGAAAAAGGAAAATCTCATTAAGGAAGTCAAGCATATGATCTATAGGGATTTTAAAACCTAAGGGGGGGTTAGTCGTATTCACCATAATACATAAGTAAAGGGAGATATGTTTTTTTTATGTTCATAAAGTAAATTTATAATTCCTTATATTCTTTTTCGTAAGGTTGTTTGTGATTTCCAAAAAGGGGGAGATTGTTAAGTCAATAAGGTTTCCTTATGAAATTTCTATTCCTCTATGTTTTGAAAATCACACACTCTATCTTAAGGTAAATTATATTTTCCCTAAGAATTATCTTAATGAAGAATATTTTCATTCGCTAAGAAAATTTTATCCTTAAATATGTTTTCATTGTTCATTTTATTATCTCTCTAAATATAACTCATTTTATTCCTAATTCTAAAAATCAGTTTCACATCTAAATCCTCGGAATCCTATAAATCCTTAGTTATAGAGTATTTTGTTTTCAGGATCTGAATACTCTGAAATTCAAACTACGAATTCTCTGAAATTTAGACTCCAAATTCTCTAAAATTCAAACTCCTAATTCTTTGAAATTAAGACTCCTTATTTTATGAAATTCATACATTGAATTCTCTGAAATTCAGACTTTGAATTCTCTGAAATTTATACTCTGAATTCCTCAAAATTCAGACTCCAAAGTCCATAGAATTTAGAATCCAAATTCCTTTTAATTCAAACTCTGAATTCCCTAGAATTCAGAATCCAAATTCCTTAGAATTTAGACTCTGAATTTCTTAGAATTCATACTCCTAATGCCTCATAATTCATACTCCAAATTCCTTATAATTCAGACTCTGAATTTCTTAGAATTCAAACTCCAAATTCCTTAGAATTCAGACACCGAATTCCTCAAAATTTAGAATCTGAATTTTTTAGAATTCAAACTTGTAATTCCTTATAATTCAGACATTGGATTCTTTATAATTCAAATTACAAATTCATTGGAATTCAAACTCTGAAATCTATAGAATTCAGGTTTCAAATTCCTTGAAAAACAGAATCCAAATATCCATGAGTTATAGTCTCTGAATGTTTATTTGGTTAGACTCTAAACTTTATTTTTCCTTAGACTCCGAAAATTAGATTTGGTTAAGCAAACTTATTTTTCTTACACTTGTTATAGTTATGAAATGATGTCATACAATCCGTTTCTAACTAACTATTATTTGAGTGACATGTGTACAGGTCCCTCCGTTATTCAAGGAAAATATGACCATTGGATGAGGGAGTCAACCATTAGAAAAGTGCCTATAAATAGGATCTCATTTGAATGAGTTCAAGACCTATTGTTCAATGTAGAAATTTCATGTTGCTTAAGTGATTTCTAGAGAGAGATACCCTCATGACTTGGGCATAATGAACATCTTATTCAGACTGCTTCGTGTGACTCCAATTTTTGTTGTGTACAATCGGGGACTTCTGGGGATAGGAAGATAAAGGTATCGACTACCATAAAGTTTGAGGACTTATTTGGATAGGAAGATAGAGGTGCCGACTACCTTAAATTTCGAGGGCTTGCGGAGATAGCAAGACAGATCTCGATATTCCTATTGAGGGCTTACCCAGGTGTGGGTAAGATATACTTTCTTATATTCAGGTTAAAATATTTCATACTTGTTACTTGTTTTGTTTCAAGTTTATTTCCATTGTATTTTGATAAAGAAATAAAGTATAACCTTCTTATAATTTCTTATTCTTTTGTATACTCTGATAAGTAAGATTCTATATGTTTTAATGTATAATATTTTCCTTGTAAACTTTCCTTAAGTTTCATTTCCAAAACCATATTTCCGAAATCTATAAAGTTTGTAAAACTAAAAGTGGTCTTGAAAATTTACCTTGTTTAACTTTGTTAAACATAGTTTTTCCTTAAGGTTAAAAATGAAAGTTTTTAAACTTACAATTCACCCCCCCTCTTTTAATTGATCATCTATATCATTATTTCGATCCTACATAAATATAACTATAAATGAGTTTTGTACATGTGGATAGGTCATTTAGTTCCATAAGATTAAGGTTTAGTCCCTAATTAAGCTTAATTTGATCTTAATCACTTTTACTCGTATTTTTGGTAAAAAAAATTAATTTGATATTATTAGAATCTAAATACAATACTTATTACAATGTTTTATTTCATTTTTTTTTGAAATTAAACACACAAAAGTGTCCAAAATTATGATTAATACTAATCCTGCAGACATGATGAAATTACGGGTTTTTAAATTAGAAAGAAGTTCAAAAGTTTATTAAGTTTTTATATTCAATTTCTAAGTGAAATTGATTATAATTACCTAAATTGTATTAATAGAATTATAATTTATCTAATATTACCTAAAAATTAAAATATAATTTAACATTAATAATTATTTAAACAAAAAGTTAGTTTTTTACTAAAAAGTGGTACTTTTCACTATTTATCAAAAAATAAAGTTTCACATAAAAATCTCAAAAATTCTCCCTAAACTAATTCTGGAATTATAAATTCAAAAACGAAGTTTATTTTATAAAATTATATTTCTATTTGTGTTAAAATTAATTTTATTATTTTTCATATAAAGACATGAAGTGTGGTTCATAATTTTTTTAAACATATAAGGACTTTACCAAAAATTATATCTTTCATTATCAATATTTTTTATTTCTATAAATCCATTATAAAAAAATATTTGAAAAGTATTTATTAATATTCATATCAATATTTTTAATATCTATGTTATAATTATCTCGATTAAATAAGTATAATAATAAAATGATGTTTCATAGAAACATCAGTGTTGCATGTAACATATGTCGAGTTGGTGTTATGTGTAATGTACGCTGAGCCAGTGTTGCATGTATCGGATGCCAAAATAGTGTCATGTGAAATTAATTTTTTACTTAGTTCATTTAAAGACATAAATGAAATTTTAATTTATTCAAAAAAAAATATCCATAAAAACTTGGGTTATTATATTCTACCCTCTTAAAATGAGTTCCACCCTTAAATTTTGTCACTTGGGTAAAAACAAATGAGGATATTTATTATTTATAATATCTTTAAGTTCCCACATAACTTCCTCTAATAGTTTATATCTCTACAAAACATTAACCAGGTGATTGGTCTTATTTCATAGAACTTTCTCTAATCGATCCACAATTTCAACAGGTTTCTCCTCGTAAGAACGATCCTGCTCCAGTGGTATAACCTCTGAGTTCAATACATTTGAAGGGTATGGTATATACTTACTCAAGAGAGCTACATATAACACATCATGTGCTTGAGTGAGATTTGGAGGATGTGCCAATTAATAGGTTATCATCCCATTACAATTAATAATTTCAAAGGGACTGATATACCAAGGGCTTAGTTTCTATTTCTTCTAGAATCTCATAACTTTATTCTATGGTGAGATTTATAGAAACACCTTTTCACCAAATTCAAATTATATATCATGTTGATGGTTATTAGCATAAATTTTCTACCAATTTTGAGCCTCCTTGAAATGTTATTGAATGGTTCTAACCTTCTTGACCATTTCTTTAGTGATCTCAGGTCCCAATAGCTTTCTTTCTCCAACCTCATCCCAACATGTTTGAGATCTATATTTCTCCCTATATATGGATTCATAAGGTTCCATATGAATTCTTGAGAGAAAGATATTGTTGTAATAAAACTCTACTAGAGGATGGTTTTGATCCAACCACCTTTGAAATCCAGAGAAAAATATATTAACATATCCTATGGGGTTTGAATTGTTCTTCCAAACTGACCATCTACATAACTAGAAAATGGAGCTACTACCACAGACCAATAGCCATAGTTTTAAAACTGTGGCTATAGGTGGATATAGTCACGGTTCTATGGCCTATAGCCACGGTTTTAAAAATGTGTCTATAGGCCTATTTTCTGGGGCCAATGGCTACGGTTTTCAGAACCGTGGCAATATCCATGGGCTATTACCACGGTTTTGTGGCCTATGGCTACGGTCTGTAAAACCATAGCGATATGACAATTTTTTCGACACCCTATAGCCACGGTTTTCCAAAACTATGGCTATAGGGTTCCCATGCTTCTTCTGGAACAAAACTTCCTGCAAAAACATTGGTGGGAAGACCTACCACCACGGTTTTTAGTATGTTCCCATGGTTTTTATTAATATATATCATTATATATATATATATATATATCCGAATTGTGGCGTGGTGTAGTGGTAAGTGCGCTAGATTTCAAAGTGAAGGTGCAGGGATCAAATCCCGCTGAGGACATTTTTGATTTATGCTATTTCCACGGTTTTCTAAGGCTATTACCATAGTTAAAACCCTGGAAATAGCCACCTATATCTACGTTTTAAACCATGGCTATAGGTGAACCACCACGATGTCAAATTTGGAGGCATATTGCCACATTTTCAAAACCATGGAAATAGGTAGCTATTTCCATGGTTAAAACTTTGGAAATAGGTCAGGACCTACTGCCATAGTGATAGCGGCCACGATTGGCCAAAACCGTGGTTGTAGCCTAGGGCCACGGTTTTGAACCATGGGAATATCCCTTTTTTCCAGTTGTGCTATCTGAGGATGATAAGCAGTGCTAAAACTCAATTTTGTATCAAGTGCTTGCTGGAGACTTTACCAGAACTTTTAGTTAAACCTTGAATCCTAATCTAAAACAATGGAATGTGGCACTCCATGGAACCTTTCCACTTCCATAATGTATATCCTGATAAGCTGGTCTAGATATAATTCTTCTTTGATAGCGATTAAAGGTGATAATTTTTCAAGGTGATCTACTACCACCAATATATAATTAAAACCTTCAGTGGTTTTGGGTAGTCCAAAAACAAAATCTGTAGTGATGTTCTACCATTTTCATTATGTTATGGGTGATGGATGAAACATCCCTTTAGACTTTTTTCTTGTAGACTTAACTTGATGACATACCAACCACCAATATAAAAACTATATGATATATCTCTTTATTTCATCCCACCAGAATTATAATTTCTTGTTCATATAAATCTTCACACTTTCAAGATTAATAGAGATGGAAGAACTATGATCTTACTCTAATAGCTCCTACTTCAAATCTGGTATTTAAGGAACACATGCATGGTTCATGAACCTTATCATTCCATCCTAATCAAGTTTAAGCTTAGGAATATTTCTAAAATTATTTTTCAACTCTTTATATTCCTTTGATTCCTCCATAATCTTCACATGGATATAGGGTTGAACATTCATTTAAGAAATATATTATTTACCCTTCATTTATGATTTCTCGCTCTATCCTTTGTAAATATAGAAATATTGGATCTTTTTTATCCTCATTATGGAGAAACTAGAATGATCCTTTTGACTCAATGCATCAACCACCATGTTTCTTTTCCCAGGGTGGTAATGTATTGATCAGTCATAATCGTTTATCAACTCTAACCATCTTCTTTGATGCATGTTCAACTATTTTTATGTGAATATATATTTCAAACTTGTATTATCAGAATATATATATCAAAATATTCTCTATAATCATAATACCTCTATATCATTAATGAAAAAATTACCGTTAATAACTCCAAATCATAAGTTGGGTAATTTTTCTCATGAATATTCAACTACCGAGAGGTATAAATGATAATCATGTTATTATGGATAATAACACACACCAATCCCTTATTGGAAGAATCACTATAGCTTACAAACCCTTATCCACTACAGGGTAATGTAATAACATATTCACTGACTAATCTTCTCTTTAGTTCCTTAAAATTTTTCTCACATTCATCTTTCTAAAGGAACTTGACACACTTCCATGTTTACTTGGTCAAGGGATTATATAGTCATGAGAAATTATCCCAAAACCATCGATAATATACATCTAAACCAAGAATTCTATAGATCTCAGTTATCATGGTTGGTCTAGTTCATCATTCAATAGCCTCTATCTTTGATGGAACTACTTCTATACCATCTCTTGAGATTATGTGGCCCAAAAATGAATCATTTTCCATCTAAAATCAACACTTTGTAAATTTTTAGTATAGATTATCCTTCCTTAGGGTATTTATTAAAATTCTCAAGTGATCTTCATTCTCTTAATTTCTCTTTTAATAGATAAGATTGTCATATATAAATACTACCCCAAACTAATCGAGGTAATCTCTAATGACTCTATTCATTAAATCCATGAAGAGAGAAAGGGGAATTATAAAAACCAAAAGGTGTATCTATATATTCATAGTATCTATACCTTGTACAGAATTTTATATTGGTTATATCTTCTTTCTTGAACCTCAATTGATGATATTCAAAACAAATGAAAATCTCAAAAAGTATTGTGCTCCGCACAGTTGATCAAAGAAGTCATCAATATGGGGAAGATGATACTTTTCCTTGATTGTGATCTTGTTCGACTCCCGATAATCAATGATGAGTCTCATTGATCTGTCTTTCTTTTTCAAAAAATAGAACAAGTGCACCCCAAGGTGACATACTAGGCTAAATAAATCCATTATCAAGGTTTTATAGGATTTTCTTCTTCAATTCCATCAACTCAATATGGGTCATTCTATAAGAAGACTTTGATATTATTGTTGAACCATGTATGAGTTCTATTGAGAAATCAACTTTTTATTATGGTGTAAGGTTAGGGAACTCTTCTGGAAATACATCCACAAAATCCTGAACAATATTAATATCATCGATGTTGATTTTCTCCCCAACCATTTGAGATAAGAAACCCTTTTGAATAGGAATTAAGACCCGATATAATCTCTATAGGAAGTTTATACTTATCGTCACATTGATGGATGATCATAGGAGGGTTTGAAATATCAAACATAATTTTCCTTCCTTGAAAATTTATGATGGATTTATGTAGAGAAATCCAATCCATACCTAAGATGACATCAAATTAAATTAAAGGAATAATGACAATATTTGTAAGAATAACATCAACTTCAATCAAAGAGGTATCATATACATGAAATGTAATCATTATACCATTAGGGGTTTGTGCTTCTAATTCCACATCAAATTTTTTTAGTGGAACCTTAACACTGTTAGAAAATTCTTTAGATATGAAAAAGTGGGTAGATCCAGAATCAAATATGACATTAGAAGTTCTAGAGTGTATAATAAGTGTACTTTTAATCATATCGTTATCACGCCCATCATTAGAAATAATGATGGCATGAGATTTATACTTGTCCCTCAACTTAATGAGTTGTTTATGTTGATAATAATCACCATTCCTTAGGTTTGGGAAGTGGTTAGCATAATGGCCATTTTTCTTACACTTGTATCATTGGATTGTGGGCGGTGAATTTTGTGCCGCTTTTTCCCCACTTGCACAGTTATCTTGTTTATTTTCATCACTTCAACAATAAAATGCTAGATAGCCTTCCCTTACACACTTAAAACATTTTTTAGACCCCCTAATTCAATTTACTCCATGAATCTTCCCACACTTAGTGTATAAAGGAAATCTCATCTTCTTTTCTTCATGGTTTTTAGATTATCCTTTAAACTCAATCTTCATCTTATTCTCAAAACCATGATATTTATGCATGAATCCAACCTCCATTTCAAACCTGATTTCACAAAGAACAATATCTTCATAGATAATAATGTTTCTTATGTCCAATTCCCTTCTAAGACTTGTCTTTAAGACACTCAAGTACCTATCAAAATTACTTTTGGGTTTGATGATAATTCATGAATTGTACCTCAAAAGTCTCATGAAATTATCTTCATAGGTACCAATAGATTCATCATCCCTTTACTTCAACTCAAGGAAATATTTATATATATTAGTACAAGGAATCTGAGGAAAGTAATTATTGAAAAATAAGTTCTTAAACTCGTCCCAATCCATGGATTCAATCTCATCATGGTGCCTCATATTCTTAATTAGAGTCCACCTTTGGTCATCTTCACCTTCTAACCAATAGACAGCTAGAATGAACTTCTCATTCTCTTAACACTGTAGAAAGGAGAATATATTTTTAGTAGTATTGAGTCATTGTTCAGAAAGAAGTGTATTAGAATATTCTCTGAAATAACATGGATGTTGCCTCATGAAATACTCAAAAAAAATTGTTCCCTATTTTTCTTATTTGCAAGTCCACCATGATTCATAGCTTTAGAAAGTTTTGTGAGCATAGAAACGAGGTTTTTCATTATATCTCTAATAGAATTTGATTTCTCAGTAGAAAAAATCATTTAATTTTCCATCACAATAACCATTAAGGTTATTCCTTCGAGTTCTATCCATTGACTAATATCAAAAGGCATAAAGTGATAAATAGAAATCATATCTCAGAACCACATAATAATGAAAATTAAATTATATGATTACTCAATCATGACACCTTCATTAATCCATGACATATTATTTTTATCCTAGTTTATTCATAGGCAAATTATATTTAAATACTTCATGAAGTTTGTGAAGAGTTTGTGAATTCCCAAATCATATCCCCAAGGAGTTTCAAACCAGGTGATAAAAAATACTCATTATCATGTACCATATTAATCTGACTGAGGCCCAAAACATATTGAAGACGTTGTTACCCCTAGGTATATCTATGATAGATCCACATCCACTAATATTATCTAGACATGGATTTATTTCTAGGAAATACCTCTCTATTCTTCACTAAAATTCCAATATATTTTACAATACTTTTCCTTTTTCCTTAAAATTATCCTTAGACATGTCTTTAAGGTTATCACTAAAGTTTTCTTATCATATATTCCAAATGTTAACTAAACCTTTTCTCTACTAACAACTATAATAACTCAGTATTTACATACATTAACATTACATCACTTTTGTGGAATACTTATAACATTACAAAAATAGACACCCAAAACCTTATTATTCTAATTTCTTTGGAAACATATAAATATAAACACTAGTACATAAGTTAGATACATCATCCCCCACTAGTTTCTTATTGATTATAACCCTTCTTATACACATCAAAAATAATACATAACTTCATAACTTGGGGAAGGAATCATAAAAAGGGGTGAGCTAAAATGCTCGGTAAGGGTAAATAAGGGAGATATGTAAGCATAATCATGATCATGAGGGTAAGAGAACATGATCATGAAAATAAAAGGTCATACCATACATATAAAAGATCATATATATGATTCATGTAATAAATCATGTAATTTTATAAGACATAAATCATAAGGAAATAAAAAAATGAAGACATAAAAGTATAACATAGGAATAAAACATTGAATTGTAGAAAAAGCATAAGAATATAATATGATTTCCATGGTATCCAAGGATTGCTTCCAATACCATCTTAGTAGTATGGTTTCACTCCCCATACCATCTTGGTATTCATGGTTTACTCTCATGACCATCTTAGTGTCATGAGTTCAATCCTCATACCATCTTGTCACTCATGGTTCCCTCCCATGGCCATATTAGTAGTCAAGGTTTACTTCCAATACCATCTTAGTCTATCTCATGAGATAGAAATATTTACTCATTGGATTAGAGGTAGATATAGGTCCCACTCATATCATAATTAATTCAAACTTACATGTTCCAAAAAATCATAAACAATCATATCATAACCCATGAGATGGAATGGGTTTCATAAACACGTAATCATATCATAACCTATAAAAAATGATATAGGTTTCATAATCATTTCATCAAAATAATAACCCATAAAAAGAATCAGGTTTCAAAATCATATAACCCATTAAAGAGAAATGATTTTCATAAACATGATTCCAGGAAAACATAATCCACTCAGAGAAAAGTGTGAATTGAAACATTAAATAATTTTCCAATAAAGAAATGAGTAACACCAACAAGTGTTTTTGTAGATGGGAAATAACTTTAAAAATACTTTTCTTGAGGAAAATATCATTTCTTCATTGAAAATTATTTTTAAAACATAAAACCTTTTGAAAAAAGATCATTGAAAATTGATTTGAAAACATATAAAAGAATCTTTTAAAACAATAAATCATTATTAAAGCCCTTTTTCCTTGAAAATGATCTTTAAGGATCATTTGAAAACATTTTTTAAACTCAATGTCTCCCCACTTGCCCAGTTGTGCTTCTATCTCCTCTCTGCCTTCCCCTGCCTTCTAGGGTTTTCGTGTTTTCTCTTGGTAGTTATGTCACTCCTTTCTTCACCAGGTTTTCTTTTCTCTACCCAGTATCATCTTCCCTTTCATCCACCTTGCCTTGAACCGCTGCTGGTTTGGATATCATTCATCTATAATCACCCCTATTTCCACATTCCTCTTGCACTTCAGACCTCCACTTTAGGTCTGGGTGCAGGTGCTTCAGATGGATTCAGCTGGTGTTAGTGGTTGTGTCCTATGTTTTCCTCATCCTCTTATCTTGATGGTCATACCATCATGCTTGACCCCATCTTGGTTGGACACGATGCGGGTTTCAGGGTAGCTTGGGATGGTGTTGGAGGAGGGATAGAAGTGATCTCAATCTTTTCCTTGTGGTCATTGGACTCCCCTCCTCAGCTTGGATATTTCCTCTTTGGCTATTTTGGATTTTCATACTATGATGGGTTCAATTTGGTTCTGTGATGGAATTTTATGTTTGGGTTTGTTCAGTTTTTTCTTTATATGGTTTATCCCTCCATGTAGGTCCTTTAGAGCTTTTTTCTTCCTTGGTTTCGCATTCCACCTCTCCTCTCAAGGTTGGTCTAGTGTGGTGTTTCTCTGGAGCTTTGGGATGTGGTGCTCAAACATCCATCATTCTCCTAGAGGTAAGATCTTTGTTTTCTTGTTTGGTGTGATGGAAGAAGTTGTGTTTGCGATCTGGAAAACATCATCATTGATGAATATTTTTCTCATATGATGGAGGTCCTAGAGGAAGGTACGTTTTGGATATAATTTTTGTTAATTGTTTCTATGATTCTCTTGTATGATGTTGTTTGGTGTCAATGATGGAATTTAGATTATGGTTTTCTCCTGTTATCTAGTTTGTTGATATGTTGATGATGACTATGTGGTGTTATCTTTTGGTTCTATTGATAGTCGGTAGTTTGATCTGGTTTGATGGTGATGCCTCTAGTGACTGGTGAGATGTTAGTAATGATGGTGATGGCAGGATGGTGATTCCATCAAGTGTAATGATGATGGCAGGCAACCAGATGTGACATAGGCAGTGGTGGGTACTCATGACTTGAGGTCTCTTGGATGTTGTGTATTTTGAATTTTGAATTTTGAACTCTATTTTTTGCTACTTTGAATCTATAACTCATTCTTGTTGTTCTAGTTACCGCTCACCAATAAAGCAGACTATTTTAAAATAAAAAAATTATTAAAAAAACCTTTTTAAAAACAATTTTTAAAACATGGTTTTTGAATATAATATACTTCTATCCAAAGAGAGATATTATCATATTTTAGTTAAAAACATTTTCTTAAGTTCCAAAGAGTATGAAAATGGTACTAATACATTACTATATCATGAAATAACATAGGAGAAAAAAACTTGTGAATGTACTTGATATGTGGATCACATTATTTCATCAAAGGAAGCATAATCATTAATAATCATGAAAATGGTGAGATTGTTTCAATAAACTCTTACTATTTGGTAACTTGTAATCAAAATCTATAAGCGAGAAAAGGAAATTAAATGAAGCATAAAATATCATGGAAATAAGGAGATTAATTATATTACTTTTTAAATGGATGTATATTCAACTTGAAAAATAATTTAGGTGCATAAAAAAACATGAGTCTCAAAGAAGGCAAATTGTGATAAAACTGTCTTGCCGATTTGGTAACATTTGAAACATAAACCCCATTAAATAAAGTTCATAAAATGGATATGTAAATACCCATAAATTTAATTATATGATACATATAATGCATTTATTTTTAGTACATACACCACACAAAATATGTGAGTGGTGAATAAGGCATGTATCTCATAGAAATAAAAATGAGATGAAATTTCCCTTACTTTGTGTATTGACTCTCGTCATACTCATTCAAAACACCGATATAATAAATATAAATTTAATATAAATATTTTAAAGAACCATATTATTATATATAGTACCATATATGGTTTTATAATGACATTATATCACCCCCAAGTTAACAACCCTATGTTAAGGTTTCACTTCGGGTAATGTTCACTTTGTTCTTCGCATGTGTCTTAATTTGTTATATCTTTGTTTCTTATACATATATCATGATTCAATAATGTAAAACATGATAAAAATATTATTAATATTCATTATATTTTTATTATAATGATCTATATAATATATAATTATGAAATGAAATACCGTGTTCGTGGAGATGGTAAGTCGTATGTACGCATAATAGTTGTTTCCATTTTTATTGTCGTATTGAAAGAAAGAAGGTAAATGAAATATGTGTGTTTGTGTGTGTGTATCATTATTATAGTATCTTTATTATATCATATATATCATATATATCATATATATTCACTAAAACCACCCTTAATGCATTCCATGTAGTGTGTGAATGAAATACATCGTTTTGAGGGGGCGATAGTCCACACTTCTTCAAACAAATTTTTTGTATTTACGCAAAATGGAAGGTAAAAAGATATGTGTTATAAAAGTAATAAATAAGATTGAAGAAATAAAAAATATAATATATGACATATATAAATATAATTTCCATCATATTTTCTACCATGATATGCGGTAAGGAAAAATGAACAATTGTAGTTTAGTGAGGTGGTAGTTCATTATACACGTGACCAGTATGTTCATTACCCATTAAATTGAAATATGTGTAAGTGTAGTTCGAAAAATTAGCATAATAAAATAATATTATATTTAAGATATTGTTTTTCCATAAAAACATGTAAAAATAATATTTTATAGATTGTATAAATAAAATAAAAGAAATGAGTTTGAGGGAGGGTGTTACCTCTTAATTGGGTAACTCCTTTTGATTTTCACCAGAGGGATTCTTTGGAAGGATTTATGACTAAAGTGGAGATTAAATGAGGAAATAAGGTATTATGATAAGTATTTTTTGAAGATCTTGTCCAAACATAAGTGGTTTTATAGGTTTAAGGAATTGGAAGAGCTAGTGTCCTTTTATAGGGAAGGAAAAGGTCACACTTGGAATTTTTAAACAATTTAGGTGTACACATGTTCTTACCTAACAAAATTTATATAAAACCAACCTAAATCAAAAATGGAAGTTTTTTTGGCATAAATATATCCATAAAATGGGTTTTGGAAAAGTTTATAGGTAATTTAGTCCCTCTAAGATTAAGGTTTAGTCACTAATTAAGCTTAATTTGACCTTAATCGATGTGATTAATTTTCGTCACTTTTACTAATCCTTTTGGTAAAAAATTAATTAGATATTATTAGATATAAATATTATACATATTAAAATGGTGTATATAGGTTTTTTAAAATTAAACTCATATAAGTGGAAAAATTAAGATTAATGTTAATCCTGTAGATGGTACGAAATTAAAAGTTTTTAAAGTAAAAAGAAGTTCAAATGTTTATTAAGTTTTTATATTCATTTTAAAAGTGAAATAGATTCTAATTACATAAATTTTATTAATATATGTATAATTGATATAATTTTACCTTAAAAAATTAAAATATAATTTAACAATAATATTTTTTTTTTTAAAAAGGTATTTTTTAACTAAAAGGCAATATTTTTCACTATTCATCAAAAAATAATGTTTCTCAAAAAAAACCCAAAAATTCACCCAAAGTTAATTTTGGAATTATAATTTCAAAAATTAAGTTTATTTTATCAAATTCAATTTCTAGATTTTTCTAAAACTAATTTTATTATTTTTCGTAAAAGTACATGAAGTGCAGTTCATATTATTTTCAAACATATAAGGAATTCACCAAAAATTATATATTTCATTATCAATATATTTTATTTCTATAAAACCATTATAAAAAATATTTTAAAATTACTTATTAATATTCATATCACTAAGTTTAATGACTAGATTATAATTATCTCAATTAAATAAGTATAATAATAAAATGATGTTTCATAGAAACATTGGTGTTCCGTGTAATGTACAACAATTCGATGTTGCAGGTAATGTATGACAAGTCAGTTTTGAGTGTAGTGAAATCCAAAATGGTGTCATGTGAAAGGAATTTTTTACTTAATTCATTTAAAGACATATATTAAGTTTTAATTGATTTGAAAAAAAGGTCCATAAAAACTCAGGCTATTACAATATTTTTTATTTTTGTTTGGGTTACTGGAATAAAGGGATTGGAATATGTCAACGCTAGCGGTGGACCATGAGTTGGTGAGATAAGACAGCAATTTTGTTTGAATTATAGGTTAGCAGGTACATTAGGATGTTGTTCCTGGTAATCATTATTATACTTGAGATTATTATCCATGAATGGTGTGTATATTTGTGATTGATATTCATGGATTTGGCTCATGAACCATAGTGTAAAGAGACATGTAAAATTACAACATATTTTTCACATTTTATTTATATTATATGTGAAATATTTTGTGTGGTTTATGTCACTGATGTTATAGTATTCCGTTTTCTAAATTTTCAATAATTACTTATTTAGTTATATCTTAAATAGATTATGTGGCAACCCCAAACCTATGCTATTATATTTGGTGCACATATCATAATTATATCATTTCCAGTACTACTATCAATAAAATGTCCTAATTTCCACCATCCAAAATTTACAACATCAAATAAAAATATTGGATCACTTACATACTCAAGGACCTTTTGGGTTAATAATTTTAATGAATTATGAAAAAAATCATATATAATAATAAAAAATATTTATGTCGCCATTTTTTCAACTATTCCCATCATTTATTATTCCATGTTATTTATTAAAAATATAAAATAAAATTAATCACTAAATAAAACTTTCTAGAGATAATTCATTTAACATCATTAATCATAACATGCCGTAATTTTAAAAAAAATAGTGATCCCAAATTCCCAGGAAAGATAGACATAAGCATTAACAATGAATGTCATGATTGAGAAAAATATGAGAATAAGGGTATGATGACATAATCAAAAAGAATGAGCATAAAATAAGATAATTGATTGGATTTAATAAATTTATTATTAATTAGGATACATGTAATAAATCATTAACAATATACAATTGACATATAAGTCAACAATTATGATCCATTTGAAAACAATACATCAGTAATTATCCATTAGAACTCATAAAAATCATTGAAAAATAGTATAGGTGTCATGGAACATCAAACATTAAATATAGAGTTACCTAAATGGATAATTCACATACCTATTTGGAGTAACCTATAACTGATAAAATCTTTTATCTCTTAGGTGTAACTAATAATTAGTTTACTTTTTCATCTCTAATTAGTAACATAACTCCATTTTTTATTAGGTGTAACAATAATCTAGTTTACTCTATCTCATTAACCATTGAATTAGAGAGATATAATGGAACCTCCAAACACTTATCAAAGAAGGTCCCATAATAATTTTGGATTACTCTCAAATACCACATTCTTTAATAATTTCAATGTACCGTATCATAAAATAAAACACATGGATTCATCAAATTCATCAAAACAATCATGGATTGATTTACCAGTGTAAATGAGAGTTTTTCCCTAAAAATACATTTTAAATAGTCACATTCAATATAGTTAAAGGATAAGGATGGTATCATTACAAAATATCCCTAGTAAATCATAAGTAACATGAAGGGTTTTTTCTATTCATGAACCTAAATACCATTAAAATATCATTAAAAACATTCTAGAGGAATATTCTCTTTCTATGTTGATAATCAATAATAAAAATTAAAAATCTAAAAAATAATATAAAAAATATTTTCATTTAATATAACCTTGGAAAATTTTAAAGTATGAATTAATGAAAAAAGATTCAACATGAAAAAAATGGTGGTTAAGATATATATGATAAAATAAAGCATTCATTTCACACTTTTTTAAAGAATATAAAAATGTGTCATATGTACAATGTTAAAAATATTCCTTTCTTGAACCTTTGTATATAATGTTAGTGACACATGAAAATTACATTACAAAATCACTTATATATATATATAATAATATTTATGAAAAATATTTAGAAAACATGGATATGGAAGAAAAATATTCACAATGAAAGAGAAGATACATGATTGGTATCTCTTACAAAAAGTATTATTTATGTTTCTATAATCAGATAAAGGAAATGAAAATTAAATATGTAAACCATATTACCCACATAAGGAAAATAAAATAGATGATTTTTATGAAAATAATATTATATGATCTATAGTGAACCTGTATTTTTAATAAATAAATATCAAATTGATTTATATGAATATTCAGTACATTTCACAAACAAATTCCCAAGGACTGATGTTTTACTATCAATATATACTAGGTATATAATCTTCTTATTTAGTGAATGATCTTTAATATTTCCCACAGTAATAATCCCATTTTGTATTCTTTATAAGCATACTCTGTATAAAATCTTTCTTACTAACATGGGTAAGGGTAACATAAGAAAGGATGAGTTCATATGCTCTGTGAAGGTAAACAATGGAGATATCAATATATCATGTGCATATGGGTCTGAGAACATGAGAATAACATCAGAAAAACCATTCCCTACATACCATAGATCACAAAAATGGGTCATCACATAAGTCTTGGAATTTCATAATAAGTGAATCATAATAGAATTAATGACCGTAATTGATAAGGGTATTATATTTACAACATGAATAAATTTGTGGAATACAAGTAATTTTATAAAATTGTGAACATGATTTAATAGAGACACATTCACTCATTACATTAAAGAAGTGAAATCAATCCCTTAAAAAAACTTATGGACACAAATTTAGTTCAATGTATAACCATATGAAAATGTTATAAGATCAATGCATATACTTATGGACATGAATGCAAGTCCTTGAATAACCTTATGGACATGAAATAAGGTCCACATATAACATTTTTAACATTAAATAATTTTTATTTTTAACATAATTAACTATTTGGTTATACATCATCACCCAATTCATTAGAGTAATATTTAAGTTCCACAATTCATGGTAATTATATAACCACCATCCTCAGTTATAACCTAACAACATTCAAATAATGAAAATCATACATATTTATGCCACAAGATTATAAATTTTTCATCATATTAAAACTAATGATAATAAATGGGTTTCATGAAAATTTTATTTTAATATAACACATTGAAAGAAATAAGTTTCATAAAAATCTTGTCATCATAAACATAAACCATTCCGAGAAAGAATAAGAGAGTCATCCTTAGATCAAATCCCCAGTAATGTATGAGTAACAAAAAAGGAAGATATCATTGATATAAAATTATTTCGATAGATCAATCAGAATATTTCTTTTTTAAAATAGCCTTTCCAATTTGAAAACCTCTTTTTAGAACATAAAAATAAATTTAAGACCCACTTCTTTTAAAATAACCTCAGTATATTATAAGGATTCTTTAACGTTCATTTAAAAAAAATCATGAGGGAGATTTAATTTCCATATTGATTTTTTAAAATAATTTTTTTTGGAGTCCTTTTCATAGAAAATAAATTTGGAAACCTATAATGGAAGCTTTAAATCATCGATCAATCATTATAGTATAAAATTCCTTTCATTCCAAACAAGTTTAAAAATATTTATTTCTATAACATTTTCAATAAAAAGTAAAAAAATCCACATTCATAAAAAACAAGATGATTAATTTGAAAGTAATTTTTAGAAATTAAATCATGGTTAAAAATGTATTTTAACTGTCATTTGACAATAATAAAAGCATTATTTAAAAAAATTATAAAAAATGTACATGAATGAAAAATAATTTCTTCCAAATAGAGAAATAATATTGAATGTTCTTTAAAATATATTTTCAATATATAAAGTACATATTGAGAGGAAAATGAAATGAGGAACATATATTCTAAAGAAATAACTAGAGTAGAAGAAAATTCCGGATTTTATATTGATATAGATCATTATATATCATGATAAAAAATATAGTCATAAAAATTATGATAAAAAATGAGATTGTAACATAAAATAATTATAACTTATGTAACATTTGAATTATATAAAACATAAAATAATAAAATTCGGAAAAAATATATATCATGAAAATGTATAAATTCATCATATAACATGTCAAATTAGTAGTATACCAACCACATAAAATAAGATATGTGCATAACATAACTTATGTCCCAACGAAGGAAATTTGAGATACAAATCCCTTAAAACTTTTGTAAATTCTAAATTATAAACCCCATGAAAGAGATGCCCTAAAATGGATATATAAATCTCTATAATATTTAATGACAATAATCATAAACTGCATTCTTATTAAGTATATACACCACATAAAAGAAGAATGTGGTGAGTATGGTATGTGTCTCATAGAAAATAAAAGTGAGATGGAAATCCCTTTCCTCGAGTTCATACTTACTTAAAATCACTCTATACTCTCTTATAATAATTATAAATTTATTATAAATATATTCTAAGACCACATTAATAAATATTACCATATATTATTTAATTATACCCTTTTCTTTATGTTTTATTAATAATATTTTTTAAAATCAATGTTGTGGGTAAAAACTGTATCATTTTTTAGGTTTGTTATCATTAGATAATATTGGTCATTGTAAATTATTGATGGTTAAATCACATAAATAATTTTTATTATTATATAATTATCATAAATATTAATTATATATATATATTTAAAATCATTCAAAACAATAGAGATAGAAATATGAAATTCTCCATTTATGTAGACGGTTGGTCATGAATACGCATGCACGCTACTTCCATTTTTCATCAAATAGAACAAAATAAAGGTAAAGAATAGTTAATATTTATATAATTATTATTATTTAATATATAAATTTATAAATATTACAGTCATAGTAAAACAGAAATGAGAATCACATCACATCAGTTTGTGAGACGGTAGTCCTCCATTCACAAAAGACATGTTATTATTTACCAATAGGTAGAAAAGTGAGAAGAAATATGGGATATTATACTTATATAAGTATTTTTAAGTCATAAATATCAGATATATTAATTAACTATTTCTTTATTGATAATCATTAAATGTGTTAGTGAAAAAAAATCATATCACTACATGTGGTGATAGTCTGTCGTACACACGCACGACATTATAATTTTACAACAGGTTGGAAGGTAAGAAGTTAAATGTGGTATTATATTTTAAGAGTTATTATTAATTCATAAATATCACATATATTCATTAAATATATCATTTTTACCTTCCATGTAAGGAATTAGTAAAAAAATTGTATCTCTTTGCGAGGAGGTTGTCTGTTGTGCACATGTGTGACAATATTATTTCCCCCAATAAATGGATAGTAAAAAAGAAATATGTGATATAATAATTATAGAATTATAATTATTTTATATATAACATATATATACTTTAAATACATGTTTATAACAATCTATTAGAGGCGGTGAGGGAGAATGTATTACGTCAGTTCGTGAGGTGGTAGTCCGTTGTACACATGATCACCGGCTTTGTTTACCATTTGAGGGAGGAGGAGATAGATATGGGTAATTAACATAACATAATAAAATACCAATATATTTAATATTATTATTATATTATATTATATTCTTTTTATGAGAAATTATAGTTTTGTGAGAATAAATAATATAGAAACACTTGTTTAAGAATGACGCCTCCTCTCGAGAAAACATACTTATGTTAACAGAAACATCCTTATTACGATGACTTTATGATCATACTAGGGGATCTAGATAATTTTAATTTAATTATATAATTTATTTTTCCAAGTTTTTTCAAAAAAATGATTTTAGATGTGTGTAGAGGAGAGGAGATAGGGTTGCCTTTTATAAGTGTGGGAGAGGCCACACATGAAATTATTTAAAAGAAAAAAACTATACATGATATTTTCAATTGAAAAAAGGATCCAAAATAGAAACTTTTCTAACATTATAGGAGATAAGGTCTAAATATGTCTATAAAATGGGTTTTTAAATGTTTCTAAGGAATTTTAGTCATTATCTTTTTAGTTAAACCTCATGGTAAACCCATTTTTACCTTAAATATGGTAATTATTTATTACTGATTTTACTCTTCATTATGGTAAAAAAAATTATTTGATATTATTATATAATATAAATTAATCTAATTAAATATATGTAATCATTCTTTCCTAATTTAATTCATATAATTGGATTATTTTTTAATATTAAACCTACATATTGGATGAAAATGATATTTTCTAGAGAAATATTTTTCCTAAGTATAGAATGTTTTAATATCCAAATTCAATATGTAGTTTATTCTAATGACCTAAATTGAATTAATAAATATATAATTTTATAAATTTTATTAATTTTAATTTTAAAATAATTATTATTATTTTATGTTTTAAAATCCTTTAAACAATAAAACAATTGATAATAAAAACTAGTATTTTCAGTTATCAAAAAAACATTTACCATTTTAGAAAATTCTAAAAAATTCATAATATGATAATTTTGGAATGCTGATTTCAAAAATGATGATAAAATTTTTAAATAAATTTTATATTAGAGGTAAATATTTATTTTATAATTAATTGTGAAAATTTGATAGAACTTTTATTTAGAAAAACTATTGTTTTAAGCGTACACTTGGATTTATTCTAATATAATGCCTAAAAAAGAAAAAAAATATTGTTTAAAAATTAAATTGAATATATAATATATAAATTTAATTTAAATCATTTAAATAAAGTTATTTATTTAATTTATGTATAATAAAAACATTTTTTCACACAAAAAAAATCTTTTTAGAAAATGATTTTCATTATTTTCAAGTAGTTTTTATTTTATTTTTAAATATTTTTTAAACAAAGATTTAATTTTATACATATGAGTAAACCATATATTATCATAATCTAGTTAACCTTATTCATACTCACCCTTCTAATGTATAGGTGATAAATATCATATTAAATAATAATTTAATAGTATGTCATATTTTCTAAGGACTATCGTTTCATATAACAAAATCTATTAAAGAATTTAAATTTCTTTGTAAAAATATTATAAAATATCATAGTGATGCATTTTACCCCCATTAAAAAAATTCTAAACAATTTTATCTTTTAATAGGTAATTAAGGGTTTGACACTTGAAAATTACTATGTGAAAAACCTACATCTTAAAAATGGATAATAGAACCTACTCCTAACAAAAATATAATGGTCTTCTAGAATAAAAAATAAGTTTTTGGATAAAATTTTTGGGAAATAAATATATAGATATGAGAGAAAATACTAACACCTAATTATTAGTTATGATTGATATAGAATATTTTCATGAGGAAGTTAACCACCATAAAACCACAAGTCTATGATGAGTTAAAATATCATTTATTCATTATAAATTAAGGTAAAAGGAAAAAAATTCCCAAACTCCTTTTACTAAATCTAAGGAAATTTTAAATATTAATATGAATAAGAGACAAAAATATAAATAATTGATTTATTTTAATTTCATATTCATAATCTCATCCTCATGTTGTGATTCGGTAAATTTACACTTTATCACTTACTCCAATAAATGAATATAAATTTTTAATTCCTAAAGCACTATCAGATAATATAATAAAAAAATAATGATAAGGAATTAACTCTATCTCTAGTTATCATAAAAACCAAAATGGTTAGAATAAAGTATCCAATATGGATAATCCATCATATGATGGAATAACAAAATAATCATTAAATATCCATTCAGAGTTCAACCTAAACCATTCAATAAATGTTTCACTATAAGAGCCTTTAAAATTAAAAAATTTGTAAAGAAATCCACTAAATATCCATTATAAAATTAACATTAATCACCCAAATTTCATAAATAAGATCTTATTTTTTCACATATGAAATATGTCAATACCTTGGTTATAGATTATCTATAAACATAGTAATTAAATGAATTAACATAAAACCTCTATGAAAACACATTTTCTTCCAAAAATTAAATATTTCCCAATTCATAAAAATCACATATTATTAATAATATTCCATAAATCAAAATATGTTTTAATTTCCATTGAGAACATAAATCACTTTATTATTAATTAATTAATAATTTCCTAGTTCATCAATACTGTCAATTTTACATCATAAAAATCATCTCTTTATCCCAAATAAACATCATTATCTCAAAATCATGAACATATTAAGGTTTTCCTTTCCCTAAGTTATGTGTTTTCTACAAAATATAACCTTTAAATTAAATAAATTTTCTATTTTATCAGTACCATTTAACGTATTCTGAAAAATACAAAGGGAAAAATTCTACAGAACAATCCTTATATATTTCATGATTCAAATAACATAATTATTGAATTCTAATAAACAAAAAAATCAATCATTATAATACATTCTAAAACCATTAACAATGATTTATAATAATATCCATTAGTACCTCTTTCCTTTCATATATCATTCATAGTATTTTAACAATCAATATAAACAACTTTATTCATACAGCCTTATTTAACTTATTCTTGAATATTCCCCTAATAAAATCAATTTTTATAATTCCCATTCTTTCCACATTTAAAATATATGACCACTAATTATGCCTTAGGTGAACCATTATCCTCATTTATTATGTTAACTTAATGTTTTATTTTTCTCTAGAAGTTAATTAATGTATGCCCTTCATCTCTATATATAAAACATATTTTCATTACTTTTAGACATTACCTTGAGTGATTACTCTCACATTATAAATAAATAGAAAAATAAATATCCATTTATCAATAGTTTCCACCATATGTTCTATAAGATAACTCTATCTCTCTATTTTTTAGTGAACCCTAGTGTTGGTTAAGGTGAAAGTTGTAAATCATATATCATGATAACTGATTAATCATAATCACAATATCCTTCAATCCAATTATCATACCATTGGATTTCTCATCAACACACTTTCTATCACATTTTATGTTATCCTAATTACTTCTGGTTATAGTCATTTATTAAAACCAAAATCAAAGTGTGAGAAACTATATTCATAGTGGGAAACCACATAACCATGAAAAAATACTTATAGTATCTCTAAAACATAACACCTTCATTTCAATTGACGACACCTTAGGTTTAATGTAGGTCATCCATTATTATAGTCTATTAAAGACCTTCATAATAGTTCATATTTAAAATGAGGATTAAATAAACCAGAACCCCATATAGTGTCAAACAATTTGTATAGTAAGGTTTGTTGTTTTATAGAAGTTTAAATTAGAGTCAAGACCAACATGTATTTTTTGAAGTTATTACCCCGAGTTACATCTATACAAAACCATTTCTACATGTAAAATCCAGGAAATGATGTATATCTTGGAAAACCACATTATTGATTCCTTACAAAAACATTAAGAAGGTATCATATACTTATGATTATACATACAGTTATCAATAAATTTTTATCATCCTAATTTTCAAAGGTTACTAAACATATCGTTTGATTCTGACCATAGAGACCCATGATTTTTATATGTAAATATCACATCTTTGTATATGATAGTAGAAAACCCTTCACAAACCAATGCCCGAGGACCATAATGATATAAGTTTCTTTAGATAATAGGTATACAATATTATTATTTTTTAAATTATAGTCAATATTTCCAAAAAATATCACACCCTTTTTTACTCTTCATAAACAAACCGTACATTAATCCTTTCTTCATAAAATGGGAAAATGAAACATATTAAATAGTGAGATTATATTCTTAAAAAAGATAAACAAGGGATATTTCCACATAACATGTGAATAAGGGTATGATAATATAATAACTATATCTGATAAACCATACCCTGCATATTATAGACCATAAACATGATTCATGAAATAAATCAGTAAAGTTCATAAAACATGAATCTTAAAAGAATCGATGATCATAATACATGAGAATATAAATTTTTCATAATAAATGTATTTGTGACATGCGTATAAGATTATAAAATTATGAATATGTTTAAATAGACATATTTTCACACATTATATAATGGACATGAAATCAGGCCCTTGAAAAAAATAATTGACATGAAATAAGGTGCACATATAACAAAATGTAAATTAATAATGGTCCATTTATAACCTTGTGGAAATGAATTTAGGTCCACATATAACTTTATTGACATGAAAAATGGTCCTTTGTAACATTATTAACATGAAATAAAGTTTAAACATACCATAATTAGCTTGTGATTTATCCATATTTACCCAATGCATTTGGGGTAATTTAGGTCCCACTTTCCATGATTATTACATAAAAAACATCCTTGGATATAATGTAACTACCTTCACATAATGATTATAATACATATTCAAAAAGATCATAAAACATTCATCATATCATAACCCATGAAATGAAATGTGTTTCATAAACATTTCATCATAATATAACATGTCAAAATAAATGGGTTTAATAAACATATTTTTATCATAATCATAAACCACTCAATGACTGTATAAAAATGGTATCCTTGGATCATATCCCCAGTAATAAAAAGTGAAATAAAAGGATGTCATCTTAGATAGATAATAAATATAAATTATACCTTGGAACATTTAATTAAGAAAATAGCCATTCCACTTTTGAAAAATACATCTTATAAAATAAAAAATTATCAGATAACTTTTCATTGAAAATAGCTGTGGAAACTTGTAAGGGAATATTTAAGGTTATTTTAAAAAAATTCTTGAAGAAAATATTGAATTTTTTTAATCTACTTTTTTAATCACAAAAAATTTTTAGAATCATTTTATTTTATAATAACATTAGAATCATGAAATATAATAATTAAATCATTGATCGGTCATGATGGTGGTAAGTAACATTCATGTCGTACAAATTTAAAAACAAATATTCCTTTTAGATTTTAAATAAACAGTACTAATAACCTCATCTATAAAATGAAATGAAAATTCATAAAAAAAATTTAAAAATTTAAACGTGGGTAAAAATTTCTTTTTAAAATCCTTGGAGAAGAGTAAAAAAAATTCCTTATAATATTTTTATAAAACATTTACATACAAGAAAAATTCATATCAACCAAGGAGATAAATGAAGTTTAATTTTACAAAAATAAACTTATTTTTTACCTCTTATGTAACACCTCATTTTGTTTTTTAGGCACTACCTTACTCATGAATTTTTTTCATCCTTATTTGGGTGTATTTATAAAATTATTAGGTATGGAGATCCTTTATAAGGGAAAATGACATAATGTTACAAGATGTATGTTTTTTTATTTAATAGATTTTGGGTATAAATGTGTTTATTTATTTTAGTAGTTCTCTCCTTGTTCAAAGAAAGTCCTGGGTGATTTAGTGTTTTCTGTAAAACCAGGTCTATTTTCTATCTTCTATAATATTATAAATTGTGTAAATAGATTTCATGATTTTTAAATGTCACCAGGCATATATTATTAATCTGTTTTAGGTAATGAAATTTACATACAGTGTATTGGGTCTTCAGACTATGTAATGGATAAGATCGAGTTTTTATAAAATAGGGATGAGTTTTTTTTCTCATTTTTTGACTTTATGGAAGTCAATTCATATATTGGGATTAAATTCCACATAAATATTAGGGATTGGGTTTTTAAGGATTTGTATGTGTGTTTATTATTTAATTCCTCTTTTATCCACCCTCTCTCAACCTAGATCTCACCCTAGAAAATTTTAGAGATATACTCTTATTCTAGATCATTCATTTGATGATCGATCATCAGGGTTGTTGTGGTGTAACTCTATAGGTAATAATCCCTTATAATTCTTCATTATTTTTATTGTGTACACTATGTTGGATATTTTTACAATTCAAATTCATGATCTCATAGTTTTTTCTATTGATCCAAATTAGCTTCTTGTCATTCCTTTTCTTTCAGAGGCTGATCTCATGGTTTCCAATGACAGTTGTCAAAAAAGGCTAGTTTTAAACCATATTTAGTAGGTGTTTATTTACAATGTGTAAATTTTATGAATTTATTACATTCTTGGTAAATTTATTTGGGTTTTTCATTAAAAGGAATTGATTTTTGGTTTCATGTGATTTCATGGAAAGATAGATATTTTTAACGTGGATTTATTTATAAATAGATTTGTTTTGATTTGGAAATGGGTCTTTCAAACACCATATAAATTTGGATTGTATTTGAAATTATTTTTATAATTTACAATATTGGTACATTGGTAAAATTGGATGTGTTTGAAAATAGACATAGGAAACCATAGTGTGTGTGGAACCACTAGTGGTTGTTTTGTTGAGATCAAAATACTATGGTCGGATATGACATTAGTAGAATCAAACATTTTTCCCTGATTAGGCTCTTTTATGTTTATTACATATTTTAAAATAGTCTTGATCCTAAAGGATGGTGTTATTTTCCATTTATATAATGTTATCTCATGTTTTTTTATCATGGATTGTAGCTCATGGTTTTTTAAATGAGGTTTTATGATATAGAATCACATGATGGTATTTCGTGGATATGTTTTTACCTTCATACCTTATTATTCATGGTTATGATTTCATATTTTATCCCTTATAATTTTAATATTCTTATACTTTAGAATATGGAAGGCTATTATGAGAAAAAATGGGGAAATGATTTAAAAATGGATTTGGGATTTAATAAAATTCATTATAAAATTGTTTTATATTAAAAACTAGAACTATTACATTATTTTTAAAGACCAGTAAATTTCAAGGAAAATTTTTTTTCTTAAATTCTTTGGAATTTTATGAGTACGCAGTTTCTGACGGCACCTGATTCTGAGGCCCGGTGTGCCCGGAATAATTTTCTGAAGTTTAGCTCAAGTACGTTCAATGAACGAATGAGCGGGTTTTTCTATCTTTTGAATCGGTGCCTGGAATTGAAATCTGAGGGCACCGATGAATTCGCAACACTGGTAATTACTTAAGGGGACCTTTATCGTAGTTGTGTTTTCACGGGAGGAGAAGTTAAATTTTTTGGTTTAATTAAGAAGTGAATAAAATTGTTAGAACAATTTTATTTTATATCTATGGTGGTTATATCCTACATGGGGGAGTTAGGGGTGGGAACCACAACCACCTAACTACCCATGTATGGATATTTGTGAGGTGGGGCCCACACTAGCCCCAACCTTTCACCTCCCCCTAAACTCCTTAAACCCCCCTTCATTATTTTGTTAACTCCTCTTTAATTGTGTAACCCTTCCACTTCCTCTCTCTCTCCCTCTTCAACTCTTGCCAACACACCTTAATTAATAAATTGAACCACTTCAATTAATTAATTAAGTGTTTTGAATTTTGAAATTTAAATTGCTTGTGTTAATAAAATAGTAGCATTAGCCTATTATTTTACTTTAGCACATGTTGTGTTGGGAGAAATTGGAGAGAGCTCTTGTGTAAAAGAATAAGGAAGTTCCTCTTTCTTTGAAGAACATCATCCTCCTGCGAAAAACGACGCCTCTTCAACGAAGAACACCGACTCCATAAAGAGCGACGACGTTATTTCCCTTCTCCTCTCTGAAACTAGTGTGGAGATGTCGTTTCCTCCTTGGACGCATGCCAACATCGTTTACGAATCCTCTCTCCGCGACGCCGTCTTCCGCAACGCCCGATGTACGATGTCATTTATTAAAGTAGGGTGAATTGTTTCAATTTAATTTGAATAAAATTGTTCGTTGTGCTTTGTGAAACCTTTCTCATCTTAGGCAGATTGTTATCGCCTAACGTGGAGGGCGCGGGCTGAACAAACATGGCCCGATGACCCTCCGTCGTTTATTGTCTTGTTTGGAATCGGGAAGCGGCGATGATTGCAGGCGGTGACCGCATGCCGGCCAAGTGTGGAATAACCCCAGCCTGCAACCGCGGGCCGCTCAACCGATGAAGAAGAACCAGGCCGAAAGAAGGAATTGCGGTGCCCCACGGCGCCGCGCTGCGAGAACCGCGGCCCGCATAGGGCGGGCCGCTTCGGCAGAAGAACCGGCTGGCCCGTTGGCCGGCTGGGCAGAGGCGAGCCACGGTGCTAGGAGGGCGCCGCGCTGGAGTACTGGCCGGCCCATCGGCCGGTCGGGAAGAGCCGAACCGCGGCGCCAAGAGGGCATCACGTTGAAGAAACCCATGGAATGCCCGAGCGGGTCGCTTGCGCTAGAAGGTCGGCCGACCTAGCTGGCCGGTTTGGGAGGGCGGCGCCGCCGGTTCGGGTAGCCCCACCCCACCCCTCGGACCGCTCGGCCTACATGTCGAGCCGCTCGGCGAGCCAGCAGAGCCACGGCTAGTCGGGTCGTGTCGCGCCACACCAGGTCGGGCCGGGCTGCACCATGTCGGGCCGGGCTGCGCCTTTTCGAGCTGACCCGGGCCACGCGTTTCACCGGGCCGGTCTGACATCAGCCGAGTCAGACCTGCCAAAACCAGGTCGACCCGACCAGTCATCCCACCGGGTTTAATGGGTCGGGCCCGTTTTTACTTAAATGGGATTAAATTAAATATTGTGTGTCCGATCGACGCGTTGTCTACAGCCTAGGACCCTTACGACGAGACGGTTCTTTTAGGATACTCTAAGTGAGTTTTGGATGACTTTGGATATTGGCCAGGTTAGAAACGAGGGCATTTCTAACCGAACCTCTGGAACGGAAAAGCCATTATCTCTCAGACCGGGCGTCCGATTGACGTGCCATCTATCGCGTTGAGTTCCTATTGACTAGATGGAACTTTGGGATACATCAACTATAGACTTCGTGACAGTTGATGTATCGACCCCCCCTTTACTCAAGGAGTAGACCCTCTCAGAATCGAGTACACTGTGTGCAGGAACCCAAGAGCTGGCTGCGACTGCGAAGTCTACTGAGCTGGGATCCTCCGTGGGTTCGATGACGATGACGATTGTACTTGGATCCTATGTGGGTTCGTCAGCGATCACGACTGTACTAGGATCCTACATGGTTTCGGAAGAGATGACGACTGTACTAGGATCCTCCGTGGGTTCGGCAGCGATGAAAACTATACTAGGATCCTCTGTGGGTTTGGTAGTAATGACGACTGAACTTGGATCCTACGTGGGTTCGGCAGCGACGTGGGTTTGGCAGCGATGACGACTGTACTAGGATCCTATGTTGGTTTGGCAGCGATCAAGACTGTACTAGGATCCTCCATGGGTTCGGCAGCGATTAAAACTATACTAAGATCCTCTGTGGGTTCGGCAGCGATGACGACTGTACTTGGATCCTACGTGGGTTCGGCAGCGATGACTTCTGTACTTGGATCCTACATGGGTTCGTCAGAGGAGATGATTCAGAGGCTACATCTAATCATCTCCACCCTTCTTCGTGAGTAGTATACCTGTGTGAGCTGAGTCTTGACTATTCAATCATTACCATTGGTGTGATTGAATTCTTTCCTGTGTGGACTGGATTGTACATGGGATCGAGAGTTGGATCTGAACTAGAATTGATGACTTAGGTATATGTGTGGGCATATACCTAAGCAGATTCGGTTGATACTTCATGTTTGTATCTTTCCTTTTTGGTTTATCCTTTGTGGATTATGGGAGACCTTTGGGGGTCTCGGGGTCCCTACTAAGTATCGTGTACTCACCCATGCACGGGCTATGCCTGCACTACGTTGTGTTAGATGCAGACGATGGACACCACTGATCGAGGTGGAGTCTTGTGAAGCTGGATGGTACCCGTGGGTGGACCACTAGACGGGACGTACACTGAGCGGATGGCCGGACCCAAGGAGCTGAGGAGACCATCTGTACCCACCCTTCAGGAGAGATATCCAGAGGATGACTCGGTGATTTTTGTTTTACTTTACTGTTGTTGTACTTTCATTTAGTTGTACTATACTTTCATTTGGGTTTGTATACTGGCCCATTTACTTTTTAGCACCTACTTTTGTACTCGGTTTACTTAGTGCTTACTTCAGTTGTGTACTCATTTGTGTTTGTTTACTTTTATAAAGGAAATTCCTTCTCTTTTATCAGGATTTATGCCTTTGGTGCAAGTCTCCAGCCCCTAGTCTATGGAAGGCGGGCTTGGGGTAGTCACGGCGTGGGCCCTGAGGACGGGGTGTGACAAATTGGTATCAGAGGATTCGGTTCTACCTCAGAACTCAGGACTCTGATCTTTCTTCTCTGTGAAGCAATAGTGTTAAGATTATTGATTGTGGTTTTCAGTCCAGGTAGTCCAGTGTTGGTGTGGTGGCCGACGTATCCATACACCAGGACCTTGACTTCTGATTTTCGACTCAGTGCTCGAAAACACTGATTGAATGTGTGTTTCAAAAGTTTTCTTTGTGTTTACTTTGTGTTAGCTCACCAGGTATACTGTTTGACCGTGGTGCACCTATTTCTTTTAAGGATGGCCCCACGAAGGCAGCCAGCCAAGGTTTCTAGTTACGTGCGAGATGGCAGCCCACCGAGCGACGAGGCCTCGGTGCAGGGCCCCATTTCAATGGAGGCACCAGCGGTACCTCTACCCGCTGGGTCATCGATACCACTAGCCCCAGCAGTAGAGAGTGCACGCCACCTAAGTGCGCTGCACGAGTTTCAGCGACAGAGCCACCCAGGTTCCGCGGAGAGACGAACCCTCAGGCAGTTGAGGATTGGATGGAAGCTATCGTCAGAGTCTTCAGACTAGTAGGGACACCACCTGATCTTATGGTGATCCTTGTTGCAAGTCTTTTGCATGCAGCAGCAGGTAGATGGTAGAACCTAATGCTCCAGGAGCACGATGAGGCATCACTACTTTGTACGGACTTCGAGAGCCTCTTCTGATCGGAGTTTGTTCCATCCACCCTCTGTGCGGTGCGTATCCAGGAGTTACTACATCGGCGGAAGGGCAGCATGACAGTAGCCCAGTACTCGGCAAGATTTACCAACCTCTCACACAACTCCCCGGACATGGTACGGGACCAATTATTCTGGTCCTGGACCTTTGAGCATGGACTGAGGCATCAATTCAGGGCTTCGATGATCTCCCTTAGCATTCTGACGTAGGTATGAGTACTGGAGTGAGCCCTTCTTGTAGAGAGATTTCTTGCTGAGGCGACGCCAGCAGCGAGGCCCACCACAGGGCGACACGTAGCGGAGTCTTCTGTAGTCGGCAGTAGACAGATGTCACAGCGGTCCAAGAGGACCAGGGCATCAGGTGGGAGACCTTAGGATACTGGTTCGGATGTGTGGGGCACACGCAGTAGAGCCATCCATATGATAGGTAGGCATTTATATTCATGCGGCGGGCAGGGCCACATGTCTCGTGATTTCCCGATCCGCTATGCAGACGAGCAGCAGACAGTTGAGGGACCTCCCATGCAGAGGTAGAGGTTCTACCGTGGAAGTCTGCAGGGAGTAGGTAGACGAGATAGAGGAGCTGGCCAAGCAGCGGGTGGTGAACGACGCTTCGAGGCTCCACCACCACCACCACCAGGAGGACCACCCCGACCACAAGGAGCTGGAAGATAGGGGCAGGCTCAGCTCGAGGCGGTCGAGGCCTATGACCACGGTTCACCTGAGATGATTCGAGGTACTATCTGTGTCTACTCCACCCTTGTTGTAGTTCTTATAGACACATGAGAGAGTCATTATTTTATTATTGTTGCACTTGTTCGGAGCTCGGAGATTCTGACGGATCCATTGGCTTGATCCTTAAGGCTAGAGACTCCTATGAGAGCAGACTCAACGATTATGCACTGGTGCCGGAAGTATGAGCTAACTCTAGGATGTGAGAGCTTCGGCTGGGATCTTCTTGTAGCAGCGTCGAGGCCTTATGACGTCATCTTGGGTATGGACTGGTTATCTATATTCCATGCCCAGATCGACTGTATTAAGCGCAAAGTGTGGTGTGTCTGCACAGATGGGAGCAGATTCACCTTCACCGGTGAGAAGGGAGCCTTTGCAGCACAGGATGAACTTACGCAAAGGAGAGGGCAGCCGATCACACATCAGTTGGCTAGTCTCATCCTAGGAGCGGTTGATGTGCGGAGTCCGATTTTTCATGTTGTGGTGGATCAGTATGAGGACGTTTTTCCTGACGATGTTCTAGGACTCCCTCCTCGAAGAGAGGTAGACTTATACATTGACCAGTACCCCGGGACAGCACCGATATCTACTCCATCACATCGGATGGCTCCCACCAAGCTTCATGAGTTGCGGGTACAGATGAAGGACTTGCAGGGAAAGGGATTCATCCAACCCAGTGTTTCACCCTGGGTTTCTCTGATTTTATTCTCCAAGAAGGCGAATGGGAACTTACGACTATGTGTCGACTACCATCTCCTAAACCAGGTGACCGTGAAGAACAAGTATCCACTCCCGAGGATTTATGACCACTTTTATCAGCTCAAGGGAGTACGATGGTTCTCGAAGATAGAGCTCAGGTCCGAGTATCACCAGCTCAGAGTTCGAGACGAGGATGTGCATAAGATGGACTTCAGGTGTCGGTACGGCCATTATGAGTTCTTGGTTATGCCCTTCGGCGTGACCAATGCACCAACAGTGTTCATGAGTCTCATGAACAGGATCTTCCAGCCTTACCTTGATCGTTTTGTCGTAGTCTTCATTGACAACATACTGATTTACTCAACTACTGAGGAGGAGCACACCTACCACTTACGGGTTGTACTGGACACAATCTGAGAGCACCAGCTTTATGGTAAGCTCTCGAAGTGAAAGTTCTGGATTCGAGAGGTTCACTTCTTGGGGAACGTCATCTCGGAGGTAGGAGTTGTTGTGGATCCTGTGAAGATCGAGGCGGTACTCGCTTGGGAGCCACCTAGGAGCGTGACGGAGGTGCGGAGTTTCCTAGGTCTGGATGGGTACTATCAGAGATTTGTTCCAGACTTCTCTAGAGTTGCAGCACCACTTTTAGCTTTGATGAAGAAGGGGAAACCCTTCGTGTGGTCATATAGATGCCAACAGATCTTCCAGGAGCTGAGACAGTGATTGACCAGTGCGCCCATCTTGAGGCTACCAGAGGAGGGAGTAGGGTACGTAGTTTACTGCGAAACATCAGAGATCGGACTCGGGTGTGTCCTGATGCAGGAGCGAGTAGTGATCACTTAAATTTCACGGAAGTTGAGGTAGCACGAGCAGAACTACGCTACCCATGACCTGGAGTTAGCAGTAGTGGTCTTCGCCCTAAAGATGTGGCGGCACTATCTGATGGGCGAGTGATTTATAGTCTACTCTGACCACCAGAGTCTCAGGTATGTTTTTTCGCAAAAGGACATGAACCTGAGATAGCGTAAATGGATCGAGTTCCTCCAGGACTATGACTTTGAGATAGTCTATACTCCTTGGAAGGGGAACGTATTAGCTGATGCTCTCAACAAGAGATCAAGCATTCAGCTACTTGGAGAGGTGATGAAGCAGTTAGCCACTTTGAAAATATCCTTCGTGGATAGAGATAGGGAAGATTTTCTACAATCCCTCACAGTTTCTCCTCCACTACTTCAGCAGGTTAGAGAGGCACGGCGTGGGGATGTTGATTGTGAGATGCGATGTGCTCAGATTTCCACAAGGCTGGTGCCTGATGGATTTTCTGAAGGAAGATAGCACATCATCCTCTTCAGGGGACGTACCATGGTACCAGTTGCACTGCATGAGGAAGTGTTGAGGGAGTTTCACACTTCCCTTCTATCATTACATTCTAGAGTGGCGAAGATATACCAGGACATCAGACGACAGCACTGGTGGCCGGGTATGAAGAAGGTTGTAGCAGAGTTCGTTTCACGATGCCTCACTTGACAGAAATTGAAGGCAGAGCACCAGGTACCAGTAGGCTTGGTATAGCCCTTAGAGGTTCCGAAGTGGAAGTGGGACGGGATATCCATGGATTTTGTGATGGGGATTCCACGTACTTCCAGGGGAAACGACTCTATCTGGGTGATCATCGACAGACTCACCAAGTCGCCCCACTTCCTTCCGATCAGAGAGAAGGTCTCAGTATAGAGCTTGGGACGCCTATACGTTTAGGAGATCGTACGACTTCATGGTGTGTCATCGTCTATAATCTCCGATCGAGACACTATCTTTACCTCCCGGCTTTGTAAGGGGTTGCAGGAGGCATTTGGGATGCAGCTATGCCTGAGCACCGCCTTTCATCCTCATACGGATGGCCATACGGAGAGGAACATTCAGACTCTCGAGGAAATGCTCTGTGCATGTGTCCTTGAATTTTGTCATAGCTGGGACGATCACCTACCCTTGGTGGAGTTTGTGTACAACAACAGCTACCACTCCACCATCGGGATGGCACCATACGAGGCACTGTATGGCTGACCTTGCAGATCATCTCTATGTTGGACTGACCCTGGGGAGTCAGCACTTGTAAGACCAGAGATGGTTCAGGCTACGACAGAGAAGGTGCAGATCATCCAGAAGTGGATGAGTACTGCACAGAGCAGACAGAAGTCCTATGCTGATAGGAGATGGAGACCACTATAGTTTGAGGATGGAAACCACGTTTTCTTACGAGTCTCACCTCAACATGGATTATGGAGATTTGGTTGGGGAGGAAAGTTATCTCCGCGCATAATCGAACCATTCCAGGTCCTCAGTAGGGTAGGCGGGGTGCTTACCGGCTAGCCCTTGAACCTCAGTTGCAGCGGGTGCACGATGTTTTCCATGTATCTCAGCTGAGGAGATACGTGCATGACCCGATGCATATCATCGACCACAGGGAGCTGGACATCGATGACAGGGCTACATTCATGGAGGTCCCGATGGAGATCGAGGATCAACAGGAGCGGGTCCTACATTGACGTTCGATTCCTCTAGTGCGCATTCGTTGGAAGCACGGGAACCTCTAGGAGAGCACATGGGAGTGGGAGGCTCAGATGCGTGCTCAGTAACCTAATTTGTTCCCCTAGTCTATGTTGTAGCTTTACAGTGACGTAAATCCCTAAGGTGGGGGTAATGTAAAGACACATAAATTTCATGTAAAATTTTTTTTCTTAAATTCTTTGGAATTTTATGTGTACACAGTTTCTAATAGAACATGATTCCGAGGCCCGATGTGCCCGAGATAATTTTCTAAAGTTTAGTTCGGGTACGTTCAGTGAACGAACGAGCGGGTTTTTCTATCTTTTGAACCGGTGCCCAGAATTGAAATCTGAGGGCACTGATGAACTCACAACGTCGATAATTGCTTAAGGGGACCATTACCACAGTTGTGTTTGCATGGGAGGAGAAGTTAAATTTTGTGGTTTAATTAAGAAGTGAATAAAATTGTTAGAACAATTTTATTTTATATCTATGGTGGTTATATCTTACATGGGGGAGTTAGGGGTGGGACCCACAAACACCTAACAACCCATGTTTGGATATTTCTGAGGTGGGGCCCACACGATCCCCAACCTTTCACCTCCCCCTAAAATCCTTAAACCCCCTTCATTATTTTATTAACTCTTCTTTAATTGTGTAACCCTTCCACTTCTTATCTCTATCCCTTTTTAACTCTTGCCAACACACCTTAATTAATAAATTTAACCACTTAAATTAATTAATTAATTGTTTTGAATTTTTAAATTTAAATTTCTTGTGCTAATAAAATAATATCATTAGCCTATTATTTTACTTTAGCACATGTTGTGTTGGGAGAAATTGGAGAGAGATCTTGTGTAAAAGAGGAAGTTCCTCTTTCGTTGAAGAACATCATCCTCCCGCGAAGAATGACGCCTCTTCGATGAAGAGAACCGACTCCACAAAGAGCAACGATGTGCCTTCCCTTCTCCTCTTCACAACTAGTGTGGAGACATCGTTTCCTCCTTGGATGCACACAAACATCGTCTATGAATCCTCTCTCCATGACATCGTCTTCAGCAACGCCCGATGTACGACATCATTTATCGAAGTAGGGTGAATTGTTTCAATTTTATTTGAATAAAATTTTTAGTTGTGCTTCGTAAAACCTTGCTCATCTTTGGCCGATTGTTACCGCCTAACGCGGAGGGCGCGGGCCGAACAAACATGCCCCGACGACCCTCTGTCGTTTCTTGTCTTGTTTGGAATCGGGAAGCGGCGATGATTGAAGGCGGAGACCGTGTGCCGGCCACGATCAAAAGAACCTTGGCCCAGAACCGCAGTCCACTCGACCGACAAAGAAGAACCGGGCTGAAGGAAGGAATCGCGGCGCCCCATGGTGCCGCGCTACGGGAACCGCGGCCCGCATAGAGCGCGCCGCTTCGGCGAAAAAACCGGTCGGCTTGTCAGCCGGCCGTGCGAAGGTGAGCTGCGGTGCCAATAGGGTGTCGCGCTAGAGAACTGGTCGGCTGGGCAGAGGCAAACCGTGGCCCCAGGGGGGCGTCGCGCTAAAGAAACTCGCGGCCCGCCCGAGCGGGCCGCTTACACCAGAACATCGTCCGGTTTGGGAGGGAAACACCTCTTGCCACCGCCAGTTCGGGCAATAGCCCCCCCCCCCCCACAGACCACTCTCGGCCTATGGGCCAAGCCACTCGGCCAACCGACTGAGTTGCGGACAGCCGTGCCACGCCGCACCGCACCGGGTCGGGCCGGGCCGCACCATGCTGGGTTGGGCCACGCCTTTTCGAGCCGGTCCGCGCCTTTCGGGTTGGGCCACGCATTTCACTAGGCCGGTCCGACATCAGCCAAGTCGGAACCACCAAAACCAGGTCGACCTGACCCACCATCCCACCGGGCTTAACGGGTCGGGCCTTTTTTTACTTAAACGAGATTAAATTAAAGATCGAGCGTCTGATCGACACGCCGTCTACGGCACTAGGACCCTTATGATGAGATGATTCTTTTGAGATACTATAAGTTAGTTTTGGACAACTTTGGATATCGGTCGGTTTAGAAACGAGGGTATTTCTAATCGGGCCCCTCGAACGGAAAATCCATTATCTATCAGACAGGGCGTCCTACTGACGCGCCATCTGTCGTATTGAGTTCCTATTGATGAGACGGAACTTTGGGATACATCAACTCTATACTTTGTGATAGTTTATTTATCGACCCCCCTTTACTCGAGGAGCGGACCCTCCCGGAATCGAGTACGTTGTGTACGGGAACCCTAGAGCTGGCTACGACTGCGACGACTACTGAGCTGGGATCCTCCGTGGGTTCGACAACAATGATGACTGTACTTGGATCCTACATGGGTTCGGTAGTGATGACGATTGTACTAGGATCCTACGTGGGTTCGGCAGTGATGACGACTATTCTAGGATCCTCCATGGGTTCGGCAGTGATGACGACTGTACTAGGATCCTCCGTGGGTTCGGCAACAATGACGACTGTACTTGGATCCTACATGGGTTCGGCAGCGATGACTTTTGTACTTGGATCCTACGTGGGTTCGGTAGAGGAGATGATTCAGAGGCTACATCTAATCATCTCCACCCTTCTTCGTGAGTAGTATACCTGTGTGAGCTGAGTCTTGACTATTAAATCATTACCATTGGTGTGATTGTCTTCTTTCCTGTCTGGACTGGGTTGTACATGGGCTCGAGAGTTGGAGCTAAACTGGAATTGATGACTTAGGTATATGTTTGGGAATATACCTAAGTAGATTCTATTGTTACTTCGTGTTTGTATCTTTCCTTTGTGATTTATCCTTTGTGGATTCTGGGAGACCTTAGGGGGTCTCAGGGTCCCTACTTAGTTTCGTATGCTCACCCCTGCATGGGCTATGCCCGCACTACATTGTGTTGGATGTAGACGAAGGACAACACTGATCGAGGTAGAGGCTTGTAAAGCTGGACGGTACCCAGGGGTGGACCACTAGATGGGACGTACACTGAGTGGATGGCCGGACCCGAGGAGCTGAGGAGACCATTTGTACCCACCCTTCAGGTGGGATATCTGGAGGATGACTCGGTGGTTGCTATTTTACTTTACTGTTGTTGTACTTTATTTTAGTTGTACTGTACTTTTAGTTGGGTTTTTATACTGGCCCATTTACTTTTCATCACCTACTTTTGTACTCAGTTTACTTAGTACTTACTTCAGTTGTGTACTCTGTTGTGTTTTTATACTTTTATAAAGGCAATGCCTTCTTTTATCGGGATTTATGCCTTTGGTGCTAGTTGCCAGCCCCTAGCCTATGGAAGGTGGGATTGGGTTAGTCACGGCACGGGCCCCGAGGATGGGTCGTGACATTATTACTATTATAAATTTTATGGAATCTATGGAAGTATCCTACTAAGATTTTTTCTCACACCTTGCTTCTGAATTTGGGAAGTTATAGATTTTTTATTGTAGGATACAGGTAAAGGGAATGGAATCTTATATCATGTCATCTTCTACTTTGGTCTTTTCCTTCATAGAAGGGTGTATTGGTGTAGACAATTGGTTACATGGATATTTGTCATAATTTATGGATTATCCTATTCATATTTGATTTTATGGTTTTTGTTTTATTTATTTGTTCTATGTTTTACTATGGTTGTAATTATTATTTTGGTTATATTCCGGAGTAGTTTCCTTTATCATTTTTTTACCTCATTGTGTGAATGTCGACATGGGTGTATGGTTTTTTTGACTCAGGTTGGTTTGTTAAAATTTGGTATCAGAGGAGGTTCAACCAAAAGTGTGTTAACACTACCTGAGTTTGGATATGTTTCTTAGGTAGATATGAGTTAGGAACCTCATAATTCAAATAGTAATTGTGAAAAGGGTCCTGTAAATCACACATATGTGACTAAACTCAAGATTCAATGGGTGTAAAGGGACTCTTTACTAGGATTAATACATTGATTTTGTGGTCATTTGGATGAACTATAGGTGAATTTACTTTAAATTGAAAAAATCCTTTTCAATTAATGAATTTCATTGATATAATTTATAATTTATTTAAATTATCAATTTTTTAAAGAATTAGTTTGAATTATAGAAGTGTTTTTAAGATTTTGGAATATTTTTGTGGTCTAATTCGTTATTTTATTATGTTTATTAGCAAATTAATCTAAGAATATCTCTTCTAAATATGTGGGATGATGCTACGATATAGGTTCTCTATGTGAGTCTTCTTGTGGACCCTTATTTATTAGTTTTATTAATATACACCATTTATACTCTTGGTCATGTGGGTGTAGTCAAACTTGGATATGTATGGCTCTGAGTTTACCAAGAATAATCCACCAGTCTTACATGGTGACAAGGGGTTATAGGAATCTAACGAGTAGATCGAGTGGATTTAGAGGATCTTTATCTCCATGAAGACTCTTAAAGAATCAAATGTGGGTTATTCTAAGTACATGCATGATGGATTGAGAAGGATGTAGTGGGACTCTATTTTTTATGCTAAGTTTCTCAATAACCATACATGGGATTCATTCAAGAAGATCAGTAATAAGAATTTTTACCCTAATATGTTAAATGGGGAAAGGACCTAGGAGTTTCTGACTATGGAGTTGTCGGACCATACCATTATGGAGTATTCCACCCATTTTTCTGACTTGGGGTATATGGTAGTGATTCTTGTCCTTAATGAGTATCTAAAGTATTTTAGGATGGATTTGGGACTACAGAATGATATTAGGTATATGCTAATTCCCATGCGCCTTTTGACCTTTATAGAGGTAGTTGAAAAAGTTGCATTGGCATATGTGGACATAAAAAAAAGATAATTTTTATTGGATCTTCAATTGGTGAATGTTTTAGTTTTAATTTATGTTATGGATAGAAAAGGAAGTGAAAATATAGACAATTTTATTCAGGTCTAGTTTGGGGGGATTTATCAAGACATCTATATATTGTTTTCTATCAGTGTGGGTGACTTGTTTGTACTGATATGAATTATGTTGGTTATCCCATAAAATTCCATATTTGTAAAAGATCTGGTCATCTGAAACTCTTTTGTGATAGGACATCCTCGGGTAGTAAGGAATCATCCATATTCACCAAGGGTTCACAGGTTCGTGAATATGCTTCTAAGGTTGGTGGGGCATATCCTCTGTCTAAGGGGGATGTTCATGTGGTTAAGAAACATTAGGTAAGGGATAACACTATATTTCTTATTTTAGTTGAGAGTGAACAAAATGAATTTTATGTTGGCCCAACTATACATAGTGGTACGATGTTTACTTCATTTTCAATGGTGATAGATTTTTTTGATAAATGTTCTACTCGTTCATTTATATCTTCAATGTTAGTTGATGTGTTTGAATTACATTTAGAAATTATTTCATACCTGTTAGATATTTCCATACCCTTGGGATAGAGTTCCATGAATAGTTTTGTGTACCCCAAGTGTCTAGTGATGATATTCAATTTTGAGGTGGTATGAAACTTTTCAATTCTTGATATTAACATCATTGACTTGATTGTCAGTATGGATTGAATAATCAGTGTTATGGTAAAGATAGACTATTATCTTCATTGAGGCTAGTTCATATCTTTTTATATGGTCACTCATGTTTTTCAGGGTTAGTGGGACTCTAGATTGGGAAAGTCTAGTCATATTAATCCTTATGCGTGAAAAATATTATCTCATTTTTCAAAGATGTTACTTGATTCATTTGACCATTTTTGGGAGGTTAAATCCATGAAGTGGTGTGTTCAAACCCTGAGGTCCTTATAAATGATTTTTCTATTTTACCACTATATATAGAGGTCTATTTTTTTATTTACCAACTCTTTGGTATGATACTGATTTCCATTTCATTGTATAGAATTGAACCTTCTGAGATAGTAGAATATAAGTACTATCATGAGGACCTAGAGGCTAAAGGATTTATTTATGATATTTTTTAACTATGGGATTTATCTTTCCTATTTATTAGGAAGCTAGATAAGAGCCTCATAATTTGTATTGACTATATGAATTTGAATTAGGTGACCGTTAGGAACAAAATTCTTTTCATGGGATTTAACATTTTTTGACCTTCTTTGAAGGGAATGTTGGTTTTCAAAGATTGAACTTTAGTTAGGGCACCACCAATTGAGAGTTTGAAAAAATGATATACCTATGAAAAAATTTAGAATAAGGTTTAGGAATTTTGAGTTTCATGTTTTTTCATTCATTTTGAATAACTATTATGCAGTGTTTATGTCTTTGATGTACTGAATCTATTATTAGTTCTTAGAATGTTTTGTTTTCATGTTCATGGATGATATTTTTATATAATCCAGAAAAATTTAGATATGGTCCATTGAACCTTGAATGAACATCATCTATATGGTAATCTTTCAAAATGTGAGTTTTGGGTCTGGGAAGTGAAATTTCTATAGACTATGGCCGAACATGAAATAGGATTTTTTCAATGATTCCATGGATTTTTATGTTTTATTTATTTTACATATTTTCCCGTAGGTTAGAGCCCAAAATATACAATTAATTTTCATTTATTTATTTTTATATCATAATGATTTTTATCATGGATTGTTTCTCACATGATTTTATATGAGGTTGTATCACATGGCACCATATAATGTAATTTCATGGATCTGTGTTTACTTTATTACATTATGATGCAAGGATATTATTTCCAATTTTATCACTTATAATTTTCATATTTATGCATCTGAGAATATGAATTTATTTTATAAAAACTAAAGATAAAATTATTTTTAAATGGGTTTTTGATTTATGAAAATTGTTTTTAAAACTATTTGGTTTTAAAATATATAGCTATTGTATTCATGATATTTTACCTTGTATAGAATTTTTAGTTGTATCCTATAGGGATTTTCTCTATCACCCTATTTTTTACTTTGGTAGGATGTATATATTTTACTTCATGATACAATTAATAGGAGTTGAATCTTGTTGAATTTTAGTATCTCCATTGGTCTTTGCCTTCATAGAGGGATTGATTTTAGGTGACTATTGGTCACATGGAGAATCTCTATACTCTATGGTTTTCATTTTTTGTTTGTATTTTATGTTTTTTATTATTTATTTTATTCTCATTATAATATGGTTGTATGAATTTTTGTTAATATTGAATAATTTTTCCCTTTATCTTTATTTTACTTCACCATGTGACATCCAGCTCGGGTGTGTGGTTTAGTTGACCTGGGTTGGTCTGTTATATCTTGAGTACATAAAGATAGAAAATTTAAAGGAAAATAATTTATTGTAAATAAATAACCATAGGATAATAATATCCATCAAATTCCTGTGATATACATTGTAATATAACATCATCAGAAACATAGATATAAACAATCACATTAAATAATAAATTTATAACAAAAAATCACTACTACTTTGTTAACATTTCAATTGTATGAACCTTGATAGAATAACATTAAAAAATATTAAATATCATTAAAATAATGAAAATCATCATATTAAATTTCAAATGGTCACTAAATACACCTCATAAAAGAATATATGTGCATAACATAACTTATTCCCCAAATAAGGAAATTTGGGACAAAAATCCATTACCATATTGGTAAAATTTCAACCGTAAACACCATGAATGATAGATCCTAAAATGGATATGTAAATCCCTATATTTTTTAGGAGAATGATCCTAAAATACATTCATGGTATGTATATTCACCACATAAAATAAAAATGTTGTGAATATGGAATGTTTCTCATAGAAAATAAAAGTAAGACAGAAATCTCTTACCTCAAGTTTGTAATACATTGAAATACTTCTAAAATAATGTATAGTAAATATAAGTTTATTATAAATATATTCCAGGACCATAATAATATATATAATACCTTATATTATTTAATTATACCTTTTTATCACTCATTGATTAAAAATACTATCTTAAAATTAATGTTTCAGTTAATAACTACTTCGTTATTCATGTAAGTTATCATTTGGTAATTTTGGTCCTTATAATTTTTTAATGGGAAAAATGAGATTTATAATTATGATATAAATATAATAAATGGTAATTATATATATAAATAAAATAATTCATTAAAGTTATAGATATAATCATGTAATGCACCATTCATGGAGATGGTAGAATATACATACGCGTGAATGTTGCATCTATTTTTCAAAAGATTTAATGAAATGAAGGTAAATAGTAATTCAACACAAAAGAGTAATTATGATTTAATATATATAATATATATTATAAAAATATATCCTTATTAAAATTACTTTAAATGGAAATTAAAAACACAATGCATAGGTTTTTGAGACAGTAGTGCACCATACACCGGAGCGACATTATTTTTTTCAAATGGTTTGGAAGGTAAGAAGTCAGATGTGATATTGTATCTAAAAAATATTTTTATGTAATCATTATAAAATATATTCATTAAATTTATCCTTAATTCCTTCCATGTAAATAATTAGTGAAAATGAATCACATAGCTTAACAAGGTAGTAGTATGTCGTACACACGACTGGTATTATTCTCTTCCAATGGGTTGGAAGGTAAGAAGTTTGATGTGATATTATATTTAAATAAGTATAGTTAGGTTATAAAATCACATATATTCATTAACATTATCATTTTTACATTATTTTGTTATGTTATTTAATTAAAAATCACATCACTTCGTGAGGAGTGAGTCTGCCATATGCTAGGGAAACATTATCATATACCCCATAGAAGATAATTTTACAACGTGTAAGTGAAATTAAATTCCACGAAGTATTATTATCTTAAAAATATCATATATCTAATTTAAATCCATATTTATAACAATATTTTAGAGTAGGTGATGGAAAATGAATTATATCTATTTGCGAGGTGGTAGACCATCATACACACAATAAACAGTTTTGTTTCCCATTTAAGGGAAGAGGAGATGGATATGGGTCATTAAAATAACATAATAAAATATAATTATATTTATTATACATAGGATACAATATTATCATGTCTTTATAATATTTTATGTAGGTTGAATAATAAATAAAACATAAACTCTTGTTTATGAATGATACCTCTTCTTCAAACTATCTTCTTATTTTTTCACCAAAAGAATTCATAGGATGACATTATGACCACAATAGATGTTATATGTATTAAGGGAGGAATAAATTAAGGGATTTGATAAGTTCATTATAGACATAAATGATTTTCTATGTGTTTATATGATAGGATAGGGTGGTGGTTAATATGTGGTGGAGAGGACATGTATGTAATTTTTGAAAATAAAAAAAAGTGTTACAACCATTTTCACATTCTGGGAGGATTCAAATTAGAAAACTCATGAACGTAATATGATATAAGGTCAAATTATGTCCATGTAATGGGTTTTGGATAAGTTTCTAGTTTAATTAACCACCTATCTTTTTAGTTTAACCCTGTAGTAAACCCATTTTAACCTTATCCATGATAATTAATTTTTACTATTTTTACTATTCATTATGGTAAAAAATTATGTTGAACTTATTTAAAAAAAATAAATTTTTTTGATTCAAAATACATAATAATTTTTTAAATTAAATTCATATAAGTGAAATAATTTAAATTAATATTATACTCACAGACATGAAAAAATATGTTTTCCAAAGTGAAAATTTTAATAAGAATATATTATTTTCATATCCAATTTTACTATGAAATTTAATAAAATTACATATATATCATTACTTAACATATTATTAAGCTAATTTAAATTTTAAAACCATATATAAATAATATTTTTGTTCTTAAATTTATTAAACCCAATGATAACTCTTAATAAAATTAATATTTTTCACTATTCACTAAAAATTATCTATTTAGAAAATTCAAAAATATCGAAAACTATAATTCTAGAATGTTTATTTCAAAAAATAATTTAATTTTTTCAAAAAAAAATTATTTTATTGTGAAAATTTAATTTTAAAAATAATTACTTAAAATGAGAAAAATAACTTTTTGGAAAAAACATTTCAACTTAAATTTAGATTCATTCTTATCTCATACTAAGAAAACACATATGATGAATGTTAAAACATTTTATTTCATATATAAGATATTAATTTAATTACATTCACTCTTCAAATGTGATTTATTTAATTTATTAACATAAAATTCATCATTGTGTAAAAATATTTTTTTCATAAAAAAATATTTATTTTTAAATGGTTTTTATTTTTATTTTAAAAAATTTGGTAAAAATATAATTCATTTATTATATATTTTTAAACAATATATTTAAGGAAAAATTATTAATCCTAACCATACCCTCCATTCCAAAGACAATTTGATAACTATCATGTAAAATAATAACATTTCAATAGCATATTTCTTTTCATTTAAACTCAGCATTGTATGTAACATGAGCTATCAAATAATTAAAATTTAATTTAAAAAAAACTTCATAAAACCTCATGGTGTTACATGATCCCTCACAAAGGTAATTTTAGCATTTACATTCATTAATTAATATAATATTTCACAATAAAATTTATTAATATTTTGGTGTCTTTTGAATATTAAGGTCTTGAGAGATTTGAATTCAAATGAAACATTAAAAACAATGAATATAATGAGATCTGGTATATAAATTTTCATAGGGTAGTTTATAAACCTTAAAATAGAATATAGGTGAATAACATAAACATATGTCCCCAAGAAGGAAATTTTTATATTAATATCCATTAAAATAATCATATCATTGTATTTAGAATTAATGAATGGAATGACTATGTGTTACAAATATAAATCCCTAAAAACCCATGAAAATATTACATAAAGAAAGTTTATTTCAGTAATAATCATGGAAAAATATAATATATTAAGAAGGGATATAACCCAATTAATGGAAATTTATTTAACAAACACCTTAACTAGTTCCCCCACTTGACATATAAGTTATTTATATTCCTGAATAATAAACTATTTTTAATTATTTAATTGATTAATAACCTTTTTTAATTTTATTATTCACTTGATTTCACAATAGTTCATTTCATAATTAATTACTTAATAAATAATTTTTATCTTGGGAGTTTTGATAATGTTTATTATACATGTTGAAAATGACTTTTTGAGATGAACTATGGTCAAAAGATTAACGGTTGTAACATCTATAGAATCATATTTATGATTGAATAATAATTTTTTATGTTAATAACATTTCTATAATAATACATAAAAGGACGGCATGAAAAATGAAACACTTCATTTCATGGAGATTTTAATCCCCACATACACATGAATAAAATTCTCATTTATTAATGATTTTGTGGGAAAAAATTATGTTTGATTTAAAGATTCAAGACAGAGGGCTATATCATCAATATAATATTAATTATTTTAATAAATTTATATATCCATCCATGTGAGGCTATGAAGGAAACTAAAATATATCATCTCACAAGGTGGTGGTATGCACATACACATGTGCGAGGTTTTTTTCATTTGGATTATAATGAATGAATTAATAAATTTATTTTTACAAACTATAACAGAACATATATCATATATATCATATTATTTCATTTTTATGGGTCATTTTGACTATACATTAGTTATAGTGATAGGAAATTTAATTACAACATTTCACAAGCTTGTAGTCCATTATGAAAGAGAACTATGGTTTTATTTACAATTTGATAAGAAAGAAAATTAATTAAGGTTAAAAAGTCAACAAAATAAAATCTCATAATAAGTTAGATACTTATTTTATTATATCAAACTGGTTGTAAAAGTGTTTTTTATATATAATAATAATGAAAACAAAATCATTCAATTAAATGTTATACCTATTCTTTAGAAAAACTCCTTTGATTTGCACTGTAATCCCTTTAAGGTTAGTATTCTGCCCAGAATATGACCTCTCAGAAATGGGAAGAGATATTATAAGGGGATTTATTTAAACTATATCTTAAATAAATGGTTCTTGAATTGTGTATAGGAGATGAGATGGAGGTTCCTTTTACAGGTGAGTGAGAGGACACAATATATATATTTTAAAATATTTAGATATTATAAAGTCATTTTAATGGAAATGTGACCCAAAATTTTTACAATTTTTAGATTCAGATCCCAATGGTAGAAATACATAAAATAAATAGTATTTAAATATTTCTTGGTTATTATAATCCCTATCACTTTATTTTAACCCTCAATAATCCAATTTTAACCCTATCAATGGTAATATTTTTTTCATTTTTTATATTTCATAATGTCCAAAAATTAAGTTAATCTTACTATATATTGTTAATTATTAGTATTTAAAATGTGGAATAAATTTTATATAATCATATTCAATGAATTTTTTGAATTAAATTTGAAAATAAACTTATAAAATATGATGAAAAGTGGATTTCCAGAATAAAAATTGTCTTTTGAAATATAAAATGTGTTTTTACTAAAATAAAGAATTAAATTTATTAAAATTAACTTATTTGGATTATTTTTAATATTAAAAAATAAATGTTTCTTTGAAACCATTTAAAAAATGTGAATCTTTAATTTCATGAATCAAAAACACAGTTTTCAATAAAAATATGTATTTTTACTATTCATTTATAAATCAATTATTTCAAAAAAAATATCAAAAATTCACTCTATATTGATATTAATGTGATGATTTTAAAATTTAATTTAATTTTTCCAAATAAAATTTCTTAATTTTTCATCAATGAATTATTATATTTTCTTAAAAAATCAATAAAAATAATGTTTGAGGAAAAAATTATTTTGAAAGAGTCAAATGAAATTAATGAAAATAGAATATTTATTTCAATGAATTTATCAATGGAAATCTATTTTATAATTTGGATATTCTTATTTATACCATTTAATTTAATGGTTATGTTAAAATGGTCATATTTAAGAAATAATATTTTTTGGTTGTTTAATCTTGGTATTGTGTGTCCTTTAGGAAATTAAAAAATATATTATTTTTAAAATATCATGGAATTTATCTCACCCCCTACATCATAAGAAGGTTTAATATAATATTCTTTTGAATGAGGGAAAATATAATATGAATTTCATCTATAATAAAAAATAACTAGGTAACCAATTAGTATAAAATTAATTTAAAAGTTAAAAATATAGGCCTAGAGGATAAATATAATGTCTATAGAGTGATATAGAACATGATTTCATAAAATTGAATAACCATGAGAAAGTTTGTAACCAAAAAACCAAAAAGAAATACTGGGTGAAAAAGACCACCAACTAATCTGAGATGGTCATAAAAAATAAAATAATTTTTATTTTTTACGAAATTTTCTTTTATTTTAGGAAATAATTTTCCATCTAGAATAATAATATAAAAAATGTACTTCCATTACAAGTTAAATTTCATCCTTTAATCAATTTTAACCAAAATCCCATTTTTGTCTAGATGACGTGTATTCATGAATAATTTTTCATGCATGATTCACTGAAATCAATATCTAATGACATCCATAAAAAAGTATAATAAGTTTAAAAACATGTATCTAATAATTTATTGAAACAAAAAAAAATTCATGTATTAAGATAATTTCTAAAATGAATAAACAATCATATGAATAAACAATACATTTATCTCCAAAATTTCTAATATAACACCCAAGGATCAACATAAATCATTCTATTAATATCTAACTATATAACCTGACTAACCTCAAAAGCCTCTACATTAATCAATGTATTATCCTAAAAGGTTATCTATAACAATTTAGATTATACCCCCAAAAATATCATTTAACTAGTCCCAAATAATATTTCACATTAAATATAATGTTATACCTAAGGGTCAAAAAATACCTCCACTAAATGAAACATATATCAAAATACCACTAATAACCATGGTAAATAAATATATAATATTATAAATTATTTAAATTCACAAAAATACGATGAATCAAATTTATATACAAACATGAATCGTAATCCTTAACTGGGCCATAAATAACTTCAAAAATATTGTTTTTTCAATGAATCAAATTAAAACCATCAAAGATATCTATATTAAACTATATAATAGACCATAATTATCTTAAAACACTTCATATACTAATATAATGGTTTTCTAAATCCTAAATTGAGTGTTATTCTAAAAACCGAGTAAAAGTTTCCAATCATCTCAATGTATAATCACACATGGAATTTAAATGATAATTTCCTCCACTGAATGTTTAATCTACCTTAATATTATTAAATCAATATAGTATCCAAAAATCCAAAGTTACAATATATTAAAAATCATAATCTCTAATGTTATCTAAAACATACTTTGATACCAATTCTAACAACCCTAAAACCACACTCTTAGATAATATTCTAAAAACATAATCTTTACATTTCTATCTTTGATACTGATAAATGTGACCCAATACCAATCATCCAAACTTTGAAGCATAAAATTAAAATATTAGATCACATAAATAATCAAGAACCATTTAGGTATACCATTTTAGTGATTTGGGATAGACATGTACATAATAATACCCTTGTCATTAAGTTCGTTTTTTACCACTATAGCTAGAATTCATTATTCCAAATTAAGTCTTTAGTATATCCCATAAAATTAATCATGTATGAAATTATCCTAATCATAATTAATTTAACCTAATTCCTCATAACCTAAGTATATTATTTAGTGACACTTTCGAAACATGTAAAAAATAATGCATTAGTCTCTTGATTTAAATAATTCATCTCGTAATAAGTCGCATGACCCAAGGACCAAAATGTTTAGTTTATTATAGATTAGATACATTAATAACTTATTTTAGATGTCATGGAATATTTTTTCCACAATGTTTTCCACTATATCCATTCTAGACATCTCACATGATACAATCATCATCATAACCTCGGAATTAGAAACATAATAAATGTGTTATATTAAGTTCTTATTAAGGGAAAATATATATTATAAAGTATTAGATTATAAACATTAATTAGAATATGAGAATGATATAAGGAAAATAATAATTGATCAAATGGACATGAATTTTAATCATAAAACCGACTAGAGAAACATAAGATTATAAGAAGATTGTAAAGGAACTATAAAAGATATTACCCAACATAAAAAATATATAAATATTTTTAAAACAAGTGATCTTGCTATTAAAGTGTGTAATGCATTAAAAAATAAAGAATAATAATTAAAATACATTATATAATAATAAAAAAATATTTAGAAAATTCATAAACATTATAGTTTTTATCCTTATTAAATTGGCTACTAACCAACCAATTTAGATGTAAAATTGTGAGTAGAGCATAGAACATTCACATTCACCCTTTTTGAATCTAGTGACTTTATAACCAGATCACATATAAAATTGTGATTATATATTAACACCATAAAACTATCCCTTTCTGAACCTGAAAACTTGTTATATGATTCACATGTAAAATTGTAATTAAAGGATAACTCCACCATACTCACCCTTTTGTATCCTAGTGACCAGGATACCTTTTCACAGATAAAATTGTGAGTAGATATTAATTCCACCACACTCATACTTATTGAACCTAGAAACATGCTAAACTATTCATATAACATTTTTATCTCATGCGATATTATTCTTCACCCAATTCATTGGAGCGATATATTGGTCCCTTATTTCTAATCATCCATACTTTTTATAAAAATTGAAAATAAAGCATTAATCATATCATAATGAACACATTAAAACAATTGGATTATTAAAACAATCATAAAGATCAAATATAATGAACATAATGAATCATAGAATATCATAAATCGTATTTAAAAAAATTAATATGATCATAATAACATATAAATGACGGTCAAAATAACACATCTTTAAAAATAAATCTTGGACGGAATATATAAGTTAAAATATAAATGTTTTCAGAAAACCTATTTATATCATTAAAGATAAAATTACATTCAAAAAAATTATGAAGGGATAGAGATTATTATTTAAAACCATATTATAATGTTTTACAAAAAAATACCTTGAAATGATATAGTGGATTAAAAAGGGGAAGTCCAAATAAATTGAAAATTTTAACTTTTAAGAGAATATTTAATAATGTAAACTTGAAAATATATACTTTTTTAAATAATATTAGTGCAAATACATTAAAACATTTACTTTTAGAAAGAATCTTTAAAAATGGAAATGATAAAAAATATTTTTTTCAATAAAAAAGTGGAAATACATTTAAATATTTAATTTTAAGAATGTATTTAATAATGGAAATTTTAAATATAGCAAAATATTTCAATTAAAGAAGTGGAAATAATATGAAAAATTAAATTCTAAAAATAATATTTAATAATGGAAACTTAAAATGCACCAAAATATTTCAATTAAATAAGTGGAAATAATATGAAAAATTAACATCTAAAAATAATATTTAATAATGGGAATATGAAAAATATATAATTTTTTCAATAAAATATCTGGAAACACTTTGAAAACACATAAAAATAATCCTTACTAATGTAATCAAGAAAAATACATAATCCTTTCAGTAAAATAAATTTAAATACGTGGATTTTTTTAGAATAGTCATTAATAATAAAAACATGATGAATACATATTATTTTAATCAAAATAATTGGAAATACAATAAAAACTTTTACATTTATAATGAATATTTAATAATGTAAACTTAGAAAAGAGTAATCCTTATAAAATATGGAATTTGTGATTAAAAATTTATTTTTGAACAGATGGAAAACCCTTTTAAACATTTCATAATATCCTTTTTGAAAACACATATTCTAAAGAAGATAATTTAAATAACCAAGTTAAAATTAGGTAAAATAAATTGAGTTTTACTAAGATATAAAAATGAGATGAAACTAAAATAGTATTTATAATAAATGAGCATAAAAATTTCCTAGATTAATTATCACATTTTAGAGGTCAAAATTTTAGGAATGAGGTTGAAAATAATTTTGTACAATTCTTGTAAAATTTAAATCCAAACTCTTAAAGTAATATAACCATGAAATTGAATAAATAATACCATAAAAAGAAATAATTAATGATATAATTTATCATATATGGAGTATACACTCTCTTTAAATGACAATATGAGTGTAATTAAAATAAATGTCTCAATGATAGGGAAATTGAGATGAAAATATTTTACAAACATTTTTACATTGGAACCAAAATCCCATGAGAAAGTCAAATGGTATATCAATTAGAATTAAATATAATATAATAATGATATAAATTTCATAATTACATAGTAATTACAAAATACAATAGAAATCATAGTGTAAAACATAAACAAGTCTCAATTAAAGAAAACTTATACTAAAATGATTACGCCCTTTTTGAATTTTAAAGAAAACCCCCATGAGAGGTATAAATTTAAATATAAATTTAAAATAATTAAAAATAAGATAATCAAGATAAAATTATGTATAAGGGGAATTATTTACACCATTTAAAAGGGGACATGTTTTAAAACATAATCATGACCCAAGGTATTCATTAAAGAACATGTGTCTCAAAGAATGTACTTTTAAGATGAAATCCTTGCATTGTTTCCAAGCATAATTGATCACACACTAATGTATTTTTTTTTAAAAGGAAAAAAACATAATATTACAAATTTTATAACCAAAAACGTAAATATAATCATTTTTTAAACCATATTATATTTTTGTATCATGTGTATATTATTTATTTATAGTGTATTTTGACAATTATGTGTTAATAACTCTAACTCTTTTGTGCGCACGTAAAATTTTTTATATCATCACCCATAATTTGATACCAAGTTCAATACCAATATCTTATTTAAGATTATATTAAATATAACTTATATTGATATAAAATGTCTTCATTTAATTTCATATGTTTTTTGGTTATATTATTTGAAAACTGAATTGATAACAGTTTATTTCTTTAAAATTAGCGAACAATAATGTTACTTTAATAAAAACTAAAATATAGGATATTATATTTATAGAACGATATACTAATCTTGATTTATTATATAATAATAAGTATATTTTCCATCTTACTATAGTCATCAATAATCTGATTTTAAATCATTTCCCGCATATGTGGTTAAATATACCCAAACTTGATTGTGCTTTAACTCGGTTTGCGATTATGGTTTAGCCGGTGAATTTTTTTATATAATACCAATATAAAAAAGAATTATTTTATTATTTTATTTCACAGAATCCATATTTTAATATTTTTATTTAATATAAAAAATCACATAAAATTGAAAAATATTTCTTCATCGTGGCAGTAATCTGCATGAATGTAAGATTAACCTTCCCATTTTTTAGCATGTGAGATGAGATAAAGCTGGATAATAAATTGAAATTTTAGGGAAAAAATTATATTATATATAAAATATTTATTCATAATTACCATAATTAGTACCATCCATGATAATTCATAATGAATAACAAGCAATGTCACATCGTGAAGGATGTACCATGTGAAAAGCACTAATGATGTTATTATGTTTTTCTAAGTTCATAGAAATGGAAAAATAAGGGTTGTACCACTAATATAATAACATATTAGTATGCTAGTGTTTTTTAAGTCCTAATATTATTATAATGATAATAAATTTATAAATGTAATATTAAGATGAAATTATTAAGAAGAGATAAAACTTATGTCGGATACTTTATTTTTCCCATGGATGTTACCATAAAATTAGAGGACATAAGCTAATTATCAATGAAAAGTGGATTTTGTTTGTTGGATAGGGTTTTAGGGAGATTAATATAGTATATATTCATGTATTAATTATATGTAGAGGTTTTTTTAGAGGTTTTATATGATCTACTTTTATGATAGAGGAAAAGGGAACTCTTATAAACACACATAATATTTTAATAATTTTGTGACACTATTCCAAGTTCAATGGATCAAGAGATCCAAAATAATAGAATGTGTAGTATGTTTTGGTCAATAAAGTCTAATTTTTTTTCATAGTGTCTTTTAATCATGTTATTGATATTTTTTATGATGTTTTTACATTTTACTCTTTTATTTTTAAACTCAGAAATTGATTTTTAAGTAAGTTTTATTAAGTTTTATTAAACATATATCATCACACATATAAACTAGTTTTTGTGTTCAAGAACTAAATTTAAAATTTATTTAATCCAATTAAATTTATACATATTTTAAAAGTAATATTTATGTTAGAACATATAATATGAACAATAAAATCCAATAATAGAAAAATGAAATTTTGATCATTATATATTCTTAATCATATTTATTAATAATTATCAATTAAATATTTTTTATTATATTTATATATTTAAAGGTTTATAAATCATATTAAATTCATTATTTTAAGGATATCAATTTGATTATATCAATGTAATTTCATTTATATTAATAAAATAATTATTTTTAAAATAATTGTTTCACTATTATTATGGTAATTAACATTAATCTTAACAATCTAAATTTTAAAACCAAAAATTAAATTGGGAATATTGAATAATATAAACATTATTATCTAAAGTATATGAATAATTTATGAAAACACACTACCTATTTATAGGGAAATTAATCTTAACTTTAGTATATGTATTACGTAAAAACATGCTTTTTGAAAATGATTATTTTTAAGAAAATAGATTTTTTTATTAAAATAGATTTATTAATATCATTCATTCAAATGGAATTAAAATAATTATTATCATTAAATTGTAATTTATTTAATAATAATATTATTAAAAAACCTCATTTCTTCATGTTATAATTAATTAATAAATATATTTAAAAAAATCCATTAAAATGTTATTTAAATATTCAAAATGATGAAAATATATTCATAAATTCAAAATTTATATTAAATCACATTATACTACATTATAATATATAATTTTATAGAAAAAAGGTTTTGAAAACATTCAATGTATTCATATAATAAAATAATTTCATAAACGCGATGAAATTAATGGGTATTTTCATTATTAACCTAAAAATATATTAATTTAAAAAATATAAAAAGTTCAACATAAGCTAGTTAGATTGTTTTTTATTCAATAATTAATTTCAAATTAACATATTTAAATTATAGAATTTTTAAATTTTTCTTTTTAAATGAAAATGTATAATATTAAATAAATTGCTTATATTGGGAGTAACCTTTTTCAATATTAAATCACATTATTTATTTACCTTATGTTGGTAATAATACTAATAATTTACCATAATGGTGTTTATTATTGATTTATTAAGATATTATGATTAATATGTTGTGTTTTTTTACATTAGGTGTAGCGTGTGACGCAAATTATAGAATATATAATGTATTTTAAAGGATCAAAAATCTCAGGTTGTTACATTCTACCCCACTTAAATAAATTATTTCCTCACAAATTTTTTTATCACATAATAAATTAGTAAGATAAGGTATCCATGAGAAACTCATGATATAACTTATTTTTTAACACAAAAATTCTCTATTTTGGGTAATATTGGGAATATATTATCCTAAATATGCATATTAGGAGTTATTAGGGATGTAACATTGATAACTTTATTTCCTTGGTCTTGACTCAAAAAAATACTGAAACCAATTGGTTGTTACAATATCCAAAATAAATAGGATATATGAATACAAAATCTAAATCCTAAGATATCTTCTCCCATTACACATATGATACCTTTATTTCAACTACATCATGCTAGTTTAATCCTATAACTCTCTTTGTTATACCAGGGTTACATAAAGTTAGTTTAATAGTCTATTCTCAACATATTCCCTAAATGTAACATGGAAGTCAATTTATGATTATAACAGTCAGTGGAATCAATAATCATGAGTCATGTGATATCAATATAGATCATTATAAACATTATAAAAATATATAAAGAATAAGAAAAAAATATTTATATCTTAGAACATCATCTCATTGAACCCTTATAGAACCCTCATAAAACCCTTTCAAATGTAATAAACAATATGGTCGACTTTCATCTCTGATGTACCCAATGAATCAGATCAGAATCTGGGTGCACCCATCAAATAATCTATAATAGGATCTCTTGGGTATATCTGGGTGCACCCATAATTTATAATGTCCAATAACCAAATACAAATATAATCTATTAAAACTCATTGAAACAACCTTTATTCTTTCCATAAAATGATTAACCCATGAAAATAAAATAGGTTCCACTATAATATCTTTGAAACATGGTTCACCCACGAAAAAAATGGGATCTAAACCAAAATATTTAAAACATGAATAGCCTATGGAAAATAAATGGATTTCAAAATAATATCTTTGAATCAAGATTAACCTAGGTAAAAGAAGTGGGTTCCATAAAAATTTGTTTAGTACATAATCAACTCATGGAAATGAAAGGGGTTTTATAAAAATATCTTTAAAATAAAAATAATCTATCCAATGAATGAATGAGGATTTTATCAAAACAAAATATCCCTGGTGAAGGGTATATAACAAAAAGGGTTTTTGATTTTGATGAATGGAAATAACCTTAAAATATCATTAAAACGTTTTTGAGGAAAATAATATTTAAACATTTCAAAGTGTCCCATGACATTTTGAAACATTAAAATCATTAACCCCATTAATGGAATAATGTTAAATTAAACATATAATATCATGAGAATAATTAAATTCATGATATATTATGTTAAAGGATAAGTATACACACCTCATAAAATAATATAGGTGTATAACATAACAAACATCTTAGAGAAGAAAAATTGAGACAAATATTTATTACTACTTTGGTAACTTTGAAACTGTAAACCCCATGAAATAGAGATCATAAAATGTATATATAAAAACCCATAAAAATAAGTATACAAATCATAAAATACATTCATGTGTAGTATGTACACCACAAAACAATAATAAGTGGTGAATATAGAATATATCATCACATAAATAAAGTGAGATGAGAAAAACCCCTTACAAGGATCGTATCTTTGGAGTGACAAAAAATCAATGAAATAATTATGTGTGAAAATTTTAAATCCAAAAATAAATTTTTAAATAAATTATAAATCAATCAGAGGTCCTTTTATACATATTATTCAAACAAAATAATCAATGACATAGAAGTTTAACCCAATGAATGGAAATTGAGTTATTAAATATCTTACTACTTGAGTAACTTTTAAATCAATATATTCATGAAAACATGAAATAAATTGAAACATTTAATATCATGAAATAAATAAAACACAATATATAAAATTCATAGTGTAGTAGATACACCATATAAATTTAACTAGGTTGATGATTACAAATAAGAATCAATGGAATGTAAATTGAGGTGAAACCCCTTACATTGAGTCTAATTTGTCATGCTTATTCTCTATATTCTTGAATAATAAATGCATGTTAATTAATTAATTTATTGATAACCTTTCCCAAGATTATTATTATTTTTTATTTCACTTATAAAAATTTTATATGCAATTTCCTAATCAATAATGTTTAAGTCGAATGTTTTGACCATATTCGACATATGTATCCATAATGACTTTGATAGGTTGACTATTCTCAATGAAGTTATTATTTAAAAATATATAGAATAATAATAATGGAATAATTATCAAATTTTTGTGTCAATTATACATTTAAAATAAAACTGGAACGATATTTATGAATAATGAACCAATGTTACAATCCTAGAGATGGTAGGTTGTACATTCACTTGAGTAACTTTCCCACTTTTCATTGATCAGTATAGAAAGAAGGTAAGTAACATTTCTCTTTAAATAATGACCATTATATCATAAATACCTAATTATATAATTTTATATACTTATATATATCATTATTTCTATTTAGTGTTGAAAAAGGAAGAATCTCATCGCTTTAAGTAGGTGGTAGTCTACACGTCCACAACAACTATATCAATTTTTGAGTGTGTGGAAATGAAATAAAAAATGATATATTATATGAATAGATATATAATTATTTCAAGAATATCATAAATATTTCATTTTTATAATATATTTTTATTAAATATATACTTAATGCATTCCTTGTAAATTGTGAACGTATCACATTGCTTTTAGGGGGCGATAGTCCACACACATCCTCAAACGATGTTATCTAATTCTCAAAAAATGAAAATCATTAAATTATGTGTTATATAACAATTATATAAGTATTAATACATAATAAATATCATATATATCATATAAAAATAGTAATTCTATCATTATTACCAACCTTGATTGGTGGAAATGGAAGAACGAATGACATTAGTTCATTGGGTAGTAGTCCACCAAACGCACAAACTAAGATTGTGTATCCCTTTTGATGAAAGTGTGTGAATTCTAGTTCAAAAACATAACATAAAAACATCTATGTATATTTAGGATTCTGAGGTTATTATATAATAATGTAATAAGAATAATTTAAGTGTTCTGATAAATAATGAAAACAAAAGTGATTGTTGAAGAATGTTACCTCTTTTTCAGGTAACTCTTTTTGGTTTACAACAATAGACTTCCATGGATTGATTTATTCCAAAATTGATGCTTCTAGGATGAAAAGAGGTAATTTGGGATCTTATTTGGGCATGGTTTGTGTATCACCCTAGAATGATAGAGGGTTAAATGAAAATAATGATAAGAATCATTTCAATAATGTGTGCCTTCCTTTTCGGGAGCTTGCCTAATTAGAAATCTATAGTTAAGAATGTTTGTCCTCGAGTAGTGATTAGGAAGGGTGACCTTCTCAGAAGTTTCCTAGGGTGTGTGTGGGTGATGAAAAAAGCGCACTAGAAAGGACATGTGTTGGCCTGTGGGGATAGTAATTAGTCAGATGACCCGTTCGGGCACATGGGTGGGCCCTGGGGTGGGGACCACGTGTCTGTAGGGAAATTAGTGGTGCCTGGCGGGCCAGGACCCGACGCCCATGTTAAAGTGAGGTGTTTGTGCTTTCACTAGGAATGAGTTGTCACATTTGGTATCTGAGGAGGAACCTAGCCTTAAGTGTGGTGCACTGCATGGGTTAAGATTTAGGGCCCACAATGAGGACATTGTTCTCTAAAAGGGATGATTGTAACAACTCAGAATGATAAAGGGTTAAATGACTAAATGATAAGACTCATGTTAACAAGGTGAACCTTCCTTTTCAGGAGTCTTCCTGATTAGAACTCCATAGTTAAGCGTGTTTGGACTACAGTAGTGATCAAGATGGGTGAACTTCTTAGAAGTTTCTCAGGGTTTGTGTGAGTGAGGACCAAAGCATACTGGAAGGGACATGTTTTGGTCTGTGGGGACAATTATCAGTCAAATGACACATTCGAGCACGTGGGTGGGGACCACGTGTCTGCGGGGCAACTGGTTGTACTTGGCGAGCCAGGACCCGACGGCCATGTTAAAGCGGGGTGTCTGTGCTGTCAGTGAGGCCCAGTTGTTACATTTTGTATAAGACAAAGGGTAATGATAGGTGTGAAGAGAGTGTGGGAGAGAGTGACTTTTTATAGTTGAAAGGTAGTGGCGTTTTGTAAATATAAAAAGGTAAACCTATTGAGAGGTATCCCTTACGTCATGTTCCCTCGATAATGAACAAAATTCGAGACATGTTGGGATATGGTTGAATCCTTTCCATAAAATTGGTTTTGGATAAGTTTCTATGTCATTTTGACCCTTAAGATTAATCGTTTCCCAGTAAGTAAACACATTTTTACCTTAATCGTTGTAATTAATTTTAATTACCTTCACTAATATTTTTTGGAGAAAATGATTTGGACTTGTTATAAATTAAAAATAATTATTATTAAAAATATGGAATCAATTTCACTACCTGGGTTGAGATGTGGGGCCCACAACGATAATGTTGTGCTCTAAAGAGGGGTGATTGTAACACCTCGAAATGATAAAGGATTAAATGACTAAATGATAATACTCGTGTCAATAAGGTGCATCTTCCTTTTCAAGGGCCTACCTGATTAGAACTTTATAGTTAAGCATGTTTGTCCTGGAGTAGTGATCAGGATGGGTGACCTTCTGGGAAGTTTCTCATTGTGTGTGTGAGTGATGTAAAAAGCACACTAAAAAGGAAATGTGTTGGCCTGTGGGGAGAGTCATTAGTCATATGACCCATTCGGGTTCATGGGTGGGCCCTAGGGTGGGGACCATGTGTCCATGGGGAAACTGGTGGTACCTGGTGGGATAGAACCAGAAGGCCATGTTAAATCAAGGTGTTTATGCTTTCAGCGAGGTCTATTTGTTACATTTTGGACGAGACAAAGGGGAATGATAGGTGTGAATAGAGCGGGAGGGAGAGTGACTTTTTATAGTTGAGAGGGAGTGACATTTTGGTGGTACCTGGTGGGCCAGAACCTAAAGGCCATGATAAATTGGGGTGTTTATGCTTTCAGTGGGGCCTATTTGTTACATTTTGGATGAGATAAAGGGGAATGATAGGTGTGAAGAGAGTGGGAGGGAGAGTGACTTTTTATAGTTGAGAGGGAGTGACATTTTGTAAATATAAAAAGTTAAACACTATTGAGAGGTATCCCTTATTTCATGTTCCCCCAATAATGAAAAAAATTTAAGAAATGTGGGATATGGTCAAATCATTTCTAGAAAACTGGTTTTGGATAAGTTTTTATGTCATGTTGACCTCTAAGATTAATCATTACCCACTAAGTAAACACATTTTTACCTTAATTGTTGTAATTAATTTTAATTATTTTCACTAATATTTTTTGGGAAAAACTGATTTGGACTTGTTATAAATTAAAAATAATGCTTATTAAAAATATGGAATCAATTTCACTACCTGGGTTTAGATGTAGGGCCCACGACAAGGATGTTTTTCTCTAAAGGGGGTTGAGTGTAACACTCTAAACTGATAAAGGGTTAAATGACTAAATGATAAGACTCATGTCAATAAGGTGCATCTTCCTTTTCAGGTGTCTGCCTGATTAGAACTCCATAGTTAAGTGTGCTTGTCCTAGAGTAATGATCAAGATGGGTGACCTTCTGGGAAGTTTCCCAGGGTGTGTGTGAGTGAGGAAAAAAATTAGAAAGGACATGTGTTGACTTTTGGGGACAGTCATTAGTCAGATGACACGTTCGGGCATGTGGGTGGGTCCCAGGGTGGGGACAACGTATTTGCGGGGCAACTGGTGGTACCTGGTGGGCCATGACCCAATGTCCATGTTAAAGAGGGGTGTCTGTGCTTTTAGTGGGACCCAGTTGTTATAGTTTGGATGAGACAAAGGGGAATGATATGTGTGAAAAGAGGGGGAGGGAGAGTGACTTTTATAGTTAAGAAGGAGTGGTGTTTTTATAAATATAAAAAGGTAAACACTATTTAGAGGTCTCCCTTACGTCATGTTCCCCCAATAATGAACAAAATTTGAAACATGTTGGGATATGGTCGAATACTTTTCAGAAAATTGGTTTTGGATAAGTTTCTATATCATTTTGACCCTTAAGATTAATCATTTCTCACTAAGTAAACACATTTTTACCTAAATTGTTCCAATTAATTTTAATTACTTTCACTAATATTTTTTGGGAGAAACTAATTTAGATATGTTATAAATTAAAAAAAATCTTATTAAAAATATGGTATCAATTTATAAAAATTTCAATCAAAAAAGTTTTACAAATTAATTTAAAATTAATCCAACATATGTGATGAAAAAATGGGTTATTAAAGCGCATATGTTCAAAATTTTGAAGAAAAAAAATTATCTAGATTTAATTTAAATTTTATTTTAGTGACATAAATTAGTTTAATTGTTATAAAATTTACATAATTATACTTTAAAACTAATTAAAAATATTATTTAACACTATAAATTATTTATATGAAAAAGAAACTTTCAATTAAAAATATGTGTCAATCATTATTCATCAAAATATAAATGTTCTGAGAAAAATATCAAAAAATACCCCAAAGTAAATTTAATTTTTATGATTTAAAAATGAATTTTATCTGGTCAAATAAAAATTATAATAGTTTCAAAAATTATATTTAAAATAGGATTTCCATTAAAAGGTGATAAAACCACCCTTTGAAAATATATAACTTTTTATTCTTAAAATTTTATTTATTATTATCTTAGCCCACTCAAACATAATGGATTAATTTAAAATCATTTTATTAAATATATAACATATAAATCTAATAAATTCCTTTTATTAATTATGATAAAATTTCATTCTGATCATTAAAATATTTTTTCATAAAAACACATTCTTCATATTCAATTGGTCTTTATTTTCATTTGTAATTAATTGATAACAAGTTAATTTATTTTATAAACATTTGTGAACTATAATTTTCATAATTTAGTTAATATCATACATTCTAGACATTCAAATGGCTAGGTGTTTACTATCATAATAATATTAATAGTGTATTGTTTTCTAGTAAGACTCAAGTTTGTGTGTAATATAAATAATCAAAGGTACTCAATGTTGCGTGTAACATAAGATAAACTTGGTATTTTATGTGATGAAAGTTCAATGAATTGTGTGTAAATAAATATATTCAATAATTTAAATTAATTTTAATGGATATATTTTATAAAATCCTGGGATGTTACATCTTACAAACTTAAAATGAATTTATATTTAAATTAATTTTAATGGATATATTTTATAAAATCTTGGGATGTTACATCTTACAAACTTAAAATGAATTTATTCCTTGAAATTCATCTTGGATATCAAAAGATTAAAATTTCTATAATTCCTTTATTAAAACCCACATCAGAAAAATAAAATAAGGAAAAAATACCATAAAAGGGAAAGTGGGAAACATAAATGTCAACTAAAGATATTAATAACTAGGATTCCACATATGAAGAACATGGAGTAAAAGAATAAATAATTATAGAGAATGATTGGGGTCATTTATCTCAAATAAGTGAATGATAAATGAAATATTAAGGGCCTCAAAAATATAAACCTGTGATGATCAAAAAGACCATTGGTTCATCGGAAATTAATGTACTAGGATAATAATTTTAATTTCATAATCATTTTCCTAGAATTAAATAATTATCTTACCATCTAGACTGATAAAAAGGATATGTACTTAATTGATGAGTAGAACTTTATCCTTTAGTCAATTTCCACCAACATGTCTTCTTTTTCCCTAAATAAAGAGTATTCAAGGTGAATTTTTAATTCCTAAATCACTAAAATAAACTTTCAAAGACCACATAACTATAAAATGGATAATAAGTCCATTCCACCTTTATTTATATATCAAACAAAACCAAAAAATTTTGCACATGGAAATATAATTCCCAAAATGTATCACCTTTCTTATAATACAATAATCTCACAAATTTTATGGAAAAACCCAAAATTTAAAACTAAATAAATACTAAAAATAAAAACATTAAATACCTTTTTAACATCAAATGTTATCACATACCTTTCATATTTCAATCCTAAAAATATTTATATCTTCTTTAGAAATAAAATGTATCACCTAATGACCTCCTCAATCCCATGGTTATCTATATAATAAAACTTATTTTTCCATAATTAATTCAATATCCAAGATCCTGTAAATCCTAAAGTTTATAAATACCAGAAAACATATTTCCACAAAAATTAAATTATAAACCATGTTAAACCAAAGTCTTACCTATACTTCAACCCAATAAAACATATCTTAAAATGTCATTAATGAATTTAACATCTCAATGCTTAAAAACTTAATGGCGTGTCTAAGACTTTAAACTTATGACCATAATTAATCATATAGTCCTATGAGAGTTCACATAACTCTTAAGACAAAATCATATGAAAACATTATAATCTCTAAAGTTATATAAAATGACCTTTGATAACAACTATAAAAACCCAGGACCCTCACTCCAAGAACTTGTAATGGAATCCATAGCATTAAATTTCAGGAAATAACACTGATGATTGTAAGTATATTTTTTCATCAAAATTTACTACATCAAAATAAAAATATGAATCACTTATATTGTGGAGAAAATTTTAGGTATAGAGTTTTAGATAATAAGGAAAAATTTCTCCATAAACAAATCACATCAACTTAGACTCATAAACAACTAGTTCACAAAGTTGATCTTCATCTCCTGTTATACTTAGATTTTCTTATTTCAAATCAGGTCATCAATATCATCATGATAAAATATTTTATAGATATAAATCATCCAACACCATTCTTTAAAACTTGAGGAAAAGGAAACATAATAATGGTGATATCAAATTCTCAGTAAGGGAAAAACTAAGCATTAACAAACGAATGTAATCATTGAATATAATAAGATCATAATGGTATGATGACATAATAAAAATTCATGTGTATAATATATGAATATTCATACCCATCAATACATGTATCCTGATACATGAAAACAAGGAAAATACAAGATTCATTAGAATAAATAATCATGACCCATGTGATATAAATATTGATCATTATAATTATTATAAACATATAGAAAGTATAAGGAAAACATATGGGTATCTTTGAGCATAATCTCATTGACCCCTTATAGAACCCTTACAGAACTCTTATAGAACCCTTACATACGAAATAACCAATATGTTCAACTTCCATCTCTGGAGTACCCAATGCATCATAGCACTATCTACGCGCACCCATCATATAAGCTATAATGTCCTCACACAATGCTATGCAGGAGAACCCATCATTTATAATTTTCAAGAAATTAATACATAAATAATCCATAAAAATTCATTGAAACAAAATTTATTTATTCTATATCATGATTAAAATATAAAAAGTGAATAGTTTCCACTATAATCTCTTTGAAACATGGTTAACTAATAGAAAATAAATGGGATCCAAAAAAATATTTGAAACATGATTAACCCATATAAAATAATTGGGTTAAAAAAATCTATTCGAAACATTATTAATAAATGGAGAAGAAGTGGGTTCCAAAATAATATCTTTAGTACATAATCAACCTGTGGAAAAGAAAATGGTTTCATAAAAATATATTTGAAACAAACATAAACCATCAAAACAATTAATGAGTATTGTATCATTAAAAAATATACCTAGTATAGGTTAAGTTACAACAATGTTTTTTGACATTTTTGAATGGAAATAACCTTAAAATATCATTAAAACCATTATTGAGGAAAAAAATCTCTAAACATTCCAAACTGTCTCATACCACCATGAAATATTTGAATCATTAACCCCATGAATGGAATAATGTTAAATAAAAATTAAAATATCATGATAATAAGAGGATACATGATATATCATGTCAAAGGAGAAGTATACACACCTCATAAAATAAGATATGCATATAACATTAGAAATGTCTTAAAAAAGAAAAATTGTGACAAAAATCTATTACCACATTAATAACATTGAAACCATAAACCACATGAAAGGGAGAGAATGAAATTATATATAAAACACCATATGTTTAAGTATAATAATAATCAAATACATTCATGGTAAGTATATACACCACACATCAAAAATAAGTGGTGAATATGTAATATATCTCTTATAAATAAATTTTATATGTTAAAAAACCCTTATAAAGATTGTATCATTGGAGTGATAATAAATCAATTATATAATTATGTGTGAAAATTTTAAATCTAAAAAATTGAAATTTAGTATAAAAAAATATAGGTCATTTTACACATATTCTTGGAATGAAATAATCAATGACATAGATGTTTAATCCAATGAATTGCAATTGAGTTATGAAATCTCTTACTGCTTATATAACTTTTGAATCTTGGGATTCATGAAAAAATGACATCAATTGAAAATTTTAATATCATTAAATAAATTAAGAAAATGATATAAAAATTATTGGTGCAATATATAAACCATATAAATGTAACTAGGTTCATAATTACAAATAAGACTCAGTGGAATATAAATTGAGGTGAAACCCCTTACCTTGAATATGATTTGTCATGCTTGTTCTCTATCTTCATAAATAATAAACTTGTGATTATTAATTAATTTATTCATAACCTATTCCAAGTTTATTGTTACATTTTATTTAACTTATAAGAAACTATATGCAATTACTTAATTTGTAATGTTTAAGTTGTATGTTTTGACCATATTCAGCTTATATATCAAAACTGACTTTGATAAGATGACTATTGTCAATGAGGATATTATTTAAAAATATATATAGTAATAAAAATTAAATAATTATCAAATTTTTACATAAATTGTATTTTATAATCTAAGATGAATGATGGTTATGAAAAATGAACCAAAATTGTGATCATAGAGATGGTAGGTCGTACATATGCATGACTAACGTTCTCATTTTTCATTGATTGTTATGGAAAGAAGTTAAGTAAAGTTTATATTTATAGAATGAAAATTATATCATAAATACCTTATTATTTTATTATATGTACTTATATATATATAATTATTGTGTTTTGGTGATGAAAAAGTAAGAATAACATCTCTTCAAGGAGGCGGTAGTCCAAATGTCGACGAACTACGTTATCACTTATTCACTATGTCAAAAGGAAAGAAGAGAATGATGTGTTACATAAAAAGATTGATAATTATATAACAAATATCATAAATATTTCATTTATATCATATCCTTTTTATTAAATCCATCATTAATACATTCTATGTGAAGTGTGAACATATCACAACACTTTGAGTAGGCAGTATTCCACACATCCACAAACAATGTTACCGAATTACCACAAAAAAAAGCATGATTTTATGTGTTATATAATAATAAAAGAAGTATGAATACATAATAAATATAATATTTATCATATTTAATAGTATATCCATCATTATTATCATCCTTGAGTGGTGGAAATGGATGAATGAACGACATCGGTTTGTGAGGCGATAGTCCATTGTACACAGGAATGATGATTGTGTATCCCATTTAATATATGTATATGATGGTGTAGAAATAAACCTTAACATCACAATATATCAGTATATTGAGGATAATGATGTTATTATATAATGATTAAATAATAATAATTGAAGTTTTCTTAAAAATAATGAAAACAAAAGGGATTGTTGAAGAATGTTAATTCTTTTTTAGGTAACTCCTTTGGGTTTACACCAAGGGGAATCCTTGGATTAATTTATTCCCAAAGTGAGGATTATAGGATGAGAGGATATAATTTTAGATATTATTTGGAAAGGTTATGGATAATCCAAATTTTCTTGATAGGTGTGAAGAAAGGTTGATGATGAGTTTCTTTTTATAGTGGGGAGGGAGTGGTATTCTTGTAAATATAAAAAGGTGAACACTATTGGGAGGTCTCACTTATATCATATGAAAAAAAAATGAAAAAAATTTAATAAAAGCTGGAGTATGGTTGAATAAGGTACATAAAATGGATTTTATACATGTTTCTAAGTCATTGGTCCCCTTAATATTAATGATTAACCATTAAGTAAACTCATTTTTACTTTAATCGATGTAATTAATTGTAATTACATTCAAAAATAATTTGGTAAAAAATAATTTGAACTTATTAGATAGTATAAAATATTATGATTTCAATTATGGAATAAAATTTTTTATATTATAATCATATAATTGGTAGAAATTAATTTAAAATTAATCTTTTATATGGTAGGACAAAGCGGGGTTTTAATGTGAATATGTCTAAAATTTTGCTAAGTATTTATATCTAAATTCAATGTGAAATTTATTACAGTGAAATAAATTGGTTTAAATAATATAAAATTGATCTGATTATTCTTTAAAACATTTAATAATATAATTTAACACTATAATTTATTTATAATAAGAAGAATTGTTCTAATAAAATTTGATGCAATTTGACTATTCATCAAAATATGAATGTTTTCTGAAAAATACCAAAAATTTACCCAAAGTAAATTTTGATGTTATTATTTCAAAAATTAAGTTTATTTTTTAAAATAAAAATTATAAAACTAAAAAAGTTATATTTAAAATAGGTTCTCCAATAAAAGGAGATAAAACTGCCTTATAAAAATTTGCACTCTTTTATGCTTAAAATTGGATTTATTCTTATCTTAACCCAAAAAAACCTATTGCAATAAATTTAAAAAAAATCATTCACTAAAAAAATGTATTATACCAACAGAAATTTATTAACAGGTAATATATTTTTTGGTAAAAATGATTATTTTTTACAGATAATAAGTTTTATTGATATTAATGTTTAATACCAACACTTCTTTTTACCGAAAGATATGTATGCTGGTATTGATCATTCAATACCAACATATAATTTACCAATATTAGAATCTATTTCTTTACATATTAATACCAATGTTTTTTATTAACACATGAATATCTTATTAATAACGACTATTATCAACAAATATTTTGACGTTAATAAAAAATATTTCAATAAACCATACAGTAAAAAAACATTTTATCAATAACCAATTATGAGAAACATAGTGTATATATATGCATATTATTTTTACGACTAAAGTAAATATTTATTTTTCAGGGTTTTATTAAAAACATGTCATAATTGATTTTAATTTTCTATTTTCTAAAAATATTATATGTTTTTATATTATTCAATATTTTTAATCCATTTTATCTCAATATTAATTGTTTTTATATTTTTCAGTATTATTTATTTAATAAACATTTAAATACTTCAAAAAAGCACCACCATAATTGTTTATTTACACTCTCGCACCTGTCCTATATTCATGCTCACCTCCTGTTATCGTGCCTTACTCCAGCCTTACCTCTCATCATCCCACCTCACATATCATCACCCATATCTCTTCTTGCATCCCACTTTCTCCTTGGTTCTTTATTTGAACACATTCGGTGTCATTCTTATTCTGCATATAATGTTGTGCGGGGTAGGTCTTGTATAGAAATTTTGATATTGTTTAGGATTCTTTTCTTATTTTCTCTCTAGGGTTTCCCCCCATCATTTCTAATCAACCCTTGACTAGATTTGATCTTCCCTTTCCCTGTTTGGATTTGGGGAATCTTGATTTACACTTCAATTGGTTTCGATTTTCTTATTTCAAATTTTGTTTCACTAGAAATATCTCAAAGATGGTCTTTGTAAAGGGTGGCTTCTAATGTCATCTTAGGCAGCCCCGCCAGGTCTTGAAGGCGGTCCTCCTAGTGTAGGGTGGTGTGGGTTTATCTGTCTTGATCTGATGGGTACCCGAACCTTCTCCATTCTCATCCTTCTTGGAAGCGAACAATGGTCAGGTTAGTTCTCATTTATGGGTGATTATTGTTTTGTTTCTCACAATGCATTTGTGTGGTAGGGGGTGTGATGGAGCTGGCTGTTGAAGGTGATGATTCAGAAAAAATGTATGATTGTGTGCATGTTCAATTTTTTTCTGGTTTAGTTTCGACCTATGTTGAATTTTAAGGTTTTTAGTTTTCTTTTGGTTGGAATTATTGATATTATATGGTTAGTCTTTTCTTGTATCTGATTCACAATATTTTGACTCAAAGAAGACACAAAAAATGAAGATGGAATTGATTCTAGGATGGATTTTTATTCTCTGTATTAGAGGCAGAAGTTGATGTCTTCACTGACTAAGGGGGTGTTCTTTTGAGGAAATTTTGTTTTGGATGCTAGTCTAATCCACTACCCATTCTTTCCATCCTTTCCAATGATTTAGGAGAGTTGATTGTGAAGGATAAGGATGTGTTTAGTCCAATTTTTAAGATATGGAATCTATTTTCTATATGGGTCGCTTATGTCCACCCTTCATGCCTGATATGGGAATTAAATAAAACAATTCATTAGTGGAATTATAGAGTCAACACCTGGTGTCATGAAGGTGTTTGGGGATATAGACAAATTGGAGAAAAATATTGTGCAGATCACCATTTAAGATTCAATAGAAAGTGATGATGGTGGCAAGGAATTCATTTATGATATTCCACCATACGAGGCTAAAACAGTGATCACCAACCTGGTGATTGTTTGGATCAAGTCAAGGATCAACAGGATCATGGAATGGTCTAACAGGAAAATCCAACAAGAGTCGTGTAATTCACAGACATATAAAGAAGGGCTAGCTCCATCGGCTGTTGAAATACTATGGATGGTCGATGAGATAGTTAATGCATTCTTTCATCTATCGATACCAATGCATTTGTATTTAATTCCTAATCAAGTTATGATTCTGGACAAGTGTCTTAAATATTACAAAACAAAGGTAAAATATAGCTATAGACCCAGAATGCATTCGTTCCCTCCATGTCATCCATGACCAAGTGCTCTATTGGATTAATGTTACAAAGGTTTATTAAAGATGTAAGAGAAGCTACAAGTTTCTAATAGGATAAAATCTCAGGTTTCCACCATGAATGAGTAAAGATGCTTTGGGAAACCATGGATTTCTGTCCGTATTAACACCCTACACTGAATAAAAATTGAGATGGACAATGTGTAGAAGCATATCATCACTCTTCTCAGAAACATTGAATCAGCTCGGGCTAATGATATCTCCAATGGGATGGATAAAAAATTTGATCTTTCCCCTATAACATCCATATAAGAGATAAAACACCTCTTTGAGGTAGTGTCTTACAATATTATTTTCCATGACATGTTCCATGTGTTATGGTACGACTTATAGGTCAGGAAAACTTCCTCTTCCTGGATCTACCCCTTGTTGCAGGAGCTCGAGCAAATCTAGATGATCGTGTTTGATGTCGTGAATGATAAGGCTCAGATGCAGGTTGTGATAGAGATAAAGAAGGATGACTTTGATGGGTTCTTTCTAGTGTTTTTAGAGGGAGGGTCATCCTAGGATTTCACTCAATAGGATTCGAGGGTGATTGAGGAGGACTTTGAGGCTCTCAAGGAATTGATCTGGGAAAATGGTGATGGGGTTGCTATTGAATTGATGGACTAAGTTTTTGGGATAGTGAGGGGCATCCTTAGGCTATTAAGGGAAAACATGAAAAGCCTTGTGGAGTGATTTAGGTGGGAAAAGATAGAGGCCCATGACTCCTTGTCTAATTCACTGCTTATGCTTCCTCCCACCACTAGGATACAGGGTACCAATGAGTCCAATACGCTTATGTGTGTATCGTGTTACTGAAATGATGAGGTGGCATCAATGTTCTTGAAAAAAATGTAAAACTTTCCCAAGAAATAGTGATCTTCTGAGCTTGGGTTGGCTTGGCAATGGGAGGTGACGAGGATTCAACATTTTTTGATTTTTGATATGTGTTTTTAATATGAATATCTTCTCCTGGGCATTTCATTTTGGTTTTTTTATCCTCTTTTTGTCTTTAATATTTTGTTTGTATATAGTTTGGGAACATTTTTTGAACCATTGAGGATAATTTTTTGTTTTATATCATGTTCATCATTATGTATTTCATTTTTAGTTAATCGTTTGTGTTGAACAGTTGGGCATCTATTCTGGATTCCAGACTTTGTTACTTAGGATACTGAAATTGAGAATAACTGTCAAACTCAATTAAAGGCTACATTTTCTCTATGCAATGTATAACAAATTAAAATCACTTTAAAGTTATAAGCTTTTATGTTAGATTATAACTATATTCAATATAAATTATACTTCATGAAGTTATCTATTTTTATATAACAAATATTTGATAACATATATTTGGATTTTAATAATTATTTTCATTATCTTTATTAATGATTAGAATAAATATATTTTTACATAGTTGGTTGATATGTTGAAGTCTTCTGGATCTATTTTTCCTTAGGGGTTTTTCAATTCATAGTATTTGACCATAGGACCCAATCAAAGGAAAAGAAAGCTTGGTTGCTAATACTTTTGGAGGTTTGTCTTCTAACTTATTTTATTTTTGTTTCACATTATCTTGTTTAACATGGAAAAATTAGGAAAAATTAATTCTTTTGGTAGAGAACTAGCCTTCTTATTTTCAGTTTACATTTTCAAAGGAACTGTGAGATTGTTATTTTTCAATTTATAGAAAAGAAAATGCACAAAAATATGGTGAAGTACATATTTAGGTTATTTATTCATGTTCATATATATATTCTTTGATCTACCTCACTACATTAAACATTTTTAACTAATTGGTTTATATATTTATTGTAGAAAATTTTACTTCAAGGTTTTTATGAAGAACATATAATACCTGATTAAGTTTGTAATAAAAAATATGCATATAATTATACAATTTCAATACAAATGCAGGTTATTTCACTTTGAATTATTATGTAGTTTCAACATGCATTCAATCTAAATTATCTTGTATAATATACATTAAAAATGTTACTATAAGTTGGATTTCGTAGTCTTTGTCATGTATAGTTTCTAGTACCACTATGAAATTTCAATAACACTATAATATGTAGGTTTAATAAATAGTTTATATCCGAATACTATGATATATTATGCATTTTGTATCCTTTGTAATGTATAGTTTCAATATGCATGCAAGTGGTATTCAATAGCTTTTGAAATGTACAATTTCCAGTACTATCTAATTTCATCTATTTGATTGAATAATTTTATTCAATGGAAGTAAATTAGTATCATTATCTTGATTTGAACTTAACATTATTTGTTAGCTTATATGATTTAGGATCTTGGTCTCATGTATTATTTACCTTTTTTATTTTGAGGGTTATACTCTTTGGTTGTGTGTGGTGTGGATCTTGGAGCTAGAGAGTGTGGCATAATAGTGACTTAAGGTTCCTCTCTTGTACTAGAGATGACTTGATTTCTTAAGATATGAAAAATGACCATTGTATGCAGATCATTTTTATATATTTTCATTTATTTCTATTTTGGTTTCAATTAATTTTTATAATTTAATTTATTTCTTGGTATGCTATTTAATTGTGTGGTGTAGATCTTGGAGTTGAAGGGCTTGTCATAATAATGACTTGAGATTCTTCACTGGTATTGGAGTTGACTTTATTTGTTGAGATGTCAATAGGGGTTATGAATGAAAAATTATCATTCTATGAAGATCAATTTTTTATATTTTTTTGTTACAATTCATGTAGATATTTTTCATTAATTTGTGGGTATGTTTTTTTACTGTGTGTGGTGTATATCTTAGAGCTAAAGGGTGGGGCATAACAGTGAATTGAGGTTCTTCAATGGTACTGTAGTTGACTTGGATTGTTTCTTCATGTGACCTACTTGGGGGGTTATGAAAGATATTTAGTAGAAATAATTATTCTTCAACCATGATGGATACTGTAGGATTGTAGTAAAGAGGCGACAGTACTGGAGGATTGCAATCAAGAGACGAAATGAGTTATGAGGGTGTGGTGGTGACAACTCCATAGATGGATTTTGGGTTTTTGAATTTTTTATAGTCGTTTTAAGTATCAATCAACTTCAAATATGTATTGATTCATTTTTTATAAAATTTAACTATTAATATAATTAGTATTTTTTTATGTTTGAAGATGTGTGAAAATCATATTTAGTTTGATAATTAAAATAGGTGTATTATATATGATAAATTAATAAATATAATATGAAATTATATTAGAAATAAAAATTTATAATTTTTATTTAAATGAAATTTATAAATAGATATTATATGTTAGTAATATTAGTACCAACAGATATATTTTTTATATGAATCTATTACTAAACACTTTGACCAAAATATATACTATCTATTGGTATTATTATAATTGTGACAAATCTACTTTATTTATCGCAGTAGCATTTAGCAACATAGTTTTTACCAACAGTTTAGTGATATGACGTTTTTTGTTTGTAAAACGTTTTACCAACAAAAAATGTGCTTTTACCAACATATATACCCCTGTTGGAAAAAGGTAATTATTTTTTAGTGATTAAATATATAACATATAAATTTCATTAAAATATTTAATTTATTATGATAAAACTCCATTATGTTCATAAAAATAATTTTTCATAAAAACAAATTCTTTACATTAAATTGGTCTTTATTTTCATTTATAATTAATTGGTAACTAATTAATTCATTTTATAAACATGTGTAAACTAAAATTTTCATAATTTAGTTAATATTATTCATTATAGAAATTCCAAAGTCTAGGTGATAACTATATTAATAATATTAATATTATATTTCTTTCCTATAAGACTCAAGATTTTGTGTAACATAAATCCTAAGGAACTTGATGTTGCATGCAATGCAAGATAAACATGGTGTTGAATGTGATGAAATCTAAACTATTTATTACATGTAAAAAAATATATTATATAATATAAATTAATTTTAATTGATATATTTCATAAAATCTCAGAATGTTACACTCATATCAGTTTATTAATATCATATGATCAACCATAGAATATCCCATAGAATTGTCTTACTATGTGTACAGTATTAGTCCCACTAATGATTTATCAGGGTGATGATCAAGTAAATTATATACCAGTCTTTTTAATTTGATTATACCTTGGATTATTTTTCCCTAGCCACATCCACATTCTAATGTACAAGAAAGGATTTATTTTTAGTAAATCATCCTACTCAATACATAACAAACGTTTTAGGATACTATCCAATAATTAGACTCAACTATAGGGTTTTTACTAAGGCTATCTAAACTAACATCTAAAATAAATAAAATAATCTCCAAATATAACAAAAAAAAAATCTAAAATAATAAAAATATACTCTAATACAAACATAAGATACCTGGTTTAAAAATTACTTAAATAATTCATTAATATGATTATTTAAATAATACATCTCACAAACAGTCACACAACCCATGGAACTAAAGGATTATTTTCATGGAAATTAGCTATATAGATAACTATTTTTACAACACTCAAAAATTATTATTCATAATAATTTTCCTCAATATGCTTTCTAGAAATCTCACATGATATAATCATCTTCAAAAAATTTGGATTAGAAACATAATAAATGGGTAACCCTAAACAAACATTAATGGAAAAAAGAAATATTATAATGGATTATATCATAGATATGAATGAGAATATTTTAAATGTATAAATAACATAATAAAATCCCCAAATAAAAATGAAAATAATCATAAAACTTGATACAGTGACATAATATCATAATAAGATTGTTGAAAACCCATAAAATAAATAAATTTATATATAAAAAATATAATAAATAATGTGATCATGATATAAAAGTTAGGAAGACATTAAGAACAAAGCATAATCATGAAAATATAGCATGGCATGATAAAAAATATGAAATGTTTGAACAATCATAAACAAAGTATTTCTTATCCTTATAAACCTGGATAGTCACCATCATGTTCCCATGTAAAATAGTAAGTATATTTTAACACATTCACACTCATTCTTTGTAAACCTAGTGACTTTTGAAATTTTTCACATATAAAATTGTGTGTAGTGATTAACACCACAAAACTATCTCTTTTTTATTCTAAAGAATTAATAACAAATTCACACATAATATTATGGGTCTAGGTTAAAGACATATATCTCATCCTTTCTTATCCTATCAACTTTCTAACCTATTCAAACATTAAATTGTGAGTAGATAATATTGTCATAAAATCACCACCATTGAAAATAAATATGACCTAACTAGTTCATATTAAATTCACATCTTATGAGAAATAGTCTATTGAATAATGAATTGATTCAGATATAGGTTTCACTCTTCACAAAATCCAAACATTTTTGTGATACTTGAAAACAAACATTCATCATAAAATAAATAACTCGTGTAAAAAATAATGTGTTTCTTAAAATATTATTAAAAATAATTTATGATGAACAAAAGAATTAACATAATTTCATAACTCCCATTTTGTAAAATAAATTATATAAAAATAACATATAAAGGGTTTTCAAAACAACACTTCATGAAAAATAATCATTAGATGGTAAATATATGGGAAAATAAAAAAAATCACAAAACCTTTTGAAAACATTGATGTGGAATTTACGTTCGAATACATTTTTTTGAAGGGAATCAGAAGAATTTTGAAATATTATTATAAAGGGTTATAATAAAATCCTTTAAAATGATTTAATAGATTAAAAATGGATAATTGAAAATACATTGATTCTTTTTAATTTTAAGACAAAAAATATATAATGTTTTCAATAAAATATGTGAAAATACAATGAAAACATTTATTAATAAAAAGAATATTTAAGACTATAATATTTAAAATAAAAATATGTTCTGAATAAAAGAAGTGTAAATTAATTGAATATTTTTTTATTTTAAATCCAATCATTAATAATGGAAATTTTAAATATACATAATTATTTCAATAAAATTAGTGTAAACAATTAAAAAACATTTACATTTTAAAAATAATATTTAATAATTGAAACTATAAAATAAATAATGATTTCAATAAAATAAGTATAAATGATTTGAAAACATTTATAAAAAACATAAAAAATTTAAATTTAAAAAATATATAATCTTTTCAATAAAATAATTGAAAATAATTTAAAGAAATTTACTTTGAAAATAAATATTAATAATACTAACTTGAAAAAGACTTAAAGTTTTCAATAAAATAATTTGAGATACAATGAAAAGATTTCATTTTAAAAATAATATTTAATGAATTAATCTTTATAAATACATAAGATTAATTAAAATATAATGAGTAGTGGATGATAAAACATTTATTTTGGAAAGGATAAAAAGATTTCAAACATTTTCAAATAAACTTATTAAATAACCATATTGCATTGGAGTTTTTCAAAACATCATATTTTAAATAAGGTAAAGATAAATTTATGATAAAAAATATATTTAGAGGAGATTAAAATGATAAATTATTTAAAATTACTGAGAAAAATTTACCCATATAGATTATCACATTTGAGATTTCATGATTTTTGGAATTAATCTGAAAATAAATCTATATGGTTTTTATAACATTTAAATCAAAACTCTTGAAGGATAATTACCATAAAATTGAAAATATGATAACATGAATTAATAATAAATTCATGATATAAATTATCATATAGGAAGTATGCACACCATATAAATTAAAATAGCTATGTAATACAAATAATGTCTAAATAAATGAGAAATGGAGATGAAAATCCCAAACAACATTTGGAACATTAGAAAAAAATAAATTGAGAAATTTAACATAAAATGTGAAATTTAATATACTGAAATATAGTATATTCATGATATAAATGTTACAATTTGGTGGTAGTTTGACCATATAAAATTAAACATGGTGTTTAACAATAAAAAATTTCAATGAATGAAAATTCAGATATACACCCTTACACGCTTTGTAATATATAAATAACAACCCATGAGAGGTAGAACATTAAATAAAACATCTAATAATGATAAAAATAATAAAATACCTATAAAAATTTTATAATATAGATGGATTTACACTATTTAAATGGAAATATGGAATAAAACATAATCATGTATTAATGGATTCAAAATTGAGACCACGAAACCCTAAAATTATCACAATTTTTGAAATAATAATCAATTGGGAATGAATTTAAAAAATGAATGGTAAATCTAAATAAATTATTATTTAAATAAAATTTAATTCAATCATAAGATAAAATAATTCATATATAATATTAGAGTTTATGAATATACATTATAAATCAAAGAATGGAAAATAAGTTATGAAAATGCCTTTGATAAGAGAAACATTTTAATGAAAACCTCTTGATTGAATGATATCATGAAGTTGATGTTAAAATACCCCAAATAAGGATAACACATGACATTATATATCTATTTTTAAATATATACACCATTTATAATAAATTAGGTGCATAAAATAATATGTGCCTAAAAGAAGGATGTTTTGAGACAAAACCCTAACCTTATTTGATTGATTAGTTGATAAATCTCTATCCTCTTGTAAAACAAGAATAAAAAACATAATATCATATTTAATAATCATAAACATGGATACTTAAATTTTTAAACCCTATTTATAATTACTTATCTTGAGTTCATTAATTAGTTACAACATTTTATCACTATCATTTATTAATAACATTGACTATTTTTCACACACATAATAATTTTGATATCATTATAATTAATTTTATACCAAGGAAATTAATTATATTTCATTTAAGATTCTATAATATATTATATATATTTAATAAAGTTTCCTCATTTTATTCCATATATGGGTTGGATATTTTATGTGATAACTGAATTGGTATTATCGTATTTCTATAATTTTAGTGAAAGAAAATGTTACTTTAATAATAAGTCAAATATTTAAGATAATATTTAAAGAACCATGTAATAATAATTAATTTTTTAAACTTTTATGATATTATTAGTTTCCATGTTATAATATTTAACATTAATATTATTTTATATTATTATTCTTATAGGTGGTTAAACTGAACCAAACATCATCACGCATTAACTTGATTGGAGAGTTTGGTTAAAGATGTATTTTTGTTGATATTAAATCTTCATAATAGAATAATAATGATATATTTTTTATTTTTTAATGATTTATAACCATATTCTATATTGTTTAAGAAAATTATGAATAAAAAAAAGGAAAATGATTCATCATGGCTACAGTAATCCACACATACACATGATGATCATTTCTGTTTCTAAACACACCAAAGGGGGGAGGGTGAAGTGGTATATTAAATTGTGATTTTAGGATCATAATAATATGATATATATATATATATATATATCTTTTAAACCATTAATTCCATACATGATAATTTTTAATGAAAAATATATGACATCACTTTGTGGAGGCGGTAGTCCATGGAACGCACTAACGATGTTCTTTCATTTTTCTAGGTAGAAGAAAATGAATAAACAATAGATGCACCAGTTATATAAAAATATACAAGTATAATGATGATATTTAATTATAAATATTATTAGGAGGGTAAGATATTTGTAAGATATATATTATTAAGAAAATCTTAAGAGGAGATAACCCTTACATTGGAGACTTGAATTTTCCCTTTGATATTCTCTTGAAATTGTAGAGAATATGCTAACTATGAGTGAGAATTGGTTTTCTTATTTGGATATGGTCCTATCAATAAAAAACGATGATTTAAAAGGGGGAAATAAAATTATAGAGTGAGTTTGAAATGGTGCAAGTGATCCCCTGTTATAAGAGAGGAAAAGATGAGCCTTGGAATCACTAATTTCATTTTAATAACAGAATGACACAATTCCATTATAAATGGATCAAACGATTCAAAATAATTATTTTTTTGGTATGGTTATATACATAAAGGTTCAAAAAAAGTCTTTCACCTTATTTTTTAATCAGGTTATAGTGATTTTACCATTATGTTATAACATTTTACTCTTTTACATTAAAATTAGGTAACTAGTTTTTAACTATTTGATTTTATGTTTTATTAATAATATAATATAACACATATAAAAAATATATTTTTTATTAAATAAGTATTAAATATATTTAATTCAATTCAATATATAAATATTATAAATTAATTTTTAAATTAATACCGATAATTTTTTGAAAAACTATTTTTTAAAATGATAATTTTACCATTAAAGATTCTTAATACTATTTAGTATTTATTTAAAATTATTTGAGTGTTAACATATTTATTTATGTGTTTGAATAAAATATTAGATTCATTATTTCATGTATTAAAATTTAATTTATTTTATTGAAATTTTATGATATTAGTTAAACAATAATGTTTAAATATTCATTTCTCTATTATCATGGTAATTAACATTAATACTAAAAATATAAATTTTATTCCAAAAAATTAAATTGTAAAAATTAAATAATTTGAAAATAATTATCTATAATATAAAATCAATTTATAAAATTAACTATCTATGTGTATGTAAATTAGTCTTAATGTTATCGTATGTGCTGTGTAAAAACTAATTTTATGAAAAAAAGTCTATTTTTAATAAAAATATTTTTTATTAAGAAAAAATATTCAAAGATATTGATTCTAATGAATTTAAAATATATTTTATCATTAAAATTGTATATATTAAAAAATTAATGAAATTAATAAATTCATTTCAACATGTTATAATTATTGAAACAATATAGTCAAAAAAAATTATCATTAAAACACTACAAATTTTCAAAATGTTGATCATGGGTTTATAAATTTTTAAATTATATTATTTTATATGAAATAGTTTTCATAAGCTTTCAATTTATTCATATAATAAAATAATTTAAAAAAAGTGATGACATTAATCGATATTTTCACTATTCAAATGAAAATCAATAATTTAAAAAAATCTCAAAATATCAATATAATATAATTTTTATATGGGGAATTAAAAATTGAATTTTATTTTATTAAATTTAAATTATAATATTAATAAATTTAAATATTTGATAAAAAATGTTTAAAATAATGAAAAAAACATTAAAAATAAACTTATCAATATTAAATTATATTAATTAATTAACTTTAAAGGTAATAATTATTTTTTTATAATAATAGTGTTTAATAAAGATTTACAAATATTTTTTCTTAAATATGTATTCATTTGTTTAAATTGGTTGTATCATGTGATCCTGGCATATGTGTGCACATATCCCTTCAGGATTATTTTGAATAGGACTCATCAACATCCCATCTGGAATAAGATCAATGTTACACTGCTTTTGATAGACTTTTCATCATCATTTTGTTTCTTTGGAATTACCATCCTTTAATTATTGTCCTAAATAACCCACTAACTATGTAGACTCGCGTGTGCTCAATCAAACTATATAAAAAAGTTAAAATCATTTCATTTCAAATCAATCATCGTTCAAAGTTCAATTGAACAACTTTCCTTTTCAAAATTCCAATTCACATTTGAAACCAAATCATATGGTTTTCATAAATTCATTCACTTTTAATAAAAATCCAATCATAGGTTTTCAATAATTCAATTTAATCTAATTTCTCAAAAAAATATCAATATAATTCATTAATTCCATCAATTTTAAAAATATGCACCAAATTCAAATTACATTGGGATTGGGGGGGTTTCCAAACTTCCATGGCAATTCAAATCTTGATTCCAATTCATCTCAAATCAGGTTTTAATAAATCAAGGGAAATTAATAAAAATAAAATCAATAAAATCAAGGTATAATTGTATAGTTAAACTCAAACTGAACCACCTACCATTATCACAGAGATCACAACACGCAACACCAAAAATAGGATTTTCCAATAAAGAACAAGGGAAAATGATATCCTAAAACACAACCTATAATCAAGATTCAATAACATAGAGTTTATATCCATTAATCCTAAGATTATCTATCAAACTCCAAGGAGTAATATAAAGGGGTAAGGTATTGGACATGAATTCCTCTTACTCTAGGAGATGCACCACAACCAACATGAAGATAAATCGCTGAATAGATGATCTAGATGGATTAGAGTACTCCAAAATATACTAGGGATGGCACTAGGTAAAGTGGAAAAGTTTCTAGGTCAAAACCAAATAAAATCAGACAGGCCACCTATTTTAAAATTTTGGGTTGGAGGAATACAAAATGTGTATTCCTTTCATGTTGTATAATCCTATGAAGTGAAATAATGATGAAAACATGTTTCCTTTTGTTTAAAAACAAAATTTATCCATTTAACATCATGAACCAAATTCATTATGTGTTCCATGATGAAATTACATGTTGTGTACTCTCATTACATGACATGTAAATTCCTAGTAGAGAGTGATTCTCTGAGTACCTTACAAAAAATCCCCACAAAAAAATAAAGGAATCTAGAACAAAGGACAAGTCATAACATATAAGTTAATATGGTGTTACAACCTCCCTATACAAAAAATATTTTTTCCCCATAAACCCTATAAAAAATAATCCATACCAAAAATATGAGTGTAACACCCTGAGTTTTATAGACCTTTTTTTATGAATTAATTTTAATTGATGTCTTTCATTACACTAAGTAAAAAATTATATGAAAAACTGAATTGGTGTGTGTTTCATGCAACACCTAATTGGTTTACTTTTCAAAAAACACTAACTTAGCATAAGTTACATGCAGAAACGACTTGGCTTACATAACACGCAACACAGAGTCTCTACAAAACACCATTTTATTGTTATAATTATTTAACAAAATAATTGTGACATAGCCATTAAACATAGTAATATTAATAGTAATAAATAATTTTCAAATATTCTTTACAATGGTTTTATATAAATAAAATATATTTATAATTAAAGATATATTTTTGTAAATCCCTTATATGTTTAGAAATATTATTTTCTCAAATAAACTAATTTTTCTGTAATTCTATAAAAATAAAGAAAATTAAATTTTGACACATTTAGACATTTAATTTTATAAAATAAACATTATTTTTTATTTTTTTATTTTCAAATTATCTTCGGTTGAATTTTTTGGATTTTTCTAAGAAACATCATTTTTGGATGAATAGTGAAAAATACTAAATTTTAATTCAAAACTACTTTTTCATATAATTTATTTGTAATGTTAAATTATATATTAAATTGGTTTTAAATAATAATTAGATCATATTTTTTTAAATTAATCCAATATAGGATATTAGAACCAATTTCGCATTAAAATTTAACATAAAAACTTAGAAAACTTTTGATCATTATTACTTTAAAAACACATAGTGTCGTCTCGTCAGCAGGATTAAATTCAAAGTAATTTATGGAAATTCTAGGATTATAATTTAAAAAAATATATTCCATATTTTTAATCAGAATAATTTATAATTTATAATAAGGTCAACTTAGTTTTTTTCCAATAATATTAGTGAAAGTAATTAAAATTAATTACAACGATTACGGTAAAATTAAGTTTAATAAGGGAATAAACATTAAATATAAGGGACCAAATGAGATATAAACTTTTCCCAAAAAAATTTTCTAGAAATTATTCATCCATGAAACTTCCATTGATGAGTTTTTTTTTATTTTTTAAAACATTTTTTAGGTAAAAACATGGTCCACATAATTTTTTTTCAAAAATACCAACTGATTCATTTTCCTTTTCTATAAAAAGCCACCGCCTATCTCCCTTACTCAAACCTATAAACCTATTTATGTTAAGAAATTATCTACCAAATTCACTTTAAAACATACATTAGTTCCTCCTTTAATCCTACCTTTTTACAGAAAGCAATCTAAGGAAGCCTTTTAGCACAAACTAGAGGGAGTTACACAATTAAGAGGTAACGTCTTCTCTCAAGCTCTTTTATTTTATTTTCATTATCCATCCATCCAATATCCTTATTACATGATTATAAAAAACAAAATTATCCTAAATATACTGATATATTGTTATTATAATGGTTATACCAACACTTACACACACCTCCATCAAATGGGTAACAAAAATATTGTTTATGTGTACGACGAACTACTGCCACAGAAAATGATGATGTTAGTCCTTCCTATACCACCTATCATAGTGGTAATTATGATGGATAATATGTTTATATACAATATATATGATATTTATAATTTATTTAAGATTCTGTAATTATTTTATAATGCACATCTTTATATGTTTTAGTTTGTGTAAATATGATAATTTTGTTTGAGGAAGTGTGGACTACCACCCCCTCAAAGTGATGTGATTCATTCACACACTACCCGGAATATATTAAAGATGGGTTCATTAAACTTGTATAATATATATAATATAGTTATTCTACTATAATATTTATATATACACACACACACATATATATATATACTTATATGTCACTTACTCTCTTTCTTTCAATACGACAACAAAAATGGAAATAACGTCTATGTGTACGTACGACTTACCATCTCCATGAAGGATGTATTACATTTGGTACTTTTATTTTCTATAGATTATTATGATAAAAATATAATAAATATAAATTATATTTATACCATGTTTTACATTATGGAATCATTATATATGTATAAGGACCAAAGATATAACAAATTAAGACTCATGCGAAGAACAAAGTAGATATTACCCGAAGTAAAACCTTAACATAGGATGGTTAACAATAGTGTAATATGAAGTCATATTCAAACCATATATGGTATTATAGATAAAAATATTATTCTTTAAATTATTTATAAAAAACTTATGTTTATTAAATAGGAATCTTGTACAATTATGAAGTGTGTCAAGACACAAGGTGAGGGGGTTTCTAGTCTCACTTTTACTTCTGTGAGATTTACACCTTATTCGCCACTCATATATTTCATGTTTTTATTATACTTACCATAAATATATTATATGATCATTATACTTAAGTTTATTCCTATTTAAATATCCATTTTTTGATCTCTCTATTTCATGGAGTTTATGTTTCAAGAGTTACCAAATCGGTAAAGTAGTTTTGTCTCAATTTGCCTTTTTTGAGACACATGCCATTAACATAAAGAACCTTGTTTTCAAAAAAATAAAATATGATCTTTGAAGATAATTTTCAAGAAAAAATTATTTTAAAATTTGGTTTTATGGTTTTCAATCTTTCTTTATAATTTTTTAAATTATTTTCAATGAAACATTTTTCCTAAAAATGTTTTCAAGCATCTTTTTTAAAACATTGTTTTCAAAATGTTTTCAATATTATTTTATAAGTTTTTTAGGATAATGGTATTGAATAATTTTTCAATATATATCTATATTTTTTCAATGAAAAATTTTTCAAAAATATTTTCAAAGAATTCTTATATGTTTTCAAGTTCATTTTAAAGAAAATCGTTTTTAAAAGGTCTTATGTTTTAAAGAGACTTTGTCTCAAAGAAAAAAGGATACTTACCTCAAGAAATGTTTTCAAAATATACTTCCAAGTTATTTTCCATCTATGATAACATATGATGTTGTGACACATGTCCTTATATGAAATTATCCAAATATTCCATTCATATTCTTTCTTGAATGGTTTATGTTTTGATAGAACAATTCTTATGACACTCATTTCTCTTCCACATGATATATTCTTTTGACGCCTAGTTATTTTCATAGGTTATGATTTGATGAAATTATTATGAAACCTGTATCTTTTTCATAGGTTATTATGTGATGAAATGTTAATGATATACATTTCATTTCATGGGTTATGATTTTATGTTTATATAACCCATCTCTTTTGATGGGTCATGATATGAGGAATGTTTTATTATCTTGTGAAACTTATATGAATTTTATTATTATGGGATGGGTGGGACCTATATCTCCCAAATATTTATTGGGTAATGATTTATATCTCATGAGATAATTATGGAAATTCATTCAATGGGCATGATCCACTATGTGAAGATGGGGAAACCTGATACTTTACAAGTAAAAGATTGTAACATGGGGTGGTGGTGTGTCATTCCCTGTAGGTGTAGTCACCATGAAGATATATGATGGGGAAACCCGATCTATTATGGTAATAAGGAGAAACCTGATCCCTTACAAGGAAATTACTACGACTGGGGATGGTGGTGTTTCCAGCCGAGTAGGTTCAGTTCCCATGAGGTTCCTTGATAAGTTTTATATATGTTTCTTGACTTATAGGTAATGATATCACATGTTTAGGTATGCCACAATTTCATATATTATTCCTATAATATTATTTCATGGATTATGTTATTTATTTCCTTATGATTCATGTCTTATTAACTACCATTTTTTATTCCTTGATTAATTTTTTTTATCTTATGATATGCATGGTATGATTTCTATCGTTATGATCACATTATATTACCCATATGATCATGTTTATTCTTACATTTCTCCCTTGTGTACCCTTACTGAGCAATTGAGATCACCCCTTTTTATGTTTCCTTCCCTAAGTTATGGAGATATGTATTATGTTTGATATTTCTAAGAAGGGTTCTAATCATGGAGAACCTAGTGGGAGATAATGTAGCTCACTTATGTACTTGTGTTTATGATTCCATGATTTCAAAGGCAAAATAATAGTATGGTATTTGGGTGCCTGTTTGTATAATGTTTTAAGTATTATGAAAAAGTTATGTAATGTTAATGTATGAAAAGAGTGGGTCACTATAGTTTGTATCATATAAAAGGTTTATATAACCATTGGAACCTAGTATGAGAAAACCTTAGTGATAACTCTAAGTACATCTTTAAGGATAAGTCTAAGGATAAGGAAACGTATAGGAAAATTTCCTGGAATTATAGTAAAGTTTAGAGTGATTGGTTTCCTATAAATACATCCCTATATAGATACTATAAGTGTATGTGGCTCTAAAATATATTCACCTAGGGGTAAAAACTATGAAGAGATGTTTCGATCCAATCATAGGGGAATCTATTACATGATAATGAGCCTTACTTCACACCTGGTTTGACACTCCCGAGGGACATTATTTGGGAATTCACAAATTTTTTACAAACCATCAGGAATTATTTAAATAGAATTTGGTTATTAATGACCTAGGATAAACCTTGGGGTTCATATATTAAGTAAGGTTTCATAATTTATACATCCTATAAGTGAATTTTAATGAATATGTGGTTCCTCATTATGATAACTATTTTGTACTATATGATTTTTGGTTTTAGTAAATGGATGGAACCTGAAGGAACCATGTTTATGGTGATTGGGATATAAAATTCAATGAATTTTCTCCTAAGAAACTGAATTATATGGGATATGGAATGAAAAACCTCATTGTTTTTCTCACACAGCTTTCTCAAGATATGAATCATGGGGGACTTCCTAATGAGAAAAATAGAGAACAGTATTTTTTTATTCTTTCATGAGGTAACACCCACCTTCTTTCAATGGTTATTCTAATAAACTTGTTGATATACACTGTATTAGTACCACTAAAAAGATATTATTCACTTTCTAATGTTCACATCATGAAAAATTTATTCTAGTGGTTTATCGGTTAGAAGGTGAGGCAAACTAGTGGTGGACTTTAATCAAGAATAAGAGTAATCAAGATGAATTTGAATCCATATATTGGGATGAGTTTAAGAATTTATTCTTAAATAAGTACTTTCATCATGTTATTTACAAAAATATGGAAAATTATTTCCTTGAGTTGAAGCAAAATGATGGTGAATTTGTGGGTACCTATGAGGCTAATTTCACAAGACTTGCAAGGTACGCTTCTGAAATTATCATCCAACCTGAAAGTATAGTTGATATGTTCTTCATTGTCTTAAAGACAAGTCTAATAAGGTCATTATTCATAAGATATTTTAGTATCTTTAAAGATATTGTGAGTTGTGAAATCAATGTTGAAATGGAGGTTGGAGTTACATATCAATCTCATGGTTTTAACAAGAATAGGAATATGGAGTTCAATGTAAAATCTAAAAACCATGAAGAGAAGAACATTATACTTCCTTTAAGTTCTAAGTGTGGAAATAATCATGGAGGTTGTTGTCTTATGGGTTCTAGTAAGTGTTTTATGTGCGTAAGGGAATGCCATCGAGAAATTGATTGTCGTACTGATGTAAAGAAGATGGAAAATGATGAAAATAGACGAAAATATACTGTGAATTCACCTCCAAAACTATAGTTCATTAAGTATAAGAATAATGGTAATTATTATAAGAAGTTCCTAAACTCAGGGGTTGGTTCTGATGATCAATGTTAGTAAATTCTTATGCCGAGGGACAAGGGGAAATATCATGAAATCGCTATTTCTGATGAAGGGTGTGATAATGATGAGGTGAAGGTACATTTACCATCCACTCTATAACTATTAATGTATTATTTGATTCCAGATCTACCCACTCTTTCATATCTAAGAAATTTTCTGAGGGTGTTAAGATTCAACCAAAATGATTAGATGTGGAATTAGTAGTGCGAAACCCTAAGGGTACGATGATTTCATCCCAAGTCTATGATTTCTCTTCGATTGATGTTTGTGGGAATGTAATTTCTAAAAATATTTTGATTATTCCTTTGGTTGAATTTTATTTCATCTTAGGCATGGATTGAATTTCTATACATATGGGAGTGGGATAAATTTTCTATCTCTCTCCTCCCTTCATTCCCCATTGAAGTGGAGTGGTTCTTGGTAGTGATTTTGGGTAAGTATCTCCTCTTCCTCCCATCCATTTTTGTTTCTATTAATCATATTTAATTTCATATGATGTTAGCTAGGGTTTTGTGTCAATTACACTATATCACGGTGGAATATACTAAGATTGATAAGGCTTTTGTTCGTCTTGCATAGAGTATGTCTCGATATGGTATCTTTATATCCTCTCATGTCATTTCAGTAAAGGTAAATTTCCTAATGGATTTATTTACGGTTTTGCGAAAAAAAATAAATTATTTTGTGATTATTTGGGTGTCACTTGATAGTGTTTTTGGTTAGGATAGTTTCAATGTAACACCCCAGGTGAATAAAGAATATGACATTTTTATATTTATCCCTATTTGTGAAAAAATATTAATATTACTTTAAAAGGAACTCTATGCTTGATGGCGTACCCAATACGTGACAACGAGTTCTTTTGAAATCTTACGTTGCACTATAATAATATTATTTTAAATGGTAGTTAATGCCTAACTGTTGTGATGGCGGGAATGAACAGAACTAACTAAAAAATGATTATATATGTTTGTCAAATATTTTTACTCTTTACAATAAATGTTAGAGGATTAAAAATGCGAATGAATCTAATTTTAAGCGTAAACATTCTAATATTCTTTAAAAGGTCGATTAACCGCATTTTGATGGAGAACCTCTTTTAAATCCACTTTTTGATAATTTTATGTGTTATATTTGACAAAATAAAATTCTTCTTTAGATTCGAGACATCAAAATTTAATTTTTGTAAATTTTTGGTATCATTCCGATAAAGTTCAATTTTTAATGAATAGTGAAAAATGTTGTATTTTAATTCAAAACCTATTTTTAATATAATTTATTTATATGATTAGATTATATTTTGAATTGGTTTTAAAGTGAAATTAGAATAAATTTTTACCATTTAATCCAATAGTGGTCGTTGGAATTAATTTCACTTTGAAATTGGACTTAAACTAGTGTCAATCTTTTGATACATTTTGTTTCATAAAAACACGCTATTTGTTTTGACAGCAGGAATTAATTATTAAATTAATTAATGAAACTTATATATTTTGAATTTTTTAAAATAGACATCATTTTTGAATTCGTAATATAAAATATATCCTAGGGTGAATTTTTGGTAATTTTCTGAAAAACTTCAATTTTTGATGAATAGTGAAACCACTAAGTGGTACTTATAAAAACTGATTTTCCGTTTAAATGAAATTTTGCCATATTTGTGTTTTGAATTTCAAAAATCCGACATACATGGTTGTCATTAAGAAGTAAAATGTGGTTCAATGGAATTAAAATAATTTTTTGGTGAATAGTAACTTATTAAGTTTTTAATCGCGATTAGAGGTAATTAGTGTAGTTTAAGGTAAAAATAATGTTTTAATAATATAAAATGACCTAGACACATGTCCTACCCTCATTGGATGAGTCATGTCCGACCAAGACAATCCATGGGTCAACTTGGGGACCCCATGGAGCCACTTTGGTTGGGAAATGACATAAATAACTTTTTATTTAATGTTAAAGTAAAAATAACACAAACATGACATGTTTTACTAAAACAATTGTTACATGGGGTTATACAATTCATAATTTTGACTATAAATATTAATTAGAAATATAAAAATATTTCCTACATCATGATATTTTTTTTATAATTTTTATACATTAAATAAATTAAATTATTTATGACATCATGATGATGCAGCGATGACCTCATTATATAACGATTTAAATAAAATGAAAAGATAATGTAAAATCTAAGACCTACACATGTCCAAAACCTATTGGATGGGTGTATTTAGAACCCTTATCACCTTATCCCAGAAACACATCAATGTGGGACCATTAAAATCCGAAACTCATTCTAAAATAAAGTAATATGTCTTTACTTTCCAAGAGTGCCCCTCCTCTCCTCTTATAAAAGTCCCCCACCTCTACCTCCTTACCCACACTCCCAAAGCCTTTAGCTCGGCCAACCCCTGCCCATTTTGTCTCTCCACTTCCCTCTATTACTCCTTGAAGCCTCACTTTGGGCAGAAGTATTCCCAAGGAAGCCTTTGAGCTCAAACCAAAGGGAGTTACCCGATTTTAAGGTAATGTCTTCACTTGAGTCCTTTTGTTTTATTTTGCCTCTCCAACCCCCTAAACTCTTTTTATTCATTTATTTTGTAACAACTCCAGTATCTTCAATATACTAGGATGTTTTTATAAGAAGTATTCGAGCTACACTTACACACACCTACATCTAATGGTTAAATAACATACTGCTTCTGTGGATGGCGAATTTCTGCCTCATTAAACGATGATTGTTCGACACTCATATAACACCTTCAAAGGTGGCCATTAAGATGTCACTATATTTATATATGATATATAATATGTTTTTAAGTTTTACTTAAGCTTCTGTATTTTTCATTTGTGGCTTACCTTTATGGCTTCCATTATGGGTATACGCGATATCTTCATTTTAGGAAGTGCGGACTATCGCCCCCTCAAAGTGATGTGATTCGTTAATGCCATACGTGGGACGTATAAAGGATGGATTTAATGTTATTATATATGATGTTATAATGGAATTATAATATACCTCTATATCATTATTATTTCTTTCCATTAAAGTATGAGATAGAAATGAAAGTAGCGTTCATGCGTACGTACGGCTTACCATCTCCATGAACGGTGCATTTCATTTCTTACCTCTAAATGATTATGTGATATTATAAATACATGTATATTATAGATATATATGATATATATGATATCCAAATCAGGAATTTCATTCTAGATATAAATAACCTTTGACCACACGAACAACATGTAATTGTAAGAAGTCCACTTTCGACTTAAGAACCAAATATCGACAAAAAAAACATTATTAACTTAAATGATTACATAATGTTTATAACATGGCAATAAGTGATATAAAAGGAATAATGAACTTTAAAAAGGTTATTAAGCAAATAGAAATTAACTCAAGTTTATTATTCAGGACGTTAAAGAATGATCGAGTCATGTCGGACCCGAGGTAAGGGATCCTACACCTCTCTTTCTTTTTAAGTACACTCTTTTATGTCATTGCTTTTAAGATCATCTTTCTTATGATTGGGATGTTCTTTTATATTACTCCTACTGTACTTATTATGTTCATGTGATGAGATTCCCTTTTTTTATCTCTCATCAACTCATTTTGATGTGACATCGTTAGGCTGTCAAGGGAACTTCTTAACCCAATTTCGATTTCTTTGGGTTCAACATGTAGTTATTGAATATGTCATCCTTTGAATATGTGTGAATGACCTTCAATTATTTTACACTTAATATCCACTTATATTTGGTGTATTCGTTTGTCACACATAATTATGTAATTGATTTATCCTTAAACCAAGGATATCGTCTTTGTATGGGACTTCGTCTCAATCTCCTTTCATTGAGACATGTTTTGTTTTATACACAACCTTCTTTTATACGGTGTATAAACCCCTTTGAATTTTACGTTTATCCAAAAAGGAATCTTTTTTATACAAAGCGTTTTACTAAACGACAAAAGGGAATGTTTTTGTCGTACGTATGTGGCGACAACGACTTCTCCGCCGCCGTGACCATTATTTGAGTTTCGTCTTCCTCTACAATCCATACCTTTTTTTAAAAAGAAAAATAAAAACCATGTTTTACTTTTCTTTTATTTTGGTATTGAAAATGATTTTCATAATTTTTTATATCAATGTGTTGTATTTATATCTTGTGATTGAAAGGTGGAAATTTTATGTTTCCTTTATGCATGTTTTATGTGATACGATTATGTTGAGGTTCTTGGGCATTATTATGAAGATGGGTGGTTCTGTGATAGACTAAGGGAGGGTGAGCCCGATATAGCTCTCCAATGCATTGGGTAACGCGAAGGAGTGAAACGTTAAGGTTTCTCCGAAGAGATTTAGGGAATATACTGTGATGGGTATTCCAAAACGTAACCAAGAGTGTTACTCCCTACGTAAGAATGTTATGAATGCCTCAAGTTACCTTTTATGTCTTATGATTTCTATGATTTATTCATGATTTGATGAGGTATGTTAAAGTGCCTATGTTTTATGGGTAAAGTATGATTTCATTCTTATGTATATATGAACTCATGTTTCCTTTACATATTTTTATATCCCTTACTGAGCTTTTTATGCTCATCCCAAGTTTTTGAAATGTTTTTCACAGGTCAAGGGAAAGGTACGTGATGTGATGATAGTGTCAAGGATGTGTCAAGAAAGAATCCATGTTTTATTTTAAATATGTTTCTATTGATGGGAAGAATTAATCCTATCTTTTATGTAACCACTTTGTTTAAATGTGGAATGTAATGCATGTTTTATGATCTAATTCTCTAAAACTCTAAACCTGAAAAGATCCTCAATGTGTAATATTGTATTAACTCAATATTAAGTAAGGTTTAAGGCTGGGGCCTTATAGTTGGTATCAAAGGTCGGTTTACATGACTTTAGAGGTTAGGGTATTCTTTAATCATAAGTGACATTACCATAATGGTTATGATTTCAGAAAGAGTCCTGGTTTTAGATAAAGAGAATTAGTAAGTATATCTTAGTGTTTATCTTCCTCATTAGTACATGATGGTTTTGTTGATATACTCACACTGATATTTCTATTTTTAGTGAATGGATGGATCTAGCAGGCACCAAAGTGACAATAGGTTTGAAGGAAACTGTGGTGGTTCTCTGATTAAGAGACTGGATGAAATGGGGGATTCAATGAGGAAACTAGTGGTTGTTCTAAACCAACTATCAAGGAGTCATGATCAACCACTTGTACCTTGGTATGTTCTGTAATGCATAATGTACGAGATGACCAATCGATGTGGAAGTTCAGGTAATAATTATAAAGGTAACCATTAGGGTTTATATGATCCTTACTTTTGAGGTAATTATGGGTTATTATATGTTATGATGGAAAATGAAATGCATGAGATAAACTTGAGGTTAAAATATGTTATGATTATTTTTGAATATTTTATCTCATTTTGGGGAATGTTTTAAGAATTATATAGTTTTGGAAAAAGGACAACACGCAGACCATGTGACAACCCATCGCGTCGGACAAAGCTGCGCGAATCGAACCCACAACCAAAGTGCGACTGGTATTTATCGCCTACCACTAGACTACATGAAGTCCCTGGTTAGTTTGACTGATTCTTTTTAGTTAGATGATTTTAGGAATTAAGAGTAAGTTGATTTTGGGTTATCTATGAAAATTTGTTAACCTATCATGGAGGATATGTCATTAGGTTAATTACTTTTCAATACGAGACATTAAGATCAACTGATGTTGTTTGGAGATAAATGTTACGATTTAACTTGGAAGACTATGTGACTAAATCCTTAAAATATTTGGGTTTCAATCTTAGTTTGGTTTACTTTATAGAATTTTATGGACAATTGTTTATTGAATGGTCCTCGTTGAACTTTGGGTTTTGTTGGACAAATTTTGGAGATTAAGAATAGATTTTCTTTTTATAAAGGGTTATCCTTTTCTGGAATATCTGATCTTGTACTAACCATTTGGTTTTGGTTTTGGTTAAAGTCTAAAGACATGGGAAGTATATAGTTCTCTTTTGTGGATTAGGTGACACTACTAGAAAGATGATCTTTCCCAACACTTCTATACCAACGGTTTGTAAAAACCGTTGGTATAGCTACCATTTCCCAACGGTTCACCAAAACTGTTGGGAAAGCCATAGATTTCCCCACCTTTCCCAACGGTTTGGCAAACTGTTGGGAAAGGGTGTGTTTTGAGCCTCTTTCCCAACGGTTCACCAAAACCGTTGGGAAAGGGTGTGTTTTGAGCCTCTTTCCCAACGGTTCACCAAAACCGTTGGGAAAGAGTGACCTTTCCCAACGGTTCACCAAAACCGTTGGGAAAAACCACCCAAAATTTCAACCTTCGGCCTAAATAAACTCAACCCACCCTAACCTATCCCAACGGTTTTGAAAACCGTTGGGATAGGTTCTTTATTTTTTTTCCAGATCTACTAACCAAGAACATTATATAAATCAAAATTTTAAATAATTATGATAATACATATATATATTTATGAAATTATGTTTACAAAAGTGATGTTAGCTTAGTGGTTAAGTCGATAGATTATAAACGAGGGGTCCTGGGATCAAATCACAATGGATGTTTTATTTTTGGAATTTATATACCAACGGTTCCATTACTGTTGGTATAGATTTCATATTACCTATACCAAGGGTTTCCAAAACCATTGGTATAGGTCTATACCAACGGTTTTTGGAAAACCGTTGGTATAGACCTATCCCAACGGCTTACTTGGATATGGTTCTCCAAACCGTTGGTATAGGCTATACCAACGGTTTGGAGGCCTATACCAACGGTTCCAAACCGTTGGTAAAGGTTAGTTTTCCAGTAGTTTGATTCTCTAAAAGTTGATTATAGTAATCATAATGCGAACAATTCTTCCTAAATACTCGTCTTTTGGAGAAAATATGAGTTTGATTAAGGAATCTAGTAAAAGTTGAAAGTATACATGAAAAGTAAGTATGTTTCATTATGATTTAGTTAAGCTCAAAAATAAATTCCTCAATGAAAAGTAACTTAAAACAAAAATTTTGTCTGTTAACTTTTCCTACTGGGGAATCGAATACCGTTTAACCCATCACAAGTTTGTGATTTTCTTATGGTTAACTTTCTCCTAGACATGTTTATTATCACTCTCCATCAGAACATGACCCTTTTTTTCCTCCATGTCCATATTTTCATACATGGAATCATAGTATGGGTTAACTCGGGTGACCTTTGTACTTCCCTTTCTTTCTTTTAAAGTGATAGTTTAATTTACTCCTTTTCCGATATGGGACTTTCAATGGAGTTTTCAAGCCCAATTTTGAAATTGCGAGGACGTAATTCCCAAAAGGGGGGAAGGATGTAACACCCCAGGTAAATAAAGAATATGACATTTTTATATTTATCCTTATTTGTGAAAAAATATTAATATTACTTTAAAGGGAACTCTATGCTGTATGGCGTACCCAATATGCGACAACGAGTTCCTTTGAAATCTTACGTTGCACTATAATAATATTATTTTAAATGGTAGTTAACGCCTAGCTGTTGTGATGGCAGGAATGAACAGAACTAACTACAAAATGATTATATATGTTTGTCAAATATTTTTACTCTTTACAATAAATGTTAGTGGATTAAAAATGCGAATGAATCCAATTTTAAGCGTAAACATTCTAATATTCTTTAAAAGGTCGATTAACCGCATTTTGATGGAGAACCTCTTTTAAATCCACTTTTTGATAATTTTATGTGTTATATTTGAAAAAATAAAATTCTTATTTAGAATCGAGACATCAAAATTTACTTTGTGTAAATTTTTGGTATCATTCCGATAAAGTTCAATTTTTAATGAATGGTGAAAAATGTTGTATTTTAATTCAAAACCTCTTTTTAATCTAATTTATTTACATGATTAGATTATATTTTGATTTGGTTTTAAAGTGAAATTAGAATATATTTTTACCATTTAATCCAATAGTGGTCGTTGGAATTAATTTCACTTTGAAATTGGACTTAAACTAGTGTCAATCTTTTGATACATTTTGTTTCATAAAAACACGCTATTTGTTTTGACAGCGGGAATTAATTATTAAATTAATTAATTCAACTTATATGTTTTGAATTTTGTAAAATAGAAATCATTTTTTAATTCGTAATATTAAATATATCCTAGGGTGAATTTTTGGTAATTTTCTGAAAAACTTCAATTTTTGATGAATAGTGAAACCACTAAGTGGTACTTATAAAAACTGATTTTCCATTTAAATGAAATTTTTCCATCTTTGTGTTTTGAATTTCAAAAATCCGACATACATGATTGTCATTAAGAAGTAAAATGTGGTTCAATGGAATTAAAATAATTTTTTGGTGAATAGTAACTTATTAAGTTTTTAATCGCGATTAGAGGTAATTAGTGTAGTTTAAGGTAAAAATAATGTTTTAATAATATGAAATGACCTAGACACATGTCCTACCCTAATTGGATGAGTCATGGACTACCAAGACAATCCATGGGTCAACTTGGGGACCCCATGGAGCCACTTTGGTTGGGAAATGACATAAATAACTTTTTATTTAATGTTAAAGTAAAAATAACACAAACATGACATGTTTTACTAAAACAATTGTTACATGGGGTTATACAATTCAGATTTTTTACTATAAATATTCATTATAAAGATAAAAATATTTCATACATCATTATATTTTTTTATAATTTTTAGACATTAAATAAATTAAATTATTTATGACATCATGATGATGCAGCGATGCCCTCATTATTTAACGATTTAAATAAAATGGGAAGATAATGTAAAATCTAAGACCTAAACATGTCCAAAACCTATTGGATGGGTGGATTTTGAAACCTTATCACCTTATCCTAGAAACACATCAATGTGGGACCATTAAAATCCGAAACTCATTCTAAAATAAAGTAATATTTCTTTACTTTCCAAGAGTGCCCCTCCTCTCCTCTTATAAAAGGCCCCCACCTCTACCTCCTTACCCACACTCCCAAAGCCTTTGTCTCGGCCAACCCCTTCCCATTTTGTCTCTCCACTTCCCTCTCTTACTCCTTGAAGCCTCACTTTGGGCAGAAGTCTTCCCAAGGATGCCTTTGAGCTCAAACCAAAGGGAGTTACCCGATTTTAAGGTAATGTCTTCACTTGAGTCATTTTGTTTTATTTTGCCTCTCCAATCCCCTAAACTCTTTTTATTAATTTCTTTTGTAACAAATACAGTATCTTAAATATACTAGGATGTTGTTATAATAAGGATTCGAGCTACACTTACACACACCTACATCTAATGGTTAAAGAACATACTGCTTCTATGGATGGCGAATTTCTGCCTCACGAAACGATGATTGTTCGACACTCATATAACACCTTCAAAGGTGGCCATTAGGATGTCACTCTATTTATATATGATATATAATATGTTTATGTTTTACTTAAGCTTATTTATTTTTCATTTGTGGCTTACCTTTATGGCTTCCATTATGGGTATACGCAATATCTTCATTTTAGGAAGTGCGGACTATCGCCCCCTCAAAGTGATGTGATTCGTTAATGCCATACATGGGACATATAAAGGATGGATTTAATGTTATTATATATGATGTTATACTGGACTTATAATATACCTCTATATCATTATTATTTCTTTCCATTAAAGTATGAGATAGAAATGAAAGTAGCGTTCATGCGTACGTACGGCTTACCGTCTCCATGAACGGTGCATTTCATTTCTTACATCTAAATGATTATGTGATATTATAAATACATGAATATTCTAGATATATATGATATATATGATATCCAAATCAAGAATTTCATTCTGGATATAAAGAACCTTTGACCACATGAACAACATGTAATTGTAAGAAGTCCACTTTCGACTTAAGAACCAAATATCGACAAAACAAACATTATAAACTTAAATGATTACATAATGTTTATAACATGTCAATAAGTGATATAAGAGGAATAATGAACTTGAAAAAGGTTATTAAGAAAATATAAATTAACTCAAGTTTATTATTCAGGACGTTAAAGAACGATCGAGTCATGTCGGACCCGAGGTAAGGGATCCTACACCTCTCTTTCTTTTTAAGTACACTCTTTTATGTCATTCCTTTTAAGCTCATCTTTATTATGATTGGGATGTTCTTTTATATTAATCCTACTGTACTTATTATGTTCATGTGATGAGATTACATTTTTTATCTCTCATCAACTCATTTTGATGTGACATCGTTAGGCTGTCAAGGGAACTTCTTAACCCAATTTCGATTTCTTTGGGTTCAACATGTAGTTATTGAATATGTCATCCTTTGAATATATGTGAATGACCTTCGATTATTTTACACTTAATATCCACTTATATTTGGTGTATTCGTTTGTCACACATAATTATGTAATTGATTTATCCTTAAACCAAGGATACCGTCTTTGTATGGGACTTCATCTCAATCTACTTTCATTGAGGCATATTTTGTTTTATACACAACCTTATTTTATACGGTGTATAAACCCCTTTGACTTTTACGTTTATCCAAAAAGGAATCTTTTTTATACGAAGCGTTTTACTAAAATACAAAAGGGAATGTTTTTGTCGTACGTATGCGGCGACAACGACTTCTCCGCCGCCGTGACCATTATTTGAGTTTCGTCTTCCTCTACAAGCCATACCTTTTTTTAAAAAGAAAAATAAATATCATGTTTTACTTTTCTTTTATTTTGGTATTGAAAATAATTTTCATAATGTTTTTATATCAATGTGTTGTATTGATATCTTGTGATTGAAAGGTGGAAATGTTATGTTTCTTTTATGCATGTTTTATGTGATACGATTATGTTGAGGTTCTTGGGCATTATTATGAAGACGGGTGGTTCTGTGATAGACTAAGGGCGGGTGAGCCCGATATAGCTCTCCAATGGATTGGGTAACGTGAAGGAGTGAAACGTTAAGGTTTCTCCGAAGAGATTTAGGGAATATACTGTGATGGGTATTCCAAAACGTAACCAAGAGGGTTACTCCCTACGTAAGAATGTTATGAATGCCTCAAGTTACCTTTTATGTCTTATGATTTATATTATTTATTCATGATTTGATGAGGTATGTTAAAGTGCCTATGTTTTATGGGTAAAGTATGATTTCATTCTTATGTATATATGAACTCATGTTTCCTTTACATATTTTTATATCCCTTACTGAGCTTTTTATGCTCATCCCAAGTTTTTGAAATGTTTTTCACAGGTCAAGGGAAATGTACATGATGTGATGATAGTGTCAAGGATGTGTCAAGAAAGAATACAAGTTTTATTTTAAATATATTTCCGTTGATGGGAAGAATGAATCCTGTCTTTTATGTAACCACTTTGTTTAAATGTGGAATGTAATGCAAGTTTTATGTTCTAATTCTCTAAAACACTAAACCTGAAAAGATCCTCAATGTGTAATCTTGTATTAACTCAAGATTAAGTAAGGTTTAAGGATGGGGCGTTATATTCAATGATGTGTTGTGGACCTTCTACGGGCGATTGGTCGTAGTTTCGGTGTAGCATATGTGCCTGATGAGTATTTGGTCAATTATACCTACTTTTAAATTATTTAAATAATTAATTATAAATTTTTATAATTAATTATTTATGCCTCTCGGTATGAGTTAGGTGACTGTAATTGTCTACATGGCTCAATTGGCCTAGATAAGGCTTAGTAGAGCTCAATAATGGGTTAACTCTAGGCTCTAGGTAAGTGTAACCTATAATACAGACTCATGTGCATGTCTATTTATGAGCGTGCATGCCAAGATAATTTCATGGATTCAATAATGGGTTCTAGGGACTGATGGGACCCTAGGTAAATGATATAATAAGTCTTTAGGCCTCCTACTCTTGGAATACATGATCTTTATAACTTAAGAGATTTGGGATCGCTTGGTGACTATGTCTCCAAGGGGTGAGGGCATTGGTTGATTTGATGAAAGACCTTTTGGAGGTCCTAGGATGTGATGTGAGATGCAATAATAGTCTAGGTTGGGTTTTTAGGTCTAGTGGCAAAGCATGAGAGGATTGGGGTTGAGTTTTTATGGGAAAGACCATTGTATGTCTCGTGGGTGATGAAGAACTCCCTCTTAAGGTTTGGGGTGATTCCTGATATGTGTTTGGAGTGAGATGAGTCCTTTAGGACTTAGTGTTGGATCATGGATATGGTTTTCCTATAGTTAGTAAATTAAGAGGTGTCCCATAGGAGATGTGAGACAAGACCTAAGTGCAATTCATGGGACTTATGTAGGACTTGGAATAAAGTTTCCAAGGGGATTATATCATAATAGATTGGGATAGTCCGTGGGTAGCATGAACACATGTGAGAATGGGTTTAGATGGAATTTATACCTTGCCTAATGAGGCTAGTTTTGGGATTATCCTTCAGGTTGTGGCATCACTATTGGGTTACAAGCATGCGTCGATATAGATGACCAGAGACCAAGATAGATATAAAGGACCCTAGTGGATTCCTTGGTGTTCAAGACATGATGTGTTATGATGTGGTAGGCTAACTAATGGAAATTCATGGGTGTACTAAGCTGGTGAGTTGTGTGAGATGATTCATCCCTGCTTTTGATTTCTTATGCATGTTATGTGTTAGGCGATGAATCTTTTTTTGGGGGTGGATCCTGAGGCTATTCCCTATTATGAGTGAGATAGAACAAGTGGGGTTGTTATGGGTAGGTGTATTTCTTGATATGTATGTGAATTAAAGTCCAACCATGAGTGAGACAATGTGTCTTAGGGCTGACTTGGCCTCTCTTTGAGTGAGATATCATTAGAAAGACAACCATGAGTGAGATGGAGTCCCATTTATGGGCATGATGTCACAATATTGGATAGGTGGAAATCAATGATTAATATGGGTTATAGGATTTGATTTGATACAGGACTAGGTTATAGTATCTTTATGAGTGAGATGGGGTCTAGTATTTGTTTTAATACTGGTCCAGGTGTTTGGATCGTTATGAGTGAGATGGGATCCTAGAGATGATGCAATTCTAGACTAGGTAACGGGTTCACCTTGGATGAGATGGGGTCCCAATGAGATGTGGGAGTAGACTGATGGACCCCACTATTAGTGAGATAGTATAGGTTTAGTATTTGATAGGGGACCACCTTGAGTGATAAGGTGAGTCTGAAGCTTGAACGCAAGACCCTACCCAACCCATTTGGGTAGTGGTCAAGACTTTAACGATGCTCAACCATGAGTCCTAAGGTACAGATTAGGTTTTCTGGTATGATGTATAGAATGGATTATAGAATGGCACCAAAGTAATTATTGTTCAGGTTTCAGATTGGCCTGGTTATCACCTGATGTCCTAATGAACATGTGTAACTCGTTGAGTGTTGCAGTGGCCTAGTTAGTGCATGGTGTATTAGTGATAATGTTTATTTTTGTATTTATTTTTCTTATGAATACACGCAAATATGAAAACATATATTATAGTTTCCTAATGATACTCTATTGGGTTTTATACTCACACACTACATGGGTGTCTCTATGATCATGCAGACCTTATGTCTTCTTTTTAGGCTAGAGCATAGGATGTTCGGTGGATTAGGCTAGTGTAGCTCAATGGGTATTTAGAGACAAGGTGAATATATACCATTATGTAAGTAGGTTCAGTGTTCATTTGTTGTATTTTTTATCTTTTATTAGGTATCATCCTAGTGTAAGATTAGTTGTATTTTTTTATGACAATGTCACTTATTGTAACATTGTTAGTTTATTTATGCATACTCTTATGGATGTTATGGATGATATGTTTTTTTTATTTCCATTATTTTCATGACATTGATAGGTGAAATGGTCTCACCGCTATATGGTTTAGTCCCCCACCTCTAGTCAATAGCCTATGACATATGGGGATTTGTGCTTAATGACACATATCACTTTGTCTCAGATGGGTGTTCTAAGTTGGGATGTTACATAGTGACTACTACTAACTGGGTTGATTAAGGTCTTCCAATATGAATATAGATATGAGTTTTTAATTTTTATAAGTGGATAAATTATGATAGGTTTAAAGTTGAGGTATTCTAGGGTATTGGAAGATAAACTTTTTGGTAGGTTAAAATCGAGTATTCCTTGAATCATTTTTATGATTACACTTATTCTTTAGGTTAAAATAGTACTTTATAATATTATTTTAAAGGGTACTTTATTTTCTAATTTCTACTTCACATTTTTTTAAATTCCATTTCATTTACTATATTTAGTTGTTGTTTTTATTTCCATTATGAGTTTGATTTTGTAAGAAGTTCATAAAAATATGATACACTTACTTTTCTTTATCCATATTTATTTTTACAATGATATATTATGGGTTTATAATTTATGGGTTTAATGTAACTTCATGTTTCTAATAGTGTTAATAATTGAGGTGGATAAATGTTTTGAGCCATGTTTTAGACTACAATTCACCCCATGTAGTTTACATTCATGATAATCTAGGACAACATTTGGCATCGGAGCAGGTATCTCTATTTTAGACTGAATATAGTATTACTTGTTTTTATTTCTGTTTTATTAATCATAATTTTGAATATAAATTTCTTTATATTAACAGTGCGGTAAAGAAAATATTATCTTTGGTTTTATAATGGAAAGTTTTATGTATGTTGGATGTTTGGATTATCTTAATATAAATAGGTTATATATATTTTATTGAAATGACAATGAGTATTGTTGAGATAATATAGAGGAGTTTTTAATTAAAATTGGGATTGATAATTATGTTATGATTACTCAAAGATATAAAATTTCAAATAAATAAATCTCATTTTTTCTAGAGATAAACGCATAGAGTTTCAATATAATTTTAATGTTATAAATACTATTCTACGTTATAGTTGAATATATAAATTCATGTTTCTTCATGTAGAATTACTATTAGAATATAGAAGAAGTTTTAGATTACTTATTTTAGAGATTTAAAGGTATTGGAAACTAATCATACTATGCTTCATATAGATTATCAATGTTTTTATTTTATTTTTTACCTAGAGAAATAGTGGCATAGATGCACCATATATTTATGAACATTGTTAATAGTCTAAAATCATTAGGTGAAAAATAATTTTCATATAATGATCTTATTGATAAAATTATTTATATTCTACCAAAGGAATGGAAATCAAAGAAAGAATTGATTAATTATACAAAGCATATTACTAAGTTAAGTCTTAATAATTTGATCAAAAAATAAATGTAGTATAAAATACATTTGAATAAAGATTCAGAGAAATTGAATAAAAATAATTGAAATTCATTCACATAAACATCTAGAGTTTTGAATTCTATAGATAATATTTCATAATGATCTCTAAGAAGACTTCAAATGATAGTGATATTGATCCAACTAAAGGAGACCTTTCTAATATGGCAAGAAGAAGATTAAAAAATCTAAATTTATGAAGATATTATTTGAAAGATAAAAAAAATATAAAAGAAAATATACAAAGAAAGATTATTCTAAGGTTATTTTTTATGAGTATATAAAGTCTACTCATATTAAACTGAGTTTTCTTAAGCTAAAGAAAATATATAGAAAGTATTATAAGAAATTTCCAAATAGAAAAGATAAGAATAGTTTAAAGGCAATGGATATATGGAGTTCTAGTGAATAGGATAGTACTTCTAGTATCTTATCAAAATATAATGATGAAAACATAAAGATTAAAAGTTTCTATTCTAATGTTATGAATACTGAAAGATGTTTTAAAAGAAAATTAACTATAGAGTTCAGAACAAATTTAACTCTAGAATCAAAATGCATCTATGATTTTGAAGGTAAAATTGATGATGTAATTTCATCTTATTCTACTAATAAAGAGAGAGGAACTTAAACATATAATGAAATTAAAGAATATTTTTTTAGTGTAAAGATATATACCATAAATTGTACAGAAAAATACTCAAATATTAAGGATGAAGTTACTAGAAGTAACAAAAAATTTACTAATTCTGATAGTAAATTGACTAAATTAAAAAATGAGGATGCTAATTTGATATTAAAATTGGATGATATAAAAATATTGGTAAATAATCAAACTATTGATAATAAAGTCAAAGGATTAGTTAATTCATCAGATGATATAGAGGTAATATAAGATAATGTTTTAGATAAGAGTAAGAAGGGGAAAATTTTTCATCAACACAGGATGATAGCAAAGTTATTAAGCTAAAATCTATGATTTAAAATCTAAATAAGTTTCTATCTAGAATTACTAGTACTAGAGAAATATTTTGATAAAAGTAATGGTTATTTGAATCCATCTAAAATAAATAAATCCATAATTGAAAATAAATCCATTAGAAGTTAGACTTATCAATAAAATTAATTCCTTCCTAGTTAAGCACATTTTTACACTATGTGTCAGAGAGGGGGAATTAAAGGAAGAGATATTCATTAAATAGAATTCAATCTTTTGTAAGAACACATTCTTTTATTTTTAAGGAAATGTAAACTTAAGAGTAGTAGATACCTAACAAAATTCATGTTCCAAAAGTTCTTTTCTCAAATACCTCTAGACCCAAAAAGGATTATCTTATAAAGACCTAATTTTTGAAAAATTGAAGTTGTTGTGCACTGGAAGATAAACTATTAATCTAGTTCCTAGTATTTTCTTTTTAAATTTTGCAAAACTTACCATACTTTTTAAATTTTTTATCTTAAGTAAGTTTTTAAATTTAAATTTTTTGATTTATAGTTAACTTTAATTAATTTAATTTATAGGGTTAGAGTTTTATTTTTTTTGTATAAATTTATAAATAATAAATATTATATTGTTAAATAATTTATTTTGAAAATAATTTTTCTGAAACCATCTTCTGTGGAAAAAGACCATACCAATTAATTGAGAGATAACTTTTAGAAAACCATATATATTTTTCTTATCTATGGATTTATAAAAGAAATGTTTTTCTCATTGAATTGAATTTTATATAATCATATGTTAAAATAATAATATTTAAGAAATTTAAATTTCTTACTTTATTAAATATTTATTAAGTCATGTATTTTTGTGGGAAATTTTTTTGACTGTATGGTCAAAAAAAATCAATGAATTTCATGCACCACATAAGACTTATATATAAATAAAGTTGTCCCAAATTTGATTATACATTAAATATAGAGTAGTTAACAGATAATCCTTTTGTTTTTTTGTTTCACTCTTCAGTTTCCATTTAGAAAATAGCATCTTCTGATGAAATTTCCTTAAGGTAGATTGTTTGTGAAAGGGTGATAGACCCTGATTTGTTTTAAATGTATGAATTTATGTTGAATGATATGATTAGGTTATAATGTTGGGTATATATAGTTATTTCTAGGGTAGACCATGTTCTATTATTCCCCATGTTAATCCATGAATTTTATATAACTACTTAGTTTATAGAATCAGATAGTGAAAAGAAGGTAACTTTTATCCTTTTTGATAAAAAATTTTTCTATCTCTTATAAGATTTTTAGAATTAATTATACTTCCACTTAAGGTAAAATCATTTTTTATATCACAAAAAATACAAAAATATCATGGATATTTTTTTAAAGTGTATTTTGAGTAAATTTTATTCTTCAGAAAATAGAAAGTTTATAAGATGATTCAACTTCTACCAGAATTAATAATTATTTTTAATGTGATCAATCATTTTTTTTACTAAGGAAAGGTGATAAATATATCATTAAAATATAATATGTCAATCTATTATATTTTCTTATAAATTTCCATAAGTTTAATATTATTAATTTTATTTATTCCTATGTTGAAGGAATATGCACTAGAATGGTAAAGTTGAAAATTTTTCTCTATAGATGAATTTTGAATAGTGTTTTCTTTAAGTTATTACTATTTGGAGGTGTTAAAAATCAGTAACATATTTAAATATTAAAATAAAATATGATTAATTTTGAGATAGTCTCGAGGATGATATTGAGATAACATTCAAATGAAAATAAATTCATATAAAATTTAATGGATGTTACTTCAATAGATTTTTGAAAATATACTAAATAGAAGTTTTAGAAAAGAAAAGCATCAATACAATCATCTTAAATCAAATACCCTCCATATAAAAAATTTAATGGTAGAGAAGTTGAAATTCAAAAATATAAATATTCTTCTAAAGAAGAATTTAAAATATTAGTTGAGAATAGAGATGATACTGAAAAATCTATGGTTGCAAGAGTCATTGTATCACCTTTTTTTATTAAAAATATAATTTGTCAAGAGTAAATAATAAAAAATAAGTATGACTATATCATAAAGAGAAAAAATAAATAAATCGAAGAATTATAAATATCCAAATATTTATTCTCTCCTCAAAATAAATCAAGAGAATTTACTAGTATAACTGATTATTCATGTGTTATTTCTATGGAAAAAGTAATTCCATTATAAATACCATATTCATAAAAAAAATTATAGTTAAAAGAAAAAAAAATTAATAATTATATTCTATGAAATATATTGAGAAGGATTTTTCACCTGAGGAATCTTAATTACATTCATCGAAGGTTGAGACTTCAAGTACCTCTAACAGCATTTCAAATGAATTAATATCTTCATAAGAGAGAAGTTTATATAGATTACCCTTATTAATATCATCAGATACTAAAAATGGTGATACTATCAAAGTTTTTATATTTTTTCTCCTGAAAAAAATAAAATTCCAAAGTTTCAACAGAAATTTCATGAAAATAAAGTTGAAAAATTCAATAGTTCAACAGAATCTGAAGATTTCTTAAGAATTTGAAGAGTGGAATGGGGAATAATTTATCAAAAACAATTACATTGAATAAGAGTGAAAATTTATCATGAATTATACTAAAGTTGAATTCTAAGTAAATTTGATTCAAGTGAATATTTTAAATTTCCAAGAATAAAAGTGTAAAAAATAAAATTTTATATTAATTGGATGAAATTAAAGGAATTTTAGGGAACTTCAAAAAATAAGATGAAATTTTTTTCTAGAATTTGAGAAATATTTCAAAAAATATGAAATTTCGATATAAAGATATCAAGATCATGGATGATAAAAAAAATTATTTTCATTAATATCATGAACTATTATGTAAGATACATAAATAATGTAAGGAAATTATTAAATATTAAGGGATAAGGTTATATTAATAGAAATAATCAATTGATGAGATAAATAATTTATCAGATTCTTATAATAATCAGATACAAGAACTATTTTAGAAATCAAAATTTTAACAAAAATTGAATAATTAATTAAAAGAAAAGTTGATCTAGAATCATAATAAAATCAAGAAGTTTAAGTACATGATAAAAAATCACAAAAGAACGAATAGAATTTCAATTTATGATCTCTTGTTTTGTTTAAACTTTTGGTGACTATAATCATTTAAACCGATGACCCTAGTAATTATTATAATTACTAATGTTTCTAAATGTTTTAATTACCTATAGTTATTTATCATTGATATTTTTTGATACATAAATATTGTATTGTTTTTTTAGAGGTTTTTTTGTTACTTATATATTTTCTTACTTTCTAATGCATGAATGGTTATCATTATGAATTATACAAGTTAATAGAAGTTTTTTTAAATTGAAAATTAATTTACTTTACTAAGAGGAAGTTTTAGAAACCCTCTATACAAAATAAGAGATATGTTTTATTTTATTTTTTAAATTTTTCATTCGTGTTGTTGTTTTTCAAAAGGGGGATACTTTTGAGTCATAGATTCACTTTTTTCTTAGTTTTTAAAAGCTCATAACACTCATGTTTTTAATTCATATTAACTTGAAGGTTTTTTTATGAGATTTTTTTTTAAATCACACAACAATCATGATTTTAATTCATATTAACTTGAAAGTAATTATTTAAGTGTTTTAATATAAATAATGAAAATCCAGTAACATTAATTCTAGAGGTTTTTAGTGTAAAATTATATAGGAATAATTTTTCTGTCCAAACTACTTTCACCAGATTTATAAGCACTATAGTGGTGTAGAAATAACTTCATCATAAGATATGAAGTATTACTAAATTCATTATATAATGATGAATATGATTCTAATTCCATTATAACCAATACAAAAGAATATAGAATATGACCATTAAATAATTGCCTATAAATAGGACTGTATATTTTAGTATAAGAAGAAGAAGATACACTTTTGAGCTTACAATCACTTGAAGTCTACAACAATTTATTTTCATGAGAACACTTATAATTGTATTTTATTTTTGATTGTTTTTACTAAGAGTTTTATTGAGAGGTTTTAATTGTAAAACTATTATAATTTCTTGCTAAAATTATATATTTTATGATTATGTTGATCAAAAAATTCCATTGAAAGAGATAGTGTTGAGATTTTGGTTTATAGAAGTGGTAATTTCCACTTATCGGGTTGATCAAGGGATTCAAATAGGAATAAAAGGTTGAATTACGATTTTTTAGAAGTGGATACTATCCAAATAGTTTAAAGTCAAGATCATTCGAAGGATTGAAAGATATACCATTTAATAGGTTAAAGTCGAGGATACCTTGAATCAGGTTTATAATTCCAATTATTCTTTGGGTTAAAAGTGCTCTTTATAATATCCTTTTAAGGGGCACTTGATTTGTGAATAAAAACATTTTGTTTTTCTAATTATGTTGTGCTTACTATATTAAGTAGTTGTTTTTATTTACACTATGAGTTTGATTTTGTAAAAAAACTTCAAAAATATAACACACTTAATTTTCACTACTCATATTTTTTCTTACTCTGATATATTGTGGTTTTATAATTTTTGGGTTTAATAGAAATTCATGTTTATGTTAGTTTTCATACTTGAGGTAGAGAATAATTATAAGTCTTGTTTTAGAATACAGTCCCCCCTATTGTAGTTTACTTGTTTTGGTAATCTAGGATAAAAAAATTTATCTTAATGTCTAAAATTAAAGAGAATACTATAATGGTCAAATTTTTGAGTATTGATTTGTTATTTAAATTAAAATTTGATTAACTATGAAATACATGATCATGAACACTATACACTATGAAATATACTTACCTAAGAGGATTATAAACCATTTTCTCATATTCTTTCTAATATCCTAGTACTTGAGTGAACTTCATTCATGCTTGAACAAACTAAAACTTGAAATTTAACTCTTATAAAACTCTAGGATATTAGGAAGTGTTAAAATTATTAAGGAATTCTTTCATTTAAATAAGACCATTTATATTTACTTTCTTCATCCTCTTTTACATTAATCATTATTTAAACCATAGAGACTATGAATGACCTTAATAGAAACAACATTCTAAGCCTAAATCTCACACTACATTTATATTTAGTTGTATATATATAGATAGTGAATTCTAAGTGTGGGGGAGGATTTTTCATGGATACTATGAAAGTAGTTATCTACTTAAATAAGTGTTTTTATGATAGTCAATAGAATACTATGAAAGGAAAAAATATTCATTCACAACCTGCCTCTAAAAAAACAAGTTACAAAAAATAAATTAAATGGAAAATAAAAGTAAAATGAAACCCATTTTTTATATTTTTCTGAAATAGTAAAAGTGAATACTATGTTGGATATTTTTTAACAAATATAGAGGGTTATATTTAATGGGTTTAAATTTTTTACACATCTATTTTTTTTAATTTTCTAACTCCCCTTTTTTCCTTTGAATTTTAAACATTAAAATACCAACCCCTAAATCTATAATTTACATTATTCAAAAATTCATTTATATTTATATTTTATTTTTATAAAAAGAGTGGTGAACATTTTTTAACAGTAATCTTAGGGAAATTAGGTGTGTTATTAAATAATGAAGAGAACCTTATTTTGGAATGTTTATAGTTCAGATAAAATATGTGTCTTGGGAAGGTATGTTAAGTGACTCATAGGTGTAATATGAAATTAAAAATAATATTTTAACTAAAAATATAAAGGAAATTGAATCATAAATAAAGTTATAGGAGTTAAAACTTTCCAAATTGTGACATTATAGTTAAAATTTAGATATTTATTTTGACTTTGGTTTCTGATTTTTCTTAGGAGATAAGAATTTTAGTTTTGGGTAATTAATCATGATTATATTTTTAATAATTTTATATATTAATAACTAGAAAATATGCCCCTTTAAATTGAAAATTCTTGAAAATTTATGTGTGTGTACTCTTTATGATATTTTCGATGAAGATTAATAATTCATAAAAAAAAGTTAGATTCTTAATAATCTACTGAATGTTATATTTTTATACCACTAATTTGTATTTTAATTTATTTATTTTTTATATTAATACATTTATATGTGTTTAATATAGGATAATAAAGACATTAGATCATTCATAGTGGGTTTTATCAATCCATGAATACTGTGATTTGAAGATATTAACTAAGACAGATAGAGTAAGCTGCAAGACAAGGGAATGGGGTAACTGGTTTCATTCCAACCATTTGATCAACCATTAAATCACATCATCCATTGATCAATTATTGAGGAATTTTAATCATAATATTTTATATATCCTATAAAAATACCAATGCTATAGATTATACCATAAAACCTACCTCCTCACTTCAGTTAGATTCTTTTGATTGGATCTGATTCTACCCAAAGGAGTTAAAGGCTAGGAGATTGGGAAATTGATTTCATCTATGGAAGTTGTTGTAGTTAATTTGTTAAATTAAATTTTATTGCTACTACATCGTCTGATTTGAGATGTTTCCGGAAATATTTATCTAACCCAAGTTAATATTAAGATGGAGGGTTTGTTGGTTTCTACACAACCATTTAATAAAATTTATTTAGAGATGGAGGGTTGTAGATATAATGTATGTGTATCACTATATGATTAATTCTAGTTATTGTACTATGATTTTATTTTAGAAAGATAAATTTGAGATAAAGTTAGTAATTGTTAGAGGTAATATATCTTTAGATCTCTCGCTATTATAGAATTGGGGTTTAAAGTGGTTTTTCACTATTGTAGTGTGATATGAAGAAGTTAAAACTAGACTGTGAAGTACTAATTCTAAATATAATATTATACAGACTTGATGTTGACCATTAAATCCAAGTTGTAAGTACAATTGAGGTTTGATATTTATTATTATATTTGTTTAAATATTTCATTATAATTTATTACACATGGATGGAGAAGCATTATTTTATAAATTAAAATCTCATATTACTTGATATTGAGATGAAAAATAACAACATATCCATGCGGAGTCCATTAAATGAGGTCATAAAGGTATTAACATGGTCTCTAAACTATCATAAAAAATACTCGAAACACACACACACAAATATATATATATATATATATCATTATAGGTATATTACATTTATTTTATCCATTTAGTGCAAAGAAGTTAAAAGGTTATAAAATAAGAGAATGGTGAATATCTTGTCTTGCTTCTTCATGTCTAGTTAAAGTTCATGTGGACATGAAATAGGAAATTATTATAGTGATATATTATGATTCATAACTAATTCCTTTCATTGATTAATCTATCTTCTTAAACTAATTTACTCTTATATGAATAATGATTATTATTTTCTCATGAATAATTCATTATTATGATACTAGTCAATGTCACTTTTCACTTTCAATGGTTTAATTCATTTCATAGAATATTTTGAATAATTTAATGAATATTTGTTCTTTAATATTTTGATAGTAAATGTGATCTTGTTTCTCTATTTAAACTTCTAAATCTTGTTTGATAATTAAGAACATAGTTAATATCAACTACATATATTTTATAGGTGGTTTATAAGTGTTAAGATCGCTATTATAGGAAGAAGTAGACACACACAAACTGAGGTTTCAATGTGAATTTTTAAATAATGTTAAGTATATATTATATGGTTAAATATTGTATATATAATTATTATAAGGAAATCATGTTATGAAAATGAATAAGAAGATCACAAAATGTTTGAACTAGTTTATAGTTACTATTTTATTTAGTCTTATTCACTCTACTTATATTATATAAATAATATTATATATTATCACTATTATACATATTCATAAATCCATCCATCCATTTATAAAACATATAAATAGTTTAAAAGTGATAAAAAGGTTATAATTTAACCTCTATGAGTGGAAACCCTAGGGGATGTTATCATTGCACTCCTTATGGGGTAAAAATACTTTTATTGAGCCTTAAAATGAGGGTAAATGTCAATTATTAAACATTTATGAAACATTTAGAACCTTGGACACTATCCTTAGTGCCAATAAAAGGAGTCCAAGGTTATATGATTATTGATACATATTATTTCTGTTATAGAAACTCTAAGTCCAAATATTTTTTATCTCTTATTTCCTTTCATCCTTTAAAACAAAGGTTCTAATAGATAATAGATTAAAGGGAATCCTTCCCAAGTATTGGGATATTTTTATATATTGTGGATACCCTTTGAGTAATGAGTTTGTTGGTTACTTCTTAGTTATCCTTACAAGCTTGTGTGGATAGGATTTGAAAAATAAAATCATCAGAGTAAAGGTACTCATTATTTATTTTATTTTATTTAGTCTAAATGAATAGAAAGATCATATTTCATAAATTAGTTTTGGTTTATTATTACCATATTAATACCTACACTCCCCTTTTTTAGGTATTTTATAGAAATAGTTCTCTTGGTTTAGTGTAAACCCTCACAAAAACTAGAACCCATACATCAACTAAAAATTTCATCCTCTAAATCACTATGAAGGAATGATGTCTTTACATCTATCTATTTATGATATAGTATTTTTGGTGTAACTAATCGGATCACAATATTTATAATCTTATGAATTACCACTAGAGATAAGACTTTTCTAAAATCAAACCCCTTTATTTATTATAATCCTTTTTATAACTAACCTCACCTTATATTATTTTATACCATTTATTTCTTCCTTTAAGTGGTAATTCCATTTGTTCTATAGTGATCACATTCCCAGTAGTAGATCTATCAATTCCCATGTTCTATTTACATGTAAGGAATTTATTTCTTCCTTAATTTAAAATGCATATTATTTAATTTTACTTGAACTTTTCACATCTTATGGGATTCCAGGCTCTCTAAAATATATAAGAATAAATAATGGAAGTTTGAATAAAACCAGTGAATTATTCTTTTATCCCTATTATACTTCTTTAACTAAACTAGAGGATCAATTTATCTTCCAAAAAATACATCCATGCTTTATTAGTCATTGAACATTATGTTATATCCAACCTTATTAGAACTTATAAAACCTACCATTTTTCTAATATTCCCAAACATTTTGATACATCCAAAAACATTATACTCCATGAACTAACCATTATTTTTAGAATTCTATTTAGTTCTACTTAGACATTCTCTATTGATTATTTTCTCTCAATAGAGTTTTTTATCAAGTAAAAATACTTATATAGGATTCTTTCAATAGAGAATACATCCCAACTTCTAATGTAATTCTATTCATCATTATCCCAAATAAAAAATACATATTCTTAACCAGAATACCCTATATATAAACATGTATTAGAATTATCTTTTAGGTTATATATTTCAATGAAATAAACATGGACCTAGGTGATACATTATAAGACTTTCTGGTGAAATATATATACTATCTTATTGAATTAAATTTATTTAGGTAGATATTTACCCATCAGTATGGATGTAATCTTGTTGATTAAATACTCTATGAAATTTTTTTATTCTGCCAAAAACTTTTTTGAAAAACCATAATGTATTTTCATGCTTTAAGATCCGTCATTCAGTGTTTTATTCATCTATTCCACTACACCATTATTTTTTGGTGTCATGAATATTATATTCTCAAGACTAATCCTTTACTTACTATATAATTTCTTGAATCCCTTTATTATGTACTCACCAATATCATTAGAACTCAATAATTTCTATTTTAAATCAATTTCATTATTCACCACGCATCACTGTCTGATGATTTTTTTAAATATTTTTGACTTGTGCTCTAATAAGTACACCCACACTTATTTCATTGCATCATAAATTAAGGAAGTATAATATAATTAAGCATTATTATAACATATTATAATTGGTCCGCATACATCTATATACACAAGCATAAGATTATGAGACCTAGGTGTCCATCCTTTCATATAAAAATACACTCTTTTATACTTTCCAAGGGTATAACATTCACATGTCCCACACTCTATAATCTTAAGTTTCAATATTCCTTTAATATCCAAGACTTCTATACCCTTCCCACTCACATGATAAAAATGTAAATACTACAACTAAGTATCTTTGATAGATGCATCAATAACAATTTTTTTATCAGATATCATTAATTTTGATAAATTTTATTTTTTCAAACTATAAACCAATATTATGGTACCTCATATAATTTTACACACACCATATTAAAAGTTCATACTAAAAACCCACATTATCTAGCTGACCAACTAAAATTATATTATTCCTTAATCCAAATATATATATAACCCTTATGAATTCAAAATGTATTTTATTTTTGTTTAAACATTCACATAAAATTTTCTTATAATCTTAAGATCTTAATTATTTATAATATGAACCATATCAATTTGGAGTCTTGAAAAATAAAAATTGTTAAGTTCATGTAATTTTAATAAATTTCAACTATAAAGGGTAAAATATTAATTTTGGTGGCCTTGGAATGAAATTTTGAGTGTATAATTAGATTGAAGACATGATGTTTAACTACACATGGTGTTTTGGTTTTTTATGAGGTGGTTGTAATTTTAGATAAATAATGAGTGTTGGTGAAATTTAACAAATTAGTTTTAAATTTGAGTTATTCATTTTTAATAGATAATTTTTATAAAATAAATATTATGGAATTATGAGATATTATATGTGATGGTGATGATATGGAGTATTAAAGGAATTATAGACCAAATATTTTATTATGTTATGATGTTCTTGGTCAGTGATGTTAATTTTCGGTTTTGAAAGGGAAAAATTTGTAGAAAAGAGAAAAATAAACTAAATGGTTTATTTTATAAAAGTTAATACATTGAAATTAAGGTGAAAATATTATATTGACTCAAAGATTTATTTTTTCACCATTGTGAACATTTCTTGGATATTCCCTTTATTCTCTATTATCTTAAGGTAGAAACCCTTAGTATTGATTTTTTATAGAATATCAGAGTGTGATAGATATATAACATGATAGGGTGATCAAATTATTGTGATCATTAGAGAATTATAAACTTGATTTTATTGTTTTATTGAGGTATGTGACTTGAAATTCTCATCCTCTAAATTAATATATGTGAACCTACCATGATTTTTTTTTCATGATCGGTATATTATTCATAATAATCCAAGATAATTATTATATGGAAAATTGGAATTTGAAATGATACATGAATATGAAATTAGTGATATAAATATTCAAGATAATCATTTTTTGTGAATATAAATATTTTATGACTGATTATTAAATAATATTGTTAAATGGTAGAAATAAAATGTGTAAATACATGATAAATATAATTCTATAATAATATAATTTGAATTTATAATTCTGGAAGAGGATTAACAATGTAAAGTGATGAATGGTATAAAATAGTAAGAAGTTAATGAATTAACATTGATTATTTATTATGTTTAATGTATGAATTAATTAATGAGTTATTTATTACTTAAATTGGTGTCAATAATTATTTATGAATAATTAAGAAATATTTTTTAAGTAATTATATTTTATTTTTATATTAGTATGATAAAATAATTTGTAAAATAGTTAAAGTGGTGAGAGATGAAAATTTATAACTATAGACATTGGGTGTGCCAAATAGATTTGGGGGTCATGTTATTTTCTAGAGAAATTTAAGTGTTGATGATATTGTGAGATAAAGTTTCAGTTAGATGCGTAGGGTACATGCCGCTAAGGCATGGAGTCATGTAATATTCTAGAGTTAGAGAGGATTTTTTATAGTGTGTTATACAGGGGTGGTATGTTTCTACACTAGTCTAAAGTATAAAATATTTCTATATCCATGGTCCAAAAATATGATTATTTGGGTTAAAACTATGGATATAATCTATATCCACTTTTTTTATGGGTCGTGGATCCTATTGGCATGGCTATAGAAAAAAGCTATAGTAACAGTTCTAATGGGCTATTGCCGCAGCTGCAAATGTGGAAATAGCCCTCCAGGTTTTCCACCATGGATATAGATCTATAGCCACATTTTAAAACATGGATATAGGGTATATTTCCATGATGTAAAATCATGGTTATATCCCTTTAAATTGTGGCCATAGGTGTAAAATAAATTGCTTCTAACAGAATTCGATCTCTATAGCTCTACTACTAGTAACCAGGAACCTTACAACTACACCACAAACAACTTATGGAATATAGATATATATATATATATATATATATATATATATATATATATATTGTTATTTATATCATTAAAACTATGGAAATAGGAATAACACCTATGGAAATAGTTCCTCCTGCCAAATTCCTACACAAAAATTGTTTTAACGCCCTTATGAAAGAAACTTATAGCCACAGTTATATAAAAACTATGGCTATATACTTTAGAAAAACAACCTATTTCCATGGTTATATGAAAAATGTGTCTATAGCCTTCAAAAAAGCAACCTATAGCCACAGTTTTATGAAAACCATGGTTATATCCTTTAGAAAAACAGCCTATAGCCACAGTTCCGTGAAAATTGTGGCTATAACCTTTAGAAAAACTACCTATAGCCACAGTTCCTGGAAAATTTTGACTATAAGTGCACACTATATCCACAATTTTGAAGAACCATGGATATAGAATTCCAAAAAAACTACCTATAGCCATGGTTTAAGAAAACCATGGTTATAGTTTGAGTCTATAACCATGTTTCTATTCAAACTGTGGCTATAACCTTGATATAAATACCTATATCCATAGTTTGGAAAATCGTGGTTATAGGTCCATGGCTATATCCTGGTTTTCTAATAGTGGGTCATGCTACCACAACATAGGGTTGTTCTATATATAGAATGTCCTATACATCCTAAAACATTGTTCAAAATTTCTTATAGAGACTGATGTGGCTTATGGGATGAGTTGAAAGTGGTGATGATACTCAAAACTCTTATAAAATACTATATATACCTCTCTATTATATAAAAATATATGTTTGAATATGGAAATGTGTAGTAAATTCTGAAATTCGGTTGACAAGGGGGGTTTATGATAAATTTTAATGAGATATGAGATGGTTGAACGTGTGTATACCCAAAATATGAGGAATTTAAGTGATTTCATGTTATTATACTTCATAGAACCTAAATTCTTGTAGATCTAGGTTGGATCATGGAATATCTATTTGATATGGTTATAATACCTAATACTTTTGTATGTGTGTAGACTAGGTGAAAATAAATAAATAATGGGGTTTGAAACCAGTTCTAATATTTGATGGTTATATGGTTGTGTTAGTGGTTTGTAATACATATTGATGACGAAGAATAGGATGATATTAATAATGGTGTGAATGATATGGCTAGCCATAGTGGATATGTGATGTGTATTGGTGGTGATGCGGGTTGAGGAAGGGAGAGTAACCAAGGATAGATGTCTAGTAATACAACTAAAGTCTCAAAGGGTTGAAAATTACCTAACCAATTCAAGTTGTGGTGGGGGGGATCCTTAACAGTGAACACTAATAAAATAGTGAGAGTCTATGTGGGTGGAAAGTAGAAAACCAATGAATAAAATTTATCAATACCCTTATAGTTAGAAAACTACATGGAGATATTATAGTTAGTTCTTTATGGTTGGATTGTTACTTAGTAGTGATGATATTACTGTGAGGCCTTTATGGGTTGAAAACTACATGAGGAAAATACTAAGGTACCTATAGGTAGAAAACTATTAATTTCGTAGATATATATTGATGGTGGATATTATTATAGTTTAGGTTATGTGATTTTGTATAGATGTAAAGTATTTCTGTTTGAAAAGTGAGATGATTATATAGCATGGAATGGAATTGTTTATATGGTTAACTTTTAGAAGATGTATATTTATTAATTATTTCATTTTATTTATTCTTTAAATTAATTCATTTGTATACTTCATTTACATAGATTTAAGATATTTCCAAGGATGAACCTACTAAGTATATTTATATGATCACCCCTTCTTTTTATATACTATTTTTAGATTATTTAGATACAGTGGTGGTAGTTTTAGGAAACCTTAGCTCTAGACATGAGGCTCTTGTTGGAGGTGGTGGTTTCATTATACCCCACTTTTATTATAGAGAAAATTTTATAATTTATGGTTATATTATGGTATATGTATTGACCTTGTATGATGTGACATGCATTGATTTACATTATTCATTTATTATAGTTATAATATGTATTTATATTACTCATGTTATTGTGAAGTATTCATTTAGAAAGGGGAAATACCTTTTATATATGTGTGTTCTTAAAACTCTTGGTGTTAGTATCCAACCCAATTCCTATTGAAGTTGAACTTTTGGGGTCACAATCAAATTTTTTCTAGGTAAGGTTGAGTATCAATGGGGTCAGGATGTATTAGAATGGTATTAGAGAGAGTATTTTTAGGATGGAGTTTTGAGTTTTCATTAATCAGGATTTCATGGGTGGTAAGGCAATAATATTACTTGAATATAGCATGTAAAGCAGACCATAGAAACTATATTGACATAGAAGGGACCCAATTATCTATGCATGGATTCTATAACATAATGATTAATACTTAGTGAATAGTATAATGACTACAAGGTATCTTGATAGGTGTGGATTTATGCACTATGTTGTTTTGGGACACAATAATTGTATGTGTTTTTCTTGGAGAGATAGTTCATGTGTGGGTGAATGATGTGGTAGTATGATTCGAAATTCATCACACACGCATATATTTATATATATCTATACACCCTTGGGATGAGTTTGGTTTATCTGTTTGTAGTTATATTGGTTATATGATGTCAGCATGAGGTTCAATAAGAGGAGATGCAACAAGAACCTGATGTTGTGCATTAGATATTAGACTAGGAGGTTGAACAATTTTGGAAGATATCCTTAAGTGAGTTCCAAAAGGAAAATCTACCAAAGTATGAGGGGTTTATCTCTATTTATGATAATGAGCATTAGTTGGAAGAAGTTGTGATAGATTTTTAATAAATTCAGACAAGGTATGAGCATTGTGATCCTTTGGTGGTGAGTTTATTTTGAGGTTTAGTGGATCATTATTGTATTATATGCTTCAAATATTATGATGTTCATATGATTTGATGGAATTTGTTTTTCGATTTATTCAAAAAAGAGTTGTTATCAAAGACTCTAAGGAATAAGTGATAGTTGAAGTTTTTTATGATATAATATGGAAACTTTTTTGTAAGAGATTTTACTATGAGGATTATGAAGATAAAGCACTATTCTCTTAATTTCATGACTGATGAGAATATTAAATCTCATCATTTTCAAAGATATTTATGTCCTAAGATCTAGAAATATTTTGGTATCTTTTTATGATTTTCTTTACAAATATATTCAAAAAGGATGATTTGATGTTTTTTTAATGAGGATATGGACTTTTCTAAAGAGTTCTTGATGATGTTTTACTCAAAGTAGAGATAGAGCTATAAGTTTTAAATTTTTGAAGAAATAAAGGTTCAATTAAGTCCAAGGGGGACAAATTATATCAAAAACTCATTTATCTAGTTTAGATGGTACACAACCATTTATTGGGAACTACTGAATTCAATGTTTCTCTTATAGAAGTATGGGTTATCACCAAATCATAATTATGACTTTAGGGTATCTAGAGGAGGCATGAGAAGAGTGTGACTTTTGATGAATTAATATATCAGTTTCATCATCATCCTTAGTATAATTTTCTATAACTAAAGAAAAATAGATAACCATTAGATCCGCCAATATGGTATAGTTCTTGACTAGGACATCATGGAGGTGCTGAGTAGAGATCTTAATAGAGAGAAGGTGGATGTTGGTGGTGGGTATTTATAATAGTAGTAGTTGTTATAGGAAAACTCTAGGTTGTAGAAGTTTATGAAGTGTAAATATAATAGGTGTTTTGAGGTATAATTTTCATTTACTTCACTTTTATTCTATTTTGATTAATATTAATCCCAAAATTTTTTTATCATCCCTTATTTATTTTATTGTTTAAAATTTTGGTAAATAATCTTCAAAGTCACATGGATTTGATTACCTAATGAGAAGACATATGACATTTTCAAAGGTGTGTAGTTGTGAGATGGTTGTTTAGCGAGATCAATTATCTTATAACCTAGTCTTGTTATGGAGACAACCATATAATGTTATCCCTCGGAGAGATAATTTTTTCTCTCTACAACCTTATATTTATTATTATTAATGGATAGTGATTTTATCTAGTTCAGATGGAGATCATGTGGTGTTTTTCAAAGAAATATATTTTTTTTGGGAAGAGACAGATTGAACATTATAGTATTGCATCTTAGTTGGAAATCTTGATGTTTTATGTATATGATATCAAGAAAGAGAAGTTTCCTCAAGTTGTTAGTGATTATGATAATGTGTTTCTATATGAGGTTATGATATTACCTATGAGGTAAGTAATTTAGTTTTTATTTAAGTTATATGGTGGTTTATTTTATGAAAATAGTGAAATTGTGAGAGTTGATGGTTCATATTGATGAGTTTTTTAGTGAGGAATTATTCAGCATAGTGTGCCTTCATTGGTTGCTTTAGTGTTACTTTCAAAGAATTTGTATGGGATATTGAGACTTTTTATAGATTATTGATGATTAAAATAAGTTTAGGTGAATAATAACTATCATATCCCAGAGATAGATGATTTTTTTTTTTGACTATATGTGAGGGGACAAGAATTTTTTAATATAAATTTATGATCTGGATATCACTATATGATGGTTAAGGATGAATACATCCTTAAGAAAAAAATTCAATATCATTATTATTAATTTGAGTTAGTAGTGATTCTATTTAGAGTTATAGAGACACTAACCATGTTAATGGGGCTTACGTATATGGTTTTTTAACTTTATCTTGTAGGTTTTTTGGTTATCTGCATTGATAATATATAGGTTTACTTAAAGATAGAGGAATAACAATAAAAATATATCATAATAGTATAGGAGTTTCTAGGGGAACATCATTTGTATGAGAAGATGTTTAAATATCAATTTTAGGAATTTGAGGTTAATTTTATAGGTTATACTATTTTAAAACATGGTGTGACAGTAGATTTATAAGCACTATAGTGGTGTAGAAATAACTTCATCATAAGATATGAAGTATTACTAAATTCATTATATAGGAATAATTTTTCTATCCGAACTACTTTCAACAGATTTATAAGAACTATAGTGGTGTAGAAATAACTTCATCATAAGATATGAAGTATTACTAAATTCATTATATAATGATGAATATGATTATAATTCCATTATAACCAATACAAAATAATATAGAATATAACCATTAAATAATTTCCTATAAATAGGACTGTATATTTTAGTATAAGAAGAAGAAGATACACTTTTGAGCTTACAATCACTTGAAGTCTACAACAATTTATTTTCATGAGAACACTTATAATTGTATTTTATTTTTGATTTTTTTTACTAAGAGTTTTATTGAGAGGTTTTAATTGTAAAACTATTATAATTTCTTTCTAAAATTATAGATTTTATGATTATGTTGATCAAAAAATTCCATTGAAAGAGAGAGTGTTGAGATTTTGGTTTATATAAGTGGTAATTTCCACTTATCGGGTTGATCAAGGGATTCAAATAGGAATAAAAAGTTGAATTACGATTTTTTAGAAGTGGATACTATCCAAATAGTTTAAAGTTAGGATCATTCGAAGGATTGAAAGATATACCTTTTAATAGGTTAAATTCGGGGATACCTTGAATCAGGTTTATAATTCCAATTATTCTTTGGGTTAAAAGTGCTCTTTATAATATCCTTTTAAGGGGAACTTGATTTGTGAATAAAAACATTTTGTTTTTCTAATTATGTTGTGCTTACTATATTAAGTAGTTTTTTTTATTTCCACTATGAGTTTTATTTTGTAAAAAGTTTTCAAAAATATAACACACTTAATTTTCACTACTCATATTTTTTCTTACTCTGATATATCGTGGTCTTATAATTTTTGGGTTTAATAGAAATTCATGTTTATGTTAGTTTTCATACTTGAGGTAGAGAATAATTATAAGTCTTGTTTTAGAATACAGTCCCCCCCTATTGTAGTTTACTTGTTTTGGTAATCTAGGATAAAAAAAATTTATCTTAAAGTCTAAAATTAAAGCGAATACTATAATGGTCAAATTTTTGAGTATTGATTTGTTATTTAAATTAAAATTTGATTAACTATGAAATCCATGATCATGAACACTATCCACTATGAAATATACTTACCTAAGAGGATTATAAACCATTTTCTCATATTCTTTCTAATATCCTAGTACTTGAGTGAACTTCATTCATGCTTGAACAAACTAAAACTTGCAATTTTACTCTTATAAAACTCTAGGATATTAGGAAGTGTTAAAATTATTAAGGCATTCTTTCATTTAAATAAGACCATTTATATTTACTTTCTTCATCCTCTTTTACATTAATCATTATTTAAACCATAGAGACTATGAATGACCTTAATAGAAATAACATTCTAAGCCTAAATCTCACACTATATTTATATTTAGTTGTATATATATAGATAGTGAATTCTAAGTGTGGGGGAGGATTTTTCATGGATACTATGAAAGTATTTATCTACTTAAATAAGTGTTTTTATGATAGTCAATAGAATACTAGGAAAGTAAAAAACATTCATTCACAACCTGCCTCTAAAAAAATAAGTTACTAAAAATAAATTAAATGGAAAATAAAAGTAAAATGAAACCCATTTTTTATATTTTTCTAAAATATTAAAAGTGAATACTATGTTGGAGGTTTTTGAACAAATATAGAGGGGTATATTTAATGGGTTTAAATTTTTTACACATCTATTTTTTTTTAATTTTATAACTCCCCTTTTTTCCTTTGAATTTTAAACCTCGAACTACCAACCCCTAAATCTATAATTTACATCATTCAAAAATTCATTTATATTGATATTTTATTTTTATAAAAAGAGTGGTGAACATTTTTTTACAGTAATCTTAGGGAAATTAAGTGTGTTATTAAATAATGAAGAGAACCTTATTTTGGAATGCTTAGAGTTCAGATAAAATATGTGTCTTGGGAAGGTATGTTAAGTGACTCATAGGTGTAATATGAAATTAAAAATAATATTTTAACTAAAAATATAAAGGAAATTGAATCATAAATAAAGTTATAGGAGTTAAAACTTTTCAAATTGTGACATTATAGTTAAAATTTAGAGATTTATTTTGACTTTGGTTTCTGATTTTTCTTAGGAGATAAGAATTTTAGTTTTGGGTAATTAATCATGATTATATTTTTAATAATTTTATATATTAATAATTAGAAAATATTCCCCTTTAAATTGAAAATTCTTGAAAATTTATGTGTGTGTATTCTTTATGATATTTTCGATGAAGATTAATAATTCATAATATTTTTATACCACTAATTTGTATTTTAATTTATTTATTTTTTATATTAATACATTTATATGTGTTTAATATAGGATAATAAATACATTAGATCATTCATAGTGGGTTTTATCAAGCCATGAATAATGTGATTTGAAGATATTAACTAAGACAGATAGAGTAAGCTGCAAGACAATGGAATGGGGTAACTGGTTTCATTCCAACCATTTGATCAACCATTAAATCACATCATCCATTGATCAATTATTGAGGAATTTTAATCATAAGATTTTCTATATCCTAGAAAAATACTAATGCTCTAGATTATACCATAAAACCTACCTACTCACTTCAGTTAGATTCTTTTGATTGGATCTGATTCTACCCAAAGGAGTTAAAGGCTAGGAGATTGGGAAATTGATTTCATCTATGCAAGTTGTTGTAGTTAATTTGTTAAATTAAATTTTATTGCTACTACATCGTCTGATTTGAGATGTTTCCTGAAATATTTATCTAACCCAAGTTAATATTGAGATGGAGGGTTTGTTGGTTTCTACACTACCGTTTAATAAAAGTTATTTAGAGATGGAGGGTTGTAGATCTAATGTATGTGTATCACTATATGATTAATTCTAGTTATTGTACTATGATTTTATTTTAGAAAGATAAATTTGAGATAAAGTTAGTAATTGTTAGAGGTAATATATCTTTAGATCTCTCGCTATTATAGACTTGGGGTTTAAAGTGGTTTTTCACTATTGTAGTGTGATATGAAGAAGTTAAAACTAGACTATGAAGTACTAATTCTAAATAGAAGATTATACAGACTTGATGTTGACCATTAAATCCAAGTTGTAATTCCAATTGAGGTTTGATATTTATTATTATATTTGTTTAAATATTTCATTATAATTTATTACACATGGATGGAGAAGCATTATTTTATAAATTAAAATCTCATATTACTTGATATTGAGATGAAAAATAAGAACATATCCATGCGGAGTCCATTAAATGAGGTCATAAAGGTATTAACATGGTCTCTAAACTATCATAAAAAATACTCGAGACACACACACACAAATATATATATATATATATCATTTTAGGTACATTCCATTTATTTTATACATTTAGTGCAAAGAAGTTAAAAGGTTATAAAATAAAAGAATGGTGAATATCTTGTGTTGCTTCTTCATGTTTAGTTAAAGTTCATGTGGACATGAAATAGGAAATTATTATAGTGATATATTATGATTCATAACTAATTCCTTTCATTGATTAATCTATCTTCTTAAACTAATTTACTCTTATATGAATAATGATTATTATTTTCTCATGGATAATTAATTATTATGATACTAGTCAATGTCACTTTTCACTTTCAATGGTTTAATTCATTTCATAGAATATTTTGAATAATTGAATGAAGATTTGTTTTTTAATATTTTGATAGTAAATGTGATCTTGTTTCTCTATTTAAACTTCTAAATCTTGTTTGATAATTAAGAACATAGTTAATATCAACTACATATATTTTATAGGTGGTTTATAAGTGTTAAGATCACTATTATAGGAAGAAGTACACACACACAAACTGAGTTTTCAATGTGAATTTTTAAATAATGTTAAGTATATATTATATGGTTAAATATTGTATATATAATTATTCTAAGGAAATCATGTTATGAAAATGAATAAGAAGATCACAAAATGTTTGAACTAGTTTATAGTTACTAATTTATTTAGTCTTATTCACTCTACTTATATTATATAAATAATATTATATATTATCACTATTATACATATTCATAAATCCATCCATCCATTTATAAAACATATAAATAGTTTAAAAGTGATAAAAAGGTTATAATTTAACCTCTATGAGTGGAAACCCTAGGGGATGTTATCATTTCACTCCTTATGGGGTAAAAATACTTTTATTGAGCCTTAAAATGAGGGTAAATGTCAATTATTAAACATTTATGAAACATTTAGAACCTTGGACACTATCCTTAGTGCCAATAAAAGGAGGACAAGGATATATGATTATTGATACATATTATTTCTGTTATAGAAACTCTAAGTCCAAATATTTGTTATCTCTTATTTCCTTTCATCCTTTAAAACAAAGGTTCTAACAGATAATATATTAAATGGAATCCTTCCCAAGTATTGGGATATTTATATATATTGTGGATACCCTATGAGTAATGAGTTTGTTGGTTACTTCTTAGTTATCCTTACAAGCTTGTGTGGACAGGATTTGAAAAATAAAATCAACAGAGTAAAGGTACTCATTATTTATTTTATTTTATTTAGTCTAAATGAATAGAAAGATCATATTTCATAAATTAGTTTTGGTTTATTATTACCATATTAATACCTACACTCCCCTTTTTTAGGTATTTTATAGAAATAGTTCTCTTGGTTTAGTGTAAACCCTCACAAAAACTAGAACCCATACATCAACTAAAAATTTCATCCTATAAATCACTATGAAGGAATGATGTCTTTACATATATCTATTTATGATATAGTATTTTTGGTGTAACCAATCGGATCACAATATTTATAATCTTATGAATTACCACTAGAGATAAAACTTTACTAAAATCAAACCCCTTTATTTATTATCATACTTTTTATAACTAACCTCACCTTATATTATTTTATACCATTTATTTCTTCCTTTAAGTGGTAATTCCATTTGTTCTATAGTGGTCACATTCCCAGTAGTAGATCCATCAATTCCCATGTTCCATTTACATGTAAGGAATTTATTTCTTCCTTAATTTAAAATGCATATTATTTAATTTTACTTGAACTTTTCACATCTTATGGGATTCCAGGATCTCTAAAATATATAAGAATAAATAATGGAAGTTTGAATAAAACCAGTGAATTATTCTTTTAACCCTATTATTATTCTTTAACTAAACTAGAGGATCAATTTATCTTCCAAAAAAATCCATCCATGCTTTATTAGTCATTGAACATTATGTTATATCCAACCTTATTAGAACTTATAAAGCCTACCCTTTTTCTAATATTCCCAAACATTTTGATACATCCAAAAACATTATACTCCATGAACTAACAATTATTTTTAGAATTCTATTTAGTTCTACTTGGACATTCTCTATTGATTATTTTCTCTCAATAGAGTTTTTTATCAAGTAAAAATACTTATATAGGATTCTTTCAATAGAGAATACATCCTAACTTCTATTGTAATTCTATTCATCATTATCCCAAATAAAAAATACATATTCTTAACCACCATACCCTATATAGAAACATGTATTAGAATTATCTTTTAGGTTATATATTTCAATGAAATAAACATGGACCTAGGTGATACATTATAAGACTTTCTGGTGAAATATATATACTATCTTATTGAATTAAATTTATTTAGGTAGATATTTACCCATCAGTATGGATTTAATCTTGTTGATTAAATACTCTATGAAATTTATTCTGCCAAAAACTTTTTTGAAAAACCATAATGTATTTTCATGCTTTAGGATCTGTCATTTAGTGTTTTATTCATCTATTCCACTACACCATTATTTTTTGGTGTCATGAATATTATATTCTCAAGAATAATCCTTTACTTACTATATAATTTCTTTAATCCCTTTATCATGTACTCACCAATATCATTAGAACACAATAATTTCTATTTTAAATCGATTTCATTATTCACCACGCATCACTATCTGATGATTTTTTTAAATATTTTTGACTTGTGCTCTAATAAGTAGACCCACACTTATTTCATTACATCATAAATGAAGGAAGTATAATATAATTAAGCATTATTATAACATATTATAACTGGTCCTCATACATCTATATAAACAAGCATAAGATTATGAGACCTAGGTGTCCATCCTTTCATAGAAAAATACACTCTTTTATACTTTCCAAGGGTATAACATTCACATGTCCCACACTCTATAATCTTAAGTTTCAATATTCCTTTAATATCCAAGACTTATATACCCTTCCCACTCACATGATAAAAATGTAAATACTACAACTAAGTATCTTTGATAGATGCATCAATAACAATTTTTTTATCAGATATCATTAATTTTGATAAATTTTATTTTTTCAAACTTTAAACCAATATTATGGTACCTCATATAATTTTACACACACCATATGAAAAGTTCATACTAAAAACCCACATTATCTAGCTGACCAACTAAAATTATATTATTCCTTAATCCAAATATATATATAACCCTTATGAATTCAAAATGTATTTTATTTTTGTTTAAACATTCACATAAAATTTTCTTATAATCTTAAGATCTTAATTATTTATAATATGAACCATTCAATTTGGAGTCTTGAAAAATAAAATTTTTTAAGTTCATGGAATTTTAATAAATTTTGACTATAAAGGGTAAAATATTAATTTTGGTGGCCTTGGAATGAAATTTTGAGTGTATAATTAGATTGAAGACATGATGTTTACCTACACATGGTGTTTTGGTTTTTTATGAGGTGGTTGTAATTTTAGATAAATAATGAGTGTTGGTGAAATTTAACTAATTAGTTTTTAATTTGATTTATTCATTTTTAATATATAATTTTTATAAAATAAATATTATGGAATTATGAGATATTATATGTGATGGTGATGACATGGAGTATTAAAGGAATTATAGACCAAATATTTTATTGTGTTATGATGTTCTTGGTATGTGATGTTAATGTTCGGTTTTGAAAGGGAAAAATTTGTGGAAAAGAGAAAAATAAACTAAATGGTTTATTTTATAAAAGTTAATACATTGAAATTAAGGTGAAAATATTATATTGACTCTAAGAATTATTTTTTCACCATTGTGAACATTTCTTGGATATTCCCTTTATTCTATATTATCTTAAGGTAGAAACCCTTAGTATCGATTTTTTATAGAATTTCAGAGTGTGATAGATATAGAACATGATATGGTGATCAAATTATTGTGATCATTAGAGAATTATAAACTTGATTTTATTGTTTTATTGAGGTATGTGACTTGAAATTCTCATCCTCTAAATTAATATATGTGAACCTACCATGATTTTTTTTTCATGATTGGTAGATGATTCATAATAATCCAAGATAATTATTATATGGAAAATTGGAATTTGAAATGATACATGAATATGAAATTAGTGATATAAATATTCAAGATAATCATTTTTCGTGAATATAAATTTTTTATGACGGATTATTAAATAATATTGTTAAATGGTAGAAATAAAATGTGTAAATACATGATAAATATAATTCTATAATAATATAATTTGAATTTATAATTCTGGAAGAGGATTAACAATGTAAAGTGATGAATGGTATAAAATAGTAAGAAGTTAATGAATTAACATTGATTATTTATTATGTTTAATGTATGAATTAATTAATGAGTTATTTATTAATTAAATTTGTGTCAATAATTATTTATGAATAATTAAGAAATATTTTTTAAGTAATTATATTTTATTTTTATATTAGTATGATTAAATAATTTGTAAAATAGTTAAAGTGGTGAGAGATGAAAATTTATAACTATAGACATTGGGTGTGCCAAATAGATTTGGGGGTCATGTTATTTTCTAGAGAAATTTAAGTGTTGATGATATTGTGAGATACAGTTTCAGTTAGATACGTAGGGTACATGCCGCTTAGGCATGGAGTCATGTAATATTCTAGAGTTAGGGGGGATTTTTTATAGTGTGTTATACAGGGGTGGTCTGTTTCTATACTGGTCAAAAGTATAAAATATTTCTATAGCCATGGTCCAAAACTATGATTATTTGGGTTAAAATTGTTGATATAATCTATATCCATATTTTTTATGGTTCGTGGATCCTATTGGCATGGCTATAGAAAAAAGCTATAGCAATAGTTCTAATGGGCTATTGCCGCTGCTGCAAATGTGGAAATAGCCCTCCAGGTTTTCCACCATGGATATAGATCTATAGCCACATTTTAAAACATGGATATAGGTTATATTTCCATGATGTAAAATCATGGTTATATCCCTTTAAATTGTGTCCATAGGTGTAAAATAAATTTCTTCTAACGGAATTCGATCTCTATAGCTCTACTACTAGTAACCAGGAACCTTACAACTACACCACAACCAACTTATGGAATATACATATATATATATATATATATATATATATTGTTATTTATATCATTAAAACTATGGAAATAGGAATAAAACCCATGGAAATAGTTCCTCCCGCCAAATTCCTACACAAAAGTTGTTTTAAGCCCTTATGCAAGAAACTTATAGCCATAGTTATATAAAAATTGTGGCTATATCCTTTAGAAAAACAACATATTTCCATGGTTATAGGAAAAATGTGGCTATATCCTTCAAAAAAGAAACCTATAGCCACAGTTTTATGAAAACCATGGCTGTAGCCTTTAGAAAAACAGCCTATAGCCACGGTTCCATGAAAATTGTGGCTATAACCTTTAGACAAACTACCTATAGCCATAGTTCCATGAAAAATTTGACTATAAGTTCACACTATAGCCACAATTTTGAAGAACCATGGCTATAGACTTCCAAAAAAACTACCTATAGCCATGTTTTAAGAAAACCATGGTTATAGTTTGAGTCTATAACCATGGTTCTATTCAAACTGTGGCTATAACCTTGATATAAATACCTATAGCCATAGTTTGGAAAATCATGGTTATAGGTCCATGGCTATATCCTGGTTTTCTAATAGTGGGTCATGATACCACAACATAGGGTTGTTCTATATATATAATGTCCTATGCATCCTAAAACATTATTCAACATTTCTTATAGAGACTAATGTTGTTTATGGGATGAGTTGAAAGTGGTGATGATACTGAAAACTCTTATAAAATACTATATATACCTCTCTATTATATACAAATATATGTTTGAATATGGAAATGTGTAGTAAATTATGAAATTTGGTTGACAAGGGGGGTTTATGATAAATTTTAATGAGATATTAGATGGTCGAACGTGTGTATACCCAAAATATGAGGAATTTAAGTGATTTCATGTTATTATACTTCATAGGACCTAAATTCTTGTAGATCTAGGTTGGATCATGGCATATCTATGTGATATGGTTATAATACCTAATACTTTTGTATGTGTGTAGACTAGGTGAAAATAAATAAATAATGGGGTTTGAAACCAGTTCTAATATTTAATGGTTATATGGTTGTGTTAGTGGTTTGTAATACATATTGATGATGAAGAATATGATGATATTAATAATGGTGAGAATGATATGGCTAGCCATAGTGGATATGTGATGTGCAGTGGTGGTGATGCGGGTTGAGGAAGGGAGAGTACCCAAGGATAGATTTCTAGTAATACAACTAAAGTCTCAAAGGGTTGAAAATTACCTAACCAATTCAAGTTGTGGTGGGGGGATCCTTGACAGTGAACACTAATAAAATAGTGAGAGTCTATATGGGTGGAAAGTAGAAAACCAATGAATAAAATTTATCAATACCCTTGTAGTTAGAAAACTACATGGAGGTATTATAGTTAGTTCTTTATGGTTGGATTGTTACTTAGTAGTGATGATATTACAGTGAGGTCTTTATGGGTTGAAAACTACATGAGGAAAATACTATAAGGTACCTATAGGTAGAAAACTATTGATTTCTTAGATATATATTGATGGTGGATAGTATTATAGTTGAGGTTATGTGATTTTGTATAGATGTAAAGTATTGCAGTTTGAAAAGTGAGATGATTATATAGCATGGAATGGAATTGTTTATATGGTTAACTTTTAGAAGATGTATATTTATTAATTATTTCATTTTATTTATTCTTTAAATTGATTCATTTGTATACTTCATTTACATAGATTTAAGATATTTCCAAGGATGAACCTACTGAGTATATTTATATGATCACCCCTTCTTTTTATATACTATTTTTAGATTATTTAGATACAGTGGTGGTAGTTTTAGAAAACCTTAACTCTAGACATGAGGCTCTTGTTGGAGGTGGTGGTTTCATTATACCCCACTTTTATTATAGAGAAAATGTTATAATTTATGGTTATATTATGGTTTATGGATTGACCTTGTATGATGTGACATGCATTGATGTACATTATTCATTTATTATGGTTGTAATATGTATTTATATTACTCATGTTATTGTGAAGTATTCATTTAGAAAGGGGAAATACCTTTTATATATGTGTGTTCTTAAACTCTTGGTGTTAGTATCCAACCCAATTCCTATTGAAGTTAAAATTTTGGGGTTACAATCAAATTTTTTCTAGGTAAGGTTGAGTACCAATGGGGTCAGGTTGTATTATAATGGTATTAGAGAGAGTATTTTTAGGATGGAGATTTGAGTTTTCATTAATCAGGATTTCATGGGTGGTAAGGCAATAATATTACTTGAATATAGCATGTAAAGCAGACTATAGAAACTATATTGACATAGAAGGAACCCTATTATCTATTCATGGATTCTATAACATAAGGATTAATACTTAGTGAATAGTATAATTACTACAAGGTATCTTGATAGGTGTGGATTTATGCCCTATGTTGTTTTGGGACACAATAATTGTATGTGTTTTTCTTGGAGAGATAGTTCATGTGTGGGTGAATGATGTGGTAGTATGATTTGAAATTCATCACACACGCATATATTTATATATATCTATACACCCTTGGGATGAGTTTGGTTTATCTGTTTGTAGTTATATTGGTTATATGATTTCATCATGAGATTCAATAAGAGGAGATGCAACAAGAACCTGATGTTGTGAATTAGATATTAGACCAGGAGGTTGTACAATTTTGGAAGATATCCTTAAGTGAGTTCCAAAAGGAAAATCTACCAAAGTATGAGGGGTTTATCTCTATTTATGATAATGAGCATTAGTTGGAAGAAGTTGAGATAGATTTTTAATAAATTCAGACAAGGTATGAGCATTGTGATCTTTTGGTGGTGAGTTTATTTTGGGGTTTAGTGGATCATTATTGTATTATATGCTTCAAATATTATGATGTTCATATGATTTGATGGAATTTGTTTTGCGATTTATTCAAAAAATAGTTGTTATCAAAGACTCTAAGGAATAAGTTATAGTTGAAGTTTTTTATGATATAATAAGGAATCTTTTTTGTAAGAGATTTTACTATGAGGTTTATGAAGATAAAGCACTATTCTCTTAATTTCATGACTGATGAGAATATTAAATATCATCATTTTCAAAGATATTTATGTCCTAAGATCTAGAAATATTTTGGTATCTTTTTATGATTTTCTTTACAAATATATTCAAAAAGGATGATTTGATGTTTTTTTAATGAGGATATGGACTTTTCTAAAGAGTTCTTGATGATGTTTTACTCAAAGTAGAGATAGAGCTATAAGTTTTAAATTTTTGAAGAAATAAAGGTTCAAGTAAGTCCAATGGGGACAAATTATATCAAAAACTCATTTATCTAGTTTAGATGGTACACAACTATTTATTGGGAACTACTGAATTCAATGTTTCTCTTATAGAAGTATGGGTTATCACCAAATCATAATTATGACTTTAGGGTATCTAGAGGAGGCATGAGAAGAGTGTGATTTTTGATGAATCAATATATCAGTTTCATCATAATCCTCAGTATAATTTTCTATAACTAAAGAAAAATAGATAACCATTGGATCTTCCAATATGGTGTGGTTCTTGACTAGGACATCATGGAGGTGCTGAGCAGATATCTTAATAGAGAGAAGGTGGATGTTGGTGGTAGGTATGTATAAGAGTAGTAGTTGTTATAGGAAAAATCTAGGTTGTAGAAGTTTATGAAGTGTAAATATAAGAGGTTTTTTGAGGTATAATTTTCATTTACTTCACTTTTATTCTATTTTGATTAATATTAATCCCTAAATTTTTTTATCATCCCTTATTTATTTTATTTTTAAAATTTTGGAAAATAATCTTCAAAGTCACATGGAGTTGATTACCTAATGAGAAGACATATTACATTTTCAAAGTTGTGTAGTTATGAGATGGTTGTTTAGCGAGATCAATTATCTTATAACCTAGTCTTGTTATGGAGACAACCATATAATGTTATCCCTCGAAGAGATAATTTTTTCTCTATACAACCTTATATTTATTATTAATAATGGATAGTGATTTTATCTAGTTCAGATAGAGATCATGTGGTGTTTTTTATAGAAATATATTTTTTGTGGGAAGAGACAGATTGAACAGTATAGTATTGCATCTTAGTTGGAAATCTTGATGTTTTATGTATATGATATCAAGAAAGAGAAGTTTCCTCAAGTTGTTAGTGATTATGATAATGTGTTTCTATATGAGGTTATGATATTACCTATGAGGTAAGTAATTTAGTTTTTATTTAAGTTATATGGTGGTTTATCTTATGAAAATAGTGAAATTGTGAGAGTTGATGGTTCATATTGGTGAGTTTTTTAGTGAGGAATTATTCAGCATAGTGTGCCTTCATTGGTTGCTTTAGTGTTACTTTCAAAGAATTTGTATGGGATCTTGAGACTTTTTATAGATTATTGATGATTAAAATAAGTTTAAGTGAATAATAACTATCATATCCGTGAGATAGATGATTTTTTTTTACTATATGTGAGGGGACAATAATTTTTTAATATAAATTTATGATCTGGATATCACTATATGATGGTTAAGGATGAATACATCCTTAAGAAAAAAATTCAATATCATTATTATTAATTTGAGTTAGTAGTGATTCTATTTAGAGTTATAGAGACACTAACCATGTTAATGGGGCTTACGTATATGGTTTTTTAACTTTATCTTGTAGGTTTTTTGGTTATCTGCGTTGATAATATTTAGGTTTACTCAAAGATAGAGGAATAACAATAAAAATATATCATAATAGTATAGGAGTTTCTAGGGGAACATCATTTGTACGAGAAGATGTTTAAATATCAGTTTTAGGAATTTGAGGTTTATTTTATAGGTTATACTATTTTTAAACATGGTGTGACAATAGAACTGGTGAATGTTGAGGCAATTGTTGTGTAGAACTCCCTGAAAAATCTTTCTTAATTAAGTATTATATTAGGCATAACTAGTTATTATAAGAGGTTTATACGTAGGTTATCTAATATTGTGACTCCACTATCATTTTTGAATTAGAAAATTAATTATTTTTGTGGCCCCATTATCATCTTTGACTTAGAAAATGAACTCTTTTGCTTAGATTGAGGAGTTTCAAGCATCTTTTGAAAGTTTAAATGAGAAGTTTACATGTTCTATATTCGATTACCCTGAATAAATCATTCCTTACAATTTTTATCATGACACATTTTATTAGGGGTATGGATGTGTCTTTATGCAAGAGATGGTGTTCATTGACTCTAGTAAATCGTATCTTGAGAATTGGTATATTCATATAATTTTTGGATACCCTAAGAGGGAGGAACCCATCAGTTAGTCCTTATTTCCAGAATCCATTTTTTTGTATTTTCAAATGACACTTTTAAAGGGTAATTGTGAACCAAAAATAACTTCAACAAATTAAAAAACATAAAAAGAAAAGTCATTCAAGTAGTTAGAGTAACTACCCCGGTTCCTTGTAGACTATTTAGGTGCTTTCACATTCCAAACACCAAAAACCAACATGTAGTCGCAAAGCCATGTAAAAACACATTCAAAAATCATAATCCATCAAAGAACTTCCATGACATAAAACTTGTGTGGATGAGATCATATCAACATAAAATAAGTTATTCCATTTTTTCTTCATTTTTGTAATCAATCTAATATAGATAAAAGATTTTGTGGTCTTAAATTTCAGTTTTTTGTTATTCTGTAACATTTGGATAAGTTTTATCCCCACTAAAACCTATAAAAATATCAAAAATGTCATGAAAATCCATGTGAATCAATGATCAATGAGTGATTATAGAAACATGAACATATAAACATTTAATGTGAGGAGTTATTACACAACTTTAGGAACAGTTCATATAATTATAACTATCACTACTACAAAAAATGGAAAAATGATCTCCCCTTTATCATCTCTTTTTAAAAATCATTGATAAAATATCCACATTGTGAGCCCTTTTTGGATATTTCTAAAAAGTGTTGATAAATAGTGGTGTTTATTAGCTCTTTTTTTAAGATTAATAAAGATTAACCTTTATCAAGGCCTTTTTTGTGATGATAAAATTTACCCTTCAAAATAAATTATATATATTTTATTAAATGTCATATTTTAATATATTAATATATTTATATTGATATAAATGTATAATATATATATTTAAATATGATTTATATAATACTAAATATATATTTAAATTAAATATGAAATATATTTAATTAAATATTATTTATAAAATAATTAATAATTAATATTAAAAAAATTCTAATTAGTATTCAATATTTCATATTTAATAACAATTTGAACTTAAGAGAAGTGTAAAATATGAATTCATCTTCAAATTACCATAACTTTTGATTCGAGTGTTTGTTTAGGCTTCACGAGCCATCAAATCGAATTTTTCAAATAGATCTATGAAATCTACTATTAAGGGACCCCTGGTCTATTTTTACTTGGTTAAATGAAGCCAATAAGACCTCTAAAATTGAGTTTTAAGTTAGGGTGCCCTAATTTTAGAACATTTTATGGAATTTGAACTTAGTTTAAGAATGTCATCTTATACTTTTTGAGTTGGGACTTAACTTATTCTCTATATTTATATTCCTATTGATATGATAGTGTTGGAATTTTATTGTTTTTCATGTAGTGATGTTATTTATAAATATATATATATATATATATTTACATTTACAATTTTAATTATATAAATAAAAACTTAAGGATATAAATATATAAACATGTTTATATATAAAATGATTATTTGAATATATAAACCATATTAAAATAAATAATTATTCATTTTATTTACCTTATAAAAATGTATGTGTGTGTGTGTGCATATACATATACATATATACATATACAAATGTATATATAAGGTATATATATATAAATACATGAAAATACACACACATATATAAACATATTAATAATGTATATATTTTAATATATGTAAATAAATATTAATATATATATATACATATATTAAAATAAGTATATATAAATATATATATATACATATATATAAATATTCCAATATATAATTAGTAGAGTTGTCTTGGTTAGTGGTATGGGTGATTGTTGAGAATGCACTAGGCAAGGGTTCAAATCCTAGCCCCTTTGAATTAATTCTAGAATTAAGGGGTGGGTTTGCATGTGTTTTTGGATCTAGGGTCAAGTGTGTGTAGTGGCCCGAGCGGGTGGGGTCACGTGGGAATTTTTTACCTAAAAATGTTTCACAAATATTCAAGAAAAATTTATCAGTGCTAAAAAGGTATTGATAAAGTATTAATTTTATTAGCATTTTTTCTAATACTGATAAAGGTCACCTTTTTTTAAAACTAATTTCTAGTGATAATAAACATGTATGGACATTATTAACGCTGAAATTATCATTTATTTCTCTATAAATGATAAGGCCTATTTTGAGTGCTGGTAAAGACCATATTTATAGTAATGAGTGTAAAAAAAACCAACTGAGTCAAGTATTGAGAGCATCAGATATTATCACTAATTCACATGTCAGAAATTATATATGTATATATTATTTTAAAAATAGTATGGATTTTGTTTAATGTAATGATTTTAATTATAGACTCTAGACATTGGTAATACTCATAAACCATATGAGTCTATTGGGAAGTAGTAGCAAAATAGATTATGTATTTGAATTTACTATATTATATATTTTATTAATTTTCAATTATGAAAGTCCTGATATTATAAAATTATACTTTGATCAATTGTGACTTCCAGGAACAAAACTAGTTTATATTATTTGCAGTAGTTTTTATCTATTTATAAAAATAAAATTATTTCATAAGCTTTCAAGTTATTGGATGATAAGTTATTAATGAAGTTCATGTTTGTGATTTTGGTATGTGACATGCAAATTTTTTTCTTTTTTTTCTTTTTTTTCTTTTTTTTATTTTTTTATGGAAATTTATTCTTCTTATTTTTTTGATATTTGATGTTTCCTACTATTATAAACACTTTATACTACTAATTCCCTTGAAATTTGTTATTTTTACTCATATTTGTTTACTCATAATGTTGTTTCCTCACAATTGTTACTACCGACTATTGTCACATAATCTGTTGTTATTTTAGCACCTGATAATCTCATGAAATGATCCTACTACTCAATTTGTATCTTCCTCGTGACTATTATCACCTTTTACACAAAATAAAATTACCTTGTTACTAATAAATTAGTTTTTTACTATTTTGTTACTTTGTTTTTTATATTATTTGATTCAAAAGTATTATCAAATATCTTAATCATTTTTTTTATTTATAAATTTTATGATTCGTTTGGTAAAAATTATGTTTTTTTAGTTTATAGGTTTTGTGTTTCATATTTTTAGGGGAGAATTAGATTAATTTTCATAAAATATTTCAGATTTTATTTTACAAAAAAAAATATTATTTCTCACATAGAGGTCTACTAAATTTTTTTAAAAAAAATCAATGACTAATGTATTTAATTTTGTATTATTTTTATTCAAATGAATGAAATCAAATAGATGAAATAACTCACTTAATCAAATATCTGAAGAAAAAATAAATATACATAAAAATTTTTGATTGGTTGAAAAACATCAAAAAAATTCTTGGAATGGGTGATTATTGAGAATGTGTTGGGAAGGGATTTAAATCCTATCCCCTTTTAATTAATTGTAACTTTAAGGGGTAGGGTTTCATAATTTTATGGGTCTGGGGTAAAGTGTGTATGGTGGCCCAAGGGTTTGGGGTCACATGGAATTTTTTTTAACCAAAAATATTTTAAAAACACTAAAAATACTTTTATTAGAACTAAAAATGTGTTGATAAATATTACCTTTTATTATAATTTTTCTTTATTCTGATAAAGTTATCCTTTTATTAATACTAATTACTAGTGCTAATTTTTTTTTAAAAAAGGTTGGGGAAGGCCCCAAATTATTTTATTAAAAGAAAAAGTTCGGAGAGACATCAAGCAAGCCAAAAACAAAAGCAAACAAAACAGAACGAAGTTTTCAAGAACCCCTTTCTGGGGGACCAATATTCTTTCTGATTTTCTCCACAATGATATTCTCCTTGCTATGCATCTCATTCTAGAGATCTATATTAATGCGCCTATGCCCACGCCCCCTCCCTCGCCCTCCATTGTATTTGGCTTCTATTTCCGCAGCTTGTTGTAGCAAGGTTTCTAAGTCCTCATCAGAGCTATCCTCTTGAGACATCTCTCTTCTTTTCATTTCATCAATTCTTTTATCATTCTTCTTACTAGTTCTAATAAACATGTTTTAGGATCATAAAAAGATGATCCAACACTGAGAGGGGGTGAATCAGTGTTGTTAAACTTTTATCCAATATTTACTTTAATCCATAATTACCTCGTCAATTATTCAGTGAAATTGATTTATATATCTTGTTACCTTTAGTTTAGTTGGTATGCATGCACATCTAAGCTAGTAAAGTATCATAAGACAACACCCAAATTTTTGACAAGTTTAACCTTCCTATGGTTGACTATATCCCCAGTGTATGGTGGTTTTAATCCCACACACACTTCTTCATTATTTTTATCAAATAAAGCATGATCAAGGGCATGGCCTTAGACTCATTTCCTGACATCAACCAAGTACAAATGAGGGATTATTGTCCCTTGTATAAGAGAATAGAATTTAACTTCCCTAAATTAATATCACTTGTGTTGTCTTGAGTTCCACCTGGACTATATATTTGATATTCTTTCTCACTTGAAGTGATCAGATAGGTTGACTCAATCTTCAATGGTGTTCATTATTGTATCACCTTTCATTATAATTCAATATTATGGTATTATAGTCTAGATTTTTCATAACATCGGCTTGTGTATGATCAATTCAGACATACCTCTCATTATCTCTTAGTCTTCTTTAATGTGTAGTGTATTATATCCCATCATTATTGGGATCTCTCTCTTATTTGACACACAAGATATATCTTCTTAAAATGAGTATTGAAACACCCTCTCTACTTATCTACTTCTTCTTCTTTATTATTTCTTGATTTCAATTAGAAAAATATCCTTATAAAGAAGCAATAGTTCTCTTTATTTGATACATAAGGTCTGTAATGGGGTTTTGTATAGGGATTTTACTTATCTTCTCAAATTACAGAATATTCAACAACACTCCCATTGAGAAACTCTTTATTCACATTATCCTCATATTAATATTCACTATATATAAATATTATTCTCATAATTATCAAACTTGTAATCTTATAAAATTTTAGATTACAAGTATCATTGTTATTTAGTCTTCCTAAAGACTTGGAATTCAATTTCCATAATTCCCAGTGTGTCAATAATTTCTGAAACCTCACAATACCGAACACATCATATTCAATATTCTTTATATTTAAATTCCATTTTAATTCAGTTGTAGACTCAATATAAAATTCTATTGTGATCATATAATTTTCGCATTACTCGTTTACTTCTTCCAAAAAATTTATATATTCACATTTCACAATCAAATTATTCTTAGAATGAATCATGACTAACTAGCATCAGGATATTTTCACCTTGAACTTACAATATTTTCATCATCTAATTTAAAAATCATTTTATTTAATTAGAATATAAATGTTGGAATCTCATATTTTTATACAAAATCAGCCTAAAATGTTCTCTCTAAGTGTTTAATTATTATGTTCAACTCATGGGTTCTCTCCAAGTCATACGTTCAAGACAATGTCATACGATGAAGTCTTACAGTATGTCTTTACATCATACAGTCAACCCAAAGAATTCCAAGGAATTCATATGATCCAAATAAATATTTTGTCACTCAAATAAAAACAGTTATCTCAAAGTTTTATGGTAAATATCAACCATGAATGGATCATCCACATGTTCAAATAACCAACTATGAGGATTGACCATGAATAGATTAACCATATGTACAAACTAATGATTGGGAGGATTTACCATGATGGATCAACCACATATACTATCAAATGAACATGAAAATCAACCATGAATGGATCAACCATATGTATAAATAACTAACCATGAGAATTAACTATGAATGAATCGACCATATGTGAAAACAATTATCCATCAGTAGATCAACCATATGTATAAAGTACTAGTCAAATTTATTCCTTTCAAAATGGGGCTCCTCTAGAGCTTCTATAATCCATCTTGACCACTCATAAATCATAAAAACCATCATCAAATACGTATTCATCACCTGTTTACATCATCTTCAAATTAGTGAGAAATGGATGGAGCTTTCAAGTTTTTTGGCTAACTTCACAAAAAAAATATTTTCAATTAATTCCACAAAAAGAATTATTCCAACTTTTGCTAAATATTATAGACAATACATTTTGACTTTGAGTATTAATACATCAATCATCAAAATTATTATTTCCAACTTCATCCAAGTTTATTGATCTATAATCTTGTATTTACGATATCCACAAGGACAGGTCTTCTCAAATATTCTTAAACCAAATATATATAAAAATTCCAACTAGAAGCACATTCATACTCTAAATGATCATTTCTAAGTGAATGGTTCTTTAAGAAAATTCTAGTGTAATCACCCACTTTAACTCATCACAATTAATCCAAAATATTCTGTATATGAACTCCAAGCAGCATTTTCACCCTTTCTCATTCCAAGAAATTCTCCTTCATCACATATTGATATTATATAATACACTCTTTCATAGACACACATTAACAAAAAATACAACACCAACCCAAAGTAGGTTCAACAATATCCCCCTTTTTATTTGTTTTAGATACCATTAGTATAAAATGGTATGTAAATATATGGTTTTATTATCTTCTTTATATTCTATCCCATGGGGTTTTTTATCCCATTTTTTTCATTAATATTTCCATTTGTTTCTCTACTCTGTATTTATAATAAAAAATTCATGTAGAGAGGATGGTATCAATTCACTCATAAGAAATGTGCCATAAATTATCCCACTCTAAGTCTAATTGTTCCATCGTCAGTGTATAAAATAAGAGGGTTTGATTTAGACAACAAATTTGTCCATTGATCAATCAAAACATAATACTAACTCAACTCATTATCATTTAACATTCATCACTCAAAGGTTATTCAATAATATTCAGGATATAACCAAATATATACCCACAATTAAATATACTTTTCATTTTAATTTCAACTATAATTCCTATACACACTTCAACACAAGGGATAAAATCATTTAGGTACAAATGGCAGGTTTTAATTTTAGAAATCATCCCTGAATTTTCTTTAAATTTTCTTATGTGTCATTTCATTAATTAAAAGAATTTTATCCCCCTTAATATTGTGATAAATTATTGAAATCCAAGGATGAGAGAATGAGTATTCGTGCCTTTTTAATGACTAAATATAATACACCTTCTAAAAATTTCATATGTATATGAATTGAATGGTTCTGGAATCTTATAAATAAAATACCACCTTGAGGGAGGAACTTCATATTCATATCATCAAGAGTGATCTCATCCATCCAAATTTAAATTTTTATTAATCCATTTTAAGGGAAAATGGGAAACCATAGTTCATAGACAAGAAACCACTATGTGTTGAAAGAACTCACAAAATGATTAAACACAAGACTAAGATTATGTGAATCAGCTACTCTATATAGTTCCCATTGCAGTGGACTAACCTGGATATATGGATCTGCTTTGATAATCTCTTCAAGGTGAGTAATAATCCTTTCCATTGTGTGAATGAATTCCTCCGAGTTGATTATGTTCTGGTTGAAGCCCCAGGCTTGGATTTGATCTTGTTTTATCTATCCACAAGTCTTGTTCCTCATTGGAATTAGCTTGCAAACTTCTCTCATAAATCCTTTTAATCTCATCTTCTAAGACATTGGTCCAAATAGATTTTTCTATCATTTATTCCTTGGAGTGCAGGATAACTTTCAAGCACTCTTCATCCTCTTCTTCCCTAACAATATAGAAGTATTCGTTATTTTTCCTTCAAGTTAGATTCACTTATTCAAATAATCATTGAGATATAATGTAGTGACCCCAACCCCAAAATCTCAGAGCTAGTTTTTCACTGCATTACGTTGGAATAAGATAAAAAGAATCGCATCCTGAATGACTTAATAGTTTAGTAGTCTGGGTAAACTATATACATACTTGATTTATTCATTACATTTGAATACACAAATTACAACTTAATTTTTCTATGAATAACATTGTTTTTAATGGTCCAGACCTCTCTAGTCTATTCTATTGTGAAAATATGGTGTTTGAGGTGTTATGGGAGGTCAAGGTGACTTATTTCTAACACTTTTCCAATTTTCTAGTTCTGTGAATAGTGTTTCTAGTTTTGTGAATAGTTTCATCGGTGATACATTTGTAAAAAGTGTTGTTGGTGAGACATTTGTGAATAGTTTTGTTAGTGAGACATTTGTAAATAGTGTCGTTGATGAGACATTTGTGAATAGTGTCATTGGTGATACAGATGTGAGCAGTGTTATCTATGAGATAAATGTGAACAGTTTCATCGATGATACATATGTGAACAGTTTCATCACTGATTTACATCAATGACCCACATAGATGATTCACCTATTAGTGGGTCATATGTCGGTAGTTCGTATATCGGTAGGTCATCTGTCTGTAAGTCATCTATTGGTAGGTCATCTATCAGTAGGTAATTTTTTGGTAGGTCATCTATCAGTAAGTCCTCTGTTGGTAGGTCATCTTTCGGTAAGTCATCTTTTGGTAGGTCATCTATCAGTAGGTGCTACAGTGTTTCTAGATCATTCAGTGAACAGTCTTTCCAACCTCCAACAGATTCACCCCTTTGACATTTTCTTTGACGTTAAACGCATTCAAATACTTTTTTAAGGTATTTAAGGCTGATACAAATCCCATAACTCATATCTTAATATTCCTAAGTGTCTGATTGCCTTCACTCAAGAAAACTGCATAGTCTTGTCCAGATCTTCCTTTAATGACAAATCTAAATTGTATCTAAACCACTACTCTGTTTAGATTTTCAAAAGGCTGAGATACATTCTTCCTTGTCCTTAATTCTTGTTTTCCTTGTTATGGGATGCCCCAAACCTTTCTTTACCAAGGATTTGTGTGATTTTGGTGTGGACCTTGGATAATGTTTTCCCTGGAGCTCTTCCTACTGCATGTGCACCCCCTGTTTTGGTGCAACCAGGAAGTGTCAATCCGTATTTGATATAAGGTATGTTATACCACTATCTTCTAAGTTCATCGATCTATTTCATCTCATTATATTGTCCATGTGATTTCATGTGATATTCATGTTTATAATAGACCTTTATTAGGTATTGGTTGATGTGGTTGTGTCACGGCATCCTCAGTTGGATGCAGTCATTGTGGGAGAAGTGATCGTGATCCATTGTGTTGGATAGTCCACATGAAAAGAATGACGGAAACCTTTTGAGATAGTGGATTCATGGATTCTCTATTCTTTTACATTTAGTCTTAGAGTTATCATGTTTTAGCCATTGGATCACAATTAAATTTATATAATAAATACTTGAACTGGATTAAATAATTTTTATCAATTGCTTATAAATGTTATTGCCTCTTGATTTTCTAGATCGTGTGATATCTATGATTTTCTTGTTTAGTATTTCATTATTTATGGAAATTGTTAAAGAACGTAAAGCTGATATTAATTATAAATTAATTGGATAAAGATAAAGAGGCATGTTTAATTAATCTAGTTGTTGTTATTGTGCTTGGCGATAAATCAAATTGATGCAATTATGCATGTTTAATTGAATCAGTTGATTCAATATGGAATAAATTACTGATTCTATGATAAAGATAATGCCTTGAAGGGTTCTGAGTTACCCTCTTAATTTTAAATTCCAAGCACCATATGCTTTGGATCTATGAGTGTTCGTTGTGTGTGAAGGTTGAATGCCTTGTTTAGTGCCAAGATCCTAGTTGCTATATTGTTTGTTTCATGCTTCTTGTGTTATGATGTGAGCCTGGGATGGATGAGCCTAGAGTGCTATTATGGTATATAGGGGTAGGGAGGCCCAGTGTTGGTGGAATTATTTGACACCTATTGTAACGACCTGAAATTTTGAATAAATCTTATAACCTAATTTTGTGTGTTATTTTATACTCAAAAAAAATTGTTTCATTTGATAATATGAGTATAATTAAAATTAGACCATTGGGTTTCTACTGTTATATGATTTTTGGTCAATATGACCGCTGGAAACTAAACGTTTCGATTATTGTCTCTAAATACAAGTGATCTTGGTTAATTAATATAGAAAGAAGATTTGATGGCCTCATCCAGAAGTCTTGGGCTGATCGAAGCTCATCTAACAGAACTTGGGAAGGAGGTAGCACCACTGGGCTTTTCTCTAGACCAAACCCAAGCCAAACTTCATTGTGTGAAGCTAGAACGGAATCACCTTCGCGAGAAGTTCAAACTGATAGAAATTACTACTCGTGTAAGGTTGGTCGAGCCGCCCTCATATTCTCTCACCTTAGCACACTTTACACTTAGGTCCTATGCTGGGGTTATAAGGGGCTATGTAAGGAGACTATAGTTACGTTGTGTAATCCTTTGTTATAAATAAAATTGTGTTCTCTTCTTATTGTAAAGTTTGTGAATTTTCAAATGTCCGGATAAATATAGTATGCATATTTTTGATGAATTTTAGAAAAAGTATATTTTAAAAAAAATTATGTAAACCTTAAAAAATTAAAAATGTGTAATTATTTTCAAAAAATGGTCTTCTACAATTATGTTCAGTATGAAATTTAGAGTCTAATAAGATCAACTTAATTTTTTATGAATAGTGATTTTATGCTTAGGATTAGTAATGTGACCAAATGGATTAGTAATCTCACTTAAAGAAAGTATTAAAATAATCTAGGCACCTTGATTAAGTAATGTGATTCAATAAAATAGGTAAATAACTGTTTCAAAAATTATTAGTCAAGTATTAGTTTTTTTGAGTGAATAGTGTTTTTTTAATTAAAAAATAAATTAAAAATATTTAGAAAATTATTTTTATAAAATGGATTTCATTTTTGAACTCAGAGAATTGATATTATGTTAAGGTAATTTTTGGGGATTTTTCTGAAAAAAAAATGAATTTTCAATGAATAGTGAAAATACAGTTTTTAAGTTACGGGTGTTTAATGACATCATTAAATGATGTATTAATTATGTAATCAATATGGTCGACTTATTAATAGTAATATAAGGTATGAGGTGTCCCAAGTGTCCAATACCATGGGAAAATACCATGGGCAAGCCCATGGTTTTTCCAATACCACCAATGAGGTGTCCCTTGGCCATTAACACCTTGTCCCCTCCATTTCCCTATAAATACCCACCCTTTCATCCTTTAGTTTTCACTCCCAACTCTCCCCCATCAAATCTATGGTCTCATTACCTCCCAATGAGTCCCCCCAAGGTGCCCCCAATCCCTCAAGGTCCCAACCTTTGAGTTTTAAGAGATACATTTTAAGGTAAGGGATCCTACCTCTCTCTTTCTTTTCAAGTAATCTCTTTTATGTCATTTCTTTTATGCTCCATGATCTTATTTTGGAGGTTGTTCTTTTATATTCCTCTTACTTCCCTTTTCATGTTCATATGATGAGATACCCCCTCTTTCTCTCATAAATTCATTTTAATAATGTTTAAGTGGCGCCGTTAGGCTGCCGAATTTTTAAGGGATTCTTTCACCTTTCTCATTTTCAAAGTTCTACTTTCATGTCAAGTATTTCAAGTTCCTTTTTATTATGTTGGGGTATGATATATATATCTATCATAATGAACTTTTATGTTCATATGATAAGAGATCATATTTTATCTCGTCAATTCATTTTTGTTGAAGTTTAAGTGACGCTGTTAGGCTGCTGAATTTTCATAAGAGAAACCTAATTTTTTTATTCCTTCCATGTTTTTAATTTCAAATGGTATGTCCTTAAAATTTCATTACCATGTTCATATATCCTTCATATTCTATCCCTCTACTGTTTTATGGGTCATTTATGAATGTTTAACCTATTTCCTCTCTTTTTTCAATGTTTTCTAAAACCCTGAAACATAGTCGTTATGCTGCAGAATTTCCGTCTCAAAATGTCTCTCTCTTTTTCTAAAGTTATTTTATTTTATTAAGTGAATACTCAAATATATATCTTATATAGGGGTATTCACATATATACCAAAATGTTCTATTTTAAATTCTGGGATTTACATACATGATACCCACCTTCCTTTTCTGTGGGTTTTAAAGTGACACAAAGATCATATCTTTAAAGAAGTTTTTAAAATGTTATGATTATGAAATGAAACCCATTTCTTTTATGCTATATAGGTTTTTTATGAAATTATTTATGATGATATATGTTGATCACATGATAATAAATGCGAATTTAAGGGTGCGCCCTGATAGCGCTCCAATGCATTGGGTAACGACTTAATCTCTAGAGATGACCTTTTTGACTGATACCTTGGTGAATAACCTTGGTAATTTTTAATGACACCTTGGGGATGGACCTTGGTGAAACAGAAATGATTGTCCATGTTAAATTTTGTAGCCACATCTTCAAGTTATGAAATATATTATTTTTATTATGATATTCCTCATGATTTATTTCTTATTCCTTAAAGTTCTTTTTCATGACTTTATTGATGTATCTCAAGTTCACATGTTAAATGTTTCCCTTGTTTCCCTTACTGGGCCTTTTTCTCACCCTTTCCTTAGATGTATGCTCCCATGTTATTAGATGTTGTAATGAACTTAGGATGAACAAATGAAAAATCATTTCAAGTGTTTAAGAAGAATGTTTTTTTCATGTAATAAGTTCCTGGTTTCCAAGACACCGAACCTTAAAGATCCTTGGTTTTGTATAATGCAATGAAAGTTTATGTGATAAAAATCCAGGATGTTATACCTATAGTGGAAAGATGCATCAGTTTATGCATGTGGGTGTTGGGGAGGACACCGTGGATGATAGAACATGTTGACGTTGGGCTTACCCATTGATATGAAAGTGGTTGTTGTTAAATCTGATGTTTTTTTATTTAATTTAATTTCCCCACTGCTTGAGGGAGATGGTCTTGATTACCCTCCTTCCAAAATAGGAGAAGAAACATGGGGTATTCCACATACTTTTCATGTTTATATTTTCAAGGATATATGGGTCTACACTCTTGCTATAGGTGGAAAAGACTTGATGGGTAGTTCACCTACTCATTGTGTTGATCCCCTTATGTTTGGTAGCTTATAATGATTTTCTAGAATAGATAGAATTATAGAAAAATGATAATTCTATTAATAAATGATTAAATAAATGATGTTAACCCATGGTGTTGGAGCTTTTTGGGATTCAATTCTAAGGTTACAATTTAAAGAAACTGTGGACTTGGTTTGGTTATTCCTGAAGGGCATGGAACTTTGTTGTGATGCTAATGAAATGTAATGTGGAAATGATAATGAATAACTAATGGTTAAATAATTAATTAATTTACAGTGAAACAGATAAAAAAGGATAAATTAATTTAATGTAGCTCTTTAAATGTTTGTGTGCTTATAGGATACCTAGTCTTAGTAGTGACAACTGGGAGTCCGGGAGACATTAGCTGCAGTTGACTATAAGACTAGGTTATACCCATAATTTGGTTATGAGATATATTATATTCTGTACTTTTTGTTTTTCTATACGCTACTCCAGCCTATTGGTTAGGGAAACTAACACCTTGGTGATTCTGATCCCTGGGGATGTTTTTCCTAACATCCTGGTGGGAGGATGGATGGATGACTACCCCCTTTGTCCCCACTCTCTTCTCTTGATAGTTACTAGTGATGGTATGAACGGCGGTTAGTTTTCCCCATATATGTGTGTAGAGGGTTGTAATGACTTGTGGTTATTTCACACATATATATTCTGTATATAGTTTCCAATGTGCTACTATAAGTATAATGTGTATAGGTTGTGATGTATTGAGGATCCTTACTCAGTGTATGGGATGTAGTGTCTTGAGGTATAATAAATAATGTTTGATACATGTTATGTGGGTTATGGTTTCTCCCTAAAACTACTTGGTTACTTTTGGTTATGTGGATGTGGTGGTGGTTTGTTGCATGAGGTGCAGGTTGTGGTGATTTTCCTAGGTTTCTTCGAGATAGCCTTTTTGGAGAGAGATTCTCAGGACGTGTGATTTTGGGGAAAAGTGTCAAACCATTGGGGAAGTGGTAGGGGGATACCCTGGATATTATTTATTATATTATATACTCTTGTATGCAATACTTTGTGATAGTAGGCATGGTGAGTCCAGGAACATAGTATACCTATTTAGGTGATTATTTAGTTTCACTTATTGTTCACTATGATTTAGCATGCTTCCTTTACTTTTTCATGAGAGTCTCTAGGTAGGATCCTACTAATTATAATGTTATACTCACCCTATTTTATATAAACTATTTTTTAGGTCACTTGGAGTAGGTTGGAGATCGGGATGGTTACTACTAGCTTGGGGTTACAAGAGTTGTTTGGGATTCATGGTTACTGTCGTTCTAATTTATTTTGGTACTTACAGTTTTCCCTTTTAGTTGTAGTAGTTCTTGCATGAAATTACATAAGTGTACTTGGGATTTCTTTTATATTGTAGTCTGAGTAGGAGTTGGTTGGTGTCTATCTTATCTCTCTCTTTCTCATGTGTTCTCTTAGAGGGTAATGCCTCCCATTTGTGTGTTTATTATACCCTTGGTGCTATCGCCATCTCGGGGCCTACTGAAGGTGGGAATCAGGGTTTATTATCTTTCTTCTCACTTTACCATCCCATGAGGGGTACACTTTGTGGGGAAAGGGTTGTGACATAGTGGTATCATAGGTATGGTTGAGGGATAGGATGGAGTTTGGAGTTAGGTATGGGTGAGGTTGCATGGGTTGGTAGGTCAATAGTGTCGGATAAGTTTATCAAGAATGGTAAACATGAGAGACTAGCTGAGACATGGGTATTTAGGGTATAAGAGTTTACATTTGGTCAGGGGTAGGTCTCATCCCTCCATGTCTCATTTCTCCAGGGGAAGGATCTCTCTGGACTATTCTAAGGGATCAGGTGCTTTTTTTCTTATGGAGGTTGAGGCCATCAGTAGTGGGAGTGTCCAACCTTTTAGAGTGTTCAGCATGCATCAGGTGTTCTGCTTCAAGTTTCTTTGTTGAGGCAGTTCTAGTCGAGGCAGTAGCAATAGGTTTCACCAGTTTTGGATTAGTAGATAGTAGATAGAGCAAGTAGAGGACAGCCTTGGGATGCTCCCTTTCCTCAGAGAGTAGAGCGCGTCCATGGAGGTGGTCTCTAGTAGGGTCAAAGAGTTCATGGAGTAGTTCGTGGTCAGATTCATGTGTTATCATTACCAGTGCCAGGCGAGCAAGACATCATTCGAGGTACCCTTTTATTGTTTTCTACTTGGGTGTATGCCTTGTTTGATTTAGGAGTGACGCACTCCTTCATATCACCTACCCTTGTCCATGTCTTGGGACTTGAGTTAGAGAGGATTTTAGCGACCTTGAAATTGACTATGCTAATTGGAGGTCGAGCAGACTTATTTGAAGTATGTAGAGACTATAAGCTAGTGTTGGGGTAGCACCGCTCTTAGGGATATTTCCTATGTTTATAGATACAACCATATAATATCATTATCAGAATGTATTGGTTGTATTCAGTGTAGGCTATAGTGGATTGATTTAGGAGGCAGGTGGTATTCTTTGATGTTGAAGGATATTCAGTGGTGTTTGTTGGTGAGTGAGACCCTTGGATGGGTTAGAGGAGTGTTCTGTCCTTGTCATCCTTGATGGCTGAGATGATCTTGAGTTCATTGGAGGTTCAGTAGTTAGTGTTTACCAGGGTCATAGAAGAGTACCCTGATCTCTTTCCGGAAGAGTTTATAGAGTTACCTCCTCAAAGAGAGATTGATTTTGGGATCAAGCTACATCCAGGTGCATCTTCTATCTCTATGTCTCCATATAATATGGCACCTTATTAATTGTGAGAGATACATACAAAGATTGATGGTATGTTGTAGTGTGGTTTTGTTTGGCTTAGAGTGTCACCATGGGGTGCACCAGTTTTGTTCGTGAAGAATTTTGATGGAATTTTGTGGTTTTTTATTTATTATCATCGTTTGAACTAAGTGATAGTGAATAACCTCTATCCTATTCTATGGATTAATGATTTATTCGATCAACTAAAGGGTTCAAGTTGGTTCTCTAAGATCAATTTTTAGTCATAATATCATCAGATGTGTGTTAAGGATGACGATACCCCGAAGACTACATTCTATTGTCATCATGGAAATTAAGAGTTCACTGTGATGTCATTCGGTGTGATTAATGCTCCATATTTGTATAAACACTATGTTCTGTGAGTTGCTGGATAATTTTTTAGCGGTATTCATCGATGAAATCATTGTGCACTCCACGTCTAAGGAGGAGAATGTTGAGCATCTGCATGCCATTTTGGGAGTTCTTCGTCAATAGAATCTATTTTGGAAGTTGTCGAAGTTTGAGTTTTGTGCTTGAGAAGTCTGTTTCTTTGGTATGTTGTATCCTAGTAGGTAGTAGTTATGGATCCGTCGAAGATAAAAGAAGTTGTGTCTTGGGAATCCCTATATATAGTGATATATGTGCAAAGTTTACTTGATCTTGTAGGATATTACAGGAGTTTTGTAGAAAATTTATCTCGAGTTGCGACTCCTCTGACGTCATTGAATAGAAAGGATCAGGAATTCGTATGGACTGATTAGTGTCAGGTAGATTTTGATTATCTAAATGATAAGTTGTTCAGTGTTTTGGTTCTTTTTATTCCAGCAGAAGGAGTTCAGTTTGAGGTTTTATATGATTCTTCACGTCTGGGGTTGGTTTGTGTTCTAATGCAACAGATATAGGACATTTCTTATGGATCTTGGTAGTTACATCCCCATGAACGTAACTATTCCACCCACGATCTCAAGTTGGCAACAATGGTGTTTTACCTAAAGTTGTGGAGACATTTCCTCATCAGAGAGAACTTTTTGGTCTTCACATATCATAAAAGTATGTGGTATTTTTTCAACCATCATGACTTGAACTTGTGATAGCATCAGTGGGTGGAGTTATTATAGGATTATGACTTCGAAATCTCATATACACCTGGTAAGGGTAATATTGTAGCCGATGTGTTGAGTAGGAATTCATGTAGTGATGTAGTTCATGAATCAAGTGATTCCTAGAGAGTAATGGAAGAAATTTCATCACTACATCCAGATATGGGAGAATTTTGGGGTAGTGGTTGTCTTTTTCAAATGACGGTTCATTCATCTTTGGTGCAGTTGGTAGAAGAGTTCCAGATGGTGGATCTTGAGGTGGAGGTCTGGAGAGACTGATTTGTTTGTGGAGAGGTCTCCATCGTGATTTTGTTTCTCACCTATTCCTTAGCACTACTTTTCATCCACAAACAGAAGTTCAGATAGAGCGGACCATCCATAATCTTAAAGACATGTTGCACTCTTGTGTCCTGGATTTTGGAGGTTTGTGGATGAGGCACATACCCTTGGTAGAGTTTTCCTACAAAAATAGTTTACATTCCACCATTATTATGGAGCTGATTGAAGCCTTATATGGTCAACCTTTCCATTCTCTATTGTGCTTGATAGGGTTTAGAGAGTCAACAATTCTCAGGTCGGAACTAGTACAGAATATGATAGAGATGGTTCAAGTGATTCATGATAGGATGAAGGCAGAGCCGGATCATTTGAAATCCTGTTCCAATCATAGGATGAGACCTTTGGAGATTGACATTTGGAATCATGTGATTCTGAAGGTAAAAACCCATTGTGGGCAGAAAAGTTTTGGTCGTGGGAGTAATATTTCTCCCTATTTTGTTGGGCCTTTTGAGGTGTTGGCTCATGTTGGAGTTGCGGCGTATCAGGTAGAACGTCCCTCATAGATTATAAGGATACATGATGTTTTTCATGTGTCGTAGATCCATCATTATCTTCATGAAGACTCTCACATCATCGATTGGGGTGAGATCGATGTTGATGATGATGTGACCATTGAGGAGCGGCCTATAAAGATCTAGGATCATAAGGAGAAGGTGTTGTGTGGGCATGTTATCCCCTTGGTTCAAGTCTTGTGGTGGCATGGTGGTATGGAAGAGAGTACATGGGATGTGAGTCACAGATACATGCTCAGTACCCTGATTTATTTGATGTTTAGCACTTTTATTGTAATAATGTTCATTTTGTGGTTGAAGACCTTTCCTATTTATGAGATGGATTTATCTTGTTGCTTCTTTTGGATTGCTCTCTTTTGAGTGGTATCACCCCTAGGAGAGTGTTTTGAAGCTGATTGTGGTTGTTGTGTATCTTTATGCTTGTTCCTATAGTGAGGTGGTTGAGATCCTTTGGTGGTGAGAGCCTTGAGAGGTATCTCGAAGGGTGGTTGTTCGGACCCCTTTTTATGTTTCCTGTCTGGGTTGATTTTGAATTCTCAAGGACAAGAATGTTTTGAGAGGTATCTGATATAATGGCATGGACCTCTCTGATCCATTCCTTTGTGAAAATATGGTGTTTGAGATGTTATGGGAGGTCAAGGTGACTTATTTCTAACACTTTTCTAAATTACCAGTTCTGTAAACAATGTTTCCAGTTCTGTGAATAGTGTCATCGGTGAGACATTTTTGAACAGTTTCATCGGTGAGATATTTTTGAATAGTGTCATCGGTGAGACATTTGTGAATAGTTTCTTTAGTGAGACATATGTTAATAGAGTCATCAGTGAGACATTTGTGAATAGTGGCATTGGTGAGATAGATGTGAGTAGTGTCATCAGTGAGACAGATTTTAATAGTGTTATCAGTGAGACAGATGTGAACAGTGTCATCGATGAGTCGTGTCGGTGAGTCACCTATCAGTAGGTCATCTATCGGTAGGTCTTCTATTGGTAGGTCGTCTGTTGGTAGGTTGTTTGTCGGTAGGTCATCTGTCAGTAGGTCGTTTTTCTATAGGTCGCCTATCGGTAGGTCCTCTATCAATAGTTCATCTATCGGTAGGTCATCTATCCATAGGTTGTCACTTGGTAGATGCTATAGTGTTTCCATATTAGTTGTTGAATAGTGTTTCTAGCATCCTATAATTTATCCCCTTTGACGTGTTTTGTTGTTTAGCATATTCAAAGCCTTGTTTAAAGGGATTTAAGGTTGATTCAAAGCCCATAACTCCTATATTAATATTCCTAAGTGTCAGGGTGCCTTTACTCAGTCAAAACGCATAGTCTTGACCAAATACTCCTTTAATGGAAAATCTAAACCGTATCTAAACCACTAATCCATTTAGATTTTCAAAAGGTTGAGATACATTCTTCCTTGTTCTTCCTTATTGTTTTCCTTGGTATAGAATGCCCCAAACCTTTATTTCCCAGGGAGTTGTGGACCTTGGATCGTGTTTTCCCTAGAGTTATTCCTGCTATATGCGTACCCCTATTTTGGTGCAACTAAAGTGTTAATATGTCTTCAATATAAGGTATGTTCTACCACTATCTTCTAGGTTCCTCAATTTTTTTCCTCCTATTCTCCTTTACATGTGATGGAATATGATCTATATGTTTATAATGGATATTTCTTGGGTCTTGGTTGATGCAGTTGTGTTGTAGCTTCCTCGGGTGGATGCAGTCGTTGCAAGAGAGGTGATTGTGATCCATTGTGTTAGCACATCCTTGTGCAAATAACATCGAAAACCTTTTGAGGTTGGAGATTTTTTTCTTCTCTATTATTACGTGAAATCATAGAGTTATCATGTTTTAGACACTGGATCATAATGAAATTGACATAATATATACTTGAACTAGATTAAATAATTAGTATCATTTTCTTAGCAATGTTATTTCCTCTGGATTTTCTAGATCATGTGATATCTATGATTTTCTTTTTGTTCATGTCATTCTTGATGAAAATTGGTAAATAATGTAAATCCTAGATTAATTATAAATTAATTAGATAAAGATAAAGAGTTATGTTTAATGAATTTGGTTGTTGTTGTTATGGTTGGTGATAAATAAAATGGATGCAGTTATGCATGTTTAATTTAATTGGTTAATTAAATATAGAATAAAGGACTAGTTGTGTGATAAAGATAATTCCTTGAAGGGTTTTGAGTTATCCTCTTGGTTTTAAAGTATAATCACCTTATGCTTTGGAGATGTGATTGTTCATTGTGTGTAAAGGTTGAATGCCTTGTTTAGGGCCAAGAGCCTAGTTGCTATGTTGTTTGTTTCCTGCTTCTTGTGTTGTGGTGTGAGTCTGGGATGGCTAAGCCTGGATGGATATTATGGTATGTGGGGGTAGGGAGGCCCAGTGGTGGTGGTATCAGTTGATGACTAGAGTGGTGAGATGCATCAGTTTATGCATGTGGGTGTTAGGGAGGACACTGGGGATGATGGAACAGGTTGAGGTTGGGCTTACCCATTGGTATGAAAGTGGTTGTTGATGAATCTTATGTTTGTTTATATTTTTTAATTTCTCCACTACTTGAGTCAGATGTTCTTGCTTACCCTCCTTCCAAAAGAGGCAAAAATGTGTGGGGTATGCAACATGACTTTCTTATTTAGCTTCTCGATGATGGATGGTTCAACGCTCTTTATATAGGAGGAAAAGACTCTATGGGTAGTTCACTTAATCATCGTGTTAAGCCCCTTGTTTTTGGTAGCTTAGAATGATTTTCTAGAATACCTAGAAGTATGGAAAAATGATAATACTGTTAATAAATTATTGAATAAATGATGTTAACCCATGGTTTTGGAGATTTCTGGGATGTAATGTTGAGGTTACAATTTAAAGGATCTGTGGACTTGGTTTGGTTATTCTTGGAGGGCATGGAACTTTTTTGTGGTGCTAATAAAATGTAATGTGAAAATGATAATGGTTAAATAATTAATTGATATAAATTGAAACTGATAAAAGGAGAAAAAGTAATCTAATGTAGCTCTTTAAATGGTTGTGTGCTTATAGGATACCTAGCCTTAGTAGTGGCATTCGGGAGTCCGAGAGATGTTAGCTGCAGTTGAGTATAAGACTAGCTTATGCCCATAGTGTGGTTGTGAGCTATATTATATTCTATACTTTTTGTGTTTCTATATGATACTCCACTCTGTCAGTTAGTACAACTAACACCTTAGGTATTCTGAGCCCTAGAGATGTTTTCCCCAATATCTCGGTGGGAGGATGGATGGTTGACTACCCCCTTTGGCCCCACTCTCTTCTATTGGTAGTTACTAATACTAGTATTCATGGTGGATAGCTTTCCCCATAGTGTAGAGATATGTAATGGCTTGTGGTTATTTCACACACATATATTATAGTTATAGTTTCATGTGTGCTACTATAGGTATAACGTGTATAGGCTATGATGGCTTGAGGATCCTTACTCATTGTATGGGATGTAGTGTCTTGAGGTATAATACCCAATGTTTGGTACATGTTATGTGGGATTTGGTGGCTCCTGGAAACTACCTAGTTACTTTTGGTTATGTGGATGTGGTGGTGGTGTGTTACATGAGGTGCAGGTTGTGGTGCTTTGACCATGTGTCTTTAGGCTATCCTTTTTGGAGAGAGATTCTCAAGATGTGCGATGTTGGGGAAAAGCAGCAAACCATTAGGGAAGTAGTAGTGGGGTACCCTTGATACTTTTTATTATATTATATACTCTTGTATGTGATACTTTGTGAGAGTATCCATGGTGAGGTTGGGAATATATTATACTTGTTTATGTGATAAGTTAGTTTCACTTGTTGTTCATTGTGTTTTAGTATCCTTCCCTTACTTTTGCATGAGAGGATCTGTGTATGATCCTACTAAGTATAATGTTATACTCACCCTACATTATATAAAATTTTTCTCATTTCAATTGAAGCAGGTTGGAGATCAGGCTAGTTACTACTAGCTTGGGGCTGCAGGAGCTGTTCGGGCTTTGTGATTGCTATTGTTTTACTTTCATTTGGAACATGCAGTTCTCCCTTTCAGTTGTAGTAGTTTTGTATGACATAGCATTTGTGTACTTGGAATTTATTTTATATTTTATTCTAATCATGATTTGGTTGGTTTTTGTCTTATCTCTCTCTTTTTCATGTGTTCTCTTAAAGTTTAATGCCTCCCATTTGTGTGTTTACTATACCCTTGGTGCTAGTCGCCAACCCAGGGCCTACTGGAGGTGGGACTCAAGGGTCATTATCTCACTTCTCACATTATAGACCTAGGAGGGTTACACTTTGTGGGGAGGAGGTCATGAAATTATTCCATTTAGAATATCATTACATATAAAATTTATTACACTACATGGATTCATAAGAAAGAAAAAAAGGCGTGAGTTCAAATTCTTAGTAAGGGTTAAGTACAGCGGAAGCTATCATGAATCAATAAACATAATCAATATGGAAAGGTAAATAACTGAATACACATGTCATTTAAATAAATTTACTACATTAATAGATAAGTAATAATCAATATAAAAAGTTAAATAACTAAAAACACATGTCATTTAATCAATAAATGATAATGAAATGCATCTAGAGATACTATCATAGTGAAAATGTCATGGATAATGATAAGTGAATATTGAATGAAGACAATGATTAATTATTGGATCTCATATTTTCTGAGTACATTATGTATTTATTATCAAGACCTTTCACAAGATGGTTTATCATACTACAATCAATATCTTTCACAAGACAATTTAAAACATATTGGTTACAAACACGTAGGGTTTGTCTAACTGATTTTGTCTCATGAGACTTCTGATGCATCGAGGGGAATTCTATAAATAGTCACAAACTCATGTCATATCTTTACAAATAATTCCTCATATGTCAAATAATTTATTTAATTCATAAACAATATGTCTTATCATCAAGTATCCATATTGAGTAAAGGATGCAGATTTATCAATATTTCCCATGTTAATCAAATAACTTTAAAAATGAACACCGTATGTAAAAAAGGTATAAAGTTTAGGAAATAATAATATTTATAACACAAGAATATGGATATATAATAGAAATTTAATTTTTGATGAAAATTTATTATAATAAAGTGATTTTTTCAAGAGAAAGTTAACAAGTATAAAAGAAAGTGATATTTCACAATAACTTTTACCTCTTAGTAATTCTCAAGTCAAATAACCTTGGATTTAAAATTGGAAATTAAAATACCATTAATTATGAATTAATAATTATATTACATTTCAAAGGGGAATTATATACACCAAATAAAAGTTAATTGGTTCATAATAACAAATAAGTCCCAATGGAATATAAATTAAGATGAAATACCTTACCTTATGATTTCTTTTGTTTGAACATGATTTAACCTCCTTTATAGTGGTTTTAAGATTTTTATTAACTTGTTATATAACCATATTAATATTTATGATATCATATATGATCCTTTTATAAGATATTATTACTTTTTCGTTAATAATCATTCATTATTTTCATTGTTTCAGGTGTTAATTGCTTTGTTTTCTCATGCGTGGTTTGTTATGAAAGTTATGGTTTTTACACACATAGTTTTATCTTATAAATAATAATAATCATGAAATAATTATCAAATTTTTATATAAATTTCACTTTTTAAACCAATTATTAATTATTATTATGAAAAATTAAGTATGTTACGATCATGGAGACGGTAGGTCATACATACGCATGTGTAAAGCTTCCATTTTTTCAATGAACATTATGGAAATGAGGTAAGTAATATTTTAACTTTAAATAATGATAAAAATATCATATATACCATATTATATACTTATATATATAATCCATGTTATGTGGTGATGTAAATAGAGTCACATCGCATCATGAAGGTGGTAGTCCACATGTACACGAACAATGTTACCATCATTACATGAGTGAAAAGGAAAGAAATAAAATGATATATATTGTCTTTAAAAATGATAAATATGTCATGAATATAATAATAATTTCATATATATCACATATAATCATAAAATATGTCTTTATCATCTTCCATGTGAATCATTAGTGAAAGACGAATCACATCGCTTTGCGAGGCAGCAGCCCACCGTACACGCAAGCGACATTACCATATATCCTACGAAATGGAAGGTAAAAATATATATATTATATATTGACTAAATATGTATTAATATGTTATAAATATCATATATATACTTTATATTCATCATCATACCTAACTATGAGAGGTGGAAATGGAAAAACAAACAACATCAGTTTGTGAGGTGGTAGTTCTCCGTACACACGAATGATGATTTTGTAACCCATTTAATGTAATTAGATATGGTTTTAGGTTATTAAATTTTTATAAAAACTTCCCAGCATATGGAAGATAATAATTTTATTATATCATCATGGTTTAATAAAAATTTAAGGAGGTGGAGAAAGAAATAAAATAAATATTCTTGTTGAAGAACATTACCTCTTAGGTATCCTCCTTAGGTTTTCACTAAATCCTTACTAAGTTGGATTTATTCCAAAAATAAAGATTCTATTATGAGTTTAGTGAAGTTTTTAAGTGATTTTTGAATTATTTCTATGATCCAAATGGCTTGAGAGGTGTGGATAAGTGATGATAGTGAGTTCCCTTTTACAATTGAGGAGGAGTGGCACTTTTGTAAATACCCAAAAGTATTCACTATTGGGAGGTAAATATTGCATAAGGTGGATCCAATATTGATAATTAATGGGTTGGAAGTATTATATAGTATATTTAAACCTTCAACACAAAATAAAACTTGGTTTTTTAAAAAAAAATCTTAACTTCGAAGTTTCCTTATTTTTACCATTTTGGATTTTCACTAAGGTAACTTGTTTTCTAACCTAGGTAATTTATCCATTAAGAATAAATTACTATGATAATTATTAGATAATTTGTACCAAATTATTTTAATTATTATATCCAATTTATTAATTAAAAATATTATGTTTTTTGAAATTTTATTTCAACATAAGCGCGTGCAACGTACAAAAATGTCCTTTTAACCTTAAATGTGCTAATAGAGTTTTTTACTATTTAGGGGTCAATATATTCATTATAAAATAAAAATTGGTCTTTTAATGGAACATGGTTTAAATTTATTATCATGTAAAAATAAATTGTTAGAATATGTGATTTTTAGTAATTTTTAAATCATATAATAAAATGTAATTTATCATAAAATAACATTAATGTCAATTTTGAAATTATTCAATTAAATTGAATTTAAAAATATCAAGCCAGTTATGGAATTAGAATATATTAATTTAAAACCTGTGTAAAATTATATATTCTTCTAAAAAAATAATTAAACACAATAATTCATTCAATTTACTTCACTTTTATTATTTTTAGTATCATTTATTTTATTTTTTATTAGCTAAATAATAATTGTGTTGGTATTTATTAAGAATTTTAAGTAACTAATTCCTATCTAAAAATTAAAAATAAATTATTATGATAATAAAAAAACATTTCTTTTTCAAAATATTATGTATAATCTAACCATTTTTTTCTTTATCCCAAAGCATTATAGATATTAAAAGGAATAAAATTATTTTTTTGTCTTTTTATTTACTTAACTTATTATATGGGTCATATTCAAAGGAAAGTGGAAATTAATTGCCATATTTAAGATAATTTGATGTAAAAGGTATAAATAAACTCAATAAATAAAATTAAGATAATATTTTAGCTCATTTCCACTCTTATCACTCTACTTTAACCCCATGATAAATCCATTTTTACCTTAACCATGGTAATTAATTTTTACCACTTTCACTATTCATTCTGGTCAAAAATTATGTCGACCTTATTAAACATTATAAATTATTATGAATAAAAATATTGAATCTATTTTTTTTAAATTAAATTTATATAATTGGAAAATTTTAATTTAAAATTAACCCAACAAATGTGATGAGAAAGAAGGTTTTTAAAGTGAAAATGTTCAAAAATTTACAAAGTTTTTATATATAAATTCAATATGAAAATTATTAAAATAATATAAATTAAATTAAATTATATAAAATTGAACTAATTTTAGTTTAAAATTAATTAAAAATATACTTTAACATTATAAATTATTTAAATGAAAAGCCAGTTTTTAATTAAAATTCAGTATTTTTTACTATTCATCATAAAATAAAATACTTCATAAAAATACCAAAAAATAACCCTAAGATAATTTTTGTATTATGATTTCAAAAATTAATTTTCTTTTTTCAAATAAATTTTCTAAAATTGGTAAAAAAATAATTTTAAATTATGTGCACAAAGCGCGACTAAACCGTCTTTTCGAAAAAATATTTTTTTTCAGAAAACATTTCTTTTTCTTCTAAATGATTCTTATTTTACTACTAATCAATAGATAAACATATTTTTTATAATTTAGTTAGTTCTCATCATATCCTTCAATCTAACATATAGGCTATAACTAATATATATAATAATATTTTAATAGTATACTATTATTCTCTAAAACTCGATCTTTTGTGTAACGCAAGCTATCGAAGAAACTTGTCATTGTATGTAACACAAGTTAAATTCGGTGTTTCATATAACATATGATATTGAATAAAATGTGATTATTTTATAATATTTAAGTCATTTCATATTATTTGTTTCATTTCAATTAATATGGTTATTTTCATCACTCTATTGTCTAGTTTTTACAACCTATTAATCTTCATCGTGGTTGGTATTTTCTTCAAATATTATTTAGATTTCCATTTGAAAAATAATTCTAATATGGTATAATTTTTATATCTAAAATGATTATTCCAACTTAAATCTCATTATTATATCTCAAGTATGAAAATTTGGATCACCTTCAATTCCCTATATAATTAGCACACAAAAATAACACAAATGATTTAAGGAATAAGTTAGACCATATTTTTCATCAATGTGAGTAGTTTGATTAAGAATTACTTCTCAACTAGATTTCCCTTTTTAATTTAGAACCCTATTTAAATAGACTCTTCATGCTTGCACTATAATTTTTCAAATCTTATTTCTCTTTGGGAAGTATGGGTTGTTTTCTTCTATCCTTATTGGGATCTTATTTTCACCATGATCAATCAAGTAATATGCATCACTTGGTATAACTTTAATGCTCTTTAGGATTTATTCTTTGGTTGGAATAATTGTTATAAGATTATTTGAATTTTTTCCCCACCTTCACCTTCCACATAGTACTCTTAAAAGAATAGGGTTGACATTTTTTGACAAGCTATATTGAAATTTAGGATCTTTATGTGGAATCTATTCTTTCCCTTGGTTTTTATCTTCCCTTGTGCTTCTTCTAGATTTCTTGATTTATCCGAGTCAATTTCTAAATAACCAAAAATTATTTAGGGGATATCTAATATTTTTTAGAACTTTCGCATGGATTCTTTGGATTCCACTTCACCAATTCAATCCTTTTATTTTTTTTCTTGGCTTATTCTACCATTTTGTTCTTGTTTACTCCCACTAACACTTAAACTCATGGATTGTTCGAAAAATCAATGGTTTGTCATATTTTTCAATAAAATAATAAGTTTCTGAATTCTGTTGTGACATTCTTCATGGTATTCTTTGGTGTGTTTGATTCTATGTTTTTCTCCTACTTATCACCTAAGGATAACTTACCAGTATTCTTCATAAACATATTGGGAATTTTATTCTCAGCGTATTTCTCATGGTTCTTTACCAAGGTTATATTATCTTCATTATTTAGCTTCTTTGGTCTTCTTATATCATTTTTTAGTTGAATTATTGAATTATTTATACTTCCATGCCTCTTCATTATGACCACTATCATTACAAACATCATATATATTTTCCATAATTTCAAACTTGTTTGAGTTTGACAGATTTTTCTTCATAATTTATGGATGTTTCTTTAGTATAGGCTTACTCCACCTTGATGTATGCTCTTTTTTTATTCCATAAGTTGACATATTATACTAGAAATATAATTCCATATTCTGAAATCTATTACATAAAAAACAATAACTAACAAACCTTGGTTTTCTTCTTTAAACTACATGTTATCCAGATTTATACACGTGTTTTTTGTGAAACTTTCTTCATTTTTTGGTATTTTTGTGCTGAAAAAATACTTATGTACTCACTTCCAACCATGTTATCTTCAGTGGTGGGTTCCTCATTATTTTTATTCAACCACTATTTATATATTTATGATTCAAATATTCACTACACTTGTAAACATATTTATCACATATGTTATTTTCAATAGTGGATGGAACCTTATCCTTTACGGATGATATGTATTATTTAGTAAATGGTCTCATATGTTCATCCCACCAGATAGAGGTATTTTAGTATAAGATTTTTCATTTTTAGTTTTTTTGGTAGAAACTTTTTTTCAACTTATTGGGAAGACATCACTTGAACTAATTAGAGATTATTCGTTTTAATAGAAAGATCCAAGTATTTTATATTTAGGATACTTCTCTAATTCTCCAATAATTTTAGTTTGTATTCACAAGACTTTCTTACCTTTTTAACTTGATATTCATACATTTTTCTATTTTCTTGTTATAAATATACTAAATCTTTTATCCTATGGTCCTTTACCACAAGTTGATCATTTTTAATATAAATTAATTCTTCATATATATGTATTTTATCTTCAATATTTTTATTTTCTTCTTCACTCTTATGAATTGTAGTGAGTTATTAATTCTTAAAACTGAAGCACATTTCTTCATTATCCTCATTCATGATTTTTAAGGCTCACACATGATTTGAGATCTTAACAAGGATTTATACTCTTTCCTTCAAATCATTATCCAAACTTTCATTATCATCTTAAACTCAGTTAATTTCCTCATGCATATTTCAAAAAATTCCATAAATATATAAGACAGTTTTTTTAGGTGAATGATTCATAATAACTTTGAGATCGAAAAAATATTCATCTTATAAATCCATAAATGAATTATCACTCCTACCAGTTCTTGTATCTTCTTGAAAAAAATATTTGTAAGAATTTTTACAAACATCTTAATCATTTAAATACATTGGGACTTATGAGGTAAAAGAGTTTCCCAAATCCTTGGCAGTATATTGAACTAATAGAGCTATTTTTATTCTAGATCTATCTTCTTTGGGGTCATAGAATGAATAAAATTATTCTTTCCTCATATAATATGTTTTTCTTCTTATTACCACCATATATAATAGATAACTCATTATAATTTGTAACAAAAATACTCTCACTTTGATTACCTTAAATGTAATGACCCAGAATTCTATCAATGATATTTCACTTCTTATGTTTATTTCATATAGTATAGATCAAATAAAACCACTTATAGAACACAATAAAAACTTGATAAATGAATAATGAATTAATTAAGAGGTATTTCTATAAATTAAGAAACCTATACTTATGAAATAGTAACTTGACCTTAGGAATAGTAATATAACCCTTATGAATAATAATTACACCCATAAAATTATAAATAAATTTTAGGAACCTTATAAATTAAAGTATGTTATAATTATATCATAGTACAAATATGTAAATATTTTAAAATTATTAATTAAGAGTGGGTATTTTTGGGAGTCATAAATATTTAATTACAATTTTATAATTAAAAAAATTATTTAAAAGAAAATTATTTTTCATAAAATGGATTCATAAATCAATATTTTATTGTTTTAGGATTTTATAATAATTTAATAAGACCTTAGTTAATTTTTTAGAGTGTTATAAAATCAGTTTTAATTTTAAAAACTGTATTTTTCGAGTAAATGATGATTTTAATTAAAAATTAAATTTATCATTTTTAGAAAATTATTTTCATAAAATGGAGTCCATTTTTTAATTCTACACATTAAAAAATGGTTAGGGATAATTTTTTGGATTTTTCTAAAATACTTAAATTTTTGGTGAATAGTAAAATATAATAATTTATGGTATAAATACATTATAAACTAAATAAATTATTCCTTGAGTCATGGATGATGTAAGAACCATAATATCCAACTTCACTTAATTATTTTAATATATTTTATGATAATTCTCAAACTATTCATAGTCTTGATCCAAAATAATAAACAAATGTATAAGATTTTCAAAAATCACCCCTCTCCTCCACTATAAATATCACCCCTCACCTCCTCTTCTACTCACACCTATAAGCCTTTAATATTTTCAAAATTATACCAAAATATTATTCCCTAGTATCCCCTCCACATCTAGGAGCTCTTGGTCTTACCAAAATACCAAAACCCCTTTCCCTAAGGAGGTTCTCAAGGAGCACTACTGGAAAACTAACCTTTACCAACGGTTTGGAACCGTTGGTATAGGACTCCAAACCATTGGTATAGACTATAACAATGGTTTGGAGAACCGTATCCAAGTAAGCTGTTTGGATAGGTCTATACCAATGGTTTTCCAAAAACCGTTGGTATAGACCTATGCCAACGGTTTTGGAAACCGTTGGTATAGGTAATATGAAATCTATACCAACGGTAATGGAACCGTTGGTATATAAATTCCAAAAATAAAACATCCGCTAGGATTTGATCCCAGGACCCCTCGTTTATAATCTAACGACTTAACCACTAAGCTAACATCACTTTTGTAAACATAATTTCATAAATATATATATGTATTATCATAATTATTTAAAATTTTGATTTATATAATGTTCTCGGTTAGTGGATCTGGAAAAAAATTAAAGAACCTATCCCAACGGTTTTCAAAACCGTTGGGATAGCCCTATCCCAACGGTTTTCAAAACCGTTGGGATAGGTTCTTGTTGGGTGAATTTTAGTTGGCCGAATGTTGGTTTTTTTATGCTTTTTCCCAACGGTTCTTGAGAACCGTTGGGAAAGGGGCCCAAAACACACCCTTTCCCAACGTTTTGGTGAACCGTTGGGAAAGGGCCTCAAAAACACACCCTTTCTCATGAGACAAACTAGTTTGGGTTTTTACCTATTTATGTATGGTCTTGGCATGAGGCCTTGATAGTATGGTTATGACATCCTGCATTATGAATTCCCTCATTATGAAACTATTAATTTATATTCCATGTGATTATTTTACTAATATAAGATCCATGGTTATGTTTTATTATGACATCACTTATTCAGCTTTTATTCCTTCCATATTATGCTCAAGATTACATGTTAATAGCATGTATACTTTTATTTATTCACCATGCCTTATTGCTTATGATTTTTCTATACTATTCACCCTTACTAAGCATTAGATCTCACCCATTTATTATGTTTATTTTCCCCAGTATGCAAAGATGAATTTTATAAATGACATTCAATGATAAACTAGAAGAATAAGAGTGTCCCAAAGGATTTTCTATGATGTATTTCATTTCAATTTGTAATGTTTAACTTATGTATGTATCTTCTTTTCCAAAACTAATAAATTATTCATTCCTTTGGGATATGATTCCTTGTAATAATACCAATTTAATAAAGTAAGGCACTGACTCTGGGATACTGGGGTTAGGGTCCTTATAGTTGTTATCAGTAAAAGTTTAGTAGAAACCTTGGAAACTAGATTTAGAAAACATAGATTATAGAACATAGCCCAAAGATAGAACTTGAGGATAAAAATGGAATAATAGAATAAAATTTTGGTAAGGTAAATATTATGTGGATATTTTTATCAATACATCCCTATCTGGATATTATAAGTGGGTGTGGTTCTGGCACAGATGTACCTAGGGGTAATAACTCTGACAAGGTGTCTTGGGCCTGACTCAGAGTAACTTGGTACACAAAAATGGGCCTTACTACGCACTTGGTTTGACACTATCAAGGTATATTCTTAGGATAAGTTACATTTTCTTTACAAATCATTAGGAAAGATTTAAAATTAAATGTGTCCCCAAATAAACTACCTTTATTATTATGAGAATAACTATGAATAAAACTTTAATTTATGTTAAGTGTTTTTAAAGTTTGATATTATACATTAAAATTCATAACCTAATATAGTGTATATCATTATTTAGAAATAGTGACTAGTGGAAGTAATGGAAACGGTATCGATGCACATATCCCTGGTGTGGATTTCCCTCATGTGCAAGATAATGATGTCAGTATTGGAGTTCCTACTGGTGTTGAGAAACTTATAACTATACTGGGATAGCTGGATCAGGTTGTAAACAATAACCTTACCCGTATATAGCATCTTGAACCACAACATGGAGGAGAAATGTTATATCTCTTTATGCGACAATATCCTCCATCATTCAATGGGACTACAAACCCATTTTTAGTGGAGTAGTGGATAAGTTTCTTAGAGAAGATATTCTTCACTTTGGGAAGTAGCAAAAAGGATAAGGTTGTCATGGTGGTTTATCTTCTATCAAGAGATGCAGATCAATGGTGGTCACTAATTCAAAACACAAAGGAGGAAGAAGAAATTAAAAATATAGAATAGAGGTATTTTAAGGAAATTTTCCTAGAAAAATATTTTCCTCGTGAATAGCGAGTGGATATGGAGAGGAAATTATTAAGTCTAAAACAGAAAGAGGATGAAAAAGTTGGGAAGTATGAATCCAACTTTACAAGGTTAGAAAGGCATGTATAAGACTACATACATAATCCAAGGAGAAATATTGATTGATTCTTTAATGGTTTAAAACCATTCCTCTAAAGGACACTGGTCTCCCAAAATTTCTTATCATATGAAGATATAGTCTCATGTGTTATCAAGAAAGAAAAATAATTCTCTAAGTCATATAAATTCAAAGTAAATCAAGAGAAGAATAGGGTTTCTAGATACTCTATAAAAGGAAATAAGGAAATTGTTAAGAAGGTAAGAATTGAATGTCCGCCCTATGGTAAGTGTGTGAAAAAACACCCTGGTACTTTTTTGAAGAGAATGGGAGTCTGTTACAAGTGCGGAGAAAAAATCCACCAAACTCGTGATTGCAAGGGAAAGAAATAATATTCCAATTTTCAATGATATAATTGTAAAGATATGTGATATTATAAAAATGAATTTCCCAGTCCTCAAGGAAACTTTCTCCAAAGAAGGCCAAGGGAGAAATTCCAAGAATATGTGGTTACAACTAATGAGGTTGATGTTCCAAATAATGTGGTGGTGGGTACTTTAAACATTTCATGAAACTTATCCAATTTTTTATTTGATTATAGATCATCATCACATTCTCTTATATCGTCCCAGTATGTTAAGAAAATTAAACACTTCCAATTTGATTTAATAAAGGATTTTTCATTCAAAACTCCTAAGGGAAGTATCATTGAAACAAATATGTGTCAATCAGTCCCCTTTATGATACATAAACATGCTTTAGTTGCTGACATTATCATCATACCTATTATTGAATTTTATATAATTATTGTTATGGATTGGATTTCTGATTATGATGTGAAAATATATTATAAGAATAAGGAATTAACAATTTTTGAGAATAATGTAGAATCCCTTATCATTAGAGCAGAAACCTCATTATTTAATTCTTATCTAGATCCACCCCTAGTATCTCAATTGAATGAGATTATTTAGGAAGTAGAGAATGAAATATCTATGGGTGAGGAAAGAAATATTCAAATTGAGTATGTACCTATTAAGAAAGAATAAATTGATGTATTTCTAAAGGATTTACCTGTATATACTCTAAAGTGATAAATTGATTTTTCTATTGATTTAATCCCTAATTTAAGTCCTATATCAAATAATCCTTCTAGAATGGCCACATTGGAATTAGTGTAGCTGAAGAAACAACTATAGTAATTGAGTGATAAAGGATTTATTCACCCTAGTGTTTCTCCATGGGGAGCCTCTTTTCTCATTTTCAAAAAGAAAGATGGATCCATGAGGTTATGTATTGCCTATATAGAAATCAATGCTATTACGATAAAGAATAATTATAATCTTCCTCACATTAATGATTTGTTTGATCAACTTCACAGAGCCCAATATTTTTTGAATATTGACCTTCGATCTGGATATCATCATTTGTGTGGGGGGAAGGAATATATTATAAAGACAGCATTCCAAACGAAGTATTGACATTATGAGTTTACAGTAATTCCATTTGGACTGACTAATTAACCATTTATTTTCATGGATCTAATGAATAGTATTTTCAAGGAATATATTGATGAATTTTTTGTGGTATTTATTAATGATATCTTGGTATACTCCAAAAGCTATGAAGATTATGAGAATCACTTGCGCATTGTTATGAATACTCTTAGAAGAAACAATTTATATGGTAAGTTTAGAAATTATGAATTATGGATTCAAATAGTTTCTTTTCTTGTCCATATTGTCTCTAAGGATGGAAGATTAGTTGATCCTATGAAGACAAAGGTAGTTTAGTAATGGCCTGCACCAATGAACATAACTGAGGTGTGTAGTTTTATTGGTTTAGCAGGTTATTATCAGTGTTTCATTCAGAACTCTGCACGACTAGCTAACCCATTAACCAAGATTACTCCTAAAGGGGTTAAGTTCATATGGAAAAAAGAATATGAATAATGTATTTAATAATTGATGAGGAGATTTGTGAATTCTCTAATCTTGACTCTACCATCAGAAAATGGTTTATTTGTGATTTATAGTGATGCATCAAAGAAAGGACTTGGTTGTGTCCTTATGCAGAATGATAGAGATATTGATTATGCATCAAGTTAGTTAAAAATTCATGAATAGATCTATCCAACTCATGATCTTGAGTTAGCGATTGTAATATTTTCTCTAAATATATGGATACATTGTCTCAATGGTGAAATATGTAAGATATATACAGATCACAAGAGCTTGAAATATATCTTCTCACAGAAATAAATCAACATGAGGCAAAGGCAATGAATCAAACTACTCAAGTATTATGATTTTTCAATACATTATTATCGAAGAAAGTAAAATAATGCGGTTGATGCATTAATTATAAAGTATCATGGAGTTCTAAACAAAATGAGGATTGAAATAGATCTTATGTTCACGGATCTAGTAAAGATGGATATGGGAATTATCATAGAAGGTGAAACATCATTACTTTTTCAATTGATTTCCCCACTATCTTTATTAGAAATAATTAAAAAATTTCAGTCTAATGATGAGAATCTTTAAAATAAATTAAAGTTTTGAATGATGGGAAGTTACCAGACTTCATGTGGGAGAATAGAATTTTGAAATTTGGGAGGAGGCTATGTGTTTTCACTATACCCGAGCTAAAAACAGAGTTATTGGATGATTCCCATAGTTTTAATTTCTTTATACACCCTAGTAACACTAATATGTATAGATATTTGAAGGAAATTTCTGGTGGGACAACATGAAGTGGGAAATTACTGATTATGTATTAAGATGTTTAGTTTATCAACAAGTTAAGGTCGAAATACAACATCTTATAGGAGTCATGAAACCTCTATTCCTATATGGGAATGGGATGATATCACCATGTATTTTGTCACTGGATTACCAAAAACTCTAAGAAATAATGATGCAATATGGGTGATTGTTGATCGACATACCAAATCTGCAAATTTTCTCACTATAAGAGGGGATTTTCCACTAGATCACCTTGCACAGATCTATATTAATGAAGTTGTAAGACTTCATGGTGCTCTTATCTAAATTGTGTCTGACTTTAATCCATGATTTACATAAAAATTCTGGAAAAGTCTTCAAAAACATTTGGATACTGAGCTTCATTTGAGTACTTCTTATCACCCTCAAAATAATGGGTAGTTAGAAAGGATGATCCAAACTTTAGAATACATGTTTAGATCATAATCACTTAATTTTCAGTGTATATGGGATCAGTTTTTACCATTGGTAGATTTTTTTTACAATAATAGTTTCCATTTTTGTATTCAAATGGCACAATATATAGCATTGTACAAAAAGAGAAGTCATTTACCAAAATGTTAGGATGAAGTTGGTGAAAGGAAGCTTATAGACCTGGAGCATGTGGAGGAAACAACAGTGAAGGTAAAAACTATTCAACCCCATATCAAAGCAACTCAAAGTAGACAAAATATCTATAACAATAATCAAAGTAAGGATTTGTAATTTAATGTGGGAGATCATGTTTTCTTAAAAGTGTATTCATGGAAGGGTGTTATAATATTTGGAAAGAAGGGGAAACTGAGCCCTAGGTGCATTATACCTTTTGAAATTTTAGAGAGAATTGGAGCTATGGATTGTCATTTGGAAATATCTCCTAGCCTCTATAAGGTACACAATGTGTTCCACATCTCTTTGTTAAGGAAGTAAATGCCAAACCCAATGCATGTACTCACTTATGAATGAATAGAATTAGAACCTGACTTATCTTACTATGAAGAGACTATCCGGATTCTGGACAATAAATAAAATGTGTTTAGGAATCGGATGACTTTGTAGGTAAAGGTACTTTGTAAAATCATAAATTTGAAGAGGGGAAGTTGGAGCCTAGGGAACTTATAATAAATAACTATCCAAATCTTTTTATGATGTGACATTCTGAAAATTTCAAGGATGAAATTTTTGAAAGAGGTGAGAATGCAACGAACCAAAATTAAATAAATAATATTTCCCTTATTATGCTTATTTCATATATTTTAGATCACATAAAATCACATATAGAACAAAATACAAACTTTATAAATTAATAATGAATGAAATAAGTGGTGTTTCTAGAAGTTAAGGAACCTATACCAATGAAATAGTAACATGACCTTAGGAATAGTAATATAACCCTTGTGAATAGTAAATTGCTCTAATGAATAGTAACCACACCCATGAAAGTATAAATAAAATTTAGGCACCATATAAATGAAAATATGTTATAATTATATCATAGTAAAAATAAGTAAATATTTTAAAATTATTAATTAAGTGTTGGTATTTTTAGGAGTCATAAATATTTAATTAGAAATTTATAATTAATAAAAAAAATAAAATACAATTCATTTTCATAAAATGGATTCATAAATAAATATTTTTTCTCTTATTATTTTATAATAATTTAATGATACTTTAGTTAATTTTTCAGAGTGTTATAAAATCGATTTTAATTTTAAAAACTGTATTTTTTAGTAAATGATGATTTTAATTAAAAATAAAATTTCTCATATTTAGAAAATTATTTTCATAAAATGGAGTCCATTTTTGAATTCTACACATCAAAAAATGTTTAGGGTGAATTTTTGGGATTTTTCAAAAATACTTAAATTTTTTAGGAACAGTAAAATACGATAATTTATGGTATAAATACACTATTCCTTGAGTCATGGATGATGAAAGAATCATAATATAAAACTTAAATTTTTTATTCTAATGTATTTGATGATAATTCTCAAACTATTCACAGTATTTATCCAAAATAATAAACAAATGAATAAGATATTCAAAAATCACCCCTCTCCTCCACTATAAATACCACCCCTCACCCCCTATTCTCCTCACACCTCTAATCCTTGAAGCATGTCAAAATTCTACCCAAATCCTCTTCCCTAGTATCTCCCACATGTCCAAGATATATTGGAATTACAAAAATACCAAAACCCATTTCCCTAAGGATGTTATCAAAGAGGATAATTCAAGAGGTAAACCCCCTTCCTTATTCTTTTAATTTCATTTCAATTTATTTTATTTTATTATCCTCTCTTCACCTCCTCTGTACAAATGATCTTGATAACTAAATTATCATATATATACTGTAATAATATCATGTTAATGTAATATAAATTATCAATCTCTTTACTCTCTCTCTCTCTCTCTCTTATTTTAAAAATGAAATCATCGTCCGGGAAGTGCCGATTTACAACCTCCGTGTATGAAGAACTTTCATTATAAAATGTATCCTTAAAGGATTGTCATGATAAAATTTATATAGTTAAAACATACTAAAATTTATATATTATAACCTATTTAATGTTCTTTAACCATTATATATACATAATATTAATTCATACGACGAAACTAGTTCGTGACGATCAAAATACCGCCAAAATAATCTAAATGAATATCACTAAAAGTTTTATCTAATGATTCATAATAATGCCATATAAATGAATGACATGTATAACCATTTAGACTTAAATATTCTCATTAATAACGTTTAATTCAAATTCTGGAGAATTATACCCATTTTACATGATCTCTATTACTTATAATCAAGAGAACCGATCATGAAAAGCAAGAAAATGAATGTCCCAAAACGATGAAATTAAACTCTATAAATCCTAAATAAGGCCATAAATGAACTTAATAAAAATATAATAAATAAAATACATGTATATAATTTTCTAAATTAAATAATTAATGGATTTAATTTTTTTATCTAGGACATTAAATTCAACTAGATAACACATTCAGACTTAAGGTAAGGGTTTCTACCAGAACCTCCATTTTCTTTCAGGTTACTATTTTCCTATATTTACCATAATTAAATTCTTAATTATTCTTATTTACTCCTCATAAATTCTATGTGAATTTTCTATATATATTTACTAATCATAATCCTTCTTTATTTTATAGGTAGTTACATGTTTTAAAATGATCTTTCTAAAATTCTTCTGGATAAATAAGCCTAATTCGAGGGAACTTCTTGAATTTTTACCTATTTTCAAGTGAACTCTTTAATCTATTTTAAGATTTCATTGTTTTTCTAAAACAACTAATTTTATTATGAAAAAATATCTTATTTCACTTCTGGTTTTATACAAATATTTTTTCCAAGTAACTCTTCTTTGCAAAGTAAAAGAGTATTTCTCTCAAGAATTACTCAAAGATTTTATAAGAGTATTTTCATTTATTTCAACACTCTTGTTGATTATTATGTTTAATTGGGATTAATATTTTATGATATAATATACCATATTTTATTTAATGTTTTATGATTAATTTGAATATGGATGTTCTATCTTGATAACATTCACCATATTACTCTAAATGGTCAGTGTTTATATTTACAGATTGGGGGAAGCTATTCAAATTTCATATATTAGTTTCAATATGAATTTACATTTTGATTATGTTTCAACCCTTTCATATTAGGAATTAATTGAACATATTAAGTGTCATTTGATGCCTTCTATATCCCCTTGGTGCATCAGTAGGTCTCATGATACAAACTATTTTGGGTTTTTACTCGTTTATGTATAGTCTTGGCATGACGCCTTAACAGTATGTTTATGACATCCCACATTTTTCATTCCCTCATTATGAAACTAGTAATTGATAGTCCATGTGATTATTAAACTAGTATAATATTCATGTTTATGTTTTATTATGTAATTACTTATTTATATTTTATTCCTTCCATATTATGCTCAAGATTATGTTTTAATAGCATGTGTACTTTTTTTTATTCACCATGCCTTATTACTTATTATTCCACTATACTATTTACCCTTACTGAGCATTAGAGATCACCCATTTATTATGATTATTTTTCCCAAAATTACGAGATGAATTTTATGAATGATATGAAAAAGATAAAATAGAATAATAAGAGTGTCCCAAATGAGTTTCTATGATGTATTTAATTTCAATTTGTAATGTTGAACTAATGTATGTATCTGGTTTTCCAAAGCTACTAAACTATTTATTCCTTCTAGATATGATTCCTTGTAATCATACCAATGTAATAAATTAAGGAACCGACTCTAGGCTACTGGGTTCGGGGTCCTTGCATTAAAATAGTAAAGAGTCCCCTTTCTTTGATGTGGTTTTCCTCAACTTTTCTCCTTCTCTTTTCTTCTTGTTATTTAGTTTCTTGGTATAAACATTTTCCATGTTTTTTTGATGGGTAATTCATTATATTCTTAAAATATTAACTTCATATATCATTTTAAAATAGAAACTTAGTCCTTTAAAAACATTAAATGTGATAGTCTAATAACAGTGTTACCCACTCTGATATCAATTGTTAGGATCATAAAGGGATGAGATAACACCTAGAGGGGTTGAATCTGAGTTGGTAAACTTTTATCCATTCTTCACTTTAATACATAATTACCCCTTCACTTATTAAATGAATGTATTTCTCTTTCTTGTTACCTTTCCTTTGGTTGGTATGTATGCACATATAGTATAGTAAAGAAACACAATAGAACACTAGAATTATTGATGAGGTTCGTCTTTTTAAATATGGATACATCCTTAGTGTATGACAGTTTTTATCCCATTCACACACTAATATAAACATATTTTCAAATAAATCATAATCAATTTAATGTATTTGAACTCTTTTACTATAAAATACCAAGTAAAAAAGTAATTTATGACTTGTTATCCCTTGTACAAGAGAATGGACATTCACTTCCCTAAAGAAAGTTTTCTTATATAGTCTCAAGTCCCTCCTAGACTGTATAGTTAAACTCATTCCTCAATTGAAACAATTATATGGGCCACCTAAAGATTTATAAATTTTCATTATTAACACACCTATATTTATACTTTTATATTAGAGTGTTATAGGTTGGATTTCTCATAAATCCATCTTATGTATGATCAATTCATGCATACCTATCACTATCTCTTATTTTCTCTTTTTCTTCTTCAATGTGTATTGTATTTTGTCATACCGATATTAGGATATCTCTATTATTTCACACACAAGATATATATTCTTGAACCTGGTATTAAAACACCCTCTATCTTTCTCTAATTCTTATTATTTTTTATTTCTTCAATACAATAAGAAAAATATTCTTAGCAAACAAGATGGGTTCACTTTCTTTGATACACATGGCCTACACTGGGGTTTTGTATCAGGTACTTTTATCATTATTCTCAACTTATATAATATTCAACAACACTTAATAGAAAAACTCTTCATTATATTCCTCCTCATATTAAGATTCACTATATGTGAATAATATTCTCATAATTATCATACTTGGAATCACATAAAATCTCAAACTTTAAGTCTCCTTGTTTGGTATTCCTAAAGATTTGGGATCCATTTTCCTAATTTACATTGATATAATAATTAATGAAATATCACAATACTGATCTCATTATATTCGGTATTCTTTGTATTTAAATTCCCATTTAATTTGGATATAGACTCAACTTCAAATTATATTGAAAAATTATAATTATCACATTCTTCAATTACTACTTCCACAAAATCTACATATACACATTACACCATAAAATTCACCCCAATATTAATCATTTTTAATTAGTATCATTATATTTCCACCTTGATCACACAACATTTTCATCATTTAATTGTAATATAATCTTATTTACTTAGAATATAAATTCTAGAATATAATATTTACATATGAAAATACCCTCAAAATTTATCTAAGTGTTTTAAGTCTTGTGTTTGGACCTTGGATGGTATCTAAGTCATATGATCAAGATGAATTAATATGATTAAGTCTTACATTATGTCACGAAATCATAAGTTCATCCCAAAGACTTATAATGAAATCGTATGATCCAAAGACTTATATTAGTACTCAAAGACATGTGTTCAGCTCAAAGGATTATGATGCAGATCAGTCATGAATGGATTGACTGCATATCCAAATGACTAATTGTAAGGATTGACTATGAATGGATTAACCACACATATAAATGACTAACTATGTGGATCAATCATGAATGGATCGACTACAGGTATAAATTATTGGCCATAAAGATCAACCATGAATAGATCGCCTATATATACAAATGACTGACCATGAGGATCGATCATGAATGGATTGAACACATGTACAAATGACTTACCATGAATATTGAACATGAGTGGATCAACCATATATAAAAATTACTAATCAACTTCATCCCTTTTAAACCAGGGATCCTCCATACCTTATCTGATATATCCCAACCACTCATAACTCATCCAAAACATCATCCAATAAGTATTTACTCATTCTTTATAGAAACTTAAAATGGGTGCATAATGGATGGAACTTTTAAGTTATCTTAGATAGATTTACATGAACATATTTCCAATAACTCTAACTAGATGACTTATTCCAACTTTCACTAAATGTTTTAGATAGTAATTTTTGACTTTTAAGACCAACACATCACTTTTCATACTTATTATTTCCAACTTTATCTAAGTATATTTCCATATAATGTTTCACTTATGATATCCATATGGATGGATCTTCTCAAATTTTCTTAAAATAAATCTATATATGAAATACCAAGTAGAAACATCATTAGACTCTAAATGATCTTTTCCAAGATGGGTCTTCAAGAAACCCCTAGTGGAAACATCTAATTTATCTCATCATAGCTAATCCAATATATTCTTCATATGAAATTCAAGTGGCATATTTACCCTTTCTACTTCTAATTAATTCTCCTCCATCACATATTGACATCATGAAATCCACTTCTTCCTTGACACACATTGATAATAAATGAAAAACTAACCCAAATTGGTTCAATAATTTCCCCCTTTAGTATTTTTTTTTAAAATATGATGGCTTGGCCCAAAACCACCAAAGTACAAATTTTATCAAAATAAAGTTTACATAAGTATAAAATATGAGATGATATTATAGTTTTTTTCATGTAAGGAAATAAGATCACTGGGGAGGTCTTCGAACCAGGTGATGTCTTGATTTACTCCCATATTGTCCAGGCCATCTGCAACCGTGTTTGCTTCTCAATAAACATGTGTGATGATATAGTTGATATCGATAAGAGAATGGGTGAATTCCATCCAATGGGTAGTAATCATCCAATAAAGATGTGTTATTCCATTCCAAATCGCTTGCACGATGGTCATCGAGTCACTTTTAATCCATAGGACTCCCCCTTTTGTATTTCTTATCAATACCACTTGTAGAAAATGGTATATCAATATTTAGTTTCATTCACTTATTTCACTTCTCTCCCATGGGGTTTTCTCTCCCATTTTTCTCATTGATATTTCTATTTTCTTCTCTCTCCACTTATTGATAATAATAAAATCATGCAGATAGGATGGTATCAATTCACTCTTAAGAAATTTACCATCAATTATCCAACTCTAAGTATACATGATCCATGCTCGATGTAAAAAAATAAGAGTGTTTTATTTAGACAACAAAGAAGTTCATTGATCAACCAAATCATGTTTCCAAATCAAATTCATTATCATTTACCATTCATCACTTAAAATCTGTTCAAAAATATTTAGGCAAAGACCAAATAAATACCAACTGTTAAATATATTTTTAATTTAAATTTCAGCTTAAATTACAACCCAAACTTCAACACACAAGTTAAAATAATTCAAGTAAAAATTTAATGTTTTAATTTTATAAATCATCTTTGAATCATCTTTAACTTTTATTATGCGTATTGTCATTGATTAAAAGAATTTTCTACCACTTAATGCTAGGTTAAATTCTGGAGATTTAAGGATGAGAAAATGAGAATTTATAAATTTTAAATGACCAAATATAAAACACCTTCCATAAGTTTTAGATATATATTATTTTAATGGTTCTTATAACACCTTGATATTTTATGATATATTTCTTTTAAAATAAATTTAATCTTTTGGATATCTTGTAGTACACCCAACCCCAAATATAAATGAACCGTAGTATATTATACTATTATAATCTCGCCATTAAATTGGTGGGTATGAATAGGACTAACTAAATTTTTAAAATTATATATTTTATGCACTTATAAAATAAATTCATTAGTTCTAAATTAATTATAAATAAAGAATCATTTGAAAGTAAGAGAAGTGTTTTTTTGAAAAACTATTTTTATGCATGAAATGTGCTTTCAAATTAATAAATCAAATTAATCAATATTGGTGAATGATTTTAATTTAATATATATTATATATTAAATCTAATCTTTCAACATTCATTAGATATTTTTACTATACATGGGATAAGAATAAATCCATATTTATGCTTAAAACTATATTTTTCTAAAAAGTAGTTTTTGTCACATTTTGTGAAGTTATTTTAAAATTAATTTATATCACTTATAGGTATTTAATTTGATAAAATTACTTAAATATTTTGAATAAAGAGTTTCAAATTTTGTAAATATGATCCTTTTATTTGTAGGCATTAGGAATAGTTATCGTGGTAAAATTTATCACCTCAGTAATGGGTAAATCGGGTTAACCTAGGTTATAACTAAGTGATAAGGTTATGATATTTCATCTTAATGATTATTTGATGAATTTAATTCAACCCTTATCACTTTAGGATATAAATTTATTTATTTAATGGACACTTTTCCATGAAAATGAGAAATATAATATTTAAATCAAATAAAGTTATAAAATGACACTATATTAGTTTTAAATATCTCTTATGGGTTCATATAGGGACAAAAGCATGTTATAAACGAATATAAATGCCTATTTTGATAATAATGAAATTATTTTTATGATATTAATTTATTTATAATTTTTAGGTATTAAATAATTACCCCAAATGATTACACAATGTTGAAACAGTATTTATTCAATTTATAGAAAAATAAAATAAATGATATTAAAAATATTAAAAGTTATTTAATTTGAGTGATTTATAGTGATAAATGAATTTTTTAAATGAATATGACATATTATTGAAGTGTAAATTAATTATATTCTAATTAAACATTTTTATTGTTGCCTTTAAAGTCAAATTAATTGAATAGTTTCAAATTTCACATTGGTGATATTTTATCAAAATAATATTTTATTATTTAAAAAAACAAAAAATAAATATTTAAAGAGGACAAGGTGGATAATATATGATAAAAAATTTATCCCTTAACCATTTATAAACTAATTATTACCTTATATGTCAAATTTTAACCCTTTAATAGTGAAAAAGACGCTACTGCGGTTAATGTTAAAATAGGTTAACTATGGGGTTAAACCAAAAGATAAGGTTTAAAAAACCACTTAATACTATAAAAATTTTATTATATGATGGTATTTATACCCTATAATATCTTAAATTTTAATACCTATCCTTTTGGAGTCATTTTTTCTATATAGTTACTTTATTATATTTTAATATTTTATGAAATTCTAAAAGTTTTCCTCAACTCAATTATAAAAGGATGCTCATACTTTCTCTTCTTTACACCAATTTGATCTATCTATATCAACCATACCTACCCAAATTCCTTCTAAAATCCATTATACACATTATATATTCTTTTTTATTCTCAAAATACCACCCTAGATATGTTAAGAGGAGATCTAAAGGAGTCCTTTCAAAGAATATATTATCACCTTAACCGATCACTTTCTTTTTACTTCTTCCTCACCACCTATAAATATATGTTATTTATCATAAAATAATAAATTAATTATCATAAATATACATAAATGTTATTATTATTATTAAATCACCATTATTCGCCCACTTTTCTATCAAATGGGAAGTAAGTATCACTTGTGTGTATGTACAGCTTACTGTCTCCACGTAGCGATACAATTCATTTTACACTGCCATATTTCATGTATGGTTATTATGATGGGTTTAATTTTTATATATTATAATTTTTAAATAATTATTATTATGTAATTATAATATAACATCAACCTTCTTACCTTATAATCTTTTAGAAAACAATAATGTTTCTTGTGCGTACGTGTGGACTACCACCCCCATGAAGCGATGTGATTTTTTTTAATTTCTGTTTTAATTGGATGGTAATAAGGATATATTTAATGAATATATATGATATAATAATTATTATGTAAAGTTAAATTACTATTTAACTTTATTTCATTCAATCCATTGAAAAATGAAAATTGTGTTCATGTGTACGTATGACCTACCATCTCCGTGAACTGTGTAATTTATTTTTATATCTATAACATTTATGGATGACTCTAAATATTTTTATAATGAATATATATGATTTTTTATCATGATTAAAATTCTTTATATGAATAAACCATTATCAATATACAAGTAATGAAACTATGAAACCAAAAAATATATGAAAAACGAAGTAGTTATCACCCAGAATAATGATTTAATAAAGAATTGTTAATAAACAGGTGATAAAAGGTTATATGAAAATCATATATGATATGAAATATATGATTATGGTTATATAATATATTTATAATAAATATATATTTATTATATAGGAGTTTCAGAAATGTATGAAGGAAATTGGTCCTAGGGTGAGGGTTTATTTCACAATCTCATCATTATTAAAGATTGTTTATGTTTAAGTATACCTTAAAGGAATTTTTTAATATTTATATATTAAACCCAATTTATTTTCTTATAATCTGGTTATACTTGAAATTTTTAAGTAATAGTACCATTTTCCTCGCTTTGATAATTAAAAATATTAATAAATTTGTTTTAAGAAAAGATGGCTTTATTTCTCTCTTCGATTGAAAATCCTTTTCTCTTCTATATACATGTTTTCTAAAAAAAATCAATAATTTTTTCAATATCCTCCAAATGATTTGTTAAAAAAATTACCCATGTTTTACTTTTTATAAAATGGTTTGCAATAAATCTTCTTATCATTTTACCAACATAGTGATTTTTTACCTTTTAACAATAGTGTGAAAGAAATATTTTTTAACTTATAAAACATGTACAGAATTACCCTACATCATAACCACTTAATAATTTAAATTTTCCTTTAAAAATTTCCATGATTATTTTTCAAAGAATTTTTTCCCTAATGTTTTTTAAATTTTTAGTTTTTTTATGTGATTTTCGAAGAGAAAGGGGTATTTTCCTCAAGAATGTTTAAATGAAATTTTTATGGTATTTCTATTCATCAATTACAAAAACCCCCATTTTACTTATAATACACTAGGGATATATGGTAATGATACCATTTTTATTATTTTTTTAAATATATTATGATCAATTTTACTGGGGATGTACTATTTTGATACCATTCACCGTATTAATATACATAGTTTATGATTATGTTTATTGATTTGGGAAATTATTAACATTTCACAAGATATTTTTTCAATAGAAATTTATATATTGATTATTATTCATCCCTTTCATATGATTAATTAATTAGACTTAGTAATTTATGTGTGGGGAACACAATATCCCCTCGATGCATTGGTAGGTATCATGAGAAAAACTAGCTTGATTATTTGGTTGAGGCCTTACCCATTTATGTAATATGTCTTAGCATGAGGACTTTATGGTATGTTTATGATACCCAGAATTATGAATTATGTCATTATGAGATAATTTATTAATGTCCTTGATATTATTTGATTATTTATGATATACATGTATAAGTTTTAATCTCATGTGGTTATTTATATGGAATTATTTGATCATCATTTATTCTTGTAATGTTATTCTTCATGACTATGTTATTAAATAGCATGTGTTTTCATATAATTACCTTGTCATATTGATTATTCATTGTTTATTCATGATATATTCTATTATATGCATACCCATAGTGAGCATCTAAGATCATGCCTTTCTTATGTTTCCTTTCCCTGTGATGGTAGGAAATGTTTTATGGTTGATATGAAGGGATATGATAAAGGGAAAATAGTGTCCCTAGTGAAATTTATATGTTGTATTTTAAGTTTTTCAGCCTAAGGAGGTTGAACTTCAGGTTGATGCATCCTTTGAGTAGCATTTGATTCGTATTGTTTATAGGAGCATGAAGGTCCTATGAGGCTGGTCAGTTCCTCTCGTACGGGTATTATGGCAGCATGGCCGACTGCAGAACGAAACCTAGGAGAAGGAGACCGATGTACATGCTCAGTGGATAGAGTTGTTCTTAGATATATCTTTACCACCCTTGGAAGGGAAATTCGGGGACGAATTGCTTTAAGGGGGAAGTTTGTAAGAACCCGGTTCTTATTCTTGAGGTACGGGTTTCTTCTTTTCCTTTTTCTTTAAGTGTTTTTGAGAAAATAAGGAAAATGGGGGGGAAATCCCAAAAATTTTAGGTACACGCCATGTACTTTTCCACACGCCGTGTACTTTGGTCGTGTGGGATGAGTACACAGGGCGTGTAGTCCTATCAGCGATGAAGGGTGTAAAATCTAACTACACACCGTGTACTTAGTATATACACGTCGTGTAATCAGTCAGAAGGTGAACAGTAAGGTGGTGGGAGTAGCCACCAGCAGAACGACAGTACATGTCGTGTACTTAGAAATACATGTCGTGTAACCAAGTCGGCTAATGAACAGTGAGGCGGTTGAAAGTGGCCTCCAGAGGAACAGTTTAAAAAATGGAAAGTACACGCCATGTAGTTATGTTTTTTTTCTTAAAGCAGGAAGTAGCCTCCTCTTTTGATAGAGGAAGCATAGAATGCCTGAGAGCCATGGGAGAGAAGGCCGAATCTTGGAAGAGCTCCCGACCGCACACCGGGACTCTGATTCCTTCACCGTTAATCTCTTTTGAACCGTGCGGGTGAGTTCTTCTCTCTTCTTGAACCTCTCCTTCGAATTATTGACCTAAGGGAAGTTATTTAGGTTCGAACGTGTAAATTCTTATCCTAGATCTACGTCATTATCGATTGATTCGGGAGGCGTCATTCACGTATATCGATCAGAGGAGATCGAGGTAGGTGGTCTGGTGTTTATTTCCAACTGTCGAGTTGTTTTTGTATATCGTTGTGCTACATGCCCATGTTTGGGGTGTCGTATGGCTGAGGCATTAGCTGTTAAGATATCTATAATTTCATAGATAATCTAATGAACATGTATAAAATATTGTTTGGGATCGTTGCCTTGATCTAGGTCCACCCAGAGGGTGCGTCCCCCTTGTTTATCCATTTGGCCAGGATACCCATGGGTATGCCGTAATGATAGCATGTTTTGAGTTATCTTGAGAGGAGACATATTTATTACATGCTTATGGGTTGGGCTCGGCCCGGTTACTTGCTTAGCCTGAGGGTAGTTTTTTACTTGGCCTAAGAGCAGTGTTTTGTTTCGCCTGAGGGAAAGGTATTGATTCACCTGAGGGAAAGGTATTAATTCTCCTGAGGGAAAGGTACTGATTTGCCTAAGGGAAAGGTATTGATTCGCCTGAGGGAAAGGTACTGATTCTCCTGAGAGAAACGTATTTATTCTTCTGAGGGAAACGTTTATTATGCCTGAGGGCAGTATCTTCTGTGCCTGAGGGAAATATCTGGTACGCATGAGGGCAAGGTTCTGATTAGCCTGAGGGCAAGGTACCATTTAGCCTGAGGTCAATGTTCACTTCAATATTCACTATAGTGTTTTCTTTTGTTATACCTTCCAAGATAAAGCACAAGCTTGGTATTGTTATTACTTTCTATTTGTTAGATAGTATGTTGTAGTTTTTGTTGTGGCACTGTACAGGAGATTGTAGGCCGAGGCCGGGTCTCAAGAACTTATAATTCAATTACATTGAATTGTTAAATAATAATTAAATGGTAATGGAACTGGTAAGAGTAGCTTCTTTTGAGTACTTCCTAGCGTACTGCATATCTTTATTGCACGCTGTTGTTGCACATTTTCACTGTCAGTTGGGCATGGGCCTTTGGTGGTTGCCTACTGGGATTTATTTCTCACGTCCTATTTGGGTCATGTCTTGGGCCCAAACTGATTATATTGCTGCAGGTGTCTATAAGGTCAAGGGTCCCTATACAGGTACATGATTGTTGCAGAGGAGTAGGAGAGCATGGGACCGAGCTCAGGCTTGCGATGTTGTTGAGTTCCTATTGCACTACTGTGGTTTTTCTTTATTATATTTTTTACCTAGTCCTATATTGCATTAGATTGCATTGTATTTTGTTTTGGATGCTTTCTTAGAATTAGAGACATGTGGAATCATCTTATATATGACTATTGATTATCTTTTACTGCAGTTCCATTTTCCATTTTAGCTCTATATTGTTTACTGCTTCCGCTTTTGGGTATGTTTATATCTTTCCACTGCGCTACACTTTGACAAATGAGGGAATAGTTTCCCCACTATCAGACCTAGGACCTCGCTGCTAGTCGGCCACCTCTGGCATTTTGGGAAATGTGCTTGAGGTCATGTGACCAACTGGATTTGGGTGCCACACAACGGGTACCTTGAACTCGGTTGGTCACAGGACCTCAAGTTCATTTTCCCAAACACCAGAGGTTGTTGACTAGCAGCGAGGGCTGAGGTCTGATAGTGGGGAAACTATGTCCTCATTTTTCAAAGTGTAGCGTAGCGGAAAGATATAAACATACCCAAAAGCAGAATACACTGTAATCTAATACAATATAGGAACAGGTAAAAAATACAGTAAATCAAAACCATAGTAGTGCAATAGGAACTCAGCAGCATCGCAAGACTGAGATTGGTCTCATGCTCTCCTACTCCTCTGCAACAATCATGTAACTGTATAGGGACCCTTTCCCTTATCGACACCTGCAGCAATATAAACTATTTGGACCCAAGACATGACCCAAAGAGGGTGTGAGAAATAAATCCCAGTAGGCAACCACCAAAGGCTTGTGCCCAACTGAAAGTGAAAATGTGAAATAGTAGTGTGCAATAAAGACATTCAGTAAGCTAGTAAGTACTCAAAAGTAGATACTCATACCAGTTCCATTACCATTTAATTATTATTTAACAATTCAATGTAATTGAATTATAAGTTCTCGAGACCCGGCCTCAGTCGACAATCTCCTTTATAGTGCCACAGCAAAAACTACAACAAACTATCTAACAAATAGAAGGTTATAACAATACCAAGCTTGTGCTTTATCTTGGCAGGTATAACACAAGAAAACACCACAGTGAATATTCAAGTGAACATTTCCCTCAGGCTAAATGGTACCATTCCCTCAGGCTAATCAGAACCTTTCCCTCAGGCGTACCAGATATTGCCCCCAGGTATATAAGCTACTGTCCTCAGGCATAAGAAAAATTTCCCTTATACAAATAAATATCTTTCCCTCAGGTGAATTAGTACCTTTCCCTCATTCCAATCAATACCTTACCCTCAGGCGAATCAGTACCTTTCCCTCAGGTGAATCAATACCTTACCCTCAGGTGAATCAATACCTTCCCCTCAGGTGAAACAAAACACTACCCTCAGGCTAAGAAAAACACTACCCTCAGGCTAAGTAAGTAATCGGGCCGAGCCCAATGCATAAGAATGTAACAAATATGTTTCCTCTCATGAAAACTCAAAACATGCTATCATTATGGCATACCCACAGGTATCCTGGCCAAATGGATAAACAAGGGGGACGCACCCTCGGGGTGGCCCTGGATCAAGGCAACGATCCCAAACAGCATTTTATACATGTTCATTATATTATCTATGAAATTCTTGATATCTTAAAAGCTAAGGCCTCAGCCATATGACACCCCAAACATGGTCGCGTAGCACAACGGTACACAAAAACAACTCAACAGTTGGAAATAAACACCATACCACCTACCTCGATCTCCTCTGATAAATATACGTGAACGATGCCTCCCAAATCAACCGAGAATGATGTAGATCTAGGATAGACATTTACACGTTCAAATACAAATAACTTCCCTTAGGGAAAGAATTGGGAGGAGAGGTTCAAGAAGAGAGAAGAACTCACCCGCGTGGTTTAAAAGAGATCGGCGGCGAAGGAACCAGAGTCCCGGTGTGCGATCGAGAGCTTTTCCAAGATCCGGCCTTCTCTCTCATGGATCTCAGGGGTTCTATGCTTCCTCTGTCGAAAGAGGAGGATACTTCTTGTTTTAAGAGAAAAAACATAACTATATGGAATGTACTCTCAAGTACACGGTGTGTGCTTTCCCTTTTTTAAATTGTTCCTCTGGAGGCCACTTTCCACCGCCTCACTGTTCATCAGCCAACTTGGTTACACGGCGTGTATTTCTATGTACACGACGTGTACTGTCATTCTGCTGGCAGCTACTCCCACCACCTTACTGTTAACCTGCCGACTGATTACATGACATGTATATACTAAGTACACGGTGTGTAGACAGTTTTTACACCCTTCATCACTGACAGGCCCACACGCCCTGTGTACTCATCCCATATGGACAAAGTACATGGAGTGTACCCACAAATTTTGGGATTTTTCCTACATTTTCCTTATTTACTCAAAAACACTTAAGGAAAAAGGAAAATAATAAACTCGTACCTCAAGAATAAGAACCGGGTTCTTAAAAACTTCCCCCTTAAAGCAATTCATCCCCAAATTTCCCTTACAAGGGAGTTGAAGATAAATCTGAGAACAACTATGCTCACTGAGCAAGTACATCGGTCTCTCACTCCCAGGTTTCGTCCTGCACTCAGCCATGCTGCCATAGCACCCGTACAAGAGGAACTGACCGGCCTCAGCGGACCTTCGTGCTCCTATCAACAATACGAATTATATTCTCCTCAACGGATGCATCAACCTGAAGTTCATCCTCCTCAGGCTTAAAAATGTGAGATGGGTCTGAGTGATAATGGCACAGCTAAGATATGTGGAAGACGTCGTGCATGGCCCGGTACCTCTGTGGTAACTGCAACCGGTAGGTAACCGGCCCAACTCTCTCCAGAATCTCAAATGGCCCCACATATCTCAGTGAAAGTTTACCATGTCTTCTAATTCGCATGTGTCCCAACCTCAGTGAAACATGCAAGAAAACCTGATCCTTGACCACGAACTCCAAGGGTCGTCTGTGGTGATCAGCATATTATTTATGATGAGACTATGCAATAGTCATCCACTTCTGAATCAACTAGACTTACTCTAAAGTGTTCTGCACGAGACGTGGTCCCAGTAAATCTGCCTCACCTACCTCGAACTAGCACATGGGTGATCAGCATGGCCTACCATATAAATCCTTGTAAGGTGCCATCTCAATATTTTTCTGAAAATTATTATTGTTGGAAAACTCGACCAAGGGTATGTGCTTCTCCCAAGTGTCCCCAAAGTCTAGGACGCATGCACGTAGCATGTCCTCCAGCACATGTATCATACGCTCTAATTGGCCATCGGTCTAAGGGTGGTAAGTTGTTCTCAGAAGCACCTATGTACCCAGTGCCCTCTGAAAACTCTACCAGAAACGAGACATAAAACAGGCGTCCCTATCTGAAATGATAGAATGAGGGACCCCATGAAGACGTATAACCTCTCGGATATACAACTTTCTGAACTCGTCAACACCAAAGGTCTCCTTGATCGGCAAGAAGTAGGCTACCTTCATAAGTCTGTCCACAACAACCCATACTGAATCACTACCTCGAGGTGACCTCGGCAACCCAGTCACGAAGTCCATCGCAACCTCATCCCATTTCCACACTAGAATGGGTAACTTTTGTAACAGTCTGGATGGCCTCGAATGCTCCGCCTTCCCCTGCTGACAGGTGGAACATCTCGTAACAAAACCAGATACCTCTCTTTTCATACCCATCCACCAATACTGATGTCTCAAGTCACGGTACATTTTGGCAACTCCAGGATGCACTTCCTAAGATGAAGCATGAAATTCCCGCATCAACTCCTCACGTATATCCCCTGGAACCCACACTTGTCCATGGATATGCAGTACCTCATCATCACTTATCATCCAACCGAGAGGAGGGTCCTCATTTTCCACTATTTCCTGTAGAACTAGGCCTTCTGAATCTGATAGTTTTCTCATCCTCACTCTATCAAGGAGGGTAGAAGTCACAGCTAAGGATGAAAGATAGGCTCGCCCCTGACTATCATGCACCTCCAAATGCATCTCAGAGAACAAATCCATGAGTTTCCACTCACCACTGGCCTCCTGTACTGCATGTATATGAGTCCTCCTACTTAGTGCATCGGCTATTTTGTTACCTTTACCAGGTGTATAGGAAAGCTCAAAGTTGAAATACTGAAGGTATTCAACCCACCTTCGCTATCTCAAATTCAGGTCACGCAGGGTAAAGATGTATTTAAGACTTTTGTGGTCCATAAACACCACAAAATATTATCCCAAGAGATAATGTCTCCAACAGCATAACACATGAACAACAACAGCCAACTTGAGATCATGCGTCGGGTAATTCCTCTCATGTGGCCTTAACTTCCAAGACCCATACGCAACTACTCGATCGCCCTACATCAACACTATTCCTAGCCTAATTCTGGATGCATCACAGTAAACTGTATAGCTCTTCCATTGATTTGGAAGTATCAGGATTGGTGCTGATGTCAACCTTCCCTTTAGCTCCTGAAAGGCTGTCTCGCAAGCTTCTGAGCAAACAAACTTTATACACTTCTTATTCAAACACATCAATGGAGATGATAAGCAAGAGAAGTCATGTATAAAATGATTTTAGTATCCATCCAGCCCCAAGAAACTCCATATTTCAAACACTTTCTTAGGCTGCTCCTAGGTAACTACTGCTCTCACTTTCTCTAGGTCTACCGCAACTCCTACCTCTGAGATAATATAACTCAGGAAGTGTATCTGGTCCACCAAAAGTGGAACTTTGAGAGCTTAGAATATAACTGATGCTCTCTCAGTGTAATCAGTATGATCTCAAGATGGGTAGCATGGTCTTGTCGAGTGTGAGAGTACACCAAGATATCATCCATGAAGACGACCACAAAAGAATCCAGATATGGGTGGAACACACGATTCATCAGAACCATGAAAACTGTTGGCACATTCGTGAGTCCGAAAGGCATGACCAAGTACTCATATAAACCATATCTACTCTGAAAAGATGTAAGTGGTATGTCCGATAGTCTAATGTGCAACTGATGATATCTGAATCTCAAATAAATTTTCGAGAACACTCGTGCTCCTTGAAGTTTATCAAAAAGATCATCAATCCTTGGAAAGGTGTATCGGTTCTTGACCGTTAACTAGTTTAGCTTCTAATAATCCATAAAAAGTCTGAGGGTACCGTCCGCCTTCTTCGTAAATAGGATAGGATAACCCCAAGGAGATGTACTGGGTCATATGAAACCCTTTGCCTGCAACTCCTCTAACTGTCTCTTGAGCTCCTGCAACTTTGGTGTAGCCATCCTGTAAGGAGGAATGGACACCGGTGCTGCTCCTGGAACAATCTTAATAGAGAAATCCACCTCTCGCTCCAAAGGTATACCTGAAAAGTCGTCTGGGAAGACATCCCTAAAACGATTAACCACAGGAGGGAAATCCTTCTGACAAGTTCCCCGGTCATCCAGATATAAACTCACAATCTGAGCTATCACTCCACCTCACCCACGATTCTTGGGTCCATCTCGGATCTCTTGGACTTCCCATTCTCCCTTGTATAGGAACTCTCTACCCTATAGTGACGTGAAACTCACCCTGCGATGATAGAAATCCACAAAGGATCGAAAGGGTACCAACCAGTCCATCTTGAGAATGACATCATAGCCCATAATCTCTAAGACATAGAGGTCCCATAAAAAGTGACACCCACCAACCTCTAGGGGACACTCCTCGCACTGACACACACATGCTGTTATAATCCCCAATGGAGTGTCTAGCATCATGATATCCGAAGAATAAGAAACACAGAGGCCAAGGATCTCCACAATGGGCATAGATATAAAGTTATGTGTAGCACCATTATTGAAAAGTACTGAAGATAAAACAGAAGCAACTAGAATAGTACCTCTGACAGTGGAAGGTCTGGGATCTTACTCATGTTGGGTCTATTGCACTGCATATTTCTGCCCAGTGTTGTGGCCCTGCAACACAGCCTGACTACCCTGAGCTGACCCACCCTGCTATCTTTGAGATCCTGGTGTCTAGCTACCACGACCACGACCACCACCCCGGCCTGAACGTCTTGATGTGTTCCAATTCTCTAACTGGTAAGAAGTTGTTGGCCTTGCTCCTTCATGCGGAGTCTACATGGAACCCCTCTCACTAGTCACTGGTGGAAAAACACTGCAAAAATGTTGGAGATGTCCCACCTTTCCACAAGCTCGGCACTTCACTAGGTCACGTGGACACTGAGGTCTCTTATGCCCCTCTTTACCACACTGTTAGCACACTACCGGGCCACCTGAAGAATTCTTCTGGCTAGTACTACTACCATGAGAGAAATTCATCTGCCTCTTCCTCTTACCAGTAGAAATAGTACCAGAAACTAGTGTTGAACCGCCCTGGCCTAAACCACTAGCTTCTCGTAGGTTCTTCTCAGTAATAAACACCTGGTTCACAATAGAATGCATTGTAGGTAACCTGAAAATGTTCACCAGTGCTTGAATGTCATATCAAAGAGCATCCTAAAAGAATCTAGCCCTCAACGTCTCATCACCCACTAGAACAGGTGAAAAACATTGTAGCTCAGTGAAGCAGACAGAATATTTCATCACTGACATGGCGCCCTGCTATAGATTCATGAACTCTCGAGCTCGATCTTTCTTCAGCATCTCTGGAAAGAAAAATTCATAGAAGACTTCCTGAAAAGCTTCCCACGCCATGTCTCGGTGATGCTTAGTTTGGGTGGTAACATCCCACCATCTCTTGGCAGAATCATGCAGTATGTAAGTAGTGAGCTTGACCCTCCTCCCTGGAGGCGTATCTAGATGTTTGGAGATCGTCTTCATAGAATCCATCCATGACTCTACAGCCTGTGGTCCACCATCCCCTGAAAATGTAGGCGGATGCTGCTGCTGAAATATATGTGTCAGCTCTGCCATATATGTGGCAACCGGCAGTGCTCCCTGGAAGGTCTGCATAAACCGCATGAAACCTTCACGGAACTGCACATTTAAGCTTGCGTCCGGTATAACAGCTGGTGTCGCATATGGAATTGCTAGAGGATCCACTAGTAGCTCATGGCCTACCATCTCTAGAGTATAATCGTTGCCGCTCTCTTGTAAAACAAATGGTGGTTATCTCGGCGGTATGTCTTTACAAGTTCAAACACGCGCCTTAGTTTAATTTACTATCGAGGTTCTTTTTTCCATTTAAGAGTGCCAACAAAAGGAAAACAAAACCCTCAAAAACTGGAAAAAAGAGACTACACAGTGTGTATAAGGTCTACATGGCGTGTACCCTTAAGCCCTTACATGGTCGTGTTCTGATGTTGGACTGGGCCTGTCTCAACCCTCGGTACACGACGTGTTCCACCCGCACACAACGTGTACACCACTCCATCTCCCCAGCCACAAGGCCAAGTCTACACGATCTTCTACCGGTCAAGACTACACGGCGTGTCCCACAGGTGCACAGCGTGTACTAAATGAGCTTCGCCGACCCGTGTTGTTTGAGACACGGATGGATACACGGCTCACACTACACGGTGTGTTCCATATGGACATGGCATGTACTAAAAAGGATAACACTAACTCGTGTTGTTAGTTATACGGTTGGATTCCCATATTACACTACATGGAATGTTCGAAAGTGACATGGTGTGTTTAAGTAAAGATTTCTCCGTCTGTTTTGTTAGTGACACAGGTGGACACAGGGTCAACACGACACAATGTGTACAACCGGTACACGGCGTGTTCCCTCCATAGTTTTCCCCTCCCGTGTTTCTGCCTACACGTCCTATGACATGGTTAGAAACTACATGGAGTGTAAATAGGGTACACGGCGTGTACTCAAAAATTTTGCATTTCTTCCCGAATAAAAGAGTACATGGTGTGTGTTCATAGAACTGCATGCCATGTTGTCTGGGTTTCCGGATAGTACACCTTAGAAACTACTCTGGAGCCCCTTTTTATTTAATTTCAAGCGTCAGTATGCCAAATTTTGATCCGTGGGGGGCCATACTCCCCAAGAATCAAAGTTTAACACCCGACCTTTCACTTTATAGTACAAAACACAACAAAAGGCTAGATCATGATCCGCTAAATTCTGGTACAAGAGAGCCCATAATTATTAGGAACCAAAGTTTAGCATCCATAAACCCAACCGTAACATGTACTAATACCCTATCAATAGTAGGAATATCTAACAAGGTACCTATCACAACACCATTCAATTTCTAATCCACCTATATGGCATGGAAACTATGTATGGCATGTGATTCTAACATGTGCCTAATGATGCATGAGATTTCATACCCTCATCTCATCTAGTTTCAACTAAATAGAACCCAAGTATAAAATATAAACAGCACACCACAAGTGCATCACCCAACGGTGAAAATCAAATCAACTGTAAAATTGAAAAACCAGATAAATTGTAATTAAACAAGGTAGATTGGATTTTCCATGTACGTGGGTTAGCTAATCCTGGGCACAGCGTATTACCAAATACCAATTCCATCATATCCTTGAATATAGGCTCCAAACATTAAGTCAATGAAAATAAATTCCTCTGATACAACTTTGTAATGTACCGGATCCGAGTGACACACAACGGGTGCCCCGAACCCGGTTGGTCACATGACCTCAAGCGCATTTTCCCAAACTCCAGAGGCTTTCGACTAACAGCGAGGGCCTAGTTCTGATAGTGGGGAAACTATGCCCTCATTTTTCAAAGTGTAGTGATGCGGAAAGATATAAACATACTCACAAGCAGAAGTAGTAAACAATATAGAGCTAAAATGGAAAATGAAACTGCATTAAAAGATAATAAACAGTCATATATAAGATGATGTCACATATACCTAATTCTAAGAAAGCATCCAAAATAGAATACACTGAAATCTAATACAATATAATACCAGGTACAAAATATAGTAAATCAAAACCACAGTAGTGCAACAGGAACTCAGCAGCATCGCAAGCCTGAGCTTGGTCTCATGCTCACCTACTCCTCTACAACAATCATGTACCTATATAGGGACCATTTAGCTTATCGACACTTGAAGAAATATAATCTTTTTGGGCCCAAGACATGACCCAAACAGGGTGTGAGAAATAAATCTCAGTAGGAAACCACCAAAGGCCCGTGCCCAACTGACAGTGAAAATGTGCAATAGTAGTGTGCAATAAAGATATGCAGTAATCTAGGAAGTACTCAAAAGCAGCTACTCCTACCAGTTTCATTACCATTTAATTATTATTTAACAATTTAATGTAATTGAATTATACGTTCTTGAGACCTGACCTCAGACAACAATCTCCTGTACAGTGCCACAGAAAAAACTACAACAGGCTATCAAACAAATATAAGGTAATAACAATACCAAGCTTGTGCTTTGACTTGGCAGGTATAACACAAGAAAACACCACAGTGAATATTCAAGTGAACATTGCCCTCGGGCTAAACGGTACCTTGCCCTCTGCCTAATCAGAACCTTTCCCTCAGGCGTACCAGATATTGCCCTCAGGCATAGAAGTTACTGCCCTCAGGTATAAGAAACGTTGCCCTCGGGCGAATCAATACCTTTCCCTTAGGTGAATCGGTACCTTTCCCTTAGGTGAATCAATACCTTGCCCTCAGGAGAATCAGTACCTTTCCCTTGGGCGAATCAATACCTTTCCCTCAGGAGAATCAATACCTTGCCCTCAGGCGAAACAAAACAATTCCCTCAGGCTAAGAAAAACACTACCCTCAGGATAAGCAAGTAATCGGGCCGAGCCCAACGCATAAGCATGTAATAAATATGTTTCCTCTCAAGAAAACTCAAAACATTCTATCATTATAGCATACCCACGGGTATCCTGGCCAAACAGCTAAACAAGGGGGATGCACCCTCAGGGTGGCCCTGGATCAAGGAAACAATCCCAAATAGTATTTTATACATGTTCATTAGATTATATATGAAATTATATATATCTTAATAGCTAAGGCCTCAGCCATACGACACACCGAACATGGACGCGTAGCACAACGGTACACAAAAACAACTCGACAGTTGGAAATAAACACCAGACCACCTACCTCGATCTACTCTGATCGATATACGTGAACGACACCACCCGAATCAACCGAGAATTACATAGATCTGGGATAAAAAATTACACATTCAAACCCAAATAACTTCCCTTAGGTAAAGAATTAGAAGTAGAGGTTCAAGAAGAGAGAAGAAATCACCCGCGTGGTTCAAACGAGATTGAAGGCGAAGGAATCGGAGTCCCAGTGTGCGGTCGGGAGCTCTTCCAAGATCCAGCCTTCTCTCCCACAGCTCTCAGGCATTCTATGATTCCTCTGTCGAAAGAGGAGGCTACTACTAGTTTTAAGAAAAAAACATAACTACACGGCGTGTACTCTCAGTTACACAGCATGTACTTTCCATTTTTTAAATTGTTCCTCTGGAAGCCACTTTCCACCTCCTCACTATTCATCAGCCGACTTGGTTACACGATATGTATTTCTAAGTACACGGTGTGTATTGTCGTTCCACTCGAGGCTACTCCCACTACCTTACTGTTCACCTGCAGACTGATTACACGGAGTGTATATACTAAGTACACGGTGTGTAGTCAGTTTTTACACCCTTCATCGCCGACAGGCCTACACTCCCTGTGTACTCATCCCACATGGCCAAAGTACACGTCTTGTGGAAAAGTACATGGCATGTACCCACAAATTTTGGGAATTTTCCCCCATTTTCTTTATTTTCTCAAAAACACTTAAGGAAAAAGGAAAAGAAGAAACTCATACCTCAAGAATAAGAACCGGGTTATTACAAATACTACTAAACTATTTAGTACTTTGGGATGGAATCACTTGAATCTAGTACCAATGTAATAAAGAACGCACTAACTCTATACTACTAGGGTTTGGGTCTTTACAGTTAGTCTCAAATGAAGTTTATTAGAAACCTTGGGAACTAGATTTAAGAAAACATAGATTAGGGAATGTAAGCCTATGATATACTTTGATAATATTCATAAATAAACAAATCTTATTATTTTGAGATTAGTTGTACATGAATTTTCAATTTATGTTCAGTGTTACACTAGTTTTGGGATTATACATTATATTTCACAATGTTATGATCTAATCTGGTGTATTTTGTTGCTTAGGAATGGAACCTAGTAGAATAAATGGGAACCATATCAATGCACATAACCCATACAGGTATTTCCCTAATGGGTAAGATAATGAAGCTAGAGCTAGAGATGCAGTTGGAGCTAAACAAATTATAACTATATTAGAAATCTAACTCGGTTCATGACCAATAAACTTACCTGTATGGTGAATCCTACTTATCCAAAACATGGTGTAAAAATGTTATAACACTTCATTCATTAGCAACCTACATCATTCAATTGGTTTAAAAATCCATTTTTAGTTGTGCAATGTATAATTTCCTTAGAAAATATATTTCATTCTTTTGGAATTAATGAAAGGGAGAAGTTTTTTATAGAATTTTAACATCTCTCAAGGGATGAAGATCAATGGTGGTCATTAATTTAAAAACCTGAGTATAAGGAGGAAATAGAGAGCATGTAAATTAAGAATTTAAGCTACTCTTCTTGGAGAAATATTTTCCTCATGAGCAACAAATGGATACGGAGATACAATTATTGAGTTTAAGACAAAAGGAAGATGAAAATGTTTCTAAGTATGAATACAAATTTACAAGGTTTGAAAGGAATGTTGCAGATTATATACCCAATCCAAAGAGAAATATTGATCATTTATTTAATGGGATTGATCCAATCCTTCTAGGGGTACTATTCTACCAAACATTCTCATCATGTGAGGATATAGTATCATGTGCTATCAAGATAGAGAAATAATTATCCAAATCTTATGGATTTGAAGGAAAGCAAGATAAGAAGAGGTATTATAAAAGTAAATATGGAAAAATGGAAGAAGGGGAGGGTGGAATTTCTATCTCATGATAAATATTGAAAGAAGAGCTATAGGACATGCTTACTGAGAATGGGATTTTTCTACAAATGTGAAGAAATAGTCCACTAGTATCATGATTATAAGGTCAAGAAAGAATTTTTCAATGTATAATGCTTAAAATGTAAGAATATGGGGGGATATGAAAAGGATTATCCCAATAATCAAGGGAATTTTTCCCATAAAAATTCCAAGGTAGAAAGTCTAAGTTTATACGATCACAATAACTAAGGTTGAAGTTCCTAATAATGTGGTTGAGAGTAATTTAATCATATCAAAAAATTTAGATAATACTTTATTTAATCTAGATCTTTACACTCTTTATATATTCCAAGTTTTCAAAGAGAATTATATATTTCTCTAGCATCATAAGAATGGATTTATTAGTCAAGAATCCTCATGGAAGTCTCACTATAATAAGGATGTGTCAATCAGTTCCCATTATGAAACATAAATGTGCCCTATTTTCTAACTTCATTATTATACCTATGGTTTATTTTGATATAATCCTTGGTATGGAATATATTTCAAAATATGATGAAAGAAATAAATTATAAAGATAAGTAAATTATGATTCACGGTGAAGATGTGGAATTACTTATCTTTAGAGGGGAGACTTCATCATCTGAGTCATGTCTAGATCCACCCCTAGTATCTCTTCTGAATGAGATTATTTGGGAATAAGAGTAGAAATAATCTATAGATGGAAAATGTAATCTTAGAATTTAGGATGTACCTATTTTGTAGGAATACATTAATTTATTTATTAATGGATTACCTGGACATCCACCAAAGCATGAGGTATAGTTTTCTATTGATTTAATCCCTAATGCAAGACCCATATCAAATAATCCCTATAGAATGTATACAGTGTAGCTAATGGAATTGAAGAAACAACTAGAGGATTTATGTTATAAGGTATTTATATTCCCTATCATTTCACCTTGATAAGCCCATGTTCTTTTCATTATGAATAAAGGTAGATCTATATGGTTGTGAATTAATTATAGGTAAATCAATGTTATTGTGATAAATAATATGTATCTTCTACTTTTCATTGATGACTTATTCAAACAACTCTATGGAGATTAATATTTTTCAAAGATTAACCTTAATTCTAGGTATCATCAATTATGAGTAAAGAAAGAAGATATTCTAAAGAAAATATTTTGAATAAGGTGTGTATATTACGTTTTTATAGTAATTTTATTTGGATTGAATAATTCACCCTATATTTTTATGGATCTAATGAACATGGTATTCAAGAAATATCTAGATGAATTGTTTGTAGTATTTATTGATGATATCTTAGTGTACTGTAAAAGATATGAGTACCATGATAATCACTTATGTGTCATTATTGATACTCTTAGAAGAAAAGTGTTATATGGAAAATTTAGTAGGTGTGAAATTTGGATTTAGAAAGTTTATTTTCTTGGAAATGTTTTCTTCAAGGATGAAATCTCAGTTGATCATGTAAAGACAAAGGAAGACCAAGAATGGACTACACCAATAACATAACTGAGGTACATAGTTTCATTGATTTGGAAGATTATTATCATTGATTTTTTTTAAAAAAATCCCGACTGGCCAAACCATTAACCAAGCTTACACATAAAGGGGTTAAGTTTATATGGACAAAGGAATATGAAGAATGTTTTGAAGAATTGAAGAGTAGATTGGTGAATGATCTGATTTTGACTCTACCATCATGAAATGGTGAATTTTTTATATATAGTGATTCATCAAAGAATTGAATTGGTTGTGTCCTTATATAGAATGATAAATTTATTACCTATTCATAAAGGTAGTTAAATATTCATGAAAAAAACTATCCAACACATGATCTTGAGTTGACAGCCATAATATTTACTTTAAAGATATGGATACATTATCTCTATGATGAAAAGTATGAGATATACTTGGATTAAAAGAGTTTAAAATATATCTTTTCATGGAAATAGCTCACCATGAGGTAAAGTTGATGGATTGGGCTGATCAAGGACTATGATTTTTCAATACACCACCACCCAAGGAAGGAAAATAAGGTATAAAATGCATTGATCTAGAAAGGTTATGGATTCCTGAACAAAATGAGAATTGATGGGGATCCTATGTTTATGGATTTATTGAAGATAAATCTAGTAATTATTAAAGAAGGGGAAACATCGCTCATTTTTCAAATGATTTACAAACCATATTTATTGGAAAATATAAAATTTTCTCATCCTGGTGATGAGAATATTCAAAAGAAAATTAAAGTCATGAATGATGGAAAATTGGTAGATTTTGTATATGAATATGGAATTATGAAATTTTAAAGTGTTTATGTGTTCTATTTATACCTGAAATAAAAATTTAATATTTAGATGATTCTTATAAATCTAATTTCTCTATACACCCTGGTTGCACCAAGATGTATTGAATTTTAAAGGAATTCTTTTGGTAGGATAATATGAAGCAAGAAATTTTTTATTGTGTGTCGGGATATTTGGTTTTCCAATAGGTGAAGGCTAATAGGAAGTATCCTAGAGGATTCACGCAACCTCAACCTATTAATATGTGGAAATGGGATTAAATTACTATGGTATTTTTCACTAGTTTACCAAATAATCTTATAAAGAATAATTCCATATAGGTTATTATTGATCTCCTAACCAAATCTTCACATTTTTCAGATATAAGAGAATATTTAACTCTTGAACACCTTGCATAGATCTATATTAATAAATTTATAATAATCCATGGCTCACCTCTTTCAATTTTGTTTATTCATGATCCATGATTTACATCAAAATTATGGGAAAGTCATCAGAAGAATCTTGATACTGATATTCATTTGAGAACCGCTTATCACATTCAAACCAATAGATAGTCTAAAAGTGATATTAAATCATTATAATAAATTTTTATATCATACTCTCTTGAATTTCAAGGTATGTGGGGTCAATATTTACCTTTATTAGATTTATCCTATAATAATAGCTTTCATTCAAGTATTCAAATGGCACCGTATGAAGCATTATATAGAAAGAGATGCTTCACTCCAACTTGTTGGGATGATGTTGGTGAAAGGAATATTATAGGCCAAAAACTTGTGAATAAAAAAAATGGAAAAGGTAAAAACTATTCGAACACATATCAAATCATCTCAAAGTAGGAAAAAAAGTTATGCCAATAACTGGAGGAAAGATTAGGAATTTCAAGTGGGAGATCACATTTTATTGAAAGTATCTCTATGAAAGGGTGTTATAAGGTTTGGTAAGAAAGGGAATATAATAATTAGTTACATCATACCTTTTGAACTACTGGAAATAATTGGATCCATGTCTTACCATTTACAATGCCACAAAATCTCTCTAAAGTACATGATGTATTCCATATATCATTTTTAAATAAGCATATTCTAAACCCAACACATTCTCTCACCTCTAAAGAAATAGAATTAGAACCTAATATATCTTACTATAAAGTGTCTATCCAAATTTTGGAAACTATAGAATAAGTTTTGAGTAATTAGATGAATCAACTAGTAAAGGTACTTTGGAGAAATCATAAGATAGAAGAGGTGATGTGGGAACCTGAAGAAATTATGATGAAGAAATACCAAAATATTTTCATGAGGTAACATTATATAAATTTTGAGGATGAAATTTTTTGAATTATGGAATAATGTAACACCTTAATACTTTACTATATATTTCTTTTTAAATAAATTTAATCTCTTCGATAGCTTGCGGTACATGCAACCCCAAGTCTAAATGAACTATAATATAGTATATAATTATAACCTAGCCATTAAATTGGTAGGTATGAATATAAATAACTAAATTTTTAATAGTATATGGTTTAAACACTAATAAAATAAATTCATTGGTTATTAATTAATTATAAATAAAAAATAAAAACATTTGAAAGTAAAATAAATATTTCTTTGAAAAACTATTTTTATTAATGAAATATGTTTTTATATTAATAAATTAAATTAATAAATATTTTTGAATTATGTAAATAAAATTTATATATTATATATTAAATCAAATTTTTTAAAATTTATCTAATATTTTTACTATGAATGGGATAAGAATAAATATAATTTTCTGCTTAAAACTGTATTTTTATAAAAATCAGTTTTCATTGTGTTTTACACACTTATTTTAAAATTAATTTTTGAAAATTATAGTTATTTATTTTGATAAAATGGATTTTATATTTTTAATCATTAGGTTTAAATTTTTAAAATAGGACAATTTTATTTTTAGGCATTAGGAATATTAACCGTGGTAAAATTTGTCACCTCAGTAAAGGGTAAATCGGGTTAACCTAGGTTAAAACTAAGAGATAAGGCCATAATATTTCAAATTAATTATTATTGGAGGGATTTAATTCAACCCTTATAACTTTAGGCTCAAAATTTATTTGATTAGTGGACACTTTTCCATGAAAATGAGTAATTTAATATTTGAATCAAAGAAAGTTGAAAAATGTCCTTCTCTTAGTTTTAAATATGTCTTATATGTTCATAAAGATAAAAAAAGAATGTTATTTCTGAATATAAATAAATATTTTGAGAATAATGAAATTATTTTCATTATGTTAATTTATTTATAATTTTTAGTTATTAAATAATTACCCCAAATGTTTATAGAATACTGAAGCAATATTTTTTCAATTAATGGAAAAATAAAATAAATGATATTAAAAATATTAAAAGTGATGTAATTTGAGTTTTTTATAGTTTTAAATGATTGTTTATATTAATATGATATATTAGTGATGTTTAAATTGATTATATTTAAATACCACCATTGTCTCATTGTCCATAAATTCAAATTAACTGAATAATGTCAAAATTTACATTAATGATATTTTATCAAAGTAGTATTTTATTATTTAAAAATCAGAAAAATATTAAAATAGTACAATTTGGATAATATATGGTTCAAAATTTTATCCCTTATACATTTATTAACCAATTTTTACCTTATATGTAAAATTATAACATGTTTAGAGCGAAAAAGACGATACCGTGATTAATGTTTAAAGAGGCTAACTAAGGGGTTAAACCAAAAGATAAGGTTTAAAAAACCACTTAAACCTATAAAATTTTTATTAGTTTATGGGATTTTATATTTTAATCCATATAATTTTTTAGTAATTTGGGTTATATAATGACTTTTTTATATTTTAATATTTTAGGAGATTCCAAAAGTTCCCCTCGCCTCAATTATAAAAGGGAGCCATTATTTTCTATTATTTGCACCAATTTGAACCATATAGCTCAATAATAACCTGAAAATCCCTCATAAACTTCATTTTACATATTATAGAGGTTTTTTTCTTCCCAAAATAACAAACATAGGGTCCTTAAGAGGATATTTAAAAGAGTTCTTTCAAAGAAGAGGTAATCACCTTAACCAGTCACTTTCTTTTTACTTATTCCTTAACTCATCTAAATATATTGTATTTATCATAAAATCATAAATTAATTTTCCTAAATATAATTAACTATTATTATTATTAAATCACCATTATCCACCCTCTTTCCCATCAAATAGAAAGTGAAAGTGTCGCTTGTGCGTATGTATGGCTTATCATCTCCACATAGCGATATAATTCATTTTCCACCACCATATTTTATGTATCGTTATTATTATGGGTTTAATGATTATATATTATATATATTAAATAATTATACTTCTATAATTATAATATCTCATCTTCCTTCTTTCCTTTCAATCTGTTGGAAAACAATAACGTCGCTCATACGTACGTGTGGATTGTCACCTCCATGAATCAATGTGATTTGTTTTTCAATTCCATTTTACTTGGATGGTAATAAGGATAGATTTAATGAATATATATGTTGTAAATTTTAATTTTTATTTACCTTTATTTTATTCCATCCATCAAAAAATAAAAACAACGTCCATACATACATACAACATACCATCTCTGTGAACGATGTATTTCATTTTTTTATCTATAACCTTTATAGATGACTCTAAATATGTATATAATGAATATATATTATTTTTATATCATGATTAACATTTTTTATATGGATAAACCATGATCTATTTACAAGGACCGAAACTATTGAACCCGAATATATATATATAATGATTATCACCTGAAATAGTAATTTAATAAAGAATTGTTAATAAACAGGTGATAAAAGGTTATAAGTAAATAATATATGATATTATATATATAATTATGGTTAATAAATTGATATATAATAAATCTATATTTATTATATAGGAGTTTTGAACACGTTAAAATTAAATCAAACCTGGGGTAGAGGTTTATTTCACAATCTCATCATTATTTAAGATTGTTTATGTTTAAGTCTCCCATGGGATAATTTTTTGATATTTATATCTTAAACCAAATATATTTTCATCTCCTATGGTTATTCATGAAATCTTCAAGTAATATTACCATTTTAATATCTTTATTTATTAAAATTATTATGAAAATTTTGTTAATAAAAGTTGAATTTATTTCTCTCTTTGATCAAAAATCTGTTTTCTTCCATATCCATGTTTTCTAAAAAAATCAATAATGACTTAAACATCCTCAAAATTATTTATTAAAAACATTTTTACCCATGTTTTAATTTTTAAAAAATTGTTTTAAAGGAATATTTTTACCTTTTTCTAAATGAGGAACTTTTTAACCATTTTAGAATAGTGTGAAAGGAATGTTTTTTAACTTATACGACATGTACGAAATTATCCATCATCCTGATCGATCATTAATTTTAAGATTCATTTACAAGTTTATGTGATTATTTTTCAAATAAAATGGTTTTCCGAATATTCTGTAAATTGTTAGCTTTTTAATTTATTTTCAAAGTGAAAAGGGTATTTTCCTGAAGAATGTTTTTAATGAGACTTTTATGGTATTTATGTTCATAAATGCTAACAACCTGAATTTTACTTATTATCCCCTAGGGATAAATTATAATGATACCATGATTATTATTTATCTCGATTTTTTTATGATTTATTTGATTGGTGATGTACTATTTTGATACCATTTTCCATATTACTTTGGTTGTATTATGATTTTGTTTATTAATTAGGTTAAGTATTAAAATTTCATATGATAGTTTTTCGATATGAATGTTTATGTTGATTATGTTTCACCCATTTCATATGAGTAATGAATTGGTAAGTGATTGGTGGGGTCTTATATAACTCCTTTATGCGTCAGTAGGTCTCATGAGAAAAACTCGCTTGGGTATTTGGCCAAATCCTTACCCATTTATGTAAGATTTCTTAGCATGAGGCCTTGATGGTATGTTTATGATTTCCAACATTATGTATTCCATTATTGTGAGATTAGTTATTAATGTACATTTTTTCATTTTATTATTTATGATATCCATGGATAAGTTTCAATCTCATGGGGTTATTTATATGGCATTATTTGATCATCATTTATTTCGTCCATATTATTCTTCATGATCATATTATTAAATGGAATTTTTTTTTAATATAATTACCTTTATATATTTATTATGAATTATTTATTAATGATATTTTCCACTATAATCACACCCTTTTTAAGAATTTTAGATTTCCCCTTTCTTATGTTTCCTTTCCCCAAGATGCTAAGAAATGTTTTATGATTGATATGCAGTGATATCCTAAAGAAAAAATGGTGTTTCCAAAGAAATTACTATGTTGTATTTTATGTTTTCAATTATAATATTTGATTTAATAATGTATCTATTTTTCTAAGACTATTAAACTATTTTGTTCTTTGGTATGTGATCACTTGTATCTAGTACCAATATAATAAAGTAACCACCAACTCTGGGATACTGGGGTTAGGGTCTTTATAGTTCTAGAATCTTCTCAATTAACTCCCCCCTCAAGGTATGTAATTAATATTTAAACAATAAATATTGGTCTCATTATCAAATAAGATTTATGATTCCATTTTTTGATATAACACAAATAGAGTAGCATTAATTATTTCTCCATCAGGAAAGATTCACATATTTAAATAATCTTTAATATGTCATGTGTTTTATTTATGTTAATATGGGTATTATCATCACTCTAATAGCTATCTTTGACATACAATTCACCTTAATCATGGTTGGTATTTTTATATATATTCTTTATAAATTAATTTGACAAACCATACCAAGATTGTGTCATTTTTAGATTTTTTAATGATTATTCCAACTTACTTCTCATCATTTTCTCTCAAGTTGTATAAATATAATTACCTTAAATTCCCTGAATAATTAGCACAAAAAATAATAAAAATTATTTAGGGAATAAATTTGACCTTCTTGTTTATCAATATGAGCAGTTGGATTGAGAATTACTTCTCAAAAGATTTTACTTTTTCAATTTATCTTTATGTCTGGATGAACTCTTTATACTTGCATAATCATTTTTCAGATCTAATTTTTGTTTGGGAAACATGGGTTATTTTCTTCTCTCCTAGTGTGGGTCTTCTTTTTACCATGATCCATCATGGTTGATTAATCACTTGGTGTGACTTTCATCCTCTTTGGGATTTCTTCTTGGGATAGAATAATTATTATACAATCATTTTAATTATGTCTAACTAACTTTCACCTTCCACATAGTAATCCTAAAACAATTAGGTTGTAATTTTTTGACAACCACTCTTGAAAATAAGGATCTTCATGTGGAATATTTTCTTTCCACTTTGTTTTTCCTTCTCTTATGCTTCTTATATCTTTATTTCTTTTTACATTTTAGCTGACCAAGTAACCAAACATTCTTTAAGACTTGGATAAGATTGTTTAAAACTTTCACATGGATTATTTAGAGTCCTCTTCACCAATTAATTCCATTTATTTTTTCTTGGGTTTTTCATCCATTATTTTTTTCTTTCTTTCACTAACACTTGCACTCATGGATTGTTTGAAAAAAAATCCATGGCGTGTCCTACTTTCCTATAAAATAAGCAATTTCTCATTTTGGCGTGACATATTTCTTAATATTATTCTATATTTTTCTCCTACTTATCACTCGAATAGAACTTACCAACCTTTTAAATGAACTTCTTATGTGTGTTCTTCTTAAAATCTTTCTCATGATTATTTCCCAAGGTTAGATTATCTTCATTCTTTATCTTTTGTGGTCTTATCATCTAATTTGTTTTAGTTTTATGCTTGAATGATTTATACTTGAATTAATATTCACCATGACCAATTCCATTTTAATCATCAAATATATTTTCAATAATTTCAAATTTTCTAAGTTTTATAGATTTTTCTTTTTATTTTGTGGGTGTTTCTTCAGTTTAGGATTTCTCCCACTTAATGTAGGATATATTTTTCTTCCATAAGATAAAATATTATACCAATAATCCAATGTAATATGTATGGTCCTATTAAAACATAAACAATAACCAATAAACCTTTATTTCCCTCTTTAAACTGTATATTGTCTAGATTTATACACATGTTGTTTTTGTGAAATTTTATTCATTGTTTGGGATTTTTTTGGGGAAAAACTCCTTATGTATATACTTACAACTATGTTGTATATGGTTTTTTGTTTTTCATAATTTTTATTTAATCACTTTTTTATATATTTAGGCTTTGGTCTTGCACTACACATGAATATTGATTTATCACATGTGTTATTTTCAAGATTGGATGGTGCCTTATCCTTTTTGGTGGTTATATATTGATCAGTAGATGATATAAGGATGTTATTACCACTAAATAAAGGTTTTTTGGAATAATATTCCTCATTTTTTATTTTTGTAACATCAACTTTCTTTTCAAATTGTTGGAAATACGTCACTTGAACTAATTCTAGATTCTTCAATTAAATAAAAATATCTAAGAATTTCAAATTGATTATTCTTATCTCATTCTCCATTAATTTTAGTTTGTCTTCACAATCATTTCTTATATTTTAAATATTATCCTCATTCATTTTTATCTTTTCTTATAGTAAATGGTCTAGATATTTAATTATCTTGGACTTGATATCAAGTTGTGAATTTTTAAAAGCAATTACTTCTTTAGATGCATGGCTTCTCTCCTTAATATTTTTCTTGGATTATTTACTTTCATGAATAGTAGTGTTACATTCATTATTAAAACTAGATAATCTTTCTTAAATATCTTAATTAATGATTTATAAGGGTCCAAACTATTTTTAGAGCTTAACAAAAATTTATACACTTTCTTTAAAATCCTTCTCCATCCTTTTATTCTCGTCTTCAAGCTTGTTGATTTCTTCCTGTATATTTTTAAAAATGCCAAAAATATATGATAATATTACTTTAGAGACATTATACAGAATATATTTTAGAGTAGAAATTTATTAATCTTATAAATCTATATATCTATAATCACTCCTACTATTTCTCGTATCTTTTTGAGGGAAGTATTGATAAGAATTTTTACACACCTCTTGATCATATAAATACTTTGGGACTTTTAAGGTAGAAGAGTTTTCCAAATCCTTGGTAGTATATTGAACAACCAAATCTCTTTCCATGCTAGATCTATATTTTTTAGGATCATAGCATAGAGAAAATAATTTTTCTTCCACCTTGGATAAGTGGGTTGTCTTCTTATCATCACTATATTTAAGTGATAACTCATCATCAGTTTTAAAAAAATACTCTCATTTTTATTACCTTTAAATATTGAAGATTCATATTTCTTTAAAGAGCCTTTTCCCAACTGTCATGACCCGTCCCCTAGGGCTTGTTCCATGACTACCCCAACCTTGCCTCTGATAGGCCAGGGGCTAGCGACTAGCACCGAGTAGGCATATCCTGCAAATGAAAGACATTTAACTAGGAAGTTGTACACATGCACCCAACTAAGAGCCATGAGGATGGAGAGTGAAAACACTAAGTAAAGATAATGCATGCATAACAATATAACCCAAAAATAGAGTATGATAGAAAGTAAAGAAGTAAAGTAAAATCATGCCATAATACAAGCCCACTAAAAGAAATACAACTGAAAAGCCCAAACTGCAAACAAGGGTACTAAAGCTGCTGTAGGAAGCAACCGGAAACACCTCAGCTCATCTGATCTCACAAGGCACCACCTAGTCCTCTTCCTAGTCCTACTCCTTCTAAGAATACACCAAAGTTTCGGTCATCTTCACAAGACACAACACGTGTGGGAAAATCCCATGCATGGGTGAGTAAAAAAATACTCAGTAGGGGACCCCGAAAACCACAAAGCAAAAGACCACAAAATAAAACACCACCAAGAAGGTACAGTCAGCTCAACACAAGTATATTTCGTCAACACATATAAAAAAACATCAAGGTATACTCGTAAATGATTCTAAGATGCAACGTCTCATCTGCTGCTATCCATATGGTTATGTGCGTAGCACACTCAATTCCGGGAGTTCCCACTCCTTGAGCTATCTAATAGTAACCGTGTAGAGCAAGTATACCAAAAGTATCCAAGAGAACATCTGGTATTGATACATCACGAAGTTTCCTTGAGATGTCTAGTCTCATTGAGATAATAAGTCTCAATATCACATCCAATCCTTCATTACAAGATTCTACTAAAGGAATGCTCATCCTGGGAGGGCTCGCTCCTTGATCCATAAAGTCATCAGAGACCTACGCAAAGAGAGTACCACTTCTTTGGGCCCCACCCAAAGAGAAAACACTAAGAACTGCCCAAAGTACACTTCCTCAGTAATAACTATGAACATATTATACTAATGAGGGACTCATCCCTGATGAGTCACTAAGGTATGCTCGTCTGTCGGGCAATTAAGGTCTACTTGGATACTACTCGTCTGCTAGGCCACTAAGGTCTGCTCGGCTACTACTTGTCTGCTAGACCAATGAGGTCTGCTCAGTTAATACTTGTCTATCAGGCCACTGAGGTTCTCTCGGCTACTACTCGTCTGCCGAACCACTGAGGTCATCTCAGCTACTACTCATATATTGGACCACTGAGATCTTCTCGGCTACTGCTCGTTTGTCGGGCCATTGAGGTCCACTCGGCTACTTCTCGTCTGCCGAGACACTAAGGTTTGCTTGGATATTGATCATCTATCGGGCCACTGATGTCTTCTCGACTATTGATCGTCTACCGGTCCACTAAGCTCTGTTCGACTACTTCTCATCTCGTCACAGCCAACTATAGGATTTATGATTGTAGCATGCTTGATTCTGGGATAATCTACTCCTCAATCCATCGTTCATAACTCAACCTCCACAGATACTCACTTGGATTATTTTAAAAGGATAGTCTCATCGTGAGGGTTCTAACACTGAAAACATCTTGTCGATCGAATGTACAGTTTGCAAGTTATGACCATTTTACTGAAAAGGGTCTAGGCTCAGTCTGACCCGGTCGGACTATCCTGACCTGACCCGACCTGACCTAGGGTCCACCTACTTGACCCGTGATTTAGACCCAAACCGACCTGTCAGGTCTGACTCGGACTGGCTAGGCCTCGGGTCTAGCCCACTAGGCTAACCTACTAATCCGTGAGTCTAGCCCGCTGTGATGCAGGTTGGTCTCCTCCAGCCCCGGATGTGACAATCACATCGCGTCCCTCCTCGTCACGCGGCCCACGGCTTGAGTCACAGGTCCTATTCACCACTACGGGCTTCTCCACACATATAGTCATGTTGACGCGGTTTTTTTCATCGTTGCAGCCTTCTCCATGTGGAGAGCCACGTTGATATGACTATTGCCACCACCACGGTGTGCCGCCTCCACCGTCCAGCACGTGGCAATCGCCGGCGTGCCGGTAGGCCTTTCTATTGGCCATCGGACGTGCTCTGGTGGTCCATTCTTTGATCTGGAAGGGGTTCTGAGATCCTCAGGCTGCATTCATCATCGTTTGGGGTTTGAAATCATGTTTCTACCCACTTTTATGAACAAATATTGAATGGAAGTATCTCCTACACCACCTCGATCTTTTCTCCACCACCACCGTCGCACCTCTATCATGACACCGCAATGTTGGATCTTTTATTTGGGATCATTATATCAAGAAATGGGCGCATAATGATCTATCATTCATTAACCCATGAAGAACGTTGGGAATAAAAGCACATTAATAAACCTGAGGATCAAACCTTGACCATTTTTTCATTCCGACCTCAATCTGATTCGTTAGAAGGATCAAGAAAAAAGTCAAAATATAAATTCTAATTCCCTCAAAATCATCCTACAATTAAAAACCTATCGCAAGAACGATCAGAACGTGATTCAACATGTTTTTGGGTTGATGCGAGTTCTTCGTTTAAATTAAATAATGGGGAAAGACATGATTTAAATAACAACCCCTACCTCAAGTTGGATCACTTGCAGACATAGATTGAAGTCACATTGCCACATCGATCCTTGTTATGCTGGTTTCCGTCGATTCATTGTCGCTTGATTGAAACCCATCCTCCAATCCGTCATCGCTGGCAAGAGAGCCTCCTCCCCCTTACCATAGGGAAACTTCCGAGTTTTAGAGGAATTATCCAGCATTATGAATTCTAACATTGGACCATGTCCCTAATTAATGGAGGAAACACATTAACTCATTTCAGCATTACTATTTCTATTTGAAACAACATCTCCATGATGCTTTATTTATGAAAGGAGAATGGGTTTCTCTGTCACTGCATCGTTGTGTCGCCATGCTGTGAAACATTAAAAGGAAATAAAATAAATTTCTTTTAGTTTATTTTATTCTCCTTTAAAAAGTCCAAAAATTAACTTTTACCCTCAACCCATGCCGATCGAGGTTAATTCCTACTTAAGGAGAACATCTCATTATGAACTCAACAGTGGTCTCAGATTTTTAATCTAAGTTTCAGTTCATGAGTTATGAGTGTTTGAAAATAAAATAATTTTTAATGAAATTATTTTATTTACGGTTGCGTCCCAAAAACCAACTTTCAAAGCTAGCATATACCGGCCAATGTTAGGATCTTCCTAAGGAAATCATGCCCTCTTGAGATCAACATTAATCTCAGATTTTCAATATGAGTTACCGTTCATGGTTTATAAGGACTTGAAAAATAAAATAATCTTATTTAAAAGGGAGATTATCTAAAATCAATAAAAAAAATTCAGCCTCTAGGCCATTCAGCCATTTTCAGGTTTTCTCATTGGAGACCTGCTCTGACTAAACTTAAGTCTCACCTAGGGTAAACCCACTACTATGAATGCAACAGTGCCCTAGGATTTCTAATATAGGAACCTATTTAAGAGTTATTCCATTTTTTAGGAAAACTGCTCGTATGTGCTATTTAAAACTTAACATTTTTTGACAGATCATTCTAGGCACTCTGGGCCTCTGAATCACATTCTGTCTTAGAGCCTAGTCTCATAATTTTACCAAAAATTTTCTAAAAAATAACCAAGAAAATTCGAGTCATTAAACCAACTTATTTACTTCTCTTTTATTTCTATTATTTAGTGTATTAGAAAAAATATCTTCCATGGTTTCTCTAATAAGGAATTCTCTAGCTTATTCAAATATTCACTTCATATATACTTTAAAAAAATAAACCCAAAACTTTAAAAAAAACTTAAAATATGAAAATATAATATAGTTGTAACCTACTCTGATACTAATTGTTAGGATTATAAAGGGATGAGACAACGCTGAGAGGGGGTTGAATCAGTATTGGAAAACTTTTATACAATCTTAACTTTAATCCCCAATTATCTCTTCACTTATTTAGTGAATTGATTTCTCTTTCTTGTTACCTCTCCTTTGTTCTGTATATATGCATATATAGAATAGTAAAGTAGAACAAGAGAACACTAGAATTTTTTTATGAGGTTAATCATACTAAGGATAACCACATCCTCAGCGTATGGTTGTTTTTATCCCACACACACACTACTTCCTTCTTATTATAAAAGAAAGAATGGGAAATGGTATAGACTTGGACTTGTTTCATGGATCTAACCAGGTGCAAAGAAATTGATGGATTTTTATCCCTTATATAAGATAATGGAATTCCACTTCCCTGGAGAAATACCACCTATGTTGGCTCAATCCCCTCCTAGATTGTATAGTTGATCTTCTTCCTCACTTTCAGTAATCAGATCAGCCACCTCAAGCTTTATAAATCATTAATTTTATCTCACCTTTATTAAGAATTATACAGTGAAGTGTTGTCATTTGTATTTCTAATAACTTCTCCATGTGTATGTTCAATCCTTGAATCCTCTCATTATATATTATTTTCTCTTATTTTTCTTCAATGTTTCATGCATTCTATCACAAAAATTTTGGGATCTATATCTTCTTTGACACACAAGATTTATCTTTTTGAACTCAATATTTGAACACCCTCTCACTTTATCTACTTCTTCTTCTTTATTCTTTCTTCAGTACAACTAAAAAATATCATTCACAAGTAGCACTAGTTATCTTTCTTCGATACACAAGTTCTATGATGGGGTTTTGTATCGATACTTTTTCTCACTCTTCTCAACATACAAAATATTAAATATTTTCCCACAGAGTATCTATTCATTATCATTTTATTAATATTAATATTTTCTATATGTGAATATTATTCTCATAATTCTCATACCTAGAATCTCCTCAAATCTTGGATTTTAAGTCTCCTTCTTTTTGGTCTCCCTGAAGACTCAGACTTTAGTTTCCATAATTCTCAGTGATTTAATAATTATTAAATATCACCATATCAAACTAAACATATTCGTTATTATTTTCATTTAAACTCCATTTTAATTTTATTTTAGACTAAACTTAAAATCCTATTACAATTTTAGAATCATTTGATTCCTCAATTATTGTTTCTAAAAAATCTGTATATTCACATTCTATTATCAAATTCATCTCATCATGAATCATATATAATTAGAATCATGATATTTCAACCTTAATCTCATAGAATTTTTATCATATAATTTAAATCTCATTTTATTTCCGCGGAATATAAATTCTAGAATCTCATATTTCATACAGCAGCACCCTAAAAATTTATCTAAGTATTGAAGTCTTATGCTTTGTCTGTGGGAGGTCTCCAAGTCATACATTCAAGTATAAGTCATACCACATACCTTGAATTTGTACATTCATCCTAAAGACTTGTGATAAATTCATATGATCCAAAGACTTACTTTGGAACTCAAAGAAATATGTTCATATCAAGGGATTATGGTGAAGATCAACTATATATGGATTGATTGCATATCCAAATGACTAACCATGAGGATCAAACATGAATGGATCAACCATATATACAAATTTATGACCATGAGGATCAAATGTGTATGGATATACTATATGTATAAACAACTAATCATGAGGATCAATCGTGAATGGATCAACTGCATGTACAAACGACTGGCCGTGAAAATCGACCGTGAGTGGATCCACCTCATGTATAAACTAATGATTGACTTCATTCCTTTCAAACTAGGGATCCTCCAAACCTTCTATGGTCTATCTCAACCACTAATAACTTAGCCAAAACATCATCCAATAGGTATTCACCACCTATTTTCAATTCAACTTGGTGCTCAATATATATAACTTTCAAGTCTTCTTATCCATCTTCACCTGAACATATTTCCAATACCTTACACTATCTAACTTCTTCCAACTTCCACTAAATATTATAGATGGTACTTTTTTACTATGAGAATCACCACACCAATCATCAAAATTATTATTTCTAACTTCTTCCAAGTGTATTTACATATAATCCTATACTTATGATATCGATAAGGATTGATCATCTTAAATTTTCTTGAACCAAATCTATACATGAAACACCAAGAAAAAATATATTTAGACTCAAAATGATCTTTTCCAATTGAATGGGTCTTTAATGAAGTCTCAATGGTATCATCTACTTAAACTCATCATATCTACTCTATCAGATTCTATATATAAACTTCAAGGACTATCTTCACCCTTTCTCCTTCCAAGATATTATCCTATATCACATGTTGACATCATAAAATCCACTTATTCTTTGATGAACATTGAAAAAAAAATCAACACCAAACCAAAGTGGGTTCAACAAGGTTTTTGGCCTTTATTAACACTAACATTATGATCCCTTTAGTTAGCACTAATAATTATTATTTCGAGTACTGATAAGGATGAATTTTTTTTAATGAGTGGAAAAACAACCAATTGACCCAAGTATGAGGAGCATCAGATGATATCCTTAATGAACATGTTAGAAATTATATATGTATATATATAATATATATGAATTTTATTAGTGATAATGATTTTAACTAAAGTCTCTAGACATGGGTAATACTCATCAACAACATGTGTCTATTGGGAAGTAGTGTAAATATAGATTATATATTTTACTTTACCATGGTATATGATTTATTATTGTTCAATTTTGATAGTCATGATATTATATAATTATACTTTGATAAATTATGATATCGAGGAATAATATTGGTTTATCTTCTTAGAGATGTTTTTTATTTATTTATAAAAATGAAAATATTACATAATTTTACAATTTATTAGATGAGGAGTGGTTGTTGAAGTTTATGGTTGTGATTTTGGTATGTGACATGAAAAAAAATTTATTGTTGTTGTTTTTTTATTTTTGGAAATTTCTTCTTATTTTTATTTCTAATATTTTATGTTTCCTACTATTATAAAAAAATATATACTTTTTTTATCATGCATTATGTTGTTGTTACTCATAATGTTATTATTGTAAGAACCATCGTGGATATGTATGACAATTTGGAGTGAATCAGAGGTCATCTCTTTTTATGTTTTCTTCTTTTAAAACAGTATCCACCTCTTGTTATAGAGAAATGATTGTGCTAAAATATAACATAAAATAACACCCATAGGAACAAAAAAATTACAAGGTTCAATACTCAATAAGAGTAGATAGTCCTTAGCATGATCTGGGAATAATTTAAGATCACACTCTCTACTAGAAAGAAATTATTGTGGTTTACAGAAAGCAAGGTATATCCATAACTTACATTGCATTATATTCCTTTAATAGAGCATGTGCTCCTCACATAGATTATATGATAATAAATATTTTCCAATAATGAAAAATACCATTACCAACTAACTTCAACACGTTGTCACTATGATTCTTAGATTCTTTACACTTTAACTTTTTCAAGTCAGTTCTTCTTCTTCTTTTATTTCTTACACATCAGTGAGAAAAAACCTCTTTTTCTTACTTCTTCTCTCTTCTTTTATCTACTTCTTCAGTGTATATAATCAGTACTGGTTTTCTTCTTCCTGGATTTGACTCAAAAAAAGTGTATGTGGATAATTATCACATAGTTAAGTATACTTCTTCTAGACACCAGAATATTTTCCCTTGAATGGTAGTATTGAACCTCCCTTCTGAAATATTATTCACAAACTTCCTTTAACTTGAAAATTTTACATATATAAAAAACAATAAAACATGCATATTTTATTACCTTTCTCTTCTTCTCTCTCTTAAATATTTATAATATAGTGTGAGCACATGATTTTAATTTACAAGATTTTTAGTAATTCAAATCCTACTAGATCTTCAGTAATCACTTTTATCCAGATCTACATTAATTAGTCTTTCTTCATTTTCCTAGTCTTTGATATTATTCAAAAATTCCCTGAAGACTCTAATAAAGAATCAGTTCTTCCTTTTTTATTTTCTTTCCATAATATATGGAAATATTTTACAACCTTCAATCTATAAAATATTCATATTTAAACTGTATTAATATATTCATATTTAAATATGCATTAGTTACAGTCATGGATCCCTTACTTCATGAAACAAATCTCACAATTCTCCATTCTTGTTCCTTCATTAAATAGCTCTAATTAACTCTCCTTAATTTACGATGATATTTCCTTGCAAATTTCTCTTCCAAAACTTTCACCAAAAAATTTGTATAAATATGAGAATTATCATGATGTATAATTTCATACAAAACCTGTTCACTTGGGATATTTTCTATTAATTCTCATCAAGTCGCAATGTTTCTTCATGCACCCTTAATCCATTTCCTCTCCATACTTCAAATAACACATTTTTCATATGTGATGGAATTAACATACATGGAAAATTTGCATAAATCATGTTTTTCATACACATTCACAGACGTAACCAATTCTCGTCCATGGATAATTCATATACATGAACCATTCGCCTATGTGTTCTATTCACGTACGTGATAAATTTTCATATGTGACAAATTTGCCTATGTAGCAGAACATAAGGGTATGAAGACTTGCCTATGTAACCAATCATGTATCCAAATTCTCCTATGTGAATATTTGTATATGTGGTCCATTACATATCCAAATTCACATACATGGATATGTGCTTTCATGGATTCAGATATGCATCAATGTATTTAGGTATGCAGATTCTCCTATGTGGGAAATCTCATATGTGTATATTTTCTTACCCCAAGAACATATGAAGATTCACATATGTGGTTTTGTAATTCTTCAAATAGATTTCTAAACTTCATCTATTTCCATTTTTCTTCATCTTACCTCCATTTAAAAACTATTTGGCAAGAATCATGATTCCCATTATCATGATATTTAATCCTTAGAAGAATGATTCACTTTTCATCGACTAAATTAAAAAATATTCCTTTTATTACTCACTAATTTATATGTTCAAAATAGAAGAAAATTGTAACAAATAGACCTAAGATCGACTAAAATGGTACCCTGGTCTGGTTCACCACATGGTCTCAAGTGTTCCTCCTCATATGCCAGAGGCTACCAACTAGCAGTGAGGGTCTAATAATGGTATGGTGGAGAGACTATATCCTTATAATTATAGTAGAACAACAATATATATAAATAATACAATAGTAGAAGAAAATAAATTTCAATATAAATAAATAGAATATGTATAATAATAACTGAAAATCAATAATAAATGAATGAACAACCATGCATTAACATGATACAACATACAAGCAGTAGACATACAACAGAAAATACAATAAACAGTCTTATCTAACAAGGATAAATAAATAAAATACTCTAACTTCAAAAAGAAGTTTGGGTACATGCCCAACCACTACTTCCCTGCCAATTCCTAGCCTAGAAGATACCACAACACATAGCATGATCCATGATCCAAGTCCTGCAATCAAGAGTTTAGTTCAGGTACCAAATGGAGGCTCGAACAGGTTGTGAGATAAACTTAGTAATACACCACCAAAAATGTATAATGCATTCTAGTCTATGAATATAAAATATAGCAGTGTTCATGTATAATAAAAGAGGCAATGAATAAATAAAAGTAGTCAAGTCAAGCTCAAGTTCCTCAAAGAACACCTGGTTGACCATATCTTCTTCAGCCTAAGCTGAAATATCTCTGAATATGTATCACCATCTATAGACATATATATAGATACATTGTACTATACAGGACCCCCAAGTCATAACTCGTGCATCCATGCATAATCATAAGAGTTGCATATTTTAAATAAGGGTCACCATGCCCATCTATTTCATAGTGTATAAAGGGATTCCATGCCCAACAATCATGTAAAATAAAGGGATTTCGTGCCTAAGGATCATGTATAATAAAGGGATGTCATGTCTAAGGATCATGTATAATAAAGGGATGATATTCCCAAGGATCATGTATAATAAAGTGATTTCATATATGAGGATCATGTATAATAAAGGGATGTCATGCTTGAGGATCATGTAAAATAAAGGGACACCATTTCTGAGGATCATGTATAATAAAGGGACACCATTCCCAAGGATCATATATAATAAATGGTTTTCATGCCCGAGGATTATGTATAATAAAGGGACATTATGCTAGAAGATCATGTATAATAAAGGGATTCCATTCCTGAGGATTGTGTATAATAAAGGGACTTCATTCCCAATTATCATGTATAATAAAGAGAAACCATACCCAAGGATCATGTATAATAAAGGGATCCCATTCCCATAGATAATGTATAATGTTCATGTATAATAAAGGGACACCATACCCAAGGATCATATATAATAAAGGGACGTCATGCCCGAGGATCATGCATAATAAATGGACACCATGTCCAAGGATCATGTATAATAAAGGGATGCCAAGGCCTAGGATAATGTATAATAAAGTGACACCATTTCATTAATAATTATCAAAAAAATCATGGGAATCATCCATTATTCTATATTCTAATTCCTAATTTAGGTCGGTTCATCCCAATCATCAATATTAAGTAAAAGGAATAAGTACCAAGGGGTTTTTTCCAACCCTCTTATCAATTAATTTCATTCAATTTGGATTATAATTTAAATTAGTCAAGAATAACATTTCAATAAACTAATTATGGTCCAAGATTATTATCGTTTCACTAACCATTCATTTATTTCCTTTAATTCATTCCACTAGCTAGTGACAACACAACTCACCCAAAGGGGTGTTTTGGTAGAATAGAAAAAAAATATTCATTAAGATCATTTATTCAAACTCGCCTTAAGTGGTGGTTTGGGTTGAGGTTATCGACCTCCAACCATGTAAGAGGGTTCTAGGTCACAGTTTAAGCATTTAATTTAATTAATTTATGGTTTAAGAAGTGATGCATGGAAAGTCCAGCGCGTGACACAACAACACATGTTATAAATGATGAAACATTTAATGGAAAACATATATACCTTCTACCTCATGGTTAAGATGGTTCACTCATCCATAATCAAGCTTTGATTTGAGCCAAAATGAGAGAAATCAAAATAATAAACCAATGCCTTGAAAATGGGGCATATGATCTTGCATTGAAATAACATCCAATATGGTGAAAGAAAATAAGATAAGTAGGAAAAGGGAATCATAGAATAAATGAGGGTGTCCCAATGAGATCGACAGTTCTTGATTCTGGTCTCATATGAGGAAGAACCATCAAAGCCTATGGAGGAAGAGGAGGGGAGCTCGAGCAGCCTCCTATGCATAGGAGATGAGGGAAAAGAAAGGGGGATGTAAAGTTAATGTATGGAAGGGGAAATGAGTAATTTCACCCCTCTTTAATGAGTTTCATAGTTAGGTTCCATGTTTTGGATAACCATGTTCTAACTGTATGGATCATATTTTCCAATAGTCACACAGTACATGGCCTAGGCACATGGTTAGACAAACTGTGCACACTCCTCTATAATAAATTGTAGAGTTCTTTCACAATAATCTGGACTATATCACATGGTTAAAAAAGTTTCTCCTCAACAAGAAGGTCTCATAGTTAGAACCATTTTCATCACACGACCTAGACAAGACATACACCTATATAACAGGTTGCACGGTTAGGGGTTCATGGTTAGCAATAATTGTGCACCCTTATCCGCCTCTTCCCAAAACTAGGTTCTTGAATCCCATCACCTTTGAAACCCATATAGACATAAAATACCTTACTTGGGCCTTAAAACTTATCCAAAAACATTATATCTAAGTATTTCAATACTTATAATTCCATTCTGAAGCTTAGTTTAAGATTTGGCTTGTCCGCCAAATGAAAAGTTAAAATTATCATAGAATTTCCATTTGGTTCAAAGTATGGGATCTTACGATCTTCCCACCTTAGAACTTATCATCCCTGAGAAGCCTTGTAGAAATAATTAAAACATCACCTGACTAAATTGGGTTATGAAATTTCCACTGAAATGGTTTCATTAGATTTTAAACGCCCAATGAACCTACAAGAATCACTTCTAACACAAGATACTTAAACCACCAAAACTAAAGCCAAAAATCATAATCAAAATTGAAACATCAAGACGGAACTCACCCAAGCCCTTATAAATTGAGAAATTACCACATCATCTAGTTTGTGATGCTCCCCACTATAGTTTCTGAATTTCAATGGTCAATTCTGATTCACTATACTTCCACCATCATAATTTCCTAAAAAAGCATGCTTGTAAAATTTTAGCAACACTCCCGGCATGTTTATCAAACTATACATGATTAAATTACCCTCAATCCTTATTTTAGTAGAAATGGTTGAACTCCACTGAACCAAGATCATACTGGTCACATCATATTTTCCTTGAAAATCTTTTTCTAACCTTTATAAAACACTTTTCTCATACCAATGGCATGAAATAAGTGGTTCCACACAGACTGAGTCCAATTAAAATAATAAAATCAAGTTGAACCACCTCTGGATGACTATTTTAAAAAACAATCAACTTCAATAGTTGAAACATCCTTAAAACTAAATTCCAATAGCCTTTACCCAAGGAACATCAAGGTTATCTCTAAAATTCTCATAAAAGCTTATAACTAGGTTCTGTTGGAATCTACTTATTTAACTTTCCTTGTTTGAATCATCTTAGTGCTATAACACAAGAATCAGAATATTTTTGATCTAGAATTCATGTTTCATCATAAGATAACCCTCAACCGAGCCCTATTGTAAGTCTGGGGTAACCTCAATATCCACTAATGGAGTTAAATGAGGTTATCCAAGGTATTCTATACTCCTAAGTGTATGAGTGAAAAATCAGTACATTATTGATATTTCCACACAATAGAGTCATTGATCGAGACCAAGGTGGTATTTCACCTAGTGGTCAAGTTAAAGAATCAGTTGGTGTTTGTGAGTCCATCCAAGGCATTCCTACTCAAGAATCCAAGTGTCACTCAGGAAAATCCACACAAATATAGAGATTCAGGTTTATGTCCATAGTTAGGTATAAAATAACCCAAATATTACTTGGTATTTACCAAGAATACTAGTAATATTAGGTTCCATTATCTGATGGTATCGAAGATCCAAGCGACTATCCAATGAATGGTCTAGCACTCACACGAGGGTAACCTTATAATAGATGCTGGTGTAAATCCACACCATAAGACTTTATTTATGTCTCTCCTCAATCAAAACTCCCAAGGATTCCATCCATAAAACTAAAAAAGGAATTTTTTTTAAACTAATTATCTTGGAATATAGATAATTCTCTCTCAGCATACTCAATATCATTCCAAGATATTGGGCACGATCACCTCTATACTAGGCTATATATTACCCATTCTTGGACCATGAAATAGTAAAAATGGTAATTTTATAAGGTGGTCTCAACCCAACTTCAAAATTTGATCACTAAAGTGTCATTAAATCCACTCCAAACTAACCTATTTAAGTGACGTCTAGCTTAACTGCCTATTTTTTTAATTAAGGTATCAATCAAATCACCTTACATCCTAAGGTAACCATGATCATTCAAGAACAACCATCGAAGTCCAACCTAGATTCTCGATGTTCACCAATAGTTAAAATCATATATGTGATACTGACCCATCAAACTCTCATATTGCTTATTCATAATGAGCTTCAATCTAGCATCCAGACTCAATTTAAACTAACAATTGAGTTTTAAAACTCATTGTCATGTTCAATACTTGAAATATCGAATATTCTTGCTCACTAGTTTCTAAAATCCTCTCTAACCATTTTCAAATGGTCCCTTATGGTTGCATTCCCTCTACATGGAAGGAAACACTTCCCATAGCTGACATGATTATCCCCAACTTAGGAGTTCCCTAAGCATCAAATTACTAAAAATAGGAAACTTACCCCACAAAACATGCTCTATTTCCATCGAAGACGGTTCTTAGACATGGATAACATGCTTACACCATGCATCAACATTAAAGGATAGACAAACCAGTAGCTTATAAGAAAGATAGATCATATTTACCTTTAGATGTACATGTGACACTCCTCCCAAGTCATGCCTATGTGTGTCATCAGCATCTGGCACAAAATCCAAAACTAACCTGAATCGGTAGTGCTATCACACCCAATAGTTCTTAAAATGTCATCCTGAAGCATTGGGACAACACAACTTCTTATTATCAGTTCCAATCTATAATGATCGCAATGATCTCTCAACTCCCAGATCAGTCTACTCTAGAGATGACCTATAAACATATCTTTTATGAACTCGTGACTCTTTTCAAGAAATCATGAGACCACATGGTTTAAATTATTATGTGAAATTTTTACTCAAAATAAATTTGATTTAACATATCACTTTTTAACTTGACGGGCACTACGTGTAACAATGCATGTTACAGTAATAGGAAAACAATGTAACAGGTGCTACTATCTCTTTTAATTTATAGGCCCAACGATAGTGAATATCCTAGAGTTGTATTATCTCACATGAATATAAATAGGTTGATGAATTTTTGAGTCATATATTGGAAAAGAAGAAAGATCACACGATCATTGAGGTGTTCGACCATGTCTGAGTTATGTTTATCCCACTGAAATAGAGCATTAATCGATGCTCATGCACTTAACATGGATCAACTCACTAAACAACCACCCATTTACATAGGGGGTTCCATATTACCACAAAAAGTCTTACTCAAGAAAAACATCACACGAGAGACACCCTATGTCTTAACCTCTTCATAAGAACTCAGGGATGCTTTAATTTTTTATGGTTCTACCACTACCTAGATATACCCTAAATTACATAAGGCATCGAACCAAAAATAAGGTCACACCTAAAAGGGTCACTGGAACTTATCACCTAACCTCCAGGTCCTACACAACCTTGGAAGAAGTCATTATAGGTCCATGGAAATGCTCACATTTTGTTTAAGGAAACTATCAAGGCATCATTTAAACCTGACCCCTCCATGAGGTTCTATGCTATAAATATTTATAAAAGGTTTCATTTAAAGGTATTTAATCAATACTCATTTATTAAAACATTTAAGCATCTTATGTATAAGTAATTCAAGTACCAGTAGTGAAGGAAAACTATACTAAGCACTTTATTTGGATGAATTCATGCAGTATTGGAAAACTTATCTCATAGTTTCATTTTTATCCATCATTATTTATCAATAAGCTCTCAAAATAGAACTTAGTTAAAGAAAATGTAAATTCCAAGCTATAGAGGAAAATATCCTTTAGGTTGTAATTGATATTTTAGTTAACTAAAGCCTTAATTCTATAAGATCAAAAGAAGATAACCAGTATTTTATTAGTTAGAGGGGATAGGTTTGGTATGATTCCACCATAGATTTATATGTAACTTGTATAAGTGGCTACTGACACTTTAAATAACCATATAATATTTATCACAAGCATACCCCCATGGGGTTAAGTACCAAGGAATATAAAGATAATGGTGGCCTATGAGGGTCCCATAATTCCAACCTGGTTCCAATTAAGTGAAACCCAATAGAAGTTGTTTTATTAAAGATTAATTACACCCTTAGTGGTTTTATCACATAATCATATCATATCTAGACTAACCTACTTTGGTCGAGTCCAACTTATCTCATAAGCATAAAACATCATGATCTACCTACTCAGTTTGAGTAAATTCTAAGATATATAAGCAAGAAAACCACTTTATGAGTCATATTTTTAATAAATTTTATATTTATACATGGTCCTTTTAGATGAATTACCATTCCCAAGTTATAAAGTAACTTGCCTTTATAAGTTAAAATTGGTATTCATGTAACTAAAACTAAGGTTTTACCTTCGATATTAGAATATAAAAATTACATTTATGATGGTGTGATTATATGGGTTACCTTTTCTAATTTATAAAGGCCCATACACATTATAAATTGAAAATTGGAAGCCATTTAATCACAACAATTAATGTTTCAACCCATGAAACCAATAGTCCATGGCTCAAAAATGTCATAATCGGTTAGTTAAGGTGCCACCAAACACCATTTAGGTTGATTAAGACACTTTAATAACAAATTATATATCTCATTTTTTTCTATAATAAATATTATCACAATCTCAAATATAGTATTCCAAGTATGAACGACATACTACAGGCATGAAAGAACTAAAATAAACATGGTATGGAATATGCATGACATTCAAGTCATCAAGTTCCTATAATGAAGAATGAACATTACTTTATTTCCATACTGATCCAAGGGTAAAATACCTTAATCATAGGAAAATCTCATAAATTAGTAACCAGCATAAGTAAATCAATCACTCAAGGTGAAATAATAATCAACTATAATAACAAGCATGAATAATCTCATCCCTATAAATTTGATCTTTCCCTCATGTGTGGGTTGGGAAGACCTAGACAAAAACTATCTAACAAGTGATGAAACATGATTAGTCTCTTGTTTACTATCCCAAAATATTAATACTAAGGAAAAAAGTAACCTTGGATACCAATTTGTAATTTCCTAACCTGAGATCCACTAAAATGATGCCCCGAGCCAATTTCTACATGGACTCAAGCATACCTCCCCACATGCCAGAGGCTGCTGACTAGTATTGATGGTCTAATAATGGTACGATGGTGAGACAATACCCTTATAATCAGAGTGGAACAAAGGTATATATAAATAAGACAGGAGGAAGTAGATAAATTGTAATATAAATAAATAGAATTAGTATAATAATAACTGACAATCAATAATAAATTAATGAACAACCATGCATGAACATAATACAATGTACAAGAAGCATATGTAAAACAGGAAATAAAATTAAAAGGTTATACCAAAAAAGGATCTATAAATAAAATACACTAACTCTGAATGGAAGCTCGGGTACATTACCATCCACTAATTCCCTACCAAGTCCAAGCATATAAGATATCATAGTACATATCATGATCCATGATCTAAGTCCTGTAATCAAGAGGTCTGTTTGGGTACCAAACGATGGCCTAAACAGGGTGTGCGATAAACTCAATAGGCCACTACCAATGGTTTCTAATGAATTCTAGTTTTTGAATATAAAATAGAGTAGTGTGAGAGTATAATAAATGAGGTATTGAATAAATAAAAGTAGTCGAGTTGGGATCAAGTTATTGAAGTTACACTTGGCTGATCATACTTGCTTTGACCTAAGATGGAATATCACTGAATATGTATATCCATGTACATAGGTATATAAATATAATCATGTATGTATATATATTCACTATATAAGTAATAACATATATATACATGTATATAGATATGTAGTACTAGGTAGGACCCAAGACATAACTTAGGCATCCATGCATAATCATAAGAGTCACATATTTTAAATAAGGGTCTCTATGCCCATCTATATTATAGAGTATAAATGGATTCCATTCTTGAGGATCATGTACAATAAAGGGTCGCCATTCCCAAGGATCATGTATAATAAATGGACACCATACTAAAGGATCATGTATAATAAAATAATGTCATGCTCGAGGATCATATATAATTAAGGGATGTCATGCCAATAGATCATGTATAATAAATGGATTCCTTGTCCAAGGATAATGTATAATAAAGGGATGTCATGCATTAGGATCATTTATAATAAAGGGACACCATGTTGGGGGATCATGTATAATAAAGGGATTCCATACCCGAGGATCATGTTTAAAAAAGGGATTAAATGCCCAAGGGTCATGTATAATAAATAGACACAATGCTTGAGGATCATGTATAATAAATAGATGTAATTTCATTTATAACTAGAAATAAATTCATGGGAATCATCCATTCCATTACATTCTAATTCCTAATTTAGTTCGGTACATCCTAATCATTAATCTTAAGTAAAAGGAACAAGAACCGAGTGGTTTTATCTAACCCTCCTATAAATTAATTTCATTCAATTATAAATTTGGATTACAATTGAAATGAGTCAAGAATAACATTTTAATAATACAGTTATGGGGAAAGATTATAATGGTTTCACTAACCATCCATTTAATTCCTTTAGGGAATTCTACTAGCAAGTGGTAGTACAACTCACCCAAAGGGGTGGTTTGGTAAAATAGAAAAACAACTTTCATCGAGAGAATTTATTCAAACTCACCTTAAGTGTTGGTTTGGGTTGAGTTCATTGAAATTATTCCATGTAATAGGGTTATAGGTCATAGTCTAAGCATTTAATTTATTTAATTTCATGTTTACGGAAAATCTGGTACGCAGCGTAATGGAACATGATATAAATGATGAAATATTTAAGGGGAAAAATATATACCACCTACCTCATGATTAAGACACTTCAATCATCCATTATACAGATTTTATTCAAGATATAATGAGAGAAGTCATGATAATATACCAATACCCTGAAAATGGGGAATATGAGATTTCATGGAAATAGCATCCAATACGATGAAAGAAAACAAGATAAGAAGGAAGATGAATCATAAAATAACTGAGGGTGAACCAACGAGACCAATAATTCTTGATTCGAAGATCATATGAGGAATAACCATTGAATACTAGGGAGAAAGAGGAGGGGATCTTGAGCAACCTCCTATGCATGAGAGATAATTGAAAAGAAAGTGGGGAAGGAAAGTTAAAGGCTATAAGAGAAAATGAGTAATTTCACCCCTCTTTAATGAGGCGCATGGTTAGGATGCACGATTTGGATAACTATGCACAAACTATGTGGCACATACTATCCAAGATCCACACTACACATGGGATAGGGACACGATTAGAGAAACTATGCATATCCCATGTGCTCTCTTCTACAATAAATTATAGAGTTCTTGAATGTCCATGCGGCACACATCACATGGTTAAACAAGTCATGTGACACAAAAACCAAGTCACATAGTTAGAACCAGATCCCTCAAATAGTATAGATAAGTCGTGAACCTATACAACAGGTTTCATGGTTAGGGGTTCATGGTTAGCACTAACCATGTGCTAACTGCGAACTCTTGTTTATCTCTTCCCAAAATTGGGTTCTTGAATCCCAGTGCCTCCAAAAACCATCCATACTTTTGATAAATTCTTTAGTCCTTAAAATTTATCTAAAAAAATACATTTATGTGTTATAACACTCAAGAGTACATTCTAAAGCTCAGTTTAAGATTCGGTCCATCCACCAAATGAAAAGTTCAAATACTCACAAAATTTCCATTCGGTTAAAAACAAGAGATCTTATAAAAACACTATAAATAATCCCACTTATTGTTTATAAACTTATTCACCAATCCAATAACAACCTGAAATCTCTTGGTTTCAATAATCTCCCCCTTTGGATTTTGTTTTCAACCAAGGACATTAATCACTGAAGCTATGAAACTTAATCTATGGATTACCATCCAGCAATTCTAAGTCAATGTGAGCTTGATCAGTGCAATAAACAAGAATAATTGAATAATAATACCATGTTGTCCATAAATTAGTGAAAAATATTCATTTATTACTTATTTAAATCCTAAAAACTTCAACATCACATCTTCACAAAAAAACAGACTATAACCTATAAGAAACAGTTCATGCACCCACATCAACATACTATTAAAATAGTTCACATAAATCACACATGTTGACTTCAAAAATTACCCCATTTTAAAGATATTCTTGAATATATGATATCCCTATATAGATTAAGAACATATCAATGGATATATCTCAAAATACTTTTCTTCCTTCTAATAATTTCATTAGAAATAAAGAATTAAGAGATTTGTGTTGTGATCTTTTCTCCTCCTTTGAAATTAATATACAAAGGCTAGAAGAGTGATGAGACAAAAATCATATACCTTATCCTTGAAGAGGATGAGGTTTAACACCCATTATTAACCTTAGTTTATAAAATGTATCCTTCAATATTGCTTTAGTGAAAATATCATCCATGTGATCCTTCATAGGAACAAATTCCAACTTGAGTTCATTTATTTCCACAATATCCTTGACAAAGTGATATTTAATATCAATGTTCTTTTATATTTAATGTTGCATCAGATTCTTTGTGAGATTGATGACACTTTGGTTATCACAACCCAAGTGAAGTAGCATCTTCACATTAACTAAAAATTATTCCAAATATGTCTTCATCCACATTAATTATGTTGTAACTTGAGTGGAGATCACATAATCAACTTTTGTAGTGTTTAGAGTCACTAAATTTTGATTCTTTGTGTTCCAAATCGCACGTATTTCTCACAAAAAGAATACTCCACCATATGTAGATATTTTTCATTGAACCTTCCCGGTTTTAATTTGTATATCCAAATAGATTCAACTTTATATTATTATTATTTTTTAACCCATGTTCTATAGTTACCATAATGTATCTAAGAATTATTTTTCGAGGAAAAAAATTAAGATTCTTGGTGCACTTTGAAATATGTCACAAATGGTAACTACATATAGCAGGTCTAGTCTAGAAGCTATTAGATATAACAGAATTCCAATAAGCATCCTAAATTCTTTAGGATCAACATCTCTTACAACTTAATCTTTAAAAAAATTTGTTCCCACTGAGATAGGTGTGAAAACTGGATTTTAATCTTCCATGATAAATTTTTTAAGTAGTTCCTTGGCATATTTTTCTTGTGATAAGAAAATTTGATCCTTCTATTGAGAGATCTTCAAACCAAGAAAATAATTCATTTCTCCCAGTATAGAAATTTCAAATAGCATATCTATCTCTTTGTAAAACTCTTCACAATATTATGTATTATTCCCTAAAAATATGATATCATCAACATAAACAGTCATAATGAGAGAAGCCTTTTGATTTTACTTTTTATAGAGGTTTTTTTCAACTCATACTTATTTGAATTTAAGCTTCTTCAAATAGGAATCTAGCTTATAATTCCAAGATCTTGGGGATTAATTCAACCCATATAAATCCTTATTAAATTTATAAACATATTTCTATTTCTTTACTAGTAAAAAACCACTCATTTACTTAATATAAACTTCTTCTTTTAGTTCTCCATTGAGAAAGGAAGTCTTGACATCCATTTGGAGAATCTTATATTTTCTTTATGAAATGGTAGAAAGAAATATTATGATGGTTTCAAGTCTTATAGAAAGTGTAAATGCATCATAAAAATCAATTCCTTCAACTTGTGAATATCCCTTATAAACTATCATTTCCTTGTTTCTTACTACTTCACCTTTTTTATTCAGTTTGTTCCATAAAATCCACTTTTTTCTAATCACGTTTTTATCTTCAGGTTTGGGTACTAACTCCCATGTCTCATTTTTTTCAATCTGATATAATTCCTCATTAATGTAATTAATCCACTCTTGATTATCTATTACTTATTCAATGTCTTTTGGCTTAACTTGTGAAAATAATGAGGTATGTGAAGCATCCCTCAATGGTCCTCTAGTTTGAACCTATTGTCCTTGATCTCTAATGTTGTTTTGAACCTCTTACAATCTTTTCATCGTTAGATGTGATAAATAAGGTTGTTCTTTATCACTTGAAATAGTTGATTATTCCTCTCCTCCTTGAACAACATCATCATTTTTATCTCTACCAATGAAACCATATTGTTACTTAATAGGAACAGATTCATCTTCTCCTTCCTTTAAATATTTATTTGATCCTGAAATTACCCCTTTTTAATTTTTAAGCACTTTCACATAAGTCAAATCAATGATTCTTTCTAACTACTTGTTGTAGAATCTGTATACTCTTCTATTTGGAGGTTATTTAGGAAAGATACCATCAACACCTCTTTAATCAAACTTCCTATGATTCTAACTTTTGACTTAGATAATACAGGGGATTATAAAACCCATTAATTACTTAAAACTTGGGTCCTTCTTATAATATATATCATATTAAGACATATATAAATTTTTTCTATAAAATTAGGGGGTTTTAATGTGGAATTATGAACCAATAGATTATATTCAATATAACTGATAAGTATTATGTTCAATCAACATGGTTCAAGCCATATCAACCAAGCTTCTATTTTTTTCTTTTAGTCACACTATTTTGTTGTGGTGTATATGATGCACTATTCCCATGATGAATACCATGATTCTCAAGATAACCTTTAAACTTTCCATTTTTATATTCATCACTATTATCAATTTGAATCTTCTTTATAGAGTATCCACACTCCTTTTTAGTAATTCTCTTGAAACTTGTGAACATCTTGAGAGCCTATAATTTATGTTTGATGACCATAATGCATAAAATTTGAGTAAAATCATCAATAAATGAAATAAAATATTATATTAATTTTTTTACTACTTCCTCTTGGACCCATAAATATCAGAATGAATAATCTCTAAAGGGTTATATGAAACCTTATGTGTAGAATTTATGAACATACCCTTCTGGAAAATAGAATAGCACCAATATCTTCTTATCATAATATTTAGAACATCATGAACACTTTATCTTTGAGTTAAATTATTCATATTTCTTAGGCATATATATCTTATCCTTATATTTCATAATTGGTTCTCTTCCTTTATACTCAAATAACATGAATTTTGAGTCAAACCTACCTGAAATAAGTTTTCTTTTGTTTATTGTAATCTTATCACAATTTATCCATATTTAATCCTCTTAACTATAAACCCATATTTATAAAAAAACACCTCATTTACTTTATCATATATCTAGGAAACACTTAACAAATTATGTTTCATTCCATCAACAAATAAGGTTATCATGGAGGTCGGTTTCTCTTTTCCAATAATAATATATCCAATACCTTTAATTATAAGGGAATAATCATTTAAAAAAAGTTATTAGAACTTATTTGTAGTCTCTCAAATTATTTAATATCTTCACGTATCTATTCATATATAAATAACACCCACTATCTAAAATCCAAGTTCATTCTCCTTTTATAGCCTTGAAAGAAATTCTAACCATAAGAGCCTTTGCTTTTCCCTTTTCTCCCTTATCCTAATGTTTTTTAATTTTGTCATAAAAACCTTGTTGGTATGGAAACATTACAAGAAAATCTATTTCAATTTGTCCAAGCTGAATAGGACTCTTTGAGATAGTTTCAAGAAGTTGAAATATGTTCTTAATGCTCAAATAAGATTTTACATATTACTTTTGAATTTGTCTTCATTAAGTGGTTGACTCCCCCTAAATATCTACTTCCAATTACTTATAGATTAATTTTAGTGTTTATTATTGAACTAAAAAATCTTTTTTTATACCCAAATCCTTCATAGTGCCAAAAATATCCATAAAAATCATATATATCTTTGTAAAAAACATGTTTTCCAGAACTGTGTGTCGGTCTTCCATCATGATTTTGACCAAAAATATTGGTTCTTTTTTTAAAAAATATTTTGGTGGAATCCAAAAATATTATTTTTTATATTATAATTCTTATAGACCTTATAGAGTCTCAATTTGTAGTAGTTTTTCATCAAATTTTTATTTCTCATAAATTACAAAATTTTGGAATTAACTTGTTTTAGCTACATACATGATCTTCTTAACTTAGTTCTTCTTCTCTAACCTTGTACCATCATATCAAGACTTATTATTGTCTTTTGAGAATTATATTTTATGATATTTCTAATATACACACTCCTTTTATCTTTCACTAGCTTTCAATGTTGAATTTTGGAAGTTAGATTTTCCGCGTTCAACTTCAACCGAAATCTATTATACAAGGTAAAAATCATTCTACTTTAACTTTAGTATTTCTTATAGATTATTGTTTAGTATTTTAACTTACTCAAGTAACTTATTAAGGTTTTAAATATCTTTTAACAATAATTATTTTTCTACTTTGTTCATTTTTTCTTGATTGTTAACATGTTCACAATATTTCTTTAACTTATTATTTTATTTCTCAAGATTTAAAATTTTCAAGAGACATTTTTTAAATTATATTTTTAGCATGAAATCCGTATTAGTTTCATATTCTTATTATTTAGAGTTTCCATTTTCATCACTAGTAAAACTCTCATCATTCACTTTTTCAATAAGTAATTTATTAATGCCTTTATCACTAGAATTTTCAACTTCCACTACTTCTTCATTATCACCATGTTCCTCATATATGGAAAAAAAGTTTCTATTTTATATTTAGAGAAATTATTATTACTTCCTTTTGAATAGGAATTTTATTTTTCTATATTCTTATTTAAAGGTCTTCTTGACCTACCATATTCTTCATCACTATCATTATCTTACTTTGGTCTTGTACAATTTTTTGTGAAATTTCCAATGGCTCAACAATTAAAGTACTTCAATGGTAACTTTCCTTTATACTTCTTTGTGCATATTTTTACCTTTCCAGAAAATAAATAAATGAATTCATCTAAATTATTAATTACTTTATATTCTTAATTAGAATCACTGTATTCTTTCTCAATAACAATTTTCTTTGACTTTTATGGCTTGGTGGATTTGAAAGAAATTTATTGATCAACCTTTTACATCTTCTTGAAATCATATTTTATTATCATTTCATATATAATTAGAATACTATGTAAATCATCCATAGAGATCATTTTAGGATCTCTATATTCTAATGATGATACTTTGACATCAAATTTATCAAGAATAATTCATAAAATCTTCTCCAAAGAAACCAAAACTTTCAATTTCTCACTAAAGCTTCTTATGGTGCTAATAATGTCATTAAGCCTAGAAAATAATTCACTAATAGATTCATAATATCCAATTTTTATATCTTAATACTTCAATTTATAAATATATAACTTATATTTATTTACCTTTATATTCCCTTAATAAATATTTTCAAACTTGTCATGGGCACCTTTAGTCGTTCTAATTCCTTTAACCCTCAGGAATTCACTTTCTGAGAGGGGGAAAAGCATAAATTTTTTGGATCATTCATTGTTCTCTAGATTATTCTTATCATTTTTTGTTAAGGGAGTGCTCTCAGTATGATTGAAATCATTTTAAATATCTTCAAAATCTTCATAACCAATGGATAAAATATAGGGTATCATCTTGTCCTTCTAGATATGATAGTTTTTTCCAACAAAAATAGGAATCCACTTACTATTAACTAAGTTATGAACATCAATATAAATATTCTTCTACAAAATTGAAACAACCTAGAGCCAATGAAGGAACCTCTCTCTAATACCAATTATAAGGATCAGTCAAGATCTATATGACCACTAAGAGGGAGGGGTGAATTGGTAGTCAACTCTTATGTTTTATTATTTTAAAACAACATTTACCTCCATTTAAAGAGAAATGAATTTACTAAAACATAACACATAAAATCACCCATAAGAACACATGAATTTACAAGTTTCACTACTAAATAAGAGTAGTTAGTCCTTAACACGATCTAGAAACAATTTGAGATCACGTGGTCCACTAGAAAACAATCCTTATGGTTTACATAAAGCATGGTATATCCATCACTTGTATTGTATTATAGTCCTTTTAAAGTGCATGTACTCCTTGAATATATTATATAATAATAAATATTTTTTAACCATAAAAAATACCTTCACCAATAGGCTTCAATGCATCATCACTGTGCTGCTTGGATTCTTCACACTTGAACTTTTACAAGTCAATTTTTGTTCTTCTTTGATTTCTTGCACAGCAATGAGAAATAACCACTTCTTCCTACTTCTTATCTCTTATCTTCTCTTATTTTTATTCGGTGCATATTATTTTCACTAGTTTTATTTATCTTGGATTAGACTCACAAAAAGTTTATGAGGATGATTATCACTAGGTCAAGTCCATTTCTTCTTAACATTAGAATATTATCCCTTGAATGATATTTTTGAACTTATCTTCTACAATCTCATTCAAAAACTTCCTTCTACATGAAAAATATGTATTCATAGAAAATAATATAGTGTGAAAAGTTTATTACCTTCCTCATATTCTATTTATTCAATATTCACAATAATTTTTGAACACGTGATTTGAATTACCAATATTTGTTATGATTCAAATCCTCATGGATCTTTGGTAACCAATTTTATCCATATCCACATTAATTGACCTTTATATATTTTCCCAATCTTTGATACTATCTGAACATTCCCTAAAAACTCAGTGAAAGACTTGATTATTCCTTTTTATTTTCTTTCTACAATATGTGGAAATATTGTTCAACATTCACTCCACAAAATTAACATATTTAAACTGTATTCATGTGTGCATATTAAAATATACATTAGTTGTGGTCATGGATCCCTTGATTCATTGTACACATCTCATGGTTCTCTATTAATTTTCCTTCATTAAACAACCCTAATTAACTCTCCTTCATTTACAAGGAGATTTCCTAGAAAATATATATTCCAACAATTTCACCAAATAATCTATATCATGATGTGAATTATGGTGATATATAATTTCATATAAAACTTGTTCACTTAGAATATTATGTATTAATTATAATAATATCACAAATCTTCTTCGTGAACTCTTTTCCATTTCCTCTCCATACTACAAAGAATGACTCTTCGCATATGTTATGTAATTCATGTATGTGGCCAATTTGCATACATCATGTTTTCATACACATTCCCAGACATAGATAATTCTCATCAGTGGTTTATTCATATACATGAACCATTTTTCTATGTGGTTCATTCACATATATAATCAATTTTCCTACGTGACTAATTTTCCTACATAGAAAAAAATACATGTAGGCGGACTCACCTACATAACCAATCATGTGTCCAAATTCTCATACATGAACATTTGAATACATATCCCATCACATATCTAAATCCGCATATGTGGGGATCTACTTTCATGGATTTGGATACACATCAATGCATTCAGGTGCATGAATTTTACTATATGGGAAATCCCATATGTATATATTTCCTTACATGGATAACATATAAAGATTCGCATATATAGTTATGTAATTATTCAAATAGCTTCCTAAACTTTATCTTTTTCATTTTTTTCTTCCACTTTCCTATATTAAAAATATCCTTTGTAAGAACTGTGATATCCATTATCATGATATTTAATCCTTATAATAACACTTCAATTTGAATCAACTAATTTAAAATATTCCTTCCATTACTCAAATATTTATGTATTAAACATAGAATAAATCACCATAAACAATCCCACTTATTGTTCACCAACTTCTTCACCAATCCAACAACGACTTGAAATATCTTGGTCTCAACAATTACCTCACTATTGTTTCTACCAAATTTTGTCACATAATATGTTGTTGTTGCAACACCTGATAATCTCACGATATGTTCCCACTTCTCACGGCATCTCTTCCTCATAACTATTATCACCTACTACTCATAATACAAATGCCCTGTTACTAATACATGACTTTTTTACTATTATGTTGCTTTGTTTTTTAACTATTCTGTTGTTTTGTTTTTTATGTGATTTGATTCAAAAGTATAATCAAATATCATAGTCATTTTCTTATTTATAATTTCTACAATTTTTCTAGTAAAAATTAGGTACTTTTTATCTTTTTATTTTAGTTTTTAGGTTTGGTATAGTCATATTTTTAGGGGAGACTTCTGAATTTTCATAAAATATTTGGGAGTTTATTTTACACTATAAATATTATTTCTCTCAAAGAAGGCTACTAAAAAATCTAGGAAAACATCAATGACTAATTTATTTAATTTTCTTTTATTTTTATTCAAAGGCGTAAATCAAAGATATGAAGAGAAAATAAATGTACATATAATTTTTAAATTGATTTAAAAACATTAAAAATTATTGGAAAAAAAGATTACACAAATGATATATCCATGAATGATAAGTGAGAAGTAAGAGATTAATTTTTCATATATTTTATAATGAAACAAAGGGATTCACAGATAATAGTGCTAATGAAACAACTAATTCATAATTTTAAGAGGTTCCATTTATATTTCTCTGAATGCAGAATAAAATAATGTCAGTTTTGTATTAATGAGTGACAGTTTGATGATACAAGAAGGAAGTTATGTAAAAGAAACAGTCAAAAATGCTCAAATACTTGTGTGCGAGTCATTTCTAGGTCATGTTATCAATTCTCTAGCTTGATCTATTGATAATAGAGTCAAAATTTTCTCCCCGGATAAAAATATGACTTTCAAATTAAGATCCAAATTAGTAGATGCTACCAAGGGGAGTGGAAATTCCATAAGAAAAAAATAATATACTTGTCAAATGGACATTTATTTTTGATATTTTCACATCATATTTTCTTTTAATTTTGATTTGTTTATTTTTATTGTCAAATTAATTCATTATTACATGATGGACGTGACTCATGTGGACAAAGAATTTCTCCAAGCTCCAATGGTAGTATCGATGAGTGTTCAAGCATACCATAAAATAGAAAACTTAACTCTATATCATTTAAAAATGAATTGTGACCTTGGTATGTTTTCATGATTGATGGGAAAAGAGAAAACATGGAATTTTTGGTTGGCTAGGTCTAAAGGGTGGCACCAAAACCTAAAATGATCATCGGTTTTGTTGATATTTTTTTCTTGGATTTAATATTTTCGATTTGGGTTTGTAATGAATATGTGAAATGAAATATATCATTTATTTGGTTATGAAGGGTTCTTCTATAGTTTTCATGGAAATTCTAAATGATGAAAATTTTATCATAATGTGAATTATTTTAAAAAAATATAAATAAATAACCATTGGTGTTCATCTTTAAAAAAATTAAAGATTTTTTGTGGTGGTTGTTAATGTGATAACCACCAATAATAACTAATAATACCATTTTAGAAAATCCAATCTAAACAATGATGAAAAGATTGCAAGAAGTGGATGAACAAGCTACAAAAATGATTTTTATGACTTCTTTTAGTGGTCACCAAAAACCCATTTCTTCATCAGTGATTTTGTGAGGTTTTAAACATAACACATTTCAATGGACAGAACATAGTAAATGAAACTTCTATGTTATATGTTATGTAAAAATTTTAAACACAGAATACATGCCATTGAAATATATTATTTATCTGTAACACGAAACATGTGTTATTGAATAGTAAGAATTATATATAACATAATGCTAAACATAGCTCTAAAACTAACATTTTTTTAGAATGTATAAAAATTTTAAATAATGTTTCTATGTTTAATTTTTGAAAATATTATGTTCATATACTTACCTCAAGAATTATAAATATGAAAAAAATGATACATTATAAATACAAAATAGTCAATGTCACACTCGAATTTTTATTTTCATCCTCTGTTTTGGATTATCTTTTGGTTTTTGGTTTTTCCCTTGAGTTCCAGTTGTTCCAGATTTAAATTTTGAGTTTCAGGATGTTTTTATTCAATTTCAAGGTTTAGGTGCACAGTTAGGGGAAACTATGTACCATTCTCTAGAAAACTATGCAGGTCCTTGGTTGTCTTGGGTCAAGGGTGCACAGCCCACCCACAGAAAGGAAAACTATGTGGAAGGAATATCCATGGTTCTTCCATTTTGGACAGAACCATATTGGACAATTGAAACATAGTTTACCAAACCATGTGAGTGCCCTAGTTTTCTAGTAAGCAGTTCACGGTTGGCATACAGTTTGGTAAACCATGTGGTCTAACCATGCGTAGTGCCTATGTCATTAAAATTTTTAAATTATTCTTCTACCCTCTTGGGATTTTAACCCCAAATGCCCATTTTACTCCTCTCTTTATCTGTGTGGCCTAAAAGGGTATCCTCCCTCCTCCAAAATTCTCCTCCTATCCCATGGTGTGGATATAGGGTTTCTTCAAGTTTTTGGGGTGATTCTTTAATGTATTCTCCTCCTCTATTCTTCATCTTCATTCTTCTCCCATATTATCTTGAGTTCTTTTTCTCCCTTAGTCTTTTGGATCTAGGGTTTATGTTTCTTTGAGTTTAAATTAAGGGGTTTTATTATTAAGGTTTCTCTTGGATGTTATTTTCACTTGGAAACTTATTGGAGTTGTTTCGGGTTGGCATTTTTGAAGTGCATGTGATTTGAGGTGGGTTTTCCTTTTCACTTGTCCTTTAAATTTAAGAATCATTGATTTATTTCTTTTTACACCTTCCTTGGATATAAATTAGAAATGTATGATTTTTAGAATAATTTTTTGATGTGAAAATAGATTATTTATTTATTTTTTTTTTGAAGTAAATGGTAATGTTTTGTCAAGCAATGCACACCAAGTGTTTGATAAATTTCTTGGTTGGATTTTGTAAGTGGATTATGATTTTTAAAGCATGTTTTGGATTTGTAAATGTGTTTACAGCATTTGAAATGATGGTTTGGGTTTCTTGAATAGGTTTTCCAAGTGTTTTTCAATTTAAAATAGGTGTGTGTTTGGATTATGAAAATGGTTTGACATATAAAGGAAACATGTTGGTCTCTTTTTTGGAAATGGGTGATTTCTTGATGGTGTGTGGCCCGTTTAGAATTTTAATAAAGGTATCTTTGGTTTGAAAATTTAGTGTGAGTGCTTAAACCGATGCATCTCGCCACTCTAGGTGTCATCATTCCTGGTTCCTCCTCAACGTCCACATGCATAAAACGATGCATCTTGCCACTCTAGGTGTCAACTACTGCCACAATCAATAGGAATCCATGACCCCGCATATCACAACAGCCATCCAGGCTCACATCACAACACAAACAGCAGCAAAACAAATGTCATATAAATTGAGATCTTGGACCTTAATAAGAAAGAGGGTAAATCATAACCCTACAAGGAATTATCTTCTATTAGACAAACAGTTCTTTAATCCATCTTGAATTAACCGATTTATTATTCACAAGTTCCAACTATGGGAAACCTAAATAGTAATCTATCACAAATTGATTGAACATGCTTACTACATCGATTTGATTAGCATAAAATTACAACAAAAACAATCAGATTCATTTTCATGTCTCTTTATTTTTATCCAAACAATTATCAATTAATTTCGGCTTTACGTTCTTTACCAATTTCCATCAAGAATGAAAATATAAATAAAGCAAGCATAGATATCACACAATCTAGAAAAACAAGAGGCAATACAATACGATCGATATCAATTTATTTATCCAGTTAAAATATTTATTATGTAAATTCCATTGTGATCTAGTGGGATAAAACATGATAACTATACAGTTGCATGTAAAATAAAAGAGAAGCAATGAATCCCCTACCTCAAATGGTTCTTGACGTTCTTTATACGAGAACAAGTCACACAATGGGTTATGATCTCCTCCCCCCATGACAATTATATCCACCTGAGGATGCAGAGACACCACCACACCATTCAACACCCAAGAAAATCCCATTAGTAATATGGAGATAGCATTCCATAAAAGGGAAAGGAGAAATAGAAGAAGATTAACCCAAAATAATGATGATAAATCATACCTTATATCGAAGACTAGTCGATACTGCTTGGTTGCATAAAAAACAGAGGGGAACCAATCCAAGGAGGAAAGTTTGATCGCACAACTCCTATGGGAAGGAATGGAAGGTTCGACCATCTCACACCCGAGAACAAGAAGGAAGAACTAGGGAGAAATATATCTCGTCCCTTTAGAAGATTTAACAGAGCAGCGGTTTAAGATACGCTGGATTTTCTATTAAAAGAAGATCACATTAAACCACACTATTTGGCCAAGTAAAAGCATCCTGATCCTTATGAAAAATTAATATAGGATTTATGGCCTTTGAATTGGCCTTAGAGTCCTTAAAATTAGGCTTTAAATGCATTTTACGTCAAAGGAAATGTCAAAGCGATGAACTGCAGGAAACTGGAAACACTGTTCATGAACACAAAATTTGGAAAAGGAAATAGAGGGTACCGTTGGACCTCACCGTTCTAGAAACATTGTTCATGAACTCAAATTTTGGCAAAGGAAATAGAGTCTATCATTGGACCTCAACGTTTCTAGAACACTGTTCATGAACTCAAAATTTGGAAAAGGAAATAGAGGCTACCGTTGGACCTCACCATTCTGGAAACACTGTTCATGAACTCAAAATTTGGAAAAGGAAATAGAGGATACCGTTGGACCTCACCATTCTGAAAACACTATTCATAAACTCAAAATTTGGAAAAGGAAATAGAGGCTACTGTTGAACCTCACCATTCTGAAAACACTATTCACATAAGGTTATCGTTGCACTGTTCACATAAGCATACCGATGATACTGTTCACAAAAGGTTACTGTTGCACTGTTCACATAAGGCTATCAATGACACTGTTCACATAAGGTTACCATTGCACTATTCACATAAGGATATTGATGACACTATTCACATAAGGTTATCGTTGCACTGTTGATATAAGGCTACCTATAACAGTGTTCACATAAGGTTGCCATTGCACTGTTCACATAAGGTTACCGATGACACTGCTCACATAAGGTTACTGTTGCACTGTTCACATAAGGCTATCAATGACACTGTTCACATAAGGTTATCATTGCACTGTTCACATAAGGCTACCGGTGACACTGTTCGCATAAGGTTATCGTTGCACTGTTCACATAAGGCTACCGATGACACTGTTCACATAAGTTTACCGTTATACTGTTCACATAAGGCTACCAATGACACTATTCACATAAGGTTACCATTGCACTATTCACATAAGGCTACCAATGACATTGTTCACATAAGGTTACCATTGAACCATTCACATAAGGCTACCGATGACACTATTCACAGAACTGTAAATTTGGCAAAGTGTTGGGGATAAGTCACCTTGACCTCCTGGAACACCTCATAAACCAGATTTTCACAAAGGAATAGACCAGAGAGGTCCAGGCCATTACATCAGATACCTCTCAAAACATTCTCATCCTCAAGAATTCAAAACCAACCTAAAGGGGAATAGAAAATAAGTCTGAAAAACCACCCATCGAGATACCTCTCAAAAGAGATCAATCCACAAGAAGAAACCAAATAAATCCATCTCATAAACATGAAAGGTTTATAACTACAAAGGGGACAACGTTACATGAAAAGAGTTAAACACCAAATAACTCTAGGTACTGAACATGTGTCTGTGAATCACATTCCCAGGTACTCTCCTCCATGCCACCATGTCACCACAAGACACGAACCAAGGGGATAGAACGCTCATGCAACACCTTCTCTTTGCGGTCTTGGATCTCCACAGGTCGCTCCTCGAAAGTCGCATCATCATCAACATCAATCTCTCCCCAATCGATGATGTGAGAGTAATCGTGAAGATAATGATGGAGCTGTGACACATGAAAAACATCGTGTATCTTGCTCATCTGTGGGGGAAGTTCTACTCGATACGCCAGAGCTCCAACATGAGATAACACCTTGAAAGGCCCAAAAAACCGAGGAGAAAGCTTACTCCCATGACCAAACCTTCGCTACCAACGATGGAGAGTCACCTTCAGAAACAAGTGATCCCCAATATAAAACTCTAAGGGTATCTTACTTTGATCGGCATATGATTTTGGATGATATGGTGCTGTATTCATCCTCACATGAATCACCTGAACCATCTCTATTGTATTCTACACTAGTTTCGGTCTGAGAATTGCTGACTCTCTGACCCCAGTCCAGCACATCGGAGAATAGAAATGTCGTCCATACAAGGATTCAAACGGCGCCATACCGATGGTGGAGTGAAAACTATTGTTATAAGAAAACTCCACCAAGGGTAAGTGCCTCATCCACTAACCTCCAAAATCTTGGACACAAGAGCGTAACATGTCTTCAAGAGTCTAGATGGTCTGCTTCGTCTGACCATCCGTATGAGTTTGAAAAAATGTGCTAAAGCATAGTTGATAATCGAAAGCAGGATGGAGACCTCTCCACACCCTAGAGTTGAAATGAGGATCTCGATCATAAATGATCATCCTTGGGACTCCATGAAGTCTCACCACCTCCTCCAGATACTACCTTGACAAAAATTTCACTGATCTTAACTCCTTGATTGCTATGAAATGAGCTGATTTTGTTAAACGATCCACTACCACCAAAATAGTGTCATGTCCTCCTTGATCTCAAGGTAAACTAGTAACAAATTCCATTGATATGTCCTCCCACTTTCATTGAGGAACATCTAATGGTTAGAGAAGACTACTAGGAACATGGTGTTCGACCTTCACCTTCTGGAAGATCAAACATTGAGACACAAACTCCGTAACTACATGCTTCAATCCAGGTCACCAAAACTGGCTCTTCAAGGCTTGGTACATCTTTTTCATGCCAGGATGCACCACTAGAGGAAAACTATGGAACTCTCTGAGAACCATCTTGCATGTGGCCAAAGGAAAAAAAATCCTTTTGTGATACAACACTCGGTGTTGTTCATCCTCAGACCAACCATCATGGGAATCACCACAAACAACTAGGTCTCCCCATACCTTCACCTCTAGATCCCCCAACTGGGTCTCTTCCATATAGAGATGTAATACTGATAGTTCTTCCATAACTCTCCAGTAATCACCAGATTCATGCACTGCATCACTACGTGACTTCCAACTCAGTGCATCAGCTACAACATTCCCCTTTCAAGGTGTATATGATATTTAGAAGTAGTATTCCTGTAAGAACTCCATCCATCGATGTTGTCATAAGTTCAAGTCATGCTGGGAGAAAATATACCTCAAACTCTTATGATCAGTGAAAACCACAAAGCACTCGACAATGAGGTAATGTCTCCACAACTTTAGAGAAAACACAAAAGCTACCAACTCAAGATCATGGGTGGCATAGTTAAGTTCATGGGGAAAAAACTGTCGAGACCCATAAGAAATAAATTATCTCTACTGCATCAGAACACAACCTAACCCCAGATGTGAAGCATCGTAGAAAACATCAAACTGAACTCCATCGGCTAGAAGACAAAGAACTGGAGCACTTAATAACTTCTTCTTTAGATACTCAAAAGCTATCTGAAACTGATCAGTCCATATTAATGCCTAATCCTTCCTGGTTAAATCCGTTAGAGGAGTCACAAATTAAGAGAAATTAGCTATGAACCTTCTGTAGTAGCCTACGAGACTAAGGAAACTTCGCACCTTTGACACTGTATTGGGGGATGCTCAAGACACAACTGCTTCTATATTCGATGGATCCACATATACTCCCTACTAAGACACAACATGACCCAAGAAACAAACTTCTCGAGCCCAAAACTCACACTTCGACAACTTCCCAAATAGTTGATGCTGATGAAGAACTCCCAAAACGGCGTGTAGATGCTCTGCATGCTCCTCCTCAGACATGGAGTACACAAGGATGTCATCGATGAAAACTACCATGAACTTGTCCAAGAACACATGGAACATAGTTTTCATCAATCCCATGAACACAACTAGAGAATTTGTTACACCAAAAGGCATTACAATGAACTCATAATGCCCATGATGACAATAGAAAGTAGTCTACAGGATATCATCATTCTTCACACGCATATGATGATATCTTGACTGCAATTGGATCTTTGATAACCAACTTGAACCCTTAGGTTTATCGAATAAATCATCAATACATGGAAGAGGATAGATATTTTCACTGTCACTTTGTTTAAGAGATGATAATCGACACACAACTGCAAACTGTCGTCAGCCTTCTTCACAAAAAAAAACTAGTGCACCCCACAGTGACACACTTAGCTGAACAAAACTGTACTGTAATAGACCATAAATCTTTATACGTAGCTCTCATAACTGAGAAGGGTCCATCCTATATGGAGACATAGAGATAGGAGACGCTCCTGGTTGTAGCTCGATCGCAAACTCGATCTCTTGTCGAGGGGGTAATGCTACAACCTCTTCTGGAAAGACGTCAGGGTACTCTTCTATGACCCTAGGAAACACCAACTGCTAATCCTTTGAAGAAATAAACATCATCTCAGCAATCATTGATAATAAGGACAGAACACGCCTATGACCCATCTGAGGGCCTCGCTCTCCAACGAACACCATTGGCTCTCCATCCGCATCGAAGAACACAACCTGCCTCCTAAAGAAATCCACAATATCCTGCACCGAATACAACCAATCCATGTAGAGGATGAAATTATATGGTTGTATTCATAAATATAGGAAATATCCCCAAGAGTGATTATTCCTCAACACTAGCTCACAGTCTCTACATACTTCAAACAAGTCGGCTTGGCCTCCAACTGGAGTAGTCAATGCCAAGGGCACTGGAAGCCTCTCTACCTCAATTCCCAAAGCATGTAAAAGGGTAGGTGATATGAAGGATTGTGTCACTCATAAATCAAACAAGGAATACACCAAGGTAGAAAATAAGAAAAGAGTACCTCAAATGACGTATGGCTCGCCTGGATCTGGCAACGCTAAAGCATGAAGCTGACCATGACCTCCTCCATGACCTCTCTGACCCTGATGATGACCACCACCATGGTTGCGCTCTGCTCTATGAGGACGGGAAGCCTCATGGGGCTATCCGCTGCCTACCCCGTCTACCCTCTGCTGATCTAAAGCTGGTGAAATCTGTTGTTGCCGCCTCAGCTGGAACTTCCTCAATGGAGGAACCTAGAGTGGAACACCTGGTGTATGATGACTCCTATGAAAGGTCGGGCACTCTTGCTAATGATAACCTCAACCACCATAAGAAAAAAAAGCACTTGATCCCTTGACATAGTCCTGAGAGTTGTTGCCCCCAGAGAAATGAGATGCTGAGTACTGGGATCTACCCCCAGCCGAACGAAAACTCTTCTACCCTAAAAATCGAGAACCCCGGACCACAGCTCTTCTTCATGAGGAATCATGATGACTCCCATCATGTGATGATATGATTCTGGACAATGTCCTCTTGACAACCTTTGTCCTCACCAATACCTCAAGATATTTCTTCAGCATAAATGGGGTGACCTGGTGCTGGATCTCTAGATGCAAAGCCTCCTCTAAATGCCTCGCCCTAGCCTCATCATATGGCAATAGTTATGAATCATATCATAAAAGGTTTCTGAAATGTATTACAAACTCCCACACACTGGAGCTCCCCTGTCAAAGGGTAAAAAGCTTCTGGCGATTGGATGCCTTCATGGTCAAAGAAAGAAACTCGAATCTAAACTTGTTTCGAAACTCCTCCCATGAGATTGGTGACTCCTCGCGATCCCCGAGGAATAAGAACCACCACTGCCTCACTGCTACACACAGTATCGTTACAACCAAGGACACCCAATGTTTCTTCCAAGAACAGATGTAACTAAATCCAATCTCGACATCCTCCTACCAGTCTTTTGTGACTGCATCTGAAATGGATCCCTTGTACTTCTTCAGACTCTGGCGCTGAAACTCTCTGAGTGTCCTCCTCCAAGTGTCATCATCGTCAACCTCTACCCGGTGGTGATATTTTGGCACAGCCTGCTGGATATCTTCTATGTGATCCTGACGAGGACGTCAACCTGGATCCATACCTACAAAATAAAAAATAGTTAGATCTCCTAAACCTAGAATATGGAAGACTCGACATTAATTAATTAATTGTTTTATTTTATTCATTTTAGTTTAACATATCCCAAGGTCTACCCATTCAAACATAGGAACAAGGTAGAATGATGCATGATCCTTTCCTAGGTCTCTACCCTGCAACTAGTATCACCTCGTTTAATAGCCATTGTAAACTTAAAGGACCGTACATCAGATCATAGGGGGGCCTAAATGCCTATGTCTCAGCTGGTCTCCAGTGTTTACATCACTTGGTAAACTTGACTGACATTGTTTCCCTACCAACCCATGCAACCTCACATGTGACTAACTCCAAACTTCATCATATCCCTCAACCAGACCTCTGATATCACTCTATCACGACCCCCACCCCACAAAGTGTACCCATCCTGGGCTGACAATGTGAGAAGGGAGATAATGACCCCCGAGTCCTACCTCCAGTAGGCCCCGGGTTGGAGGCTAGCACTGAGGGTATAGTAAACACATAGATGGGAGGCATTATCCTCTAAGAGAACACATGTGAAAGAGAGAGATAAGATGGACACCAACCAAATCCAACTCAAAAAAAATATTGTAAAGACCTGAATTTTCCATGTAATTTTTTTTAATTATATGAAATTATTACGAATCTGCAAAAATTGACGGCGCATGATTCCGAGGCCTGGAGTTCCCATAATGAATTTTTTAACTTTTTTCGGGTACGTTCAGTAAACGCGTGAGCGACATTTTCTAACTTTTTAACTGTTGCTCGGATTAAAAATTTCATGGAACTGTTAAATCTACAGTGCTGGGATTTGCTTAAGGGAGGATTTACTTTGACTTCAGTAGGTCCGAAGAAAAAGTTAAGTTTTGTGACTTTTTAAAAGAAATAAAATAAAATAATTTTATTATTTAATTTTATATCCTCCAACGGACAAGCAAAGGGGTGGGGCCAGCGATGTGTCAAGCCAATAAATGGTTTGACCTGCAAGCCCTAAGTAATGATGTCGTTGGGTAATTAAAAAGCTTCCTAATTGATGAGCCCCATTAAATTTCAACGTCGTTACTTACCCTCCCCCTCTCCTATATATATAGATATTGGGGAGGGGTATCGGCATAGCTTCACCAAGCAATGAAGTAATGAAGGAGCACCGCGACGCCAGACCCTTAGAGGACGGAGCCGAACCCAGTGAGAGGTGACGGACGACACTGAACCATGAACCAAAGGACAACGTATGAGTGGCGTCGTTGGGAACTGGTTATGGGAATGAATAACACCAACCCAACTTTAATTCGCGGATGCTCTCCAATGGGTTGCGAGGTAGGGGTTATTCATTTACGTTTTTTTAAATGATTTCCTCTTCCCCATTCTTGAATAATATGAATAACACAGACCAACTGACTAATGGGTTAATCCACGATTCATTCGTTCTTGTGGGAGGTTGTTGCAGGGTAACTTTTTGGGGTTTTTTATTATTTTTTAATTCAATTGATTATTAAACCCATAACCCCCTCATGTTTTTGAGCTAACGTGGAGGGAGTGGGCCTAACGAACCCAGCTCGAACCCTCTGCTACTTTGCTAATTTTTCACCTTCATGGAACACTGACGACATGGAAATATCGACCGGTTGTGTTGGGGATAACACGTCGACACACTCTGTAAGAGGAGTCCACAACACAAAGTCGTGGCGGTCATTGGAGTGGCCAGCACCGGCCGGTTGTGGAGGAGGTGTGGCGTGTCACTGCACACCGCCAATGAACAAAGGAGGCTACGACTCGTCAGCTGTGGTGACTGGAGGAAGGCGGTCGGAACACCGGTCAGTTGTGGGTGACGATGCGGCATGTCGTCGCGCACCGCTGGAGAGGTCGGTTGGCACGCCGGCCAGCCGTGACGGAACCGGTAGGGGTGGGGTGCACCCCCAGTGGCACGCCCATGCGGCAGCAGGGCTGCGGCTTGCGTCGGCCGCAGCGGGAGTCGGGGCCACCAGATCAACTGATGGTCGGTGGATGGGGCGTGAGCCAGTGGTGCGCTTGGTGGAAAATCCACAGCCCTTCGGCCGCGATATTGAGGACCCGCAGTGCCACATGGCACCGCGTTGGGTCAACCCCCGCGGGTTGACCCACTGACATGGCTCTGCGCCGCTAGGTGGGTGGCACTACCGGGTCGGGAAAGGCCTAGCAGGATGGTTTGAACTAGGTCAATCCAGATCGGCCCATGATGAACCGGGTCAAGCCGGTCCGACCGAGGCGGACCGGACCCGGACCCAGTACTGACCAGTTACACAAAACAGGCCCTAGCTTCTAAACCGAATGTCCGTTTGACGAACTGTCTATGGTGTCAGGATACTTGGATCGAAACGGTCCTTTTGACTTAATCCATGAGAGTTTTGGAGAAACTTGGAGTACATTCAGGTTGGATCGCACCCGAATCCAACCAGTCCCTCGGCACTGAAATGCTAATAACGCATAGACCGGGCGTCCGGTTTATGCGTCATCTATTGCGTTGGTACCCTTATAACACGACAGATCATAGGGTTACTGATTTTTGAGACTTCGTGCTGGTTGAAATATAACTTATGGCTTGGGAAGCAGTTCTCCCAAGCGCACTATGTACGAAAACCTACAACTGGCTGAGACTTGACGACTGCTAACCGTTTCGACTCAGAGTGACTTGACGGCCCAGTGGGGAGAGCCTCTGTGTGATGTGGTAGATCCATGGTGGGGAGTGCCTCTGTGTGAAATGGCAGACCCACAGTACTCGATAGGAGGAGTACCTCAGCAGGCCATGAGGGGAAGCGCCTCTGTGTGATGTGGTAGACCCATGGTACTTGACAGGAGGAGTACCTCAACAGTCCAAGGTTATTGGAAAGTGCCTCTGTGTGATGCGTCATGCCCACTATACTTGTTAAAGGAGGAGTTATCTGGTAGCCGAGGTGTTCGACGTTGTGACTGGTCATGTTACTTATTCCTAGGCCTAGAGAATATGTGGCTAACTATCAGCATTCATAGTGATCCTGTGTGGGTCGGCATCATAATCCTATTTCTCAGAGTTTTATACCTGGTTTGAGCTGAGACTCTAATTGATATGTGTCTATTGGTTTGTACTTTGTGATTGAGTTCATGATTTGTGGTTTTCCTTGTGGAATTCTGAGAGACCTCCGGGGGTCTCGGGATCCCTACCGAGTATCGTTATACACACCCCTTCACGGGCTACGCTGACACCTTGTTGTGTATTGTAGAGATGACGAGCAGTTGGGCTAAGGTTTGAGGGAGCCAGGACTAGGCAGACGTGGAGTGATGAGGAGGCGATTTGTACCTACCCTTTAGGTTGGATCCTCATAGGATGACTCAGTAGTTGTTTTCCCTTTTTCAGTTTTATTGTTCCTTTTAGTTGTATTTGTACTTTTCATTTTTACTCTTACTTTCAGTTGGGCTTGTATTCTGACCCCTTTTACTTTTAGCACTTCTTTTACTCCAGCGGTTTACTTCGCAGTTTCTTCTTTTTGTGTTCTAGGACCGTGTATTTGTAAAGGTTTAAATGAAATGTCTTCCTGTTTTAGGGAATATGCCTTTCAATGCTAGTCTCCAGCCCCTGACCTATGGAATTCGGGCTTGGGGTAGTCACGGCACAGGCCCTGGGGGATGGGTCGTGACAATGTGGTATCAGAGGAGTCAATTCTACCGAAGAACTAAGACTTTGATCTTTTATCTGTGGCAATAGTGTTAAGTGTTATGGGTGTGGTTTTCAGTTCAGGGAGTCCAGTGTTGGTTCAGTGGCCGATGTATCCATACACCAGGACCCTGAATTCTGATTTCTGACTCAATGCATAGAAACACTAATTGTGTGTGTTTTTGAAGAGTTTTTCTTGTGATTTCTTTGGAGTCATCTCACTAGGTATAACTTATTTACAATGGCATACCTATATTTTTTCAGGATTTCTCCACGTAGATATCCATACAGGATTCCTAAGAGAGTACTCAATGATGTCCTACCGAGCGATGAGGCCTCGGTGCAGGGCCCTCTTATGACGTTAGCACCTTCAGGTGGTGTACCAGCAGCACCACTATCCATTGGACAACTGTTCCCACCAGACCCACTAGTAGAGGGTGCACGCTGAATGAGCATGTTGCATGAGTTCCATCGGCAAAGGCCTCTGAGGTTCTGAGGCGAGACGGATCCGCAAACGGCTGAGGACTGGCGGGAGGCTGTGGCCAGAGTTTTTCACTTAGTTGCGACCCCAGCTATTTTTATGGTAATCCTAGCAGCCATCCTTTTTCAGGCAGTAGTAGGGAGATGGTGGAGCCTAATGCTTCATATACACAATGAGGCGACCCTCATCTGGGCAGACTTTGAGGGCCTTTTCAGGGAAGAGTTCGTCCCAACGACCTTATGCTCTGTGTGTATACAGGAGTTGCTGCACTTACAGCAGGGCAGCATGATAGTGGCCCAGTACTCAGTGAGGTTTACTGATCTCTCCCGCTACTCCACTGACATGGTACAGAACCCTTTCTTTAGGGATAAGACCTTTGATAAGGGTCTACGATGGGATATCAGAGCATCAATGGTATCTCTCAACATACCAACTCAGACTGGGGTGCTAGAGAGGGTGCTTTTGGTGGAGATTCCTAGCTGAGTAGGCACCAACATCGAGACCCACCACCGGGAGACATGTGGCAGAGTCATCTGTGGTTGGTAGTAGGAAGATGACATAGAGGTCCAAGTAGACCATATCTCCTGGTGGATGGCCCCGGGACGTAGGGTCGGAGGTGCAGAGCTCACGAGGAAGAGGAGGTCATGCGAGGGACAAGAAGTGATACACGTGTGGTGGGCAGGGTCACATGGCTCGCGATTTCTCAACCCGCTATACGGATGACCAACAGACAGTCGAGGGACCTCTGAGGTAGAGGAAGAGGTTCGAGCAAGGAGGTATGTAGGCATCAGGCTGATGTGGCAGAGGATCTGGCCATGCAGTAGGTGGTGGACAATGTTTCGAGGTTCTACCACCACCACCACCAGGTGGTCCACCCCGACCACAGGGAGTAGGAGGGCAGGTACAAGCTCAGCTCTAGGCAGTTGAGGCCTATTACCACAGCACTCCAAAGATGATTAGAGTTATGATCTATGTCTACTCCACCTTAGTTGTAGTATTTATAGACACAGGTTTCAGTCACTCTTTTATTTCCACATCCCTCATTCAGAGCTCGGAGATTCCAGTGGAGTAGTTGGCTCGATCCTTACGACTAGAGACTCCTACAGGAGTACATTCGACGATTACACACCGGTGCCGGAAATGTGAGCTTACTTTATGAGGTGAGAACTTAGGTTGGAATCTCCTAGTAGTGGCATCGAGACCTTATGACGTCATCTTGGGTATGGACTGGTTATCTACAATCCATGCTCATATTGACTATATTAGGTGAAAATTGAGGTGTGTCCGCACGGATGGGACCAAGTTTTCCTTCACTGGAAAGAAGGGAACCTTTGCAGCACAGGATGGACTTACCCAGAGGAGAGTGTAGCCGATTACTCATTAGTTGTCTAGCCTTTCCCTTGGAGCATCTGATGTTGAGAGTTCGAGCTATCCTTTAGTGGTGGGTCAGTATGTCGATGTCTTTCCTGATGATGTTTCGGGACTACCTCCACGCAGATAGGTAGACTTTTACATTGACCTATACCTCAGGATGGAACCGATATCTACACCCGCATATCGGATGGCTCCCGCTGATCTTCGTGAGTTATGGGTACAGTTGGAGGACTTGTAGGAAAAGGGGTTCATAAAACCCAGTGTTTATCCACGGGAAACCCTGATTTTGTTCACTAAGAAGGCAGATGGGAGTTTGAGACTCTGTGTGGAATACTGGTTCCTGAACCAGGTGAACGTTAAGAACAAGTATCCACTTACGGGGATTTATGATCTTTTTGATCAGCTGAAGGGATCTCATTGTTTTTTGAAGATAGACCTCGGATCAGGCTATCATCAGCTCAGGATACAAGATGAGGATGTGCAGAAGACAGACTTCAGATTTCGGTATATCCATTATGAGTTCTTGGTTATGCCTTTTGGCATGACCATATTCCCAGTATTGTTTATGGGACTCATAAACAGGATCTTTCAGTCATACCTTAGTCACTTCATGGTGGTGTTCATCGATGACATCTTGGTGTACTTGGCGAAAAAGGAGGAGCATGTCTATCATCTGCAGATAGTTCTGGATACACTCCGAGAGCACCAAATTTATGGTAAGCTCTTGAAATGCCAGTTCTGGATACGAGATGTCCACTTTATAGGACACGTTATCTCAGAGGCTAGATTTGCAGTGGATCCAATAAATATAGAGGTTGTTCTTGCTTGGGAGCCACCTAGGAGTGTGACCAAGGTGCGGAGTTTTCTAGGGTTAGATGGATACTACCGGATATTCGTTCCTGACTTTTCCAGAGTTGTAGCACCCTTTTCAGCATTGAAAAAGAAGGTTAAACCTTTCATATAGATGGATAGATGCTAGCAGAGTTTCCAGGAGTTAAGGCGGAGACTGACAAGTGCTCCCATATTGAGGCTACCATAAGAGGGAGTTGGGTATATAGTTTACTATGATGCATCGGGGACCAGACTTGGGTGTGTCCTAATGTAGGAGAGAGCAGTGATCACCTATGGCTCATAGAATCTGAGACAGCAAGAGAAGAACTACGCTACCCACGACCTAGAGTTAGCAGCAGTAGTCTTCGCCTTGAAGATGTGGTGACATTACTTGATGGGATAATGTTTTATAGTCTACTCTGATCACAAGAGTCTCAGGTATATCTTCTCTCAGAAGGTCTTGAACCTGATATAGCGGTGATGGCTAGAGTTCCTTCAAGACTATGAATTTGAGATAGTCTATACTTCTGGGAAGGGGAACGTGATAGCAGATGCACTCAGCAAGAGGTCTGGTCGGTAGTTGCTGAGTGAGGCGACAGAGCAGCTAGCTGCGTTGCAGATATCCTTCATGAATAGAGATGGAGAAACATACCTCTAGTCTATGACAGTCACTCCTCCACTCCTTCAGCGAGTCAGGGAGGCATAGCTTTGAGACACTGACTGTGAGACTCGACGTGCTCATATATCCTCAGGATAGGCACCTGATGGATTTTCTGAAGGTGGGGAGAATGTCATCCTCTTTAGAGGATGTACCATGGTACTGGTGGCACTACGGGAGGAGGTTTTGAGGGAGTTCCATATATCCCCTCTGACAGTACATCTTGGTGTGGCGAAGATGTATCAGGACCTCCGACGTCAGTACTGGTTTCCAGGAATGAAGAAGGCGGTGGCAGAGTTTGTTTCACGATGCCTCACTTGTCAGCAAGTGAAGGTCGAGCATCAGGTTCCAGTAGGCTTAGCTCAGCCACTAGAGGTGCCGGAGTGGAAGTGGGATGGGTTCTCTATGAACTTTGTGATAGGGCTTCCACGTACATCCAGGGGACATGATTCCATTTGGTTGATCATTGACTGACTCACCAAGCCGGCCTACTTCCTACATATCCAAGAGTAGGGAGCAGTAAAGGGCTTGGGATGCCTCTACATTCAGGAGATTGTGCGACTCTATGGGGTGCCATCGATGATCATCTCTGACCGTGACACACGTTTTACATCCCAGTTGTGGAAGGGGTTACAAGAGGCATTCGGGACTCAGCTACGTTTGAGAACTGCCTTTCATCCTTAGATGGGTGGTCAGATGGAGTGGACCATTCAGACGCTAGAGGACATCTTCATGCATGCGTCCTAGATTTTGGTTGCAGTTGAGAGGATCACTTTCCCTTGGTGGAGTTCGCATACAATAATAGTTATCACTCCACCATCAGTATGACACCATTTCAGAGTCATAACTAACCACTCTAAAATCTAGGACACAAGAGCGTAACATGTCCTCAGGAGTCTAGATGGTCCACTCTACCTGACCATCTGTCTGAGGATGAAAAGCAGTTCTAAGGCATAGCTGAGAACCGAAATCATGCTGGAGACCTCTCCACACCTTAGAGGTGAAATGAGGATCTTGATCAGAAATGATCGTCCGTGGGACTCCATGAAATCTCACCACCTCCTCCAGATATTACCTCGACAAAACTTCCACTGAGCTTGACTCCTTGATTGCTATGAAGTGGGATGATTTTTTTAAACGATCCACTACCACCCAAATAGTGTCATGTCCTCCCTGAGCTCAAGGTAAAACAGTAACAAAGTCCATTGAGATTTCCTCCCACTTCCATTGAGGAACATCTAACTGCTGGAGAAGACTACCAAGAACACAGTGTTCGGCCTCCACCTTCTGGCAGACCAAACATCAAGACACAAACTCCACAACCGCATGCTTCAGCCCAGGCCACCGAAACTGACTCTTCAAGGCTCGGTACATCTTTTTCATTCCAGGATGCACCGCTAAAGGCAAACTATGGAACTCTCTGAGAACCATCTCATGCATGGTTAAAGGAACAAAAATCCTTTCGTGATACAACACTCAGTGTTGTTCTTCCTCATACCAACCGTCATGGGCCTCACCACAAAAAAACTCGGTCTCTTCAGACCTCCACCTCTAGATCCCCCAATTGGGACACTTCCATATCAAGATGTAATGCTGCCAGTTCTTCCATAACTCTCCAAGAATCACCAGATTCATGCACTACATCACTACGTGACTTCTGACTCAGCGCATCAGCTACAACATTCCCCTTTCCAGGTGTATACGATATTTCTAAGTCATATTCCTATAAGAACTCCATCCACTAACACTGTCGTAAGTTCAAGTCATGCTGGGAGAAAACATACCTCAAACTCTTATGATTAGTGAAAACCACAAATCACTCGCCAATGAGATAATGTCTCCACAACTTCAGAGCAAACACCATGGCTACCAACTCAATATCATGGGTGGCATAGTTACGTTCATGGGGATGAAACTATCGAGACCCATAAAAACTATTGATCTCAACCTAATCCCAGATGTGAAGCATCGTAGAAAACATCAAATTGAACTCCCTTTGCTGGAAGACAAAGAACTGGAGTACTTAATAACTTCTCCTTTAGATACTCGAAAGCTGCCTGAAATTGATCAGTCCATATGAATGCCTGATACTTCTTAGTCAAAGTCATCATAAGAGTTGTAACTTGAGATAAATTGGCTACAAACCTCCTATAATAGCCTGCGAGACCAAGGAAACTTCGCACCTCTGACACTATCTTGGGGGATGACCAAGACACAACTGCTTCTATCTTTGATGGATCCACAGCTAATCCCTGTTGGGACACAACATTACCCAAGAAACAGACTTCTCGATCCCAAAAATCACACTTCGACAACTTCCCAAACAGCTAATGTTGACGAAGAACTCCCAAAACTGTGTGTAGATGCTATGGATGCTCCTCCTCAGACGTAGAGTACACAAGGATGTCATCAATGAAAACCACCACAAACTTGTACAGGAACTCATGGAACATAGCATTCATCAATCCCATAAACACAGTTGGAGAACTTTTCATGCCGAACAACATTAAAACGAACTAATAATGACCATGACAACAACGAAAAGCAATCTTCGAGATATCCTCATTCTTCACACGCATCTGATGATATCCTAACCGCAAGTCGATCTTTGAGAACTAACTTGCACCCTTAAATTGATCGAATAAATCATCAATACATGGAATAGGATAGCGATTCTTCATTGTCACTTTGTTTAAGCGACAATAATCGACACACAACCACAAACTTCCATCAGTCTTCTTTATGAACAAAATGGGTGCACCCCATGGTGACACACTCGGCCGAACAAAACTGCACTGTAACAGACCATAAAGCAGTATACGTAGCTCTCATAACTCATAAGGTGCCATCCTATATGGATACATAGAGATAGGATACACTCTTGGTTGTATCTTGATCCCAAACTCGATCTCTCATTGAGGGGGTAATGCTACAACCTCTTCTAGAAAGACATCAGGGTACTCTTCTATAAACCTAGGAAATGATAACTACTAATCCTCTGAATAACTCAGCATCATCTCATCAATCATGGATGATAAGGACGGAACACGCCTCTGACCCATATGAGGGTCTTTCTCGCCAACGAACACCACTGGCTCTCCATCCGCATCGAAGAACACAACCTGTCTCCTGAAGCAATCCACGATAGCTTACACCGAATACAAACAATCCATGCCGAGGATGACATAATATGGTTGTATTTGTAAACATAGGAAATCTTCCCAAGAGCAATACTGCCCCAACACTAGCTCAAAGTCTCTACATACTTCAAACAAGTCAGCTTGGCCTCCAACTGGCGTAGTCAACGCCAAGGTCACTGGAAGCCTCTCTACCTCAAGTCCCAAAACATGGAAAAGGGTAGGTGATATGAAGGAGTGTGTCTCTCCTTAATCAAACAAGACATACAACAAGGTAGAAAACAAGAAAAGGGTGCCTCGAACGACGTCTGGATCACCTGGAGCTGGTAACGCTAAAACATGAAGCTGACCACAACCTCCTCCATAACCTCTCTGACCCTGATGATGACCACCACCACAGCCACGCTCTGCTCTTTGAGGACAGGGAGCGTCATGAGGTTGTCCTCTATATACCACATCTACCCTCTACTGATCTAAATCTAGTGAAATCTACTAATGTTGCCTTGGCTGGAACTACCTCAATGGAGGAACCTAGAGTGGAACACCTGGTGCACGATGACTACTCTGAAAGGTCGGGTAATCTCACTATTGATGACCTTGACCACCACAAGAAAAAAGCACCTGATCCCTTAGAATTGTCCTGAGAGCTTATACCCCCAGAGAAACAGAATGTTGAGGGCTGGGATCTACCCCCGGCTGAACAGAAACTCTTATGCCCTAAAAACCAGGAACCCCATACCACAACTCTGCTTCGTGAGGAATCATGATGAATCCCCTCTCGTGATGATCTGGTTCTGTCCAATGTCCTCTCGATGACCTATTCCCTCACCATCACCTCAAGACATGTCTTCAACATAAATGGGGTGACCTGGCGTTGGATCTCTGGATGCAAAGCCTCCTCGAAATGCCTCACCCTGGCCTCATCATATGACAACAGGTCCGAAGCATATCGTAAAAGGTTCCTGAAATGGATTTTAAACTCTCACACACTGGGGCTCTTCTGTCAAAGGTTAATAAGCTCTTAGTGACTGGATTCCTTAACGGTCAAAGAAAGAAACTCGACTTTAAACTTGTCTCAAAACTCCTCCCATGAGATTGTTGACTCCTCATGGTCCCTGAGGAAAAAAAATCACCACTTCCTCGCTGATCCATGTAGCATCATCACAACCAAGGACACCCAGTGCTCCTTCTGAGTATAGATCGAACTAAATCCTATCTCGACATCCTCCAACCAGTCTTTCGTGACTGCATCTAAAACGGAGCTCTTGTACTTCTTCAAAATCTGGCGCTAAAACTCTCGGAATGTCCTCCTCCAATTTTCGTCGTTGTCAACATCTACTCGGTGGTGATTTGTTGGCACAGACTGCTGGACATCTTCTATGCAATATTGATGAGGACATCGACCTAAAGACATACCTGCAAAATAAAAAATAGTTAAAGCTCCTAAACCTGGAATATGGAAGACTCGGTATTAATTAATTTATTGTTTTCTTTTATTCATTTTAGTTTAACCTATCCCAAGGTCTATCTATTTAAACATAGGAACACAGAAGAATGATGCATGATCCTTTCCTTGGTCTCTACCCTGCAACTAGTATCACCTCATTTAGTATCCATTGTAAACTTAAAGGTTCTTACATTATATCATAGGGGGGCCTAAATGCCTATGTCTTAGCCAGTCTCTAATGTTTACATCACTTTCTAAACTTGACTAACATTGTTTCCCTACCAACCCATGAAACCACACCTGTGCCTAACTCCAAACTCCATCCTATCCCTCAACTAGACCTCTGACAACACTCTGTCACAACCCCCTCCCCACAAAGTGTACCCATCTTGGGCCGGCAATGTGAGAAGGGAGATAATGACCCCCGAGTCCCGCCTCCAGTAGGCCCCGGGTTGTCGACTAGCACTGAGGGTATAGTAAACACACAGATGGGAGGCATTACCCTCTAAGATAACACATGCGAAAGAGAGAGATAAGATAGATACCAACCAACTCCAACTCAGAAAACAATATAAATGATATCCCAAGTACACATATGTAATGTTATGAAAAACTACTACAACTGAAAGGGGAAGACTGCAAGTACCCAAAAGAAAATAAAAACAACAAAAACCACGAAGCCCAAACAGGTCCTGCAACCCCAAGCTAGTAGAAACCAGCCTGATCTCTAGCCTTCTCCAAATGACCTTAAAAAAAGTTTATATATACATAGGGTGAGTATAACAGTATACTCAGTAGGATCCTCCCCAGAGCCTCTCGTGCAAAAGTAAAGAAAGCATGCTAAAGCACAGTGAACAACAAGTGAAACTAACTCGTCACCTAAACAGGTATACTAATTTCCCAGCCTCACCATATATAATCTCACCAAGTATCGCTTACAAGAGTATATAATATAATAAATAATATCAAGGGTACCCCGCTACTACTTCCTCACTAGTTTGTCGCTTTTCCCCAACGTCGCACGTCCTAAGCATCTCTCTCCAAAAAGGCTTGCCCGCAGACACCTGGGTGAAGCACCACAGCATGAACCTCATGCAACAAAACCACCACATCCATGTAAGAAAGGTAACCTGGTAGTTTCTGGGAGCCACCATAGCTCACATAACGTGTATCATACATTGGGTATTAAACCTCAAGCCATTATATCCCATACACCGAGTAAGGATCCTCAAGCCATCATAGCCTATACACGTTACACCTATAGTAGTCCATAAAAACCTATATCCAGAATATATGTGTGTGAATTACCATAATCCATTACAGACCTCCACACATATATATGGGGAAAACTAACCGTTGTGCCTACCGGCACAAGTAACTACCAAGAGAAGAGAGTAGGGCCAAAGGGGGTAGTCATCCATCCATCCTCTCACCTGAATGTTGGAAAAAACACCCCCCCCCCATGGCTCAGAATCCCCGGGGTGGTATTTTCCCTAACTAATGGGGTGGAGTAGTGTATAGAAACACAAAACATACAGAATATACTATAGCTCACAACCACACTATGGTCATAACCTAGTCTTAGACACAACTTCAACTAACGTATCTCGGACTCCCGACTTCCACTTCTAAGACTAGGTATCCTATAAGCCCACAACCATTTAAAAAGTTTAATTACATTACTTCATTCCCTTTTTATCAGTTGCACTTTACGTTAATTAATTCTTTAAACATTAATTAACTATTAAAAATTCCACATTAAATTTCATTAGAATCACACCCAAAGCCCACTGTCCCTTTTAATTGTAACCTCGGCATTTCGTCCCAGCAAGATCCAACCCCCTGGGTTAACATCATTTATTCAATAATTTATTAACAACATTATTACTTTCCCATATTCCTAGGCATTCTAGAAAAACATTCTAAGCCACTAAACACAAGGGGGCTCAACTCGGTGAGTAGATGAACTACCTGTCAAGTCTTTGCCACCTATAGAAAGAGAATAGACCCATCCTCCCTCAAGAAGCTAAACACGAAAAGCACGTGGAATAACCCATGTGTCTTCGCCCCTTTTTGGAAGGAGGGTAAGCAAACCAGCTACCTTGAGCAGTGGGGAAAGTAAAGAGGATAAACAACCAACAAGAATCAGCAAGCATCCAAACATTCACATCCAACCCATTTCATCATCCTCGGTGTCCTCCCCGACACCCACATGCATAAACCGATGCATCTCACCACTCTAGGCATCAAATTATTCCACAACTAATAGGCCTCCATGCCCCCACATATCACAATAGCCATCTAGGCTCACATCACAACACAAACAACAGTAAAAAAACATCATATCAATTGGGATCTTAGACCTTAACAAGAAAGAGGGAACTCATAACCCTACAAGGAATTATCTTTTATCAAATAACCAATTCTTTAATCCATCTTGAATTAACTGATTTATTATTCGCAGGTTCCAACTATGAGAACCCTAAACAGTAAGCTATCACAAATTGATTGAACATGCTTACTACATCAATTTGATTAACATCAAATTACAACAACAAAAATCAGATTCATTCACATGCCTCTTTATCTTTATCCAAACAATTATCAATTAATTCAGGCTTTACGTTCTTTACCAATTTCCATCAAGAACGAAAAGCTAAACAAAGAAAGCATAGATATCACACTATCTAGCAAAACAAGAGGCAATAAAATATGATCGATGTCAATTTATTTATCTGGTTGAAATATTTATTATGTCAACTTCATTGTGATCAAGTGGGATAAAACATGCTAAATATACAATTTCATGTAAAAGAAAAGAGAAGCAAGGAATCCCCAACATCAAATGGTTCTTGACGTTCTTTATACGAGAAAAAGGCACACAATGGGTTACGATCTCCTCCTCTTATGACAATTGCATCCACCTGAGGATACATAGACACCACCACACTGGTCAACACCCAAGAAAAGCCCATTAGGAATATGGAGATAACATTCCATAAAAGGGAAAGGAGAAACATAAGGAGATGAACCCAAAATAATGACGATAGGTCATACCTTATATCGAAGATTGATCGATACTGCTTGGTTTCATCAAAAACAGAGAGGAACCAATCCAAGGAGGAAAGCTTGATCGCACAACTCCTACAAAAATGAATGGAAGGTTCGAGCATCTCACACCTGAGAACAAGGAAGAAGAACTAGGGAGGATGATATCTCATCCCTTTAGAAGATTTAATGGAGCAACGGTTTAAGATACACTGAATTTTCCATTAAAAGCGGATCGCATTAAACCACACAGTTTGACCAAGTAAAAGCATCCTGAGGCTTAGGAAAAATTAATATAAGAGTTATGGCCTTTGAATCAGCCTTAGAGTCCTTAAAACAAGGTTTTAAGTGCATTTTACATTAAAGGAAATGTCAAAGGGGAAAAACTATCTAGAAACGTTGTTCTTGAACACAAAATTTAATAAAGGAAATAGAGGCTATCGTTGGACCTCACCATTCTGGAAACACTGTTTATGAACTCAAAATTTGGCAAAGGAAATAGAGGTTACCATTGGACCTCACCGTTCTGGAAACACTGTTCATGAACTCAAAATTTGTCAAAGGAAATAGAGGCTACTGTTGGACATCACCGTTCTAGAAACACTGTTCATGAACTCAAAATTTGGAAAAGGAAATAGAGGCTACCGTTGGACCTCACCATTCTGGAAACACTGTTCATGAACTCAAAATTTGGCAAATAAAATAGAGGCTACCGTTGGACCTCACCGTTCTAGAAACACTGTTCATGAACTCAAAATTTGGAAAATGAAATAGTGGCTACCGTTGAACCTCACCGTTCTGGGAACACTGTTCATGAACTCAAAATTTGGAAAAGGAAATAGAGGCTACCGTTGAACCTCACTGTTCTGGAAACACTGTTCACATAAGTTTACCGTTGCACTGTTTACATAAGCCCAGCAATGACACTGTTCACATAAGGTTACCGTTGCACTGTTCACATAAGGCTAACGATGACACTGTTCACATAAGGTTACCATTGCACTGTTCACATAAGGCTACCGATTACTCTATTCACATAAGGTTATCGTTGCACTATTCACATAAGGCTACCGATGACAGTGTTCACATGAGGTTACCGTTGCACTGTTCACATAAGGCTACTGATGACACTGTTCACATAAGGTTACCGTTGCACTGTTCACATAAGGATACCGATGACACTGTTCACATAAGGTTACCGTTGCACTATTCACATAAGGGTAACGATGACACTGCTCACATAAGGTTACCATTGCACTGTTCACATAAGGCTACCAATGAATTAGCAATGTATGATTTTTATAATAATTGTTTGATTTTCAAAGAGATGATTTTTTTCTTGTTTTGAAGTAAATGGTAATTTTTTGTTGAGCTATGCACACCAAGTTTTCAATAAATTGTCGGGTTGGATTTGACAAGTGGGTTATGATTTTTAAAGCATGGTTTGGCTTTGTAAATGTGTTTGCAGCATTTGAGATGATGGTTTTGGTTTCTTGAATGGGTTTTCACAGTGGTTTTGGATTTAAAAGAGGTGTGTGTTTTGGCTTATGAAAATGGGTTAACATGTGAAGGAAATATGTTGGTATCCTTTTTGGAAACAAGTGATTTCTTGATGGTGTGTGGCCCGTTTGGCATTTTAATGAAAATGGCTTCGGTTTTCAAATGTGGTGTGAGTGCTTAAATGGAATTTTCTAAATTTTTTGAGATGAAAAATGGTGTGTTTGCACCTTTTTGAAAAGGTGGATTTGGCTCTTTGAAAATGGGTGGTTTCTTGAAGGGTCTTTTGAGGTCTGTTTGGTGCTTTTGTGAAAATGATCGTCTTGAAAACTCTCCTTGGATAATCATTTTGTCTTGGTTATGTTGAATGTTGTGGGAGGTACACACTGAGAGACTCCCTTATGTTTGGATGGTTGAAATACAAGAGATTGTTCGTTGGGGTCTTTCGGGAGTGACTTGTTGTGTGAGTTGCTTGTATATGATGTATGTGCATGTGATTAGATACTTGTTTGGCATTGTTGACTCACCCCCACTTTAGTATTGACATGAGAACCTGATATAACTAGTGGATTTTCAGGGGGCGGTTACTGCACTAGCATAGGATTTTGCTCTGACTAGTGGCACATACAAGAGGATCTGTTTTGTTTTTATTGCTATGAGATATTGCCCCTCGATCAGACCAGGTAGGGTGTGATCGAGCGTGTGCGCGGGAACGATGTTATCAGGCGAGGCATGCCTACTGGATGAGTCAGCGTGTATATTATGTTCTAGATTATTCCCCTAAGCTCCTAGGTTCCCCCATGTTCTTCGACACTTAGTTATCTACAATAGATGATTGATAAGCATTTGTAGGTTGGTTACTCTTGCAAGCTATTTTCCCATCGCCCTTGTTATGTGATCGTTGTTGTTGTTTCCTCGCATGATGTACTTCTTTGTTAAAAGTGATGGGTTGGCTTTCAAAGGTTTATGGAAAATGTTTTGGAAATGTTTTATACTTCCTTTCCCCCTTTTTAAACAAAACATCATCCTTTTCTTCTTGAAAATGTTAATGTCTGCTTCTTGGAAAAGAATCCGGATTTGAATGGAAAAAAGGCAATGGACTGTGCTTTGTTTTAAAGTGAAAATGTGTGAAAAGCCTAGTTTTATATATTGTATTTCAAACATGGAATTGATGTATCTTTTATTTAAAGAAAATGCATTGGGAATAGATTTGTTCGGGCATGACTACTGAGTTTCAACACCGACACCTATAGTTCTTTCTTGTTTTTAGCATTTGGTGCAAGTTTCAGCTTGGTTTCCATCGTTGTGGACGATGATTGGTTTTGGTATCGGAGAGTGACCCTCGAGGTCACATGGAGACGTTGTGGTCTTCAGGGTCAAATTGGGTTTTGTTGTTCAACTTTGGTTGTATTTTAAGTTTTTGTACAAATGATGTTCGGTTAAGATATTTGTTTCTATTGGGACGCTCTGTTTGTTTCTGTTGTTTTATTTATTTATGTTGGGCGAAATCGTTCTCTTTGTATCTCTGTTGATGCCCTGAGACTAGCTGCCAGTTCGGGAGGATCGAGAACGCCTATCGGGTCTTGTTTCAGGTGGATTCGGGTGACTGGTTCAGGATCGACTCAGATTGGTTCGTGACAATCAATATATTCACAACATGTCTTTTAATTCCTTTATCGATGATATTCTTTATTTATTCTATATTTTTATTTTACGATATTGATATTGATTTATAAAGAGGCAATGAAGAACCATTAATTGTCACCTCTAGTTTAGATTAAAATGAAATGCGGTTTCAATTGAAAATTCATAATCTTTTTGAACCTTTATTGTTTTTTTTATCGTTTTTTTATTTCAACCTGACATTAATTGTCATCGATCGTCATTTTTCCATTTATAAATTGTGAACTGTGCTACCTCTACTTCGTATTCATCACAAATGACACGCGGCCACAGTCCAATCCAGCAAGGCCCGCCCGACAAGCCTCTACTGCAACCTGCCGCCCTCTCCTCTTCCTATCTCCGCAGCCGCTCCCAGCCTTGCCTCCACTGCGGCGTCTCCCCGCCTCCCCGTCCACCTCATCGTTCGATTGAAGCTTGGTGGTCGCCTGGAACCAGGTCCAGGTCCCAGCACGTACCACTAGCCACGACCCACTCTCCAGCTTATTCACTAGCCAACTGTTGTAGTTGCCGACCGTGGAGGTCCTCTTTCTAGCTCTTGAAACGGTGCAGCACCTGTCAACCAGTTCAGCAGAGTTGCATCTTCTAGTTCTCCAGACGCGGACCAGCCTCTGCCCAGTCGATTGAGTGAAGCCCCAGCCGCCCCAAGTGGCTACCGCTGTGTGGCGATCGGGTTATTTTTTCACTTAGTTTTTTATCTTATTGTATATACGGGGAAGGGCAACATTTTGAAGACATGCCTTGGGCAATGATATTCCCCGGGCCGGCCCTGCAATCCAGTATACAATGGCCAGCTGGTTATCTAGAATCATGTTTCCAATCTCAACTCTCGCAGGTTCCTCAATTAATTTCTAGTGATTTCTCTCAGCATTTATTAATTTTAGTACTGTAATCTTACCGTGGATTCCTGGTGCAGCATCTGCGGCACCGGCACCGCAACCATCATTTTAAGCCGCGTTCTTCGTCACCCGTGAACGGGTGCAGCAGGGACCCGACATCGCCAACGGGCACGATCCAGACCCAAACCTTGTCACCCGTTCCTACCCTTGCATTGGCGGTCGACCGCCTTCGCTCAGCAGTTTTGGAGCTCAGGTCCCATCTCCCGCCGTGTGACTCGGGAATCATCCGTCTTCAGGTAGTCGATGCCCTGTGCTCTTATTCTTCTTCTTTTCATTCTTAGTTTTGATGTTCTAAATCCCCGAAACATGGAAGATGTTTAGTGGCTGATTCCTTTGGGTTTTAAGGTCCCAATAGAGCAGCAAATTGAGGCAATAGACTGGCTTCTATCCCAGGGCGATGTGCTTCCCCGCTGCTTCTTCTCTAGCAGAACCTCTGGTGGCAGTTCTAATCTTTCACCTATCCACTCCACCAACGGGAGTCCCCTCAATTCAGGAAGCCCTTGTTTTCTTAGTGTCGCGGGCATTGGCTCTGCTGTCTTTTTCCGGGAATTCCATCCTTTTGGGTATGATGATTGGAGGTCGATTAAGAGGTATGAACTCCTCTTCATTTTGACATTTACCAGATCTTATGGTTTGTGTAAGGATTCATTTCAATTGCTAAATGGATTGCTGTTTTTGGCATTGCTGAAGAAATCCTTAGCCGAATTCATGATGAAACAGTAACTGAAAGAAGTGTGAATCCTAAAACTGTATTTCTTTATATCGTCCCTTTTTTCATTTCAATGCACTTTATATTAAACTGCACCCTTCATTTACACTTTATCACAATTGAAGGTTCCTTTCGAAGAGCTGCCCCTTGATTCGTGCTTATGGGGCTATTCGCTTCGATCCAAGGACTACCACTTCTCATGAATGGGAGGCATTTGGGTTTTTTTACTTCATGATTCCACTGGTAGATCAATGAGATTTCTTTTTTTATATTGCCTTGGCAAATGAATAGAGAGTCTTAGTGCAGGTTGCTAAATGGTAGGTTGAGTTTGATGAGCTTGAAGGGAGTTCAATACTCGCTGTGACAATTGCATGGGACAACACACTTTCGAGGACTTGGATGGAGGCAATTGAAGCACTTAAAGCTACCATTCATAAGGTTTAGAATAACCCGGTTCATCGTAAATTGGATTCTCCATCTTTAAGTTAAAATTTAGATGGTTAGTGTTATTTTGATATCCACGATGCAGATATCTTCTGTAGTTATGAAGTTTGAGAAACAAGGTCCTAAGACGCTGATCCTTAGCAATAATCATATTCCCAATAAGAAATCATGGCATCTATCTGTTAAGAAAGCCTTGCAGTTAATAAATGGTAGCAACACGCCACTTAAAAAGGTAACGGGCTTCTTGTTTGCTTTTAACATTGCATGTTCGTCAATCATGAATTTTTTTTCAAGTTCGATTCCTTATTTGATTTAATAATCACATTTTAAGCTATAATATACCATTTGCTACTGGTATTGACATTACACACGCCTTGAAAAATTAGGTCGTTCTGGCCCGTAGAAGCAGGTTTCTGACTTCAACTGATATCGACCCTCTCAAATTGTTAGCCTGTTTCCAGGTAATAATTTTATTCAATGAAAAAATATTTCTTATTGAAAATTTGTAGTTTGCATAGAAAGTGAAGTGGCTAATTTGTTTTAGGTTGAAGGAGAAAATGCTTATCAATTTTGTCTTCAACCTCCAGACTCGCCTGCTTTCATTGGTAATACGGTAGGTTCAGTAATATATATGTAATCATAGACAAAATTAATTGTAACTGAGATTCTATTACTCTGAATAGCCAGAGCAGCTATTTCACCGGAAGTCCCTGAGCATTCAAAGTGAAGCTTTAGCTGGAACACGTGCTAGAGGCGGATCAAAAGGTGCAGATCTTCAAATAGAACTTGATTTACTTTCCAGGTTTGCTTTGATGCTCTGAATTGTATAAAAGCATTCATGGTGATATTGTAGCATCCAGTGTTGTAATTATTGCTGTCTTTTTGAGGGGAGTGATTTCATGTCATGAAATCGTTTCCATTGTTTATTATGCAGTCCAAAGGACGATCTTGAATTTACAATAGTAAGGGAGAGTATGAAAAGTAAACTAGAGGTGAGTTTCCAGAACTCCTTTTCTTAGTATTTTACATTTCTTTTGTTATTTCTGTATATTGGGACTTTTATTGACTTTGATCATCTTTGTTTGGGGTCCTTGTTTAACATTGACTGCCATGGATGGCTCCACATTTTTCAATTCATTATATTTTATGCAGGGTATCTGTAGCAGGGTATTGGTTGAACCAAGCAAAGCGATTAGAAAGCTATCACGAGTCCAACATCTATACGCTCAAATGGCTGGCAAGTTGAGAAGTGAAGATGATGAGGTAAGGCTCCGTTCGACAACACTCATTGAAAACTGCTTATATCACTTATTGCTTCTATTTAAGTGTTTCCAGGTTGCTTATTGAGAAAGTGTTTTTCTGAAATTCAAGTGCATGTGTTTTTTCAGTCACAAAACGAACCGTATTTATTTTTTCAGATTTATTATTGTAAGTTTTATGTGCAGTTTTCAGTAGCTGTTATCAATGAACGGTGAAACCTCTATCAAATAATGAAGCTTATTCTGTGCTCCTTGTAGCTCTTTCACCAGTTTTGTAATGATTTTGATGTTTTTCCCTCTTAACAATCCAAAAAAAAAAAAAAAAAAGTTTTCCCTTTCTGTAGCCTTCTTGTGAATTGCTTTATATTGCTAACTAATGGAACATTGAATTCCTTTTTCCATTTCATCTTCTTGTTAATTGGCTTTCTTCATTTCCTGCAGTTTTCCATCTTATCTTCCCTTCATCCAAGCCCAGCTGTTTGTGGGTTCCCTACTGAAGATGCAAGGTTATTAATTGCAGAAACTGGTAAATTGGCAGCACTGTGTTTCTTCTCCTCTGGGTTCAACTGATGAAATGCAATCATTCCTACCGAATAATTCATTTCTCATTTTCCACTTCGACTTCCACTTTCTTCATTTCCATAATACAAAACGGACTGTGAATTTGTGCGTGTTATATATTACATATATATATATATTTCACTCATTAAATATAAAAGGTGTCCCACTTGGAAAGTGGAAAAGGAATGATATTGAGGAGATTCTTTAAAAGATGTGGGTGAAACCCCATATTGGAAATGGAGAATAGATTCCCATGTCCAGTCCTCTATAAATAAAGTTTTTAATCTGTCAGTGTTATGCTTCCTAGCTCATGCACTTGTGCCCTGAAAATCTCCCCCCCCCCCCTTTTGTAGAATGTTTTGACAGAGGCATGTATTCTGGCCCCATTGGCTGGTTTGGAGGTGGTGAGAGTGAGTTTGCTGTTGGGATCAGGTCCGCCCTGGTGGAAAAGGTTGTTTAAAAATCAGGGTAATGATACTTTGACATCAAAAGTTGACAGCCCCATCAACACCTGCATTGTAACCACACAACATTTAATTGGCTGGGACATGTTTGTGACAAGAATTTGCATAAATTTTGTGTGGTTTTGATGGTGCTGTTTTTGTTATTATAAATGTTAGTTATAGTTAACATGATATTCTGTTATTTGCATATGTTTTGTTATTACAAAAACCATACAAGCCTCACATTTATTATTATGAAGGGGTGTCAACTTTTGGTGTGAAAGTATCATTATCCTAAAAATTAACTGTCATGTGCTATTATCATTCTACTGATGTGTCAAGTTACATGAGAAATAGTCCATTGAGCAAGTTCAATGCCAGGATTTGGGTGCACTGGTATATGCTGGGACTGGGATAGTGGAGGGGAGCAACGCATCTTCTGAGTGGGAGGAACTCGAACTCAAGACATCGCAGGTTTCAACTCTTTCTATTGCATGTGTGTTTGTTGTGAAGCATTTGTGTGGGCAAGTGTGTTCATGGACTTGTGCATTTTTCTATTTGCTGTAGTTCACCAAGTTGATCAACATGATGCGCCCTTCTCCACCACTTGTGCACTCAAGATCATCCACCAATCCAGTCATTTGGGACAGCTGGTAGGTGAACTGTTAATATTGATAAACTTCACAAGTTCCAAACACGCCGGGAGTGTCACATTAATGTGTTGAATCATACTTCTGTTCATGTCCTGTGTTTATGCTGCAAACGTTCCACCAGCCGAACCCGGATTACGCCTCCCTAATGTGAAGATGATACTGCTTGATGTTTGGTTCCTTTTAAAGGTATGTTTTATTCTGTCTCAATGCGCTCAATTCATATTCACGAAGAGAGCTTTCTATTTGCATGGTTTGTCCACATTGGGCACCAATGGATGTTAGTTACCATTGTTGAATTACTGGCCTTGCAATTTGCGAAGGCTTGTTGTGGCATCCCAGATTTCAATGAAAATTTTTATGAGTATTTGTTCTTGAATTAAATATGTAAATGTTAAATTCATTTCCTAGTTTTTGTTTTTATTAATCAAGAATTTATGAAGATTTTTATGAGTATTTGTTCTATTTGCATGGTTTGTCCACATTGGGCACCAATGGATGTTTAGCTACCATTGTTGAATTGGTGATCTTGCAATTTGGAAAGGCTTGTTGTGGCATCCCAGATTTTCAATGAAAATTTTTGAGCATTTGTTCTTAAATTAAATATGTAAATGTTAAATCCAGTTCTTTGTTTTTGTTTTTATTAATCAGGAATTTGTGAACATATCTATCATCCAATTTGTTCTATTTGCATGGTTTGTCCACATTGGGCACCAATGGATGTTTAGCTACCATTGTTGAATTGGTGATCTTGCAATTTGGAAAGGCTTGTTGTGGCATCCCAGATTTTCAATGAAAATTTTTGAGCATTTGTTCTTAAATTAAATATGTAAATGTTAAATCCAGTTCTTTGTTTTTGTTTTTATTAATCAGGAATTTGTGAACATATCTATCATCCAATTTGTTTCCTTATATATTTTCCCACTATAATGGAATTTTATTTATTAAAATGTTTTTTTTTCATTCGGGAATCCCGCAGTCCGATCCGAGCAACTGCCGCTTTCGATGAGGCCATGGGGCTCGAACACATGACCAAAGGACGACAAAGACATAGCGGCTACCACTAGCTTATGTGCTGCCCTACATCCATCTTCCACCATTTATATATATATATATATATATATATATATATATATATATATATATATACTTTTATCTTTTATTATATTCTTGATTCTTTTTAAATATATGGTTTTATTTGATAAGTGCATTACTTTTAATAGTTTTATTTTCACATCATCTTGGTAATTAATTCAGTGTAATTTAATAGTTAACAAAGTATGATACATGTTTTCATGATCATAAAATTATAACATATAACCATTGGAGCTACTCATGTGGTATTTTATGTGCAACATGTGATGAAATAAACGGACAAATGTAATTTATACACTAAAATAATACTTTATTTACAAAGTAATTAATTTAATTTCTAAATGTTTTTTTTATCTTATTCTATGTATGTGTTTTATTACTTTAAAAGTTTTTAAAAGGTTATGTAACATGTTTCATAATAAAAATTCAACAGTGTTTTATTTCATTAATCATTAAAAATACATTTACTGACAATTATAGCTAATAAAATACCCATTATTACAACCGATAGATGACCATAAATAAATAAAACGAGTATAGGAAAATCCAGATCATTGTGGTTTCGTAGGATTATCATGTTCATGAACAACATTGTAAAAAAGAAACACAATATTAGTAATCCAATCAATATTTTCAAAAATAAGGAATATTGAACCTTGAAAGTAATTGTACCAAATGATAAAAGATATTTATAGGACCTATGAAATTAATGTGACTGTTGAAATAATAAATTGATCGTTGGAAAATAGACGTTATAAAAACTAGCATTTTTCATTAAATTTTTTTATCATATTTATAAAATTATTTTAATAAAAGGAATATCATTTTTGGAAACACATCGAATTTAGCTTAGGATGAATTTTTGGATTTTTTTTTGAAAATGTTGATTTTTGGGGTGAAAAGTGAAAACATTGTTTTTCTTACAAACTGTAACATTTATGACCCAATCATTGTATGATCATAACTTAAGATTTATGAAGCCTTTTTATTGATAAAAAAAATGCATTTATAGATTAATACAATGCATTTAAAAATATTAAGCTACATTTATAAACCTACGTTTGATATTTTGAAATCTAAGTTCTATTTTTTCTAAAAACTGTTTTTATTCATTATAAATTTATTATTTTAGAATTCATTTTTTTTTTCACTTTTAGAGATTTAATCGGTAAAATGGATTTCATATTTAGAATCGGAAGCTCCAAATTAGGTAATAAGGGTAATTTTATTTTTAAGCACAAAAAGAAGTTATCGAGGTAAAAAGTGAGTTATCACGAGAAATGTAAAATAATGTAAAAGGTTAAAATTAAAGAGTAAAGACATAAAATACCTAAAAACTACACCATTAAATTGTCGGAGTGGTCTGGCCAAATTTGTTTGGATGAAGTTGAGCCAAATGCTTGCAGCCCAGACTGTACCCAGACTGCAACTCTCGCGGTTTGACCTCTGCGATGAGGTCACTGGGGGTTGCAGGGGCATCACACCCCCTGCTATGGGGGTTCGGGGGCTGAACTGTAACGACCCGAAATTTTGAATAAATCTTGTTTCCTAATTTTATGTGTTATTTTATTTTTATACTCAACAAAAATGTTTCATTTAATAACATGAGTATAATTAAAATGAGACCGTTGGGTTTTGACTGTTATATGACCATTGATCAATATGACCGCTGGAAACTAAACGTTTTGATTATTGTCTCTAAATACAAGTAATCTTGGTTAATTATTATAGAAAGAAGATTCGATGGCCTCACCCAGTAGTCTTGGACCGATCGAAGCCCATCTAACAGAACTTGTGAAGGAGGTAGCACCACAGAGCTTTGCTCTGGACCAAACCCAAGCCGAACTTCATCGTGTGAAGCTAGAACGGAATCGCCTTTGCGAGAAGTTCAAACTAATAGAAATTACTACTCGTGCGATGTTGGCCGAGCCTCCCTTAGATTCTCTCACCTTAGCACACCTTACACTTAGGTCCTATGCTGGTGTGATAAGGGGCTATGTAAGGAGACCGTAACTGCCTTGTGTAATCTTTTGTTTTAAATAAAAATTGTGATTTCTTCTTATGACGAAGTTTATGAATTTTCAAATGACCGGATAAATATAGTATGCATATTTTTGATGAATTTTAGAAAAAAAATATTTTAAAAATGTTTATGTAAACCTTAAATAATTAAAAATGTGTAATGATTTTCGAAAAATGGTATTCTACAATTATGTTCAGTACGAAATTTAGAGTCTAATAAGATCAACTCGATTTTTGATTATGAATAGTGATTTTATGCTTAGGATTAGTAATGTGACCAAATGGATTAGTAATCTCATTTAAAGAAAGTATTAATATAATCTAGGCACCTTGATTAAGTAATGTGATTCAATAAAATGGTTAGATAACGATTTCATAAATTATTATTCAAGTATTAGTTTTTTCGAGTGAATAGTGTTTTTAATTAAAAATTAAATTAAAAATATTTAAAAAATTATTTTTATAAAATGGATTTCATTTTTGAACTCAGAGCACCTATATTATGTTATGGTAATTTTTGGGGTTTTTTTCTGAAAAAAATGAATTTACGGTGAATAGTGTATTTATTTAAAAAAAATAAATTAAAAATATTTAGAAAATTATTTTTATAAAATGGAGTTCATTTTTGAAATCAGAGCATTGATATTTGGTTAAGGTGAAATTTTGGGATTATTCTGAGAAAGTTGAATTTTCGATGAATAGTGAAAATACAGTTTTTAAGTTACGAGTGATTAATGACATCATTAAATGATGTATAAAGTATGTAATCAATATGGTCGACTTATGAATAGTAAGATAAGGTATGAGGAGTCCCAAGTGGCCAATACCATGGGCAAATACCATGGGCAAACCCATGGTTTTGCCAAAACCACTAATGAGGTGTCCCTTGGCCATTAATGCCTTGTCCCCTCACTTTCCCTATAAATACCAAGCCATCCTCTCATCCATTCGACTCCCCACTCTTCCCCAACGAAGTTCTGGTCTCATTACCTCCCAAGGAGTCCTCCCAAGGTGCCCCCAAACCCTCAAGGTCCCAACTTTTGAGTTTTAAGAGTTACGTTTTAAGGTAAGGGATCTGATCTCTCTCTTTCTTTTCAAGAAATCTCTTTTATGTAATTTCTTTTATGCTCCATGTTCTTATGTTAAAGGGTGTTCTTTTATACTCCTCTTACTTCCCTTTTCATGTTCACATAATGAGATATCCCCTCTTACTCTCATTATTTCGTTTTATGAAGTTTTAAGTGGCGCTGTTAGGCTGCAGAAATTTTTGTAACAGATTCTTTCTCCCTTCTCATTTTTCAAGATCTATTTTCATGTAAAGTATTTCAAGTTCCTTTTTATTATGTTGGGGTATGATCTCTAAATTTATCATACTGATCTTTTATGATCATATGATGAGAGACCCCATTTGATCTCTTCAATTCAGTATTTTGAAGTTTTAAGTGGCGCCGTTAGGCTGCCGAATTTTTAAGTGGTTCTTCACCCTTCTCGTTTTGAAGTTCTACTTTCATGTCAATTCTTTCAAGTTCCTTTTTGTTATGTTGGGGTATGATCTCTATATCTATCATACTGATCTTTTATGATCATATGATGAGAGACCCCATTTGATCTCTTCAATTCAGTATTTTGAAGTTTTAAGTGGCGCCGTTAGGCTGCCGAATTTTTAAGTGGTTCTTCACCCTTCTCGTTTTGAAGTTCTACTTTCATGTCAATTCTTTAAAGTTCCTTTTTGTTATGTTGGGGTATGATCTCTATATCTATCATACTGATCTTTTATGACCATATAATGAGAGACCCCATTTGATCTCTTCAATTCAGTATTTTGAAGTTTAAGTGACGTCGTTAGGCTGCTGAATTTTTAAGTGGTCCTTGCACCTTTCTCCCTTTTCAAAGTTCTAATTCCATGTCAAGTCTTGCAAGTTCCTTTTTATTATGTTGGGGTATGATCTCTATATCTATCATACTGATCTTTTATATTCATATGATGAGAGACCCTATTTGATCTCATCAATTCATTTTTGGTTGAAGTTTATGTAACACTGTTAGGCTGCCGAATTTTCATAAGAGAAATCTTATTTTTGTCTTCCTTTCATGTTCTTCATTTCATATGGTATATTTTCAAATTTCATTACCATGTTCTTAAATACCATATATTATGTTCCCCTACTGTTTTATGGATCATTTATGAGTGGGTGACCCATGTTCCCTCTCTTTTAAATGTAATCTAAAACCTTTTAACATAGCCGTTATGCTACAGAATTTTCGTCTCAAAATGCCTCTATCTTTTCTCAAAATTATTTTATGTTATAAGGTGAATACTCAAAACTCTTATTTCTACAAGGGTATTCACATATATATCAAAATGTTCTATTTTAAATTCTGGGATTTACATACATGAGACCCGCTTTCCCTTTCCGTGGGTTTGAAGTGACATTAAGATCATGTCTTTAAAGCAGTTTTTAAAACGTTATGATTATGAAATGAAACCCATTTATTTTGTGCTATATGGGTTCTTTATGAAATGTTTGATGATGATATATGTGCCTTACATGATAATAAAGACAAATTTAAGGGTGCGCCCTGATAGCGCTCCAATGCATTGGGTAATGATGTAACCACTAGAGATTACAATTTTCACGATATCTTGGTGAATAACCTTGATAATTTTCAAATGACACCTTGGGGATGGACCTTGGTGATATGTTCATGATTGTCTATATTAAATGTTGTAGCCACATCTTCAAGTTACGAAAAATGTTATTTTTATTATGATATGCCTCATGATTTCTTTCTCATGCCTTAATGTTCTTTTCATGACCTTATTGAAGTATCTCAAGTTCACATGTAAAATGTTTCTCTTGTTTCCCTTACTGGGCCTTCTGCTCACCCTTTCTTTTGATGTATGTTCCCAGGTTATGAGATGGAGTAATGAACCTAGGATGAACATGAGGAGAAGCCTTTCAAGTGTTTAAGAAGAATCTTTTATGTTTTCATGTTTAAAGTTCCTGGTTTCCAAGACACTAAACCTTAAAGATCCTCGGTTTTGTAAAATGTAATGAAAGTTTATGTGATAAAAAGGCAGGATGCTATAGTTGGTATCAAAGGATGGTTTAGTTATTTGTGGAAATTAGGATATGAAAACTCTAGGAAGAACCCTATAGAAAAGTTTAAATATAGGAAATCTTCCTGGTATTTTGGTGAGTATTGAGTAAGGGGTTGCCAAGCAAATACATCCCTGTCTGGATACGAGCTGGTAGAGGTGGCTCTGGCACAGATGTACATAGGGGTAAAACCCGAAAACACCGCTTTGAGCTAGACTCGAACGGGAACTAGTACACGACAACGGGCCTTACTGCACTCTTGGTTACGACACTCCCAGGGGATATGCTTTGGTAAACTTATAAGCTTAGTATAAACCATTGTTAAAGGAACAAAGATAAAATAAAATAAAGATTCACATAAGAATATATGATCATGGATAACCTAGATGGGAACCTAGGGGATCACAAGTTAGGGAATACTTTTTTTCTACAAGTTATCCTTATATGCTTTAAGTTCCTTTTCATGATTATTGGCTAAGTATTCAAGCCCCTAATTGTACTTTGTTTTCATAGTTAATGGAGGGAAATAGAAGAACATGTCCCAACAACCAATGTGATAGGAAATGCGACGATTGTCGTATTAATATGACAGGGATGATTAGGGGATTAAAATATGATTATTATTTTGGAAGACGTTCACTATTTTGGGGACCCTATATGATCGAGGTAAATAGATTACTTCGGTATTTTCATTAAGGAGTAAGGTTGAATTATATTTTGAAGAATTGATGAATTTAAGGTGGACTTATAGTAATTTAGGTTACTTATGGGAATGATTAACCTATCTTGGGTAAAATATGTTTAGGTTAACTACTTTTGTTATAAGATGTTAGGAGTGGTTGATGTTGTTTGGAGATGAACAATGAAGTTTATTTTGGAAGACTATGTTATCAAATCCTTCTTGTATTTGGGTTTCAATCTTAGTTTGGTTTATTTTGAGGAATCTTAAGGACCGTTATTTATGGAATGGACTATGATGAACTTTGGGTAGTACCATGGAACTTTGAAGATTTAAAAGTAGTTTCCATTCCTATGAGATTATTTCTTTTTGAAGAGTTGTTTTACCCTACCCTTTCTGTTTTTGGGATAATGTTTAAAGATAGAAGAAATAGATAGTTAATCTTTTGTGGATTATGTGATTCTCTAGAAGATGATTCTTGTGTTTTGATGAGACCAAGTAATTTTGAATGCTCATCGTTTGGAGAAAAGATTAGTTTTGGTAGAAACTTATTAAAGGATGAAACTCTACATGAAGGTAGGTATATTTTATTATGTTTTTGTTCTATGTAGTAAATGAATTCCTCAAAATTATTAAAAGGAACGTAAAACAAAAATGTTGTTGGTTTACGTTTCCTACTAGGTAATCAAAGACCGTTTACAGACATCGTAAGTTTGGGATTTTCTTATGGTTAACTTTCTCCTAATCATGTTTTCTATCACTCTCCCCCAGAACTTGACCCTTTGTTTTTTCTTCCATATCCATGTTTTCCTCCATGGAATCCTAGTATGGGTTAACTCGGGTGACCTTTGTACTTCCCTTTATTTCTTTTAAAGTAATAGTTTTTCTGACTCCTTTTCCGATGTGATACTTTCAATGAAATTTCAAAACCCAATTTTAAAAATTGCGAGGATGCAATTTCTTAAGGGGGGAAGATTGTAACGACCTGAAATTTTGAATAAATCTTGTTTCCTAATTTTATGTGTTATTTTATTTTTATACTCAACAAAAATGTTTCATTTAATAACATGAGTATAATTAAAATGAGACCGTTGGGTTTTGACTGTTATACGACCATTGGTCATTATAACCACTGGAAACTAAACTTTTTGATTATTGTCTCTAAATACAAGTAATCTTGGTTAATTATTATAGAAAGAAGATTCGATGGCCTCACCCAGTAGTCTTGGACCGATCGAATCCCATCTAATAGAACTTGGGAAGGAGGTAGCACCACTGGGCTTTGCTCTGGACCAAACCCAAGCCGAACTTCATCGTGTGAAGCTAGAACCGAATCGCCTTTGTGAGAAGTTCAAACTAATAGAAATTACTACTCCTGCGATGTTGGCCGAGCCTCCCTTGGATTCTCTCACCTTAGCACACCTTACACTTAGGTCCTATGCTGGTGTGATAAGGGGCTATGTAAGGAGACCGTAACTGCCTTGTGTAATCCTTTGTTTTAAATAAAAATTGGGATTTCTTCTTATGATGAAGTTTATGAATTTTCAAATGACCGGATAAATATAGTATGCATATTTTTGATGAATTTTAGAAAAAGAATATTTTAAAAATGTTTATGTAAACCTTAAATAATTAAAAATGTGTAATGATTTTCGAAAAATGGTCTTCTACAATTATGTTCAGTACGAAATTTAGAGTCTAATAAGATCAACTTAATTTTTGATTATGAATAGTGATTTTATGCTTCGGATTAGTAATGTGACCAAATGGATTAGTAATATCACTTAAAGAAAGTATTAATATAATCTAGGCACCTTGATTAAGTAACGTGATTCAATAAAATGGTTAGATAACGATTTCATAAATTATTATTCAAGTATTAGTTTTTTCGAGTGAATAGTGTTTTTTAATTAAAAATTAAATTAAAAATATTTAAAAAATTATTTTTATAAAATGGATTTCATTTTTGAACTCAGAGCACCGATATTATGTTATGGTAATTTTTGGGGTTTTTTTCTGAAAAAAATGAATTTTCAGTGAATAGTGTATTTATTTAAAAAAAATAAATTAAAAATATTTAGAAAATTATTTTTATAAAATGGAGTTCATTTTTAAAATCAGAGGATTGATATTTCGTTAAGGTGAAATTTTGGGATTATTCTGAGAAAGTTGAATTTTCGATGAATAGTGAAAATACAGTTTTTAAGTTACGGGTGTTTAATGACATCATTAAATGATGTATTAAGTATGTAATAAATACGGTCGACTTATGAATAGTAAGATAAGGTATGAGGAGTTCCAAGTGGCCAATACCATGGGAAAATACCATGGGAAAGCCCATGGTTTTGCCAAAACCACTAATGAGGTGTCCCTTGGCCATTAATGCCTTGTCCCCTCACTTTCCTTATAAATACCAAGCCATCCTCTCATCCATTCGACTCCCCACTCTTCCCCAAGGAAGTTCTGGTCTCATTACCTCCCAAGGAGTCCTCCTAAGGTGCCCCCAAGCCCTCAAGGTCCCAACCTTTGAGTTTTAAGAGTTACGTTTTAAGGTAAGGGATCTGATCTCTCTCTTTCTTTTCAAGAAATCTCTTTTATGTAATTTCTTTTATGCTCCATGTTCTTATGTTAAAGGGTGTTCTTTTATACTCCTCTTACTTCCCTTTTCATTTTCACATAATGAGATATCCCCTCTTACTCTCATTATTTCGTTTTATGAAGTTTTAAGTGGCGCCGTTAGGCTGCCAAAATTTTTGTAACGGATTCTTTCTCCCTTCTCATTTTTCAAGATCTATTTTCATGTAAAGTATTTCAAGTTCCTTTTTATTATGTTGGGGTATGATCTCTAAATTTATCATACTGATCTTTTATGATCATATGATGAGATACCCCATTTGATCTCTTCAATTCAGTATTTTGAAGTTTTAAGTGGCGCCGTTAGGCTGCCGAATTTTTAAGTGGTTCTTCACCCTTCTCGTTTTGAAGTTCTACTTTCATGTCAATTTTTTCAAGTTCCTTTTTGTTATGTTGGGGTATGATCTCTATATCTATCATACTGATATTTTATGATCATATGATGAGAGACCCCATTTGATCTCTTCAATTCAGTATTTTGAAGTTTTAAGTGGCGCCGTTAGGGTGCCGAATTTTTAAGTGGTTCTTCACACTTCTCGTTTTGAAGTTCTACTTTCATGTCAATTCTTTCAAGTTACTTTTTTTTATGTTGGGGGTATGATCTCTATATCTATCATACTGATATTTTATGACCATATGATGAGATACCCCATTTGATCTCTTCAATTCAGTATTTTGAAGTTTAAGTGGCGTCGTTAGGCTGCTGAATTTTTAAGTGGTCCTTGCACCTTTCTCCCTTTTCAAAGTTCTAATTCCATGTCAAGTCTTGCAAGTTCCTTTTTATTATGTTGGGGTATGATCTCTATATATATCATACTGATCTTTTATATTCATATGATGAGAGACCCTATTTGATCTCATCAATTCATTTTTGGTTGAAGTTTATGTAACACTGTTAGGCTGCCGAATTTTCATAAGAGAAATCTTATTTTTGTCTTCCTTTCATGTTCTTCATTTCATATGGTATATTTTCAAATTTCATTACCATGTTCTCAAATACCATATATTCTGTTCCCCTACTGTTTTATGGATCATTTATGAGTGGGTGACCCATGTTCCCTCTCTTTTAAATGTTTTCTAAAACCTTTTAACATAGCCGTTATGCTGCAGAATTTTCGTCTCAAAATGCCTCTCTCTTTTCTCAAAATTATTTTATGTTATAAAGTGAATACTAAAAGCTCTTATTTCTACAAGGGTATTCACATATATATCAAAATTTTCTATTTTAAATTCTGGGATTTACATATATGAGACCCGCTTTCCCTTTCCGTGGGTTTGAAGTGACATTAAGATCATGTCTTTAAAGTAGTTTTTAAAACGTTATGATTATGAAATGAAACCCATTTATTTTGTGTTATATGGGTTCTTTATGAAATGTTTGATGATGATATATGTGGCTCACATGATAATAAAGACAAATTTAAGGGTGCGCCCTGATAGCGCTCCAATGCATTGGGTAATGATGTAACCACTAGAGATTACAATTTTCACAATATCTTGGTGAATAACCTTGGTAATTTTCAAATGACACCTTGGGGATGGACCTTGGTGATATGTTCATGATTGTCTATATTAAATGTTGTAGCCACATCTTCAAGTTATGAAAATTTTATTTTTATTATGATATGCCTCATGATTTCTTTCTCATGCCTTAATGTTCTTTTCATGACCTTATTGAAGTATCTCAAGTTCACATGTAAAATGTTTCTCTTGTTTCCCTTACTGGGCCTTCTGCTCACCCTTTCTTTTGATGTATGTTCCCAGGTTATGAGATGGAGTAATGAACCTAGGATGAACATGAGGAGAAGCCTTTCAAGTGTTTAAGAAGAATCTTTTATGTTTTCATGTTTAAAGTTCCTGGTTTCCAAGACACTAAACCTTAAAGATCATCGGTTTTGTAAAATGTAATGAAAGTTTATGTGATAAAAATGCAGGATGCAATAGTTGGTATCAAAGGATGGTTTAGTTATTTGTGGAAATTAGGATATGAAAACTCTAGGAAGAACCCTATAGAAAAGTTTAAATATAGGAAATCTTCCTGGTATTTTGGTGAGTATTGAGTAAGGGGTTGCGAAGCAAATACATCCCTGTCTGGATACGAGCAGGTAGAGGTGGCTCTGGCACAGATGTACATAGGGGTAAAACCCGAAAACACCGCTTTGAGCTAGACTTGAATGGGAACTGGTACACGACAACGGGCCTTGCTGCACTCTTGGTTACGACACTCCCGGGGGATATGCTTTGGTAAACTTATAAGCTTAGTATGAACCACTGTTAAAAGAACAAAGATAAAATAAAATAAAGATTCGCATAAGAATATATGATCATGGATAACCTAGATGGGAACCTAGGGGATCACAAGTTAGGGAATACTTTTCTTCTACAAGTTATCCTTATATGCTTTAAGTTCCTTTTCATGATTATTGGCTAAGTATTCAAGCCCCTAATTGTACTTTGTTTTCATAGTTAATGGAGGGAAATGGAAGAACATGTCCCAACAACCAATGTGATAGGAAATGCGACGATTGTCGTATTAATATAACAGGGATGATTAGGGGATTAAAATATGATTATTATTTTGGAAGACGTTCACTATTTTGGGGACCCTATATGATCGAGGTAAATAGATTACTACGGTATTTTCATTAAGGATTAAGGTTGACTTATATTTTGAAGAATTGATGAATTTAAGGTGGACTTATAGTAATTTAGGTTACTTATGGGAATGATTAACCTATCTTGGGTAAAATATGTTTAGGTTACCTACTTTTGTTATAAGATGTTAGGAGTGGTTGATGTTGTTTGGAGATGAACAATGAAGTTTATTTTGGAAGACTATGTTATTAAATCCTTCTTGTATTTGGGTTTCAATCTTAGTTTGGTTTATTTTGAGGAATCTTAAGGACCGTTATTTATGGAATGGACTATGATGATCTTTGGGTAGTACCATGGAACTTTGAAGATTTAAAAGTAGTTTCCATTCCTATGGGATTATTTCTTTTTGAAGAGTTGTTTTACCCTACCCTTTCTGTTTTTGGGATAATGTTTAAAAATAGAAGAAATAGATAGTTAATCTTTTGTGGATTATGTGATTCTCTAGAAGATGATTCTTGTGTTTTGATGAGACCAAGTAATTTTGAATGCTCATCGTTTGGAGAAAAGATTAGTTTTGGTAGAAACTTATTAAAGGATGAAACTCTACATGAAGGTAGGAATATTTTATTATGTTTTTGTTCTATGTAGTAAATGAATTCCTCAAAATTATTAAAAGGAACGTAGAACAAAAATGTTGTTGGTTTACGTTTCCTACTAGGTAATCAAAGACCGTTTACATACATCGTAAGTTTGGGATTTTCTTATGGTTAACTTTCTCCTAATCATGTTTTCTATCACTCTCCCCCAGAACTTGACCCTTTGTTTTTTCTTCCATATCCATGTTTTCCTCCATGGAATCCAAGTATGGGTTAACTCGGGTGACCTTTGTACTTCCCTTTCTTTCTTTTAAAGTAATAGTTTTTCTGACTCCTTTTCCGATGTGAGACTTTCAATGAAATTTCAAAACCCAATTTAAAAATTGCGAGGAGGCAATTTCTTAAGGGGGGAAGATTGTAACGACCCAAAATTTTGAATAAATCTTGTTTCCTAATTTTATGTGTTATTTTATTTTTATACTCAACAAAAATGTTTCATTTAATAACATGAGTATAATTAAAATGAGACCGTTGGGTTTTGACTGTTATATGACCATTGGTCATTATAACCACTGGAAACTAAACGTTTTGATTATTGTCTCTAAATACAAGTAATCTTGGTTAATTATTATAGAAAGAAGATTCGATGGCCTCACCCAGTAGTCTTGGACCGATCGAAGCCCATCTAACAGAACTTGGGAAGGAGGTAGCACCACCGGGCTTTGCTCTGGACCAAACCCAAGCCGAACTTCATCGTGTGAAGCTAGAACCGAATCCCCTTTGTGAGAAGTTCAAAATAATAGAAATTACTACTCGTGCGATGTTGGCCGAGCCTCCCTTGGATTCTCTCACCTTAGCACACCTTACACTTAGGTCCTATGCTGGTGTGATAAGGGGCTATGTAAGGAGACCGTAACTACCTTGTGTAATCCTTTGTTTTAAATACAAATTGGGATTTCTTCTTATGATGAAGTTTATGAATTTTCAAATGACCGGATAAATATAGTATGCATATTTTTGATGAATTTTAGAAAAAGGATATTTTAAAAATGTTTATGTAAACCTTAAATAATTAAAAATGTGTAATGATTTTCGAAAAATGGTCTTCTACAATTATGTTCAGTACGAAATTTAGAGTCTAATAAGATCAACTTAATTTTTGATTATGAATAGTGATTTTATGCTTAGGATTAGTAATGTGACCAAATGGATTAGTAATCTCACTTAAAGAAAGTATTAATATAATCTAGGCACCTTGATTAAGTAATGTGATTCAATAAAATGGTTAGATAACGATTTCATAAATTATTATTCAAGTATTAGTTTTTTCGAGTGAATAGTGTTTTTTAATTAAAAATGAAATTAAAAATATTTAAAAAATTATTTTTTTAAAATGGATTTCCTTTTTTAACTCAGAGAACCGATATTATGTTATGGTAATTTTTTGGGTTTTTTTCTGAAAAAAATGAATTTTCGGTGAATAGTGTATTTATTTTAAAAAAATAAATTAAAAATATTTAGAAAATTATTTTTATAAAATGGAGTTCATTTTTGAAATCAGAGCATTGATATTTGGTTAAGGTGAAATTTTGGGATTATTCTGAGAAAGTTGAATTTTCGATGAATAGTGAAAATACAGTTTTTAAGTTACGGGTGTTTAATGACATCATTAAATGATGTATTAAGTATGTAATCAATATGGTCGACTTATGAATAGTAATATAAGGTATGAGGATTCCCAAGTGGCCAATACCAAGGGCAAATACCATGGGAAAGCCCATGGTTTTGCCAAAACCACTAATGAGGTGTCCCTTGGCCATTAATGCCTTGTCCCCTCACTTTCCCTATAAATACCAAGCCATCCTCTCATCCATTCGACTCCCCACTCTTCCCCAAGGAAGTTCTGGTCTCATTACCTCCCAAGAAGTCCTCCCAAGGTGCCCCCAAGCCCTCAAGGTCCCAACCTTTGAGTTTTAAGAGTTACGTTTTAAGGTAAGGGATCTGATCTCTCTCTTTCTTTTCAAGAAATCTCTTTTATGTAATTTCTTTTATGCTCCATGTTCTTATGTTAAAGGGTGTTCTTTTATACTCCTCTTACTTCCCTTTTCATTTTCACATAATGATATATCCCCTCTTACTCTCATTATTCCGTTTTATGAAGTTTTAAGTGGCGCCGTTAGGCTGCAGAAATTTTTGTAACGGATTCTTTCTCCCTTCTCATTTTTCAAGATCTATTTTCATGTAACGTATTTCAAGTTCCTTTTTATTATGTTGGGGTATGATCTCTAAATTTATCATACTGATCTTTTATGATCATATTATGAGATACCCCATTTGATCTCTTCAATTCATTATTTTGAAGTTTTAAGTGGCGCCGTTAGGCTGCCGAATTTTTAAGTGGTTCTTCACCCTTCTCGTTTTGAAGTTCTACTTTCATGTCAATTTTTTCAAGTTCCTTTTTGTTATGTTGGGGTATGATCTCTATATCTATCATAATTATCTTTTATGATCATATGATGAGAGACCCAATTTGATCTCTTCAATTCAGTATTTTGAAGTTTTAAGTGGCGTCGTTAGGCTGCCGAATTTTTAAGTGGTTCTTCACACTTCTTGTTTTGAAGTTCTACTTTCATGTCAATTCTTTCAAGTTCCTTTTTGTTATGTTGGAGTATGATCTCTATATCTATCATACTGATATTTTATGACCATATGATGAGATACCCCATTTGATCTCTTCAATTCAGTATTTTGAAGTTTAAGTGGCGTCGTTAGGCTGCTAAATTTTTAAGTGGTCCTTGCACCTTTCTCCCTTTTCAAAGTTCTAATTCCATGTCAAGTCTTGCAAGTTCCTTTTTATTATGTTGGGGTATGATCTCTATATCTATCATACTGATCTTTTATATTCATATGATGAGAGACCCTATTTGATCTCATCAATTCATTTTTGGTTGAAGTTTATGTAACGCTGTTAGGCTGCTGAATTTTCATAAGAGAAATCTTATTTTTGTCTTCCTTTCATATGGTATATTTTCAAATTTCATTACCATGTTCTTAAATACCATATATTCTGTTCCCCTACTGTTTTATGGAGCATTTATGAGTGGGTGACCCATGTTCCCTCTCTTTTAAATGTTTTCTAAAACCTTTTAACATAGCCATTATACTGCAGAATTTTCGTCTCAAAATGCCTCTCTCTTTTCTCAAAATTATTTTATGTTATAAAGTGAATACTCAAAGCTCTTATTTCTACAAGGGTATTCACATAAATATCAAAATTTTCTATTTTAAATTCCGGGATTTACATACATGATACCCTCTTTCCCTTTCCGTGGGTTTGAAGTGACATTAAGATCATGTCTTTAAAACAGTTTTTAAAACGTTATGATTATGAAATGAAACCCATTTATTTTGTGCTATGTGGGTTCCTTATGAAATGTTTGATAATGATATATGTGGCTCACATGATAATAAAGACAAATTTAAGGGTGCGCCCTGATAGCGCTCCAATGCATTGGGTAATGATGTAACCACTAGAGATTACAATTTTCACGATATCTTGGTGAATAACCTTGGTAATTTTCAAATGACACCTTGGGGATGGACCTTGGTGATATGTTCATGATTGCCTATATTAAATGTTGTAGCCACATCTTCAAGTTATGAAAAATGTTATTTTTATTATGATATGCCTCATGATTTCTTTCTCATGCCTTAATGTTCTTTTCATGACCTTATTGAAGTATCTCAAGTTCACATGTAAAATGTTTCTCTTGTTTCCCTTACTTGGCCTTCTTCTCACCCTTTCTTTTGATGTATGTTCCCAGGTTATGAGATGGAGTAATGAACCTAGGATGAACATGAGGAGAAGCCTTTCAAGTGTTTAAGAAGAATATTTTATGTTTTTATTTTAATGTTCCTGGTTTCCAAGACACTAAACCTTAAAGATCATCGGTTTTGTAAAATGTAATGAAAGTTTATGTGATAAAAATGAAGGATGCTATAGTTGGTATCAAGATATGATTTAGTTATTTGTGGAAATTAGGATATGAAAACTCTAGGAATAACCCTATAGAAAAGTTTAAATATAAGAAATCTTCCTGGTATTTTGGTGAGTATTGAGTAATGGGTTGCCAAGAAAATACAACCCTGTCTGGATACGAGCTGGTAGAGGTGGCTCTGGCACAGATGTACATAGGGGTAAAACCCGAAAACACCGCTTTGAGCTAGACTCGAACAGGAACTGGTACACGACAACGGGCCTTGCTGCACTCTTGGTTATGACACTCCCGGAGGATATGCTTTGGTAAACTTATAATCTTAGTATGAACCATTGTTAAAGGAACAAAGATAAAATAAAATAAAGATTCACATAAGAATATATGATCATGGATAACCTATATGGGAACCTAGGGGATCACAAGTTAGGGAATACTTTTCTTCTACAAGTTATCCTTATATGCTTTAAGTTCCTTTTCATGATTATTGGCAAAGTATTCAAGCCCCTAATTGTACTTTGTTTTCATAGTTAATGGAGGGAAATGGAAGAACATGTCCCAAAAACCAATGTGATAGGAAATGCGACGATTGTCGTATTAATATGACAGGGATGGTTATGGGATTAAAATATGATTATTATTTTGGAAGACGTTCACTATTTTGGGGACCCTATATGATCGAGGTAAATAGATTACTACGGTATTTTCATCAAGGAGTAAGGTTGACTTATATTTTGAAGAATTGATGAATTTAAGGTGGACTTATAGTAATTTAGGTTACTTATGGGAATGATTAACCTATCTTGGGTAAAATATGTTTAGGTTAGCTACTTTTGTTATAAGATGTTAGGAGTGGTTGATGTTGTTTGGAGATGAACAATGAAGTTTATTTTGGAAGACTATGTTATCAAATCCTTCTTGTATTTGGGTTTCAATCTTAGTTTGGTTTATTTTGAGGAATCTTAAGGACCGTTATTTATGGAATGGACTATGATGAACTTTGGGTAGTACCATGGAACTTTGAAGATTTAAAAGTAGTTTCCATTCCTATGGGATTATTTCTTTTTGAAGAGTTGTTTTACCCTACCCTTTCTGTTTTTGGGATAATGTTTAAAGATAGAAGAAATAGATAGTTAATCTTTTGTGGATTATGTGATTCTCTAGAAGATGATTCTTGTGTTTTGATGAGACCAAGTAATTTTGAATGCTCATCGTTTGGAGAAAAGATTAGTTTTGGTAGAAACTTATTAAAGGATGAAACTCTACATCAAGGTAGGTATATTTTATTATGTTTTTGTTCTATGTAGTAAATGAATTCCTCAAAATTATTAAAAGGAACGTAAAACAAAAATGTTGTTGGTTTACGTTTCCTACTAGGTAATCAAAGACCGTTTACACACATCGTAAGTTTGGGATTTTCTTATGGTTAACTTGCTCCTAATCATGTTTTCTATCACTCTCCCCCAGAACTTGACCTTTTGTTTTTTCTTCCATATCCATGTTTTCCTCCATGGAATCCTAGTATGGGTTAACTCGGGTGACCTTTGTACTTCCCTTTCTTTCTTTTAAAGTAATAGTTTTTCTGACTCCTTTTCCGATGTGAGACTTTCAATGAAATTTCAAAACCCAATTTTAAAAATTGCGAGGACGCAATTTCTTAAGGGGGGAAGATTGTAACGACCCAAAATTTTGAATAAATCTTGTTTCCTAATTTTATGTGTTATTTTATTTTTATACTCAACAAAAATGTTTTATTTAATAACATGAGTATAATTAAAATGAGACCGTTGAGTTTTGACTGTTATATGACCATTGGTCAATATGACCACAAGAAACTAAACGTTTTGATTATTGTCTCTAAATACAAGTAATCTTGGTTAATTATTATAGAAAGAAGATTCGATGGCCTCACCCAGTAGTCTTGGACCGATCGGAGCCCATCTAACAGAACTTGGGAAGGAGGTAGCACCACCGGGCTTTGCTCTGGACAAAACCCAAGCCGAAATTCATCGTATGAAGCTAGAACGGAATCGCCTTTGTGAGAAGTTAAAACTAATAGAAATTACTACTCGTGCGATGTTGGCCGAGCCTCCCTTGGATTCTCTCACCTTAGCACACCTTACACTTAGGTCCTATGCTGGTGTGATAAGGGGCTATGTAAGGAGACCGTAACTGCCTTGTGTAATCCTTTGTTTTAAATAAAAATTGGGATTTCTTCTTATGATGAAGTTTATGAATTTTCAAATGACCGGATAAATATAGTATGCATATTTTTGATGATTTTTAGAATAAAGATATTTTAAAAATGTTTATGTAAACCTTAAATAATTAAAAATGTGTAATGATTTTCGAAAAATGGTCTTCTACAATTATGTTCAGTACAAAATTTAGATTCTAATAAGATCAACCTAATTTTTGATTATGAATAGTGATTTTATGCTTAGGATTAGTAATGTGACCAAATGTATTAGTAATCTCACTTAAAGAAAGTATTAATATAATCTAGGCACCTTGATTAAGTAATGTGATTCAATAAAATGGTTAGATAACGATTTCATAAATTATTATTCAAGTATTAGTTTTTTCGAGTGAAGAGTGTTTTTTAATTAAAAATTAAATTAAAAATATTTAAAAAATTATTTTTATAAAATGGATTTCATTTTTGAACTCAGAGCACCGATATTATGTTATGGTAATTTTTGGGGTTTTTTTTCTGAAAAAATGAATTTTCAGTGAATAATGTATTTATTTAAAAAAAATAAATTAAAAATATTTAGAAAATTATTTTTATAAAATGGAGTTCATTTTTGAAATCAGAGCATTGATATTTGGTTAAGGTGAAATTTTGGGATTATTCTGAGAAAGTTGAATTTTCGATGAATAGTGAAAATACAGTTTTTAAGTTAGGGGTGTTTAATGACATCATTAAATGATGTATTAAGTATGTAATAAATATGGTCGACTTATGAGTAGTAAGATAATGTATGAGGAGTCCCAAGTGGACAATACCATGGGCAAGCCCATGGTTTTTCCAAAACCACAAATGAGGTGTCCCTTGGCCATTAATGCCTTGTCCCCTCAAATTCCCTATAAATACCAAGCCATCCTCTCATCTATTCGACTCCCCACTCTTTAATAACAAAGTTCTGGTCTCATTACCTCCCAAGGAGTCCTCCCAAGGTGCCCCCAAGCCATCAAGGTCCCAACCTTTGAGTTTTAAGAGTTACGTTTTAAGGTAAGGGATCCGATCTCTCTCTTTCTTTTCAAGAAATTTCTTTTATGTAATTTCTTTTATGCTCCATGTTCTTATGTTAAGGGGTGTTATTTTATAATCTTATTACTTCCCTTTTCATGTTCATATAATGAGATATCCCCTCTTACTCTCATTATTTCGTTTTATGAAGTTTTAAGTGGCGCCGTTAGGCTGCCGAAATTTTTGTAACAGATTCTTTCTCCCTTCTCATTTTTCAAGATCTATTTTCATGTAAAGTATTTCAAGTTACTTTTTATTATGTTGGGGTATGATCTCTAAATTTATCATACTGATCTTTTATGATCATATGATGAGAGACCCCATTTGATCTCTTCAATTCAGTATTTTGAAGTTTTAAGTGGCGCCGTTAGGCTGCCGAATTTTTAAGTGGTTCTTCACCCTTCTCGTTTTGAAGTTCTACTTTCATGTCAATTCTTTCAAGTTACTTTTTGTTATGTTGGGGTATGATCTCTATATCTATCATACTGATCTTTTATGATCATATGATGAGAGACCCCATTTGATCTCTTCAATTCAATATTTTGAAGTTTTAAGTGGCGTCGTTAGGCTGCCGAATTTTTAAGTGGTTCTTCACCCTTCTCGTTTTGAAGTTCTACTTTCATGTCAATTCTTTCAAATTCCTTTTTGTTATGTTGGGGTATGATCTCTATATCTATCATACTGATCTTTTATGACCATATGATTAGAGACCCCATTTGATCTCTTCAATTCAGTATTTTGAAATTTAAGTGGCGTCGTTAGGCTCATGAATTTTTATGTGGTCCTTGCACCTTTCTCCCTTTTCAAAGTTCTAATTCCATGTCAAGTCTTGAAAGTTCCTTTTTATTATGTTGGGGTATGATATCTATATCTATCATACTGATCTTTTATATTCATATGATGAGAGAACCTATTTGATCTCATCAATTCATTTTTGCTTGAAGTTTATGTAACGCTGTTAGGCTGCCGAATTTTTATAAGAGAAATCTTATTTTTGTCTTCCTTTCATGTTCTTCATTTCATATGGTATATTTTCAAATTTCATTACCATGTTATTAAATCCCGTATATTCTATTCCCCTATTGTTTTATGGATCATTTATGAGTGGGTGACCCATGTTCCCTCTCTTTTAAATGTTTTCTAAAACCTTTTAACATAGCCGTTATGCTGTAGAATTTTCATCTCAAAATGCCTCTCTCTTTTCTCAAAATTATTTTATGTTATAAAGTGAATACTCAAAGCTCTTATTTCTACAAGGGTATTCACATATATATCAAAATGTTCTGTTTTAAATTCTGGGATTTAAATACATGAGACCCGCTTTCCCTATCCATGGGTTTGAAGTGACATTAAGATCATGTCTTTAAAGCAGTTTTTAAAATGTTATGATTATGAAATGAAACCCATTTATTTTGTGCTATATGGGTTATTTATGAAATGTTTGATGATGATATATGTGGCTCACATGATAATAAAGACAAATTTAAGGGTGAGCCCTGATAGCGCTCCAATGCATTGGGTAATGATGTAACCACTAGAGATTACAATTTTCACGATATCTTGGTGAATAACCTTGGTAATTTTCAAATGACACCTTGGGGATGGACCTTGGTGATATGTTCATGATTGTCTATATTAAATGTTGTAGGCACATCTTCAAGTTATGAAAAATGTTATTTTTATTATGATATGCCTCATGATTTCTTTCTCATGCCTTAATGTTCTTTTCATGACCTTATTGAAGTATCTCAAATTCACATGTAAAATTTTTCTCTTGTTTCCCTTACTGGGCCTTCTGCTCACCCTTTCTTTTGATGTATGTTCCCAGGTTATGAGATGGAGTAATGAACCTAGGATGAACATAAGGAGAATCCTTTCAAGTGTTTAAGAAGAATCTTTTATGTTTTCATGTTTAAAGTTCCTGGTTTCCAAGACACTAAACCTTAAAGATCCTCGGTTTTGTAAAATGTAATGAAAGTTTATGTGATAAAAAGGCAGGATGCTATAGTTGGTATCAAAGGATGGTTTAGTTATTTGTGGAAATTAGGATATGAAAACTCTAGGAAGAACCCTATAGAAAAGTTTAAATATATGAAATCTTTTTGGTATTTTGGTGAGTATTGAGTAAGGGGTTGCCAAGCAAATACATCCCTGTCTGGATACGAGCAGGTAGAGGTGGCTCTGGAACAGATGTACATAGGGGTAAAACCCAAAAACACCACTTTGAGTTAGACTCGAACAGGAACTAGTACACGACAACGGGCCTTGCTGCACTCTTGGTTACGACACTCCCGGGGGATATGCTTTGGTAAACTTATAAGCTTAGTATGAACCATTGTTAAAGGAACACTGATAAAATAAAATAAAGATTCACATAAGAATATATGATCATGGATAACCTAGATGGGAACCTAGGGGATCACAAGTTAGGGAATACTTTTCTTCTACAAGTTATCCTTATATGCTTTAAGTTCCTTTTCATGATTATTGGATAAGTATTCAAGCCCCTAATTGTACTTTGTTTTCATAGTTAATGGAGGGAAATGGAAGAACATGTCCCAACAACTAATGTGATAGGAAATGCGACGATTGTCGTATTAATATGACAGGGATGATTAGGGGATTAAAATATGATTATTATTTTGGAAGACGTTCACTATTTTGGGGACCCTATATGATCGAGGTAAATAGATTACTACGGTATTTTCATTAAGGAGTAAGGTTTTCTTATATTTTGAAGAATTGATGAATTTAAGGTAGACTTATAGTAATTTAGGTTACTTATGGGAATTATTAACCTATCTTGGGTAAAATATGTTTAGGTTAGCTACTTTTGTTATAAGATGTTAGGAGTGGTTGATGTTGTTTGGAGATGAACAATGAAGTTTATTTTGGAAGACTATGTTATCAAATCCTTATTGTATTTGGGTTTCAATCTTAGTTTGGTTTATTTTGAGTAATCTTAAGGACCGTTATTTATGGAATGGACTATGATGAACTTTGGGTAGTACCATGGAACTTTGAAGATTTAAAAGTAGTTTCCATTCCTATGGGATTATTTCTTTTTGAAGAGTTGTTTTACCCTACCCTTTCTGTTTTTGGGATAATGTTTAAAGATAGAAGAAATAGATAGTTAATCTTTTGTGGATTATGTGATTCTCTAGAATATGATTCTTGTGTTTTGATGAGACCAAGTAATTTTGAATGCTCATCGTTTGGAGAAAAGATTAGTTTTGGTAGAAAATTATTAAAGGACGAAACTCTACATGAAGGTAGGAATATTTTATTTTGTTTTTTGTTCTATGTAGTAAATGAATTCCTAAAAATTATTAAAAGGAACGTAAAACTAAAATGTTGTTGGTTTACGTTTCCTACTAGGTAATCAAAGACCGTTTACACACATCGTAAGTTTGGGATTTTCTTATGGTTAACTTTCTCCTAATCATGTTTTCTATCACTCTCCCCCAGAACATGACCCTTTGTTTTTTCTTCCACATCCATGTTTTCCTCCATGGAATCCTAGTATGGGTTAACTCGGGTGACCTTTGTACTTCCCTTTCTTTCTTTTAAAGTAATAGTTTTTCTGAATCCTTTTCTGATGTGAGACTTTCAATGAAATTTCAAAACCCAATTTTAAAAATTGTGAGGACTCAATTTCTTAAGGGGGGAAGATTGTAACGACCCGAAATTTTGAATAAATCTTGTTTCCTAATTTTATGTGTTATTTTATTTTTATACTCAACAAAAATGTTTCATTTAATAACATGAGTATAATTAAAATGAGACCATTGGGTTTTTACCATTATAGGACCATTGGTCAATATGACCACTGGAAACTAAACGTTTTGATTATTGTCTCTAAATACAAGTAATCTTGGTTAATTATTATAGAAAGAAGATTCGATGGCCTCACCCAGTAGTCTTGGACCGATCAAAGCCCATCTAACAGAACTTGGGAAGGAGGTAGCACCACCGGGCTTTGCTCTGGACCAAACCCAAGCCGAACTTCATCGTGTGAAGCTAGAACGGAATCGCCTTTGTGAGAAGTTCAAACTAATATAAATTACTACTCGTGCGATGTTGGCCGAGCCTACCTTGGATTCTCTCACCTTAGGACACCTTACACTTAGGTCCTATGCTGGTGTGATAAGGGGATATGTAAGGAGACCGTAACTGCCTTGTGTAATCCTTTGTTTTAAATAAAAAATGGGATTTCTTCTTATGATGAAGTTTATGAATTTTCAAATGACCGAATAAATATAGTATGCATATTTTTGATGAATTTTAGAAAAAGGATATTTTAAAAATGTTTATGTAAACCTTAAATAATTAAAAATGTGTAATGATTTTCGAAAAATGGTCTTCTACAATTATGTTCAGTATGAAATTTAGAGTCTAATAAGATCAACTTAATTTTTGATTATGAATAGTGATTTTATGCTTAGGATTAGTAATGTGACCAAATGGATTAATAATCTCACTTAAAGAAAGTATTAATATAATCTAGGCACCTTGATTAAGTAATGTGATTCAATAAAATGGTTAGATAATGATTTCATAAATTATTATTCAAGTATTAGTTTTTTCGAGTGAATAGTGTTTTTTAATTAAAAATTAAATTAAAAATATTTAAAAAATTATTTTTATAAAATGGATTTCATTTTTGAACTCAGAGCACCGATATTATGTTATGGTAATTTTTGGGGTTTTTTTTCTGAAAAAATGAATTTTCGGTGAATAGTGTATTTATTTTAAAAAAATAAATTAAAAATATTTAGAAAATTATTTTTATAAAATGGAGTTCATTTTTGAAATCAGAGCATTGATATTTGCTTAAGGTGAAATTTTGGGATTATTCTGAGAAAGTTGAATTTTCGATGAATAGTGAAAATACAGTTTTTAAGTTACGGGTGTTTAATGACATCATTAAATGATGTATTGAGTATTTAATCAATATGGTCGACTTATGAGTAGTAAGATAAGGTATGAGGAGTCCCAAGTGGCCAATAACATGGGAAAATACCATGGGCAAGCCCATGGTTTTTCCAGAACCACTAATGAGGTGTCCCTTGGCCATTGATGCCTTGTCCCCTCACTTTCCCTATAAATACCAAGCCATCCTCTCATCCATTCGACTCCCCACTCTTCCCCAACAAAGTTCTGGTCTCATTACCTCCCAAGGAGTCCTACCAAGGTGCCCCAAGCCCTCAAGGTCTCAACCTTTGAGTTTTAAGAGTTACGTTTTAAGGTAAGGGATCCGATCTCTCTCTTTCTTTTCAAGAAATATCTTTTATGTAATTTCTTTTATGCTCTATGTTCTTATGTTAAAGGGTGTTCTTTTATACTCCTATTACTTCCCTTTTCATGTTCACATAATGAGATATCCCCTCTTACTCTCATTATTTTGTTTTATGAAGTTTTAAGTGGCACTGTTAGGCTGCCGAAATTTTTGTAACGGATTCTTTCTCCCTTCTCATTTTTCAAGATCTATTTTCATGTAAAGTATTTCAAGTTCCTTTTTATTATGTTGGGGTATTATATCTAAATTTATCATACTGATCTTTTATGATCATATGATTAGAGACCCCATTTGATCTCTTCAATTCAGTATTTTGAAGTTTTAACTGGCGCCGCTAGGCTGCCGAATTTTTAAGTGGTTTTTCACCCTTCTCGTTTTGAAGTTCTACTTTCATGTCAATTATTTCAAGTTCATTTTTTTTATGTTGGGTTATTATATCTATATCTATCATACTTATCTTTTATGATCATTTGATGAGATACCCCATTTGATCTCTTCAATTCAGTATTTTGAAGTTTTAAGTGGCGCCGTTAGGCTGCCGAATTTTTAAGTGGTTCTTCACCCTTCTCGTTTTAAAGTTCTACTTTCATGTCAATTATTTCAAGTTTCTTTTTTTTATGTTGGGGTATTATCTCTATATCTATCATACTGATATTTTATGACCATATGATGAGAGACCCCATTTGATCTCTTCAATTCAGTATTTTGAAGTTTAAGTGGCGTCGTTAGGCTGTTGAATTTTTAAGTGGTCCTTGCTCCTTTCTCCCTTTTCAAAGTTCTAATTCCATGTAATGTCTTACAAGTTCCTTTTTATTATTTTGGGGTATGATATCTATATCTATCATACTGATATTTTATATTCATATGATGAGAGACCCTATTTTATCTCATCAATTCTTTTTTGGTTGAAGTTTATGTAACACTGTTAGGCTGCCGAATTTTCATAAGAGAAATCTTATTTTTGTCTTCCTTTCATGTTCTTCATTTCATATGGTATATTTTCAAATTTGATTACCATGTTCTTAAATCCCATATATTCTGTTCCCCTACTATTTTATGGATCATTTATGAGTGGGTGACCCATGTTCCCTCTCTTTTAAATGTTTTCTAATACCTTTTAACATAGTCGTTATGCTGCAGAATTTTCGTCTCAAAATGCCTCTCTCTTATCTCAAAATTATTTTATGTTATAAAGTGAATACTCAAATCTCTTATTTCTACAAGGGTATTCGCATATATATCAAAATGTTATATTTTAAATTCTGGGATTTACATCCATGAGACCCGCTTTCCCTTTCTGTGGGTTTGAAGTGACATTAAGATCATGTCTTTAAAGAAGTTTTTAAAACGTTATGATTATGAAATGAAACCCATTTATTTTGTGATATATGGGTTCTTTATGAAATGTTTGATGATGATATATGTGGCTCACATGATAATAAAGTCAAATTTAAGGGTGTTCCCTGATAGCGCTCCAATGCATTGGGTAATGATGTAACCACTAGAGATTACAATTTTCACGATATCTTGGTGAATAACCTTGGTAATTTTCAAATGACACCTTGGGGATGGACCTTAGTGATATGTTCATGATTTTCTATATTAAATGTTGTAGCCACATCTTCAAGTTATGAAAAATGTTATTTTTATTATGATATGCCTCATGATTTCTTTCTCATGCCTTAATGTTCTTTTCATGACCTTATTGAAGTATCTCAGGTTCACATGTAAAATGTTTCTCTTGTTTCCCTTACTGGGCCTTCTGCTCACCCTTTCTTTTGATGTATGTTCCCAGGTTATGAGATGGAGTAATGAACCTAGGATGAACATGAGGAGAAGCCTTTAAAGTTTTTAAGAATAATATTTTATGTTTTCATGTTTAAAGTTCCTGGTTTCCAAGACACTAAACCTTAAAGATCGCCGGTTTTGTAAAATGTAATGAAAGTTTATGTGATAAAAAGGCAGGATGCTATATGAACCGTAGCAGAGTCGGCCGACGACGTCAACAATGCACTATAGCATTGCCGACTTACTATAGTAGCATGTGACAAAACACTGTGGCAATGCGAATTTTGAAAATAACAATACGAACTTTGGAGACAGCCGTACTGTAGCTCTACGAACTTTCAGCCACTGGTCACTGTAGCATGGTGGACTTATAGTGAGTTTGGTGGTACAATAACATTATCTCCTTTATGAGCTAGGGTTTCCGTGTATGTGTCTGAAACTCTGAAAATATCTATGTAATTCTGCTATCAAAATTAGCGAAGTGTTCTGTCTCTCAGTGGACATAGTGATTTTTCTCGAACCATGTAAATTGCTGTGTCCTGTGATCTTCTTCTCGTTCTTTTGTTTTTTTCCTTTTACTCTTCATTGAATTGTTTTTTGTTTGTTTCTCCCGTCATTTCCTCAATATAAATAGATGGTTAAGGATTTTCATGGTCTTAACCAATCTTTTTCAACATTAATCATCAACCAAATTTGTTGAAATTAATGATACAGACAAGTGGTTAACCTTAATAATAAAATAATCATTATTTTATACCTCTCTCCTCAAGTATAAATACTTACCTACTCTCCTCCTTCCAACACTAAAATTTGAAGTTCTCTCATTATATCTCTCCCAAGGTGTCTCCTTCATTGCTCTCTCTTCAATCCAGAAGTATTCTATTGGTTCGAAGGGTCAGCTCTAAGTTAAGAAGCTCAATAGAAGTAAGGGTCCCCAATCATTCTTTTTCCATTTTCAAGTACATTACTTTTATTATATGTTTTTTTTAAATTCCTTTTTCATATATTGACATTCCTGTTATTCTATGATATTATCTTACATTTGATGTATTGTTAATGAGAGTTTATTTATTCCCTCTCATCATAGTCTTTTCCCAAGTCGTTACTATGCTGAAATAAGGGTTCTTCACCCCTCCTTTCCTGTTACTTTTGCAGGGCTTTTTAAATTTCTTTTCATTTTAATGGGAAATGCTATTATCCACAATTGTTATAATTTATTTACCATGTTATCAATGATAGATCACTAGTCTCTCTCATTATACAACCTTCATAAGGCGTTATAATGATCAAACTTTCCTGTAGCCATAAAACCATCCTAAATTTGGTAAAAGTGTGTATGGTTTTCCCAACGATGACATATATACATAGGGGTAATAACCCTGAAAAGTGAGGATTTCATATTAACTCGATCGTCACCTGGTGAACGACAAATAGACCCAACTACACACCTAGTTCGACACTTCTGAAGGATATGCTGGTTGTAAAAGTGAGTGTCCTAGACCCAACTTGAACAATACTTTTTGATTATCATATCATGTATACAATGAGTTATAAATGATGTATTTTTACTATAATAGTTTTGATATTTCTGCGTTCACTATTTATATGGTAATGTCCTTAGATTACTTGTTGTATCAAAGAGTTATAGTAGTTCCCAAGCTATAATGAGATCCTAGAGATACCATGACAATAATCTTAAACGTATGGCCTATGGTCAAGATACATCATGCTGACTGGACATAGATAACGTGTGACCATCAAGTGTTGGTGGATCATAAGCATTGAGACCTCATTTCATGAATGTAACGTCCTGGCCCGGGTGCCACGCACCGGTGCCCCGAGCCGCTGCCCCAAGCCGGTCAGTCACATGACCTCAGGTGTGCCTCCCCATATGCCAGAGGTTGTCAACTAGTAGCGAGAGTCTAATATCAGTCATGGGGAGACTATATCCTCTTTATAACAGAGTAAAACACCAACATAAAATAAATAAATAATAATCAACAGAATAACCAAATAATACAACTTAGCCAGAACAGTATCAGTATCACAAGATGACCCCAAAATGAAAATAAAACATCAAAATTGAATAGTAGATATGCTATGCTAAAGTACATGCCAAGTGTCTAAAATGTAACCCAAAAGTAAAGACACTCACAACTCCCAAGAAGGTCCCGAATCACGTCTGGTTCCCTCATCCATGATCCACCCCCAAATCGTCCATCTAACACAGGGTCTTTGCCCTCATCCTGTCCAGAAAACACAAAATCTATTCGGGTACCGATCAGATGGCCCGAGTAGGGTGTGAGTACAACTCAGCAGGTCACCACGAACGACGTCTAACACAATATCCAGTCAATAGAAAGTATATGCAGTTGTATAAATAAATAATTACAATGCATAAATAAATAGTTATCACATTATCAATTAATATTTTTTTAACCGCAAAACCCCCCAGGTTCCCGTAGATACTCGTACCTCAATACCTACTTCGGCTCATGTCGGAGCCCAAAGTATGTTTGAGAGACGTCTTATCTCAGAATTCCATTTTTACCATTATTCAATTCATACTTTAATTCCCATGTTACCGTTAACACATTATACAATTGAATGACCATGTTCTCATTCTTCAATTCACAACTAAATGACTATGTTACCATTCATACCTTACACAATAGAATGATCATGTTCTCATTCTTTAATTCACAAATAAATGACCGTGTTACCATTCATACCTTACAAATTAGAATGACCATGTTCCCATTATTTATTTCACAACTAAATGACCATGTTACCATTCATAAATTCACACATCAGAATGGCCATGTTCCCATTCATTATTTCACACATTAGAATGACCATGTTACCATTCATAATAGATAATTAATTCAACAATTAATTATCCACATCAATTTTATTACCAATTCAACAATTAGTCAACCAAAAAATCCCCTTGATTAATTACCCAATTAACTAAGTATGTTGATCCCATTAATTAATTCATCAATTAATTAATCAATATCCACAAACTCCAAATCTCATAATTTATTCCACAATTAATTATCTCATCCCCAAATATCAATATCTCATAATTAATTCATCAATTAATTATCTAAAATAAACAAATTCAACACCTAATAATTAATTATACAATTAATTATCTCAATCTATAATTCTCAAAATCCCCAATTTCACATCTCCTCAATTAATTAATTCACCAAATTAATTAATTCACCAAATTAATTAATTCACCAAATTAATTAATTCAATCAAGAACACAATTTCCAAACATCTAATATAAATTATACAATTACATACACATAATTTAAATAAAGACTTTGGGATTTGAATTACAGACCACCTACCATGATTTGTTGATGAACGATCGCCAAACAAAAATCCCCTAAAATTGAGCAGCACAACGATGTAGAATGAGATCTGGATCTAAAACCTAAATTAAGATAATATAAATCAAGACCAATATATTCTAGATCTAGATCTATAATCTTAGATCTAGATCCACAATACTAGGTCTAGATCTATCCCAAAATAGGAAGAACAACCACCAAAAGAATAGGAGAAGGAAAAAAGGAAGAATGATAAACCAAGCGAGATAGGATTCTCTTATTGGGAGGGCTGAAGATCTTCGATCTAGGATTTTAATCACAAATAATGGAGGTTGGGAAGGCTTGGAATCTATTAGGTAGGCTATGAAATCAAGAGAAATAGAGTTGGTCTGAGTTTGGGTCGAATTGGGTGAGTTTTAGGGGTTCGGGTGATTTAAAAACTAATTTTTAGGTGACTTTAAAAGTCGAGCATGGTTTTATAGGTAGGGGTGCATGATTTTCCCTAGTTGTGCGCCTAAATCATGCACCTATTTTATAGGGGTACACAATTACTCCTAAGAGGGAGCACAATTTGACAAATCGTGCACCAACCGTGCAATCCCCCTCTGTCCAAGGTTGCACGGTTTTCTAGGTTGAGGTGCACGGTTTTCCATAACTGTGATCCAACTATGCACAGACCTCTTTCATTCATTTTTTCTCAATTTTTTAACCAAATACACCCCAAAGTAAAACCCAAATGAAAAGTAATCAACAGAAGGCAAAAGGGCACCTGTAACCAAGCTATAAACATCTCCATAAAAGGTCAGGATCTTACAATCTCCCACATTATAACAAATCATCCTCGAGATGCACTCCCAAGTATCTCTAAGATTCTGAGTCAAAAATATCAGGCCACTGAGCCTATATATCTGCTTCCCTTTCCCATGTCTCCTCCTTCACACCTCCATGTTTCTACAATATGCAAACTATCAACATGATATTTGTAGCGACTCGACCGCAGAAAGCCCAAAGCCGGTGTCTACTATCAATTACATTGGCATGATTACAAGGAATCAAATACTCAAGGACTAAATAGTTTAGTAGTATTGGTAAACCAGATACATAGATGAGAATTATATTAAAAATGAATGCACTAATTACAACATTATTTTTCTCTCTATATAAATAAATAAATTCAAGGATAACTTTATTCTATCTAGTATATCCCCACATATCTTTCATAGTACGCTTCTTGGATTCCCGGGGAAAGAAACATAATAAGGGCGAGATCAAATGCTCAGTAAGAGTAAAATATAGCGGAATAAATAATGAATCAATAAGAGTAATAATTATGTCATGGTAAATAACCAAACATACATACCATGTAATCAAAAAACTGAGAAGGAAGTGCATAAACAATATGGAAAGGTAATAACTGGAAACAGATGCCATTCAAATAACTATATAAGGCAAAATAAATATGCAAAGGTAAGAAACTGAAACACATTCTATTTAATCAATGAACTGAAATGAAATGTATCCATAGATATGCCAATACAAAATCTCATGGGTGAATAATAACTGAAACTAAATAAGGGAAATGCTTGACTATTAGACGCCATGTTTCTTAGGTACATGGTACCTTTACTATCAAGTCAGGTAAAAACCCATCTAAGGTGTCTATCCAAATGAATCATCCCATGGGAATACCAATGCATCGAGGGACTATCTACCGATCCCCACCCACGTTGTACTAGTCTAAAATATTCCTCATATATCAAATAATCGATTTAACAATGTGCCTTATAAAATATACATATGGAGTAATAGATATAGATTTATCAATATTTACCCAAATATTCAAATAACATTCAAATTAAATACCATATATAAATGATATATGATTTAGGAAATGAACATATCCATGATAAAGGATATGGTAAATTAGGGAAAATTCAATGTTCAATGATCAGAGAAAATTAATTATTTCAAGGGAATAAAAGGAATCAAGGAAGTGAATGTGAATACTATCCTTGGCCAAATCAATAATAAACTATTCAGAGGAAGATTAAGGATAATATCAATACAACATACCCCAATTGGAGTAAAATAAAGGGCTGTTTTCATTAATGAATGAAAATATTATAAAAAGATCTTTTAAAAACATTCTTGAGGAAAAAATCATTTTGTTTTGAAAAACCTTTTATTTGATAATAAACTTTAAAAACATTTTCTTTAATAAATTAGCCTTTTAAACATGCAAAGGAAGTTTCTAAGGAATGACGATGGGTAAATCTGTACACGCCATACAAGGTAAAAAGAACATTCCTTTTTCATGGTAAAAGGTTAGAAAAATGCCTTGTTTGGAAAGCGATAATAAGATTCCATTAAAAATATTGGTAAAATAAAAAAGGGTAAAAATTTATTTAAAAAATCATTTAAAAAAAATATTTTTGAAAATATTTTTGAAAACATTTTAATAAAACATGTTTTTTAGAAGAAAACAGGTTCTCCGACTAGAGAGAGAAATTAAGTTGGGTTTTCTTAAAAACATTTTCTAAAATAACTTAAGTACAAAAGAGTGAAAAAATGGTACCAATAATTGAAAAAGGTCATTATTAACTAGAGGATAGGTACATTAAAGGGTTTATTTAACAATGGTCATATAATTTCCTTGAATGGAAATGAATGATCAGTAAATTTATTCTTGAGGAAAATAATCTTTAAACATTCCAAAGTGTCCCATACCACTTTGAAATATTTTAAATCATAAGCACCAGGAAGGAATAAAATTAAATAAAAGTTATAATTATTTTCATTATATATCATATAAAAAGGTAGTATATACACCATATAAAGGAAACTAGGTGCATAACAACAAATAATTCTCAATGGAATATAAATTGAGACAAAATCCCTTACATTGAGTCCGACTCATCTCATGTGTCTTTATATTCATGAATAACAAAATTATGATTTTTATTTACTTTATTAAGAACCTTTTTAATTTTTATAATAAATTTTATTTCACTTATTAATATTTTTTATACAACTACTTAAACAATTAAGTTGTCATCGGGTGTTTTGACCAAATTCAGTTTATGTATCAAAAAAAACTTTGGTAGATTGACTATGGTCAAAGGGGTCATTATATAACATCTCAAATATAATAATCATGAAATAATTATTATATTTATAAATATATTATACTTTTAATACCAATAATTAAATATGGTTATGGAAAATGAAACAATGTTACAATCATGGAGAATGTAGGTCGTATGTACACATGAACAACATTCTCATTTTTCAATGATCGTTATGGAAAGAAGGTAAGTAGAATAATATATTTACAGAATGATAATTATATCATAAATACCATATTATTTAATCATATATAATTATATATATAATTCTTGTGATGTAAAAGGAATCACATCATGTCGAGGAGGCAGCAGTCCACACATCCACGAACGACATTATCACTTTTTAAGTGTGTAAAATGATAATAAAGAAAATGATATATATTATATTTACAGAAAGTTAATTATGTCATTAATATCACATATAGGTTTTTTTATTTCATATATGTTTAATTAAAAACATAATTTATATGTTCCATGTATAGTGTGAATGAATCACATCGCTTTGAGGAGGGGGTAGTCCACACTTCCTCAAACGATGTTATCGTTTTACAAAAAATGGAAAGTATAAAGATACAAGTTTTAAAAGAATTATAGAAACATAAATGCATAATAAATAACATATATATCATATATAAACATATTTTTCATCATAATTTACACCATGATAGGTGGTAAAGGAAAAACGGACAATCATCATTTTGTGAGGTTGTAGTTCGCCGTACACAGAAACAGTATGTTCCTTACCCATTAGATGGATGTGTGCGTAAGTTTAGGTCAAAATATTAACATAAAAAACATAGTATATTTAGGATAATTTTTTTTGTATAAAATAATAGAATAATAAGAGTTTAAGGGGTTGATAATTAAATGAAAGAAAAGAGATTTTTGGAAAACATTACCTTAAAAATTGGGTAACTCATATTGGTTTATACCAAAGGGCTTCCTTGGAAGGATTTATTCTAAAAGGGAGGCTTCAAGGTATAGGCGAGGGATGTTGGAAAGATATTTTGGAAGATATTTTATGAACCTAAGTGGTTTTAGAGGTGTGAGTAATGAGGAGAAGTGGTGACCTTTTATAGTGGAGGAGGAGTGCACTCTTATAATATTTTGACAAAGGAATTCCATACACATTTTTCACAATACAAGTGGCTCCAATAATGAACCTAAATAGATAAAGGGAGGATATGGTAGAAATATGGCTGGAAAATTTCTCGTGTACAAGTGTATAGGTCTTTTTGGGCCTTAAATTTAAGGTTTAGTCACTTATTAATCTTAATTTAACTTTAATCGTTGTAATTAATTTTAATCACTTTCACTAATCTTTTTGGTAAAAAAAGTTGGTATTTTTAGACATTATAAATTATGATAATTTAAAATATGGAATCCATTTTTCCAAATTAAAATCATATAAGTGGCATAAATTTATTTAAATTTAATCTCATAGGTGAGACGATAATGCAAGTTTTTAAAGTAAAAACATATGAAAGTTTACTATGTTTTTATAATAAATTTCAAGGTGAAATTAATTAAAATGAAATAAATTGTATTAATTTATAAAAATATTATCTAATTAAACTTTAAAACAAATTAAAATTATAATTTAAACTTATAAATAAATTATATGAAAAAACAGTTTTGAACTAAAAGTCAGTATTTTTAACTATTCATTAAAAAATGAAATGTTTCCAAAAAATATAAAAAATTCACCCAAACCTAATTTTTATGTTTTTATTTCAAATATGAAGTTTATTTTGACATATTAAATCAATTAAAGTTTCAAAATTCATATTTAAAATGGGTTCGTTATTAAAAGGTGGTAAAATTGTCTTTATAAAAATATAGGTTTTTATGTGTGAAATTGGGTCTGTTCTTATCTTATGCCTGTCAAACATAATGGATGAATGTTAAAAGTATTTAAATTAATATATAAAATTTATATTTCATTAAAATCATTCACTAATTGTAATTAATTATGTTTATTAAGAAAAAATCCTTTGGAAACATAAAAATAATAATATTTCTTTTTATATTCAATTGGTTCTTATTTCCATTTCTCATTATTTGGTAACCAAAAAATTAATTTTATATTTATATAAACCATACATTTTTACAAATTAGTTAATACTATTCATAACTTCTAATTTAATATCTATTTTAAGTATTATTATATTAAATAACAACATTTTAATAATATATTATTATTCAGTAAAACTCGGTCTTGCGTGTAACACAAGCCATTGAAGAAACTCGTTTTTTCGTATGTCGCATGCTAACTCAGTATTGAATGAATTAAAAGCTATAAATAATATTGAATTTCTTTAAAATAGTAAATATATTATAAATTCTTGGGATATTATATTCCCTTATGTGCTTGGTGTCACGTTTCATACACGCTATCAAATACAAAGTTGTACTTTAGAATTTTGGGGTGTTACAATCTTTCCTTGAAACACTTTCTCACTACGATCCAACACACGTATTAGATTCTTCTCAAAGGACACATCTATCTCCAACTCAACATCATCCACATTAATTACATGAGAAGGGTCAAGGAGATATCAACGTAGTTGTGAAACATTTAAAAAATGATGCATAACACCGTATTTTTGTGGAAGATCCAATTAGTATGCCACCAGATCAATTCCCTCCACAACCTCAAATGTTCCAAAAAACCTGGGCGCCAACATTCCATGTCTCTGCATCCTACAGTGACCCAACCTAGGCAACACCTAAATTAATACATGAACACCCTCTGTAAACTCTAGGGGCCATCGACGTCTATCAATATACAACTTATGTCTAATATGATCCATAGCCATATGTTTCCTAATCAGATGCACCTGCTCCGACTTCACCAACATGAGACTTGATCCCAACAACTCTAAATCACCTTCCTCTATTCAGTATAGAGGTGATCTGCATATCCTTTCATAATGATCCTTGTATGGTTCCATCTGAATAGTTTCCTGAAAACTGTTGTTATAAGTGAAATCCACTAGAGCTAGTTTCTTCTCACAAGACCCACCAAAGTCAATAATACAAGATCAAAACATAACCTTAAGCACCTGTATAGCAGGCTTCAACTGCCCATATATCTATGGTTGGAAATATGTACTCAAAAAACCTGTGTACCAATCACCTTATGTAACCCTTTCCAGAAGCACGAAGTAAAACACAAATCACAATTTGAAATAATGGTTGGTGACACCCCGTGCAGACAGATTATCTCCTGAACATAAAAATCTCTTAGCTTATCCACTAAGGAAGTCTCCCATATAGGCAAGAAATGCACTACCTTTGTCAGTCTATCCACAACAACCCAAATAGCATCATTATTCCAAGGAATCCTCAGGAGATCCACCAAAAAGTCTATAGTAACTTCGTCCAACTTCCATTCTAGAATGGTAAAAAACTACAGCAAACTACTAGGTCTTTGATGCTTGGTCTTCACCTACCAACAAGTGTAACATCTTGTCACAAACCCTACTATCACTTTTTTCATTCTCAACCACCAAAACTGTCATCATAGGTCACAATACATTTTAGTCACACCTGGATGTACCACCCACTTCGAGGCATAAAACTCACACATCAGCTCCTCCCACATACTCATAGGCACAATACCCTAATTCCTAACATAGATGTTCTCATCCCCATGCTCCAATCATAAGGTGAATCCCCACCTTCAAGGATTTCCCTCAAGGTCAAACATTCCAGATCCTCATACTGTATGTCTCTGATTCATCTCAAAAGTGCAGACTCCACTGAAACTGATACCATAGCCATCTACTCATGACTCTCATGAACCACAATGTGTATCTCAACTAGTAAAGTCATCTTCTTACACTCATTACTAGACTCTTTCACTGCTTGAGTCTGATTTTTCTTGCTCAAATCATCAACAACACTCTTTCCCTTTTTAAGCATACATACCATCTCAAAATCAAAAGACTACATATACTCAACCCATCACCACTGATAAAGATTCAAATACCACTGTGAAAAGATACACTTCAAGCTCTTATAGTCCATATACATAATACTTTTTTCCCAACAGATAATACCACAAACATTTTAAAGTATAAACCACAACAACCAACTCGAGGTCATGTGTAGGGTAGTTCCGTTCACAAGGCCTCAACTGTCGAGACCCATACACCACAACTTGATCTCCTTGCATCAACACAACTCTAATAACAACCCCAGAAGCGTCACAATACACCATGTACTCCTCACCTTCTTCAGGTAGGATTAATATTAGAAACGATGGAAAACACTTCATCAACTCCTAGAAAGAATTATCGTAATCTTCCGACCATTAAAACTTTATCCACTTTTTGGTCAAGCCCAAAAGCATCATTTCCAATCAGGAAAAGTTGTGGATGAATATCTGATAACACCCAGCTAACCCTAGGTATATACGAATATTGAAAATGTTCTTGGCCTGTACCCAAGACACAATTGCATGCACTTTCTCTGGGTCCACTAACACACCATCCTACAAGATGATGTGACCCAGGAAGTGTACCTGATCAATCCAAAACTAGAACTTATATAGTTTCTCATATATCAAATGCTCTCTCAGTGCACTCAGGATGATGTCAAGATGTTGGGTATGATCATCATGAGTCTTAGAGTACACCAATATGATATCCAAAAGCACCACCAAAAACTAATCTAGGTACGGATTGAAGATCCCATTCATCAAGTCCATAAACACTACTGGTTCATTCTTCAACCCAAATGGCATTACGATGAACTCATAAAGGCCATACCTACTTCTAAAAGAAGTAATTGGTATATCAGAATTCAGAAATCTCAATTGATGATACCCCAATCTCAAATATATCTTGGAAAAGATACAAGATCCTCTCAACTAGTCAAAAAGATCATCATGCTTTAAATCTCCATCATCCAATAATATAATTGAATCCTAGGCTGTGAGATCTCTCAGTTTCTAAGTAATTGGACTTACTAGGCCTGCCAGGATATCCCACTCTCCATAGTGAATATAGTTGTCACCCTTAGGAGACATAAAATTCACTCTCCTCCAATAAAAATATATGTGGTCTCGGTATGCTACTAACAAGTCCATACCCAAAATTAGGTTAAAGTATGACATGTCTAGGATGTAAAGATCCCACAAAAATAGATACTATCCAGCCTTGAGAGAACAACCATTGAAAAAGAAAATTTCTCTCAACCTTACTCCCAATAATGTATCTATCATCAACACCCTACTCATGAAATCCACTGCCAGGCTCAAAATGTTAACAAGTTGTGAAGAAATAAAGGAATGAGAGGCACCTGTATCAAATAAGTCACTAGATAACATAGAAGCTACAAGAATAGTACCTCTCTCTATCGATAGTACAACCTCACTATCTATAAGTGTATGCTGTATAACATGCAACTGTTCTACCCCTCTTCCCCATGATGCAGTCAGACTCCCCTGAGCCACACCACTCTACTAATATGAGCACTATTTCCCAGAATCTCCACACATACTACCTCTATTTCCTTGTCTAGTATAACTCTAGCTACCATACTGATATGGTGTAGAAGATCCCCTTCATACACTCTGATTCTGCCTAGTTGGACACTCACTACCTGTTTTTCACTAGGTCCTGCATAATTTCTGTAGATGCCTTATCTTGCTGCAAGACCGAAACTCTACTGGTGGTTGGGGTAACTACCTCTAGAAGCATCCTAACCTACCACACTGGTGAAAAATCACTCGATTAAGGTCCTATGAAACTGATCCCTTTATCCGGGTACTCCATTTTCTAATGCCCTGGCTGATGCTATCGTAGAAATGCTTCCTACTCTTGGAAGTTGTACCTCCTATTCATCCATCTGGAACCACTTTTCTTGAACTAGAATCCTCCTTCAGGTTCCCCCCAGCTATGATATCTTGATCCAACACCTCAAAAAACTTCTTTAACCGAAAAAGGTTAAATTGGGACTTAATCTCATAGTTAAGACCATCCTAAAAACACATTGCCATAACAGCCTTATCCCCTACCAATGCTAGAGAAAGTGTTTCAAATCTATAATGAGTAAAATATATTCCATTACATGCATACTCCCATGAGTCAACCTCATGAACTCAACTGCTCTCTCATGCCTAAACATCTCAAGATAGAAGTTCACCAAGAACCTCCCTAAAAAATCCTTCCATAACATACCATCATCCTGTCCAGTCCATGTATGAATGTCCCACTAGCACTTTATTGATCCTCATAGCATATAATCATCTAACATGACCCTCCTCTCAACATGGATCTCTAAATGGTCAAGTATAGTCTCGATGGACTCAACCTATAACTTAGCTCTCTTAGGTCTACCCTCTCCAGTAAAAGTTGGAGGGTGTTGCAACTGGAACTCCCTCGTCAAATCAGACATACTCTTCACAACCCGTACTGAGTCTCTTCTCATGAATTTCATAAACCAAGAAAAGATCTCTCGAAACCACTCTCTTGTTTCCTCACATAGCACTATCAGTTCCTCAGGCCCCACTACTGGCGGAGCATCTCTAGCCATGACCTCCTGTCGTCCTCTCATCAAGCGTCGTTGCGGAGGGATATCTCTACAATGCCAAACAGGCACCTTAAGACATGATTCACAACATTAACATGTTCACATAAGAGGGAAAACACAAAAATACATAAGAATTCATTTCTCCAAACCCTGCCACATAGTTAAAACTAAGGCACTATCACTACCCTTAACCACCATACACCTAGATCATGGTTCACAAAGGGAAACTCATTCTCATTATTCAATTTTCTCATGTAGAAACCCAATTATTATAATATTTCACCATTTTAAAATTCTCAATTTCACAATTAAGTAAAAATATTTCAATTTCAACAAATTACCCATAACCTGTTTTCCCGTGCGTGCCTAAAAATTATGCATGCCACAAAAAAAATATTGAGTGCCTAGAATGATGTATGAAAACTCAAATATCATTCTATACCGGGCTATGAGTCAAATATAAAAAAATCATAGAAACAATGATCATATCGCACCACAAGTGCATCACCCAAGGTGAAATAATATTCAACTGTAACAACATTCAACAACAACAACAACAATTCCCACCCAGGGTACTTGAGTTCTCCCATATACATGGGTTAGCTACTCCCATACACGAGCTCATAACCAAACCCTAACTCTTCCTCATCTCCTGTCTACCTTTCCCAAATAGTAATACAAAAGAAAAGAAAATAAAACACATTTGATACCAATTTATAATTGTCACAAACACCTCCCTACAAAGTGTACCCCTCCGGGGCCGACAATGTTAGAAGAGAGATAATGAACCCCTGAGTCCTGCCTCTAGTAGGCCCTGAGTTGGCGACTAGCACCAAGGGTATAGTAAAAACACAAATAGGAGGCATTTCCCTCTAATAGAATACATGCGAAAGTGAGAGATAAGACATACACCAACCAACTCCTACTCAGACTACATTATAAAAGAAATCCCAAGTACACATATGTAATTTCATGAAATAACTACTACAACTGAAAGGGAAAACTACAAGTACTAAAAGAAAGTAAAATGAAAGCAACCATGAAGCCCAAAAAGATCCTGTAACCCCAAGCTAGTAGTAACCAGCCTGATATCCAACCTTCTCCAAGTGACCTGAAAAAAATATTACATATACATAAGGTGAGTATAACATTATAATTAGTAGGATCCTCCCCGAAGCCTCTTATGAAAACGTAAAGAAAGCATGCTAAAATATAGTTAACAACAAGTGAAACTAACTCATCACCTAAATAATTATACTATGTTCCCAGCCTCACCATGAATACTCTCACCAATTATTACATATAAGAGTATATAATATAATAAATAATATTAAGGGCACCCTGCTTCCACTTCCCCATTGGTTTGCTGCTTTACCCCAACGTCGCACGTCCTGAGCATCTCTCTCTAAAAAGGTTAGCCTGAAGACACTTGGGAAAATCACTATAACCTACACCTTGTGAAACACACCACCACCACATCCACATAAGCAAAAGTAACCAGGTAGTTTCTAGGAACCACCACAACCTACATAACATGTATCAAACATCGAGTATTATACCTCAAGCCACTACAACCCATACACTGAGTAAGGATCCTCAAGATATCACAACCTATACATGTTATAACTATAATAGAACATATGAAACTATATCCAGAATATATGTGTGTGAAATAAACACAAACCATTATATCTCTGTACACACTTATATGGGGAAAACTAACCACCGTGCATACCAGTACTAGTAAATACCAAGATAAGAGAGCAGGGCTAAATGGGGTAGTCATCCATCCATCCTTCCACTAAGATGTTGGGGGGAAAACACCCCCTAGGGATTAGAATCCCTAGGGTGTCGGTTTCCTTAATTGATAGGGTGGAGAAACATATAAAAACACAAAAAGTACAGAATATAATATAGCTCACAACCACACTATGGTCATAACCTAGTATTAGACTCAACTGTAGCTAATGTCTCTCATACTCCTGTCTGCCACTGCTAAGACTAAGTATTCTATAAGCACACAACCATTTATAGAGCTACATTATATCAATTTTTCCATTTTTATTAGTTTCAATTTACGTTAATTAATTATTCAACCATTAATTAACCATTATCATTTCCACAATACATTTCATTAGCATCACAACAAAGTTCCATGCCCTCCAGGCATAACCAAACCAAGTCCATAGTTCCTTTAAATTGTAACCTGAGCATTGCATCCCAACAAGCTCCAAACCCATGGGTTAACATCATTTATTCAATAATTTATTAACAACATTATCATTTTTCCATAATTCTAGGTATTCTAGAAAATAATTATAAGCTTCCGAACACAAGGGGATCAACACAGTGAGTAGATGAACTACCCATCGAGTCTTTTCCACCTATATCTAGAGCATAGGCCCATCCATATTTGAGAAGCTAAACACAGAAAGCATATAACATACCCCACACGTCTTCACCAATTTTGGAAGGAGGTTAAGAAATACCATCTACCTCAATCAGTGGGGAAATTAAAGTAGATAAATAAACATCATATTCAACAACAACCCCTTTCATATCAATGGGTAAGCCCAACTTCAACCTGTTCCATCATCCGATGTTTCCTCCTCGACACCCACATGAATAAACCCATGCATCTCACTACTCTAGGTGTCAACTACTACCACCAACACTAAGCCTCCATGCATATGCATACCACAATATCCCTATAGGATCATCCATCCCAGGCTCACACCACAACACAATCAACATGAAATAAACAACAATGCAACTGGGCTCTTGGCCCTAAACAAGGCATTGAACCTTCACACACAACGAGCACTCATAGCTCCAAAGCATAAGGCTCTTGAACTTTAAAATCAAGAGGGAAACTCATAACTCTTCAAGGAATTATCTTTATCACACAAACAATCCTTTATTCCATATTGAATTAACCAATTCAATTAAACATGCACAAATTCATCCATTTGATTTATCACCAAGCACAACAACAACAACCAAATTCATTAAACATGCCTCTTTATCTTTATCTAATTAATTTATAATTAATACTTGATTTAAATTATTTACCAATTTCCATCAAGAACAACATGCTAAACAATAAAAACATACATATCACACGATCTATAAAATCAAGAGGCAATAACATCGCTAAATAATTGATACTAATTGTTTAATCCAGTTCAAGTATTTATTATGTCAATTTCATTGCGATCCAGTGGACAAAACATGATAACTCTATGAATTCATGTAAAAGAATAGATAATCCATGAATCCCCTACCTCAAAAGGTTTCCATCATTCTTTGAACGAGAATGGTCCAACACAATGGATCATGATCACCTCTCCCGCAACGACTGCATCCACCTGAGGACGCTACAACACAATCACATAAACCAAAACCCAATAAAGGTCTATTAGAAACATGGAGATCACATGAAGTAACATGGAAAGGATAAAAAAATAAAATAGATCAAGGAACCCAGAAGAACGGGGGTATAACATACCTTATATCGAATATGGATCGACACTTCCTGGTTGCACCAAGATAGGGGGTGCATATGCAGTAGGAAAAAATCAAAGGAGAAAAAATCCAAGGATAGAAAAATCACAAAAATCCTTAGGAAAAAAGGTTCAAGGAACCTCACATCAAGAGAAAGGAGAATAAATAATAGGGTGGAATTTATATTGTCCCTTTTGAATATCTATACAGAGCAACGATTTAGATACAGTTTAGATTTGACATTAAAGGCAGATCTAGTCAAGGCTACACGATTTGATCGAGTAAAGGAACCAAGACACTTAAGAATATTAAGATAGGAGTTACAATATTTGAATCAGCCTTAAATACCTTAAAATAAGGCTTTGAATGCACTTAACATCAAAGAAAATGTCAAAGGGGTGAAATTATAGGAAGTTGGAAACACTATTAAAAAATGTCTCACTGATGACACACTGTTCACAAATGTATCACCGATGAAACTATTCACAAATGTATCACTAAAGAAACTATTAAAAAATGTCTCACCAACGACACTGTTCACAAATGTATCACCGATGACATTGTTCACAATGTATCACTGATGAAAATGTTCACAAATGTCTCACCCACGACACTGTTCACAAATGTCTCATCGATGACACTGTTCACAAATGTCTCACCGAAGACACTATTCACAAATGTCTCACCAACGACACTGTTCACAAATGTCTCATCGATGAAACTGTTCACAAATGTCTCACCGAAGACACTATTCACAAATGTCTCACCGACGACACTATTCATAAATTTCTCACCGACAACACTGTTCATAAATGTCTCACCCATAACACTTTTTAAAAATGTCTCACTGAAGACACTGTCCACAAATGTCTCACTGACGACACTATTCACAAATGTATCACTGATGATACTTTTCACAAATGTCTCACTAATGACACTATTCACAAATGTACCACCGATGACACTATTCACAAATGTCTCACTAAAGAAACTATTCACAAATGTCTCACCGATCACACTGTTCAAAAATGTGCCATCGATGATACTGTTCATAAATGTCTCACCGACGGAACTGTTCACAAATGTCTCACCAATGACACTATCCACCAATATCTCATTGATGACATTGTTCATAGAACTAGAAACACTATTCACAGAATTGGAAATTTGGAAAAGTTTTAGAAATAAGTCACATTAACCTCCCAGAACACCTCAAACACTATATTTTTACAAAGGAATGGACCAGAGAGGTCCATGCCATTACATCAGATACCTCTAAAAACATTCTAATCCTTGCGAATTCAAAACCAACCCAGAGAGGAAATAGAGAAAGGGGTCTGAACAACCACCCTTCGAGATACCTCTCAAGGCTCTCACCACTAAAGGAGCTTAACCACTTCACTAGAGGAACAAGAATAAAGCTAAACAACAACCACAAACATCTCCAAAACACTATCCTAAAGGAGATACCTCTCAAAAGAGAGAAAGAAACAAGAAACAAAAAGAGAAATCTATCTCATAAATAGGAAAGGTCTATAACCACAAAAATAACATCATTAAAAGAAAAGAGATAAACATCAAATAGATCAGGGTACTGAGCACGTATCTTCAACTCATGTACCCAGGTACTCTCCTCCACACCATCATGCTGCCACAAGACAAAAAAACAAGGGGATAGAACACCCGCGGAACACCTTCTCCTTGCAATCATGGATCTCTATAGGCTGGTCCTTGAAGGTCAGATCATCATCAACATCGATCTCACCCCAATTGATGTTGTGATAGTTATCATGAAGATAAAAATGGAGCCGCGACATGTGAAAAACATAATGTATCCTGCTCATCTGTGGGGGAAGTGATACCCGATATACCACGACTCCAACATGATCTAACACCTCAAAAGTCCCAACAAACAAGGGAGAAAGATTACTCCCACAACCAAACCTTCTCTTCCCACGATGGGGAGTCATCTTTAGAAACACTTAATCCCCAAATTCAAGCTCCAATAGTATCCTCTTATGATCGACATAGGATTTATAATGATCATGTGATACCTTAATCCTCTCACAGATCACTCGAACCATCTCTGTCATATTCTATACTAGTTTCATCCTAAGAATTACTGACTCTACAACCCATGTCCAACACAACGTTGAATGGAAATTTCGGCCATACAAGGCTTCAAATAGATCCATACTGATGGTGGAGTGGAAACTATTATTGTAGGTGAACTCTACCAAGGGTAAGTTCCTCATCTACGAACCTACAAAATCTAGGACACAAGAGAAAATCATATCTTCAAGAGTCTGGATGGTCTGCTCTGGATGATCATCCATTTGCGGATGAAAATCAGTGATAAGGAATAGATGAGAACCAAAAGCATGATGGATACCTCTATATACCTTGGAGGTAAAACAAGGATCTCGATCAGAAATGATCATCCTAGGGACCATGTGGAGTCTGACCACCTTCTCTAGATATTTCCTCAACAAAACCTCCACTGATCTTGACTCCTTGATTGCTATGAAGTGGGATGATTTCAACAAATGATCCAAAACTACCCATATAACATCATAGCCTCCCTGAGCTCGAGGTAAACTAGTAAAAAAGTCCATCGAGATGTCATCCCACTTCCACTAAGGAACATCTAACAACTGGAGTAACCCACTGGGAACACGGTGCTCGACCTTTACCTTCTGGCACACCAAACATCAAGGCACAAACTCTGTGACTGCATGCTTTAACCCAAGCCACCAAAACTGAATCCTCAAAGATTGGTACATCTTTGTTACACCAAGATGTACTAATAATGGATAACTATGGAACTCTCTAAGAACCATATAATGCATCACTAAAGGAATAAAAAGTCTTCCCTAAAATAACACTTGGTGTTGTTCATCCTTAGACTAGACATCAAGGGCCTCTCCACAAACAAATCAGTCTCTCCAGAACTCCACCTCAAGATCCCCCAACTGAGAATATTTCACCCGCTTCACCAAAGATGACCGAACCATAATATGAAAAAACAACCTCTACCCCCAACTTATCCCATATCCAAATGTAATGCTAAAAGTTCTTCCATTAATCTCTAGGAATCACCTGATTCATGCACTACATCACTATGCAACTTCATTCTTAGTGAATTAGCTAAAAAACTCCCCTTACCAAGTGTATATGAGATTTTGAAGTCATAATACTATAAAAACTCTATCCACTGATGCTGTCGTAAGTTCATCAAGTCAGATGAAGAGAAAACATACCTCAAGCTTTTATGATCGACGAAGACTAAAAAGCACTCTATGGTGAGGTAATGTCTCCAAAACTTCAGGGAAAACACCACTGCATCCAAATCAAGATCATGGGTGGCATATTTATGCTCATGGGTACGTAACTACTGAGACCCATAAGAAATGACTGATCTATGCTTCATCAGAACACATCCTAACCCCAGATGTGAAGCATCAAATAAAACCTCAAACTGAACTCCTCCTTCTGGAAGACAAATAAATGGAGCACTAAACAAATTCTCCTTCAGATACTCAAAAGCTACCTGACACTAATAAGTCCATGAAAATTTGGAATCCTTTCTAGTCAATGCTGTCAGAGGATTCACAACCTAAGAGAAATTGAATACAAACATCCTATAATAGCCTGCAAGACCAAGGAAACTTCGCACCTCCACCACTATTTTGGGGACTTCCCAAGACACAAATACTTCTATCTTTGATGGATCCACAACTAATCCCTACTGGGATACAAAATTACCTAATAAACAAACTTCTTGGGCCCAAAACTCACATTTTGAAAACTTCCCAAATAGCTACTATTGACAAAGAAATCCCAAAAAATCATGTATATGCTTTGCATGCTCCTCCTTAGACGCGGAGTACACAAGGATGTCTTCAATGAATACCATCATGAAATTATACAGGAACTCATGTAACACAACATTCATCAACCCCATGGACACAACTATATCATTTTTCACAACGAACGACATCACAACAAACTTGTAATGCCCATGTCGGCAACATAAGGTAGTTTTCAGAATATCCTCATCCTTCACATGCATATGATAATATCCTGACTGAAAATCAATCTTTGAGAACCAAATCGCACCCTTAAATTGATCAAACAAATCATCAATCCATGGAAGATGATAGTGGTTCTTCACTATCACTTGGTTTAAGTGACGATAATCGATACACAACCGTAAACTGCTGTCAGCCTTCTTCATGAAAAAAACTGGTGTGCCCCACAGTGACACACTCGTCCAAACAAAACCACAATATAATAGACCATCGAGCTGCATGAACATCTCCCGCAACTTAGAAGGTGCCATCCTATTTGGAGATATTGATATAGGAGACACATGCTGTAGCTCGATCCTGAACTTGATCTCTCATTGAGGGGGTAATGCTACAACCTCTTCTAGAAAGACATCAGGGTACTCTTCTATGACCCTGAGAAACACCAACTTCTGAACCTCTGATGAACTCAGCATCAACTCAGCCATCAAGGATGACAAGGACAGAACACTCCTCTGACCCATATGAGGGTCTCTCTCACCAACAAACACTTCTGGATCTCCATCAACATCAAATAACACCACCTACCTCCTAAAGAAATCCATGATAGCCTACATTGAATCCAACTAATCCATGTCAAGGATGACATCATATGGTTATATATGTAAGCATATAAAATATCCCTAGGAGAAGTGATGCCCCAACACTAGCTCAAAGTCTCTACATACTTCAAAAAAATCATCTCGAACTCCAACTGACATAGTCAAAACCAAGGGAACTGTAATCCTCTCTACCTCAAGTCCCAAGGCATAGAAAAGGGTAAGTTATATGAAGGAGTGTGTCACTCCTAAATAAAAAAAGGCATACACCCAAGTAGAAAACAAGGAAAGGGTACCTCAAATGATGTCTAGCTCACCTGGCACTAGCAACGCTAAAGCATAAAGCTAACCATGACCTCCACTATAACCTCTCCGACCTTGCTAACGACCACCACCACAACCGCACTCTGATCTCTGAGGATGGGGAACATCCTGGGGCTGTCCTCTACCTACCCTATTTCTCTACTGATCTAAATCTAGTGAAACTCCCTATAGCTACCTTGGATGAAACTGCCTCAACAAAATACCTTAAAGTAGAACACTTAGCACACGCTGACCACTCTGAAAGGTCAGGCACTCTCTCTACTGATGACCTCAACCTCCATAATAAAAACTAGCACTTGATCACTTGTCATAGGTCTGAGAGCAACTATCTACAGAGAAATGAGATACTGTGGGATGGGAACTACCCCCATCTGAATAGACACTCTTCTTACCTAAAAATCAGAAACCCTGGACCCCAACTCTGCTTTGTGAGGAATCCTGATAACTCCCCTCTCATGATGACCCAGTTCTGGATAACTTCCTCTCAATGGCCTCTTCCCTTGCTAACACCTCGAGATACGTCTTCAGCATAAACAGGGTGACCTGGAGCTGGATCTCTAAACAAAAATCCTCCTCAAAATGCCTCGCCCTATCCTCCTTATCTGGAAATAGGTCTGAATCATATCGCAGAAGGTTCATGATACAGATCCCAAACTCTTGCACACTAGAGCTCCCCTATCGAAGGGTAAGTAGTTCCTAGAAACTAACTACCTTCTTGGTCTAAGAGAGAAACTCGACTCTGAACTGGTCTTGAAACTCCTCGCACAAGACTACTGACTACTCGCGATCCCCAAGGAACAAAAACCACCACTACCTTGCTTCCCCACGTAGCATCTTCACAACCAACGACACCTAGTGATCCTTTTGAGCATGAATTGAACTGAAAGCTATCTCAACCTCCTCCAAATAGTATTCCGTGACTGTATCTAAAATGAATCCCTCATACTTCTGTAGACTTTGGTTTCTAAACTCTCGGAGTATCCACCTCCATGTGTCATCGTCGTCAACCTCTACTCTACGGTGTTCGGCTGGCACAAACTATTAAACATCTTCTTTGCGGACCTGACGAGGAAATCGACCTGGAGCCATACCTTCAAAAGAAAAAATAGTTAGAGCTCCTAAACTTGGAATATAGAAGACTCATCATTAATTAATTAACTATTTTATTTTATTCCTTTTAGGTTAACCTATCCCAAAGTCTACCCATTCAAAAATAGGCACAAAGAAGAATGATGTATGATCCTTTCCTAGGTATCTACCCTACAAAAAATATCACCTTGTTTAGTAGCCAATATAAACTTAAAGGTCCATGTAGTATATTATATGGGGCCCTAAATACCTGTGTCTCAATAGTTCTCCTGTGTTTACAGTTCTTGCTAAACTTAGCTGACACTATTTGTCTACAAACCCATGCAATATCCCATGTGCCTAACTCCAAACTCCATCATTTTCCTCAGCCATACCTTTGATACCACTCTTTCAAAACCCCCTCCCCACAAAGTGTACCCCTCCTGGGCTAGTAATGTGAGAAGAGAGATAATGACCCCCGAGTCCCACTTCCAGTAGGCCGTAGGTTGGAGAATAACACTGAGGGTATAATAAACACACAAATAGAGGAATTACCCTCTAAGAGAAGACATGTGAAAGAGATAGATAAAATAGACACAAATCAACTCCATATTAGAATAAAATAAAAAATAAATCCCAAGTAAACATATATAATGTCATGCAAGAACTAATAAAACTGAAAGGGAAAACTGCAAGTACCAAAAGGAAGTAAAATGATAGCGACTACGAAGCCTGAACAGCTCCTACAACCCCAAGCTAGTAGTAACCAACCTGATGTTCAACCTACTCCAAGTGACGTGAAAAATAGTTTATATATACATAGGGTGAGTATAATAGTATAATCATTAGGATCCTCTCAAAATCCTCTCATGCAAAAGTAAATAAAGCATGCTAAAACACAATGAACAACAAGTGAAACTAACTCGTCACCTAAATAGTATACAATGTTTCCAGCCTCACTATGGATAATCTCACCAAGTATTTCATAAAATAGTATATAATATAATAAATAACATCCAGGGTACCCCACTACAACTTCACCATTGGTTTTCCGCTTTTCCCCAACGTCACATGTCCTAAGCATCTCTCTCCGAAAAGGCTAGCCCGAAGAAACCTGGGAAAAGCACCAAAACCTGCACCTCATGCAACACACCAATACCATATCCACATAACCAAAAGTAAATATATAGTTTCTAGGATCCAACACAACCCACATAACATGTATAAAACATTGGGTATTATACCTCAAGCAACTACAACCCATACACTGAGTAAGGATCCTCAATCCATCACAACCTATACATGTTATACCTACAATAGCACATATAAAACTATATCCAGAATATATGTGTGTAAAATAACCATAATCCATTACATCCCTCTTCACACTTATATGGGGAAAACTAACTATTTTTTTATACCATCACTAGTAACTACCAATAGAATAGAGAAGGACCAAATGGGGTAGTTATCCATCTATCCCCCCACAAGAATGTTGGGGAAAACACTCCCAAGGCTCAGAATCCCCGGGGTGTCAGTTACCCTAAATGACAGGGTGGAGTAGTATATAGAAACATAAAAATAACATAATATAATATATCTCATAACCACACTATGGGAATAACTTAGTCTTAAACTCAACTTTAGCTAACGTCTCTCAGACTCCCAACTACCACGCTAAGACTAGGTATCCTATAAGCACACAACCATTTAAAGAGCTACATTAGACTAATTTATACCTTTTTATCATTTTAAATTTATGTTAATTTATTATTTAACCATTAATTAACTATTATAATTTCCACATTACATTTCATTAGCATCACAAAAAAATTCCATGCCCTCCAGGCATAACCAAACTAAGTCCACAGTTCCTTTAAATTGTAACCTAAACATTGCATCCCAACAAGCTACAAACCCATGGGTTAAAATCATTTATTAAATCATTTATTAACAAAATTATCACTTTTCTATAATTCCAGGTATTATAGAAAATAATTATAATCTTCTAAACTCAAGGGTCTCAACATAGTGAGTAATTGAACTACCTATCGAGTCTTTGCCACATATAGCCGGAGCACATGCCCATCCATCCTCTAGAAGCTAAACACAGAATGCACATGGAATACCCCATGCATCTTCACCTATTTTGGAATGAGGGTAAGCAAGACCATATACCTAAAGCAGTGGGTAAATTAAAGTAGATGAACAAAAATAAGATTCAATAAAAACCATTTTCATATGAATGAGTAATCCTAGCTTCAACCTGTTTCATAATCCCTGATGTCCTCCTTAACAACCACATGCATAAATTGATGAATCTCACTACTCTAGGTGTCAAATGATTCCACCACCACTAGGACTCCATGCCCCAACATACCACAATATTCCTCCAAGCTCAGCCATCCCAGGCTCACATCACAACACAAGCAGTATGAAACAAACAACATAGAAACTGGGAACTTGGCCCTAAACAAGGCATTCATCCTTCACACACAATGAGCACTCACAGATCTAGAGAATAAGTTTCTTGTCTTTAAAAAAAAGAGGGTAACTCAAAACCCTTAAAGTATTTATCTTTATCACACAACCGGTCCTTTATTCCATATTTAATTAATCAATTCAATTAAACATGCACAACTACATCCATTTGATTTATCACCAAGAATAACAACAACAACCAGATTCATTAAACATGCCTCTTTATCTTTATCCAATTAATTTATAATTAATCCTGGATTTATGTTCTTTAGAAATTTCCATCAATACCAACATGATAAACAAGCAGAGAATAGATATCACACGATCTAGAAAATAAAGAGGCAATAACATCGCTAAGCAATTGATACCAATTATTTAATTCAGTTCAAGTATTTATTATGTAAATTTCATTCTGATACAGTGGATAAAACATGAAAACTCTACAAATTCATGTAAAATAGTATATAATCCATGAATACACTACCTCAAAAGGTTTCCAATGTTCTTTTCATGAGAATGGGCTAACACAACAGATCATGATCACCTCTCCTGCAACGACTACATCCACTTGAGGACGCCACAACACAACCACATCAACCAACACCCAAGAAAGGTCAATTAGAAACCTAGAGATCACATACCATGACATGGAAAGGATAAAGAGATGAAACAAATCGAGGAACCCAAAATATTGGAGGTATAACATACCTTATATCAAAGATGGATTGACACTTCCTAGTTGCACCATGATAAAGGGTGTGCGCATGTAGCAGGAAAAACTCCAAGGAGAAATGATCCAAGGATTGAAAAATCACAAAAATCCTCAAGAAAAAAGATTTGGGGTGCCTAACACCAAGATAAATGAGAAGAAAGAACAAGGCAGAATGTATCTTTTCCTTTTTGAAAATATAAACAGAGCAGTGGTTTAGATACAGTTTAGATTTTCCATCAAAGGTGGATCTGGTCAAGACTACGTGGTTTGACTGAGTAAAGAAATACAAACACTTAGGAATATTAATATAGGAGTTATAGACTTTGAATCAGCCTTAAATCCCTTAAAACAAGGCTTTGAATGCATTTAACATCAAAGAAAACATCAAAGGGGTGAAACTGTAGGAAGTTGGAAAAAATATTCACAAATGTCTCACCGACGATACTGTTCACAAATGTCTCACCAATGACATTGTTCACAAATGTCTTACCAACGAAACTATTCAAAATTGTCTCACCGACGACACTATTCGCAAATTTCTCACCAACAACACTATTCAAAAATATCTCACTGATGAAACTGTTCAGAAATGTCTCACTAACAACACTATTCACAAATACCTCACCGATGACACTGTTCACAAATGTCTCACCAAAGACACTGTTCACAAATGTCTCACCGATGACACTGTTCACAAATGTATCACCGAAGACACTATTCACAAATGTCTCACCAAAGACACTGTTCACAAATGTATCACCAAATACACTGTTCACAAATGTCTCCCTAACAAAACTATTCACAAATGTCTCACTGATGACACTGCTAAAAAATGTCTCACCGATGACACTGTTTACAAATGTCTCACCAATGAAACTATTCACAAATGTCTCACTGATGACACTGTTCACAAATGTCTCACCGATGACAATATTCACAGAACTGAAAATTTGGAAATGTGTTAGAAATAAGTCACCTTGACCTCCTAGAACACCTCAAACACCAAAATTTCACAAAATAATGGACCAGAGAGGTATTATCCATTATAGTAATGTCCCGGCCTGAGTGCTACACACTGGTGCCCTAATTCAGTTGGTCACATGACCTTAGGTGCACCTCCCCATATAACAGATGTTGTTCATAAGAAGCGAGGGCCTAATATCAGTCATGGGGAGACTATAACCTCTTTGTAACAGTGTAAAATACCATTGAAAAAATAAATAAACAATAATCAATAGAATAAATAAATAATATAACTTAGCCAGAAGAGTACCAATATCGCATGATGACCCAAAACTAGAAATACAATATCAAAACTGAATAGTATATATTCCATGCTAAAGTATGTGTCAAGTGTCTAAAATGAAACCCAAAAGTAAAGACACTGACAACTCCCAAGAAGGTCTCAAACCACACCCAGTTCCTTCATCCATGCTCCACCCCCAAATCATCCATCTTACACAAGTCCTTTTCCCTGATCCAATCCAAAAAACACAAAGTCTATTTGGGTACCAATTAGGCAGCCTAAGTAGGGTGTGAGTATAACTCAATAGGGCACCAACAATGGTATTTAAAACAATATCCAGTCAATAGAAAGTGTATGCAGTTATATAATGAAATAATTACAATTCATAAATAAATAGTTATCACATTATCAATTAAGATTTATTTAACCACAAAACCCCCAGGTTCCCTTAGACACCCGTACCTCAATACCAGCTCCATCTCATGCTGAAACCCAAATTATGTCCAAGGGATGTCTTATCTTAAAATTCCATTGTTACCATTGTTTAATTCATACTTTAATTCCCATGTTACCGTTCACACATTACACAATAGAATGACCATGTTCCTATTTTTTAATTCACAACTAAATGACCATGTTACCATTTAAACCTTACATAATAGAATGAGCATGTTCCCATTCTTTAATTTAAAACTAAATGACAATGTTACCACTCACACCTTACACATTAGAATGACCATGTAACCATTCTTTATTTTACAACTAAATGACCATGTTACCATTCATAAGTTCACACATTATAATGCCTATGTTCCAATTATTTATTTCACAACTAAATGACCATGTTACCATTCATAACACATAATTAATTCAAAAATTAATTATCCACATAAATTCCATTACTAATTCAAAAATTATTTAACCACAAAATTCCCCTTAATTAATTCTCTAATTAATTAAGTATGTTAATCCCACTAATTAATTCATCAATTAATTAATCAATATCTACAAACTCCAAATCCCATAATTAATTCCATAATTAATTATCTCATCCTAAAATATCAATATCTCATAATTAATTAATCAATTAATTATCTCAAATCAATAAACTCAACACCTCATAATTAATTCTACATTTAATTATCTCAATATATAATTCCCCAAATCCCCAATTTCACATCTCCTCAATTAATTAATTCACCAAATTAATTAATTCAATCAAGAACAAAATTTCAAAAAATCTAATAGAAATTATAAAATTAAATACAAATAATTTAAATAAATACTTTGGGATTTTAATTATATACCATCTACCTCAATTCATTGACGAATGATCACCCAACAAAAATTCCCTAAAATTGAGCAGCATAACGACGTAGAATGAGATCAGAATCTAAAACTTAAATCAAGATATATTAAATCAAGATATATCTATTATAGATATAGATATATAATACTATATCTATATACAAAATACTAGATATATATATATATATATATATCCCAAAATAGGAATAACAACCACCAAAAAAATAGGAGAAGGAAGGAAGGAAGAATGGGAAACCAAGAAGGATAAGACTCTCTTACCAGGAGGGGTGAAGATCTTCGATCCGGGATTTGAATCACGAAGAAAGGAAGTTGGAAAAGATTTGAATCCATCAAGTGTTGAAAGTGGGTGCCCTAGACCCAACTTATATTGTACTTTGATTACTGTTACATGTATTCAGGTTGTTTTATACATGTGTTTATCTTGCCATGATAGTGTAGATACTTCTACATCCACTTTATTAATGGAAATGTCCTTAGATTACCTATCACATCATATGGTTATAGCAGGTCCCAGGATATAATGAGAACCCTAAGATGCCATGATAGTAATCTTAAAGTAACGTCCTATGGTCCAGTTACATCATTCTAAAAGGACATAGATGATGTGTGACCATCAAGTGTTGGGGGCTCAAAAGCATTGAGACTTCATCTCATGAAGTTCGCACTTGATGATCTCTAGCTATCGAGATCATGAGGACAAACCCGCATAGTAGGAACACCACATGTTTCTGGTGTCATTGGTTGTTCCTATCTACAGACATGTGTAATGGTCTCCTGACTTGAGATCATTATCAATGAATGTCACTTAATTACGTACATTTGATATAAGGCGAAAGCCATGGCGACAAGTCGTGGTGAGGTAGTTTATATCGGGTACGTCATTAATGGCATGACATTGATTGAATGATCAAGAAAGGATTTGTCGCTTCCGAGTTTAGGAAGAGATATCTCAGGCCTGGTTGATTAGGATGGTTGCACCTTCATTAGATCCATGGACATGGTAGTAGAATGTAAGACCGTCCGGACAAATCAACAAACAAAATAAAGCAAATGAATAATGATGACACTGAGTATGCATTTTGCTTTATTGAGATATCGATGACGAAGAGATTAGATTACACAGACTGTGTTCGTAGGAAGGCAGTCATTGCTTTGACTTTGCCTTATCTCTATAGGGGCCTCGATGGGTTGCTAGACCCCACTCTAGGTCGGTGATATTATTCACTGCTATTGAGATAAGGGCCTAGAGGGTCACACACAACAATGCTTTGAGAATCTTCCCTATTCTGATGAATAGGATTATAAGACTTGGTGGGCCCACCACAGGGTCCGGGTATTATCCAAGTCCTATGGATCACCAAGTAATAAATAAATTCTTTTATTATTCAAGTTTGGAATAATTTGTTGAATTTATTTATAACATGTATTTACGAGTGATTAAGTAAATACATAGATAAATATTAATCAAACAGATATTTATATCTTGGGTTTGTTTAATATTATCAGGAGGTGTGAGTCAAGTTAGACTCATGTTTATCACATAATATATATATTTATATATATTGCAGTTTAGTGATAAATAATAAATATTATTTATGGCATAATTTAATTTGTCATAAATAATTATTTTTAATATATATATTGTGAATGTTTAATACACGGGGGCCGGAAACCCTTATCGCGTATTTTAGATATTCCCTATATATATTAAGAGAGAGGCTCTCCCCTTGTAACTATTCATCCATTGGAATTGAGAGCCTCCCTCTCCTCCTGAGTTCTAAAGAGAGACTCTCACAAACTAGCAAGTTCTTCAAGTTCCGCCTTCACGGATCGAAGACGCTAGTTTTGTGGTGATCATCGCTGCGTCGAAGTGTTCATCAAAGATCCGCGCCAGCACCCGGATCTTGACGAACGGTGCATGAGCAGATTTGCGAGGTGTGTGTGGATGATCTAGAGGGCTTCGACGTCGGAGTCTTTGGGCAACGATCGACGACGTCCTGCACGTCAATTCTGAACAAGGTAAATGTTCAAGTTTAATTTTGTGCTCCTAAAGAACCTTGCGAGATCCTCAGACCAAGATGGGACTAGATCACCGGAGTTGACAGGGTTATGTCACTCCAGTGAAGCAGAAAAAATTTAAAATCCCGGCCCACCGGCTTCCGCTGCGCTGTCCCGGTACCCAATAGTGGTATCAGAGGGAGCACAAGGTTTTTCTGAGTAAAAACATTAAAATTCATTAAATTTAATTGCGGGGTGTTAAAATGGTTCATTCGTATTCGACCGCGCGTCGTTTCATTTTTGAATGATCAAGATATGATCATTTGAAAAAATTTTATCGGATCGACGTCGCAAGTTTTCGGTTTATTTGATGTTTATCTCAAATTGAGAATTAACATAAAAAATATTTTTAATTATAAAATTTTATAATAAATATTTTATTATGTTTATAATAAATATTTTATTACAATTTTATAATAATAAAATAAATAAAAGGAAGAATACCAAGACCCCAAATGGGGGTCTTCCTCCTTTTAATTAAAAAAAAGAGAGAAGAAAAGACCCCAAAATGGGGTCTTCTCCTTTTTGTTTTTAATAAAAAAAATGGGGGGGGGGGGTTGGAAAATTTTTGTCTAAAGGACAAAAATAATAAAAAAAATAAAAAAATAAAAAAGGGGAGGAAGACCCTTACGGGTCTTCTCTCCCGCGGCGCACCAAGGCAGGCCAAAACCCTAGGCCTCCCTCTTCCCCCTCCGCCGGTCCGGCTCCATGCCGCGCCGCCGCCGGCCGACCACCCACCTTCGCCGGACCAGCTTCACACCGGGCGCCGCCCTCCGCGAAGGCTTTCCCTTCGCCAGACCGCCCTTGCGCCAGCCTCCTTGCGTTTTCCCCATACGCGCCGCCCCCCGACTCCAAGCCGAGCCGCCTCCGGTCGGTCGCCGCCCTCCGCGCCGGCCTCCCTTTCGCCGGACTGCCCTGCCCGGCAGCCTCCGTGCCACGCGCCGGCACTCGGACCCTCACCGGTCTCCTCTTCCGGGCTGCGTCGGACCGGTTCCCTCTGGCCACCCCGAGCCCTTGTCGGGATCCTCCTCCGTGCCGGATCGGTTCCATCCGGTCGACCCGAGCCCGCGCCAGACCGGACAACAACTTCACCGGCTCACCGGAGCAGCAGGCTGCCGAGAGATGCAGCCGTCGCGGGAATCGTTGGACGCCGCAGTCACGCCGCGGTCATGCCGCGGTCACGCCGCAGTCAGGCCTCGGTTCCAGGACGACATCCCGCAGCGGTACGCAGTCCCGCCGGACTCCTCTCCAGTTAGAGGTAACCTGCACTAAATTAATTTTAATTAATTTAGGGGTTTAAATTATTTTAATCCGAAATATTAATTTAATTTAAGTTTAAGAATTAAATTAATGGTTTAATTTAATTTAATTTTTGGAATTAAAATTAAATTAAACAAAAGGAACCGATAAAAATAAATTATTTGAATTTAATCAAATTCATTTAATTTATTACAACACCCTAGCATAATTTAAATGTATTGCAATTTAATTTTTATTGCTCTTTTACCCTGACTGGTCTTGATCTATTGACCGACCTGTGTATGTCTGGCATGTATTTATTTATTTAATTATTTATTCAATGCGTGCGATGATTGTAATATTTAATTAGATAAATGACGGTCTAAGAATTGTCTTTTAATTCAAATATTTATAAGGGCTTGCGTGTCCATTGCACCACTTGTACTTTGTACCCCAGACCCCCTCGTCTACATACGAGTATATATGTATTTATTTGGTGAAGATCCGAGAGGCAGACCCTGCCAAGATGAGGCGGTAGTCCAGTCAGGAGTTGGACGCTTTGCACTGGGGCCAGCAGCGACACGAGTCATGTATCGACTCAGGTATGGATGACCCTAGGTGATGATTGACCAGTTATCGATTAATCATTATAGAATGCTCAAGACCAGTCGAAATGCATGATTTACTTTATGCACAGTTTATTATTATATGCAACTGCATGATTATTGCATGATCACATAGGATAGTAAACAAGAGAAAAATGAATAAAGTTGTGATGAATAAATATTCTATTGAATGTTCAGTTGTGAGCGCAACAACCCAGTTTGAACATAATAAATAGAAAAGGATTATATTCGTCAATTAATATTTAAAAATCCCTCAAAGATATATTAAGTCAAAATGCCTTCCATTTCTCACATCTAAACAAAACCGGCTGTTTGGGTACTCATCAGCCTCAGTTGAGAGTGCCTCTTACTACTGGGGAATTTCCATGTGAGAAATGGGTCGACTTAACTAAAGTGAGTAGTCAAGGATTATCCATAGCTAACTTGCTATCACTTTAGAGGCAAGAGGTTGAGGGAATCAAGTTCAGATTCCAAAAGCTGAGACTTTACTCAACTACACAAGGAACCACAAGAAAAAGTGGTTGGCCAGCATAGAGCCTACCTTGAAACCCTCCAAGTAGTGTCATATCCCTAGCTTGTAGACTACGAAGGGGGTTTTGAGGATCCTTTCCACTAGAATGATCAAGCGATAGAGTATTCCGAATCTAATGGTGAGGGCTATTAAGGTTTGTTAAAATAGTGGGAGACATTAAATGATATAAAAATTTATTAATCATAAAATGTCAAAAGGTAATCAAGATAAAGTACTAACTGCTAAATGTTTATCTGATGTAGATTCAAAATGGAAATCACCAACACCACTAGTAATTTATCACTGCGATCGATCTTGGATAAAGAAAATATCCTGACCGACAATAAATTCCAGGAGTGGTACAGGTGCTTGCGCATAGTACTACGCTAAGAAATGAAGTTATATGTGCCAGAATCCCCAATTCCTGCTGATCCTCCTCAGGGAGCAAGCAAGATGGAAAAATATAAGTGGAAAAAGCATGTATAAGATGCACTTGATGTACAATGCATCATGTTGTCATCCATGTCCAGCCAATTGCAAAAAATGAACGAGGAATAGGACGCCTACAAGATGATTTCACATCTCCAAGAACTATATGAGGAGAGGGCTAGGCAAGAAAGGTATGAGATCTCAAGTGCGCTTTATAAGTGCAGGCTAACAGAAGGGCACCAAGCTGGTCCTCACATACTCAAGATGATTGGGTATATTGAGAGGCTTGAAGCCCTTGGGTTCAAACTAAACCAATAACTAGCAGCGGATCTCATTCTTACCTCTTTACCATCAAGCTTCTTGACATTCATTGTCAATTATAATATGAACGATATGAAAAAGTCGCTCCCAGATATTTTGGCTTTAGTTTACCAAGCTGATAAGGACATGAAAAACACCAATTCATCTATCCTTATGGTGAACAAGAAAAACAGGGGCAAGGAAAAGGGGTCTAAGGCCAAGTCAAGGCCAAGTCAAGGCCAAAGACACCAATGCATCGTCCTGCCAAGAAGCCAAAGATTCAGAGGAAAATTAATGAGCAGGAAGCTGTCTGCTTTGGATGTGGCAAGAAAGGCCACTGGAAGAAGAATTGCAGAGCTGGGAAGAAGAAGAAAGATGACACTTTTGCTTCAGGTATTTTTTTCATTGAATGCAATATATCTTTATCTACAAGTTGGGTATTGGATACGGCATGTGGCTCACACATTTTTATTCATATATAGGAACCAAGTAGGTTTAAGAAGATTTCAAAAGGTCAAGTGGATCTCTGAGCTGCAAATGGTGCAAGTCTGGCAGCCTTGGCAGTGGGAGAATATCACTTGACTTTACCAACTGGTTTGGTTCTTGTTTTAAACAATTTCTATTATGTACTGTCTGTTACCAGAAACATTATCTCTGTGTCATGTTTAGACACTATGGGTTTTTATTTCAAGTTTGGAAATAAAATTTTTCTCTTTTATAGGTATAAAATATGTTATGGTATGGCACATCTTAACAATGGTTTATATATACTAGAACTAGAAAACTCAGTAATGGCTATCAATAACAAAAACAACCAACATGACTCAAATAAGACCTGCCTATGGCACTTCAGGCTTGGTCACGTAAACGAGAAGCGATTACAAAGATTAAATCAAGAAGGGTATCTAGACTCGGTACAGTTAGAACCCTTAGATGTATGTCGAGCTTGTTTACAAGGAAAGATGACCAAAGCACCTTTCTCAGGAAAGGGAGAAAGAGCCAATGCAGTACTAGAATTAATACATACCGATGTATGCGGTCCATTTCCAGTAGAAGCAAGGGGTGGTTTTCTATACTTCATCACTTTTACCAATGATTATAGAAGGTATGGCTATATCTACTTAATGCGGTATAAGTCAGATTCCTTTCGTTTCTTTAAGGAATACCAAAATGAAGTAGAAAACCAACTTGGTAAGAAGATAAAAGCGCTTCGCTCAGAATGAGGCGGAGAATATCTTAACCAAGCTTTCATTGATCACTTGAAGGAGTGTGTGATAGTATCCCAACTCACTCCTCCTTATACACCACAATGGAATGGTGTTAGTGAAAGGAGGAATAGGACCTTGCTTGACATGGTCAGATCAATGATGAGTCATACAACTCTTCCATTATCCTTTTGGGGATACGCCTTACAGACAGCAGCATATACCATTAACCGAGTACCAAATAAAGCTACATATGGGATTCCATATCAGTTATGGTATGGAAAGAAACCCAATCTGACACACATGCGTGTGTGGGGGTGTGATGCATTTGTCAAGACTTTACCAAGTAAAAAATTAGCATCCAGAAGCACTAAGTGCATCTTTATAGGTTATCCTAAGGAAACTAGAGGATAATACCTATATAACTATTTAGATTGAAAAGTCATTGTGGCAAGATACGCCACATTTCTAGAAAGGGATCACATTTCTACTGGAAATAGTTGGAGCAAGATTGACTTTGATGAAGTTAATGCTCCAGATGCACAAGAGTTGGTAGAGGAACAATATCTATAAGAGCAAGTGGAAGAAGAAATTGTTCCTAAGACACAGATACTACGTAGGTCTACGTGAGAGGTTAGAGAACCAAAGCGTTATGGTTTTCTTGTCACTGAGTCAGGTGACACAATAATCCTTGAGGATGAAGAACCTCTAACCTACAACGAAGCAGTATAAGGCAAAAAATTTGCTACATGGCAAGAAGCCATGAATTCTGAGATGGAGTCCATGTACCAAAATCAAGTTTGGATTTTGGTAGACCCTACAGATGATATAAAACCCATTGGTTGTAAATGGGTATTCAAGAAAAAATGGAAATGGATGGTAAGGTTAATACCTTTAAATCAAGATTGGTTGCAAAGGGTTTCAGACAACGTCAAGGCATTGACTATGATGAAACCTTCTCACCAGTGGCAATGCTTAAATCCATTAGAATATTACTTGCAATAGCAGCCTTTCATGATTATGAAATTTGGCAAATGGATGTCAAAACTAATTTTCTAAATGGGAAGTTGGTTGAAGACATCTATATGACTCAACCCAAAGGGTTTGTTAAGTCAAATAATGCCAATAAAGTATGTAAGTTGCAGAGATCCATTTATGGATTGAAGCAGGCATCAAGATCATGGAATGTATGATTTGATGAGGCCATAAGAGATTTTGGTTTTGTCAAAAATGAAAGCGAGCCTTGTGTCTATAAAAAGTTTGAAGGGAATGCTATCGTTTTCCTATTTTTATATGTTGACGACATATTAATCATGGGAAATGAGGTGCAAGCCTTACAGTAAGTTAAGACTTGGTTAAATGAATGCTTCTCCATGAAAGACATAGGTGAAGCAGCCTACATCCTAGGGATCAAGATCTATCGAGATAGATCTCAAAGGATTCTTGGCCTAAGTCAAAGTACATATATTAACAAGGTACTCAAAAGGTACAATATGGAACAATCCAAGAGAGGATTGTTACCTATGTCACATGGTGTAACTCTCTCTAAGAAAATGTGTCCAAAAACACAGGAGGAGATTGAAAAAATGAGTAGAGTACCTTATACTTCGGTAGTGGGTTCTATCATGTATGCCATGCTATGTACTAGGTTTGATGTTGCCTTTGCTTTAAGCATGGTGGGTAGATATCAAGCCAATCTAGGAGAGCTGCACTGGACAACTGTTAAAACTATCCTTAAGTACTTGAGGCATACTAAGGATATGTTCCTGGTGTATGGAGGATATGAGGAACTAGTTGTGAGGGGATACACTAATGCTAGTTTCCAGACAGATCATGATGATATGAAATCGCAGTCAGGCTACATCTTTTGCCCGAATGGTGGTGTAGTGAGCTGGAGAAGCTCAAAGAAAGATGTGGTTGCTGATTCTACAGCAGAGTCCGAATATATTGCGGCTTCTGATGCAGCAAAGGAAGCAGTCTGGATACGTAGCTTTATCTCATACATTGGTGTTGTACCTAGCAGTACAGACCATGTTCCAGTATATTGGGATAATACTACTACAGTGGTGCTTGCCAAGGAGCCCAGGTCTCACCAGAGGACAAAGCATATTCTTCGGAAGTTTCATCTCTTGAGGGATTTTACTCAAAGTGGTGAAGTGACAGTTAGCAGTGTAGCCACAGAGGACAACATGGCAGACCCCCTGACTAAAGCCATTTCTCAGCAGAAGCATGATTGACATGTGAGAGCTAGCAGATTGAAACCTGTTAGCAGTTGGCTCTAGTTCAAGTGGGAGTGTTGAAAGTGGGTTCCCTAGACCCAACTTATATTGTACTTTGATTACTGTTACATGTATTCAAGTTGTTTTATACATGTGTTTATCTTTCCATGATAGTGTAGATACTTCTGCATCCACTTTATTAATGGAAATGTACTTAGATCACCTATCGAATCATATGGTTATAGCAGGTCCTAGGCTATAATGAGAACCCTGAGATGCCATGACAGTAATCTTAAAGTAACATACTATGGTCCAGTTACATCATTCTGAAAGGACACAGATGATGTGTGACTATCAGGTGCTGGGGGATCATAAGCATTAAGACTTCATCTCATGAAGCTCTCACTTGATGATCTATAGCTATCGAGATCATGAGGACATACCCGCTTAATAGGAACACCACATGTTTCTGGTGTCATTGTTCGTTCCTATCTACGGACATGTGTAATGGTATCCTGACTTGAGATCATTATCAATGAATGTCACTTAATTACGTACATTTGATATAAGGAGAAAACCATGGAGACAAGTCGTGGTGAGGTAGTTTATATCGGGTACGTCATTAATGGCATGACATTGATTGAATGATCAAGAAAGGATTTTTCACTTCTGAGTTTAGGAAGAGATATCTCGGGCCTGGTTGATTAGGATGGTTGCACCTTCATTAAATCCATGGCCATGGTAGTAGAAGGTAAGACCGTCCGGACAAATCAACAAACAAAATAAAGCAAATGAAGAATGATGACACTGAGTATGCATTCTGCTTTATTGAGATATTGATGATGAAGAGATTAGATTACACAGACTGTGTTCGTAGGAAGGCAGTCGTTTCTTTGACTTTTCTTTATCTCTATAGGGGCCTCGATGGGTTGCTAGACCCTGCTCTAGGTCGGTGATATTATTCACTGTTATTGAGATAAGGGCCTAGAGGGTCACACACAACAGCGCTTTGAGAATCTTCCCTATTCTGATGAATAGGATTATAGGACTTGGTGGGCCCCACCACGGGGTCTAGGTATTATCCAAGTCCTATGGATCACCAAGTAATAAATAAATTCTTTTATTATTCAAGTTTGGAATAATTCGTTGAATTTATTTATAACATGTATTTACGAGTGATTAAGTAAATACATAGATAAATATTAATCGGACAGATATTTATATCTTGGGTTCGTTTAATATTATCAGGAGGTGTGAGTCAAGTTAGACTCATGTTTATCACGTAATATATATATATTTATATATATTGCAGTTCAGTGATAAATAATAAATATTATTTATGGCATAATTTAATTTTTCATAAATAATTATTTATAATATATATATAGTGAATTTTTAATACACGGGGGCTGGGAACCCTTACCGCATATTTTAGATATTCCCTATATATATTAAGAGAGAGTCTCTCCCCTTGTAACTATTCATCTGTTGGAATTGAGAGCCTCCCTCTCCTCCTGAGTTCTAGAGAGAGACTCTCTCAAACTAGCAAGTTCTTCAAGTTCCGCCTTCACGGATCGAAGATGCTAGTTTTTTAGTGATCATTGCTGCGTCGAAGTGTGCGTCGAAGATCCACGCTAGCACCCCGATCTTGACAAACGGCGCACGAGCAGATTTACGAGGTGTGTGTGGACGATCTAGAGGGCTTCGACGTCGGAGTCTTCAAGCAACGATCAATGGCATCCTGCATGTCAATTCCGAACAAGGTAAATGTTCAAGTTTAATTTTGTGCTCCTAAAGAACCTTGCAAGATCCTCGGACCAAGTCAGGACTAGATCACTAGAGTTGACAGGGTTATGTCACTCCGGTGAAGCAGAAAAAATTTAAAATCCCGTCCCACCGGCTTCCACTGCGCAGTCCTGGTACCCAACATCAAGAAGTATCTAAATTTATACAAATCGAGTTGGTCTGAGTTTGGGTTGAATAGGGTGACTTTTGGGGGTTCAGGTGATTAAAAAACTAATTTTCAGGTGACTTTAAAAGTCGAGCACAATTTTCTAGGTAGGGGTGCACAGTTTTTCCTAAAAGTGTGCCTAAATTGTGTTCCTCTTTTATATGGGTGCAAAATTACTTCTAATAGGGCACATAGTTTGAAAAACCATGCACCAACTGGGCAATTCTCCTCTATCCAGGGTTGTACGGTTTTCCCTAACTATGCGCCAACAGTGCATAACCCTCTTTCAATCATTTTTCTAAAATTTTCTCCCAAATACACCCCAAAGTAAAAACAATACAAAAAGTACTCAACAAAAGGAAAAAATAATATAAGTAACCAATCATATAACATATCCACAAAATTTTAGGATCTTATAATGAATTTCACACTTGGTGATCTCGAGTAGATGAGGTCATGATTGACCTTCTAATAGAATCACCACATGTTTCAGTTGTCATTGGCAGTTCCTATCCATGAACATGTGTAATGGTCTTATGACTTGATATTATTATCAATGTGTACCATTTGATTATATACCTTGATATAATATGAAAACTATGACATTGATGTCATAGTGAGGTAACTTACATTGGGTGCGTCATTGATGGAAAGACATTGATTGAATAATCAAGAAAAAATTTATTACTTCTGATAGGAAGTGATATCTTGAGTATAGTTGATCAGGGTGGTAGTACCCTCACTAAATCCATGACCATGGTATAAGAAGGAAAGTACATCTAGATAGTTCAATGAATAATATAGCCAGAAAGGACGTTGACACAAAGTGTGTTCCCTACTTTATGAGATATATTATGACAAAGATATTATATTACACGACATGTGTTCATAGAAAAGGTTTTCATTTATATAAAAATAACTTATTTACTTAGGCTCCTTGATGAGTTTCTAGACTCCACTCTTGGTTTGTGAATATTATTCACTATTATCGAGATAAGATCCTAGATGGTCACACACTTAACGTCTTCAAAAATCCTCCCCTATTCTAATGGATAGGAGTTTAGGACATGGGGGACGCCACCATGAGGTCTAAGTGATGTCTGAGAATATAATATCACCAATGAATAAATAAATTCATATTATTAAGGTATAGAATAATTGATATCAAATTTATTTATTAAAATTATTCACAAGATATTAAGTGAATACATGAAAAAGTATTATATAAATGAATACTATTTTAATATTCAAGGTTTGTTTAATATTTTCAGGAACGAATAGTCGAGTTAATGGCTCTATTTTATCACATAATATATTTATTATATTACATTAAAGTGATAAAAATATAAATGATTTTATGACCCAGTTATCTGGTCATAACATGTCATTTATACCTTATTTAGTGGGAAATAAATATTCGAGAGTAGGGGATCCATTTTTGGGTATTTTTATCTTCGCTATATAAGTGGGAGGAGGATATAATTTATGGTACTATTAATACTATGATTTTCAGATCCTCTCCCTCCTCTCTCCTGATTCTTAGAGAGAGAATCATCCATTCTAATCAATCGATCAAATATCTCCTTCACAGATCGATGAAACGATGTTGTAGTGATCATCAAGATGTCGAAGGCTTCATTTAATCTATACGCTAGCACCTTGAATTTTAAGAACAATGTTTCCAAATACTTTAGAAGAATGTGTAGATGATCTAGGGGGATCTAAATTCAGTTCCTTCAAGAAATGGTTTTTGATGAAGAGTAGATGTTGAGCACGACTTCAGACTGAATGAGGTAATTATTCATTTTATTTTTGTGCTTAATTCATTCATGCAATATTCTTGTGTTGTAACCGAGCATATTTTTTGCTGACAATGATATTATGACATTTATCAGAGCATGAAAATTTTAAATTCCTGATTTTTAGGCTTCTGTTGTTTGCCCGGTACCAACAATTATTGGATAATTCACATGCTCTTTATGAGCCATAATGAAGGATTGAAATGTATGTATTAAAATTCACTTTCAATTGATATCCATATTCCATGAAAGTACCCCCACCACTAATTGATGACATTTTTATATTGGGTTACTACCAATATCATTGTGAATATCCTATAGTTTCTAACATTGATAGTTGGATATTCACCTAGATGGTCACATTAATCCATTGACATAGGTTCTTTCCTGCTCATTTTAAATCTGATGATTATGTTATCTATCACTCTCCATATTTATCATGGATTTTACCTTTATAATCCATGAATATGTTTCTATGTATACATGTTTGGTGGAAATAAAATCTCTATGTAGAATGATCCATAACTAACTTTTTTTCCTTATCATCAACTATGTATAACTTTTCTTCCAATGTCTTTTTTCTATAGAAGATACGATTGTATGCTTATTCTGATTTAAGGGTGTTCACCTAGATACCCATACATACATTGAATAAAGAAATTATTGACTAAACCGTATACCATTTATCAATACTATTTAAATACCTAAAACTTAATTATCTTTATTGATGATTATTTATGTAGAGAGTTACCTAATTTCATTGTATACCTATTTAATTTCTAAAGGGTTTATCATGTCATGATTATTGATGGATTTATGTATGTTTTCTCTATATGGAAATATGAATTTAGGCATATGAAGAGTGTGCCCTGATAGCTCTCTAATTAATTGGGTAAATAATTATTCTCTAGAGATGACATGCTTATGATTCCTTGGTAGAAAACTTTGGTAATGTTTTTTGATACCTTGGTAAAAAACCTTGGAAATTTGTTTTGCAACACCTTGGTGATATGCTTATGAATGTATCATGTTTATGCTATATCCACATTTCCTTGTTATGCCTCATGTACTCATGATGTCATGTTTTATGTTACTAAATTCTTATGATTCCATGATCCTATGATATATACTTTTTCAGACCAACAACCTTATGTTATGATTCATGAATTATATCCATGATTTATCAAGTATGATTTCCTCATGATGTGTTTTTGTACCTTGAATATGTTTGAAAACCCACATATTTATCTTATGATCAATCATATTTTGTTATTGATTACGTTTACCTTTATTAGTCATTTGAGCTCACCATTTTCTTATGCTTCCCCATTTCCCCTAGGATTGTAGTCAAATGAATACGTATAATAGAATTAAATGCGTGGAGAATATTTTTGGATGAAATGTGTATTATGATATGAGTTTAGATGGACATGAACTTAGTTCCCAAAGAGACTAGAATTTTTATCTCGTGAGTTCTTTGTAATTCTTGTGATATATAAAAACTATCTATGTTTTAGCACCAGATCTAGAAGTGTGGGTCTAGGGTGTCCTAGCTAGAATCAGAGCATATTTTGGTTATTTTTAGGAATTAAGATTCAGAATATTTGGGCATAGAACCTTAGATAGACAATAATTTTCCCTAGAGGACTAGGTTAAGTATAATTAGTATGAACCATATGATTAACATCTATCTAGGTAATGTGTCCTTTTTATAGATAACATTTCGGTGAAAATTTGAGTTTATTGAGTGTTTATCAATGAGTAAAATTATGAGAACACAATTTCTTTAAGGGGTAGAATGTAACATCCAAGATTTACAATAAATTTCCTATGAGTATTTATTCTTAAATTAAATATGTAAATGTTAAATCCTTTTCCTAGTTTTTTTTATTAACCAATAATTTATGAGAATATTTATCACATGAGTTATTTCCTTATATATTTTCCACTATAATGAAATTTTATTTATTAAAATGTTTTTTCAAAAGGGGAGCTCGTAGGCCGAACGAAAACTCATCGCATCTGGAAAGGCCATGAGGCTTGAACCTATGACCAAAGATAGACAAGGGAATAATTCCACCACTAACCTATGTGATCCCCTACTACCATCTTCCATCCTTTATATACACACACACACACACTCATATCTCTTTTATTATATTCTCGATTATTTTTAAATAGATAGTTTTATTTGACAACTATTTTCTTTTTATTAATAGTTTTATTTTCAAATCATCTTGGTAATTAAGTCATTGTAATTTAATGTTTAAAAAAGTATGATTCATGTTTTCATAACCATAAAATTATAACATATATTCATTGGAGGTAAAGTCATATGACATTTTACGTGCAACACGTGATAAAATAAATGGTTAAATGTAATTTATACACTAAAATAATAATTTATTATTTAAAATAAAATTAATTTAATTTATAAAGTTTTATATCTTATTATGTGTATATGTTTTATTACTCTAAAATTTTACTTTTAAAATATTATGTAATGTGTTTCATAATAAAAATTCAACAATGATTTATTTCTGTAATTGAGAATAATACATTTTATAACACCCCATGGTTTTAAAAATAAATTGAAATGCATGAAACATTGAGTCTCTAAATATTGAAACTTTTTTTAAGGAGATAGTTATAAACTAGCTGTTAAATATAATTTTTTTCCGCATCTATGATTTGAATTTTGAAAAATGAATATACACGGTTGCGATTAGTAAGTTTTTTGGAGTCTGATATGACAAACTTAATTTTTGGTGAATAGTAACCTACCCTTACGAATAGTAATGTTACCCTTATAAATATTAATATTACCAAATTAATATTAAACTCACCAATGAGTTTATTTCTAATAATTTATGAGACCTTGATTAATTTTTCAAGGTGTTATAAAATTAGTTATAGCTTTAAAATTGTTATTTTTGGAATAAATTATGATTTTATTTAAAAATTAATTTTCTCAGATTTAGAAAATTATTTTGATAAAATGGAGTTCATTTTTTAATTCTACATATCAAATAATGGTTAGGGTGTTTTTTTTGTATTTTTATTAAATACTCAATTTTTTATGAATAGTGAAATATGGTAATTTACTGTATATATACATTATATGTTAAATACACTATTCTTAGAATCATTGATGATGTAAGCACACTTGGTTCGAAATAAAATGCTCTATTTACTATTTTGGGTCACATGAATCAAGACTATTTATAGTCTTGAGCAAAGATATTAAACTAATGATTAAAATAATGGAAACCCCTCCTCTCCTCCACTATAAATACCACCCTTACCCCCTCTTCCTCTCACACCTCTAAAAATTTTATCATTATATAAATTCTACCCAATATCCTTCCCAAGGATATTCCCCATTTCCAAGACCTACTAGTCTCACCAAAATTCCAAAACCAAAGGCCTTAAAGAGGATCTCAGGGAGAATAGATCAAGAGGTAAAAATCCTCTTTCATTTTCTTGTGTTTTCTTTTTAATTATTTTCTTTTATTATACTCTATTCACCTACCCTTATCCAAGAGGCATTAAATCTCAATTATTATATATGTTATTGATTTTTATCAGGTTTATGAAAAAATGCATCATCATTATTCTTTTCTTTTTCCTCTTATTCTAAAAATAAAAACAGTGTCTGTGATGTGTCGATTTACCGACATCGTGGATGATGTGTCTTAAATTTTCTTCACTTCCTTAAAATATGGTTTTAATTTTTTTTAATATTTTAAACATACTATAAAGTATATTATATGATATATATTATGTTATTTAATTAACTTATATTCATAATATTAAAGCTATATGATGAAACAAGTTCGTGATTATTGAAGAATCACCAAAACGATCTAAAAAAATATCACTAATGATTTATCTAATGATTCATCATCAAAACATATAACCAAAATGATTTATAGAATAATTTAATATTATATAAACATATTAACTCCATTTCATTCCACTTCTAGAGTTTTTGTTCCATTCGACAAGAAAATCTTTTACAAACCGACCATGGAAATCATGTAAAACAAGCACCCAAAACAATAGAAATAACAAACTATTATTAATAAATGGGTCGAATGATGTTATAAAATGACCATATAAGGTGTTATAAACATGATTAAGCTTCTTTAAAATATTAATAACACCCTTTTAACCACTATATAGGAGGTTTAATTTTTTTTAAGTAAGATGAACCCGAGGTAGGGAAATTCTTAACCCAATTTCCATTCTTTGGGTTAACCTTCTACTTCATTAATTATGTGATACTGAGAATATTTGTGTAATTAATATTGTTTATATTATAACTTATTATGTTTATTTATATTTTATACACATAATAATTTCATTATATTAATTCTCACTTCAATTATATGATTTTTGTAAGGGACTTTCCTTTAAAAATCCTCTTTTAAAATTCTATTTTACAAAATTCAAAAGAAATGTTTTTATGAAATTACTCAAGTTTTATGATTACGTTCTGGTTCTTGGGAATTTTTTATGATGAATGGTGGGACCTATATCTCCTGACAATGCATTGGGTATGTGTAAGTTGGAGGTCGACCATATGGTTACTCCAAGTGTAACTGTGATGGTTACACCATAAGGCAGCAATGGGGGTTACATTGTAAGGTAGCCATGAGGGTTAAAAATCATAAGGTATCCATGAGGGTTACAATATAAGTAAGTAATTCACAAATATACCTTTATGATTTTATTTATGTTCTCTTTATTTTATGGAAATATCATGTTTCACAAAGTAAGTATATATGGGTGAAAAGTATGTCTTTATGAAAATGATTTCACATGTTTATAAGTATTCATAGACTAATAGTTTCTTTCTTTCTTTTTATATCTCTTACTGAGATTTTTATGTTCATACTATGTTTTAAATGTTTTTCATAGGTTATAAGGATGTGTAAGAGAAATAGGTAAGTCAAGTTAAATATTATGAATATTTTTCAAAGAAATCATGTTGTTATTTTGTGTTAAAAATTTTATGTTTTGGAAGAAATGAATGCTGTTTTAATGGTACCCAATTTGTATTCTTGTGGGTTGATATGTATTAGTTATGTCCTAACTTTATAAAACTCTAAACCAAAAATATATTTGAGAATGTAAATAAGTTAAATCTAGTTGAAATAGCTAGATTATGTAATGTTTAAGGCTGGGTCCTTATAGTTGGTATCAGAGCATAGTTTAGATTAATTTATGAGTTTGTATGATGTTAATAGAATACCAAAAATATTTTTTACCGTATGTTTATGTTAAAATGTTATAGAATTTAAAGATTAATGTGTTTCTTCATCTAAGATATGTATTTTTAGAATGGTTTTCTGCAGAAGAAATAGGGAATATAAAGTTGTAAGTAACTGAGAGGATGATATCTTTCTGAATTTGCAATCAAGAATGGTGGGAATTGGAACTGAGTAGTTTGTGATAGTAATGGATCAGATGATGTAGGCAATACATGGTGGTGGAATCCATTCAAGAGAACAACTAGAACTACCATAAAGGAACATGATTATAGTGGAACATTTTATGAGGCAACACCCTCCCGCTTTCAGTGGATCTTCTGACCCAGTAGCGGCTGAAGAATGAATTAAATCCCTTGAAAATATATTCGATGTTATAGGATATTCATATAATCAAAAGTTTAGTCTTTCCATTTATCATTTTTAAGGTGAATATGATCAGTGGTGGTCAATGGTCAATAATATCATGGATAGAGAGGATATTGAAGCCTTAGAGTGGGATGAATTTAAAAGTATTTTCCTTGAAAGATATTTTCCTAAGGTGGTTCAACTTAGGATGGAGAAGAAATTACTTGAATTTAAAAAAATAGAGGAAGATTCAATGTCCGTGTATGAAGAAAAATTTACCCAACTAGAAATGTACAATCCAAATATTATTTAGGATCTTGATAACAAAATAAATTGCTTTTACTTAGGATTGAAGCCAAGATACCGAAGGGAATTAGCCTCTTGATAATTCAAAAGTTATTAGAAACCTGTTTGATGTTCTGAGAGGGTAGAAATGGAGTTTTTTGATGATCAATTGTACTTCAAAAACAAACTGAAGAAGAGGTCTAGATGGAAAGAAATGGGTAAGAATCAATCAAAGAAATATGATGGTAAGAAAGTCCAGTTTCCAATTTGTGAAAAGTGTAGTAAAAATACCCTAGGGAATGTATTACCAAAATCAGGAAGTGTTTTTGATGCGTTAAGTTTGTACATATGGACCAAGATTTTAATGAAAATGATATTAATATCAATTCTGATAAGAAAATTGTAAAGTGTTTCAAATGTGGTGAAATAGGTCATTATGAAAATGCCTACCCAAAGAAATATTCGAGTGATAGAAAGCATCCATACTATAAGAAAAAAGGTGTAGTGAGATCCTTTACAACTATGTCAGTATATGTTGGGACATCCAATGAAGTGGTATTAGGTACTTTGTTTATTTACTTAGATTTTTCTAAAGTCTTGTTTGGTATGGTGTCTATACATTCCTTTACTTCTGAGAAATTTTCTTGTAAATTGAAAATATTACCTCAAAAAATGAGACTAGAACTTATTGTTAAAACACACGGGGGAAATGTTACAAAAAAAAGGAATTTTAAGAATCTTATTATTGTTATATATGAAAATAAATTACATGGAAACCTTGTTGTTTTTTACTTAGTAGAGTTTGATGTCATTCTGGGTATGGATTGACTTTCTGTTTATCATGATAAGATTGATTGTAGAGCTAAAAATGTTTTTTTTTTCAGAAAGATTTTCAGTTTGTATAAAAGAATGAACCCATACAACTGATAACATACCAGGAAGCTGAGAAACTTTTGAAATATGGAAATGAAATTTATATTACTCATATTGTTGAAAAAAGTGAGCTATTCATATTAATGATGTGCTAATGGTAAATGAATACCACGATATTTTTCCTGATGATTTACCCGGTGTTATACCTAATTGGGAAGTTGAATTCACAATTGACTTAGTTCCTAATGTTAAGATAATTTCAAACCCCCCTTATTGAATGGATCAAATGAAACTTCTTTAATTGAAAAATCAGTTGTATAAGTTTCTTGATAAAGGATTCATTCATCCTAGCACTTCATCCCGGGGAGATCCTATTTTGTTTGTTAAAAATAAAGATGGTTCCATGAGACTTTGCATTACTTATAAAGATTTGAATAACATTAATATTAAGAATAAGTATCTTTTTCCTTACATCGATGTCTTTTTTGAACATATTCAGGGAGCTCGGTATTTTTCCAAGATTGAATTGAGATCCGGGTACCATCGAGTGAAGGTGAAGGAGGATGACATTCTAAAAATAGCTTTTCAAACTAGATATGGTCATTATGAAATTTTTATGCTGTTTGGGTTAACTAATTCACCTGATGTATTCATGGATCTTATGAATAAAATATTTCATAAGTTCTTGGATAAGTTTTTGGTTGTTTTTATTGATGAAATTATGGTATATTCTAGAAGTAAAGAGGAGTATGAAAAATATCTAAGGGTCATTTTGAAAACTATAAAAGAAAAGAGATTGTATGAAAAATTCAGAAAGTGCGAATTTTGGTTACAATACATTTATTTCCTTGGTCAAATTGTTTCTAAAAATGGAATAACTATTGATCCTACTAAAACAAAAGTTGTTGAATAATGGAAAAGATCCACAAATATAACTGAGATTCATAGTTTTCTTGGTTTAGAAGGCTATTACCAGAGGTTTGTTGAAAACTTTGCACAGTTATCCAGTACACTAACTAAGTTAACTCGAAAAAGGAGTTAAATTCATTTGGATAAAAGAATTTGATTATTGTTTTTAGGAATTTAAAAGAATATTGGTGAATGATCTAGTTCTAACCCTACCTTCCAGAAATGTAAAGTTTTTCATCTACAGTTATGCTTTATTAAAGGGAATTGGTTATGTTCTAATGAAGAATGATCAGGTAATTTATTATTCTTCAAGATAACTAAAACCTCATAAGTTAAATTATCCCACACATGATTTGGAATTATCATCTGTAGTTTTTAATTTAAAAATTTGGAGGCATCATTTATACAAAGATAAATGTGAAATATTTACTGACAAAAAAAGTATAAAGTATATATTCAATAAAAAATAATTAAACATGAGGCAAAGAAGATGAATTCAATTGATAAAATATTATGATCACATGATCAATTACCATCCTAGAAAAGAAAACAATGTGGTAGATGCCTTGATTCGAAAACATCATGCATCATTAACGATGTTACGGCTGGTACAAGACCATTTGATTAACGATTTAATGAATTTTGTCTCATAAGTTGTTGGTGTAAGAAATTCCTCTATTTTATTTCAGGTTTTAGTACAGTCATATTTGTCAGGCAGGATTAAGCAAGTGCAGAAGGAAGATGAGGAGTTATAGAAAAATTTAGAATTGGTTATAATGGGTAAGTTACTAGAATTTAACATTGATAAAGATTTTGTTCTGAGATTTTGAAAGAGATTATGTGTGCCTTGTGATTCTTAGCTGAAGTAAGAATTATTTTGTGAAGCTCATAGTTCTCCATTTTTAGTTCATCCTGGAAGCGCAAAGATGTACAGAGAACTTCAGGAGTATTACTGGTGGGACAGAATGAAAAGATATATTTCAGATTTTACCATGAAATGTTTAACATGTCAATAGGTTAAATCAAAGAGGTAGTTAATGAAGAGGATGCTTCAGCCTTTACCAATGTCAGAGTGGAAATGAGAAAATATATCCATGGGATTCTTTGTGGGACTAACAAAGACTTCTCAAGGTAACAATGAAATCTAGGTTATTGTTGATCGACTGACTAAATCTTCTCATTTCCTTCCTATTCAAGACACTATGTATTTAGATCAGCTTTCTCGGTTGTACCTCAAAGATATTTTTAGGTTACATGGAGTTCCTCTTTCTATTATATCTTACCGTGATTCCAGGTTCACTTCTAACTTTTGGAAAGGCCTTCAGAAGTCATTGGGAACAAGATTAAATTTTAGTACAACTTTTCATCCTCAATCAGATAAGAAATCAGAATGGATGATTCAGACTTTGGAGGATAAGTTTCGATCTTGTTCAATAAATTACTAGGGAAGTTGGGATCAACATATTTATTTAGTTTAATTTTCTTTTAATAATAATTTTTATTTCAGTATACAGATGACACCTTTTGAGGAGTTATATGGGAAGCAGTGTTGAACTCCAAATTTTTAGGATGAAGTTAGGGAAAGAAAGTTTATGGGACCAAAATTAGTAGAGGAAGTGGCTGAGAAAGTGAAGATGATCCAGACACATATAAGGAATCTCAGATAAGGCATAAAATTTATGAAAATAACATGAGGAAATAATTTTCTTTTGAGGTATGTGATCATGCTTTTCTTATAATCTCACCATGAAAAAGTGTTATGAATTTTGGTAAGAAAGAAAAGATGAGTCCATGGTTCATTGGGCATTATGAAATCCTAGAGAAAGTTGGACCAGTTGCCTACCGAGTAGCTTTGGCTATGAGTTTATCTTAGGTACATAATTTTTTTCATGTTTTGACATTGAGAAAGTATGTGCCAGATTCATCTCATGTTTTTAGCCCAGAAGCAGTTCATCTAGAAGAGAACCATTCATATGAAGAGAAACTTGTTTAGATTCTTGATCAAAGAGAACAAGTATTGTGGAATAAGGTAATCCACTGGGTAAAGGTTTTATGGAGAAAACACATGGTTGAAGAAGCAACATGAGAATCTGAAAATTCTATGAGGGAAAGGTACCCTCACTTATTTAATAAGTAAATAAAATTGCGAGGAATCAATTTTAAGAAGGCGGGCAGAATATAACACCCCAAGGTTTTAAAAATAAATTCAAATGCATGAAACACTGAGTCTCTACATAATGACACTTTTTTTAATGATATAGTTATAAAATAACTGTTAAATATATTTTTTCCACTTCTATGATTTGAATTTCAAAAAATAGACATACACGGTTGCAATCAGTAAGTTTTTTAGAGTTTGATAGGACAAAATTATTTTTTAGTGAATAGTAACCTACCCTTATGAATAGTAATGTTACCCTTATGAATAGTAATATGACCAAATGAATAGTAAAATCACTAATGAATTTATTTCTAATAATTTATGAGACCTTGATTAAATTTTCAAGGTGTTATAAAATCAGTTATAGTTTTAAAATTTTTATTTTTTGGAATAAATTATGATTTTATTTAAAAATTATTTTTCTCATATTTAGAATTTATTTATAAAATGGAGTTCATTTTTGAATTCTACACATTGAAAAATGTTTAGGGTGAATTTTTGGGATTTTTTTGAAAGACTCGATTTTTTGATGAATAGTGAAATACAATAATTTACCATATATATACATCATATGTTAAATACACAATTTATAACATCATGGATGATGTAAGCACCATTGGTTAGAAATCAAATAATCTATTTACTATTTTGGGTCACACGAATCAACACTATTCATAGTCTTGAGCAAAAATATTAAACTAATGATTAAAATAATGGAAAACCCCTCCTCCCCCCACTATAAATACCACCCTCACCCCCTCTTCCTCTCACACCTTTAAAGATTTGAGAATTTTCTAAATTCTACCCAATATCCTTCCCAAGGATATTCCCCACGTCCAAGACCTACTGGTCTCACCAAAAGGCCAAAACCAAATACCTTAAGGAGGATCTCAAAGAGAAGAGATCAAGAGGTAAAAATCCTCTTTCATTTTCTTGTGTTTTCTTTTCAATTCTTTTCTTTTCTTATACCTGCATCAACTAACGTTATCCAAGAGGCATGAAATCTATGTTATTATATATATTCTAGATTTTTATCATGTTTATGAAAAAATTATTCATCATTATTCCTCTCCTCTTCCTCTTATTCTAAAAATAAAAACACCGTACGTGATGTGTCGATTTACCGACATCGTGGACAATGTGTATTCAATTTCCTTTACTTCATTAAAATCTGGTTGTAAAACCATTTTAATGATTGAAACATACTTTAAATTGTATTATATGACCTCTCTTATGATTTTTAATTAACTTATATCTATAATATTAAAGTTATATGATGAAACAAGTTTGTCATTGTTGAACAACCACCAAAATGATCTAAACAAAAATCACTAATGATTTATCTAATGATTCATCCTCATACCACATAACCAAAATGATTTATGGAATCATTTAATATTCTATAAATATATTAAAACCATTTCATTCCACTTATAGAGTTTCACTTCCATTTGATAAGAAAATCCTTTACGAACTGACCATGGAAATCATGTAAAGCACGCACCCGAAACAATGGAAATAAAAAAATATTATTAATTAATGGGTCGAATGATGTTATAAAATGATAATATAAGGTGTTATAAAAATTATTATGCTTATTTAAAATATTAATAACACACTTTTAACCATTATAAAATATTTTTAAACAATTTTGAAGTATGATGAACCCAAGGTAAGATAATTCTTAACCTAATTTCCATTCTTTGGGTTAACCTTATACTTCATTAATTATGTGCTACTGAAAATATTTGTGTAATGAATTTAGTTTATATTATAATTTATTATGTGTATTTATATTTTATACATATAATATTTTCATTATATTAATTCTCACTTTAATCATATGATTTTTGTAAGGGACGTTTTCTTTAAAAATCCTCTTTAAAAATTATATTTTACGAAATTCAAAAGAAATGTTTTTATGAAATTACTCATGTTTTATAATTATGTTTTGGTTATTTGGAATTGTTTATGATGAAGGTTGTGAAATATATCTCCCTCCAATTCATTGTATATGTGTAAGTTGGAGGTCGGCCGTATGGTTACTCCAAGTGTAACTGCGATGGTTACACCATAAGGTAGTCATGAGGGTTACATTGTAAGGTAGCCGTGAGGGTTAAAAATCATAAGGTACCCATGAGAGTTACAATATAAGAAAGTAATTCCCTAAGATACCTTTATTATTTTATTTATGTTCTCTATATTTTATGGAAATCTCATGTTTCACAAAGTAAGTATATATGGGTGAGAAGTATTGTAAAAACCCGGAATTTACATGTAATTTTTTTCTAAATATATGGGAATTTAATGAGTCCGTGAAAGTTGACGGTGCATGATTCCGAGGCCCGGTGTGCCCGAAATCAATTTCTGAAGTTTTGTTCGGGTACATTCAGTAAACGTACGAGCGAGTTTTTCTAACTTTTGAACCGATGCTCGGAATTGAAATCTGAAGGCACCATTGAAATCGCAACACCAATATTCGCCTAAGAAGACTTTCACCTCGATGGAAGTTGGTCAAGGGTGAAAGTTAGTTTTTGGGTTTTTTGTGGAAATAATAAAATAAAATAAATGTATGTTTTATTTTATTTTATCTATTATAACCACCCAAGTGGAAGTGGGAGGTGGGGACCACCACACCTTAACCTCCCATGAGAGGTTATGGTGGTGGGCCCCACCCGAACCTAACCTCCCACGATAGGTTAAGGTGTGGGGACCACCTAGGACTAAACCCCCCAATTAATTGAGGAAAACCTTTCAACTCCCTCATAAATGAGGGAGATCCTCTTTACCTCCTCCACCTTGATTGTGCCAGCGCGCATGCCATTAATGTGCCAACTAAGTGTTTAATTATCCTTTTTGAATTTTTATGCCAACGACTTAATAGAAATTATAATATATTATTCTTGGCTACCTATTCTTTTGTTGGAAAAGGAGGAAGGAGATTTTGAGAGAAAAGCTCTCGCCAACAAAGAACTAGTTCTTCCAACGAAGAACGCCAACAAGGAGCGTCTTCGACTTCTTCCTCAGAAGCACCTTGTGGAAGAAACCGATGTGGGATGTCTTCGACGCTGACCTTCCCTCCTCATCGTTGTCAACGAACTGACGCACGAGCTCGGGATTGGAATTGTGCGACAGACGCGACGAACGAAGACAACTCCGTCTTCTTCCCCGCGACTCCGTCGATGAACAACGAATAAAGGTAGGGGTTTAATTTTTATTTAAGTATGTTTTATTCCCATGTTCTCCCTTTCTTTCAAAACGAAGAACGAGGATGTTTTCCTTTTGCAGGGTGGTTGCTGTGCTTTATTCTTATGAGCCAACTGCTATCACCCTAAACGTGGAGGGTGCGAACCAAACCAACATGGTCCGACCCCTCCACTGATCTCCTTTATGGTGTTCTTCGAAACAGAGGAAAGCAATGTCAAAGGCGACGAAGGAAACGACCGCTCTACTCGTGGCCTCCACGTCCTGCACCACCCCCATGATGCTTCAGCGCCCCGGGCCAAACTGCACCTCCCACCGGCTTTCGTGCCACCCCAGCCATGCCGCCCACCGACCGCGCCGCACGTCGGCTGAACCGGCCCAGGCCGCGCCACACCCCAGCCGCGCCACCCTCGCCGCACCCCGGCTGCGCCGCCCTTGCCGGCCATTCCACCCTCTCTGGCCGCGCCGCCCTCGTCGGCCGCACCACCCTTGCCGGTCATGCCGCATCGCCGACCGTTCCTCCCTTGCCGCCTCTCCGGCCGCACCGCCCTCGCCGGCCGCGCCGCCTCACCGGCCGCGCCGCTCTCGACGGCCGCACCCCCGCACCGGCCGTGCCCCCATGCCCCGACTGCGCTGCCCTCGTCCGAACCGGCCCCTCACGGTGGCCTTCCGCGCCTAGTTGCCCCGCGCCCTTGCGGCTCTCCACTGTTCCTCACGGCCTACTGGGCTGGGCCCAATGGGCCGGGCCGAACCCAATGGGCTAGCCCGCCCAACGGGCTGGGCTAGACCCAACGGGTCAGGCCGGGTCAACCTGCCTCGGGTCGGTCCGACCGGGTCGGATCGGGTCAGTCTGACCGGGTTAGATTGGGTCGGTCGGACCAGGTCGGACCGGACCCAGACCCACTACGACCCTTTACTTTCTTTTGGGCATATCTTTGGCACCGGATGTCCGTTTGATGAACCGTCAGCGGCGATGGTAATCTTGGAGTGTCGCAGTCCCTTTGAGTATATTCCACTGAAGTTTGGGGTATATTTGAGATACAGTCAGGTTGGATTGTGCACGAATCCAACCGGGGCCTCGGGACTAAAAGGCTAATAACTCCCAGACCGGGCATCAGATTGACGTGCCGTCAGTTGCGTTGAGACCCTTATGACGTGGCATACCTTTGGGATACTTCTTCGGGGGACTTTGTGGCAGTTGGAGCATTGACCAGTAGCTTGTGGAGCAGATCTTCTGGAGACAAGTGAGCTTTTGTGCGGGAACCTAGTAGCTGGATGAGACTTGATGACTGCTAACTGATTAACTTGGAGTGACTCGATTAGCCCAGTGGGGAGCACCTGGTTGTGGTGGAAGACCCACGATAGAGGAGATCCTGGTTGTGGTGGCAGACCCGCGGTACTCGACAGGAGGAGTACCTCTGTAGGCTATGAGGGGGAGCGGCTGGTTGTGGTGGCAGACCCATGGTGGGGAGTGCCTCTATGTGACGTAGTAGACCCACGATAATTGACAGGAGGAGTACCTCAGCAGTCCAAGGTTAGTGGGAAGTGCCTGGTTGTGGCGGCATACCCACTATACTCGATAGAGGAGGAGTTCTCCATTAGCTGAGGGTTCGAAATGTTATTACCCCCCAAAATAAAATCTTGGTTGAGCTGAGTCAGTTTTTCTGTGTTTTCATCATGATTGAGATGGATCACTTGATAACTTAGGTATATGTATGGGCATATACCTAATTAAGGTTATCTGTTGATTTTATTCTTTGTGGTTTATCCTTGTTGTATTTTTGTGAGACCTTGAGGGTCTTGAGGTCCATACTGAGTATCGTTATACTCACCCCTGCACGGGCTATGCCCGCACCTCATTGTGTTGGATGCAGACATCAGACAACGTTGACAGAGGCTAAGAGTACCAGGACTGGACGGTACCCGAAGGTGGAACTTATGACGAGTCGGTACACGGAGGAGACTGATGGAAGTGGAGTGCCGAGGAGGCTATCTCTACCTACCCTTCAGGTAGGAATCTCGGAGGATGACCTAATAACTATTTTTCCTTTTTCCTCAGTTGTACTTGTACTTTCAGTTTCTTGTACTTTCTAGTTGGGCTTGTATTCTGGACCCTTTTTACTTACTGTATTCACTTGTTGGTTATACAATTTACTCGTGTTCATATATACTATGTGTGTTTACAGGTTATAATGGAAATTCCTTCCCAGTTTTAGGTAATTACGCCTTTGGTGCTAGTCGCCAGCCCCTGGCCTATGGAAGGCGGGCTTGGGGTAGTCACGACATGGGCCCCGGGGGATGGGTCATGAAAAATTGGTATCGGAGGAGTCAGTTCTACCGCAGAACTTAGGGCTCTGATATTTTCTATTAAACAATAGTGTTAAGGGTAGTGAGTGTGGTTTTTAGTTCATGGAGTCCAGTGTTGGTGCGGCGACCAACGTATCCATACACCAGGACCCTGACTTCTGATTTCCGACTCAGTGCATGAAAACACTGACTGCGTGTGTATTTTCCAAAGTTTTCGTTAAGTCAACTCAACCAGGTCAACTCACCAGGTATAACTTTTGACCATATCACATATTTTTCTTTTAGGATGCCTCCATGCGGACGGCCATCTAGAGTCCTGAGAGTTGTAAGCACGGATAGCCCACCGAGCGATGAGGCCTCGGTGTAGGGCCCTTTTCCAGCGGAGGCACCAGCGGTACCTTTACCCATTGGGCCACCAATGCCACCAACCCCAGTAGAAGATGGTGCATGCCACTTGAGCGTGTTGCACAAGTTCTAGTGCCAAAGGCTACCCAGTTTCAGGTGAGAGACAGACCCACAGGCAGCTGAGGATTGGCTAGAGGCCGTGGTGAGAGTTTTCCGACTGGTAGGGACACTAGCCGACCTCATGGTGATACTTGATGCCATCCTTCTATAGGCAGCAGCATGAAGATGGTGGAGCTTGATACTCCTGGTCCACAATGAGATGACTCTTATCTGGGTAGACTTAGAGAGCCTGTTTTAGGCAGAGTTTATCCCAGCGACTCTTCGCGTAGTGCGCATACAGAAGATACTTCATCTGCAGTAATGAAACATGACTGTAGCTCAGTACCCAGCGAGGTTCATAGACCTCTCATGCTACTACACCGATATGGTGCGGGACCCATTCTTCAGGGCCTGGACCTTCGAGTAGAGAATCACGCGGGAGATTAGGGCATCAATGATCTCACTCATCATCTCAATGCAGGCGTGGGTGTTAGAGAGAGACCTCTTGGTGGAGAGTTTCCTTGCTGAGCAGTCACCAGCAGCAAGATCCACCACCAGTCGACATGTAGCGAAGTCTTCTACAGCTGGTAGTAGAAAAATGTTGCAGAGGTCCAAGAAGACCATATCTACAGGTAGATGAACTCATGACTCGGGATTGGTTGTGCGGGGCACCCGAAGCAAAGACAAACATGCCAAGAGCGAGTAGTGTTACTCATGCAGCGAGTAGGGTAACATGGCTCCTGACTGTCTGACCCGCTATTCAGATGATCAGTAGACGGTTGAAGGACTGCCCAGGTAGAGGCATAGATTCAATCGAGGTGGTCTGCAGGGAGCAGGTAGACGTGGCAGAGGAGTTGGTCATGCAGCTGGCGGTGGGCGATGTTTCGAGGTGTTACTACCACCACCACTATGAGGTCCACCCTGACCGTAGGGAGTAGGTGGATAGGGGAGATCTCAGCTCCAAGAAACTGAGGCATACAATCATGGCACTCTGAAGATTATTAGAGGTACGATATGTGTTTACTCCACCATAGTTTCTATACTTATAGACACAGGTTCCAATCACTCTTTTATTTCCACTGCCCTCGTTCGGAGCTCAAAGATTCTGACGGAGCCGTTGGATCGATCCTTACGGCTAGAGACTTTTATGGGAGCGGATTCGATGATTACACACTAGTTCCGACAGTGTGATCTTACTCTAGGAGGCAAGAGCTTCGGCTGGGATCTCCTAGTAGTAGCGTCAAGGCCTTACGATGTCATCTTGATTATGGACTAGTTATCTATAGTCCATGCTCAGATTGAATGTATTAGGTGCAAAGTGTGGTGTGTCCACACAGATGGGACCAGGTTTACCTTCACCGGAAAGAAGATATCCTTTGCAGCACAGGATGGACTTACCTGGACTAGGGTGCAACCGATCAATCATCAGTTGGTTTACCTTACCCTCAGAGCAGTAGATGTAGAGAGTCCGAGCTATCCTGTAGTGGTGGACCAGTACACGGATGTTTTCCCTGATGATGTCCTAGGTCTACCTCCTCGCAGAGAGGTGGACTTTTACATTGACTTGTACCCCAGGACGACACTGATATCTACACCAACATATCGGATGGCTCCCATGGAGCTTTGTGAGCTGCAGGTACAACTAGAGGACTTACAGGGGAAGAGGTTCATCCGGCCTAGTTTTTCACCTTGTGCAGCCTCGATTCTATTTTCCAAGAAGGTGGATGGGATCTTGAGGCTTTGTGTTGACTATCGGTGCCTAAACCAGGTGACTGTGAAGAACAAGTACCCACTCCCGAGGATTGACGATCCATTTGATCAGATGAAGGGAGCACGATGGTTCTTGAAGATAGACCTCAGATCAAGCTATCACCAGCTCAGAGTTTGAGATGAGGATGTGTAGAAGACAAACTTCAGATGTCGGCACGACCACTACGAGTTCTTGGTCATTCCATTTAGTGTAACCAAAACTCCAGTAGTATTCATGGGACTCATGAACATGATCTTTCAGCCATACCTCGATCGCTTTGTCGTAGTCTTCATCGAAGACATTCTGATCTAATCGACTACTGAGGAGGAGCATGCCTACCACTTGTGGGTAGTACTGGACACACTCTGAGAGCACCAGCTTTATGGTAAGCTCTCAAAGTGCCAGTTTTGGATCTGAGAGGTTCAATTTCTGGGACATGTCATATCAGAGGCTGGAGTTATATTGGATCTAGCAAAGATTGAGGTGGTACTTGCTTGGGAGCCACCCAGGAGTGTGACGGAGGTACGAAGTTTCCTAGGTTTGGCTGGATACTATCAGAGGTTTGTGCCAGACTTCTCCAGAGTTACAACACCACTATCAACCTTGAAGAATAAGGGGTAACCCTTCCTATGTTTGGAGAGATTCCATCGGAGTTTTCAGGACCTGAGGTGGATGCCGACTAGTGCCCCCATCTTGAGGCTTCCAGAGGAAGGCGTAGGGTACGCAGTCTACTGCGACACATCAGGAACCAAAATCGGATATTTCCTGATGTAGGTGCGATTAGTGATCACATATGGTTCTCGACAGTTGAGAAAACATGAGAAAAACTACGATACCCATGACCTGGAGTTAGTAGCAGTGGTCTTCGCCTTGAAGATGTGGCAACACTATCTGATGGGTGAGCGCTTTACAGTGTACTCTAATCATAAGAGTCTCAGGTATATCTTTTCCCATAAGGAATTGAACCTGAGACAGTGACGTTAGATTGAGTTCCTCCAGTACTATGACTTTGAGATAGTCTATACTCCTAGGAAGGAGAACATTGTTGCAAATGCACTCAGTAAGAGATCTGGTATACAACTACTAGGTGAGGCGAGAGAGAAACTGACCACTTTGCAGATATCCTTTGTGGATAGAGATGGAGCAGCTTTCCTTCAGTCTCTTACAGTCACTCCCCCACTCCTTCAACGAGTTAGGGAGGCTCAGCATGATGACACTGACTGTGAGACACGACGTCCTTAGATATCCACAGGTCAGGTACCCGATGGATTTTATGAAGGTGGGGAGCACATCATCCTCTTCAGAGGACGTACCATGGTACCAGTGTCACTTCAGGAGGAAGTGTTGAGGGATTTCCACACATCCCCTCTAGTGGTACATCCAGGAGTGGTGAATATGTACCAAGATCTCTGATGACAACACTGGTGACCGGGAATGAAGAAAGCAATTGTAGAGTTTGTCTCATGATGCCTCACTTGTCAGCAAGTGAAGGCAGAGCATCAGGTACCAGAAGGCTTAGTTCAGCCTTTAGAGGTCCCATAGTGGAAGTGGGATGGAATATCCATGGACTTTGTGATGGGTCTTCTATGTAAATCAAGGGGACGTGACTATATCTGAGTGATTGTTGACTGACTCACCAAGTCAGCCCACTTCCTACCGATCAGAGAGCAGGGTTCAGTAGAGAGCTTGGGACGCCTCTATGTGCAAGAGATTGTGGGGATACATGGAGTACCCTCGATGATAGTTTTTGATCGTGATGCACGTTTTACTTCCCAGCTATGGAAGGGGTTATAGGAGGATTTTGGGATTCAAATTCGTTTGAGCACCACCTTCCATACTCAGACAGATGGCCAGACTGAGCGGACCATTCAGACCCTCGAGGACATGTTGCGTGCTTGTGTCCTCGACTTTGGTCGCAGCTGGGAGGATCACTTGCCTTTGGTGGAGTTTGCGTATAACAACATCTATCACTCCACCATAGGGATGACACCTTTTGAGGTGTTATACGGGTGACCTTGTAGATCATCATTGTGCTGGACTGACCCAGGGGAGTCAGCACCAGTGGGACCAGAGATGGTATGGGCTACCACGGAGAAGGTACATATCATCTAGGAGTGGATTAAGACTGCACAGAGTAGGAAGAATTCATATGCTGATAGGAGACAGAGACCTCTGTAGTTAGAGGATGGCGACCGCGTCTTTCTATGGGTCTCAACTCGATGAGGTTTACGGAGATTTATCCAAGGAGGCAAGTTATCTCTGAGATTCATCAAACCTTTTCAGGTCCTCAACAGAGTTGGTGAGGTGGCATACCGCTTAACTCTTCCACCTCAGTTGCACCGGGTGCATGACGTCTTCCATGTATCCCAACTGAGGAGATACGTGCATGACCCTTCTCACATCATCGACCATGGCGAGCTGGATGTCAATGATGGGGAGACTTTTATGGAGGTTCCAGTAGAGATTGAGGATCGAAAATAGCGAGTCCTTTGTGGATGGTCGATAACTCTGGTGCACATTTTCTGGCATCACGAGAACCTTTAGAAGAGTACATGGGAGTGGGAGGCTTAGATGTGTGCTCAGTACCCCCACTTATTCCCTTAGTTATGAGTTGTGGATTACAAGGATGTAAAGCCCTAAGGTGAGAAGAATGTAAAGACCCTGAATTTCCATGTAATTTTTTTTTCTAAAAATAAGTGAATTATAATAGTCCGTGAAAGTTGACAGCGCGTGATTCTGAGGCCTGGTATTCCCAGAATCATTTTCTGAAGTTTTGTTTGGGTATGTTCAGTAAATGTATGAGTGGGTTTTTCTAGCTTTTGAACTGGTGCTCAGAATTGAAATCTGAGGGCACCGTTGAACTCACAGCGCTGATATTCGCCTAAGAAGACTTTCACCTCGATGACAGTTGGTCGAGGGTGAAAGTTAGTTTTTGGGTTTTTTTGTGGAAATAATAAAATAAAATAAAGGCATGTTTTATTTTATTTTATCTATTATAACCACCCAAGTGGAAGTTGGAGGTGGGGACCACCACACCTTAACCTCCCATGAGAGGTTATGGTGGTGTGGCCCACCCGAACCTAACCTCCCATGAGAGGTTACGGTGTGGGGACCAACCAGGACTAAACCCCCAAATTAATTTAGGAAAACCTCTCAACTCCCTCATAAATGAGGGATAGCCTCTTGACCTCCTCCACCTTGATTGTGCCAACGCGCATGCCATTAATGTGCCAACTAAGTGTTTAATTATCCTTTTTTATTTTTTATAAAAACGACTTAATAGATATTATAATATATTATTCTTTGAAACCTATTCTTTTTTTTGGCAAAGGAGGAAGGAGATTTTGAGAGAAAAGCTCTCGCCAACAAAGAACTAGTTCTTCCAATGAAGAATGCTGACAAGGAGCGTCTTCAACTTCTTCCTCGGAAGCACCTTGCAGAAGCAACCAACGTGGGATGTCTTCGACGACCGAACTTCTCTCCTCATCGTCATCAACGAACTGACACACAAGCTCAGGATTGGAAGTGTGCGGCGGACGCGACAAATGACGACAACTCCATCTTCTTCCCCGCGACTCCGTCGGCGAACAACGAACAAAGGTAGGGGTTTAATTTTTATTTAAGTATGTTTTATTCCCATGTTCTCCCTTTCATTAAAAACGAAAAATGAGGATGTTTTCCTTTTGCAGGAGGGTTTTTGTGCTTTGTTCTTATGAGACAAATGCTATCACCCTAAATGTGGAGGGTGCGGACAAAACCAATGTGGTCCGACCCCTCTTCCGATCTCCTTTGTGGTGTTCTTCGAAACAGAGGAAAGCGACATCAAAGGTGACGAAGGCGACGAAGGAAACAACCACACTACCCACAACATCTGCGACCCGTGCCGCCCCCACGATGCTCCAGTGCCCCAACCGAACCGGCCCGGGCCACACCACACCCCAGCTGCGCTGCCCTCGCCAGCCGTGTTGCCCTCGTCGGCCGCGCCGTCCTCACCGGCCGCACCTCCCTCACCGACCTCGCCGCCCTCGCCGGCCGTGCCGCCCTTGCCGGCCATGCCCTCGCACCCTGGCAGCACTGCCCCCGGCCAAACCGGCCGCGCCCTCATGGCACCCCAGCCGAACCAACCCCTCGTGGCGCCCTTCTGGGCCGAGCTGCCCTGCGCCCTTACGGCTCTCTGTAGTTCCTTGCGGCCTACTGGGTTGGGCCGAACCCAATGGGCGGGCCCGACCAATGGGATGGGCCAGACTCAATGGGTCAGGCTAGGTCGACCCGCCCCAGGTCGGCCCAGACTGGGTCAGACCGGGTCGGACCGGACCTGGGCCCACTACGACCCTTTACTTTCTTTTGGCCATATCTTTGGCACCGGACGCCCGTTTGATGAACCGTCAGCAGTGCTGGTAATCTTGAAATGTGGTGGTCTATTTGAGTATATTCCTTTGGAGTTTGGGGTATAGTTGAGATACAGTCTGGTTGGATCGTGCACGAATCCAACCGGGACCCCGGTACTAAAAAGCTAATAACTCACGGACCAGACGTCAGATTTACGCACCATCAGTTGCGTTGAGACCCCTATGACATGGCGGACCTTTGTGATACTTCTTAGGGGGACTTCATAGAAGTTGGAGCAATGACCAGTAGGTTGTGGAGCGGATCTTCTGGAGATGAGTGAGCTTTTGTGCGGGAACCTGGTAGCTGGCTGAGACTTGACGACTGCTAACCGATTGACTTGGAGTGACTCGACTAGCCAGTGGGGAGCACCTGGTTTTGGCGACATACCCACGATGGAGGAGCGCCTGGTTATGGCGGTAGACCCGTGGTACTCCATAAGAGGAGTACCTCTGCAGGCTATGAGGGGGAGCTCCTGATTGTGGCGGTAGACCCACAGTGGGGAGCACCTCTGTGTGACGCATCAGACCCATGATACTCAATAGGAGGAGTACCTCAACAGTCCAAGGTTAGTGGGAAGTGCTTGGTTGTGGAGACATGCCCACTTTACTCGATAGAGGAGGATTTCTCTAGCAGCCAAGGGTTCGAAATGTTACTACCCCCCCAGAATAAAATCCTGGTTGAGCTGAGTCAGTTTTTCTGTGTTATCCTCATGATTGAGATGGATCACTTGATAACTTAGGTATATATATGAGCATATACCTAAGTAAGGTTATCTGTTGATTTCATTCTTTGTGGTTTATCCTTGTTGGAGTTTTGTGAGACCTTGAGGGTCTTGGGGTCCTTACTGAGTATCATTATACTCACCCCTTCACGGGCTATGCCCATACCTCGTTGTGTTGTATGCAGACGATGGACAATGTTGACTGAGGCTGAGAGTACCAGGATTGGACGGTACATGTAGGTGGACCTTACGAAGAGTCGGTACATAGAGGAGACTGATGGACATGGAGTTATGAGGAGGCTATCTGTACCTACCCTTCAGGTAGGAATCCCAGAGGACGACCCAGTAGATGTTTTTCCTTTTTCCTTAGTTGTACTTGTACTTTTAGTTTCTTGTACTTTCCAGTTGGGCTTGTATTCTGGCCCCTTTTTACTTACTATATTCACTTGTTGGTTATACAGTTTACTCGTGTTCATATCTACTGTGTGTGTTTATAGGTTATAAAGGCAATGCCTTCCCAATTTTAGTGAGTTACACCTTTGGTGCTAGTCGCCAGCCCCTGGCCTATGGAAGGCGTGCTTGGGGTATTCACGACACGGGCCCCAGGGGACGGGTCGTGACAAGTATGTCTTTGTGAAAATGATTTTATATGTTTATAAGTATTCATGGACTAATGGTTTCTTTACTTATTTTTATATACCTTTCTAATAATTTATGTTCATACCATGTTTAATTTTTTTTTCATAGGTTACAAGGATGTGTAATAGAAATAAGGAAGTCAAGTTAAATGTTATGAATATTTTTCAAAGAAATCATGTTGTTATTTTGTATTAAAAATTTTATGTTTTGGAAGAAATGGATTTTGTTTTAATGGTACCCACTTTGTATGCTTGTGGGTTGACATGTATGAGTTATTTCATAACTTTCTAAAACTCCAAACCAAAAATATCTTTAGGAATTTAAAGAAGTGAAATCTAGTTTAAATAGCTAGATTATGTAATGTTTAGGGATGGGTCGTTATACATTTACTAAGAAATCATAGACAATAAAATACCCGCTATTACAATAGGTAGATATCCATAAATAAATAAACAATTAGTATTGGAAAATTCAGATTATTTTTGTCTCCTAGGTGAAGTTCCATTTGGGTGAATTGCATTTGTTATCAATAAGTAGTTGTTACAAGGTGTCAATATGCATTGAGGATTTAAATGTGATGATTGTTGAATCAGTATTAAGTTCAAATATATGTATTGATTATGTTAAGATGACACATTATTTACACCACTTGAGTTTATAAGTTGATATTTGATTGAAAATTTATATGGAATGATAAATTGGATCAATTCTTCTTGTTAAAGAATTCCAAAAAAATAATCCAACCACACTGGCCAGTAGAAGGGGGAAGACAACCACTGCTTAGGTGGGTAGTCAACCCCTAGCTTGGAAGTATGGCGGAAGGGGTGTGTATTTTCATAGTAGGCCCACAGAGAGGCACATAGAAGCATAGTAGACCCCCCATGCGGGGTGACACAACTGTGGAAGAGATACTTGGAATGAGGTGGTGCTAGTGGCTATTTAGGAGCGGACCTTGGTACTCACATTTTCCAAGTGACCGACATGCCTTCTAATAAATTGTAGTGATCAAGCACTTCAAAAATCTATGCGGTACTTATGGTGCTCAGTTACCCTAGACCCATCATTTAACATACACAAATAAGAATGTCTATTTGATCTGATTGATCTATTCCATTTGATCGAGCCATTGGGTTGTCTTCTATCTTGAGTCATCAGAGGGATTCTATTTACCAAGATCTTTGTGCCACAACATCCGATTATTAATCTGAATCATTCAAAAAACATTTGATTGTCTTGATGATTCTAATATGATTGATACATCATGAAAATTTGTTTTCATGAATAAAATGAGGTCCAATCTGAGATAGTGTAAAGGAATGAAAGTTTATGAAGTTTTGATGGTGATTTTTGTTATCACATAAGCTATTGAGGTAGTATGCGTAGAGGAAAGGTGGTGAGAATACAAGGTTGAGGTAGTAGAGTTAAGTTGGTGGTATTGTCTATAAATACCCTAACATGTTCTCATTTGCAGCAGGATCCAAAAACACATATGAGAGATATTTTTAGAGTGAAATAGAGTAGAGGAAGTGATCTAAATTCATAGAGAGTTTCTATTCATTCATGCTGTGTCTTTATAGACCTCCATGTTCACATGATGGTGTTTTGTTTCTGTGATCCAGTGGAGACATTCACACTAAGTTATGTGAAGGATAAAGGAAAATAGTACCATGTATATTATTATGTGAAGGAACTTGAAAATGCATGAAATGATATCCATGAATGAAGGGAGTTTCGTGTGCATGATTTGAGGAAGATATTGTGTATACCTTTATTGTGTGAAGGAATAGAAGTATCATGTAATATTCTTTCATGAATAGATAGTGAAGATAAATAGTGAAGGTATTGTTGATAAGTGAGTTATGTGAAGTATATGTGAAACAAAATGCATAAAATAATATGCACACATGAGTCAGTTTTCATGCACATGAAAATAATTTATTCATAAGAAGTGATAATCCTGTTCATTTGTGTTTTTGCACATATTACATTAAAGAATTCCTTACATTGTATTTTACATGCACAAGGTTTGTGAAATTCACATGTGATAAAATTTGCATGATAGTGTGCTGATTTTTGATATTGAATCTGAGAAAGAATTTCAATCAAAGTTTCTAAAGGAATTAATATTTGATTTTTTTAGTATTCTGTGAGGTTGAGACTTCATCAGACCAAAGGAAGAATTACCTGATTAGTGTTGCAATGAGGCTGTTGATTATATACTGTAATAAAAAATTGTTTGAGAAAGACCAACATATGCACAAAGGTACTTGAAGTTTTACACGATCTAGTGTGATCCAATAGGATCATAGAGTGGGATCATCAAAATATCTTTCTACAGTGGATCTTTCCATCTGAATAAGAAGGATACATTTGGGGGGTTCTAACCAGTTTCTAGAAGATTGTGATTGGGGCATCTAACTAATCACTGTGAATAAGGTGTAGTTGGGGGGTATAAACAACTATTAATGGTTTATTGGAGATTTAGGGGGGGGTATAACCATTTTATAAATAGGGGTATAACTAGTTACTATTGTAATCACCTTCTTTTATAGTGGAGAATCCATTTTGGGGGGTTTAACGAACATGACGAGTAGTAGGACTTTATAACAAACCTTGTAAATACCTATGTTCTATGCTTTCTTTGTTATTTTTACTTATAGGGCGAGGTTAAGGATTAAAGAAGAGGGATAAATATTTTAATCAATCACAGAGGTTGAATAAAAAGGGGAAAGAATTTGTAAATACAACGTAATATTGATTCACCCCATCTCATTCGTACTTAATCAATCATTGGACACTTCAATTGGTATCATAGGAAGGTCCCCTACAAAGATTCAAAAACTTTATGAGAAATAGGGAATTTTAATTCTGTAAACAACCAAGTAATTACTACTTTTGATGGCATGAACTACCATGGATAGTGGAATAGGATTATTCCTTACCTTCTATCTCTTATCCTGGAAGCGAGGGATGCAACAATAGTGGGATTACCATCTATTGATGAGGCTATTTCTATAGCTAAAGTTGATAAGATAAATATTAAAATTTATGGGAAGGATTATAATTAAACCTTTATGGATTTATCCAAAAAGGTATACACTAAGGTGATGGGTCTCCAAAGTGCCAAGGAGCTCTGGGATAAACTGAGAAGTAGTTATGGAGGAAATATTAAAGTCCAAGAAGCCAAGTTGAAAATTTAAAGAAGAAATTTTAAAGATATAAAAATGATTTATGATGAAACTATTGATGACTACTTTGTAAGAGTAAATAATATTGTCAAGAATATCATAGGTTTTGGTGAGAATCTAGATGATTATACTATTGTGAAGAAGTTAATGATAAATTCTACAGATAGATTTGATTCAAAGGTTTTAGCTCTAGAAGACCGAGAAGATATATCATTAGATGAACATCATAATGTTATCATAGCATATAAAATGAAAAAAGTTACAGAATTCAAGAAGAAATAAATATATGAGATGGCCTTTGAATCCATGATAAAAGGTAAAACTAGAATCAAATAAGAACTATAATCAAGTGTTTCTGAGGATGAATAAGCTGAAGAAGACTTCAGACAAATGATAGCCTTATTTAAAATAATGTTCAAAAGGGAAAGATAGAAATAAAATGGGAAACAACCACCAAAGTGATGGAATTTCCACAACAATGGTTATTTTTTTGGTAATTGTCTAAAAAGAAGGCTGATTACAATGACTTAGATAAAGGGGATAAGAATTTTTAGAAAAGGAAGTGGAAGAATCAAAAGAAGATGATTACTTCCAATAATATAAATATGATGAGTAGATAAATTAATGAGTTTTCATCATCAAGAAATTAGTCAGAAGAAAGAAGATGTTCTAAGAATAATATGTGTTTTATGGGTAAATCCAATCAATATAGATACTAATTTAAAGGCGATGAAGGTGATGAGAGAACTGAATTAAAATGGATGTTAAAAGAAAATCTGGAAGCTACTCTTGTGGAAAATATGAAACTCAAGATGGAAAAAAAATCTGATGAAAGAAATTGAAAAGAAATCCTTTGAGAATAAAGAAAGTTTAAAGAAAGAGTATATTCATCTTAAAGAGATAAGATAAAAAAATATGAAGATATCCAAGTTTGAAGGAAAGATGAAAACTATTTTTAGGAAGATCTTGACAAGGAAGAATTAAAACTTGTTGAGTAAAAAAACCAATTGAAATTAGATAAATTTGAGAAGATGATGAATGGTCTTGAAGAAAGAATTGTTGATAAAGAGGAAGAATTACATGAGGCATGATCTATGTGCATTGTAACTCAAAGTGAGTTGAATAAGATGAAATAATACTTCACCAAAGTTTTTGAGTTTAAGGGTGAATCTTCTAAAGCTGCTGAGAAGAAAGGTCCATAGAAAAGGGTTGATTCTAGAACAAATGAATCTCAATGTACATTTGTTATTTTTGAATAATGATGGTATGAAATACAAGACTAGATCCAACTGGATCAAAAGAACAAATGAGAAAATATCTTCTATAAAGGAAGAGTGGACTAATTCAATAATAATGTTTCCTCCCAATCAGATACATCCAAAATCTGTGAAAAGGAAACAAATACAATATTTAGAGAAAAACTATCATTAGTCTAGAAGATAAAGGTTCAAAAGATATTGCTAGTGTTGTAGAGTGTTTGGTCATAAATATTATTCATGAAGTTATAACATGTCACTACTAGAAAAAATACATGAACTAAGGGTGAGAAATGTTGAATAGATGATATTATATTATCGGAAAGAGAACCATGTGACTAAGACATCAACTAAACTGTCAACACATAACAAATATTAATGCTTGAATAAAGTTTGTGGCAAATGTGGTTAAGAAGATCACAAAGTTGAGATATACAGGGTTAACCTATTGTAATGCCCTGACCCCAGTTACCCATAGTCGGTGCATTATTACATAACATTTACATGATCAAAAGAAAGATTAAGTCTCTAAAGACCAATTAGTTTAGTAGCCTTGGAATAATTAGATACATTCATAAAGTTTACATTACATCATAAAGTTAAAACTACTACAAAAAAACATCTTGTCTTCATATCCCCTCATATTATCCCTGCAGGTCATTCATAAATTACTTCTTCACATCCTAGTAAAAATAAAACATTGAAAGGGGTGAGCTCAGATGCTCAGTAAGGATAACAATATAGCGGAAACATTCATAAATAAACATAAACATTTAAGGCAATGTATAGCTAAAACAAAAGCCTTTTAAAATTGAACTTCAGCATAATATGGAAAAGATAAAATGAAATAAATTCCATTTACTTATTCACATGGATATTCTACTAGTCTAATAATCACACGCAATATCAATAACCACTTTCATAATGATGTAATGCATAATGCCAGACTATCATAACCACATAGCCAAGGCCTCGTGCCAATACTAAAAATAAGATTTTGTCAAGGCCTTGTGCCAAGAAACTAGTTTGTCTCACGAGACCTACCGATGCATCGAGGAGCTATAGCGGGATCCACCCATCACTTATTAAGTCCAATGCATTCCTTATATGAAAAGGTTTAAACATAACATAAACATTCATATTAAAATTAGCATACGAAATGTCAATACTTTCTTCATAAACCATGAATGGTATAAAAATAACACATCCACAGTCAAACATATCACAAAACCATCAATACAATATGGAAGTTTTGTATCATAATAAATCAACTCCAAATAAACTTAAAATCTATCAAAGGATGTTGACATAGATGAAATGAAAACTCTTTTTAGAGAAATATCTCTTTCTATTTTGAAATCATTTAAGAGTATAAAATAAAACATTTCCTTTGAAAATATTATTATAATCTTGTAAGGTAAGCTTCGACGATTTTATAATGGCGGAAAATAGCCGCACCCGCCGTATAAGTTAAAAAAAACATTCTTACCTTAATTCTGTCGAAAAGGTTAAAAAGGACCTTGTTTGAAAAACGACGGAAAGATTCCTATATAAACCTCTTATAAAAAGTCAAACAAGGGTATTAATGACTTTAACCCATATTCTAGTAAATAGTAAAAATGTTTTGAAATACATTTTTAAGAAACATGGATGTGGATGATAAAGAAGTCCCAGTAGATTATTACGTATAAACAACCTCGAATAATGGAGAGATTGTGAAATAAACCCTTACCTTGTAATTTTCCTTGGTTGGGGGTAGGTTAAACTCCTGTATAATGGTGAAATAATTGTTATTAAATTATACAAGAATAATATACATTAATATGATATCATATATGATCCTTTAACATTGATTTGTTAATAATATCATAGTATTATCGTTGTTTCGGGTGTTAACTTACTCGTTTTCTTTTATATGTTTTGTTATATAAGCCGTGTTTGTCATGGATAGGTTGTATCTTATTCATATCCAGAATGATATCAAGTCCTTAAACATTATTTTTAATCATTAAATGAGAATTAGTCTTGAATGGATACGATGGGGGAATGAATCTCACCGCGTTCGTGGAGACGATAGTCCGTACGTACGCACGAGTGACAATATCATTCTTTTGATATTAAAATAATATATAATTGGATAGTATATCATATATATAGAATAATTATCATGTTATATTTATTATTTACATGAATTACACATCATTATTATACCCATCCAAATAATAATTTATTGAATAACAATTACACCATGACGTGGAGACGGTAAGCCGTACGTACGCACGTATGGTGACATGTCATTCAAAGGATGGATAGAATACTGAATATGGTTGTACCATATTTATAATAACATCACAGTATATATAATATACTGGATTTATTATTTTATAATGGGAATAACAAAGAAAGAATAAGTTGAAGAAGAAGGGAACTTGAAAGAGGGTGGTGAAAACATTACCTCTTCTTCGGGTTCTTCCTTTTGATTTGATCAAAAGGGATCCTTAGGTTGGCTTTCTGATCAAACTAAGGACTCTAGGTTGAAGTGAGGGAAGTTGAGAGAGTATTTGGGAAGGGGTTGGCTGAGCCAAAAGGCTTTGAATGTGTTAATTAGAGAGAAGGGGGAGTGCCCTTTTATAAGAGGGGTGAGGGGCACCTTTGGGAAAGCTAGAAATATTATTTTATAATAAATTCATATTCAGTTTATAATGTCTCCAAAGTATATTATTTAATGGTTAAGGTGGGTATGGGTCGAAAACCACTCAACCAATATAATTTAGACAGGTTTGGGTAATTATATTAACCTTATCTTTTAGTTTTAACTCTTAGTTAATTAGTTTGACACTTACCATGTCACTTTGTATTTTTATATTATATAGTTAATAAACTTACTATATACCTCTAATAGACCCCCCAAGTGGTCCATTAATGATACACCTATCATGATATAAGTCTCTTGGCCTAACATTAGATTTTTAAGAATTGAATATAAAATAATAATATAATATTTATTTTAAAAACTCTTTTATGTCAATTTTGACACTATTGGGTATTTTATTTTTGATAAATTCATAACAACATTATTACTTCGAAAAAAATTTATATAATAAATCCTAATATGTCATATTAACGAAGAAAATTAGTGAAATTCATAAAAAGTCTCAAATTACATTTATTTTGATATTTATAATATCAATTATTTTAATATTTCATTAATTAGGTAATTACTGCATCATCATTGTGTCATAAATAAATTAAATTATTTAATGTCTAAAAATTATAAATAAAATACCATTATGTAGGAAATATTTTTAGATTTCTAATGAATATTTACAATCGAATTTATCTTATGTATAACCCTATATTAAAAATGTTTTAGTAAATAAACTTTGATTTTAACTCTTTTAACTCTTCTTTGAATTAAATAATAATAAATGTCCTAATCTAATCCAAGTGGACCTAAATGATAATATTTTATTCCTAAGGTTGTTTTTGGTCGAGATAAACCTGTCCAATAGAATTAGGACACGTGTTAGGGTAATATTAATATCTTTTTTACCCTTAATTACCCTATTTATTTTTAACCGTGGTAAATAAAAGTAAAAAGTTACTATTCACAAAAAATTATTTTCATCTCATTGAACCACATTTTACTCCTTGATATTAACTGTGTCTCTCAGATTTTCGAAATTCCACTCACAGAAGTGGTAAAATTAAGTTTTATGAAAAATTCAGTTTTTTAACTATCACTTTGTGGTTTCACTATTCATAAAAAAATGAAGTTTTTCAGAAAAATACCAAAAATTCACCCTAGGCTAATTTCGATATTCCGAATCCAAAAATGAAGTCCATTTTGAAAAATAAAATTTATAAATTTCAAAAAGTGGGTATTACTATTCATAACGGCTAGTTTGATTGGTTGCGGTGTGTTATAACTCGATGTTGCGTACAACACACGCTATCGCATTATTCAAAGAGAAGCGTACCGTAGAAGCTTGGGGTGTTACATTCTCCCCTCCTTCAAATAATTTCGTCCTTGAAATTTCTAGAATACTACCACATGAAAAGACTTGGGTGGTTCTTCATCATAAGTTCCTCGGGTTCCCACGTTGCCTCTTCCATCTTATGGTTTTTCCACAAAACTTTTACCAGACGAGTTGTCCGGTTTCTCAGTACTTGTTCTCTCGTATCAAGAATCCTGACGGGCTCTTCAAAATAAGACAGATCAGGTTCCAGTTCTAATTCCTCATAGGTGAATACATGCGTTGGGTCAGGCATGTATTTTCTCAACAGTGATACGTGGAACACATCGTGAACTTTGGAGAGATTTGGCAGCATTGCCAAATAGTAAGCTACAACACCAATTCGTTCTAGAATTTCGAAAGGTCCGATGTACCTAGGACTCAATTTACCCTTCTTACCGAAACGTATAACTCCCTTCCATGGAGATACCTTCAAGAAAACATGATCTCCTTCCTGAAATTCCAAATCCTTCCTTCGGTTATCGGCATAGCTCTTATACCTACTTTGAGCTGCTTTGATGTGATTTTGGATTACCTTTACCCTTTTCATTGTTTACTCCACCAGTTCTGGGCCTACAAGTTTTCGTTCACCAACGTCATCCCAACAGGTTGGTGTGCGACATCTCTTTCCGTATAACGCTTCATATGGTGCCATCTGAATACTCGAATGAAATCTATTATTATAGGAAAATTTTACCAGAGGTAAATATTGATCCCACATACCCTGAAAGTCAAGCGAGCAGGATCTCAACATGTCTTCTAAGGTTTGAATAGTCCGTTCTGATTGTCCATCTGTTTGAGGGTGGTAGGCAGTGCTCAATTGAAGTTCAGTATCCAGGAATTTCTAAAGACTCTTCTAGAATCTTGAAGTGAAATGGGGATCACGATCAGAAACAATCGATAGGGGTACTCCATGAAGTCTCACCACTTCATTAATATATATTCTTGCTAGACGTTCCAGTGGTAGATCTTCTCTTATAGCAAGAAAATGTGCTGACTTGGTAAGACGATCAATAATAACTCATATTGCATCGTTCCTTCTAGGAGTATTTGGTAGCCCCATGACAGATTCCATTGTAATATTGTCCCATTTCCACTCCGGTATGGGAAGAGGTTGCATGACTCCTCCAGGTTGTTTCCTTCCAGCTTTTACTTGTTGACAAACCATACATCTTGATAAAAAATCAGAAATCTCCCTCTTCATGTTGTCCCACAAAAAATGTTCCTTCAAGTCTCTATACATTTTGGTGCTCCCAGGGTGTATAGGGAAATTGGAACTATGAGAATCTTCTAGTAATTCCCTTTTTAGATCAGGTATATAGAGAACACAAAGTCTCTTACCAAATTTCAAAATTACATCTTCATACACAAAGTCTCTCAATCTCCCATCATTCACATATTTAATCTTCTTTTGAAGTTGTTCATCATCAGTCTGAGAACTCTTAATCCTTTCTAGTAAAGATGGTTTGGCAACCATTTGAAAAAGCACCGATGTTTCACCTTCCATGGTTATTCCCATGTCCATCTTCACTAGATCCATGAAAATTGGATCCCTTTCAATTCTCATATTGTTCAAAACTCCATGATCTTTTCTACTTAAAGCATCTTCCACCTTATTTGCATTCCCCGGGTGGTAGTGTATCATACAATCATAATCCTTGAGTAATTCAAGACATCTTCTTTGCCTCATGTTGAGTTATTTTTGTGAGAAAATATACTTCAAACTCTCGTGATCAGTATAAATCTCACATTTTTCACCATAGAGGTAGTGCCTCCATATCTTCAAAGCAAAGATCATAGCTGCTAACTCGAGATCATGAGTAGGATAGTTTTGATCATGAATTTTCGACTGTCGTGATGCATAGGCAATAACCCTATCATTCTGCATAAGGACACAACCAAGTCCTTTCTTCGATGCATCACTATAAATAACAAACCCATCATTCCTCAATGGTAGAGTCAATATAGGAGCATTGAATAATCTTCTATTCAGTTCTTCAAAACATTCTTCACACTCTTTTGTCCAAACAAATTTAACCCCTTTACGTGTGAGCTTTGTTAATGGGTTAGCCAACCGGGCAAAATTCTGGACGAAACGTCGATAATAACCTGCTAAACCAATAAAACTGCGTACCTCAGTTATACTCGTCAGTGCAGGACATTATTAGATTTCCTTGGTCTTAGAAGGATCAACAGAGATTCCATCTTTAGAGACAATATGGCCAAGAAAAGAAATCTCCTGAAGCCAGAATTCACTCTTACTAAACTTCCCATATAATTCATGTCTTCTCAGAGTCTTCAGGATAATGCGCAAGTGATTTTCATGATGTTCGTAGATTTTGGATTATACCAAGATATCATTAATAAATACCACCACAAAATCATCAATATATTCCTTGAAAACTCTATTCATTAGATCCATGAATACAGAGGGTGTATTAGTCATCCCAAAAGGCATTACTATAAACTCGTAATGCCCGTACCTGGTTCGAAATGCTGTCTTCAGAATGTCTTCCTTCTTCACACACAACTCATGGTATCCAGACTGAAGGTCAATCTTTGAAAAGTATTGAGCTCCATGTAGTTAGTCAAATAAATCATCAATGCGAGGTAGGGGATACTTGTTCTTTATTGTTATAGCATTGATCTCCCTATAGTCGATACATAACCTCATAAATCCATCTTTCTTTTTAACAAAAAGAATAGGGGATCCCCATGGAGAAACACTAAGGTGAATAAATCCCTCATTACTCAATTCCTCTAGTTTTTTATTTAGTTCAACTAATTCCATAGTGGCCATTCTATAAGGGGTCTTCGATATAGGCCTTGATACAGGAATTAAATCAATGGAAAACTCAACTTCTCGTTTTGGAGGATGTCCAGGTAAATCTTCCGGAAACACATCTACATATTCTTTCACAATAGGTACATCCTCTATTTGAACATTCCTTTCCTCACCCACAGTCATTTCATTCTCTTCCTCCCCAATAATTGAATTTAGTTGAGCTATTAGGGGTGGATCTAGATAAGAATTAGGTGGTGACGATTCTGCTCTAAAGATAAGGTGTTCCTTATCATCATCATAAAAAATCATAACCTCCTTCTTCTTACAATAAATCTTCACATTATAGTCCGAAATCCAATCCATACCGAGGATTATATCAAACTCAATCATAGGTATGACGCTGAGATCAGCAGATAAAGAACATTTATGTGCTCTAATGGGGACTGATTCTCAAAACTTTGTTGCAATGATACTTCCACTAGGAGTTTTAACTGACAACTCCCTTGTTAAATAAAATTGGAAATATCTAATTTTCTTATCAAACTGGGAAGATATGAAACAATGCAATGATCCAGAATAAAATAATGCATTTTCTAAACTTGAGGAAAAAATTAAATTACCTACCACCACGTATTTCAGAGCTTCTACCTGAGCAGTAGTGATAGCATAATCTTGGCCTTGATCCCTTGGCCTTTTCTGAGGTATGTTTTCCTGACTCTTAGGACATTCATTTGCATAATGTCCCATCTCCCTACAATTGTAGCATTGGACATCGGTAGCTTCCTTCTTCCCCTTACAATCACGAGCTTGGTGGCCTTTTTCACCACACTTTTAACAGACTCCCATTCCTTTTAAGCAAGTACCGGGGTGTTTATTCCCACATTTGCTGCAGGATGGATATTCAACTTTTCCCTTCTTCCCCTTATTTCCATTCCTAGATTGATCAGCATATCTCTTCTTCTCTTTCTTTGTTTTAAATTCATATGACTTAGAGAATTTTTTTTTCAGTCTTGATAGCACATGAGACAATATCTTCGTACGACGAGAAGGATTGTGAGACTAATGCTCGACGGAGAAATGGTTTTAACCCATAAAAGAAACAATCAATATTACTTCTTGGGTTACGTATATAATCTCCAGCATACCTTGCTAACCTCGTAAAGTTAGCCTCATAATTTGTGACATTCTCATCCTCCTTTTGTCTCATACTCAGAAATTTCCTTTCCATATCAACTCGATGGTCATGAGGAAAGTATTTTTATAAAAACAGATATTTGAACTCCCTCCATTCCATATTTGATACTTCAACATCTTCCTTCATGTTTTGAATCAATGAACACCATTGATCAACATCTTCAGTGAGGCGATAAACTGCCATGACAACTTTTTCCCTTTCACTACTCCCCAAAGCCTGAAATATTTTCCCTAGGGAACTTATCCATTGCTCAGCTACTAATGGATTTGTAATCCCATTGAATTTTGGTGGTTTCTACCTCATGAAGCGATCTAACATTGATACTCCACGCTGTGGATCAGGGTGCTCCATACGGGTAATGTTATTATTCATAACCTGAGTGAGTTGTCCCAGTATGGTGATTAGTTGATCAGCACCAGTTGCATCACCAGCTCCACTATAATTATCTTGAGCAGGAGGGAAATCCCTACATGGAGTGCGTGCATTGATACGATTTCCATTTCTTCCACTAGGTGCCATTTCTAAACAATGGCATAAACTAGATCAATTTATGAATCAAAATACATAATTCCATACTAATGAAACACTTAACATAAATTGAACTATTTATGGATATAATCCATAATCATACAAATGTTTTCTTTGAGGACGTATATACTCATAAAACCTTCATAATGATTTGTAAAGAAAATGAGAGTTATCCTAAGCATATCCCCCGGGAGTGTCGTAACCAAGAGTGCAGCAAGGCCCATTGTCGTGCACTAGTTCCCGTTCGAGTCTAGCTCAAAGCGTTGTTTTTGGGTTTTACCCCTAGGTACATCTGTGCCAGAGCTGCCTCTACCTGCTCGTATCCAGACAGGGATGTATTTCTCAGAAAACTCACAAAATCTCTACAATACCAAAATTCTAGGAAGTTCTTCTATAATAATCCTCAAAGTCCATCTTAGATCTATGTGCTCTAATCAGAGTTTATCTAAATCTAGCTTCCAAGGTTTGTACTAAACTTCCTCTGATACCAAATGTAATTCCCTGACCCCAGTTACCCAGAGTCGGTGGATTATTACATAACATTGGCATGATCACAAGAAATATCAAGTCTCAAAATACCGATTAGTTTAGTAGCCTTGGAATAACTAGATACATTCATAAAGTTTACATTACATCATAAAGTGAAAAATACTACAAAAAAAAATCTTGTCTTCATATCCCCTCATATTATCCCTGTAGGTCATTCATAAATTACTTCTTCACATCCTGGGAAAAATAAAACATTGAAAGGGGTGAGCTCAGATGCTCAGTAAGGATAACAATATAGCGAAAACATTCATAAATAAACATAAACATTTAAGGCAATTTATAGCTAAAACAAAAGCTTTTTAAACTTGAACTTCAGCATAATATGGAAAATATAAAATAAAATAAATTCCATTTACTTATTCACATGGATATTCTACTAGTCGAATAATCACATGAAATATCAATAACCACTTTCATAATGATGGAATGCATAATACCAGACTATCATAACCACATAGCCAAAGCCTTGTGCCAAGACTACAAATAAGATTTTGTTAAGGCCTTGTGCTAAGACACTAGTTTGTCTCAGGAGACCTACCGATGCATCAAGGAGCTATAGCGGGCTCCACCCGTCACTTATTAAGTCCAATGCATTCCTCATATGAATAGGTTTAAACATAACATAAACATTCATATTAAAACTAGCATACGAAATGTCAATACTTTCTTCAAAAACCATGAATGGTATAAAAGTAACACATCCACAATCAAACGTATCACAAAACTATCAATACAATATGGAAGTTTTGTATCATAATAAATCAACTCCAAATAAACTTAAAATCTATCAAAGGATGTTGACATAGATGAAATCAAAACTCTTTTTAGAGAAATATCTCTTTCTATTTTGAAATAATTTAAGAGTATAAAATAAAACATTTTCTTTGAAAATATTCTTATAAGCTTGTAAGGGAAGCTTCGATGATTTTATAATGGCAGAAAATAGCTGCACCCATCGTATAAGTTAAAAAAAACATTCTTACCTTAATTCTGTTGAAAAGGTTAAAAAAGACCTTGTTTGGAAAATGACGGAAAGATTCCTATATAAACCTCTTATAAAAAGTCAAAAAAGCATATAAACGACTTTAACCCATATTATAGTAAATAGTAAAAATGTTTTGAAACACATTTTTAAGAAACATGGATGTGGATGATAAATAAGTCCCAGTAGATTATTATGTATAAATAACCTCGGATAATGAAGAGATTGTGAAATAAACCCTTACCTTGTACTTTTCCTTAGTTGAGGGTAGTTTAACCTCCTGTATAATGGTGAAATAATTGTTATTAAATTATACAAGAATCATATACATTAATATGATATCATATATGATCTTTTAACATTGATTTGTTAATAATATCTTAGTATTATTGTTGTTTTGGGTGTTAACTTACTCGTTTTCTTTTATATGTTTTGTTATGTAGGCCGTGTTTTTCATGGATAGGTTGTATATTATTCGTATCTAGAATGATATCAAGTCCTTAAACATTATTTTTAATCATTAAATGAGAATTATTCTTGAATGGATATGATGGGGAATGAATCTCATCGCGTTCGTGGAGACGGTAGTCCGTACGTACGCACGAGTGACAATATCATTATTTTCATATTAAAATAATATATAATTGGATGGTATATCATATATACAGAATAATTATCATGTTATATTTATTATTTACATGAATTACACATCATTATTATACCCATCCAAATAATAATTTATTGAATAACAATTACACCACGACGTGGAGACGGTAAGCCGTACGTACGCACGTATGGTGACATGTCATTCAAAGGATGGATAGAATACTGAATATTGTTGTACCATATTTATAATAACATCACAGTATATATAATATACTAGAGTTATTATTTTATAATGGGAATAACAAAGAAATAAGAAGTTGAAGAAGAAAGGAACTTGAAAGAGGGTGGTGAAAACATTACCTCTTCTTCGGGTTCTTCCTTTTGATTTGATCAAAAGGGCTCTTTAGGTTGGCTTTATGATCAAACTAAGACCTCTAGGTTGAAGTTAGGGAAGTTGATATAGTATTTTGGTAGGGTTCTGCCGATCCAAAAGGCTTTGAATGTGTGAATTAGAGAGAAGGGGAGTACCCTTTTATAAGAGGGGTGAGGGGCACCTTTGAAAAAACTAGAAATATTATTTTATAATAAATTCATATTCGATTTCTAATGGCTCCAAAGTGTATTATTTAAAGTTTAAGGTGGGTATGGGTTGAAAACCACTCAACCAATAGAATTTAGACAGGTTTGGGTCATTATATTAACCTTATCTTTTAGTTTTAACTCTTAGTTAATTAGTTTGACACTTACCATGTCACTTAGTATTTTTATATTATATAGTTAATAAAATTACTATATACCTCCAAGAGACACCCAAGTGGTCCATTAATGATACAACTATCATGATATAAGTCTCTTTTCCGAAACTTAGATTTTTAGGAATTGAATATAAAATAATAATATAATATTTGTTTTAAAAACTCTTTTATGTCAATTTTGACACTATTGGGTATTTTGTTTTTGATAAATTCATAACAACATTATTACTTCGAAAATATTTTATATAATCAATAATAATATGTCATATTAACCAATAAAATTAGTTTAATTCCTAAAAAATCTCAAATTACATTTATTTTGATATTTATAATATCAATTATTTTAATATTTCATTAATTAGGTAATTACTGCATCACCATTGTGTCATAAATAAATTAAATTATTTAATGTCTAAAAATTATAAATAAAATACCATTATGTAGGAAATATTTTTATCTTTCTAATGAATATTTAAAATCTAATTTATCTTATATATAAATCTATATTAAAAATGTTTTAGTAAATAAACTTTGATTTTAACTCTTTTAAATCTTCTTTGAATTAAATAATAATAAATGTCCTAATCTAATCCAAGTGGACCTAAATGATAATATTTTATTACTAAGGTTGTTTTTGGTCGAGATACACTTGTCCAATAGAATTAGGACATGTTTTAGGGTAATATTAATATCATTTTTACCCTTAATTACCCCATTTACTTTTAACCGTGGTAAATAAAAGTAAAAAGTTACTATTCACCAAAAATTATTTTCATCTCATTGAACCAAATTTTACTCCTTGATATTAACCGTGTCTTTCAGATTTTCGAAATTCCACTCACAGAAGCGGTAAAATTAAGTTTTATGAAAAATTCAGTTTTTTAACTACCACTTAGTAGTTTCACTATTCATAAAAAAATGAAGTTTTTCAGGAAAATACCAAAAATTCACCCTAGGATAATTTCGATATTCCGAATCCAAAAATGAAGTCCATTTTGAAAAATAAAAATTTATAAATTTCAAAAAGTGGGTATTACTATTCATAACGGCTAGTTTGATTGGTTGTGGTGTGTTAGAACTCGATGTTGCGTACAACACACGCTATCACATTATTCAAAGAGAAGCGTACCATAGAAGCTTGGGGTGTTACAGCTATCAAGTGATATTCCTCAAAATATAAATGATAATAGGAGTCAAATAGCGAAGAATGATACATTCACCAATGAATTTTGTGAGGAGCTAAAACAATTTGAAAAAGATTAGAAGTTTTTTAAGGAAAAAGGAAATTAAGTGGTGAAAATTAAAGAATTTAAAGTTGATGAGGAGTAATCTAAAAAAGTTGAATTGAAAATTCTGAATTGTGAAATATGTGAAAAAATTGGGAATGACACAAAACATTTCATGGAAATCCTAATAGCCCAAGAGATGAAGGTGAACCCTTTCAAATTTGTGTTCAAAAGGAAGAAAGAAAAGGCAAGGTTGAGAGGAACTTCTTAGCCTAAGTGATATTTATAAGTAATAATTAGGTCCCTACTTATTCTCTTATATAAATGATTTTGTACTAACATGTAGAGAATTGAAGTAGATGGATACATCCCTTGAAGGGGAGTATAGATGATTTGAAGCTGTCAAATATTCACAATTTTTTAAAAATGACGATCACTCTCAAATTCATAATCTGAATATTTTTGAAAAAATATTATCATAAGAGATTTTATATTTAGTTAAAAAAGGGAGCTATATATTTCTTTCACATGAATTTTTGATATTTTTGTTTAGATGTGTTCAATAAATCTATTAACAATATTTCTTAAATATACCTTATAACGAAGTTGTTGAAATGAGTCTGAGAGTGGTATCACATTAGAGAATATGAATAGTCTTGATACTTAGGTAACATCACTCTTGTTTTCTATACCGAGTTTTCCCACATAGAATTAGATTTGATTAACGAAAAGATTATTGATTTTTTTGAGTGTGGTTTCATTCTTTGGGAAGAATATGAAGTGGAGGATAATTTGGTTGAAATAAGAAATACTAAATACACCTTTGTATTCATTTAAAATAAAGGGAAGATAGAAAATAAAACATATTGACAACAAATACAAAGGGGGATATTGAAGTTCCATTTGAGTGAATTTCATTTTTTGTTAGTAAGTATTTTTGAGAATATGTCAATATGTGTTGAGGATTTAAATGTGATGATTGTTGAACTGGTATTAAGTTCGAAGACATATTTTGATTTTGTTAAGATGAAACATTGTTTACAATATTTCAGTTTATAAATTTATATTTTATTAGAAATTTATATGGCTTGAGAAATTGGATTAAATATTCTTGTTTAAGATTTCCCAAAAAAGAATAAAACCACACTGGCCAGCAAAAGGAGGACCACAAATACTGCTTAGGTGGGCAGTCAAACCCTATCTAGCAATCTTGGTAGAATTGAGTGTGCATGTGTATAAAAGGCCCATGGAGAGGCACATGAGAGCATAGCCTAACCAACATGCAGGGTGACATGATAATAGAAGAGGGAGTTGACACGGGGTGGTGCCAACTTCTATTTGGGAGTGGACCTAGGTGCTCGTATTTACCGAGTGATCAACGCTCCTTGTAATAAATGGAATAAATAAGGAACTTCAAGAATCTATGTGGGACATGTGGTGCTTGGTTTGTGTATCCCTATCATTAAACATATGAAAATAAGCCTAGCCATCTGATCTGATTAATCTACGACATTCGATTGATCTAGCAAGTTATCTTTTATATTGAGCCATCAAAGAGCTTCTGTTCACCAAGATCTTTATACCGCAATATCTGATTATCAATATAGGGACCCTCATTTTTCATGCATTAACATTACATAACTTTTATGGAATACTTAAAACAATAAACAAACAGACGCCCAAAGACTGTATTAGTCTAGTGCCTTTGGAAACATGCAAACATAAACACTGGTACATAAGTGAGCTACATTATCTCCCACTACGTTATTCATGAATAAAACCCTTCTTAGACACATAATACTTAATACATATTTTCATAACCTAGGGAAATAAACATAAAAGGGTTGATATCATATGCTTAGTAAGGGTAAACAAGGGATACATGTAATCATAGGCTTGAGCATAAGGGTATGAGAATGTGATCATAATATCAGAATATCATACCCTGCATATCATAAGATTATAAAAATTAACCATGAAATAAATCTTAGAAGTTCATAAGACACGAATCATAATTAAATAAATAACATAATCCATGAAATCATAATATAGGAATAATACATGGAATTGTGGCAGAAACATAAGCACATATAATGATTTCCATAGTAGTCAAGGCATCGCTACCAAGGATATCTTAGTGTGAAAAATCTTTTACTGAACCAGGTTTACACCCCATTCCATCCCTATATTATTGAACCAAGTTCACTCCTTCCAGCCCTGTAATACTAAAAAAATTTCCTTTCTCATTCCAGCCCTGTAATACCGAACTGAGTTCATTTCTCATTCCAGCCATGTCTATCTCATGAGATATAAATCTTTACCCAATGCATTTGAGGGAGATATATTTCACACCCATATCATAATTAAATCATACATACATGTTCCACAATATCATAAATAATCATATTATAACCCATGAAATGAAATGGGTATTATAAAAATGTAATCATATCATAACCTGTGGAAAATATAGGTTTCATAATCATTTCATCATAAACATAACATCTAAAAAGAACCAGGTTTTAAAATCATATAACCTGTGAAAGAGAAACAAGTTTCATAAACATGATTCCAATAAAACATAATCCATTCAAAGAAATAATATGAATATAAACATTGAATAATTTCCCCATAAATGCATGAGTAACACTAATGAATATTATCTTAGATGAGAACTAATTTTTAAAGATAATTTAAAAACATTTCTTGAGGAAAATATCCTTTATTATTGAAAATTTATTTTTTAAAACATAAAACCTTTTGAAAATCATTTTCCTTGAAAACTTATAAAATAAGCTAAAAAATGTCTTGAAAACTATTTATTTGAAAATAATTTTAAAACTTATAAGGATATCTTGAAAATGTTTTGAAAAAATTTTACTTGAAAACTTATGAAATAAGCTTGAAAACATTTTGAAAAAAAATTTCATTGAAAATACTTTGAAAATTTATAAAGAAAGATTGAAAATGATTTGAAAACCTTTTACTTGAAAAATTATTAAAGAATCTTGAAAAGATTTTGAAAACCATTTTATTTGAAAATAATTTGAAAAATTATAAATAAATATTTAAAATGTTTAAAATATTTTTAAAAACATAAAACATTCATGAAAACCTTTTTCTTTAAAAATAGGTTTGAAAAATTTTAAAGGAAGCATCGATAACCATAAAATATTTTTGAAAATAAATTTTCATTGAAAACCAATTTAAAAATAATGAATATCTATAATATTTGGAAAAAAATTTCTTTTAAAAAATAATAACTTTTTAATCTTATAAATTAAGCTTCAAGGAAATGTGAGCCATGATGGTGGGTAAATTCATACATGCAGTACAGGGTAAGAAGAACATTCCTTTTTTACATGGTAAAAGGTTAGAAAAATGCCTTGTTGGGAAAGTGATAAGAATATTCCTTTGAAAACATTGGTAAAAGAAAAAAGGGAAAAAATTATTTTAAAAATTATAGTATAATATTAGAATATTCTTGGAAACCCTTTTTAAAATATATAGTTTTTAAGGAACACATATTTCCGACCGAAGATAGGGTAAAGTCAGGATTTCTTAAAAAAACTTTCTTAACTATCTTATATACCAAAGAATATAAAAATGGTACCAATACATGAATATATAATGAATAAACCGAGGAGAATAAAAGTCATGAATGTTCTTGAGAGATGGATTATAATATTTTAACTAAGGAAACATAATCATAAACAATCTCAAAAAGTGATGAGATTGTTTCAATAAACTCTTATCACTTAGTAATGTTGAACCATACTCCCTATGTAAGAAAGTGAAATTAAATGGAGTTTAAAATATCATGAATTTAATTATATTCATTATATAACATTTCAAAGGTAGTATGTACACCTCGTATAAAAATATAGGTGCATAACATGACATGTGTCTCAAAGAAGGTAAATTGAGACAAAACTATCTTACCAATTTGGTAACTTTTGAAACATAAACCCTATGAAAATAAGATCATAAAATAGATATTTAATTACCCATAAATTTAAAAATAAGAATCATATAATACATTCATGGGAAGTATATACACCATGAAAAAGGAAAGAGTGGTGAAAATGACATGTATCTCACGGAAATAAAAAGTGAGATGTAATCCCATTACCTTGTGTCTTGAATCTCTCCATACTTGTAAAAACCTCATGTATAATAAATATAAGTTTATTATAAATCTATAATGGAACCATATTATTATATCTAATACCTTATATGGTTTTATTATGACTTTATATTACCCATTTGTTAACAATTCTATGTTAAGATTTTACTTTGGGTAATATCTTCTTTGTTCTTTCCATGTTTCTTAATTTGTTATATATTTGGTCCTTATACTTATATCATTATTTCCAAAATATAAAAAATGATATAAATATCATGTATATTCAATATATTTTTATTATAATAATCTATATAATATAGAAGTATGAAATGGAATACACCGTTATGGAGATGGTAGGCCGTACGTACACATGAATGCTATTTCCGTTTAATAGTCGTATTGAAAGAAAGAAGGTAAATAAAATATATGTATGTATATATAATTATTAAATTGAAATTATTATATCATATATATCATATAATTTCACTAAACCTATCCTTAATATATTCCATTTAGTGTGTAAATGAATCACATCGATTTGAGGGGACAATAGTCCACACTTCCTCAAATGAAATTATCGTATTTTCACAAAATGGAAAGTATAAAGATATGTGTTGTAAAAAAATATAGAAGATTAAATAAATAATAAAAATAATATATAACATATTTAAATAGAGTTTCCTTCATAATGTCCACCATGAGAGGTGGTAAATAAAAAATGAACAATCGTTGTTTTGCGAGGCAGTAGTTCTCCGTACACGTAAACAATATGTTTGTTACCCATTAGATAGAAGTGTATGTAAGTTTTGATATAAAAATTATCATAAAAAGATACTAGTATATTTATTATAATGGTGTTTCTACATATTCATGTAATAATAAGATTTTAGGGGGTGGATAATGTAAATAACATAAAAAAACTTGAGGAAGAATGTAACCTCTTATTCAGGTAACTCCTTTTGATCTGCATCAAAGGGATTCCTTGGATTGATTTATTCCCAATGGGATGATTCTAGGATTAGTGGATGGATTTTGGAAAGTTTATTGGGTATATATTTTCCGAACATAATTGGTTTGAGAGGTGTGAGAAGTGGGAGAGTGATTGCCTTTTTATAGTGGAAGAGGAGTGACACTCTTGTAAATACCAAAAGGTATTCATTAATGGAAGGTATAACTTACCTAATGTGACTACAAAATGAAAAAATAATAGATTAAAGTGTAATAATGGTCTATAAAAACCTCCACTACACAAAAATATGTGCATTATAATAATTCGGTTCCTTAACTTCTAAGTTTCCCAATTTTATCTTTTTGATTTTTATTAAAGACACTAGTTTTCTAACCTATGTAGTTTAACCATTAAGACTATATTAAAGTGATTTTTCTTGAAAATATATATCCACTTAATTATAAATATTATATATCTTTTACAAAATAAAAATCTCAAGTATTTTGGAAATTAATTTTAAAACAAGCGCATGTGACGCCCAAAAACACTACTTAAACCCGGACCGCATAAAAATGATTTTACAATCTATAGGTCAATATTTTAATTATAAAAGATAAATTGGTCCATTAATATAACATATTTAATATTTATTAACACTTAAAAATCACTTGGTATAATATAGGTTTTTTTATTAATTTTAAATCATTTAATAAAATATCATTTATTGTAAAATAATATTAATGTCAATTTTGACATTATTTATTTAATTTTAATTTTAAAATATCAAAAAAATATTGGAATTAAAATATATTAACTTCACAACTATGTAACATGATATATTAATCTAAAAAAATAATTATATGCAAAAATTCAATCAATCTACTTTACTTTTAATATTTATAGTATCATTTATTTTAGTTAATTATTAACTAAATAATCACTACATCGGAGTTTCTTAATCATTTTAAGTAACTAAATCATCTATAGAAATTAATGATAAGTTATTATGATAAAAACAACCCATTTATATTTCAAAAGTATATGTATAACCGAAAATATTATAATCTTTACATATCGCAAAGTTTTATAAATGTTAAAGGTAAGGAAAGTTCCCTTTTTGTCTTTTTCCTTAATTAACCTTTTATATAGGGAACTTCCATTTAATAATATCACAATAAATCATAAAATTTGAACCAAGAGGGGTATATGGTAGAATTATTGGAAACCAATGTTATTTTTACAAGTTTACAAGTCATTTTGGTCCTTATTATTAAGTTTTAGTCTCTTATTGAGCTTAATTTTACCTTAATCACCTTAATTAATTTTAATCACTTTCACCAAGCCTTTTGGTCAAAAATTAATTTGATATTAATAGAACAAAAATATTATACTTATTATAAACTTGTATTTATATTTTTAAAAATTTAAATCATAGAAGTGGGAAAATTAATTTTAACGCTAATCCCCCAAATGTGGCGAGAAAGTGGGTTTCTAAAGTAAAATCGTTCGAAAGTTTAATAAGTGTTTATTTATAATTTCAATATAAAAATGATTCCAATGAAAAAATTGGATTACTATATATATAATTGATCTATTTTTATTGTATAAACAAATTTAAAATATAATTAAAAATTATTTAAGTGAAGAGGTGGGTTTTAACTAAAATTCAGTATTTTTCACTATTCATAAAAAAATGTTGTTTCTCGGAAAAATCCAAAAAATTCACCATAAGATAATTTTGAAAATTTGAATTCAAAAATGATGTTTATTTTTAAAAATAAAATTCCTAATGTCAAAATTTTGTTTTAAAATAGGTTCTCCATTAAAAGGCGGTAAAACTCGACCACACATGTAACGCAAGCCAACTCAGTGTTGCGTGTACCACAAACTAATATAAGTGTTGTGTTTAGTGCAAGATCAATTTGGTTTTTAATAAAACACAATACACACTTATTTCTATTGTATTTATATAAATAAAATAATATATAAAGTGTTGTGTGAAATGAAATATATCAGAAAGATTAATTTAATTCGAAAAAAAATCGCAAAATCGTAGGGAGTTACTATCAAGAAAAACCATTCGAATAAAATTTGATCGAATTGATGATCGATAAATCATAAAAATTAATTTGAATCAATAAAATTAGGTCTAATCTAAGGCAGTATGAAGTAATATATGTTTGAAAAATGCTAATGGTGATTTTTATTATCACGTAAACTATTAAGGTAGTGTGCATAAAAGAAAGGTGGTGCGTATACAAGGTTGAGGTGGTGAAGTTGAGTTAGTGTTATTGTCTATAAATACCCCTACATGTTCTCATTTGTAGTAGGATATAAATACATATCCTAGATATATTTTTAGAGTGAAACAAAGAAGAGGAGGTTATCTAAATTCATGGAGAGTTTCCATCCGTATTCACATGATGGTGTTTTATTTCCATGAACTAGTGTGTAAATTCACAATGAGTTACTCAAAGGAGAAAAAATAGTCTCATGTATTCCGTTATGTGAAGGAACTTGAAAATCATGTATCAAATGTTATCCATGCATGATTTGAGGAAGAGATTGTGTATAACTTTATTATGTGAAGACATAGAATCATCACACAATATTCTTGCATGAAGAGACAATGAAGATAAATAGTGTATGTGTTTTTGAGTAGTGAGTTGCATGAAGTATATGAGAAACAAAATGCATAAAATAATATGCATGCATGAGGATATTTTAATGCACATGGAAATAATGCATGCATAATAAGTAAGAACCTTGTGCATTTTTGTTTTTTCACATATTACATTAAATAATTTCATGCTTTGTGTTTTACATGCATGAGGTGTGTGAAATGCACATGAGATAAACTTTTCACGTATAGTGTGCAATGATTTTTTGAGACCGAATCCGATATAGAATTCCAATCAGTGTTTCATAAGGAATTAATATCCAACTCTTCAGTATTCATTGACACTAAGACTTCATTAGACAGAAGGAATAATTGCTCGAGTAGCGTTTCATTTAATGTAGATGATTATATATTATGATTAGAAATTATTTGAATAAGACCAATTTTTTTGAAAAAAGTAATTAAAGTTGTAAATAATCCAGTTTAATCTAACAAGATCATGGAGGAGGATCATCAAAAGATATTTCTACAATGGATCTCAACATCTGAAGAAGAAGGCTGTAGTTGGGGGGGTATAACTAGTTGTTGGAAGATTGTGATGGGGGGGGGGTGGGTCTAACCAATCACTATGAAGAAGGTGTAGTTGGGGGGTCTAACCAACTGTTGAAGTTTGATTGGAGATGGGGTTATAATTGATGGGTCTAACTATTTACCATTACAATCACCTTATGTTATAATGGAGAATCCGTTTTGGGGGGTCTAACCAACACGGAAAGGAGTGGGTATTTGTATCTAACCTTGTGAATCCATAAATTCTGTGTTTTCTTTGTCATTGTTACTTATAGTGTGAGGCTGAGGATTAAAGATGAGGGATCGAGATTTCAATCAGTCACATTGGCTAAATCAAAAGAACGAAGAATTTGTAAAGATTGTATACCATTGATTCACCTCGTCTAAGTGGTACCTATTTGATAATTGGACACTTCAATTGGTATCATAGGAAGGTCCCCTCCAAATATCCAAAAAAATTCTAAGAAATGGGGAATTTGAATTCAGTGAACAACATATGAATTCCTACTTTTAATGGCATATACTACCACAACTGGAGGAATAATATGCTTCCTTACCTTCTATCTATTAGCTTGGAAGTGAGAGATGTAGCAACAGTGGGCTTCCTACCTATTGATGAGGATATTGTTGTGTCTTAAACTTATAAGAGAAATCTAAAAGTTTATGTAAAGGCTAAGAATGAAATCTTGATGGATTTATCAGAAAAGGTATACAATAAAGTGATGGGTCTCCAAACTGCCATCGAGATCTATGATAAACTGAGATTCAGTTAGGAAGGAAATATTAAAGTCAAAGAAGATGAGTTGAAAATCTATATAATCAAGTTTGAAGATATCAAAATGGATTATGTTTAAACTATTGATGAATACTTTACAAGAGTAAATGATATTGTCATTAATATTAAAGGTTTTGGTGAGAATATAGATGATTATACTATTGTGAAGAAGATAATGAGAAATTTCCTAGATTGATTTGATTCAAAGTTTTCGGCTCTAGAAGACTAATAAGCTCTATCATTGTATAAACTTCATAATTTTCTCATAACATATGAAATAAGAACAATTCCAACATTTAAGAAGAAGGAAAGAGACGATATTGACTTTAGAGCTATGATAAATGGTAAAACAAGAATAAAAGAAGAACTATAATAAAGTGATTATGAGAATGATGAAGATCAAGAGGACTTCATTCAAATGATGAACTTGTTTACAAGAATTTTCAAAAGGGTAATATGGAAAATAAATGGAAAAAAACCACCAAAGTGCTAAAATTACCACAAAAAATGGTTATTTTTTTATTAAATGTAAAAATACGAATGTTGATGACACTGAATCAGATGAAGTGGATAAGAGGTCTTAGAAAAGGAAGTGTAAGAAGCAGAAGAAGAGGATTACTTCCAAGAAGAGAAATATGATAAGTAGAGAAATGGATGAAATTTCATCATTAAATAGTGATTTAAAGGACAGAGGATTTTTTGAGAATCATATGTATTTTATGGGAAAATACAATAAATATAGATACTCATTTAAAGGTGGTGAATGAGATTAGATAACTGAATTATAATGGATGTTAAAAGAAAACCCGGAAGCTACTATTGTGGAAAATATGAAATTTAAGAAGGAAAAGAAAAAGATGATGAAATATATTGATAATATCTCATTTGAGAATAAATAACATTTCAGTAAAGATGAGATTTATCTTAAAGAGATAAGAGAAAATAATATGAAGATAGATGAGTTATAAGGAAATCTGAAAACTGTTGGAAAGGTTGAGCTTGGCAAGGAAGAATCGTCACTTGCTGAAGAAAATAAACAAAACTGATTTAAATTAACTAAATTTGAGAAGATGATAAATGATCTTAAATAAAGTCTTAATGATATATAGGAATATTTATTTGAGGCACAATATATGTGCCTTGTAACTCAAAGTGAGTTGAAGAAGTTGAAAAAAACTTCACCAAAACTATTAAGTTTAAGGGTGAATCTTCTAAAGCTACTCAGAAGAATGGTCCATAGAAAAAGGTTGATTCTAAAAAAAATGAATATTAATGTACATTTTTTTATTTATATTAGTGTAGGTCTGAAAAATAAGACTGGATCCAACTATACCAAAATAAAAAATGAGAAAATATCTTCCACAAACGAAGAGTGGACTAATTCATCCAGAAGGTTTCCTCCCAAGCAGATACATCCACAATTTGTGAAAAGTAAACAACTACAATATTTAGAGTATAAATACTATTAGTATGTAAGATCAAGGTTTAGTGGATACTATTGGTGTCATGGAGTGTTTGGTTATAAATCTTATTCGTGCTGATATAAAATTTCACTACTAGGAAAAAGGTATGAATCAAGGGGGAGCAATGATGAACAGATGAGATCAGATTATTGGAAAGAGAATCCTATGACTAATACATCATCTAAAATTTAAAAATAGAACAAATATGAATTCTTGAATAAAGTTTGTGAAATATGTGTTCAATAAGGTCAAAAATATTATATATGTAAGGTTATATTATCAAGTGAGATTCTACATAATATAAATGAGAAGAGAAGTTGGATAATGAAGAAAGCTACAATCACTAGTGAATTGTGTGATAAACTTAAATAATTTTGAAAAATATTATAAGATTGTTGAAGAAAAAGGAATTATTGTGGTGACATTTGAATAATTTAAATTTTATGAGGAGTCTTCTATAAATGATGAATTTAAAATAACAAAGTGTGAAAGGTGTGAACAAATTGGACATGACACAAAAAATTGCATGAAAATCCTGAAAACCCAAGAGATGAAGGTGAACCCTTTTAAATTTATGGTTGAAAGGAAGAAATAAAAGGAAAGGTTGAGAGTAAACTCTCATCTCGAGTTCTATTTATGAGAAAAAAATATATCCCTCCTTATTCCCTTAAATAAATTCTTTTGTATTAATATGCATAGAATTGAAGGATATGGATGCATCCCTTGAGGGAGGGAATAAATTATTTGAAGATGTCAAATATTAACAATTTTTTTAAAATTATGATCACTCCCAATTCATAATATGAATATTTTTGAAAAACTATTATCACAATAGAATTGGTATTCAGTTAAAACAGGGAGCTACCTATTTCATTCACACAAACTTTCTGATATATTTGTTGAGATGTGTGCATGAAATCTCTCAACCATATTGCTCAAATATCCCCTGTAAAGAAGTTATTGAAATGATTTTGAGAATGGTATCACATTAGAGAATATTAATAGTCTTGATTCTTTGGTGACATCACTATTGTTTTTTACACAGGGTTTTCCAATGTAGACTTAGAGTTGATTAACTAAAATATCGTTACTTTTGTTGAGTGTGGTTTCATTCTTTGGGAAGAAACTGATGTTAAGGAGAAGTTGGTTGAAATATGAAATCCTAAATACACCTCTCTATTCATTTCCAAAGAAGGGTAGAAATAAAATACAACATATTAACATATGAGTATTGATAAAAAATACAAAGGGGGAGATTAAATTTCATTTTGAGTTAATTGAATTTGTTTTCAATAAGTATTTGTAAGAAGATATCAATATGTGTTGAGGGTTCAAATGTGATAATTGTTGAACTGGTCTTAAGTTCGAAGACATTTGTTGATTGTGTTTATATAATACATTGTTTACACTATTTGCGTTTATAATTTGAATAGATTTGATTGATAATTTTTATGGCATGAGAAATTGGCTTAACTCTTCTTGTTGAAGACTTCCAAAAAAAGAATCCAACCACATTGGCCAGAAAAAGGGGGACCAAAACTACTGCTTAGGTGGTAATTTAACCCCTAGATAGCCAAAATGGCGGTAGTGGGTGCACATGTGTATGAAAAACCCACATATAGGTGCATGTGATCATAGTCGAACCACCATGTGGGGCGACACGATGATGAAAGAGGGAGCCAACACATGGCAGTTCCAGCATCTCTTCAGGAGTGAACCCTAGTACTCGCATCTTCTGAGTAACCCGAGCACCTTGTAATAAATGGTAGTGATCAGGCGGATCAAGAATCTATGTGTAACATATGGTGATTGATTACTATATCCCCATCATTAAACATACATAAATTATTTTAGCTGTTCAATTTTATTGATCTGTGTTGTTCGATCGAGCCAGCGAGTTGTCTTCTATCTTGAGCCATCAGAGAGCTTATATTCACCGATATCTTTATGCTGCAATACCCAATTATCAATCCAAATCATTTGAAAAAAATTTGATTGACTTGATTCGAATATGATCGATACATCATGAAACTTTATTTTCATGAATAAAATGAGGTCCAATTCAAGACAATGTAAAAGAATGAAAGTTTTCAAAATGATGATGATGTTTTTTCTTGTTGCATATGTTGTTGAGGCAGTGAACGTAGAAAAAAGGTAGTTCCTATACAAGGTTGAGGTGGTGGAGTTTAGTTGGTGGTATTTTCTATAAATACTTCAACATGTGATCATTTTCAGTAGGATCCAAACATATATCTGAGAGATATTTTGAAAGTGAAATAGAGTATACGAAGTGATACAAATTCATAGAGTATTTTCATGAATTCGTGCCGTGTCTTTCTTGGCCTCCACATTTTCATGATGGTGTTTTGTTTACGCAGATCAGTTTAGAATTTTACACTGATTTATGTGAAGGAGAAAGTAAATCAGTCTCGTGTATATTTTTAAGTTAAGGATCTTGAAAATCATATATGAAATGATATCCATACATGAATGGAGTTTCATGTGCATGATTTGAGGAATAAAATTTGTATACCTTTATTATGTGAAGACATGATAGGATCACGTTATATTCTTTCATGAAGAGATAGTGAAGATAAATAGTGAATGTATTGTTAGGTAGTGAGTTACGTGAAGTATATGAGAAAAAAATACATAAAATAATATGTCTACATGAGGAAATTTTCATGCACATGGAAATAATTCATGAATAATAAGTGAGAAGCTTGTGAATTTGTGTTTTTGTATATATTACAATGAATAATTCCTTACATTCTATTTTACATGCATGAAGTTTGTGAAATGAAGATGTGATAAACTTTTCATGTATAATGTGCAATGATTTTTGAGACTAAAGTTGGGGAAAAATTTCAATCAGTGTTTTATAAGGAATTCATATTCAAGTGTTCAACATTAAGTGAGGTCAGGACTTCATTAGATCGAAAGAAGAATTTCTTGAGCAGTGTTGCATTGAGGCAGCTGATTATATATAGTGATCATAAATTGTTTGAGTGAGACCAACATGTGTTCAAAGGTACTTGAAGTTGTACATGATCTAGTGTGATCCAAATAGATCATGGAGGAGTATTATCAAAAGATATTTCTATATTAGATATCTCCATATGAAGAATAAGGCTATAGCTAGGGGGTTTAACCAGTTGTTGGAAAATTGTGATTGGGGGGGGGTCTAATTAATTACTGTGAATAATGTGAATTTGGGGTGGGTCTAACCAACTTTTGAATGTTTATAGATTTGGGGGGGGGGGGGGTATAAACAACTTTTAATTTGAGGGGTCTAACCAGTTACTATTGTAATCAACTTCTGTTATAGTGTAGAATCCTTTTTGAGGGGTATAACCAATACAAAAAGAAGTAGGTCCTTGTTCCAATCCTTGTAAATCTCTGTGTGTTGTGATTTCTTTGCTTTTATTTCTTGTAGGGTGAGGATGAGGATTAAAGATGAGGGATCAAAACTGTAACTAGTGAAAAAGTTTGAATAAAAAAAGATATAATTTGTAAAAACAATGTACCACTGATTCACCCCTATTAATGGAACCTAATCGATCCTTAGACACCTCACTAGGATTATCACACCCATAAACAAAACCATGAAAAGGAAACAAAACATTAGTAATCTAGTTGATATTTTTTTAAATAAGGAATATTTAAACCTAATAGTAATTGTATCAAATGATATGATATATTTATAGGATGCATGGAATTAATGTGACTGTTAAAATATCAACTTAATTATTGGGAAATATATTATGTCATAAAAATGATTATTTTTTAATAAATAAGTATTTTTCATTAAAAATTATATTTATCATTTTAAAAAAATTATTTTTATAAAATTAATATCATTTTTTTAATTAATATGTTTAATTTATCTTAGGGTGAATTTTTGAGATTTTTTTTGAAAAAGTTGATTTATGGGTGGAAAGCAAAAAAAACATTTTTTCTTACAAACCGTAACATTTATGGCCTAATCATTGTATGTCCATAACTTAAGATTTATAAAGTCTTTTTATTGATCATAAATTCATTTATATATTAATATAATGTATTTCAAAATATGATGTTATGTTTATAAACCTATACTTGATATTTTGGAACCAAAGTTAAATCTTTTCTAAAAAATATTTTTATTCATTATACGTTTATTGTTTTAGAATTAATTTTTATCAATTTTAGAAATTTAATCATATAAAATGGATTTCAAATTTATAATTATAAATTACAAATTATGTAATAAGGGTAATTTTATTTTTAAGAAAAAAAGAAGTTACCAGGTTAAAAAGTGTGTCACTACGGTGAAATTTAAATAATGTAAAAGTTTAAAATTAAAGGCTAAAATCATAAAATACATAAAACACACACAAAAACTATTAAATATGTGGTTAATGGTTTTAAAAAACTTAAACCACCTTTTCAACATTAATCAGCTACCAAATTCGTTGAAATTAATGCCACCCAAAAGTGGTTATCCTTGATAACAAAATAATAATTATTTTAAGCCTTAAGCACCTACCTCCTCAAGTATAAATACCCACAAAATATTCTCATTTTCCCATAAAAAAAATAAAAAAATTGAAGTTTTCTCATAATGTATCTCCCAAGGAGTCTCCACTATTTCTCCGTCTTCAATCATGAAGAGTTTTGTTGGTTCGAAGGGTCAACTCTAGGGTAATAAGCATAAGAGAAGAAAGGGTTCTCAATCCATCTCTTTCCATTTTCAAGTACATTACTTTTGTTGTATTTTATTTTTCAATTCCTTTTTCATATAATTCTATGATTTTTATTCAATGATATTATATTACATTTTATAGATTGTTAAAGTGAATTTATTTATTCCCTCACATTATTGATTTTTCCTAAGCTGTTACTATGCCAAAATAAGGGTTCTTCACCCCTCCTTTCTTATTACTTTTGTAGTACTTTTTAAATTAATTTTCATTTCAATGAGAAATGTTATTATGAATCATTGTTATAATTTTTTTACCATGCTATCAATTATAGATCACTACTATCACATTGTGCTACCTTTATAATATTTTATAATAATCAAACTTTCTTATAACCATAAACCATCCTACATTTGGGAAACAAAAGTGTGTGTGGTTTTCCTAGTGATGACATCTCTATTTGGATATAGACTAGTGGATTTTGAATTTATAATATATTTATATAAGGGTAATAAACCTAAAAGTGTGGATTTTGTATTAATTCATTTGTCACCTAGTTCATGACAAAGAGGTATATCTGTGTATCTGGTTTGACACTTCTGAAGGATATTATTTTAATAATTCACTTGTTCTTTATGAGTTATAATAAAATATTGGAATGTATGGATTAATATTCACTTTTAATTTATATCTACATTCTAGAAAAATACCCTCCATTAATATTTTATTACATTTATTCAATTGGGTCACTACCAATAACATTGTGAATATCCTATAGTTTCTAAAGTTGATATTTGTATATTAACCTAGATGGTCATATTAATCCATTGATAGGGGTTATTTACCACTCATTTTGTAAATGATGATTATATTATCTATCAATCTCTATATTTCTCATGGATTTTACCTTTCTCCTCCATGTCCATGTTATTATGTACATGTGGTATGGTGGAAATGAAATCTCTATAGAGAGTGATCTATCACTGACTTTGTATTATATTATCATCAGCTGTGAATAATTTTTCATCCAATGCCTTTCTCTTTTTATGATATCCTTGTATATTTCTTTTTATTTAAGAGTATTCACCTAGATACTCATACATCAATTGACTAAATAAATTATTGAATAAACTGTATACCATTTATCAATATGGTGTAAATACCTTATACTTTATTATCTTGATTGATGATTATTTACCTAGAAATTTACCTAATTTCATTTGATACCCATTTAATTTACAATAGTTTTATCATGTGATGGTTTTTGATGGATTTATGTATGTTTTTTCAATTTGGAACATATGAATTTAGGTATATGAAGGATTTCCCCTAATAACACTCTAATGCATTAGGTAAAGAAATAATCTCTAGATATAACATGCGTATGATACCTTGGTAGCATGACTTGGTAATGTTGTATGATACCTTGGTAAAAAAACTTGGTAATATGTTTTGTGAAATCTTGGTGATAAACTTCAAGGATATTCTTATGTATGTCTCATGTTTATGTTGTAACCAAATTTCCATGTTATGCATCTTGTACTTACGATTTCATGTTTTATATTTTGGAAATTTTCCTATGATTCCATGATCCTATGATATATACTTCTTTATTCTAAAATCCTTATGTTATGATTAATGACTTATGATCCATGTCTTATTAATTTTTATTTCCTTATGATGTGTTCTTTTACCTTGAATATGTTCTCATACCCACATTTTTATCTTTTTCTCACAAATTTTATGATTGTTATCACTTACTTTTAACCTTATTGGGAATTTTACCCTTTTCTTATGTTTCCCCATTTCCCCAAGGATTGTATTCAAAGGGATACGAATAAGAGAATTACATGTGTGGTGAATATTTTTGGAATAAATGTGTATTGTAATATGATTTTATATGGATATGTACTTAGTTCCCAAAGACACCAAACTTTTGATATTGGGAGATGGTTTTAATTATTATGATGTATAAAAAGTATGCATGTTTTAGCACCAAATTTGGGAGTGTGAGTTTAGGACATCTTAGTTGGTATCAAAGAAAATTTTGGTTATTTTTTGAAATTATGATTCTGAATATTTGGGTATAGAGCCTTAGATAGATAACAATATTCTTTATAGGACTAGGTTAAGAATAACTAGCATGATCCCATAAGGTTTACATCTTCTAGGTAATGTTTCCTTTTTATAGATAACATTTAAATGAACATTTTGGCCAATTAAGTGTTTATGAATGAGTAAAATTGTGAGAACACAATTCCCTTAAGGGGTAGAATGAAACCTCCCATATTTCCAAAGGAATTTTTTAGAAGTATTTTTTTTCAATTAAATATGTAAATATTAAATTAATTTTCTAGTTTTTATTTTTATTAAAAAAAATTTATGAACATATTTATCACCCAATTTATTTCCTTATATATTTTTCACAATAATGGAATTTTATTTATTAATTTTTTTCAAAAGGGAAGCCTACAGGCCGAATGACAACCCATCGCGTCTGGTGAGACCATGAGGCTTGAACTCATGACCAAAGGGTGACAAGGGTATAACTTTCACCGCTATCCTATATGCCTCCCTAAATCCATCTTCCATCCTTTTTATATATATACTTATATTTATTTTATTTTATTCTTTACTATTTTTAAATATATTGTTTTATTTGATAACCAAACTCCTTTTATTAATAATTTTATTTTCACATCATCTTGGTAATTAAGTCATTATAATTTAATGGTTAACAAAGTTTGATCCATGTTTTCATAATCATAAAATTATAACATTTAACCATTGGAGGTACTATTATATGACATTTTATGTGCAAAACATGCTAAAATAAATACTTAAATGTAATTTATACACTAAAATAACACTTTATTATTTACAATACAATTCATTTAATTTATAATTTTTTGTATCTTATTTTGTGTATATGTTTTATTACTCTCATAATAAAAATTCAACAATGATTTATTTCATTAATTGAGAACAATAAACTTAATGAAAAATCATAGCTAATAAAATATCAACTGTTACAATAGGTAGATAACTGGAAATAAATAAAACGACTAGTATAGGAAAATTCATATCATTATGGTCTCCTAGGATTATTACGCCTATGAACAACACTTTCAAAAAGGAATAAAACATTAGTAATACAATGGAAATTTTATAAAATAATGAATATTTAATCATGATATTAATTATAACAAATGATAATAGTTATTTATAGGATGCATGTAATTAATGTTACTGTTGGAATAATAACTTGGCCATTGGAAAATAGATTGTGTCATAAAAAACTAGTATTTTTTAATAAATAAGTATTTTTTATTAAAAAATAGACTTATCATATTTATTAAATTATTTTGATAAAATGAATATCATTTTTGGAATTAGAAAATTGAATTTATCTTAGGGTGATTTTTGGGTTTTTTTTATAAAAGTTGATTTTTGGGTGGAGTGAAAACATCATTTTTTTATAAACCATACCATTTCTGGACTAATAATTGTATGATCATTACTTAAAATTTACAAATCCTTTTTATTGATAAAAAAATTCATTTATAGATTAAGGTAATGCATTTAAAAATATTAAGTTACATTTATAAACCTATGTTGGATATTTTGGAACCTAGGTTACATCTTTTCTAAAAACTATTTTTATTCATTATAAATTTATTATTTTAGAATTAAATTTTATCACATTTAGAAATTTAATCAAGTAAAATGGATTTCATATTTAGAATAAGAATGTAAAAATTAGTTAATAAGGTTAATTTCATTTTTAAGCACAAAAATAAGTTACCAAGGTAAAAATTGAGTTACCATGGTAAATTTAAAATAATGTAAAATGTTAAAATTAAAGGTTAAAGGATTAAAATATCTAAAAAACACACCATTAGATAGGTGGTTAAGGGTTAATAAAAATTTAACCAAAATTTTCAACATTAATATTCATCCAAATTCAGTGAAATTAATTCCACCCGAAAGTGGTAGCCTTAATAAAAAAATAATTATTATTTTAACCCTTAAAACCTATATCCTAAAGTATAAATAGCCACCAATATTATTATTATATGTCACCAAAATTCAAATTTCTCTCATAATATCAATCTCAATGAGTATAATCCATTTCCCTATCTTCAATCCTAAATACTTTTATTGGTTCAAAGAGTCAACTTTAAGCTAAAAATCTCAAGATAAGTAAGGGTCCTCAATCCTTCTCATTCCATTTTCAAGTGCATTAATTTTGTTATATAGTCTTTTTAAATTCATTTTTCATATAATATAATGATTTTTATTCCATTTTATTATCTTACATTTTATATATTGTTAATGTGAGTTTATTTATTACCTCTCATTATAGTCTTTTCCTAAGCTATTACTATAGAGAGATAAGGGTTCCTCACCCCTGCTTTCCCATTACTTTTTTGGACCTTTTTAAATTAATTTTCATTTCAATAATGTTATTATAAATCATTTTTATAATTTATTTACTATGTTATGAATGATATATTATCATTATATCTCATTATACTACCTTTATAAGCTGTTATAATGATCAAATTTTCCCGTATCCATAAAACCATCCTAATTTTGGTAAACAAAGGTGCGTGTGGTTTTCCTAGTGAAGAAATACCTATTTGGATAAAAAAAGTGGAAGAAAGATCTGACCTAGATGTACCTAGGTGTAATAAACCCAAAAATGGAAGATCAAGTATTAACTCGATTTTCACCTAGTACATGATAAAGTGGACTAACTACAAACTTGGTTTGACACTCCCGGGGGATATGATTTGGATAATTCTCATTATCTTTACGATCTATAATTGAGGGTTGGAATGTATGTATTAGGATTCCATTTTAATTGATATCCCTATTCCATAAAAGTACACTCCACTTCTAATTGATGAAATTTCTTCGATTGTGGTACTACTAATAAAATTTCGAATATCCTATAGTTTTTAAAGTTGATAGTTATATATTCACCTAAATGGACACATTAATACATTGATAGGGGATCTTTATCAATCATTTTATAATCGATGATTATGTTCTCTATCACTCTATATATTTCTTATGAATTTTACCTTTCTCCTCTATGTACATGTTTCTATGTGCATGTGGTATGGTGGAAATTAAATATATATAGATAATGACCCACCAATGACTTTTCCTTACCCTATAATCATACATGCATAACTTTTCTTCTAATGCCTTTCCATTTAGAAGATACCCTTATATGATTCTTATAATTGAATGGTATTCACCTAGATAACCATACATCGATTGATTGGGGAAATTATTAACTAAATCTTAAACCCTTTATCAATATAGTTTAAATAACTTATACTTTATTATTTTAATTGATGGGTATTTACTTAGAAAGTTACCTAATTTCATTAGATACCTATTTATTTTCCAATGAGTTTATCATGTCATGATTATTGACAAATTTATGTATGTTTTTATCTATGTGAAACTTAGGAATTTTATAATATAAAGGGTGCGTCCTAGTAGCACTCCAACTCATTGAGTAAAGAATTAATCTATGAAGATGAAATGCTTATGATACCTTAGAAACATGACTTGGTAATTTTTTATGATATCCTGGTAAACAACTTTGGTAATATGTTTTATGAAACATTAGTGATGAAACATGGTGATATGCTTATGAATGTTTCATGTTTATGTTATAGCCTCATTTTTATGTCATGTATCATGTACTTATGATGTCATGTTTTATATTGTTTCCATATTCTTATGATTCTATGATCCTATGATATATACTTCTTTATTCCAAAAGCCTTATGGTATGATTCACGACTTATGATCCATGTATTATCTAGTATGATTTTATTATAAAGTATTCTCATACCATGAATATGTTCTCATACCCACAAATTTATCTTATTCTCACTCATTCTTTGATTGTTATCATTTACATTTATCCTTACTGAGTATTTGAGCTCACCCTTTTTCTTATGTTTCCCTATTTATCCAGGGATTGTAGTCAAATGGATAAGTATAAGAGAATTTCATGTGTGGATAATATTTGTGGAATAAATGTGTATCATACCATGAGTTTAGATAGATATCCACCCAATTCCAAAATATATTTAACTTTTTATCTTGTGAGTTAGTTTTAATTCTTGTTATGTATAAAAAGTATGTATGTTTTAGCACCAAATCCAAGAGTATGGGTCTTGGGAATCTCTTTTATGCACCACAATTTGTTTTTGTGAAGTGTTTGTTATACATGAAAGTTCTAATTACTATAGTATTATGTAAATATTTCTATTTTCTACATTTCACCAAGTTTTTCAACATGGTTTTCTCTTCACCATGACTTGTAAACTCATGAAAATTCACTTCAAACCTTGATTTCTTTTAAAATATCATTTAGAGCATTAAAATCAAGATGTTGGTGAGATTATATCAAATTAAAAAACACTCATCCAAAAATCACTTCCATTTACATTTAATATTTAATTAAAATAAAAATACTATAAGAAAACCTTAATGATATTTTTTAATAAAAATAAATGACACCTAGACATTTCATTTTAAGCCAAAACCATCACTTTTTTAATCAATATGATCACCTTAGTAAATAAAATTTTATTATTGAATTTTACATTTATAAATATTTTAAAAATCAATAAAAATGTAACAACCTAGATAATGATAGAATAAATAATTTTCAGATTTAGTAGTATTAATAGCTTTTTATATTCATTATATTTTTTTAAATTAAAAAGGAAATAGTTTTATTAAACTCTTATTTAAAAGTTTAATTTTAAAATTTTAAAATTTTAATTTGATAAAATGAATTGATTTTTTGTATTTATCATTTTAAAATTATATTAGGATAAATTTTTGATTTTTTTTTGAAAAAATTGATTTTTCAATGAACAGTGAAAAATATTGATTTTTATTGAGAATTGCATTTTATTTTCGATTATTTAAAAAGTAAAATTATATTTTAGATTATTTTTAAAATTTAATTATTTAATTTTTATTTAAAAAAATCCATTTATGTTTTTTTAAATAAATTTCATACTTGAATTTAGTATAAAAACATTTTTACATTAAAATGGCATTTTTCTGAAAAACCGTTTTTCATCACATTTTGCTGGTTTAATTTGAAATTAAATTCTTTCACTTATGTGAATTGAATATTCAAAAATTTATTAAATATTTATAATTAGTGATTACAAATATTTTAAATAGGATCCTTTTATTTTTGGTCAATATGAATAACAACCCTAGTAATTTTTGTTACCATAGTAAAGGGTAAATCGGGTAATTAAATTTAAAAATAAATTGATAAGGGCTATAAAACAACCCTAAAACTTGGGAAAATTTTATTATATGAGTATATATCATCTATAATAATCCAAAGTTACAATATATAACATTTTTTTATTTTTATGTGATTATGACCTTTATTGTATTTTATGTAAAGAAAAGTATAAAATATCACACTCTTGTTTTTAATAACTATAATATTTTTAACAAGAAGATAATAAAAGTATATATTCGGTTATAAATAGTATTTTCAAAGATAAAATATTTATATTTATCATGGAAATTTAATTTTATTTTTTTGTGAATAAATAATTATCTTAAATTCTTACACAATGGTAATGTAGTAATTATTCAATTAATAGAAAAATAAAATAAAAATATTAAAAATATTAAAAGTAGTATAATATTAAATAATTAATGTTAACCATGGATTTTATAGATAAAAATGTCATATTATAGAGTTATGGATCCATTTTATTTTAATTCTTTAGTTTTATTGGTGTTATTAAAGTCAAAGTAAATGAATAGTTCTAAAATTGACATTAATGATATTTTATAATAAATAATATTTTATTAAATGATTTAAAATTCATAAAAAAATTATATTTATCCAAATTAATGGTATATGGTTAATTTCATCCATAATGGTCCATTTATGGTTATTTTTACATTTTATAGTAACATTATTAACCCTTAAAGGGTTGAAAACTTTAATATTAGGGTGATTGTCAAAAGGGTTAACGAAGGGTTAAAACAAAGAGATAAGGGTACAAATGTGATCTAAACTTTCCAAAAAATTATTTTATTAGATTATTTTTAATTATAATAATATTATATTCTAATATTATAAATTTTTATCCATTCGGTTATCAAAATTAATTTATATTAAATTTATATTTTAATATATTTTAAGAGTGCCCCTCCCCTCTCTTAGAAAAGGGAACCACTTCTTGTAATTACTTCACACTTAAAAGCATTTTGTTTTGGAAAATAACTACAAAAATAAATTCATATAATATCTACACATGTTCTATAGGCATTATTTTGGGTATAATACCAATCTTAGAGGTCTTAAGGTATTAAAAAAAGAGACTTTCTGAACAAGATATATAGTTTTTAACTGCATGTTTTAGTTTTATTTTTTCTTCCACTTCCTTAAAATATTATACAATCATAATTAAATAATAAAAAAAGTGTAATGTATATACTATTCTTTTATTATGTTAATTTAATAACCTATATACATATCCTCTTCTATCAAATGGGAAACAAAACCATTATTCGTGTGTATGATGAACTACCGCCTCGCGAACCGATGTAATTCATTTTCCATCACTGTCTATCATGGATTGTTATAATGATGGATTTAAGTTATATATAAGATATTCATGAAATATTTATAATTTTGGAAATATAATATAACACATATTTTCTTACCTTTCCATATTATGAAAAATGATAACGTCATTCATGTGTATGCATAGACTACCACCTCTACGAAGAGATGTGATTCATTTTTCATCACCACATCACATGGATAATATATATAATTATAATTAATAAAATAATATGATATTTATGATATTATTATAATTATTTAAATATAAAATTATACTTACATTCTTTTCATAATGATCATTGAAAAATGGAATCGTTACTCATGCGTAAGTATGAACTACCATTTCTATGATTGTAACATAGTTTATTTTTCATAACCATATTTCATGATTAGTTTTAAAATTATAATTTATGTATAAAAATGATAATTATTCTAGAGATTATTTAATAATTACCACTTTGACCATATTCAACCTACCGAAGTCCTCTTAGACTTATGAACTGAATATCATCAAAATGTCTGACATAAAACTAAATGATTAAGTAATTGTATATGATAATGTAATAAATGAAATAAATGGAATAATAAACTTGAAAAAGGTTATAAATAAATTAAATAATTAACATGAGTTTATTATTTAGTAATATAAAGAACATACATGATGAGTTAGACTCGAAGTAAGGGGAAATTTAACTTAAAACCTCATTTTAAATGGTATAATGATTTATTTTCAAAATATCTCTCTTTCATGTCCATGTTTTTAAAATTATTTTATGAATGTATTTATATGGACATAAAATTACTATAAAGGTCATTTTATGCCACTTTCTTTCAATTTTTTATAGAATTAATCTTTTTATGTAATGTTTGACTTTCTTTACAAAATAAAATATGAATATTATATTTTAATGTATACATAGATAGCCATTATTTGAAGTTTGGATTAATTTAAAAGATTTTTTGTTTTATTCAAATAAAAAATCTACTTAGCTTTTGTTTTGGGTATTTATGTTTTGAAAAATGGGTTTTAAAAGGAAAGGGTATTTCGATATCCAAAACTGTCTTTGAATACAAGTTTAAAAGAGTTTTTTCAAGGGTTTTATTCATGATATGGACTTTAGAAATTGTTCACAAAGGTTTGATCCCCATTATATATCTTGAGTGAGATCGTTAAATCTTATATGATGGGTGCACCCATATATCACTCCAATGCATTGGGTAATGATTATATTCTATAGATAATTATTATTGTAGGTTAGCTGAATGATTATTCCAATTGTAAGGGTTTTACAAAGTTTTTAAGATTATGATGTACCAATACACATACATGAATTTTATATGATTTATAATGAGTTCTCATGGAAGTAATTTTATTTTAAAATGAAATATAATGATATTTTTAAAGTAAAAATTAATCCATTTTCAGATAAAAAATTATGTTTTTAAGAAAAGGGTTTTCATGGGTTTTTATGTTTTTTATTAGACTAACAGATTTCTTCTTTTTATGTTACTTACTAAGTTATTTACTCACATCCCACATTTTTAAATGTATTTCATATGTATTTAAGGATGATTAGGGACAAGGATGAGTTTAAGATAAAAATTGTGAAGATATTTCATGAAAAGAAAACATGTTTATTTTTAAAAGTTTTGTTTGGTGGAAAAAATGGAAACTTAATAAAAGTTTCCACTTTTCAATATATGGTATTATTATGTAAGAGTTATGATATAACACTATAAAAATCTAAACCTAAAATATCCTTAGAAATGAAAGTATGTGAACTCTAGTTTAAATCCACTAGAATATGTAACGTTTAAGGCTAGGTCCTTATAGTTGGTATTATAGGTAAGGTTTATATAACTTTAGGGGTAAACATAATGATAATACAACACCCTTAAAATATTTTACCTAATTTTTAAGCTTAAATGATATAGAAATTTAATATTACCATGTTGATTCATATAAAATATGTTTGTTCAGAATGGTTTTTTAGAGAGGAAATAATGAAGCTATAGTAGAAAGACACTAATAGGAAAATATCCTTACAAATTAGCAAACCATAATGGTTATAATTAGAGTTTAGAAATTTATTTTAGTGATGGATCACTTGAAACAAGTTATAAATGGTGTTGGAATCCATTATAGAGAGTAACTAGATCTACCATACAGGAACACGATGATTGTTAGGCACTCCATGAAAAAACAACCTCTGGAATTTTATGGAACTTTAGATCCTTTAGTGGCTAAAGGTCTAATAAATTACCTAGAAAATACATTTGAAGTCATGGGGTGTTCAGAATGTCAAGATTTAACCCTTTCCATTTATCATTTTAAAGGTAAAATTGACCGATAATGGTATTTGGTTAAGAATACCAAAGATAGAGATAATCTTGATTTCATGGAATGGGATACATTTAACAATATATTACTTGATAAATATTTCCATAAGGTTGTCTGAATCTGTATAGAGAAACAATTATTGGAATTGGGGAAAAAGGATGAAGATTTTTTAGCTGCCAATGAAGAAAGTTTTACCAGATTGGACATATATGTAACATATTTTATTCAAGATATTGATAGTAAGATTAATCAGTTTTAATTAGAATTGAAACCAAAATATATAAGGGAATTAGCTTCCCATTAATTAAAAATTTATGAAAAAATTTTTAGGTGTACCAATAAGGTAGAAATGGAGTTCACCAATGATCATGTATTCCATGAAAATAAGAAGTAAAAAAAGAATGGATGAAAGGCAATAGGGAAGCATTCATCAAGGAAATCTAGAGGTAAGAAAAATAAGTTCTCATCTTGTAATAAGTTAGGTAAAACTAATCCTAGGGAATATATAGTAATTTCTAGAAAGTGTTACTGGTGTGGAAAGTTTGGTCACAAGGCTCGTGACTGTAAAGAAAATAGTCCTAAACAATCAACGAATGGGGTAATTAATAGCTATCCATTAGTGATATGTTTTATTTGCAATGAGTTGGTTAATTATGCTAACATGTGAATGAATTTAGTTACCCAAGATGAAAATCATCAAGACCAAAAGTATAAGGGTGTTTCAAAATCTTTTTATACTCTGTGTTTGATGTAGGGACATCTAATGAAGTGGTGACAAGTGTGTTACTTGTTTATTCAAATTATGCCAATACCATTTTTGACTTTGGATCTTCACATTCCTTCATTTCAAATAAATTTTAAATTAAATTGGGAATATCGACTCATTAAATTAAGATATAACTTTTGGTGAAAACTCCAGGTGGAAATATTAAAGAAAACAAGATTTATTGGAATCTTCTTATTGTTATTAATGGGAATGGCCTTTCATACAAATCTTTTCGAACTGCCCATAATAGATTTTGATATTATTTTGGGTATGAATTGAATCTTAGTTTATCATGATAAGATATATTTTAGAGCTAACAAAGTTTTATTGAATTATTACATACCCTTTATAACCTACTAGAAGCTGAGAAACTGATTAGAGATGGTAGTGCAAGTTACTTAGCACATATTGTTGAAAAGAAAGAAATTATTCGAATTAGTGATGTCCCAGTAGTGATTGAATATATGGATGTTTTTAATGGTGATTTATGTAACACCCCAATAATCTATTCTATGTATCCCTTTTTAAATAATTTTAATCTCTTCGATAACTAACATTACACTAAACACCGAGCCTAAGTGAACTCCGAAATATTATTATTTTAACACAATAGTTAAAACAGAGCCATTAAATTTGAAGGAATGAATAATATTAACTAAATTATGAAATATATAAATTTTCAACTCATTTTTATTATATTAATTCATTGTTATTAAATAAACACATAATTTTTAGTAAATTCATTTTATTCATTAAATATATGTTTTCTTTAAAAAGTGATTTTATTATTTTCCATGAGAAAATAAATACAATTAATTTTTGACTGGTTTATAAAATTTATTTTATAAAATGAACATCATTTTTTAATTCATTATTTAAAAATTATCTTAGGATTAATTTTTGAGAATTTTATAAAATTTTTAATTTTTTAGTGAATAGTAAAAAAATACTAATTTTTATAAAACCCTCATTTTGTTTCTATTTAAAAGTCATTTTATGATTTTAAATTGATCTCAAATCAACTTCAGTACTTTTTAGTTATATATAATCTAATTAATTAAATTTAAACAATCTTTATACCTTATTTTGGTATAAGTACATTTTTGGTCTTAAAAACACATTTTTCCAAAAAAAACTATTTTTCGTTGCATTTTGATAGTTTAATTTTAAATGTAATTTTGAAAATTATATGTTTTTAATTTTTAAAAATATATTATATATTTATAATTAATATTTAAAAATTATTTTATATGGTCATTTTCCTTTTTATTCATAAAAAATTTACCATGGTAAAAAAATATTTACCACAATATTGGTAAAATAATGTAGCAGGTAAAGTTAAAAGATAAAAGCTTAAAATAGATAAAAATGAAAAACTTAAATTGGTAGTTGATGTGTTTATTGACCTTAAACGTAATTTAAAACATTAATTATAATCCAAATTCGTTCGAATTAATTCTACCTAAATGTGGTTGACTTTAAATATAAAATAATCATTACTTAATCACTTAAAACCACCCCTCCTCAAGTATAAATACCACTCCTCACCACCCCATTTCTCATACCAAGAATTTATTCTTTTAAAATATATTCTAAATAATATCCTACCCACTCTACCTATATCCAAGTACTTATGTTCTCACCCAAATACCAATTCCAAGTTTCTTAAGGGGTCTTTCAAGGAGGTGATATTCATGAGGTAACTTTCTCAAACAACCTCTCTTAATTTATTTTCCTTTTCTACCTTATCCCAACCTCCTTCATATATCAAGGAATAATAAATAAAATATCATGTATATACTTTAATTTTATATTTCTAATGTAATATCTTATATCTATCCCTTTTATTACCTCCTCTTATTAAATAAATGAAACCATTGTACACATTATGGCAGTTAACTATCTCCGTGAATAATGAATTTTCATTTTACATTATCACATTTAAGACTGTCTATAAAAGTATTATTATTGTTAAATTATATTTTAAAAGGTATATTAGAATCTATTTTATGTTCTAGAACTAATATATATATACATAATATTAAATAAAATGAAACTGGTTTGTGATGGTTGAAAAAACTGCCAAAATAAACTAAACATTTATCATTAAAATTTTATCAAATGAATAATTATCATTTTAGAAATAAAAATGATATATGGTACCATTTAAAATTATGGAATTTAATGAATACTATTTCATTTCACTTCTAGAGTTTTATTTCCATTTTAAAAGAAAATCCATAATTATGCACGAATGAACCAATCATGAAACTATGAAACTAATGCTCCCAAAACATTGAAAATAATGAAATATTATTAATTAATGTGTGGTAAAATGTTATAAAATTATAAAAAAATGTATTATAAATATTATTATTATTCTTTAATGAATTAATAACTTTTTTAAACCATTATACAATAGGTTAAATTGTGAAAAACTAAAGGGAAGCATGAGGTAAGGGTTTCTCACCTCACTTTTACTTCTCTGAGATATATGACTTATTTACCAATTATTTCTTGTGTGTAGTGTATATATACTACCCTTTTATATATAATATCATGAATCTAATTATATTCATGGAATTCAATGTTTCATTTTTTAATTATTACTTTTACAGGACATGTGATCCAACTGATTACAAAGTGGTAAGTGAATTCTTAACCCAATTTCCATTCTTTGGAATAAACTTCTACTTACTTGATTATATAATACTAATATTAATTGTGAAATGAATTTTGAATATATTATATTGTATTTAAACTTGTTTTATGTGGATTTATAGTGCATACAAATATTACATTTATTTGATTAATGCTCTCTTTAGTGATATGATATTTATAAGGGAATTTCTTTTAAAAATTATCTTTTAAAAATTTCCCTTAGAACTCTATTTTTATTCCATTTACATGTTTTCTAAAAAATTTTATTAAAATATTTTTAATATTCTATTATGATTCTTAAAGTCATTTTTACTCATGTATGACTTCTTATAAAACTGTTTGAAATGATTCTTTTTGTTATTTTCTAATTGAGGTTCTTTGTGACTTTTGTGACAAACAATACAGAAGGAATGTTTTTTTAACTTATACGGTGTGAGAGGTTTTTTCCACCATCATGATGGTTTAATGCTTTGATTTACCATTTATAATATTATACGATTTTTTTCAAATAGTTTTTTTCCTTTATAATTACATGGATCTTTAAAAAGAAATTATTTGAAAATGGAAATGTTATTTTTCAAATATTATTTCATGTAATATCTCAAAATTACTTTCCATATAAGATAAAATTATTTGATGTTACTCATGATTTATTAGGAATATTATTCAAGGATATTATCATAATATTTTTATTTCTGGTTTATATTTATTATGGCATGATCTTTATGAATCCTATTTAATTTCCATGAGTTATGTTATGCTGAAATATTTATGAAAATAATTTCTTTACATGGGTTCTGATATGATGAATGATTTATGTTCTTATGTAACACATATGTATGGTTTTCATTATGTGATGGTGGTTACGTTATAACAAAATATGGTGGTTACATTATAACCAACAATGGGTGAAACCTATATCTCCCGCCAATGCATTGGGTAATGATATTATATCTCACAAGATAGACAGGACTAGAATGTGAAGTGAAATCGGTTCAGTAAGATAGGACTAGAACAAGAAGTGAAACTGGTTTAGTAATATAGAACTAGAATGAGAAGTGAAACTGTTTCAGTAAGACAAGACTAGGATAGAAAGTGAAACTAGTTCAGTAAAGGAATTTTTCCACTATGACAGTCTTAAGAGTGAACCTTGACTACCACGATGGTTTGGGGAGTGAATCCATTCCACCGTGATAGTATTGGAAAAGTTCCTTTACTACTAAGGAAATGATTTTCCATGCTTATTTTTATGCCACATTCCATGTCTTGTACTAATGTTATTCTATAATGGCTAATTTTTTTTATGATTCATGTCATATAAACTTATATGATTTGTTCCATGACTCAAGATTATGATATTTGATATGCATGGTATAATTTTAAAATGTTATGTTTGTGTTCTTATTCCCTTATGCTTATGTTTTGATTGATATCTCCCTTGTTTACCCTTATTGAGCATTTGAGCTAACCCTTTTCTTATGTTTATTTTCCCATGATATGAAGGAAAGTATTAAGTATGACATGTCAAAAAGGGTTCTAGTTATGAAGGAATATGTAGGATATGATTTAGATTTTTTATGAACAAGTTTTTTTTGATTCCAAGTTTCCAAAGACACTAAATCCATATTATTTAGGAGTTTTTTTGTTATGATATGTAATGAATATTCATCTATTTAGATGAAATATATACATTTTAAAAGTATGGGTCATTATAGTTAGCATCAAATCAAGGTTTAGTTAACCTTTGGAAACTAGGATGAGAAAACCTTATATAATATCCCTAAGGATAAGTCTAAGTATAGGTTACAATCCTATAATTTTTATAACAATCATGAGTAACCTAGGATTAAACCTAAGGTGTCGTAGATTAAAATTTTATATTAAATTTCTTGTACTTATGTGGTTTTACAACTATGATTAGTGTTGATCACACTATGTTTTTTGGGTTTTATACAATGACTGGAACTAGGACGATTTATGTTAATAGTGAATGTGATAGACAATGGAATGATCTTCCTTGTGGAAAACCAAAAGAAATGATAGTCATAAGAAGAAACCTTTTTATTATTCATAAAAAAAATCTCATAACATGATCAATAATCTCAACTTTAGTGAGTTTTCTAGCCCACTAATAAGAGAAAGAAGGAGTTTCATGGTGACCAAAAAGAAAATAACGTTCAACATTTCTCATGTATAACATGTGAGAAGAGGCATCAAGGAGAATGTTTCAAAGGAATTGAAAGATTCTTTGGGTGTTTAAAATAAAGAAACAAAGAATGTAATTTGAAAGGAAAATTGAAAGGTTCAATTAACATAATGGATGAGAATAATGGTATTCCTAAGGCATCATCGACAGTTAAATGTTTTAAATGTGGAATATATGGGAATTATTCAAATCGATGCCCTAAGGGGAAATTACATGAAGAGAATCAACAAGGTTATATGAGTGATGGTTATATTGCTTATGATGAAGAGAAAACGAATGAAATATGAAATGGAAGAAGTGTTAAGGAATAAAATGATGAATCTTGGTTAATGGTTTAAGAATTAAGTGGAATGATTGATTTTTATATATTGGAATTCAAGAATAATGTTATAAAAGTTATTGTATGGTATTATGAAATAATGAAAAATCTAATAATTGTTCCACTATAGATTTTCTTTAAGTATTTGAAATTATATGTTGAATGGAACTGATAACCATGAAGATTGATTGAGGTGGTTGTAACGTCTCGGTTCTAGGAGCCGCTCAGAGGCGCCCCATTCCCGGTTGGTTACATGGCCTCAAGTGCATTTACCCAAATTCCAGAGGCTACCAACTAGAAGCGAGGGCCTTGGGTGTGATGGTGGGGAAACTATGCCGTCATTGGAAAAGCAACACAATAGAAGTAACATATATACAATAGCATAATAAGTAATAATACCATACGTCAGTAAACAGCGGAATACTAAGGTAATAAACAACTGGAGCACATATATATAAATGATGGATGATACAAATGTCTAGTAAATCAGCCAAACAAGTCACAATGCTGGAATATAGATATGGCCAAAGTACAAAAGAAAAAGATAGACTCTAACAGCATCGAAAGCCTCATCTTGGTCCCATGCTCTCCAGCTCCTCAGCAATCAAGTACCTGAAGTTGAAGGGCGCTTGACCTTATCTATACCTATAGAAATATAATCTATTTGTGCCCAAAAGCATGACCCAAATAGGGTGTGAGACTAAATACCAGTAGGCAACCACCCAAATATCTGTTCTTAACAGTCAGTGAATATATATGGCAGACAATAATCAAGATGGAGAAGTAAACAAGGAAGCACTCAAAATTAAACAATCCTATAGTTTCAATTCATTAAATTTTATATATAAAATAAACAGCTAATGAGGGCGAAGAAGAAGATAATTCTACCAATTAGACGTGACCCCGCTCCATTTAATAAAAAAAAAAGAAAGTACACGACGTGTACTTGCCCTTACCAGGCCCCGCTTTAGGCGGCCTCCAGGTCACCACACATGGTTGTGTGCTTGGTCGTTACACGGTCAGCACACGACTACATGTGGCAACTGAGTACACGATGTGTATATATAGGTACACGGTGTGTACTTCAAAAATTTCCAGAAACTCCTTTTTTTCTCAAAAATACCAGAAAAGATAAAAACATACCTAAAAAGAAGATCTGGGTTCTTACAAACTTCCCCCCTTAAAGAAATTCGTCCCCAAATTTCCCTAGCAAGGAGAAATAAAAGAAGAATCCTCGAACAGCTCCGGCCACTATGATTGTACATCGGCCTCCCTATCCCAATTCTCATTCTGTACTCACCTGTGCTTCCATAACACTCATACTAGAGGAATAGACTAGCCACAGAGAACCTTTTCACTTTGATCAACAATCCAGATGGGATGCTTCTTGAATGAGGCATCCACCTCTAACTCAATCTCCCCGGGTTGAAAAACATGAGACAAGTCTGAGAGGTAACATCGAAGTTGAGAAATGTGGAAGACGTCGTGCATTGCCCAATACCTTTGAGGTAACTGCAACCGATAGGCAACCGGCCCAACTCTCTCCAACACCTCAAATGACCTAACATACCTCGGTGAAAGCTTACCTTAACTCCTAATCCTCCTGTGTCCCAACCTCGATGTGACATGTAGGAAAACTTGATCTCCAACCTCAAACTCTATAGGTCGTCTCCGTCAATCAGCATAAGACTTCTGTCGTGACTGTGTAGTAGCCATACTCTTCTGAATCAACTCTATCTGCTCTGTGGTCTCCTAGACAAGTCGAGGTCCTAACATTGCTACCTCTCCTACCTCCAACCAACATAAGGGTGATTGATATGTCCTACCATACAAAGCCTCATAAGGTACCATCTAAATAGTTTCTTGAAAACTATTATTATAGGAAAACTCTATAAGAGGTATGTGATTCTCCCAAGAACCTCCAAAATTTAGGATGCATGCTTGAAGAATGTCCTCAAGTACTTGAATCGTATGCTCGGACTGACCATCTGTCTGGGGATGGTAAGCTGTACTCAAAATTACTTGTGTACCCAAAGCCCTTTGAAGTCCCTACCAGACCTGAGAAGTAAAACGGGCATCCCTGTATGAAAAAATGTAGTGTGGAAATCCATGTAAACGCATAATCTCTCAGATGTACAACCATCCGATATCATTAACACTGAAGGTCTCCTTTATCAGCAAGAAGTGAGAAACCTTCATGAGTCTGTCAATGACAACCCAAACTGAATCATTCCCTCGAGTCAACCTCAGTAAACCTGTCATAAAGTCCATCGTGACATCATTCCATTTCCACTCGGGAATGGGTAACTACTGCAAAATCCCTACTAGTCTTTGAGGCTCTGCCTTCACCTACTGATAGGTGGAACATCTCATGACAAACCCAACAATATCTCTCTTCATACCTGGCCACCAAAACTGATAGCCTAGATCATGATACATCGTCATGACACCAGGATGAACTTCCCAAACCAAGGAATGAAATTCCTGCATCATCTCCTCGCGTATGTCTTCTAGCACCCATACACGCCCATGAAAATGCAATATCTCATCCTTTTCTACTATCCATCCAGGAATAGGGTCCTCTCCTGCAACACTCTCCCATAGGACTAGGCCTTCATAAACTGATAGCTTCCACATTCACACTCAATCAAGTAGAGTAGAGATAACAGCTATAGAAGATAGAAACATCTACCCCTGTCTGTCGTGCACCTACTAATGCATCTTAGAGAACATAGCCATAAGCTTCCACTCACTACTGGCCTCCTAAATTGCCTGTATTTGAGTCCTCCTGCTCAATGTATCAGCCACAACGTTGCCTTTCCCAGGCGTGTAGGCAAGCTCAAAGTCCAAGGACTGAAGGTACTCAGCCCACCTTTGCTGTCTCAAATTTAGGTCATGTTGAGTGAAGATATACTTGAGAATTTTGTGGTCGGTAAAAACCACAAAAATAATTTTTGAGAAGATAATGTCTCCAACAACATAAGGAATGAACAACTGCAGCCAGCTTGAGATCGTGTGTCAGGTAGTTCCTCTCATGTGGCCTCAACTACCGAGACCCATATGCAACGACTCCTCCATGCATAAGCACTGCTCCCAGCCCGATACCTGATGCATTATAGTAATTAATATAGCTTTTCCAGTTCTGGAAAAACTAGTATTAGTGCTGAATTCAACCTCCCTTTCAACTTCTGAAAGGCTAACTCACAAGAATTTGACCACAAGTACTTTTCAACCTTCATAGTCAGACCCGTAAGTGGAACCGATAAGCGTGAAAAGTCCTATATAAAACGTTTGTAGTAACCATCCGACCCTAGAAAACTTCGTACCTCAAAGAAATTCTTTGGATTCTCCCAGGAAACTACTGATCTCACTTTCTCTAGGTCTACTGATACTCCTACCATAGAGATAACATGGCCCAAGAAGTGAATTTGGTCCATCCAAAAGTGTAATTTTGAGAGCTTAGCATATAACTTATGCTCTTTCATTGTACTCAAAATGATCTCAAGATGTGCGACATGGTCATGTAGGGTGTGAGAGTACACCAAGATATCTCCCATGAAGACTACCACAAAAGAATCCAAGTATGGATGGAACACTCGGTTCATCAGTGCCATGAAAATTGTAGGCGCATTCACGAGACTGAATGACATAACCACATACTCGTATAGACCATACCTGCTCCAAAAGGATGTAAGAGGTACATCTAATGCTCTAACACACAACTGATGGTAACAAGATCTCAAGTCAATCTTTGAGAACACATGAGCTCCTCAAAGTTGATCAAAGAGATCATCAATCCTCGGAAATGGATATAAGTTCTTGACCTTCAACTGGTTCAACTTCTAATAATCTACACAAAGTTTAAGGGAACCGTCTACCTTCTTTGAAAACAAGATAGGCAAACCCCAAGGATAAGTATTGGTTTGGATAAAACTCTTTGTCTTCAACTCATCCAACTTCTTCTTGAGCTCCTGTAACTCTGGTGTAGCTTTCCTACAAGGATGAATGGACACTGGTGCCGCTCCTAGAACAAGCTTGATAGAAAAGTCCACCTCTCGATCCGGAGGAAAACCTAAAAAGTCTTTTAGAAAGACACCAATGAAATTATTCACCACTGGAGGAAAGTCCTTCTATGAATTCCCCTAGTCATCCAGATATAGACTAGAAAACTAGTCTGTAACTCCTCTGATACCACTTTGTAACGTACTAGTTCCGGGAGCCGCCTAGAGGTTCCTTGTGCCTGGTTGGTTACATGGACTCAACTGCATTTCCCTGAATGCCAGAGGCTACCAACTAGCAGTGAGGGCCTTGAGTGTGATGGTGGGAAAACTATTCCCTCATTGACAGAGTAACACAATGGAAGTAACAAATATACAATAGCGGAAGCGGTAATAATACCATACATCAACAAACAGTGGAAGACTGAGGTAATAAACAACTAGAGCACATATATATAAAAGATGTATGATACAAATGTCTAGGAAAGCATCCAAACAAGTCAAAATTCTAGAATACATAAATGACCAAAGTACAAAAGAAAATAGATAGACTCTAATAGCATCGTAAGCCTCAGCTTGGTCCCATGCTCTCCAACTCCTCAGCAATCAAGTACCTGAAGTAGAAGGGTGCTTTCCCTTAACTATACCTGCAACAATATAATCTGTTTGGGCCCAAAAGCATGGCGTAAATAGGGTGTGAGACTAAATCCTAGTAGGAAACCACCCAAAGATCTATGCCTAATAGTCAGTGAATATATATGGCAGGCAATAATCAATATGGAGCAGTAAACAAGTAAGTAATCAAAAGTAAACAATCCTATAGTTTCAATGCATTCAATTTCATATATCAAATAAGTAGCTATAAAAATAAGGTAACCCTCTAGGAGTAATCACAGCCTGACCCCTCTGGTTCAACTAAATAAGAACAAGCAACCCTATGGGAAGTACACACAGTCTAACCCCTCTGGTTCAACTTAAGAATAGACTCTCGGAGGAAGCACTCACCATCAATTCCCTCTCTAGTCTCGTATCGGTAACTGAAAGGTGCTCTGGGGAAGCACTCAACATCCAATTCCCCATGTGGCATGCATCGAGGAATTATAGACACTCTAAGGAATCACTTACGCCCATTCCCCCTATGGTCTCACATCATAACAGTAAACAGACACTCTGGAGAAGCCCTCAAGGTCCATTCTCCCTATGGTCTACTACACCAGGTTCTCACGGCCCTATGTAAATCAATCGAGCACAACGATATATAACGGCCAAAGTATACCTCAAGAAATACTTGGCTATATAGTCTACAACATAAACGCATGTCAGATAAATAATATTAATCCATCCTATCAGCACTAGGAAATGGAAAGAAAGCAGCCTAATAGGCTAGTAAATACCAAACAATCATAAACAATACAAGCATGGGAAAGACATACATAGCATAGAAATTAACCCTATTCACATTCAATTGACCCTACTCAAGCATATAAATCATAACAGGCAATAACAGGGTTAAAACCGTAAACACACAATACCCCGAACAAGGGTATTGGGCACTTTTTCCCATACTGTGGTGCTTCTTGCTATTAGTAGGAGGGATATCGGCTCCAGATGTTGAACTTCCCTGGCTCACCATTCCAGAATCCCTCAGGCTGCGCTCCGTGATTAGCACTTGGTTGACTATAGAAGTGATGGAAGTCAACCTGAAGATGTTCACCTATGATAGGATGTCATGCTTGAGACCATCCTCAAACTTCCTTTCCAAGAATAAATCATCACCTCCTGGAATAGGTGTGAAGTGCTACAGATATGTGAAGTGAGAAGAATCTTTGTAACATCCCGGTTCCGGGAGCCGCCTAGAGGCGCCCCATGCCCGGTTGGTCACATGGCCTCAAGCACATTTACCTGAATACCAGAGGCTGCCGACTAGTAGAGAGGGTCTTAGGTGTGATGTTGGGGAAACTATTCCCTCATTGGTAGAGTAACACAGTGGAAGTAACAGATATACTATAGTGGAAGCAATAATAATATCATACATCATCAAACAATGGAAGACTGAGGTAATAAACAACTAGATCACATATATATAAATGATGCATGATACAAATTTCTAGGAAAGAATCCAAACAAGTCACAATGCTGGAATACAAAAAATGACCAAAGTATAAAAGAAAATAGATAGACTCCAACAGCATCACAAGCCTCATCATGGTCCCATGCTCTCCTACTTCTCAGCAATCAAGTACCTGAAGTAGAAGAGCGCTTTCCCTTATCTATACCTACAACAATATAATCTTTTTGGGACCAAAAGAATGGCCCAAATAGGGTGTGAGACTAAATCCCAATAGGCAACCACCCAATGATCTGTGCCTAACAGTCAGTGAATATATATGGCAGAAAATAATCAAGATGGAGCAGTAAACAAGGAAGTACTCAAAAGTAAAAAATCCTACAGTTTCAATGCATTCAATTTCATATATCAAATAAGTAGCTAAAAAAATACAAGTAACCCTCTGGGAGTACTCACAGCCTAACCCCTCCAGTTCAACCAAACAAGAAAAAACAACCCTCTGGGAAGTACACATAGTCTAACCCATCTGGTTCAGCTTAAGCATAGACTCTCTGAGGAAGCACTCACCATAAATCCCCCTCTAGTCTCATATCAGTAACTAAAAGGTGCTATGGGGAAACACTCGACGCCCAATTCTCCCTGTGGCCCACATCGAATAACTACAGACACTTTGAAAAATCACTTACATCCATTCCCCCTATGGTATTGCATCATAATAGTAAAAAAACACTCTGGATAAGCCCTCAATGTCCATTCTCCCTATGGTCTACTACACCAGGTTCTCATGGACCTGTGTAAGTCAATCGAGCGCAACGATATATAACGGCCAAAGTATACCTCAAGAGCTACTTGGATAAATAGTCTATAGCATAACAACATGTCAGATAAATAATATTACTCCATCCTATCAGCACTAGGAATGGAAAGCAAGAAGCCTAAGAGGCTAGGAAAGACCAAACGATCATAAACAATACAAGAATGGGAAAGACATCCATAGCATAGAAATTAACCCTATTCACATTCAATTGACCTCTACTAAATCATATAAATCATAGAAAGAAATAACATGGTTAAAACTGTAAACATGCAATACCCCAAACAAGGGTATTGGGCACTTTTTCATATATAACTCAAAGAATATCCACGGAAAGGCACAAACCACCTACCTCAGTGTCGTGAGATCAATATACCATGGCATCGACCCTTAGATCGACCTAGAACACAATAGATCTACAAAAATTTCTAAAATGTTCAACTGAGGATAACTTGATAAAGATAAATCAAGAGATGAATCTCTAGAAGAAGGAAGAGCTTACCATGGCGATCCCAACACAATAAACGATGGTTGAATCGGAGAACCGATGATCGATCGGGGGCTCGGGGAAGGACCAGCATCGTACGGAGGCTCTCGGTCGAAAAATGCGAAGAAGAAGATACTTCTACCAATTAGACGTGACCCCAGTCCATTTAATTAAAAAAATATCATACATGGTGTGTACTTTATAAGTACATGGCGTGTACTTTCCCTTATCAGGCCTCACTTTAGGCAGCCTCCAGGTCACCACACACGGTTCTGTGCTCGGCCGTTACACGACCAGCACACAGCTACATGTGGAAATTGAGTACACAACGTGTACATATAAGTACACGACGTGTACTTCAAAAATTTCCAAAAACTCATCTTTTTCTCAAAACACCAGAAAAGAGTAAAACGTACCTGAAAAGAAGATCTGAGTTCTTACAGTGGTATGGTGATATTTTTGGAGAACACATGATTAAGGGAAAGATAACTCTTAATATGTGCATGATTATGTGATAATAATGAGATAAATAGATTTTTATTTGTGATAAAATAAATGGGATAGGATTGGTGACCTTTGAACTGATTAGTAATATCATGATGAGGTGGTTTATGGATTGAGTTTATGGATTTTTTGGATTTATGGTATGAGGAAAGAGTTAATTTTTAAAATCATGAATGTTTTCACTAAAGTTTTATGGTAATTCCGGTTATTACCATGTTTCAAGATAATAAATGATAATTATCTTCACATGTTTGGCGTATGATTATTTATAGCTACACCAAGTTGTTTGGGTGATTAATGATAAGTTGATTTTAAAAATTTAGCAACCTTCATTCAAAAGTTTTTTTTAATTTTTTGAAAGGTTCATACAAGTAACAATTTATGAAATTGTTTAAATTAAAATTTGGATGAGGTTTTATAGATAAATTCATTACTTAACCATATAAAGATTTATGAATATTGTATAACCTATGCTAACCATTTTGTTATGATGATAACTAGAGATATAAGTAATGGATTTTCATCCCATTAGATTTAGGCATTATAGTTTCAATATAATTTACTGGAGTAAGAAATAAAGCAGAGATTGATCAAGTCACAACCAAAGAATGATATTGTACTTATGATATGAAATCAAGTAAGTATATATTCTCAAATGATTTTGAAATAAAATGTTATCCTATTACCATAATTTTTGATAATATCAATGAACTTTTTCAGAACTATTTGGATGGTTTTGTGGTTATTAACCTTATAATGACCATATTATATTTCATTCTCAATTATAAATTTATAGTTAGAATTCTATTCTATGTCACATTTTCACTTTCCACTAATATTCTCATAATCAGAATCCTAGTTTTGTGGTGATATTTGACTTTTACTTTCCCTCTTTTTAAGAGGAAGTTTTATTGAACCTTTCATGATGTGGGTTTCCCACAAAGGAATTTTCAAAAATCTACCTTAGATTTTAGAAGTGAAATTTCAAATTGTGTGGAAACATTTTTTTTGACATAGCTTATCGATTGACGCTTCCATGGAATCTCTCTCAAGTTCAGGATGTGTTCAATGTATCTCTCCTAAGAAATTACATACATAATCCTTCACATGTACTAAAATCAGAGGTCATACCAATAGAGAAAGATATTTCTTTTTAAGAAAAATCGGTATAGATTTTGGATCAGAGAGATAAAGTTATATAAAACAAGACTACTCACCTGGTTAATTTTTTTATGGCGAAACCATCAATTTGAGGAGGAAATGTGAGGACCTAAGGATGTGATGAGGCAAATATATCCTCATATATTTATATATGAATAACAAATTTCAAGAAAAAAAATTCATTTTAATGGGGGTATAATTTAATAATCCAATATTTTATGCTATGTCTATTTTTTTATATAAATTTAATCTCTTCGATAAATTATATTGCACGGAACACTGAGCTTAAGAGAACTCTAAAATATTATTATTTTAACACAGCCGTTATAACCTAGCCATTAGATTGGTAGGAATGAATATTATTAACCAAATTATAAAATATATAATTTTATAAATCATTTTTAATATATTAATTTATTCTTATTAAATAAATACATAATTTTTAGTAAAGTCCTTTCGTTCTTTAAATTCTGATTTTCTTCAAAAAGAGATTTTTAACGCTTTCCATGAGAAAATAAATATAATTATTTTTTTTGACACTTTTATAAAATTTATTTGATAAAATTAAAATCATTTTTGGATTCATCATGTCAAAATTATCTAAGGATTAATTTTTTGGATTTTTCTAAAAAGTTTATTTTTTAGTGAATAGTAAAAAATACCATTTCTTTATAAAACCCACATTTTCTTTATATTTAAAAGTCATTTATGATTTTAAATTAATCTAAAAGTAACTTAAGTAATTTTTAGTTATATATAATATAATTAATTACATTTAATCAATAATATAACTTATTTTTATATAAGTACATTTTAGGATTAAAAACACATTTTTCCAAAAAAACTGTTTTTTGTTACATTTTGAAGGTTTAATTTTAAATGTAATTTTGAAACTTTTGTTCTTTTAATTTTTTAAAAGGGATTAAATATTTTGAATTAGGAGTTAAAAATTATCTTATAAGGTCATTTTTATTTTTATAAATAAAAAAGTTACCATAGTAAAAAAAATATTTACCGTAATATAGGTAAAATAATGCAGCATGATAAAGTTAAAAGGTAAAAGCATAAAATTCCTAAAAACTACCATATTAAATTGTTTTTTGATGTTTTTATCTAAATTATCCAAAATTTACAATATTAATCACAATCCAAATTATTTGGAATTATTTCCACCAAAATATGGTTGGATTTAAATATAAAATAATCATTATTTAATCACTTAAAACCACCCCTCCTCAAGTATAAATACCACTCCTCAGCACCCCATTTCTCCTAAAAATACTTGAATCCTTTAAAATATCTAATAAATCCTCTCATATCCACTCTAACCATATCCAAGTGATATTGGTCTCACCCAAAGTACAATTCCAAGTTCCTTAAGGGGTCCTTCAAGGAGGTGATATTCAGGAAGTAACTTCCTCAAACAACCTCTCTTAATTTATTTTATTTTTCTAACTTATACTCATAAATTAATCCATAAAGGAATAATAACTCCATTATCATGTATATTATATAATTTTATTTTACTAATGTAATATCTTATATCCATCACTTTTATTACCTCTTCTTATTCAAAGAAACAAAACCATTATCCAAATTATAGTGCTCAACTATCTCCGTGAATAATGATTTTTTTGTTTTCCATTACTACATTAAAGGCTGATCATAAAAGTATTATTATTGTTAAATAAAATTTTAAATTTTTTATTATAACCCATTTCATGTTCTATAACTAATATATATATATATATATATAATATTAAATAAAATGAAATTGGTTCGTGATGGTCGGAAAAACCGCCAAAATAAACTAAACATTTATCATTAATATTTTATCAAATGAATCATCCTCATTTCAGAAATAAAAAAGATATATGGTACAATTTAAAATTATATAAGTGAATTAATACCATTTAATTTCACTTCTATATCTTTATTTCCATTTGAAAAGAAAATCTATAATTATACACAAATGAACCAATCATAAAACCTTGAAACAAACATACCCAAAATAACGAAAATAATGAAATATTATTAATGACTGGGTGGTAATATGTTATAAAAGTATCACATAAGGTATTATAAATATTATTATAGTTTTGTAATGAATTAATAAAATTCTTTAAACCTTTATACCGGAGGTTGAATTATGAAAAATTAAAGGGAAGCGTGAGGTAAGGTTTTCTCATCTCAATTTTACTTCTGTGAGATATATGAATTATTCCCCACTTATTTCCTATGTGTGGTGTATATATACTCACCTTTAATATATCATATCATAAATCTCATTATATTTATGGTATTCAATGTTTCATTTGATAATTATTATTTTAATGGGGCATACTATTCGACTGATTACAAATTAGTAAGAGAATTCTTAACCCAATTTCCATTATTTGGGTTAAACTTATAATTACTTGATTATACCATACTAATATTAATTGTGAAATAAATATTGAATATATTGTTTTTTATTTCCACTTTTTATGTGGATTTATAGTGAACATACATATTCTATTCATTTTACTAATGCCTACTTCAATGATATGATATTTATAAGGGATTTTGTTTTAAAAATTATATTTTTAAAATTTCACTTTAAAATTTATTTTTTTCCATGTCCATGTTTTCTAAAATTATTTCCAAAAACATTTTTACTATTCACTTTTTATTTTTTAAATTAATTTTCAGTAATGTTTTACATTTTACAAAATGTTTTGAAAGGATTATTTTTGTTATTTTCTAAACGAGGTTCTTTGAGACTTTTCCAAAAAATATATTAAAGGAATGTTTTTTAACTTATATGGAATTAGTGTATTTACCTTACATTATAACACTTTAATGATTTGATGTATCCTTTACAAGATTACAGATTTATTTTCAAATAATTTTTTTCCTTTATAATTGCACAAATATTTAAAAAGGAATGATTTGAAAATAGAAATATTATTTTTCAAGAATTATTTCAAGTGATCTTTCAAAATTACTTTCCATATAAGATAACATTATTTGATGCTACTTATTCTTTACTGGGGATATTATTAAATGATATTATCCTTATTATTTTTATGGTTGGTTTATATTTATTATGGCATGGTGTTTATGAATCCCATTTCTTTTCCATGAGTTATGTTATGATTAAATGTTTATGAAACTCATTTCTTTACATGGGTATTGATATGATGAATGAATTATGTTATTTTAGAACAAATATTTATTGTTTTAATTATGTGATGTTAGTTAAATTATAACCAAGGATGGTGGTTACATTATATCCAATTATGGGTGATACTTATATCTACCTCCAATGCATTGGGTAATAATATTATATCTCATGAGATAGAAATGACTGGAATGGGAAGTGAAACTGGTTCAGTAAGACAAGAATGAAATGGGAAGTGAAAATAGTTCAGTAAGACAGGACTGGAATGAGAAGTGAAACCGGTTCAGTAAGACATTACTGGAATAGAAAGTGAAATTGGTCCAATAAATGAATTTATCTTATATGATATTATTGGGAGTGAACCTTGAATACCACAATAGTTTGGGGAACGAACCCATTCCACTATGATAGTCTTGGAAAAGATCATTGACTACTAAGAAAATGGTTTTCTATGATTATGTGTATGCCACATTCCATGTCTTATGCCAATTTTATTCTCTCATAGCTTATTTTATTTTATGATTCATGTCTTATGAACTTATATGAAATGACTTAAGATTATAATCTTTGATATGTGGGGTATAACTTTTAAATGTTTTATTTGTGTTCTTATGCCCTTATGATTATGTTATGATTGATATATTCCTTGTTTACCCTTACCGAGCATCTGATCTCACACTTTTCTTATGTTTATTTTCCTAGGATATGAAGTTAAATTATTAAGTGTGACATGTAAAAATGGGTTCTGGTTACTAAGAAATAAGCGGGATACAATGTAGATGTTTTTTGAACCATTTTTTTTATTTAAAATTTTCAAAATTAACTAAACCCATACTATTCAGGCATGTTTTTATTTTATTTTATGTAATTAATATTCATATGTTTAGATATAATATATATGTATGAAAAGAGTGGGTCTTTTTAAATTATCATATGTTATTACTGATCAAGAGGTTGAGTTTACTATTAAATTAGTGTCTAATGCTAATCCAATTTTAAAACCTCATTATCGAATAGATCATGTAGAACTTTTGGAACTGAAAAAACAATTACTAGAGTATGCTTGGGTACCAAATGAAATCCCAAGAAGGGTGTGAGTATAAATTAGTTTTCCACCACCAAAAGTGTCTAAATCATATATGGTTGAGCCAATATAGTGCATGTAGATATATTCCATAAATTATATAGATAAAATAATTAAATAAATAAAATAAAATAACCTTGATCCATATGCTCCACAGTGACACCTAGGTCAAACCTACCTTCTTTGGTCAATGCAGGATGTCTCCAAGCATGCCTCGATGAACATTCCAACCATAATCACTACACAAAATCCAGGTGATCATCATATCATTCTAAACATCATATATCATGTAAAATCCAATTACTAATTCTTCTATTCCCCATCATCTGGTATCATGTGGAATCCATAGATCTTATTCTGACATTCCTAACTCATGTACGGAACATAATCCATGGAGATCATCCCAAAATTCCCAATTACATAGCATCGCATTTCATATAGAATCCAAGGATCTCATCACTAAATTCTCATTCAATTAGCATAATAATGAATATGGAATTCAAGGAGATCATTCCAACATTCCCATTCAATTAACATTGTAAGTCACATGGAATATAAAGAGCTCATCCCAACATACCCATTCATTTAAATAGGCCAATACATAATTAAATAACCCATTCAAGCATTATTAGGCCCAATGGAAAAGTAAATTCATTCAAAAAAAATTCCATTTCAAGGAAACTCATTATGTTTTCAAGCAAGACAGACCTCAATCATTCCATTTTTTTTAATAAGTCGCAAGTTCACTTACTCATGTAAACCATTACAAGGGTTTCACATGCTCAAAAAATTAAAAGGGGCCTAAAAAACCTCCAAGGAACCATTCCCATAAATCCAAGGTCAATTATCATGTTTAAGACACCCCTTGGTTGTCTCTCTAACATAAAGTAAATAATACATAAACTATACCCACTCTAAAGGGGTGGTGAAGGTTTCAATTAAAATTACCAAGGGCTGATTCGTGGGATTTAATGGAATCTAGCCTCATTTTAAGGAAAAAAATTGAATTTAGGTTCTAGGGAAAATAAACAGCAAACCAACATGACAATATACACAAAAACTACTATAAAAATAGTTAAACCTTGAGGGATAGATCAAATACCACCTTACTTAGGTTATAGGAGCTCTACTAGTCAAGTATTGGCCTTCGGTTTGAGAAGAAATGAAGAAACCAGAAAAAATATCAAAAAAGAGGGTATATTAGTCTTTATCTACAAAAACACATTTGACAATGAATTTAAAAAATAAAGGATGAAGGTAGACTCTTATAATTACCTTGGGGATTTAATCACCCCTGAAGAAACTCAAAATAGAGGAGGAATAAGATAGATCTTGCAAGCATGGAGGAGAAGGATATGGGATCTAAATAGAGGGATACTATAGAAATGAAATGGAATAAATTATAGTGAGACTTAAGGGTTAAAAATATGGGAAAATAATTTTCTACCCCTCTAAAAAAACCTTCCTAGGACCCAACAAATGGTTGGAGGGCTTCCAATAGCTTTTCCATCATACATGAAGCCCACTAGCTAGCTGGTGGCCTATGATTGGCAAGATGGTGGAATTATATCCTTAAGGATACTTTCATTGGCCACCTTTAGAACCCCCCAAATGAGTTCAAGACCCACCAAACCCCCTTGGTTATTTCTTTAAGAAAAAAACAATTGGTTTCAAATAAAACTAAAAAGAGTTTGTACCTCAATGAAGGAGTGCGATTTTATAATCTCCCCACCATAAGATAACTCATCCTAGAGCTACACTTTCAAAATCACATGTCTCCTTAATTAATATCTACAACCATTATGCATGCATGCGTGATTATTTATCCCTTGTTTCCTCATTAAAAAATCCATGTTTCCACAACACACAAACCATAGGATTGGATTTACCTCGAATCATCTTCTTACTATGATAAATCATATGAACCAGATGCTCCACAAATGACGCATCAACCTTGAGATCAATATCCTCATCATAAAGAGCATGAGATGGATTATAAAAGTACCATCATAGTTAAGATATGCGAAAAATGTCATTCATATCACTAAACCACTATAGAAGGTCCAATCAATATGCCAATGGGATGATCCTTTACACAACCACAAATATCCCCACATACCTGGGCACTGATTTTACCTTACTTCGTAAGCAACAATATTCTAACCTAGGTGAAACACACAAAAATACCCAATTTCCTATCACAAACTCAAGAGGAAGGAGATTCTAATCCAAAAAATAATTTCTCATACTTTGCATCATGTCCATTTCCTTTCGAATCAGTAGGATATACTATGTTGTCACATGTATGAGGATTTGTCTAATAATTTATTACAAACCCTTCTCTATCTAGTATAGGGGTGAATGACATAGTATCCTATAAAAATACTTATAAATGTTTCATATTAATGGTATCCTGATATCTATTATTATAGTAAAATTCTACCAAGTCCAAGTGATTCTCCCAAGATCCTCCAAAATCAAGGATACATGCTCTTAGCATGTATTCTAAGATATGTATAGTCCTCTATAACTTCCTGTCATTTTGGGGTGGTATAGGAAGTGCTTAGAAGATCCTATGTATCTAGTGATTTCTATAACCACCACCAAAATCATGATGTGAAATGGGAAGTTTGTTTTGTGACAATGGTATGAGGAACCCCATGTAGCCACATAACCTCACAAACATAAAGTTTCCCCTAGACAATCTACTGAGATGGTCTCTAAAATAGGTAATAAATGAGTGACCTTGGTTCAGTGATCCAAAACTACCCACCCAGTGTCATTTCCATGGGGTGGTCTCAAAAGAAAAGTCATGAAATACATAGAAAAATCACCCCATTTCCACTTTATGATGGGAAATGGCTACAAGAGACTAGTAGTCCACTGATACTCTACCTTTTCCGACTGACAGGTGAAGCTCCTCCTACAATAACTCACTGTCTACATCCTTTTTCCTAGAAACTAGTACTATCATCATATATGTTGACACATTTTTATTATCTCATAATTCACTTTCCACTTAGAAGCATGAGAATCCCTTATTATCTCTTACCACATATCTGTAGGAACCAAGAAACACCTGTGAATGCGAAGGATCTCATCCTCATCAAGAAACTAGTTGGATGTAAGCTCCCCACCATAAATTACATCCCACAAATCCAAGAACTTTAGAGTAGATAACTATATCCACTTAATCTATTTCATAAGTGAAGTATCAATAGATATGGATGTGAGGTATACTTTCCACTAATACTACTACACTCCCAAATACATCTCTATGAAGAGATACATCAACCACCATTAATTATTAGACCCCCAAAAAACATGAGCCCAAGTATTGCTTCTTAAATCATCATAAAATATATTTCCCTTTCCAGAGGTATAATCCAATTCAAAAATAGAAATATTTTAGGTATTTCATCCACCTTCACTGCTGAAGGTTCAATTACCACTGTAAGAATATATATTTCAGGATTTTATGGTTCGTATAAATTATGAACCTAATGTTTCCAACATCTCAGAGTATACACTACTGCTTCTAACTCTAGGTCATGATTCAAATAATTTCATTCACATGGTCTCAACTATCTGGACCCTTAAGACACAATAAGACCTCTCTAAATCAAAATTACACCAATCTCAATCACCGATGCATCATAATATATAGTATAATCCCTATTAGGATTGGGAATGGTTCAGATTAGTGCCATGGTTAGTCTCTTATTCAACTCCTAAAATGTATTGTTGTATGAATCATAAAATAAAAACTTTATCCCCTTCCTGGCCAGGCTCATCAAAGGTACTATTAGGAATGAGAAGTCCTTAATAAACCTCCAACAATATCCATCCAAGCCTAATAAGATGAATATTTCAAACACGTTATTGGTCCACTCCCATGATACCACAACACTAAACTTCTCTAAGTAGAATGACACACTGAACATAGAGGTAATATTCCCCATAAAGTGAACCTAGTCCATCTATAAATGACACTTTGAGATCTTGACTTAAATTCGATGCTCCATCAACATACCTAATTCCACCTTCAAATGTTGAGAGTATTCAACCTATTACCTAGAGTACACAAGGATATCATTAATGAAGATAAACACAAATGAATCCAATAATGGGTGGAAGACCCAGTTTATTAGGTCCATAAACACAACCAACAAGTTCATTTTTATAAACAATATAACTAGGTACTCATACGAACCATATATGCTTTTGAAGCTATATGAGGTATGTCTGATGGTCTCAACCTAAAATAGTGATAACCCAACCTTAGATCAAACTTTTAAAACACCTAATATGTTCTCAATTGGTTAAAAAAATTGTCAATCCTAGGAACCAGGTACTAGTTCTTTACTATCATTTGGTTCATCTTCCTATAATCAACACATAACCACAAGGAACCATTATAATTTTTATAAATAAGGACTGGAGAGCCCCAAGAGGAGGTAATCAGCCTGGTGAACCCCCTAGATTCTATGTTCTTGATCTGAATATTAAGTTCCCACAACTCTTCCAGATTCATCCTATAAGGTGGAATGGAAATAGGCTCCACAATAAGTATAATATCTATAGTGAACTTGATTCCCCTATTGAGTGGTATTACCATGAATTAATCTAAAAACACATCCTGAAACTAATACACCATAGGTGCAAATAAACCCTACCAAATCCATCCTTCATATAACACCATATTGGTGACCCAAGTGGTCACCTCACCCAACTACTGGAAATATGGTCCGGCATGACCTATTTGTATGTACCATTCCTCGACATGTACGTGATGATGAACATCAGGATATGTGAACATTACCTACCTCTAGTGTTAGTTAATACAAGATTGATATGGAACCATCTAGTCCATAATGGGAATTTAATCAAAACCTACCATCTCTAAGTTAAAGATATCCCATAGAAAACAATAACCTCTAATTTTCAAGGCACACTCATGATAGTGATGAATATCCTTTGACCGCATTCCTAATGGAGCGTCGATGGAAATGAATGCATATAGGTACTCTATGGTAAATCCAAAACCTTCTAAAAACTAAGACAATATGAAGTATTGATAATCCACTATTCAAACAAAGCATAGACTAAAGTGGAGGATATTGGGATCATACCTCAAACTAAAGATGACTCAACATCCTACTCCATGGGAATAAACTGTGCTTCATGTAACTATATTATACCATGACCCTAAGATCTATCCTGATTTCCCTATCTAACACCACCCTGTAAGCATTTTTATTCTTGACCTTGTGATCCAAGACCTCTAACTCATCCTGAATATCTTTTATAACTCCAACTATCTACCTATCATGGAATAGAAAAACTAACCCCAGAACCCTTTATAGGTCCAGATCCTCTATCACTCAATGCCTACTACACTATATTATAGAATCACTGAAGGTGACTCATATTTCTTCATGCTTGAAACTCCACTAATTCTTGGTCAAAATGAGGTCAAATATGTCCTCATCTACCATAATTGTGACACTAAGTTGAACTTCCACCCTAGTTTCCCTTACCACTGCTGACCTGATGAGTCCCCTCATAATGATTATTTTAGTTTCTAGATGAATCACTATCTATCGCTAAAGAAGCTGCATAGCCTGGGTCCTTTCCCTCACTTAGGTACTGCTCAGAAATAAGTGCCTGGTTCACCACTATAGAAAAGGTGGTAGTCCAGAAGACATTCACCTGCACATGGATCATGTACCACAACCCACCATCAAACTATGTTATTCAATATTCCTTATCCACTACTATCAATGGGATGAAATTCTACAAGTATGTATGGTGGTCGATATAATACATGATTGATACACTTCCCCATTTCATGTGTAATAACTCCCTATACTTATCATCCCTCAGGGTATCTAAGAAGAAATAGTCAAAGAAAAAGTTCTCAAATTCCTTCCAGGACATGTCCATGTGCTGCTTAGCATGGACTAAGATGTCCCACTATCATCTTTCTAATCCCTACATCATGTAAATTTCAAAATTCACCCTCATATCAAGAGGGGTCTCAAGATTCTCAAAGATAATCCAACCAGACTCAATTCAAAACTAGGTTTCCTGGGGGCCACCCTCCCCTATAAACATCGGTGGATGTTGGAGATAAAAATATCAAGTATGATCTAGCATAGAAGAAATAGTGTGAGGATACAACCTATATTTCTCCTTTATTACTAATAGTATAATTTCTAAAATTATATCATCTACAACTACACCTGACACTATAAGAATACATTGCCTGGAACCCTTGGGGTCATTCTCATCCACAACCTCCTGGTGCTCAACCGGTGACCGATGAGGAGTAATTATGATAAAATTCCCAAAAAACATCGCAGATCAATATATTACAATAGTTCTTGATGTTATATATTAGGGAAATTAGAAACATGCACAACAACCTATGACTCTCTACACCACACATCACCAAACACCTATAACCTGGACTTTTTCCCAGCCCTATCTACTCATACTAAGGTCTAGTCATAAGGATTACGGTCCATGTCTCTCATCCATTTATATATTTTACAATTTTCAATATTACTTTAATATTTTTATAAGTTCCTCAACCAATACATAGTTATAAGGAGTATTGACTACAAGTTATAAAGGAAAACACATTATAAGTTGTGATTAGTACACTATTTAAATACCACTAATCAATTATTTAAATAATTTAAGTACTCAAAGTAAATTTTTTACCTATTTAAAGGATAAACTAAATAAAATGGCAGCATGAATTTATATGAAACCCCTTATAAATTGATTGAAACACTTTAAGTAACAGACCACATTACCATCACAATATAAATAATGTTAAGGAAGCATACTAATATCATGAATCACTACATGCCTGGATGATTCATGAACACATGAATTTTTCCATATTGGTCCAAGAGTTAAAAACCCATAAACCAATATCATCAAACTCAAGTGTACCACTAGAGATGGAAATCATTCAACTATAAAAGCACAAAGTAAGAAAACTAATCCCACCCCTTGGAAACTTGGCTTTTCCACCACATATGGGTTAACTACTCCCAAACCTAAGATAATTAACAAGCCCTGACACATCCTATTATCCTATATATCAATCAAAAATATTAAATTAAATAAAACTAATAATTTCACTTTATAACACCCTGCTAAAAAATCCACTGAATTAGTGCTCTGAGTCGGCACACCACATGGACTCAAGTGTGCCTCCTCATATTATAGAGGATACTAAATAGCAGATAGGACCCATGAAGTTACCATAGAGATACTATTTCTTCATGATCAAAGTTTATGACATGAAAGAAAAATAAAGGAGAGAAAATATAGCCACACATAAGTACATAAAGCAATGTATAAACATGTAACCGGTAAATAGATAACCCATGCTATAATAAAATGCTTAGTATAACCATAGGTGAGTAATAGATGTCAGAGTCATATATACAAGTCCCAAAATAACAAAAAGAACAAAAGGTAACGAAATATTCCAAACATCCCAAAGGTCTAAATGCCAGCTCAGTCCCTGTCTCTAAGCTCTACCTCAACCCAAATCAAGCATTTACCATAGGGTTATTTCCATTATTCAACCCAATATCCACAAATTATTCTTGGGTACTAATCGATGACCCAAGAAGGGTGTGAGTATGAATCAGTAGTCCACCACCAATTGTGTTTAAAATAATATCTGGTTGATCCAATATAGTGCATGTAGATTCATGTCATAAATTAGGCAGATAAAAAATTAATAAATAAAGTAAAATAACCTTGATCCATGGGATCTATGATGACACTCAAATCTAACTTACCTGCTTTAGCTAGTGCCAGATGTCTCTGATCACGTCTCAATGACCATACTAACCATAGCCACCACATAGAATCCATGCACTTATCCTAACATTCCAAACATCATATATCATGTAAAATCCAATTACTCATCCCATAATTCCCAATTATCTAATATCATATGGAATCCATGGAGATCATCCTAGAATTCCAAACTCATGTAACAAATGGGATCTCAGGAGATCATCCTGGAATTCCTAATTATGTAGCATCATATATCATATAGAATCCAAGGATCTCATCACAACATTACCATTCAATTAGCATTGCAAGTTTTATGAAATCCAAGGCACATATCCTAAAATTCTCATTCAATTAGCACCATATGTCATATGGTATACAAGGATATCATTCCAACATTCCAATTCATTACAATAGGCCAATACATAATCATATAATTCATTCAATCATTATTAGGACCATGGAAAAAGTCAAGTCATTCCAAAAATTTTCCATTTCAAGTAAATTGATTAAGTTTTCAAGTAAGATGAACCTAAATAATTCCATTTATTTAATAAGTCACATGTCCAATTACTCATGTGAACCATTACAAGGGTTTATCATGATAAACAATATAAAACGGGGCCCAACATGCCTCCTAGGCACCATTCACATACACCCAAGGTCAATTATCAAGTTTAAGACACCCCTTGAATGTTTCCTTAGCATAAAGAAAACTATATATAAACTACGCTCATCCAAAAGGGGTGGAAAAGGTTCCAATTAAAATTACCAAGGGTCAGTTCATGGTATTTAAGGGAATATTGACTCATTTTTAGGAACCAATTAATTGAATTTAGTTTATAGGTAAAATGAATGACAAAATAACATGAAGAAATAAATAAACACATTATAAAAATGGTGAAAAATTTAGGGATATCTCAAATACCACCTAATTTAGGTTATAAGAGCTCCACTAGTTGAGTATTTTCCTTTAGTTTGAGTGAAAACAAAAGAAACAGAGAAACCAGAAAAAAGCCATGAAAATAGGGTATATTATCTTTAAGCGATGAGAACACATATGAAAACATATTAAAATAATAAATGAGGATGGTTAATTTTTAGACTTACCTTGGGGTTTCAATTGCCTCATATGAAATTAAAAATATAGGAGGAACAAGTGAAATATTCCAAGCTTGAAGGAGAGAGATATGGGATCTCAACAGAGGGATGATATAGAAATTAATAGGAAAAAATTTGAGTAAGCCTTAAGGGTTAAAAATAAGGGAATTTTTTTATGTCCCTTTAAAAAAACCTTCCTAGGACCCACTAGAAGGCCAGTGGCATTAAAACCTTAAGGTTTCATGCCCCGACCTCCTCTTGAACCCTATAAATACCTTCTAGATCTCCTTAACCCCCTTTTCTATTTCTTTAAGTATAAAACATAAGGGTTTAAACCAAAAATAAAATTATTTTTACCACAATTAAGGGGTGGGGTCTTACACTCATCCATATTAAAGTGAGATCCTCCATACCACCCCCATTTAACCTAATGAGCCCCCTACAATTAAATGAGATTCCTAAACTATACCTAAACCTGTAAATAATCTATTTCACACATACAAAACATTTCATCAACAATAAACTATATATTTTAAAAAAAAATACACACCCTGAAAAATCAACTAATTAATAGTCACTGATTTTTCAAATTTCACATTTTTTTAAAACAATTAGGCACTCAAAAAAACCACATTTCATTTCCTTGAAGTTCACACACACAAAAAACACTTATCATAATGAAAAATGATTCATTTATAAACCATTTTAAATCTATTAAAAAGTTTTATTTAGAAAAAAACATGAAATCTATCCAAATGTATCAAATAATAGAGAGAATGAGAATCCACCTACCTCATATCATTTACATCATTTCGTTCCCATGCATCCAAAACATCATAAACCTTATTTGACAACATATGATAAAGGCCTAAATTCCATAAATGAAATATCTAGATAAATTAATCAAATCCAAAAAATAGATACACACTTACTAGTTGGTGTGAAAACACTAATAAATGATCTAATGACATGAATAATTCTCATATAAGACTCATATAACATTCATTTTAAAAATAATTATAAATCAAGTGGGTTTCACCATGCCTCTATGAAACCCTATAAATAAATACTTATAATTAGTCACTAAAAATAAGGGATGATCAAGAATAAGAATAAAGAAGTGAGGAGTGTATAACATCAGATATTTGGGTCTTGTAGAGGAAGTAATTATCCTAAAATAACCAAATAGTCTAAAAAATAGGGAATTTTTAAATTAGGATCGAAATCGAGGAGAAATGGGAAAGATTAGTTTAAAATTCACATTTTGAGTATATTTTTAAAAAATGAATGGTTCAAATTTATGGAATCCCAAACTGTGCATTTGAACCTATATTTTCACCACCACAAAACCAAATTGAATGATGGAAATTTATGGTCTCCAAGACGGCATGGTTGAACCTGGGTTTTCCACTATTTCCCATTTAACCTTGAGTCCCCTCTAAAATTCACCAAACACATCCCAAATTTTCAAAATCTCATTATTAGGATCTATAAGGCCTTACCAACTTCAATTATATTTTGATAATTATATCATCTAATTCTACCATGTTTTCTATTTTAACCATCTTTCACACTTGATATATCCTCCAAAATTTACTAAATCCCACTACCTTTCCTCTAACTTCTAATATAGCATGAGTGAAAAAAATCGATCATTTCACTAGGAATTGGTGGAGAACATAATAAAAAAATAAAAATTCTCAAAATATGTCAAAGATGAAATTTAATAATATTTAATTATGTATTTATAAAAATTGTATCATGGATATTTATAACTTATCCCATGATTAATAAAAGAAAAAGTGCATTAAATCATAGTTAAAGGAGAGTAAAGATTAGGAAAATTAAATGGAATAAAAACTTAGTTGAATAGTAATATTAAAATAGAAATTCAAAAAAATTAAATAAAAGGTAAATGGAAAATTTAAATGGAAAGTTAATGGAGTTGAATGAAAGAAAAATGAAGAAAAATAAATAAATAAAATTAAAACTAAAATGAAACTAAATCATCTAATTTTTCTTAAAAATGACTCACCCTTGATTTTTTTTGGATAAATATTTTCATTTTTTTAGTATAAAAAGTGTGGTGACACATGCTTTATGAAAGAGGAAACCTTGATGGAAATTCCTTAGGTGTGCTGATGAGTAACCACCAATCCTTCTTTCCTGGTGATTATTTCAATACTCTTCTAGAATATATTGATTTCAATAAAGGTAAAAGTTCAAGTCAAAGTTAATTCTTTCATAAAACACCGTAAATTGGTTCATACTTTCATGGTTCCCCATCTAAAAGTTTTTTAGGTTTTTTAACCGCCATTTTCTCTTTAGGAAACCATCACATTCTAACTTTGGGTTTGATTCTGTCTTAATATCAAGGAATAGAATATGAAGCACATGAGTCGCATACCGATTGGTGAGGACTCTCCAAGTGCATCCACATAACCTAAGTTCGATTTTGTGTAGAGGTATAATTATGGGCACTATAGTAGTACTGTAGTATGTACTGTAGCAGGCACTATTCTGTACTGTAGCACCCAGAACTATTCACCTTCAAGCCATTGGTTTGGTCCTAGAGTCCTTAAGGCCTTCTGGACACCCAAGCCTTTGAGTCAATAAGGATTTCAAGCCACCTTAAGGCCTTTAAGCTACCTCAAGTCCTTTGGGCCACCTAATGTGCAGATTCTACCAGATAGATTCCACAAGGTATAAGCCCCAAAAAAGGATTTTGAGCTAGGAGCATTCACCAGAGCAGAGATAACAGATTTAGAAGAATAAGATGGTATATAATTTTCCATAAGTACTGAGACTATGCAACTTTTCATAGGACAACTAATTGTACAACCATGAAAATGTGGAGATCCGATCATGATGCATATGCTAGGGAGGGGCAATTTCAAGTAGTCATAGTCTGTAATGAATGAATTACTTTAAGACCTTCAGGTCCTATAATGTCAAGGGTTACCCTTTAACCCTTAAAAGAGGGATTATCAAAAATGAATAAAAAATGAAGGCATTCAGTCCATTCAGGAAGACATTAATATAAATAATAATATGTTTGGAATCATACCAGATTCATATCAAATTTTGTGGAGTTAATGGAATTCATTTAACAATTTATACAGATTGCATGTGAATAAGGTATTTAGTAGGTGGCACATGACCAACATATTAAACTATTTTCATGTGAATAATATATTCCCAAAGGTAATCATGGATAAAAACTCGATCCACATGTATCAAATATGTAATTTTATTAATATTTATCACATAATAATCATTTATGTCTGGGTCTAAATTCACTATCATCTCTATTGAGGAATTGAAAAAAATATATCTATCACAAATTAGGCCAGAAATGTCGTGATGTAGTGCACATGTAGAAAATAATTCCATTTCTATATTGTATTTAACTCTTTCCAATGGTTCATGAATAATAGTTCTATCAAAGGGATTATAGAAATAAACATCACCCTTGACTAATTCGACTATAGGAAGATCAATTTCTATAGACATGGTTTGATTGTTTCAGTAGAGCCCAAGGACCAGTTAGGAAACATCAGGGGGGGGGAGAATCAATGGTGCACTATTTTTATGAATTCCTTTTTATTCAAACTCTTGGATTAGTTAAATTCCCAATCCTATATATTTTTTATTAACTCATCCACATTCAATTATAGTGAAATATAAAGAGAACATGATTATAATAATTTTCAAGGTTTGACATTAAAACCCACTCCTTGTTGTGATTGGTTAGTTGATCCAATCATATATTCTACACACTATGAACAAGTGGTTACACTATGGACTATCACAATCTAATCAACATTGATTCACACTATATTCTAGATTTTGAGTCACACATGAGAGTTTATAGCTTCAAATTTCCCACTAAAATGTTATGATCCACACAAGAAATATCTCTTTTACCTTCAGGCTTATTCTATTACTCTTGGTTTATATCTTCCCTTATAAAAACAATTGATCTACTAGTATTCTCATGTACACCTTCAAGTATTTATGGCCAAGTCTTCTTCATATCATGGTCATCTGTCTTGCTCATATTTCTAGAACTTCTCACAATCTAGTTATTCTTAGCAATTTGAATACTCAATAAAATTGGTTTATTCATCTTTGAATGTATCCTAGATTTTTACTCCTATTTTATTTTATATTGTGAAGTATTGGGATTCTAAATATTTTCCCACACTTAGTATTCATGAGTTTTCTAATTCTTCACAGCACCTGAGTACCTTTCTACACATATATTCACAAAATAATATCATGAATATTATTTTCCAAAATAGAATTTTGGAAACTCTATAAATCTTGGAAGTACTGATATCCTTTCCTTTTAAATCATTCAATGATATTTTTTTATCATCTCTCATTCAAACCTTATTGAAATTATTGGTTACGCTTTCCTTTTAAATCTCTATAAGACTTTGGTTGTTTCCTTCTTCTCAATGATATATAAAATACTACAACTTTAATTTATTATAAAATACATAAAATTAAAATATTTAAAATCTTTATCCATGTATGTTTAAAAATTCACATGTGGAATATTTGTGATGTGGCTTATTAGCCCATGTTTTACAGCTCATCCAATCTTAGCATTATTGTGATATAATCCCTGATTTATTCTTTCAATATAAGATTATATCACAATCCAATTGTGATATTTAATCCATAAGTATTAGTGAACCAACATCATATAATTATTAAAATGAATGATAACTATAGATCCTCTTATGAACAACTCTTACATCACATCCCTACTTTGGTAGTGAACCTTAGATTTCAAACTTACATCAACAATGATCCTTATGTCAACCTCATACTTACATCATATTTATCTTTATATTGAGGATGATACTTATATATCGCCTCATCCTTATATTATCCTCATCATTATATTGGACCCATCCTTATATCATGAATGATCCTTATGTCATGCCTCATCCTTATATTAGACTCATCCTTATATTTATAACAACCTTGAATCTAGTAATTTGAATCCAATAGTTAATTTATTACAATGGTACAATATATCATATATCCCATCGAATAGGATCACATAGTTTAACAATATTAGGAGAATAGATACATAAATAATTCTCACATTACATTTGAAATCATGAAATATAACTTAAAATTCTAATGAGAAATTTATTGTTTATTCTATCATATCCCTATAATCATTCAAAGTTCTCTTCTGGGAACCCTAGGGATATGAAACAAAATAAAAGGTTTATATCTGATTCATAGTAAGGAAAAACATACATAGAAAGTTATCATAGAATAAATAATTCATTAAAAATATAATAAAAAAATGATAATCAAATAATTCCAAATAACTAATCTTATAATATTGAACTATATTCATGAATATATATATATAAAATCTCATGGATAACAATAATTTATTTCATAGTGATGGAATTAATAATTCCATAAATCATAACTAATACACCATACATTCCATCAAGGCCTCATCCAAGACATTAAAAATAATTGGGCAGGCATACACTGAATACCTAAGTTAGTTTTCCTCATGAGACCTATAGATGAATTAAGGGGATATATAATATTAGGCCCCACTCATCACTTAATAAGTAAAATTTATTAACCATGTGAAGGAAATGTATAATGCATAATAAAATGTGGATTCTTAAAAAATACACAATCAACTTTCCTTAGTAATCACTAAACATCCATATTAGAATAATAAATATATAGGATGTCAATAATTCCATTAGTCAATAAATGGAATAACATAATCATAATCCATCCAAAGAAATAAGGCAGATGGTTAAACAATAAATAATCAATATTCATTAGTAATTAATGAACATCTATATTGTAAATAATAAACATAGGGGATTCCATTATACTCTCCAATCATTAAATGGAAAAAAATGATCATAATCCATCCAGATAAAGAATGTGGATGGTAAAAAAAATAAAAAATCAAATTTTCTCAATAATTAATAACATATTTATTATAAATAACCAACATAAGAGATGTTAATACTTTTCCCAGTCAATAAATGGAATAATATAATGATAATCCATCCATAGAAAGAATGTGGATGGTTAAACAATACATAATTAACATTCCATTGTAATCAATGAACATCCTTATTGGAATAATAAACATATGATATTTCAATACTTTCCCCAATTAATAAATGGAATAACCCGATCATAATATATATGGATAAATAAGGTATATTGCTTAACAATATGTAATCAACTTGACTTAGTAATCACTAAACATCTGTATTGGAATAAAAAAAATACTGGATGTTAATACTTTCCCTTATCAATAAATGGAATAACATAATTATAAGACATCCATAGAAAGAAGTTTTATAGTTAAAAAACACATAATAAATGTGCCTTAATAGTCAATGAACATCCATATTGAAAATAATAAACAAACAAGATGTTAATGTTTTTCCCAAACAATAAATAAAATAACATAGTCATAAGAAATACTGATAAAGAAGGTATATGGTTAAATATTACAAAATAAAATTTCCTTAGTAATCAATAAAATTAGTATTGAAAATGAAAAACATATAATATTCCAATACTTTCTATAGTAAATAAATGAGATAACATGTTCATAATCTATCTAGTGAAAGAAGGTGGATGGTTAACAATATATAATCATGGATCAATAGAAAATAGTTATCCATATAGAAATAGTAGATGTAATAATTATAAATATTTCCCCATTAAATGGAATAATGTGTATTACTAGGTGAATATCCAATGATAGTAATTTTTATAATGTAATGGAAAGTACGCTTATCAAAGGAATGATAACAAGGTAATAGTGAGGAGTACTTTCATGGTGTAAGGATATTAATAGACAATGATCCTTCAAAAAAGATTTCATGTGGAGGAAATTTAAATACAGATATAATAAATTATATGTATAATATAATTCAATAATAAGGTATAATTCACCCAAATTATAAGAATAAAGTTCAAGAAGAACAATCATAACTCTATAAATGAAAACTAAGTTAGCAAAACCCTTTCAACATTGGTATCTTTTGAATTTAATGTCTATAAAATATATAACTTGATAGGTATTTTTAAATCCATTTAATTTCATTAAAATTATGATAAAAACATCCATAGGATAGTATATACATCATATAAAATAATACAAGTGGTTAATATGGTATATGTCTCAAAGAAAGAAATGTGAGATGAGAAAAACCCTTAAGAATTTGGTAAAAAGGAATCAAAAGAACATGAAGGTGGGATCTATGAAAATAATTTTAAATACCATTTTATAAACCTTAATAATTATAATATAATCCAATGGGGTGGTAGTTATACAATATAAAATAATAATATGTGCTTAACTTGAAAAAAATTCCCCAATGAACAAAAATTGAGATGAAAACCCTTACCTTAATTATCAACTTCCCCAAAAGAATTTTAATCTCTTATATAATAAAAATAACCATTTTATTAACCTATTTCAGGACCTTATTTTTATACATATCCATTTCTATTATTTTTTTATAATCATTCATTATACATTCATTAGTTAGTCATTACTTGTTTTCATTATCACATATTGTAATTTCGATTGTTTCACACATGTTTCATAATGAAAATATTGAATCCATTATTTGATACTAAATTAATCATTAAAATATTTATAAATATATTAAAATAATTATATTTCAATGATTTATACATCCCCGTTCTCATTTTATGAGAACTAGGGGAATGGTTCAAGAGAATGACATCAATGACAATCTTATTTTGTGAAATCTACAGATAATAATAGATTAATTCATAATGACCGTTAATTTTTGTTTAAAACCATAATAAACATATTAATAATATATATGAATCCTTTATATCACATATATTCATCAAATATGTTTTATAACTATCCATGTAGGTCAGTTATGAAAAGAAAAACATGTCGCTCATGGAGGTGGAAATCTGTATGTATGCATGAACTATGTTTTGTTTCCTATAGAATGGAAGGAAGGTTGGATTTGAATTATATTTTCAAAATATTAATAATACTATAAATACAATATTATTTCATTAAATTACCTTTTTTAATTACTTTTTTAAGGAGGTTAAGGAAAACAATACACGTTGCTTCACGAAGAAGGTATTCCACACATACGCATGAACAACATTTTTGTTTTTCTAAGGAAGTAGAAATTGGTAGAAATATTTATTCAATAAACATAAAAATATCATTATATTAAATAATATTGATTTAATAATTTCATAATAGGTAATGTTGGTTTGTAGGTGAATGACAGAGAAGGAACAATATTTGGGAGTGATTACTAATTATATTGAGAATTTAAACTTTCTCTTGAAGATTTTTTTTGAAATGGAGGTATTAAGGATTTTTCTTGGATAAATGGGATGAAAAAAGTGGTATAATGGTATAATAAAAGTAAAAGTGGTAAAGGTTCAAGAGGAATTTTAAATTGGAGTGCCCTTGAAGAGGTGGTGGAGGTCCCCTTTTATAATCGAGGAGTGTGACATTTTTATAATAATATAAAAGGTAAAATAACTATTCAAAGGTCAAATGGATCCAATAATAGATAATAATGGTGTGTGGTGTGGGTTAATGTCAATAAAGACTCATCCATACATTTTATTACATGTTTTTAATTTTTTTAAGTATTTTACACTTAGATTTTTCACTTTTACCATTTTTGGTTTTTACCATGGTAATTGATTTTTACGTAATTAATTTAATTTCAATTAAAAAAAATAAAATGGGCCTCATTACATAATTTGGAAATAATTATATCTAAGTGTAATAATAATTAATTTTAATATTATCTCACATAATGAGTAAAATCTATTTTTAGAAAAAATGTATTGTTATGCTTAAAAATTATTATTAATATAAGATTATTAATATTGTTGATTTTTAAAACATTAAATGGTTTATTATTAACCAAATAATATTTATGCATCTTTCAAAACAATCCAAAACTAAATTCCACATTTTGGATGCTTTGTTAAAAGAAACATACTAATCATAGTTTTTATTAAATATTCCTCTTTATAAGTCTCAGGTGTTTCTAAAAACCCACCTTTAACAAATTTATTTTCATGATAAAATTTACAAAAAAATGGTTATGATAATATCCAATATAATCAGATCAAATTATCATATGAATATGAAAACTCAATACTAAGATATCTTCTCTAATAACAACTTTATTTAAACCTATGATAGTTAAACTATGATATAATTATATCAACCTATAACTCCCTTAGTTTAACTTAGGTTATCCATGGTCATATTCCTATGAGGTTCTCTAACCCAACTAGTTATATATCACAACATCAAATTCCATTTAAATTCCTCATAAGGGTTTATTAAGAGTACGTGAATAACAAAATCATATCCCTAGAAGTGTCAAACTAGGTTTGCAGTTATGAATCTTTGTAATGCACCAAGGGGATATTGAGTTAATACCCAACCATGATTTTAGAGGTTATTACCCATAGGTGCATCTGTTTCAGATCTTATATCCACTAATTTTTATCTATATAGGGATTTAATTTCTATTAATCCACACAATTTCAAATTTACCAAAATTTTAGGATGATATATTATACTTAGACTTATCCACAGAGTCTATCATAAGGGTTTTTTCTCTTATCTATGGTTTCTTAAATCTAGTTCCCAAGGGTTATACTAAACTTGATTTGATAACAACTATAATAACCTTGAATCTGTTAACCCATAGATAGTGGTTACTTTATTACATTGGTACATGATACAAGATATCACATCAAAGAGGATCACATTGTTTAACAGTCTTGGGAGACTAGATATATATATGATTTTAACATTACATTTAAAATCATGAAATATAATTTAAAATTTCCATGATTACTTTATTATTTCTTCATGTATATCCTTAAAACCATTCAAATTTATCTTCTAGGTACTCCATGGATAAGAAACAAAATAAAGGCATGAGTTGTGATACTTAGTATGGAAAAACATATTGTGAAAGTTATCATTTAATAAATAATTCATGGATAATATGGAAAGAAAAAATGATAATAAAATAATTTCATATAACTAATCAAATGAGATTGAACTATATCTATTAATATAAATATAAACAATCACATGGATAAAAATAAATGATTTTATAGTGAAGGAAAGCATAATTCCAGATATCATAATCTTTATATTAAGGTCTCAGCTAATAAATCATACATACCTTCAAGGCCTCAATTGAGACATAAAAAATAATTGGGTAGGAATACACTGAATACCCATGTTATTTTGTATAATGAGGTCCACTAACCCATCAAGGGAATATTTAATATTAGGCCCTAACCACCACTTAATAAGTCTAATGCATTCACCTTGTGAAGGAAATGAATTTTTAATAATAAAATTGAATTAGTAATCACTAAATATTTGTATTAGAATAATAAAAATATAGGATTTCAATACTTCCCACAATTAATAAATTAAATGATATAATCATAATCTATTCAGAGAAAGAAGGTGGATGATTAAAAAATACAAATAAACTTACCTTAGTAATCAATAAACATCTATATTGGAATAATAAACATATAAGAAATCAATACTTTCCTCATTCAATAAAATGAATAGCATATTCATAATCCATATAAAAAAAATAATGTGGATGGTTAATAAATAAACAATCAATATGTCTTGGTAATCAATGAACACCTGTATTATAAATAATAAACATAAATGATTCAATACTTTCCCTAGTTAATAAATAGAATAACATGATCATAATATATCTAGAGAAAGAAGGTTAATGGTTAAACAATACATAATGAACCTTCCTTAGTAATCAATAACATTCTTATTGAAAATAAAAAAAACATATGGTTTATCAATACTTTCCCCATTCAATAAATAGAGTAGCATAATCATAATCCATCTATAGAAAAGAGGTGGGTAGTTAAAAAAATACATAATAAACATGCCTTAGTAATCAATTAACATCCATATTATAAATAATAAACATACAATATTTCAATACTTTTCCCATTTAATAAATTAAATAACATGGCCATAATCCATCCATAGAAGTAAGGTGGATGGTTAAACAATACATAATAAACTTGCCTTAATAATCACTAAACATGAACACCATAATAATAAATATAAAATATGTAAATACTTTACCAATTAAATAAATGGAATAATATAATCACAATACATCTAGATAAATAAGGTTCATGGTTAAACAAAACATAATCAACGTTCCTTATTAATCAATAAACATTCGTATTAGAAATAATAAACATATAGTATGACAATAATTTCCCAGTAAATAAATGGAATAAAATGATCATAATACATCCAGAGAAAGAAGGTGGATTGTTAAACAATACATAATTATATTTCCTTAGTAATCAATAACATCCATATTGTAAATACCAAACTTATAGGATGTTAATACTTTCCCTCGTCAATAAATGAGATGGCATGATCCTAATTCATCTAGAGAAAGAAGTTGGATGGTTAAATAATACATAATCATAATTAAGTAGTTAGTATTTATATGTATAGAAATATTTTATATATAGGTTATCAAAATTTATCCATTCAATGGAATAATGTGGCTAACTAGGTGAATATATAATAATAGTAATATTCACAATGCAAGTGAAAGTACCCTTATTAAAGGAATGATAATAAGGTAGTAGTGAGGAGTACTTTCATGGTGTAAGGATATAAATAGGAAATGATCCTTTAAAAATTTAATGAGGAAGAAATTTAAATCCATAGAGAAGGAAGTTTATATACACTAAAATTCAAGTATAAGGCACAATGTACCCAACTTATAAGAATAAATTTCAAGAAGAATGATCATAACCCAATGACTAGAAACTGAGTTAGAAAAAACCTTTCTACATTGGTATCTCTTAAATCAAAATCCAATGAAATATATAAATTGAGATATATTTTTAAATTCATTTAATTTAATTAAAATTATGATAAAAACATCCCAGGTCAATATATACCCTATATAAAATATTATAAGTGGTAAATATGACATATATCTCAATGAAAGAAATGTGAGATGAGAAAAACCCTTATAAATTTCGTAAAAAATTAATCAAAAAAATATAATAGAGGGATTATTGAAAATAATTTTAAATCCAATTAAGTAAACCCTAATAATTAAAATATAATCCAATGGGGTAGTATTTATATTATATAAAATAAGAATAGTTTCTTAACTTGAAAACATGCCTATATGAATGGAAATTGAGACGGAAACCCTTACCTTTATTCTTAGATTCCATGAAAGATATTTAATCTACTATATGATAAAAATAACCATATTAATAACCTATTTCACAACCTTATTCATATATATAACCAATTTTATTACTTGTTTATGATAATTCATTATAAATTCTTAGTTAGGTATCTCTTATTTTCATTATCATATGTTATAATTTTGATTGTTTCTCACATGTTTCGTAAAAACAAATTCAAACCCATTATTTGATACTAAATTAATAATTAAATGATTATAAAATATATTGAAATATTTTTTTTCAATTATTTATACATCCTCATGTTTATTTTATGGGAACTATGTGCATGGTTTGAGAGAACAAGATCCATGACGATCTTATTTTGGGTAATCTACCGACAACTAAAAATTACTTCATAATGATCATTAATTTTTGTTTCATACCATCATAACCATATTTTTGTTATATATGAATCCTTTATATCATATATATTTATAAAATATGTCTTATAACCACCTTTTTAAGGAACTTATGAAAAATAGAACATGTCGCTCATGGATGCGGTTGTTGTCATGTACTTATGGATTATGTTTTCGTTTCTCATAGAATATAAGGAAGGTAAGAACTGAATTATAATTTTATAATTTTAATAATGTCATAAATAACATATTAGTTCATTAAATAACCTTTTTTATCATCTATGTAAGGTGGTAAAGGAAAACAAAACATGTTGCGTCATGGAGGCGGTAGTCCACACATACATAAGAACGAATTTTTTTTATAAAGAAGGGAAAAGGGTAGATAATGTTTATTACATAAAAATAACAACAAATAATTATATAATTAATATCTATTTCATCATGTTATAATGGGTAATATAGGTTTTTAGGTGAATTATATAGAAGGAAAAATATTAGAGAGTGATTTGTACTTACGTTGAGAATTCAAACTTTCTCTTGAAGTAATTCTTGGAAATGAAGGACTTAGGGATTTTAATTGGATAAAGGGGATAAAAAATATAGGAGTGGGATATAGAAAAATTAAAAAGTGTATAGTTTCAAGAGTAATTTGAAATTGGATTTCCCTTGAAGGTGTGGTGAAAGCCCCCTTTTATAAATGAGGAGAGTGACATTTTTGTAATAATATAAAAGGTAAAGTCACTATTCAAAGGTAAAATAGATACAATAATGGAAAAAAATATAGTGGGGGAATGGTTAAGTTTGATTAAGACTCAAACATACATTTTTCAAATAGGTTTTTAAGTATTTTACTCTCTTTTTTTCACTTTTACTTCTTTTAGGTTTTACTATGGTAATTTATTTTTACCTAAGTAATATATTCAATGCCAGAAAATAAAATGGGACTTATTATAAAACTTGGACCTAATTATTCCAAATATGAATTAATTTTTTTTTAAATAAAATTTATAAGGGTGATAAAAATTAATTTTAGTATTAGTGTACATAATGCATAAAACCCATTTAAAAAAAGTATTTTATGTTTAAAAATCATGATTAAGATAATATTATCTATGTTTTTGATTTATATGACATTAATCAGTTTATTATTAACCAAATTAGATTTATATATCTTTAAAAAAAATCCAAAACTAAATTTCACATTTTGGATACTTAGTTAAAAGAAGTGGACTGAAAATAGTTTTTATTAAAATAAATATTATATAAGTTTCAAAATGTTAAACATGGGTTTTATAAATTTAAAATATTAGTTTTAAATTAATAATTTTACTCATTAAATAAATATTTTCTTATAATTTTTTTTATATGTTTTATATTCATACTTAGTGTATGATAATGTCATAAAATATATGATATAAGTATAAACTATATTTTCACTATTCACTGAAAAATCAATCTTTCTATAAAAATTACAAAAATTTATCCTAAAATAATTTTGATGTGTTTAATACAAAAGTTATTTAATTTTTAAAAATTAAAATTAAAAAATTTATGAATTTAACTTTTAAATGGAAATATAAAATATAATGAAAAACTATTTTTAATAGGAAAATGACTTTTTAGATATTAACTATTCTTATTCTTATTTCTTATAAATTACTAATTAAATTAATGTTAATATACTATTCATATAAAAAATATATTTTATCATAATTAAACTATAATATATTTAGTTTCTTAAAATAAAAATATATAGCAACTAAAAAAGAAATTTTTAGGAAAATGCATTTTTAATCATAAAATGATCTTAGTAGTTATTTAGCTACACTAATTGAATTTTATCAATGAATTGATATTAAAATGACTCTTTATTTTTATTTTTTACATAGATTTAAAAATTATATTACTTATATTTATAACTTCCAATTCAAGGTATAAATTATAAAATCTCATTTAATACTTATAATATTATATTCATAAAATGTATCACACTTTCATTTTAGTTCGGTGTGGCATGTGAAACAAGATATTCAACATAGTATTTATTTAAAGGATAATTACATATTATAATCTTAGGTTATTAAATATTTTGGATTCATCATATGTTAGAGGTTATCCTTACATCATGCCTCATACTTATGTCGATCTCATCCCTACGTCACACTTATCCTTACGTTGAGATTCATCCTTACATCAGGCTCATCCTTACATACGAGTTAATCCCTATGTCATGCATCATGCTTATCTCTAAGATGATCCTTACATTGGTATCATAATTAATTTAGATGTTATCTTTATATCGAGCTATATCCCTATGTCGACCTAATCCTTATACCATGCTTCATAACCCAAACTTTACAGAACTTTCTCAAACAACCTCGAAACAACTTTAACTCTAGCTGAGGCCTTCTAAATATTTCATAAACACATTAGATAATCACCCAAAGAGTATAAAATAGTGAATAAAGTAGAAAATCATAAACATGGTTCTTAATGTATGGATCCTTCAAACCTTCATCTCTCAATATCTTCTATAAGAAAACTTTACTCTCTTTTATTAAAGATAATCGACGATAGTTCTTTCAGCCATTCACATTAGCCTATAGATTAAAGACCATCACATAAATAATAACATTTAAATTTTATAAATTATCTTGAATATTCTAAATAATATCTTAAAGCTTTAACCTCAAACTCAATTTCCACTTTATATGGAAGTTCCTCCATCATTTCTCAAAAACTTCTCAACACATATTGACATCTCCTCCAACACAAAGGTTACCTTCCTTATTAACAACAAATAAAACTCATCCAATGGGAACAATAATATACCCTTCTGATTTTTTTAATAAATCCATCATATCTCATGTAAATATGTGTATTGTTTCTCTCATTTATCAGAAATGAATAAAAAGGGTAAATGCTTTATCCCCCTTATTGACACCATAAATGAGAGAGAGAAACTTCTCACTTCATATTATTAATATTTATTCAAAATTATCAAACTTATTCTACCTTTTTCAAATATGAATTACAAAATTTTTCCTCATAAGATAAGGGCGATACCATATGATTTTAATTTTCATAGATATTTTTGTTAATTTAATTTAATTTTATATGGTCTAACCCAATGTAGAAGATAATATAGATATAAGTAAGGTTTTCAATACTATCCATAATCAAAATCATCATGTGATACAATTGTCAAATATCATTATAGGGGATTATAAATGATTAATTTATCATGTAAAATATGTTACCTACACACATCTCAATAAAACCATAAAAACAGTTCATGAAAATGTAATAAAACTCCTCTTTTTCTCATGTTTGTCGAGTGGTTCTTTACTATTTCTCATTTGTGTTTTGATAATTATAAAACACCATATTTAGTTTATATGTTTTTACATATTAGTCATGGTTTATTTTTATTAATTATTCATTATTCTAAATATTATAATGTTTTATGTTTGAGTAGGATTTTGTTATGTATTTTTAAGTTTATAAGGTCACTTTATTTTGATTATATCTAGAGCTATAGTGCTTAGAATTTTAAAAATCCTATTTTGTTAGTAAGATAAGAAGATAATAAATATTTAGTATTAATGTATATCTTTGGGTTTTTCTCAAAATATCCTAGTTTTCAATTTTTTTATTTTTTAATATCTTAATAGATTTCAAAGTTAGATCTCTTTTTAATGGAATGTTTTAAACACCCATGGTTCTCTTGAAAGAAAATATATGGTTAGAGACCTTATTTTGATGGTTCCAACTATAGTTATTAGAATACATGTATGTAAAAAAAAATTATAAGTATTTATTATACTTTATGGAAAATTTTAATGCATGGTTATATTTATACAAGTGAAGAATAAGAAAAATAGACACCTGATGATATTCCTACTTTATAATTAGATAATACGACTATAAATGCCTTGCATTGTGCTATAGAACAAAAAGAGTTTAATTATATATCTATTTATAAAACTTCTAATTAAATTTATGAACTCTTAAAATTTATTCATGAAGGAACAAATAAAGTTAAATATACTAGAATTTATATGTATAAAAAATATTTTGAAAGATTTAGCATGCATCCTAATGAATCTATTATCGAAATGTTTATGAAATTTACTGATATATGCAATGGTATAAAGTCTCTTGGTGATAATATTATTGCAAAAAATTATTCAAGAAAATACATTGGGTTTTAGTAAGAAATTTGGAGCCTAAAGTTAAGGTAATCCAAGAAGAGAATGGAATAAAGAACATTTTGGTCAAGGAGTTAATCATATCTTTCATGACCTATGAGATCACAATGAAGTGAAAATCTGATAAGGAATCCAAATAAGTTAAGGAGAAAAAGAAAACATCTTTTAAAGTAATTAATTACTACTCATATGATGATGATGATTAAATGTATCATCTTTCCACGATTATGAACAAATTATTTAAAAGAATGAAATATTACCAACATTCAAAAAAATGAGGATGACCAAAGTGAACAATAATTAATATACCTCGAATGAAAAAATAAGGGACATATAAAGACAAAATTTCCCTTGATCAAAAATATGAACAAGGAGAAGAAGAATAAAAGTAAGAAAGCCTTCAAGGTTACAACTTGGAGTGCAAGTAATGATTTTCTCTTCTCAAGAGAGTTAAGAAAAGAATGAACCAAGTGTATCATGGTTGAAGTTGAGGTTAGTAATGAAGTAAACTCAAACTCCTCATCTTTATCCTCCTCAAATTCATGTTCTTCCTATTCTTCTTCCAACATCTAAGATATAAAGATCTAAAATATGCTCGTGATTAACTTGACAAAGGTTTTTAGAGAAATAACTTCAATGTATAAAGATATTAAAAATAAGTATGATTATTTTCTTAAAAAGGATCAAATCAAAATTGAAAAAGATGGACTATCAAAAAAATTGATTGATTAAATAAATGTACATAAGTTATAATCGACTATTGATGATACCAAATAATCTATTACAAAATTAATCTATGGTGAAAAAACTCTAAATAAAATTTTGGGTTATCAATGACATGTACAAAATAATTTTGGTTTTGGTTTTTAAAATAATTCCAGTTCTTAAAAAAGACATCTTTTGTAAAAGGGTTCTCTTAAGATAAGTTTTGTAATTATTACCATAAAATCAAGCATCTAATTTATGAATGTAATTACAGAAACTCTCAATATTGAAGACTAAAAATTATCTATCTTTAATCACATATCTCATCTCAAAAATCATATTAAAAACAAATTTGGGTACCAAAATACCTCTTAGATAATATATGTGGACCAAAAATAAGGGTACCTAAAGATTAATCTCTTATTTTTGGTCCACATATATTATCTAAGAGGTATTTTGGTACCCAAATTTTTTTTAATATGATTTTTGAGATGAGATATGTGATTAAAGATAGATAATTTTTCCAAAAAGTAACAAGATACATGGATAGTGTATGCTCTCAAAACATGTTTAGTGACCCCATTTAATTTAATAAACTTGAAAAACTCAATAGAGTATATGTGAATTTTAGTGAAAATTTAAGAAGTATAATCATTAGTATTTTTATAATCAGTTTTCTCAATTTGATTCTCATAGAATAATTTTTATTCATTTATGGTTTAAAACATAGTTTTCTAATCATTATTTAAGTGTGTGAAAATGGTTGTAAAGTCTCTTTCATTTTTTTTTGAAAAAATTTTAATCTAAAAAAAAAACTTTTGTTTACCGCTTTTCATTTTAAAAATGTTATTATTATTGGTTTAAATTATTATTTTTATAATTATTTTTCAGGAAAACTAAAATGAATATTCTATAATCATGGATAAAATTATGGAATTATTAAAAATTCAAATTTAAAATTATTGAATTATAAAAATAAGTCTGTAACAATGAGAATTTTTCTATTGTAAATATATGTAGAATGAAGATGGTAACGCAGTGTTGGAAAGTCCAACATGACATTAAGAGTGGACCTCATTGGTCCTTCCTAACTTCCAATGGATCTATTGTCCATTTAACTCCTATAATACCATTAAAGGACATATGGAGGATATAAATAGACCCCAATTTCAGATTATAAATAGACAATAAATGAAAATTAATGAGAATCAATCGACAATAAAGACAATCAAACCTACCCAAGATACTTTCTCTGTGCTTAATTTTTGTATAACATATGTCCCTCAAAATTTCCTCTCAGTTTATCTCCTCTATTATATTATTTATTATTGATAATTGAGAGTGTTATTCATAGGATTTTTTATTTACAAACTATCATTTTTTCTATCCTCTTCCGAGATTTTCATTACCACTAAATTGATGGATTTGAGTTTCTTACTAAAACTTTTTAAAAAGAAAATGTCTCTTATTTGGATTGGGTTTCATGATACAACCATAAAAAATCAAGTGTATTCTTTCTCAAGTGTCTAGGATACCATTAAATCTAAGGGTCTTTATTTTAAGGTTTCTTGACCAATGTTAAAGTCAAGGGATTAATCTAAAACCCCTCAAGATATTAAGGGGAGGAGACATAGGTATTCATCTTGAGTTTTAGCTAAACTCCTTTGTAAAATTGTTTTGACTTTAATTTTTATTTTCCAAAACACTTTTATTATTATTTATATATTTATTATTATTTTATATTATTATTCATTTTATCATTTAATTTTTTTAATTTATTTTTTTTAAAATAAAATTCACCCCTCTTGCCATCTTACTCTGACCAACAATGTTTCCATCAACCAACAACACCCATTTATAAATATGTATGGTAAAATTATAATATAAGGTTATAAGTTTGATTGATATACCTAAATTTAAAGTTTTTAAACCTTTATAGAAATTCCATATTTATATGAAATATTGATTTTGACAGACACTACTTCATGTTTTCTCCCCCTCAAGGGGTGGACTCAATGTTTCTTCCTCATGGTAGTTAGGACCCTTCGTGAAGAGATTATTCTTTTCCTCATAGTGTATATGGTTCTAATACTACTCCTTTAATTCCCTACAAGTTACCTCAAAAAATACAAAGTAATAAGCAGGTACCTCTTGATTCCTTAAAAATAGAAACTAGGTTATAAATTTCCTTTAAACCAAAGTCTTCCATTCCTCATGATACTCTCGTGAGTATATTTATTCATGATTCCATTCCTATTATGAGATACAATAGATTTCATTCTCAATGGATTTATTAAAACTAATTATTTGTGTGAAATAGATTTATATACCTTGGATATCAAGTCCAATTCTTTACCTTGATCTTGCATAGTCTTCTCCATAAACTCTTCTTAGGATGGTAGTATTTTCATGCAATATTTCATGCCATACTCAGTTTTTTCACACCCTTTACACTATCTTAATTGAACTTTTAGATAATAATTTTTTAATTAATTCTCTTGAACTCTAACTTACTCATGTGAAATTTCCTCCTTTCCCTTAGAATTATAAATTATTTGTATACCCCACATTTTTTTATATTTCCAATTAATTCGGAAAAATTGTCAATCATTCTTTCTTAACATGCCTAACTTTTTGGGATGCTCACACTAATTAATTAAATATTTAATCTTGAATCACCTCTCTTTAATTTTATTATAAAATTTATTCCCTTTCACACCATAGGGAAATTATCTAGGTATAATAGTTTTGAAATCCTTAGATTTATGTCTTTCTTTATCACATCTTCCTCACATTTTTTATAGACACCCAAATATATTTTGAGTAGAAAATTTTGATTCATTCTAGAAAACAACTTGATTTTTCTATAAATATATCCTCAAATGATCAAAAAATATTCACCTTTGTTATTTCTTTTTCTTTGGTAATAAAATAAAAAACAAAAAATAATAGCATTTGTGTCAATACCTTCCACAACACTAGAAATACCCTTAAAACATTTATCTTTCATATTATTAATAAATCTATATGAAAAATCACTACTATATTTATATATTTCAATCCTTATTTTTTCAAGGGGAAATAATATTATTGGAATATTTCTCCCGTATTTTTATATGTATGATTTACTCTTATTCATTTTCTTTTTCCAAAGCTCTTCAAATTTGTTTTTGAAACCTAAACTATTAGAGAGATATGATTTTATTTTGAAACATTTTGGGAATATATTTACCTTCATTATTGGAATAATTCTTATCACCAACTTGATAAGTCTCAGTATTAACTTCAAATGACTTTTTGAAGTCATTTTTTTATTTTTTAACTCATTTTGAATCAAAAAATAGATTGATTTTGAATTAGATATTTTTTTCTCTCTTGCATATAATTTTTTTCTCAAGATCAACCATAATCTTCTCCTTATCATCTATCTTTATTTTTTTGATTCTTAATGTCATCAATTTATTCCACTTCCCTTTTTAAATACTCTTATTTCTTAGTTTCTACCTTATTATTATCTTTCTTCAATTTTCTATTTTCTTTCTCGAGCTATCTATTATTCTCAAGACATGCTTCCAACTCACCTTTCAACTACCACTATAGTTCTATCATATATTCCTGATCATCACTTCTAGAGGTGTCAAAAAAAATTTCAATATGAGAAAAGAAATTTAATTCATCATTATATTGGATACTTGATGATGACGAGCCTCCCATCTCCATTTTTCTCATAAAATTACTCTTTTTTTTCTAGTGAACTTATTATTGTTCAAACCATTATTATATTTTTGTGGATTTATTTATTACTCATAAAACTTAGAGTCTCCATACATATTCTTTGCATAGTCATAGGAAAAGTTTTTAATGTCATTACAATTGTAGAATCTTAGTTATTGTTTGTACCTTTCTAATTTCCCTTTATAGTTCTCTTTAAAAGAAGAGTAACAATCTAGTTGAGGTCTTTATCATCTTACTCTTTATTAGAATCACTTTATTCTTTAAATAATTCTTCATATTTGACTTTATATTTTATTAATGCTTCAAAATCTATATCATCTTTGGCTTTCTTATTTAAAGTTAGTGATTTTCTTATCTCATATACTATGAGAATATTATACATATCATCAAATTTTAAATATTCTATGCCTTTTAATGCCGAAACATGGATCAAACCAATTTTTAGAGTCACTCATCAGTTTTTTAATAATGATGGAATCATAAATATTCTCACAAAAAACTCAAATGTTACTCATGATCTCATTGAATATCATGAAATAGTCATCAATTTTCTTATCATCAACTATATTCAAGTCCTCAAATCTACTTCTAAAAACTTATAGTTTGACTTCCTTGAAATTTATATTACCCTCATAGTTTCTTCTAAATTTTTATAATATTTCATTGGTAGTATGGAGACCCATGAATTTTGTATATACCTTATTTGAAAGAGAAGTCAAAATGTAATTTTTTACTTTTTCATCAACCTACATGCTTATCTTATCATCTTGGGCTATAAAAACCCCTTATCTCTTGGAAGAAATCCAATTGTGGAAGAAACTATTACCGCTTGAACAGGTGATGAGATATAGGGAAACATTTTATTCCTCTAGATAGGTGGTTATTTTCATTAAAAGTTGGAACATCCCTATTATTTATAGAATTAATATTATCCACACTTAGAAACTTCTTGTATCTTCAAAGTGAACCTGGTGCTTTGATACCAATTACGAACCCCATGGACTAGTTAGGTACTGATGAGGGGTGAGGGTGGGGTTGGGGGCACATTAGTGGTACACTCTTTATGAATTATTTTTTATTCAACCTCTTAGAATGGTTAGAATCTTGATACTCTATTTATTTATTAACCCAACCTCACCTAATTGTAGCGGAATTTAAAGAGTACAAGATAACAAGAATTCACAAGGTTTGGCATAAAAACCCCCTTATTCTCATGATTGGTTAGTCACCTATAATTGGTTAAACCATAGACCATAACTGTCCAGTCAATACAGTGTCACACTGTGTCTCAGATCCCAAGTCACATTGGAGACTTTGTAGCTTCAAACTACCTATTATAAGGTTATGATTCACAAAACAAAGATATCCTTCTAATCCAGTCTTCTTTTTTGCCTCTTGGTGTAGATATTCCTCTATGAAAAAAATTAACTGGTATGCTTATGTGCACCTTCAAATCTGTATGGATAGATATTCTTTAGAATGTGGTTGTCTAGATTATTCAACTTTTTAGATCTTCACATGACTTGGTTCTTCTCATCCCTTCAAATAATTAGTCACACATGTTACATCCCCCTTGAATGGATCCTAGATTTTAAATCCTCATTCTTTATTCAATACTATAAATTATTAGGTTTATCATAATCCTCTCGTACTCAGTATTCATGAGTCATTTAATTCTCCAAAACACCTAATTTCTTTTTTTGTATAAATATATATACATATATATTCACAAAATAATATCTTGAATATCATTTTTCAAAATGGAATTATAAAAACTCTATAAATCTTGGAAGAAAAAATCTTATCTCCTTTCAAATCAGTCAATGATATTCTCAATTTATCACTAATTCAAACCCCATTTAAATTATTGGTCAATATTTCCTTTTTGATATATAAAAGACTCAAGTTGTTTCCTTCTTCTCAATGTAATGTAAAATATCACAGATTTTTTTTCACAAAATCCATATAACTTGAATCATTAAAATCTTCATCCACATCTGCATGAAATTTCACATGCAGAATCTTTGTAAGGTGGCTTATTAACTCATGTAATGAATCTCATATCATCTTAGAAGCATCGTGTTATGATCCACTATTTCTTATTTCAATATAATCTTGGATCACAATCTAATTGTGATGTCACGACCCGTCCTTGGGGCCCGTGCCATGACTACCCCAAGCCCGCCTTCCATAGGCCAGGGGCTGGCAACTAGCACCAAAGACGTAAATCCCGATAAAAAGGGAAAGCATTGACTTTATAAAGTAAACAAAAACCACAAAGTAAGAAAGATGAAGTAAACACTAAGTAAACTGGGTACAACTGTAAGTGCTGGAAAGTAAATGGGCCAGAATACAAACCTAACTGAAGTAAAGTACAACTGAAAAGAAAGTACAGAAACTGAAAAGTAAAGTAGCAACGCTGAGCCGTCTAATGGAAATCCCACCTAAAGGGTGGGTACAAATAGCCTCCTCATCTTCTCGGGTTCACCCGTCCACTGCGTGTACATCCCACCCAGTGGTCCACCTCTAGGTACCGACTTTCTCCACAAGCCTCAACCACGATCAACGTTGTCCGTCATCTGCATCCAACACAACGTAGTGCGGGCGAAGCCCATGCAGGGGTGAGTATACGATACTCAGTAAGGACCCTGAGACCCCAAAGGTCTCCCAAAATCCACAAAGGATATTCCACAAGGGAATATTATAGCATCCCGCCTTTTTATAACACAAACTTTCATTTCATTTTACAAAACCGAGGATCTTTAAGGTTTAGTGTCTTGGAAACCAGGAACTTAAAACATGAAAACATAAAACATTCTTCTTAAACACTTGAAAGGATTCTTCTCATGTTACTCCTAGGTTAATTACTGCATCTCATAACCTGGGGACATACATCAAAATAAAGGGTGAGCAGAAGGCCCAGTAAGGGAAATAAGAGAAACATTTTACATGTGAACTTGAGATACTTCAATAAGGTCATGAAAAGAACTTTAAGGCGTGAGAAAGAAATAATGTGGAATATCATAATAGAAATAACATTTTTCATAACTTGAAGATGTGGCTACATCATTTAACATATAAAATCATGAACATGTCACCAAGGTCCATCCCCAAGGTGTCATTTGAAAATTACCAAGGTTATTCACCAAGATATCATGAAAATTGTAATCTCTAGTGGTTACATCATTACCCAATGCATTGAAGCGCTATCAGGGCACACCCTTAAATTTGCCTTTATTATCATGTGATCCACATATATCAACATCAAAAATTGCATAAATAACCCATATAGCATAAAATAAATGGGTTTCATTTCATAATCATAACGTTTTAACAACTGCTTTAAAGACATGATCTTAATGTCACTTTAAACCCACAGAAAGGGAAAGCGAGTCTCATGTATGTAAATCCCATAATTTAAAATAGAAAATTTTGATATATATGTGAATACCCTTGTATAAATAATATCTTTGAGTATTCATTTCATAACATAAAATAATTTTGAGAAAAGAGAGAGGCATTTTGAGACGAAAATTCTGCAGCATAACGGCTATGTTATGAGGTTTTAGAAAACATTAAAAAGAGAAGGGACATGGGTCACCAACTCATAAATGATCCATAAAACTGTATAGGGACAGAATATGAAGGATATATGAACATGGTAATGAAATTTGAAAGATTTACCATATGAAATGAAGAACATGAAAGGAAGACAAAAAATAAGATTTCTCTTATGAAAATTCGGCAGCCTAACGACGTCACTTAAACTTCAAAAAAATGAATTGACGAGATCAAATAGGGTCTCTTATCATGTGAACATAAAAGATCAGTATGATAGATATATAGATCATACCCCAACATAATAAAAAGGAACTTGAAAGACTTGACATGAAAGTAGAACTTCAAAACGAGAAGGGTGAAAGAACCACTTAAAAATTCGGCAGCCTAACGACGCCACTTAAAACTTCAAAATACTGAATTGAAGAGATAAAATGGGGTATCTCATCATATGATAATAAAAGATAAGTATGATAGATATAGATATCATACCCCAAAATAATAAAAAGGAACTTGAAAGACTTGACATGAAAGTAGAACTTCAAAACGAGAAGGGTGAAAGAACCATTTAAAAATTCGGCAGCCTAACGGTGCCACTTAAAACTTCAAAATACTGAATTGAAGAGATAAAATGGGGTCTCTCATCATATGATCATAAAATATCAGTATGATATATATAGAGATCATACCCCAACATAATAAAAAGGAACTTGAAAGACTTGACAAGAAAATAGAACTTTAATATGAGAAGGGTGAAAGAATCCGTTACAAAAATTTCGGCAGCCTAACGACGCCACTTAAACTTTCATAAAATGAAATGATGAGAGTAAGAGGGGTATCTCATCATATGAACATAAAAAATAAATTATAATTAATATAAAAGAACATCCTCCAACATAAGAACATGGAGCATAAAAGAAATGACATAAAAGAGATCACTTGAAAAGAAAGAGAGGGGGTCAGATCCCTTACCTTAAAACGTAACTCTTAAAACTCAAAGGTTTGGACCTTGAGGGTTTGGGGACACCTTGGGAGGACTCCTTGGGAGTTAAGGAGACCATAACTTAGTTGAGGATGGTTTTGGAGTCGAATGTATGAGAGGAGGGCTTGGTATTTATAGGGAAAGTGAGGGGACAAGGCATTAATGGCCAAGGGACACCTCAAAAGTGGTTTTCTCAAAACCATGTGCTCTCCCAAGATATTTCCAATTAAGTTAGTCCACATGGGGCCCCCAATACAATAATTCATCACATTTGGTCTACCATCCCTTAAAATATCTCATGACATCATCATGAAACAGTTATGATGTCATTAAACATACCGAAACCCTAAAACTGTATTTTTATTATTCACCGAAAATTTAACTTTCTCAGAAAAATCCCAAAATTTCACCTTAACCAAATATCTATGCTCTAATTAAAAATATGAACTCCATTTTATAAAAATAATTTTCTAAATATTTTTAATTTAATTTTTAAATAAAAACACTATTCACCGAAAATTGATTTTTTCAGAAAAAAAACCCCAAAAATTACCATAACATAATATCAGTGCTCTGAGTTCAAAAATGAAATAAATTTTATAAAAATAATTTTCTAAATATTTTTAATTTAATTTTTAATTAAAAAAACATTATTCCCTCGAAAAAACTAATACTTGAATAATAATTTATGAAATCGTTATTTAACCATTTTATTGAATCACATTACTTAATCAAGGTGCCTAGATTATATTAATACTTTCTTTAAGCGAGATTACTAATCCATTTGGAAACATTACTAATCCTAGTCATTAAATCACTATTCATAATTTACTATTCATCAAAAATTAAGTTGATCTTATTAGACTCTAAATTTCGTACTGAACATAATTGTAGAAGACCATTTTTTGAAAATTATTACACATTTTTATTTATTTATGGTTTACATAAACATTTTTAAAATATCCTTTCTCTAAAATTCATCAAAAATATGCGTACTATATTTATCCGGACATTTGAAAAGTCATAAACTTCATTATAAGAAGAAATAAAAATTTTTATTTAAAAAAAAGGGTTACACAAGGCAGTTACGGTCTCCTTACATAGCCCCTTATCACACCAGCATAGGACCTAAGTGTAAGGTGTGCTAAGGTGAGAGAATATGAGGGAGGCTCGGCCAACATCGCACGAGTAGTAATTTCTATCAGTTTGAACTTCTCGCAAAGGCGATGCCGTTCTAGCTTCACATGATGAAGTTCGGCTTGGGTTTGGTCTAGAGCAAAGTCCAATGGTGCTACCTCCTTCCCAAGTTTTGTTAGATGGGCTTCGATCGGCCCAAGACTACTGGGTGAGGCCATCAAAACTTCATTCTATAATAATTAACCAAGATTACTTGTATTTAGAGACAATAATCAAAACGTTTAGTTCCCAGTGGTCATATTGACTAATGGTCATATAACAGTCAAAACCCAACGGTCTCATTTTAATTATACTCATGTTATCAAATGAAACAATTTTGTTGAGTATCAAAAATAAAATAACACACAAAATTAGGAAACAAGATTTATTCAAAATTTCAGGTCATTACAATCTTCCCCCCTTAAGAAATTGCGTCCTCACAATTTTTAAAATTGGGTTTTGGAATTTCATTGAAAGTCCCACATTGGAAAAGGAGTCAGAAAAATTATTACTTTAAAAGAAAGAAAGGGAAGTACAAAGGTCACTCGAGTTAACCCCCACTAGGATTCCATGTAGGAAAACATGGACATGAAAGAAAAACAAAGGGTCATGTTCTGAGGGAGGGTGATAGAGAACATGATTAGGAGAAATTTAACCATAAGAAAATCCCAAACTTAGGATGTGTGTAAATGGTCTTTGATTACCTAGTAGGAAACGTAAACCAACAACGTTTTTGTTTTACGTTCCTTTTCATAATTTTGAGGAATTCATTTACTACATAGAACAAAAACATAAGAAAATATACCTACATTCAAGTAGAGTTTCATCCTTTAATAAGTTTCTACCCAAAACTAATCTTTTCACCAAACGATGAGCATTCAAAACTACTTGGTCCCATTAAAACACAAGAATCATCTTCTAGAGAATCACATAATCCACAAAAGATTAACCATCTATTTCATCTATCTTTAAACATTATCCCAAAAACAGAAAGGGTAAGGTAAAACAACTCTTCAAAAATAAATAATCCCATAGGAATGGAAACTACTTTTAAATCTTCAAAGTTCCATGGTACTACCCAGAGTTCATCATAGACCATTCCGTAAATAACTGTCCTTAAAAATCCTCAAAATAAACCAAACTAAGATTGAAACCCAAATACAAGAAGGATTTGATAACATAGTCTTCCAAAATAAACTTCACTTTTCATATCCAAACAACATCAACCACTCCTAACATCTTATAAAGAAAGTAGCTAACCTAAACATATTTTACCCAAGATAGGTTAATCATTCCCATAAGTAACCTAAATTACTATAAGTCCACCTTAAATTCATTGATTCTTCAAAGTATAAGTCAACCTTACTCCTCAATGAAAATACCGTAGTAATCTATTTACCTCGATCATATAGGGTCCCCAAAATAGTGAACGTCTTCCAAAATAATAATCATCTTTTAATCCCCTAATCATCTCTGTCATATTAATATGACAATCATCACATTTCCTATCACATTGGTTGTTGGGACATGTTCTTCCATTTCCCGCCATTAACTACGAAAACAAAGTACAATTAGGGGCTTGAATACTTAGCCAATAATCATGAAAAGGAACTTAAAGCATATAAGGATAACCTGTAGAAGAAAAGTATACCCTAACTTGTGATCCCCTAGGTTCCCATCTAGGTTATCCATGATAATATATTCTTATGTGAATATTTATTTTGTTTTATCCTTGTTCCTTTAATAATGGTTCATACTAAGCTTATGAATTTACCAAAGCATATCCCCCGGGACTGTCGTAACCAAGAGTGCAGCAAGGCCCGTTATCGTGTACCAGTTCCCGTTCGAGTATAGCTCAAAGCGGTGTTTTCAGGTTTTACCCCTATGTACATCTGTTCCAGAGCCACCTCTACCTGCTCGTATCCAGACATGGATGTATTTGCTTGGAAACCCCTTACTCAATACTCACCAAAATACCAGGAAGATTTCCTATATTTAAACATTTCTATAGGGTTCTTCCTAGAGTTTTCATATCCTAATTTCCACAAATAACTAAATCATCCTTTGATACCAACTATAGCATCCCTCCTTTTTATAACACAAACTTTCATTTCATTTTACAAAACTAGGGATCTTTAAGGTTTAGTGTCTTGGAAACCAGGAACTTAAAACATGAAAACATGAAAACATTCTTCTTAAACACTTTAAAGGCTTCTCCTCATGTTCATCCTAGGTTCATTACTGCATCTCATAACCTGGGGACATACATCAAAAGAAAGGATGAGCAGAAGTCCTAGTAAGGGAAACAAGAGAAACATTTTACATGTGAACTTGAGATACTTCAATAAGGTCATGAAAAGAACTTTAAGGCGTGAGAAAGAAATCATGTGGCATATCATAATAAAAATAACATTTTTCATAAATTGAAGATGTGGCTACATCATTTAACATATACAATCATGAACATATCAACAAGGTCCATCCCCAAGGTGTCATTTGAAAATTACCAAGGTTATTCACCAAGATATCTTGAAAATTGTAATCTCTAGTGGTTACATCATTACCCAATGCATTGGAGCGCTATCAGGGCGCACCCTTAAATTTTCCTTTATTATCATGTGATCCACATATATCAACATCAAACATTTCATAAATAACCCATATAGCATAAAATAAATGGGTTTCATTTCATAATCATAACATTTTAAAAACTGCTTTAAAGACATGATCTTAATGTCACTTTAAACCCACGGAAAGGGAAAGCGGGTCTCATGTATGTAAATCCCAGAATTTAAAATAGAAAATTTTGATATATATGTGAATACCCTTGTATAAATAATATCTTTGAGTATTCATTTCATAACATAAAATAATTTTGAGAAAAGAGAGAGGCATTTTGAGACGAAAATTCTGCAGCATAACGGCTATGTTATGAGGTTTTAGAAAACATTAAAAAGAGAAGGGACATGGGTCACCCACTCATAAATGATCCATAAAACAGTAGAGGGACAGAATATGAAGGATATATGAACATGGTAATGAAATTTGAAAGATGTACCATATGAAATGAAGAACATGAAAGGAAGACAAAAAATAAGATTTCTCTTATGAAAATTCGGCAGCCTAACGACGTCACTTAAACTTCAAAAAAATTAATTGACGAGATAAAATAGGGTCTCTTATCATGTGAACATAAAAGATAAGTATGATATATATAGAGATCATACCCCAACATAATAAAAAGTAACTTGAAAGACTTGACATGAAAGTAGAACTTCAAAACGAGAAGGGTGAAAGAACCACTTAAAAATTCGGCAGCCTAACGGCACCACTTAAAACTTCAAAATACTGAATTGAAGAGATAAAATGGGGTCTCTCATAATATGATCATAAAAGATCAGTATGATAGATATATAGATCATACCCCAACATAATAAAAAGGAACTTGAAAGACTTGACATGAAAGTAGAACTTCAAAACGAGAAGGGTGAAAGAACCATTTAAAAATTCAGCAGCCTAACAGCGCCACTTAAAACTTCAAAATACTGAATTGAAGAGATAAAATGGGGTCTCTCATCATATTATAATAAAAGATAAGTATGATAGATATAGAGATCATACCCCAACATAATAAAAAGGAACTTGAAAGACTTGACAAGAAAATAGAACTTGAATATGAGAAGGGTGAAAGAATCCGTTACAAAAATTTCGGCAGCCTAACGACGCCACTTAAACTTTCATAAAATGAAATGATGAGAGTAAGAGGGGTATATCATCATATGAACATAAAAAGGACAGTATAATGAATATAAAATAACATCCTCCAACATAAGAACATGGATCATAAAAGAAATGACATAAAAGAGATCACTTGAAAAGAAAGAGAGGGGGTCAGATCCCTTACCTTAAAACGTAACTCTTAAAACTGAAAGGTTTGGACCTTGAGGGCTTGGGGGAACCTTGGGAGGACTCCTTGGGAGGTAAGGAGACCATAAATTCATTTCGGATGGTTTTGGAGTCGAATGGATGAGAGGAGGGCTTGGTATTTATAGGGAAAGTGAGGGGACAAGGCATTAATGGCCAAGGGACACCTCAAAAGTGGTTTTCTCAAAACCATGTGCTCTCCCAAGATATTTCTCATTAAGTTAGGCCACATGGGCCCCCCAATACAATAATTCATCACCTTTGGTCGACCATCCCTTAAAATATCTCATGACATCATCATGACACAGTTATGATGTCATTAAACATACCGAAACCCTAAAACTGTATTTTTATTATTCACCGAAAATTCAACTTTCTCAGAAAAATCCCAAAATTTCACCTTAACCAAATATCGATGCTCTAATTACAAATATGGACTCCATTTTATAAAAATAATTTTCTAAATATTTTTAATTTAATTTTTAAATAAAAACACTATTCATCGAAAATTGAATTTTTCAGAAAAAAACCCCAAAAATTACCATAACATAATATCGGCGCTCTGAGTTCAAAAATGAAATCAATTTTATAGAAATAAGTTTCTAAATATTTTTAATTTAAAAAAAAACACTATTCACTCGAAAAAACTAATACTTGAATAATAATTTATGAAACCGTTATTTAACCATTTTATTGAATCACATTACTTAATCAAGGTGCCTAGATTATATTAATACTTTCTTTAAGCGAGATTACTAATCCATTTGGACACATTACTAATCCTAATCATTAAATCACTATTCATAATTTACTATTCATCAAAAATTAAGTTGATCTTATTAGACTCTAAATTTCGTACTGAACATAATTGTAGAAGACCATTTTTTGAAAATCATTACACATTTTTATTTATTTATGGTTTACATAAATTTTTTAAAATATCCTTTCTCTAAAATTCATCAAAAATATGTTTACTATATTTATCCAGACATTTGAAAAGTCATAAACTTCATCATAAGAAGAAATCAAATTTTTTATTTAAAACAAAGGGTTACACAAGGCAGTTACAGTCTCCTTACATAGCCCCTTATCACACCAGCATAAGACCTAAGTGTAAGGTGTGCTAAGGTGAGAGAATCTGAGGGAGGCTCGGCCAACATCGCACGAGTAGTAATTTCTATCAGTTTGAACTTCTCGCAAAGGCGATTCCGTTCTAGCTTCACACGATGAAGTTCGGATTGGGTTTGATCTAGAGAAAAGTCCAATGGTGCTACCTCCTTCCCAAGTTTTGTTAGATGGGCTTCGATCGGTCCAAGAATACTGGGTGAGGCCATCGAAACTTCATTCTATAATAATTAACCAAGATTACTTGTATTTAGAGACAATAATCAAAATGTTTAGTTCCCATTGGTCATATTGACTAATGGTCATATAACAGTCAAAACCCAACGGTCTCATTTTAATTATACTCATGTTATCAAATGAAACAGTTTTTTTGAGTATCAAAAATAAAATAACACACAAAATTAGGAAACAAGATTTATTCAAAATTTCGGGTCGTTACAAAGATACAATCACGAAGTAACATCCAACACTACTTAGGTATATGCCCATAAATATACCTAAGTCATCAATTCCAGTTCATCTCTAACATCCGAGCCCAAGTTCGATCACGTCCACATAGGATAGTACAACCCAATCCACACAGGAAAGCACAACCCAATCCACATAGGAAAGCAAGCCAATCATATCAGAGATATTTATTGAAAATGAAGACTCAGCTCACACAAGTATACTTCTTTGTAAGATGATAGAGATGATCAGATGTAGCCACTGATTCATCTAATCTGGGACTCACATAGGATACTAGACCAGCTAATCTATCGGACCCACGTAGGATACAAGTACTGTAGTCGTCATCACCGAACCCACAGAGGATTCCAGTACGGCTATCGTCATCGTCGAACCCACAGAGGATTCCGGTACGGTTTTCGTCGTCGTTGAACCCACGGAGGATTCCAGTGTGATAGTCTTCACCGTCGAACCCACTGAGGATTCCAGTACGGTTGTCATCATCGTCGAACCCACTAAGGATTCCAGTACGACAGTCTTCATCGTCGAACCCACTGAGGATTCCAGTACGGTTGTCGTCATCGTCGAACCCATGGAGGATTCCAGTACGGTTGTCGTCGTCGTCGAACCCACGGAGGATTCCAGTGCGATAGTATTCACCATAGAACCCACTGAGGATTCCAGTATGGTTGTCATCATCATCGAACCCACGGAGGATTCCAGTTCGATAGTCTTCACCGTCGAACCCACTGAGGATTCCAGTACGGTTGTCGTCGTCGTCGAACCCACGGAGGATTCCAGTACGATAGTCTTCACCGTCAAACCCAATGAGGATTCTAGTACGGTTTTCATCGTCATCGAACCCATGAAGGATTCCAGTACGATAGTCTTCACCGTCGAACCCACTGAGGATTCCAGTACAGTTGTCGTCGTCGTCGAACCCACAAAGGATTCTAGTACAGTTGTCCTCGTCATCGAACCCACGGAGGATTCCAGTGCGATAGTCTTCACCGTCAAACCCACTGAGGATTCCAGTACTATTTTCATCATCGTCAAACCCACGGAGGATTCCAGTACGATAGTCTTCACCATCGAACCCACTGAGGATTCCAGTATGGTTTTCATCGTCGTCGAACCCACGAAGGATTCCAGTACGATAGTCTTCACCGTCAAACTCATAGCTGCTAGGGAACTCCTCCTCAATCGAGTACAGTGGGCCTGCCACTACAACCAAGTGCTTCCCACTAACCTTGGACTGATGTAGTACTCCACCTGTCGAGTACTGTGGGCCTGGTGCTACAACCAAGCACTTTCCACCATGGGTCGGCCGTTACAACCAAGCTCTCCCCCTTATAGCCTACAAAGGTACTCCTTCTGTTGAGTACCGCAGGTCTGTCACTACAACCAAGTGCTCCTCCGCCGTGGGTCTGCCACTAGAACCAAACGCTCCCCACTGGGCTATCGAAACACTCCGAGTCGATCGGACAACAGTCGTCAAGTCTCAGCCAGCTCTAGGGTTTCCGCACATAGCACGCTCGTTCCGGGAGGGTCCACTCCACTAGTCAAGAGTTCGATACATCAACTGTCACGTAGACCAGAGTTGATGTATCGCAAAGTTCCATCATGTCAATAGGAACACAACACGACAGACAGCGCGTCAATCAGACGCCCGGTCTGAGAGTTATTGGCATTTTCATTCCCAGGGCCCGGTTGGTTTTTAAGTCAAAACCAACCCGACCGTACTCCAACTGCGTCCAAACCTCGAGCGGAGTAACCAAAAGGTTAGTCTCACTAAGAGAAATCCAACAAAGTCGAAGGCACGTCATTCAGACGTCCGGAGCTCAAGTTATAAGTGTTTCCACTCTGAGGGCCCTGTTAGTTTCGTGTTTGAACCAACCCGTCCATAGCCCAAGTTCTCTGAAACCTTAAATGTAATATAATAAAACGACCGTCTCGATCCAAGGATCCCAACGCAACTAACGGTACATCGATCGGAGGTTCGAAGCCCAAGATATTGGCAAATGACTAAAAACAGTCCGAAATGGGGGGTCTGGGGCCGGCCCGGCACGGCCCAACCCCCCTGGGTCGGCCCGAATCGGGCTGACCCGACTCAGATCCGATTCCGGCCCATCAGGGCGCTGCCGGCCTGGCTGGTGTGGCCCGGCCCAGCCGGCGCGGCCGGTCCGACTTAGTGGGTGCCGCGCGCTGAGCGGACGTGGGGGGGTGCGCTGCCCCCCTGCTAGCGAACGCGGTGCTAGTCGCCGCGTCTCCCCTCGATCCCACGTGACCACGGGATCCGGTCATCCTGCCGCCGCCGCCTCCGGGCGGCCGGCCGGTGCCGGCGCCGCCGCGCCGGCGTGGCACGCCGGCAGCGCCTTCCGCGGACCACCGGACACACTCCGGTGGTCCGTTTTTCCCGCCGTCTACGCCTTTGGTTCTCCCGGGACCCATAGATTACTGCGAAGGGTTCAAAATGCCTTTTCGGCCTGCTTCGTCATCGCCCGTCGATCCGCACACCAATAAACAAACTGCGGAGGGTTGTCGGGCCGTGTTTGTTCGGCCCGCACCCTCCGCGTTAGGTGTTTTTCAAATGGAAATCTTTAAAAGACATGCTCTAAACGATAGAATAATTTATTCAAGGTAAAATTATTCAACACCTTGAAATTAAAATACTCATGCTCAAGGGGATAATTCACACATACACTTTATTCGAAAACCCCCTACCTTGATGAAGTCGTCGGATGAGGTTCGTCGCGGAAAAAGATGTCGCGGAAGACGACATTGCGAAAGAGGATCGTCGGCGTCGCGGTACATGACGTCACATCGTTGATCTCCAAGGAACTTGTGTTCTTCGTTTTCTTTCGTCGGAGGCCGATGTTCTTCGTCGTTATTCGCGTTCTTCAATGAGGAAGAATGTTCTTCAAGACTAGAGTAATTTCTCCCCAAATATTCTCGCACAACACAACAACAATAATAAAATAATGCTTTGCCTTATTTTATTACTCATGCCATCCCTTTTTGAAATTCAAAATTAAATCACAATTTAATTAACATGCGTTGACCAATTAAAGAGGCGTTTAATAATCCAATTAAACGCGAGAGTTGACTTGGCATTTAATAAGGGGGTGCGGGTGCGTTACACAAAATTAATGGGGGTTTGCCAACTTAATGAGAGGTTTGAGGAAGTTGAATAGGTGGGGCTCGTGTGGGGCCCACCTCACTAATATCCTATCAAGAGGGGTTAGGATTTAGTGGGTCCCACCTCAACTTCCATACGTAGGTTTAAACTACTGAGAAAATAAAATAAAAATTGTTGAACAAATTTTATTTTATTCATTAGTTAACCCATTTTTTAATAACCACACCTGAGAAAACGCAAATCCAGAAAAGGTGTTCTTAAGCAAATATCAGCGTTGTGGTTTCAACGGTGCCCTCAGATTTCGATTCCGAGCACCGGTTCAAAAGTTAGAAAAACCCGCTCGTTCGTTCACTGAACGTACCCGAGTTAAACTTCGGAAATTGATTCCGGGCACACCGGGCCTCAGAATCAGGTGTCGTCAGAAACTGCGTACTCGTAAAATTAAAAGAAAATTAATAAAAAAATTCCCTTGAAATTTACGGGTCTTTACATTACTCTCACCTCAGGGCTTTACGTCCCCATAAAGCTATAACGCAAACTAGGGAAACAAAGAGATACTGAGCATGCAACTGAGTCTCCCGCTCCCATGTGCTCTCCTGAAGGTTCCTGTGCTTCCACAAAAATCACATTAGAGGAATCGACCGTCCACATAGGACTCGCTCCTGTCGATCCTCAATCTCCACCGAGACCTCCACAAAAGTTGCCCCATTTTCAAAGTCCAGCTCCCCGTGGTCGATGATATGCGTCGGGTCATGCACGTATCTTCTCAACTGAGATACGTGGAAGTCGTCGTGCACCTGGTGCAACTGAGGTGGATGGTTCAAGCGGTAAACCACCTCACCTACCCTGTTGGGGACCTAGAAGGGTCTGATGAAGCCCGAAGATAACTTGATGCCCCGGCCAAAACTCAGTAATCCACATCCTGGTGAGACCCATAGGAAAACGTGGTCGCCATCCTCGAACTCTAGTGGTCTCAACCTTCTATCAGCATAAGTCTTTTATTGTCTCTGAGCTGTCCTCATCCACTCCTTGATGACTTGGACCTTCTCTGGTCCTACAAGAGCTGCTAAGATTTCTTCTTCGCCGATAAGAGAAATCTGGTCTCATCCCCTGGATGAACCAAATTCTTTCCCTAATATAGTCAATACCAATATGGATGATACTAATCCATACCAAGGATGATGTCGTAAGGACATGATGCTACTTCCAAGAGATCCAACCGTTACTCTCGCCTCCAAGGGTTGAGTCACACTGTCGGCATCAGTGCGTGGTCACTGGGTCTCCTCCAGTAGGTATCTCAAAAGTGAGGGTCAAGTCAACGAGTTTCAAAACCAGAATCTCTTAGTAACAACATAAAGAGAGGACATGAAAGTAAACGCCACAAGAAAGGTGTCTTTTATTACTGCAGCTCAAGTACAAAGACACATACAACCACAACAAAAAGAAAGCTAGAAGCACCAATAACAAAGGCCTCCATGCCTGGAACTAGTTTCGCTCCTATCCGCCAGCTTCCGGATCTCCATAGTCAAATGCCTCAGCTGCCTGAAGATGAGCTCTCCCATGTCCACCTGTTCCCTGCGGTCGGGGTGGACCTCCTGGTGATGGTGGCGGCAACACCTCGAAGCATCGTCCACCTCCAGCTGCACAGACAACTCCTCTGCCTCAGTATCCTACTCCTTGAGTTCTGCCCCGATCGAACCTCTGCCTCTGCCTGGGAGGTCCTTCGTTTATCTGCTGGTCATCTGTATGGCGGGTCAGACAGTCATGATCCATGTGACCAACCCCACCGCAGGAGTAATACTGCTCGCTCCTGGTAAGTCGTTATCCACCCCGGGTGCCTCACACACATGATCTTGTGTCATGCAGTTGATCACCTGTAGGTCTGGTCCTCTTGGACCTCTGCGTCATCTATCTACTGCCCGCTGCAGAAGACTTGGCCACATGCCGGCTAGTGGTGGGTCCTACTGTTGGAGACTGATCAGCAAGGAAACTCTCCACTAAGAGGGATCGTTCCAACACCCCTGTCTGCGTCGGGATGTTGCGAGGAACAACTGAGGCTCTAATCTCTCGCCTGTGACCCTGCTCGAAGGTTCGGGCCCTGAAAAACGGGTCCCGTACCATGTCCATCGAATAGAACGAGAGATCGGTAAACCTCGCCGAGTACTGGGCCACGGTCATGCTGCCCTGCCACAACGGTAGTAACTCCTGAATGCGTATCGCACAAAGGGTGGATGGGACGAACTCCGAGCGAAAGAGGCTCTCAAAGTCCGTCCAAAGGAGTGATGCCTCATTGTGCATCTGGAGCATCAGGCTCTACCATCTGCCTACTTTCGCGTGCAGGAGGCTCGCTGCAAGGATCACCATGAGGTCAGCTAGTGTCCCCACTAACCTGAAAACTCATACAACCGCCTCCAGCCAATCCTCGGCTACCTAAGGGTCCATATCCCCGCAGAACCTGGGCAGTCTCTGATGCTATAACTCGTGCAGTGCGCTAAGGCGACGTTCACTCTCTGCAGCTGGGGCTGGTGGCATCGGTGGCTCGGCGGGTAGAGGTACCACTAGTGCCTCCGCTGAAAAAGGGCCCTACACCGAGGCCTTGTCACTCGGTGGGCTGTCGTCTCACACAAAGCTCTGAACCCTAGCTGACAGCCATCGTGGGGCCATCCTGAAAAGATACAGGTGCGCCATGGTCAAAATAGTATACCTGGTGAGCTGACAAAAATTAATCATAAAGAAAAATTTTGAAACACACATGCAATCAATATTTTTGTACATTGAGTTGGAAATCAGAAGTCAGGGTCCTGGTGTACAGATACGTCTACCGCCGCACCAACACTGGACTCCCTGGACTGATAACCACAATTAATACCCTTAACACTATTGCTTCACATAGAATAAAGATCAGAGTCCTGAGTTATGCGGTAGAACTGAACTCCTCTAATACCAATTTTTCACGACCCGTCCTCGGGGCCCGTTTTCTGACTACCCCAAGACCACCTTCCATAGGCCAGGGTCTGGCGACTAGCACCAAATGCGTAAATCACATTAAAAAGGGAAGGAATTTCCTTTATAAAGTAAACAAACACCACAGAGTAAGCAAGATGAAGTAAACACTAAGTAAACTGGGTACAACTGTAACTGCTGAAAAGTAAATTGGATAGAATACAAACCCAACTGAAGTAAAGTACAAATGAAAAGAAAGTACAACAACTGAAAAGTAAAGTAGGAACGCCGAGCAGTCCACTGGAAATCCCACCTGAAGGGTGGGTACAGATAGCCTCCTCAACTCCTCGGGTCTAGCCGTCCGCTCCGTGTACGTCCTACCCAGTGGTCCACCTCCAGGTACCGACTTGCTCTACAAGCATCAACCACGATCAGCGCTGTCTATTGTCTGCATCCAACACAATGTAGTATAGGAGAATCCCCTGTAGGGGTGAGTATACGATACTCAGTAGGGACCCCGAGACCCCCGAAGGTCTCCCAAAATCCACAAAGGATATTCCACAAGGGAATATACAATCATGAAGTAACATCGAACACTACTTAGGTATATGCCCAAACATATACCTAAGTCATCAATTCCAGTTTAGCTCCAACATCCAAGCCCAAGTTTGATCACGTTCACATAGGATAGTAAAACCCAATTCACACAGGAAAGCACAACCCAATCCATATAGGAAAGCAAGTCAATAATATCAGAGATATTGATTGAAAATCAAGACTCAACTCACACAGGTATACTTCTTCGTAAGATGATAGAGATGACCAGATGTAGCCACTGATTCATCTAAGATGGAACCCACGTAGGATACTAGACCAACTAAGCTATCGGACCCATGTAAGATACAAGTATTGTAGTCATCACCGCCAAACCCACGGAGGATTCCAGTACGGTTGTCGTCGTCGTCGAACCCACGGAGGATTCCAATACGGTTGTCGTCGTCGTCGAACCCATGGAAGATTCCAGTGCGATAGTCTTCACCGTCGAACCCACTGAGGATTCCAGTATAGTTGTCATCATCGTCGAACCCATGGAGGATTCCTGTACGATAGTCTTCACCGTCGAACCCACTGAGGATTCCAGTACGGTTGTCGTCGTCATCAAACCCACAGAGGATTCCAGTACTGTTTTCATCGTCGTCGAACCCACGGAGGATTCCAGTGAGATAGTCTTCACCGTCGAACCCACTGAGGATTCCAGTATAGTTGTCATCGTCGTCGAACCCACGGAGGATTCCAGTACGATAGTCTTCACTGTCAAACCCACTGAGGATTCCAATACAGTTGTCATCGTCGTCGAACCCACAGAGGATTTCAGTACGATAGTCTTTACCGTCGAACCCACTGAGGATTCCAGTACAGTTGTCATTTTCGTCAAACCCACAGAGGATTCCAGTACGATAGTCTTCACCGTCGAACCCACTGAGGATTCCAGTACGATTGTCATCATCGTCAAACCCACAGAGGATTTCAGTACGGTTGTCATCGTCGTCGAACCCACAGAGGATTCTAGTGTGATAGTCTTCACCGTCGAACCCATTGAGGATTCCAGTGCGGTTGTCATTGTCGTCGAACCCATGGAGGATTCCAGTACGATAGTCTTCACCGTTGAACCCACTGAGGATTCTAGTACGGTTGTTGTCGTCGTCGAACCCACAGAGGATTCCAGTACGATAGTCTTCACCGTCGAACCCATAGCTGCTGGGGAACTCCTCCTCAATCGAGTACAGTGGGCCTGCCGCTACAACCAAGCGCTTCCCACTAACCTTGGACTGCTGTAGTACTCCACCAGTCGAGTACTGTGGGCCTGCTGCTACAACCAAGCGCTTCCCACCATGGGTCTGCCGCTACAACCAAGAACTCCCCCTCATAGCCTACAGAGGTACTCCTTCTATTGAGTACCGCGGGTCTGCCATTACAACCAAGCGCTACTCCACCGTGGGTTTGCCGCTACAACCAAGCGCTCCCCACTGGGCTATCGAAACACTCCGAGTCAACCGGACATCAGTCGTCAAGTCTCAGCTAGCTCTAGGGTTTCCGCACATAGCACGCTCGTTCCGGGAGGGTCCGCTCCACGATCCAAGAGGACGATACATCAACTGTCACATAGACCAGAGTTGATATATCGCAAAGTTCTGTCATGTCAATAGGAACACAACGCGATATACGGCGCGTCAATCGGACGTCTGGTCTGAGAGTTATTGGCATTTTCATTCCCAGGGTCCGGTTGGCTTTTAAGTCAAAACCAAAATGAATGTACTCCAAATGCATCCAAACCTCGAGCGGAGTAAGCCAAAAGGTCTGTCTCACTAAGAGGAATCTAACAAAGTCGACGACACGTCATTCGGACGTCCAGAGCACAAGTTATAAGCGTTTCCGCTCCGAGGTTCTGGTTGGTTTCGTGTTCGAACCAACCTGGCCGTACCCCAATTTCTATGAAACCTTGAGTGTAATATACCAAAACGACCATCTCGATCCAAATATCCCAACTCAACTGACGGTGCATCGATCGGAGGTCTGAAACCCAAGATATGGGAAAATGACTGAAAACAGTCCGAAATGGGGGGTCTGGGCCCGACCCGACCCGACCCAACCCCCTGGGTCAGCCCGAACCGGGCCGACCCGACCCGGGTCCGGGTCCAGCCCATAAGGGCGCGGTGCGGCGCGGCCGGTCCAGCTCAGCGGGTACCGCGTGCTGAGCGGACGCGGGGGGGGGGGGGGGTGCGCTGCCCCCTGCTAGCGGACGCGGCGCTGGTCGCCGTGTCTCCCCTGGATCTCGCCGCCGCTGGCGGGCCGGGGCGCCGCCCCCTCCGGGCAGCCGGCCATTTCCGGCAGCCGCCTTCATCCGCTGGCGCCTCCGCACCGGCAGCACCTTCCGCGGACCATCGGACGCGCTCCGGTGGTCCGTTTTTCCCGCCGTCTGTGCCTACGACTCTCTCGGGACCCGTAGATTACTGCGAAGGGTTCAAAACGCCTTTGAGGCCCGCTTCTTCATCGCCCGTCAATCTGCAAACCAATAAACAAACTGCGGAGGGTTGTCGGGCCATGTTTGTTCGGCCCGCACCCTCCGCGTTAGGTGTTTTTCAAATGTCAATCTTTAAAAGACATGCTCTAAATGAGGGAATAATTTATTCAAGGTAAAATTATTGAACACCCTGAAATTAAAATACTCATGCACGAGGGGATAATTCACACATACACTTTATTCGAAACCCCCCTACCTCGATGAAGTCGTTGGACAAAGTTCGTCGCAGAAAAAGACGTCGCAGAAGACGACGTCGCGGAAGAGGATCGTCAGCGTCGCGGTACACGACATCGCGTCATCGATCTCCAAGGAACTTGCGTTCTTCGTCATCTTTCGTCGGAGGCTGGCGTTCTTCGTCATTCTTCACGTTCTTCAATGTGGAAGAACGTTCTTCAAGACTAGAGTAAATTCTCCCCAAATCTTCTCACACAACACAACAACAATAATAAAATAAGGCTTTGCCTTATTTTATTACTCATGCCATCCCTTTTTGAAATTCAAAATTAAATAACAATTTAATTAATGTGCGTCGAAAAATTAAAGAGGCGTTTAATAATCCAATTAAATGCGAGAGTTGACTTAACATTTAATAAGGGGGGTGCGGGTGTGTTACACAAAATTAATGGGGGTTTGCCAACTTAATGGGAGGTTTGAGGAAGTTGAATATGTGGGGCTCGTGTGGGTCCCAACTCACTAATATCCTATCAAGAGGGGTTAGGATTTAGTGGGTCCCACCTCAACTTCCATACATAGGTTTAAACTACTTAGAAAATAGAATAAAAATTGTTGAATAAATTTTATTTTATTCATTAGTTAACCCATTTTTTAATAACCACACCCGAGCAAACACAACTCCAGAAAAGGAATTCTTAAGGAAATATCGGCATTGCGGTTTCAACGGTGCCCTCTGATTTCGATTCGGAGCACCGGTTCAAAAGTTAGAAAAAACCCGCTCGTTCGTTCACTGAACGTACCCAAGCTAAACTTTAGAAATTGATTCCGGGCACACCGGGCCTCAGAATCAGGTGCCGCCAGAAACTGCGTACTCGTAAAATTACAAAGAAAATTAAGAAAAAAAATTTCCCTTGAAATTTATGGTTCTTTACATGTGATATTTAATCCATGAGTATTATCACCCAAACCTCATATGATTATTAACATGAATTCTGACTATAGATCTACTTATGTGGAACTCTTAAATCACATCCCTACACTGTTAGTGATCCTTACATCACAACCTTATGTTGTATTTATACTCACTTTAGACTCATCCTTACATTAAGGATAACAATTATGTCATTTCTTATCCTTATACCTACCTTATCCTTACACCGACTTTATCCTTATGCCATAATTATCCTTATATCATGAATGATCCTTACACTATGAATCATCCTTACAATGACCTCATCCTTATACCAAGAATTATCCTTAAATTGGATTCATCCATACATTGTGGATGATCCTTATTTTATGCCTCATCATTATTCCAAACTCATCCTTACATCACACTAATACTTATGGCGAGCTTCATCATTGTATAGGGCTCATCCTTATGTTGGGGATGATAATTATGTAATGACTTATCCTTACATTAAGGATGGTCTTTACATTGATCTTATATTTAAGTTAGAAATGATCTGTATATCAAGATTTATCCCTACATTGAACTAATCCTTAAGTCACTATTCATAACCTGAAATTTCCAAAACATTCCCAAATAACCTCAAAAATACTTCAACGTTGTCTAAGGAATTCTCAATAATTCATAAACGCCTTAGATCATAATCTAAAGAGCCTCAAATATTTAATAAATTAGCAACTCAAAAACATAGTTATTAATGAATGACTCCTTTAAACCTTTAGATATCAATATGTTCCATAATTTGAATTACTTACCTTTTATTAAATACCCTCTAAGATAGTGATTTTAGTTACCAGAATTAGTATATATCTTGAAGATGAACAAATCAATCATTAAATTTACATTTTCTATATTGTCTTGAATATTCTAAGTAAGGTATTTAAGAAGTAGTATAAAAAATCCATTTCCACTTAATATGTCAGTACCTCTATTATTTCTACAAAGCTTCTCAACAAATATTGACATCTACTTAAACACAATGGTTACCTTCCTTATTAAAATAAAAATAAAACCCATACAATGGGAATTATAGTGTCATATCTTAAAGGTTCTTCTAGAACCATTTCAAGTTGAGTAAGAATAGCGATGATGCCCCAAACATGGCCTATATACATGAATAATGATTGCAGATGGGTTTTTAATCTATTTTGTTGTTGTCAATAGTGGGTGTAGTGTGATATTAACTTCCCAAATAAATAAATATTAATTTGTTATATGTTTATTTTGTATAATCCACCTTAAAAGTGACATTACCTAATTCACTAAGACCCCACTTGGGCTGGCAGTAAGCCGAGAGTGTCACCCCAAGCTTGACTCCAATAGGTCGGGGGATAAAGAATATCACTAATGAGGCTTAACATACATGGAATACATTAAAATATAACAAAATATAACATAAATTCATCTCTAATACACAATAAAATCGAATTACACTAGTAGATAAATATAACTGAACTATATATAATGTGATCATGGGACATCAATGTTAGACACAACACAATAAAAGTAAAAGCTAGAAAGGGAAATAAATATATAGATAACCATAACCACTAGGTATTTATGGATCCAAGTACAAGATGAAACCTCCCATCTAAATGGTCACTTGGATTAGAATCCATGTACAAATGTATCCACAATGAACTATTATCATCTACTATACAACAGTTCCTCTAACTTGACTAGGGTAAAGGCTCATAATTATATAGGTTACAAAACTCAAGGGAAATTTTATTTTTTGGTATCAGGTGTTTATAAGGGGATTAAATTTAATTTCCATTAATAGAATATCCCAAAATATTTTTTTAATCGTTCCATTGATCTTAGAATGGGGTGTTTACCCTTGGTCTGTAATTTGGTGTGATTTCGAGTTGATTTTATTTTTTTAGAATATTCTAATATTTATTAAATAAATATTAATTATTCCACATGTGCATAGGTTGATATACTTTATGATTCTGTATTTGATTCCAAAATGGGTGGTTTTACTTAGGAATGGTATAATTTTTTTTGGGTTTTGGGATCTTGGCCTAGGTCTTGAATGAGTATTTAATTTAATTTAATTTGAATTTTATTTCTCACTCCCCTATTCCTTCCCTTACATGATAATATGGATGGGGATATCCCTTATCTCATTAATGAACCAAGAGGAGGGAGATGTAGGGATGCCGATCTTTATCTGAGGTGTCGATCAGAACTAGATTAGGATGTAGTGTCCATGGAGCGTGAATCTGAGCTTAAATCTTCAACAATTTTTCTTTGAGGTAGGTTGTTTTTTATTTTTCATAGCTTCCACATTAGATTCACTATTTTAAAATTTTAATGTGATATATGGAAGATAAGAGACTATATAAGGACCATAGAGATATGTTTTTAAAAAAATAGGGGTTTTAGGAGTTTTATATAGGGTTTTTGTTTTGAAACCTGACTGCATGGCATGTAGTTCAAGAACACACACCATGTTTTCTTCAGTGAAATTAGATGTGGAAGATGATAACTGCATGATATATAATCCTTGAGGACATTCTATATAGGAGAATTGGTACTTGACCTGAGGTGTGGCTGAATACTCAAACCAGAAAACTCATGTGTAGGTACCTAACATGTAAGGTATATGAACATGCCCCATGTGAAGTACATGACCATACCCCATGTGCAGTACATGAACATACCATGTGAGGTATATGGATAGAACCCATGTGAGTCAAGTGTAAAGATACTTGTGAATGTTATATGCTATGCATTTGGGAAATACATTCCAAGATAGGTTGAGGTACATTCCTAGTGTAGAGAATTAGAAGTGAACACTATTTACATTGAGGTACACATTGTACTATTCCTTCTGAGGTGATTTGTGTTGTTTCATACATTATAGATATAATTAGAAAAAATAGGATTCCATTATGAGTTTTTCTCTATATAGAACCTTATTTAAAAAGACTCACTTATATTGGAGACAACTAGAGAGATGATTCAAGGATGATGAGATATATTAGAAATTATTTTCCTGCAGGTGATCAAATTGAGAGATATTCTAGGTATATGTGGTATGAGACCAAAGTGAAGCACATGGGTACTGACTGAGTGAATTGTCTTGGGATGGATAAGGTTCATAGTGAAAGATATCTTAGAACAGTTCCTAGATAATGGAACCGAGTTATGATAGAAGGAATGGGTTGAGATTTCATATATATCTCTTGACGTTTGGAGTAAATAAACCCATGAACTAAAAGAAAACTTTGGGTATTGGATATGGATTTATGATGATGAGTAGAGGATATGATGGGTCTAAGGGACCCTATTGGATTACCTTGGGGATGAGATGAGGATGTTGAGTGATTCAACTTATTATGCTAGTGTGACTGGGATGTTCTTTAGGAGGATCATCTAGGAAGGATAGTGAGATGATGAGACGTTATTGAACCAATGGGTAAGATGGGGGTCCCCCTGGGTAGATATTCTCATGGTTCTAGGGTAGTAAATGGTTCTCCCAGGGTGATACTCTCATGGTTCCATGGTAGGAAGGGGTACCCCTAGGTGGATATTCTTATGGTTTTGGGGTAGGATGTGGTTCTCCCTGGATGTTACTCTCATGGTTTTAGGGTGGGATGTGGTCCCCCTAAGTAATAATCACATGGTTTTGGGGTATGATGGGGTCCCCCCATGGTGGATATTCTCATGGTTCCGGGGTAGCATTTGGTTCTCCCTGGGTTATACTCTCATGGTTCTAAGGCATGACAGGGTCCCCCTGGTAAATATTATTAGGGTTTTGGGGAAGAATTTGGTTATAACTTGGTGATACTCTCATGGTTTTTAGGTATTATGTGGTTCCAATTGGGTTAAACTCTCATGGTTATAAGTATTTCATCCCTCCTTTTTTATTTCATAAACTTTTCATTAAATTTTACAAAACAGAGGATCTTTTAAAGTTTAGTTTCTTGGAAACAAGCTACATAATACATTAAAACTTAAAAAATTATTTAAAAAAAATGAAATGATTATTCATGGTTCATACTAAGTAATTTTACTACATCTCATAACTTGGTGACATACATTAAAGGAAAGGGTGATCATAATCCCCAATAAGGGAAAACAAGAGAAATAATTTACATGTGATATTGATAAATATAGATAAGAACTTGAGGAATATAATAAAGGCATGAGAAAAGGAAAAATAGACATATCATAATAAAAATAACTTGCATAATAACATGGAAATGTGGCTTTAATAGTTAAATGATAAATTCATAAGATTATCACTATGGTTTTTCATTGAGGTGTCGTAAAAATAAACCAAGGTTATTTATCAAGGTATCCTAAAACATGCCATCTCTAGAGATTAAATTCATTACCTAATGAATTGGAGTTCTATCAGGGAACACACTTCATATTTATTAATTAATGTGATCTATATATATCCTAATAAAACATTTCATAAATAATCCTTGTAGAATAAAAGAAACGGGTTTCATATTAAAATCACGATGTTTTTAAGAAGTTCTTAAAGACAAGATCATTATGTATTTTTAAACCCAAAAAAGGGAAAGTGGGTCACATGTATGTTAACCCCCAAATAAAATAGATCATTTTGACATCTAGGTTAATAACCCTATAAAATAAATAGTTTTTGGTATTGAAAAAAAGAAAAAAAATAATAGAATTTTCTTAAGAAAAAGAGAGAAATTCTAAAAAGAAAATTCGGCAACATAACAGTATGAAAAATGGTTTTATAAAATGGTAAAAAGAGAGGGAAAAATATAAAATTCATAAAATAATCTTATTATAGTAAAGGGATATAATAAAATGGATAGAAGAAAATAGTTTGGAAACTTGAAATAGATACCACATAAAATGGGAACCTGAAAGGAAAAGAGAAGTTTAGATTTCCTTTACCTTGAAGAGTAACTCCTAAAACTTGAATATTGGGGCCTTGGGGACTTGAGGACACCTTGGGAGGTAAAACTATCATATATTCATTTATAAATAATTGAGAGTGAATTAAAATGGTGAAATGGGTGGGTATTTATAGTAAAAGTGGAGGATTTGTTTATTAATTTCCTTGGACACCTAGGTAGTGGTAAATGAAAAACCATGGGCTTTACCATGGTATTTGCCCATGATATTGGAAATTTGGACACCTATTATGTTATTTTAATCCATGATAGTTGACTAAAATTTTATATTACTTATTACATCTTTATGAAATAATTATTAAGTCATTAAACTTACTAAAAAACCCAGACTACATTTTTACTATTTACCAAAAAACAAAATATTTTAGAAAAAACTCATAAATTCACCTTAAACTAATTTATATGTGATTATTTCAAAAATTACATTTATTTTATCATATTAATTCTATAAATATGATAATTTTAACTTTTAAATATAAAAATACTTATTATTATAAATAATAGCGGATATAAAATGCATAGTGAATTTTATGACACTTAAAAAAAATATTTTATCATTTATATTTAAATAAGAGTGTTTTATACTACTATTTAATTAAAATAAACAATATTAATAAAAACTTAGTTTATTATAATAATTATATATATTTTGAAAAGTACAATTTTTGTTCGAAAAATCAATTTATCACATTCATCATATTTTTAAGAAAAAATAATCTCAAAATGGAATTGATGGAACAAAAATTTTATTTATACAAAGGATTAAATTTTAAGTAACTAAGGTTGCGACACATAACCCCTTATAACACTCTCATATGACCTAAGGGTAAGGTGTGCGGTGGTGATAGATTCATGGGGTGGCTCGACTAACATTTTCCAAGTGGTATTTTCTACTAACTTGAACTTCTACCAAAGATGATTTTGTTCAAGCTTCACTTGATAAAGCTTGGCTTGGGTTTGGTCAAGAGAGAGTCCTAGTGATGTTACCTCCCTCCCAAGTTCTGAAAAAGATAATTTTTATAACATGACTCTACTAGTTGAGGCCATCGTTCCTCCTTTCTTCATTAATTATCCTTTCTCAAAATTTTACTTATAAAATATAATGTTAACATTAAAATTATTATCAAGAGTATAGTTCCCATCTGTCATATTGAACAATGGTCATAATTGACCAATGATCATATAATGGTCGAAACGCAAATTTCACATTTCAATTTATACTCAAATCATTATTAAAGAGATATAGTTTTTCTATGAATAAAATAATATAACACACATTTTAAGGAAACAATTATCATTCAAAAATTTCAGGTCGTTACATTCTTACCTCATTAAGAAAATTTTCCCCAAAATTTCAACTCATTCCCTCAGTTGAGAAAATGTGTGCATACTTCTACCTCATTATTTCCTATGGTTCCCACATCATTGCTTCATATTTTTTGTTCCTCAAAAACACTTTGATGAGGTGGGTAGTCTTGTTGTTGTTTCTTCCCGATTCACATCATACCATGAGGGGGTAGACAAAATGGAATGACGGACAGTCACTAGCTGTCTGTTATTATGAAGGGTTCCACATTAGGTAATATTTACTCAGATAGTCTCCAACGAGTTTATTCGTGGAGCCAGAAACACCCAACGACCCTTATATCCATGATTCAAGGACCTGCTTTCCAAAGGAAGGTGCTCGTTGGATGATGATTTGGACAAAAAAACTTAAGGAATCCATTGGTCGAGAGGATGGGAAGCCAGACTCATCACACCATGTTGTGGGGAAATTATTTGCTACTTTGAGGCTCTATTATATATTTAATCAATGTGCATATGTTTTTAAATCCTTGGGTTTTTCCCAAGCATGTGTCTGCAGGTTACCCCTAGGTTGTAAGATTAACCATATATATGCATGGGTCAGGAATTACTAAGACAATGATAGTTTAAGTCCTATGATCAAGCGTTCTGGATTTTATCATCATCCAAGGAGGACATAAGTTTCTTCGAGATTAGGATTGACCCCATGAGATGGGATTGCTATGTATCCTCATGAGAGTAATCAAAACCCACATTTTTTGGTGCCACTTAACTGGACACATCGCCTTTTAAGGTTGCACGATGAGGAACCATCCATGTAGTTTAACATTAGGTGGCTAAGACGTCTAAGTGAAATATGCCTAGTCAATATTTTGTGTGGGACTTACACCGAAGCATCCCAGTATGCTCATAAGAGGCATGGTCTCCTGGGTGGATATGGCCCCACTAGGGATATGTCCTATTGAACACTGGGGTGATTTGGGTGTTGGTTTTGAACCTCAGGGAGGCTTCCTATATATCCCAGTTAGTTGTGAATCAAATACCTCAAAGTTTAGTTTAATTTGGGTCTTATACCATAATGGAGGACCTATTTATGAGGGGAATGATTAGGGATTAACCTTTGAAAATGATTTCCTTTGATATTGGGCATTCATATATGCATCCTACATATCCTATTTGAAGTATGAATCAGAGTTATCTTAGTTTATTTGGGGTGGGGAGTACGCATGAATGATGTGATCACCATCAACCTATAATCGCATGTGAGTCATGCTCGGTGTGCAAAACAAGAGGAAACAGTAGATCTGGAAAACCACACACCTTCCCTTACCCTTTGATGGAAAAGGAGAAAATGGTGTAAGAGGCCAGGGTGATGGCTTAATGAGGGAGATAGAGGGGCTTTGAATGTACTAACTATCACCCGTGTTGATATTCTGGATAGTCACATTTGGTAATCTATCCAAACAAGTCCCAGGAAGATCCTGAGAAGATCAAGAGTACCACCTATAATAGAAGGACTATGGGGTCACCTTAAGGGGGGTGCCCTAAATCTAATTCTGGGAAATGGGAGAAGCCTTACTCCTCATAAAAAGGAAAGGCAATCATGATCCCTTTGACTTATCACTATCCCTAATTGAATGGAAAATATAGTGATTACCCTTGATCCCTAGAACGATGAGGTTCACATGATTATTCCAAGGTTGGGCCCTAGGTTACCATGGTAATGTAGACTTAAATACATTCCTGGGGTCTAAAACCTTTCTAGGATTACCCACGTGACTCCGCTTACCATGGCTATGTAAACTTAGAAGGACACACTGATGCACCTGATGGTTTTATCATATGGGTTTTTTAGATTTTCAAGAGGCTTTGGCTTGATGCCGATGGGATGGTTAGCGAAAGGGACTCAAAGGATAGGATATAAATAGAAGGGTATGATTTGTACCGGAAGGTGGAAATCCTGAAGGTACCCTACTATACGTATCATTTGTTTATGTGGGTTGGGGTACCCTCCACATAGTGTACTGCTATGTGGGTGGAGGGGATGTCTATGTACCAATGTGGTACGTGGACCTAGACAGTGTCCGTGTACCAATGTGGTACATAGACCTAGACACTATCTGCATACCAATGTGGTACGCAGACCTAGATACTGTTAGCGTACCTATGTGGTACCTGAACTTAGATTTGGTCTGCGTATTTTAGTGGTATGCAGTCTTAGGTTTTGTCCGCATAAGGTAGTGGTATGCGGCGCTGGAGTCCATCCATGTGGTAGAATGATATGAAGGGAAGGGTTTCATCCACATAGAGATGTGATATGCAGCACGTCAGATTGAAGAAGGGACATTGGTCCTATAGTTCATGGGAAGTTCATCTATAAAGGGAGTATGGTTCATATTTTTTAAATTAGGTTTGTAGTTTTTCCCATATTATTATCCTTCCTTCTTTTATGGTTCATGTCTTGTTTATACCTATTGGAAATCGTTCGTGGTTCTGTACTTTATCAATCATTTTCCTTTGAAGTATTATATTTTTAAACTCTAAGATCTCTAAAAATCTGATCCTCCTTCTCCTCTCCCTTATTCCTATTTCCCCCCTCCTCCCTTTTTTGGCTCCCCTTGGGGTACTTTTATAGATTATGAGGAGGCTGTATCTATGGGCCACACAACACTTTTTGCGAAAGCCCATGGGGAAATCATCCAGCCCACTAATGACTCAGTCAACCGAGGTTTTTGGGTCTGAGGTTTGCGGCGTTGTTCTTCATGGTGGCAGAAAAAAACAGCTCTATCCCGCGAATGATGTTGTTCGTGGGATGCCATCAGCCTTGCCTTTTCCACGAACTGAGTTTGAGGGGTCGGTGTGTGGGGTTGTACCTCCCCGTCATGTTTTTTAAAACGATTTAGTTCATGGGGCCATGGTTCATGGGTGGAATTTCTCTGCCTCTATTATGCCAATGACATTGTTCGCAGGGGATTGGTGTCCTTTGTAACGCCTCGACCCCAGTTACCCAGAGTCGATGCATTATTACATAACATTGGCATGATCAAAAAAGATCAAATCTCGAAATACTGATTAGTTTAATAGTCTTGGAATCACTAGATACATTCATAAAGTTTACATTACATCATAAAGTGAAAAACTACAACAACATCTTGTCTCCATATACCACACTCATATCCCCTCATACTATCCCTGTAGGTCATTCATAAAATACTTCTTCACATCCTGGAAAAAATAAAACATATAAAGGGGTGATCTTAGATGCTCAGTAAGGATAAAAATATAGCAGAAACTTTCATAAATAAGCATAAACATTTAAGGCAATGTATAACTAAAACAAAATCCCTTTAAACTTGAAATTCAGCATAATATGGAAAAAATAAAATGAAATAATTCCATTTAATTATTCACATGGATATTCTACTAGTCGAATAATCACATGCAATATCAATAACCACTTTCATAATGATAGAATTCCTAATGCCAGACTATCATAACCACATAGTCAAGGCCTTATGCCAAGACAACAAATAAGATTTTGTTAAGGCCTTGTGCCAAGACACTAGTTTGTCTCATGAGACCTACCGATGCATCGAGGAGCTATAGTAGGCTCCACCCATCACTTATTATGTCCAATTCATTCTTCATATGAATAGGTTTTAACATAACATAAACATTCGTATTAAAACTATCATATGAAATGTCAACACTTTCTCCATAAACCATGAATGGTATAAAAATAACACATCAATAGTCAAACATATCACAAAACCTTAAATACAATATGAAAGTTTTTTATCATAATAAATCAACTTCAAATAAGCCTAAAATCCATCAAAGGATATTGACATAGATGAAATCAAAACTATTTGAGAGAAATATCTCCTTTTTTAAAATCATTTAAAAGGAACATAATTATAAAAGAAAACATTTAATTTGAAAATATTATTATAAACTTGTAAGGGAATCTTTGACAATTTTATAACGGTGTAAAATAGCTACACTCACCATATAAGTTAAAAAAACATTCCTACCTTAATTTTGTCGAAAAGGTTAAAAATGACCTTGTTTGGAAAATGACGGAAAGATTCCTTTATAAACGTCTTATAAAAATTCAAACACGGGTATAAATGACTTTAACCCATAGTCTGTAAAATATTAAGAATGATTTAAAATATATTTTTAAGAAACATGGATGTGGATGATAAAGATGTCCTAGTAGATAATTACGTATAAACAACATCAGATAATGAAGAGACTGTGAAATAAACCCTTACCTTGTACTTTTACATGGTAGAGGGTAGGTTAAACTCCTGTATAATGGTGAAATAATTGTTATTAAATTTTAAATGAATCATATACATTAATATAATATCATATATGATCTTTTAACATTGCTTTGTTAATAATATCTTAGTATTATCGTCGTTTTGAGTGTTAACTTACTCATTTTATTTTATATGTTTTATTACATAATTCATGTTTTTTATGAATAGGTTGTATCTTATTCATATCGAAAATGATATTAAGTCTTTAAACATTATTTTTAACCATCAAATGAAAATTATTCTTGAATGGATACGATGGGGAATGAATCTCATCGCATTCGTGGAGACGGTAGTCCGTACGTACACACGAACGACAATATCATTATTTTGATATTAAAATAATATATAATTGGATGGTATATCATTTATACAGAATCATTATAATGTTATATTTATTATTTACTTCAATTACACATCATTATCATACCCATCCAAATAATAATGTTTTGAATAACAATTACACCACGACGTGGAGACGGTAAGCTGTACGTACGCACGTATGGTGACATGTCATTCAAAGGATGGATAGAATACTGAATATGGTTGTACCATATTTATAATAACATCATAGTATATAGAAGATACTAGAGTTATTATTTTAGAATGGAAATAACAAAGAAATAAGAAGTGGAAGAAGAAATGAACTTGAAAGAGGGTGCTGAAATTATTACCCCTTCTTCGGGTTCTTCCTTTTGATTTGATCAAAAGGGCTCCTTAGGTTGGCCTTTTGTTCAAACTAATGCCTCTAGGTTGAAATGAGTGAATTTGGGAGGATATTTAGGTAGATTTTGGCCGAGCCAAATGACTTTGAAGGTGTGAATTGGAGAGAAGGGGGAGTGACCTTTTATAAGAGGGGTGAGGGGCACCTTAGGACAAGCTAGAAATATTATTTTATAATAAATTCATATTCAGTTTATAATGGCTAAAAAGTAGATTATTTAAAGTTTAAGGTAGGTATCGGTCGAAAACCACTCAACCAATAGGTTTTAGACAGGTTTGGGTCACTATATTAACCTTATCTTTTAGTTTTAACTCTTAGTTAATTAGTTTGACATTTACCATGTCTCTTTATATTTTTATATTATATAGTTACTAAACTTAGTATATATTTCAAAGAGACCCCCAAGTGGTCCATTAATGATACACCTATCATTATATAAGTCCTTTTTCTGAAAATTATATTTTTAGGAATAGAATATCAATTAATAATATAATATTTTCTTTAAAAACTCTTTTATGTCAATTTTGACACTATTTAATAATTTATTTTTGTTAAAGTATTAAAAACTTTATTAATTAGAACCAAATTTATTTAAGTAATCCTAACATTTCATATTAACCAATAAAATTAGTGGATGTCATAAAAACTTTCAAATTATATTTATTTTAACATTTATAACACCAATTATTTGATTCTTTCATTAATAAGGAAAATACTGCATCATTATTATGTCATTAATAAATTTAATTATTCAATCTCTAAAAATTATAAATAAAATAAAATTATGTAGGAAATAATTTTAGATTTATAATTAATATTTATAGTCTAAAATATAACATATATAACCCTATGTAATTTTTTTTCTAAAAGATATATGCTTATGTCATTTTTTTATTTACTTTAACTTAATTAATATAAAGCGTCATTATCACTTACAAGTGGCTCCATGGGGTCCCAAAATCGACCCAAAGATGCCCATGGTTAGAAATGTATCAACCAATAGGGTTAAGACACGTTTTAGGGTAATTTAATATTATTATAATATTATTTTTTTACCCTTATTTATTGGATTTACCCTTTAACCATGGTAAATAAAATATTTACGGAAGTAATTATTCAAAATGTATAAAAATAAAAGTTACCTATTTACACAATTTGGACCTCCGGATTATAAATATGGAATCCATTTTTCTAAATTCAAAACACAGAAGTATCAGAAATTAATTTAAAATTAATTTTCGTGGTCAAAACAAAAAAGCGTGTTTTTATGAAATAATAACTATCAAAATATTGACACTTGCTTATGTCTAGTTTAAATGTGAAATTATGTCCAATGACCAAAATTGGATTAAATTGTAAAAATATAATCTAATTATACTATAAAATCACTCAAATTCAAAATTTACCACTATTAATTATTTCGATTAAAAAGTTGTTTTTAATTAAAATTTAGTAATTTTCACTATTCATCAAAATATGAAGGTTATCAGAAAAGTACAAAAAATTCACCATAAGCTAATTTTGATATTACGAATCCAAAAATTAAGTCCATTTTGAAAGATAAAATGTATAAAATTTCAAAAAGTGGGTATTAATATTCATAACGGCTAGTTTGATTGGTTATGGTGTGTTAGAACTTGAAGTTGCGTACAACACACGATACTATATTATTCAAAGAGAAGTGTACTGTGGAAGCTTGGGGTGTTACATTCTACCCTACTTAAAATATTTTCATCCTCGAAATTTCTAGAATATTACTGCATAAAAATACTTGGGTGGTTCTTCATCATAAGTTTCTCGGGTTCCCACGTTGCCTCTTTCATCTTATGGTTTCTCCATAGAACTTTTACCAGAAGAGTCGTCCGGTTTCTCAAAACTTTTTCTCTAGTATCAAGAATCCTAACGGGATCTTCTCAATAAGACAAATCAGGTTCCAGTTCTACTTCCTCATAAGTGAGTACATGTGTTGGGTCAGGCATGTATTTTCTCAACAGTGATACATGGAACACATCGTGAACTTTGGAGAGACTTGGCGGAATTTCCAAATGGTAAGCTACAACCCCAATTCATTCTAGAATTTCGAAAGGTCCTATATACCTGGGACTCAATTTACCCTTCTTACCGAAATGTATAACACCCTTCCATGGAGATACCTTCAAGAAAACATGATCTCTTACCTAAAATTTCAAATCCTTCCTTTGGTTATCAACATAGCTCTTCTTCCTACTTTGAGCTGCTTTGATGTGGGTTTGGATTACCTTTACCTTTTCCATTGTTTCCTCAACAAGTTCTGGGCCTACAAGTTTTCTTTCACCAACATCATCCCAACAGGTTGGTGTGCGACATCTCTTTCTGTATAACGCTTCATATGGTGCCATTTGAATACTTGAATGGAAGCTATTATTATAGGAAAATTCCACTAGAGGTAAATATTGATCTCATATACCCTAAAAGTCAAGTGAGCAAGATCTCAACATGTCGTCTACGATTTTAATAGTCCATTCTGATTGTCCATCAGTTTGGGGGTGGTAGGCAGTGCTCAAATGAAGTTCAGTATCCAGGGCTTTCTGAAGACTTTTCCAGAATCTTGAAGTAAAATAGGGATCATGATCTGAAACAATCAATATGGGTACTCCATGAAGTCTCACAACTTCATTAATATATAGTCTTTCTAGACGTTCAAGTGGTAAATCCTTCCTTATAGCAAGAAAATGTACTGACTTGGTAAGACGATCAACAATGACCCATATTGCATCGTTTCATTTAGGAGTCTTTGGTAGCCCCATGAAAATGTCCATCGTAATATTATCCCATTTCCACTCAGGTATGGGATGAGGTTTCATGACTCCTCCAGGCTGTTGCCTTCCAGCTTTCACTTGTTGAAAAACCATACATCTTGACACAAAATCAGCAATCACCCTCTTCATGTTGTCCCACAAAAAATGTTCCTTCAAATATCTATACATTTTGGTGCTCCTAGGGTGTATAGAGAAATTGGAACTATGAGAATCATCCAACAATTACCTTTTTAGATTAGGTATATCGGGAACACAAAGTCTCTTCCCAAATTTCAAAATTCCTTCTTCATACACAAAGTCACTCAATCTCCCATCATTCACAGCTTTAATCTTCTTTTGAAATTCTTCATCATCGGTATGAGAACTCTTAATCCTTTCTAGTAAATATGTTTTGGCCACCATTTGAAAAAGTATCGATGTTTCACCTTCCATGGTTATTACCATATCCAACTTTACTAGATCTATGAAAATTGGATCCCTTTCAACTCTCATTTTTTTCAAAACTCCATGATCCTTTCTGCTCAATGCATCTTCCACCTTATTTGCCTTCCCCGGGTGGTAGTGTATCGTGCAATCATAATCCTTGAGTAGTTCAATCCATCACTTTTGCCTCATGTTGAGTTCTTTCTATGAGAAAATATACTTCAAACTCTTGTGATCAATATATATCTCACATTTTTCACTATAGAGATACTGTCTCCATATCTTCGAAGAAAATATTACAGCAGCTGACTCAAGATCATGAGTAGGATAGTTTTGCTCATAAATTTTCAGCTGCCATGATGCATAGGAAATAACCCTATCATTCTGCATAAGGACACAACCAAGTCTTTCTTTGAAGTATCACTATAAATAACAAACCCATTATTCCCTGATGGTAGAGTAAATATAGAATAATTGACTAATCTTATCTTTAGTTCTTCAAAACATTCTTCACACTCTTTTTTACAAATAAATTTAACCCCTTTACGTGTGAGCTTCGTTAATGGGTTAGCCAATCGGGAAAAATTCTGGACGAAATGCCGATAATAACCTGCTAAACCAATAAAACTACATACCTCAGTTATACTGGTCGGTGCTGGCCATTCTTTAATTGACTTGGTATTATAAGGATCAACGGAAATTCCGTCCTTAGAGACAAATGTCCAAGAAAAGAAATCTCCTAAAGCCATAATTCACACTTTCTAAACTTCCCATATAATTAATGTCTTCTAAGAGTCTTCAGGATAATGCTCAAGTGATTTTCATGATCTTCGTAGCTTTTCGAGTATACCAAGATATCATCAATAAACACCACTAAAAAATCATCTAGATATTCCTTTAAAACTCTATTCATTAGATCCATGAATACAGAGGGTGCATTAGTCAATCCAAAAGGCATTACTGTAAACTCGTAATTCCCATACCTGGTTTGAAATGCTGTCTTCGGAATGTATTCCTTCTTCACACACAACTGATGGTATCCAGATCGAAGGTCAATCTTTGAAAAGTATTGATCTCTATGCAGTTGGTCCAATAAATCATCAATGAAAGGTAGGGGATACTTGTTCTTTATTGTTATATCATTGATTTCCCTGTAGTGGATACATAACCTCATAGATCCCTCTTTCTTCTTAACAAAAATGACAGGGGCTCCCCATATAGAAACAATAGGGTTAATAAATCCCTTATTACTCAATTTCTCTAGTTGTTTATTTAGTTTAACTAATTCCACATTGGCCATTCTATAATGGGTCTTTGATATAGGCCTTGAACTAGGAATTAAATCAATGGAAAACTCAATTTCTCGTTCTGGAGGATGTCCAGGTAAATCTTCTGGAAACACATCTACATATTCTTTCACAATAGGTACATACTCTATTTTAACATTCCTTTCCTCACCCACAGTTATTTCATTATCTTCCTCCCCGATAATTGAATTTAGTTGAGCTACTGGGGGTGGATCTAGATAAGAATCAGGTGGTGATGATTCTACTCTAAAGATAAGGTGTTCTTTATCATCATCATAAAAAATCATAAAATCCTTCTTCTTAAAATAAATCTTCACATCATGGTCCGAAATCCAATCCATACTGAGGATTATATCAAATTCAATCATGGGTATGATGATGAGATCAGCAGATAAATAAAATTTATGTGCTCTAATGGGGACTAATTCACAAAACTTTGTTGCAATGATACTTACCTTAGGATTTTTGAATAACAACTTCCTTGTTAAATCAAATTGGAAATATCTAATTTTATTAACAAACTGGGAAGATATGAAACAATGCGATGATACAGAATCAAATAAATCATTTGATAAACTTGAGGAAACCATTAAATTACCCGCCACCACATCTTTCAGAGCTTCTACATTAGTAGTAGTGATATCATAATCTTAGCATTGATCCCTTAGATTTTTCTGAGGTAAGTTCCCTTGATTCTTAGGAAATTCATTTTCATAATGTCCCATCTCTCTGCAATTGTAGCATTTAACATCATTAGCTTCTTTCTTCCCCTTGTAATCATGAGCTTGGTGTCCTTTTTCACCACACTTGTAACAGACTCACGTTCCCTTCAAGCAAGTACCAGGGTGTTTCTTCCCAAATTTACTACAGGATGGATATTCAAATTTTCCCTTCTTCCCCTTATTTCCATTCCCATAGTGATCAGCAGATCTCTTCTTCTTTTTCTTTGCTTTAAAGTTATAAGACTTAGAGAATTCCTTTTCTATCTTTATAGCACATGAGACAATATCTTCGTACGACAAGAATGATTATGAGACTAATTCTTGATGGAGAAATGGTTTTAACCCATAAAATAAACGATTAATCTTACTTGTTGGGTTACGTATATAATCTGTAGCATGTCTCACTAACCATGTAAAGTTATCCTCATACTTTGCGACATTCTCATCCTCCTTTTGCCTCAGACTCAGAAATTGCCTTTCCATATCTGCTCGATGGTCACGAGGAAAGTATTTTTCTAATAAAAGCTCTTTGAACTCCCTCCATTCCATATTTGATACTTCATCATCCTCCTTTGTGTTTTTAATCAATGACCACCATTGATCAGCATCTCCAGTGAGGCGGTAAACTGTCGTGATAACTTTTTCCCTTTTACTACTCCCCAAGGCATGGAATATTTTCTCTAAGGAATTTATCCATTTCTTAGCTACTAGTGGATTTGTACCCCCATTGAATGTTGGTGTTTGTTACCTCATGAAGCGATCTAACATTGATCCTCCACACTGAAGATCAGGGTGCTCCATACGGGTAAGGTTATTATTCATAACCAGAGTGATTTTTCCCAGTATGGTGATTAGTTGATCAGCACCAGTTGCATCAGCAGCTCCACTATAATTATCTTGAGCAAGAGGGAAATCCCTACATGGAGTGCGTGAATTTATACGGTTTCCATTCCATCCACTAGGAATCATTTCTAAATAATGGAATACACTAGATTAGTTTATGAATCACAATATATAAATCCAAACATGTAAAACACTTAACATAAATTGAACAGTTTATGGATATAATCCATAATCATAAAAAAAAATTTCTTTGAGTAAGTATATACTCATAAACCCCTCATAATGGTTTTTAAATAAAATGAGAATTATCCTAAGAATATCCCTCGGGAGTGTTGTAACCAAGAGTGCAGCAAGGCCCGTTGTCGTGCACCAGTTCCTGTTCGAGTCTAGCTCAAAGTAGTGTTTTTGGGTTTTACCCCTAGGTACATCTATGCCAGAGCCACCTATACCTTCTTGTATCCAGACAGGGATGTATTTCTCAGAAAACTCGCAAAATTTCTACAATATCAAAATTCTAGTAAGTTCTTCTATACTAATCCTCAAAGTCTATCTTAGGGCTATGTGCTCTAATCAGAGTTTATCTAAATCTAGCTTCCAAGGTTTGTACTAAAATTCCTATGATACCAACTATAACGCCCCAACCCTAGTTACCCAGAGCCGGTGCATTATTACATAACATTGGCATGATAAAAAAGATCAAATCTCAAAAGACCGATTAGTTTAGTAGCCTTTAAATCACTAGATACATTCATAAAGTTTACATTACATCATAAAGTGAAAAACTACAACAACATCTTATCTCCATAGACCACACTCATATACCCTCATACTATCCCTTCAGGTCATTCATAAAATACTTCTTCACATCCTAGGAAAAATAAAACATAGAAAGGGGTGATCTCAGATGCTCAGTAAGGATAACAATATAGCGGAAACTTTCATAAATAAGCATAAACATTTAAGGCAATTTATAACTAAAACAAAAGCCTTTTAAACATGAACTTCATCATAATATGGAAAAAATAAAATGAAATAATTCCATTTACTTATTCACATGGATATTCTACTAGTCTAATAATCACATGAAATATCAATAACCACTTTCATAATGATGGAATGCATAAAGCTAGACTGTCATAACCACATAGTCAAGGCCTTGTGCCAAGACTACAAATAAGATTTTGTCAAGGCCTTGTTCCAAGACACTAGTTTGTCTCATGAGACCTACCGATGCATCTAGGAGCTATAGAAGGCTCCACCCGTCACTTATTAAGTTCAATTCATTCCTCATATGAATAGGTTTAAACATAACATAAACATTCGTATTAAAACTAGCATATGAAATGTCAAAAATTTCTCTATAAACCATGAATGGTATAAAAATAACACATCCACAGTCAAACATATCAAAAAACCTTCAATAAAATATGGAAGTTTTGTATCATAATAAATCAACTTCAAATAAGCTTAAAATCCATCAAAGGATGTTGACATAGATGAAATCAAAACTATTTGAGAGAAATATCTTTTTTTAAATCATTTAAAAGAAAAATAATTATAAAAGAAAACATTTAATTTGAAACTATTCTTATAAACTTGTAAGGTAAGATTCAACGATTTTATAATGGCATAAAATAGCCGCACCCATCGTATAAGTTAAAAAAAATTCTTACCTTAATTCTATCGAAAAGGATAAAAAGGACCTTGGTTGGAAAACGACGGAAATATTACTTTATAAACATCTTATAAAAAGTAAAAAAAGGGTAGAAATGACTTTAACCCATAGTCTGTAAAATAGTAATAATGATTTGAAATACATTTTTAAGAAACATGGATGCGGATGATAAAGAGGTCTCAGTAGACAATTACCTATAAACAACATTGGATAATGAAGAGATTGTAAAATAAACCCTTACCTTGTAATTTTCCTTGGTCCAGGGTAGGTTAAACTCCTATATAATGGTAAAATAATTGTTGTTAAATTATACAATAATCATATACATTAATATGATATCATATATGATCTTTTAACATTGCTTTGTTAATAATATCTTAGTATTATCGTCGTTTTGGGTGTTAAATTACTCGTTTTATTTTATGTGTTTTGTTACATAAGTCATGTTTGTTATGAATAGGTTTTATATTATTCATATCCAAAATGATATTAAGTCTTTAAAAATTATTTTTATCCATCAAATAAAAATTATTCTTGAATGGATACGATGGGGAATGAATCTCATCGCGTTCGTGGAGACGGTAGTCCGTACGTACGCACGGGCGACAATATCATTATTTTGATATTAAAATAATATATAATTGGATAGTATATAATATATACAGAATCATTATAATGTTATATTTATTATTTACTTCAATTAAACATCATTATCATATCCATCCAAATAATAATGTTTTGAATAACAATTACACCACGACGTGGAGACAGTAAGCCGTACGTACGCACGTATAGTGACATGTCATTAAAAGGATGGATAGAATACTGAATATGGTTGTACCATATTTATAATAACATCATAGTATATAGAAGATACTGGAGTTATTATTTTATAATGAAAATAACAAAGAAAGAAGCGGTGGAAGAAGAAAGGAACTTGAAAGAGGGTGGTGAAATTATTACCTCTTCTTCGGGTTCTTCCTTTTGATTTGATCAAAAGAGATCCTTAGGTTGGCTTTATGATCAAAATAAGGCATCTAGGTTGAAGTTAAGGAAGTTGGGAGGATATTTGGGCAGAGGTTGTCTAAGCCAAATGGCTTTGAAGGTGTGAATTGGAGAGAAGCGGGAGTGACCTTTTATAAGAGGGGTGAGGGGCACCTTAGGAAAAGCTAGAAATATTATTTTATAATAAATTAATATTCGGTTTATAATGGCTCCAATGTGGATTATTTAAAATTTAATGTAGATATAGGTCGAAAACCACTCAACCAATAGGTTTTAGACAGGTTTGAGTCACTATATTAACCTTATCTTTTAGTTTTAACTCTTAGTTAATTAGTTTGACATTTACCATGTCTCTTTGTATTTTTTATATTATATAGTTAATAAACTTACTATATACTTCCAAGAAACCCCCAATTGGTCCATTAATGATACAAATATCATTATAAAAGTCCTTTGGCCGAACCTTATATTTTTATGAATAAAATATCAATTAATAATATAATATTTTCTTTAAAAACTCGTTTATGTCAATTTTGACACTATTTAATAATTGATTTTTGTTAAAGGATTAAAAACTTTATTAATTCTAAAAAAATCCATTTAAGTAAAACTAAAATGTCATATTAACCAATAAAATTCGTGTATGTCATCAAAACTTTTATATTGTATTTATTTTAACATTTATAATACCAATTATTTGATTCTTTCATTAATAATGAAAAAATTGCATCATTATTATGTCATTAATAAATTTAATTATTCAATGTTTAAAAATTATAAATAAAATACCATTATGTATGAAATATTTTTATTTTTCTAATTAATATTTATAGTCGAAAATATAACATATATAACCCTATGTAAAAATTGTTTTTCTAAAAGATATATGCTTATGTCATTTTTGTATTTACTTTAACTTAATTAATATAAAGTGTCATTATCACTTACAAGTGGCTCCATGGGGTCCCAAAATCGACCCAAAGATTCCCATGGTCAGAAATGTATCAACCAATAGGGTTAATACACGTTTTAGGGTAATTTAATATTGTTATAATATTATTTTTTTATCCTTATTTACCGGATTTACGCTTTAACCATGGTAAATAAAATATTTACCGAAGTAATTATTCAAAATGTCTAAAAATAAAAGTTACCTATTTACAAAATTTGGAACTCATGATTCAAAATATGGAATCCATTTTTATAAATTCAAAACATAGAAGTGGCAGAAATTAATTTAAAATTAATTCCTGTGGTCAAAACAAAAAGAGTGTTTTTATGAAATAATAAATATAAAAAGATTGGCACTTGCTTATGTCCAGTTTAAATGTGAAATTATGTCAAATGACCAAAATTGGATTAAATGGTAAAAATATAATCTAATTATACTTTAAAATCACTCAAATTCATAATTTATCACTTTTAATTATTTCGATTAAAAAAGTTGTTTTTAATTAAAATTTAGTAATTTTCACTATTCATCAAAATATGAAGGTTATCAGAAAAGTACCAAAAGTTCACCCTAATCTAATTTAGAAATTAAGAATCAAAAAATGAAGTCCATTTTGAAATATAAAATGTATAAAATTTCAAAAAGTGGGTATTACTATTCATAATAGCTAGTTTGATTGGTTGTGGTGTGTTAGAACTCGAAGTTGCGTACAACACACACTACTATATTATTCAAAGAGAAGTGCACTGTGGATGCTTGGGGTGTTAAATACTTCCTCATTTATTCTGTGAACTTCCTATTTTTCTGGCCAACGCCTTGTAGGCCAGTGTTTCATGAGCTATCTTTGTACCATTCAGTTCACGAGCAATACCATCTACATACCATTCCGAGAAATTAGTACACTGATCACTTTGGTCCTTTTCTAAATTTTATTTATTCAATATTTTTTCCAAAATTTCAAATGATCATGCATCTTATTTCTTCATCAAATTTGTGGTATTATTTTCCTTCTTTTTGTAGAGTTTTCAGGACCCTACAAATGCCCCCCATCGGAATGGTTTCTGACCATGATAAAGAGGAGGCTATTATGATATAGAAAGTGGTCATGAACTAAACTAGTTTTAGGTAGAAAGGGGGACCCATTGGGGGGACCATGCCTATATATAGGGGGCCTAGGTCATTTTCAATTTACCATAATTCTAGAAAAAAAGTGTTCTGTAAAGTGTTCTTAGATTTCTCTACTTCTTCATACCATCTCCTTCATGAAATTTGTCATCTGTGAATTGTGCTTCACATTCTGTGAACTTAGAGCTCTTCATATTCATTATCATCTATGAACCAACTTTTGAATCTACAAACCGAACTATGAAACTTAAAATTTAAGTTTTAACTACAACGTAGTAAGATACTATGTGATTCTCCTGCTTCGCAGACTAAACCTCAATTCTCCGAACATAACTTTAAATTTTGAAATTAAAATTTTATGTATTCACTTTAGATGAACATTTAGTGATGGTCAATAAGAAGATATCCTAGTCTACGAACCATTTGGTTCACTGGTCACTACTTCATGGGCCAACATCTTGCAGAACATTTCATAAATAGCTGGTTCACAGGGAATGCATTCCTCAAACCATTCCTGATGTTCAATATGTGGCACTTAATTTTGTGGACTTATTATAGTCCTTTGTCAATTTTTTTCCTTTTCCAAATAATTTTTTTGGACTTACCCTTTTTCATGGTATTTTTAATACAGGACAATGGCTCTTCCTCTTATCTCAATAGAAGCGACCAGGAGGAGGAAAGCTATGGTTGAGAATTCTAAAGACAACCTTCATTTCTACATCATTCCTTAAGAGGGTATTCTTAGAGATATTATTTCACCAGAACTCATAGACTATCCACAATCTATCCAGTTTCCACTTTACAATTTCAGCCTCCTAGATGAAATTCCCCTACCATTGGTCAATCACTGTACTTCTTTTACTCACCTCAAGGAATACTAAGGGTGTGATTGGGCCAATATTTCTTCAACAGGATAAATCATAACTACTTTTACTCAAGATAATGTGTTCACACTAAAAGGATCCTCATGGACTCAGAGTAATTTTTGTCATCATAACACCTCTTTGAGGCCAATCATTTAAGAGTACCTGTCCATTGTTAATATTTCTCGAGAGAATCCCAATGGTGGGTGGAGCACCAACTGGGAATTTTGATCCAAATGATTCTTCTCTGATGATTGGGAACATTCATTCTAGGTGTATCATATTTTTTTGGATTCCCCTGGACAATTTAAAGTAGTAAACTTGTATCAAGCAACATGGGTTTCCCAATTTTCAGTATACTCACCAAGTGAGATGTTGCCCTAATTTCTTATCCATTGGTGTTAAAGCACCGATACCTTCCACCTATTATATGGGGTAGTGAGGATTAGTTTATGGGACATCCATCAACTAAAAGGGATTCCCATTATAGGAAACATGTATGATGAGTTTCTTCCAGCAGCCAATTACTGGGGGAATTTTGAATAAGTATCTTCACTGGAAAGAAATTTATTGTTCATGGTAGAGGTATTATTCAATCAACCCCTCCATGCTCATTCTCTTATTTCATTCAAAGATTGGATCAGGCTATTCTTGCAGGTGAACAGTCCTAGGCCGAGGGTTCTATATAGCCAGAATCACCTGACTCAACAATCACTGCAAATCCTGGGCTCATACTATGCCACCCTTGAGGTAGGTTGATACACCACATGGGGGAATGATATCTGGTCATACGTATCACCCAAGATATGATTAGTGGGTTTCTTTTCCTTATTTATGAGTGGATGGATCTTACCCTCTCATGATGTATACACTGGTGTCAGGTCTTGCACTCTGATGATGGAATCCAAATTGGTAGAGGGACACCCCATTAACTTAGTCATTCCTACCCTTTCCTGAGTCTATGAATTGTTTGGGTATATACAAGAAGGGAAACCCCCACATCATATTAGCAGACCGTTTCAATTTTTGTATAGTTGGATGGTAGAGAATTTCCCCTGCTATGAGTTCCAGCATACTATGAGGGTTCCTCATTATAAAATTTTCCCATCTATTCTCAACATTACTTCCATTCATCCCCAATCATTGAGTATTGATGTTGCAATCAAACTATTGAGTGACATTTCTTAGTTTTATTTCAAACCTTACATTGTTCCCCATGAATCCGTGATGGATAACAAAAGGGGATCTTCAAAAGATCTTTCTTATATCATTGCGATTCAGGATGAAGTTTTATCTACTCTAATGGATAGGGTAATCATCTGTGAACCCAATACTCCTTATAGGTTTTCCAGGAAATTTGGATGCCTTCAACAGGTCACACCTCTCCCTGCTATCCTAGTTAAGAGGGAGTCTCATCATCTGATTATTCACCAATTATGGCTAGCCATGATGCGGGAGGATGCTAATGTAGAAGTCCTCATTCCTCCCAAAATAGACTCAACTTACCTATCATTATATTTCACCCAATTATGGGTAGCTTGCTACCCTAATAGGGCATTGGGAAGGTCAGTTCGAAGGGTTCAGAGACTATTGGCGGTTTCTAATCTTGTCCCAATCATTCTAGTTGCACTATCTATTCCCCTCCCTATAGTGAGAAGGCGTTCTACCCACCATACCATGTGTTTGGAAGGGGTTTCACCCACACAAACCATATCCATGGAAAGTGACTCATATTCTATATCTTTGGCCGATGTGGTTCATGGTCCTATCAAAGATGGTCTGAGTGGGACATCACCAGGTGCTCCTAAATTTGTTTCCATCCCCCCTAATTTAGTCCCATAGGATGAACCATATATTGGTAGGGAAAGTAACCCTATTTGGGTGACTCATATTAGGGTGATTCTGTATGATATAATGATGCTTCCTCATTACATATCTATTGTGGTGGAGGAGGACCAAGATTCAGATGCCATTATGAGGCATCAAGCCGTGATAAAATGGGAATGACATCAAATTCGTACTCTTACCATGGAAACTCCTCTGACAAACTTCACCAAAGAGGAGGATAATTTCGATGACTATTTTTTAATCTAGGTTTGGGTGGATTTGATTACTGATACCTGTATATCCTTGTGTACCAAATTGTTATAGCTCGAGAGGAACTCGCTTCTTGTGAAGGTGACCTCACTCATTTCAAAACTTCTCACCACCAAGATCAGACTTTCCAGGATATTACTAAGGAGTTGGATCATTTGGAAGCTGAGGGAGCTAATTCTTATGATCTGGTTATTGCCCAGATAGAGGAACTACACGAGTGTGAGGCTCATATGGATAGAGTAAAAGTACAAATGGAATCATCATTTTCTAATTATGAGGCCATAAAACAGAAAGGGAAAGACCTATGAACTGTTATAGAGAGAGTAATCCCAATAGTTGAAGCTAAAGATGAACGAAGGGCTGATTTGGACCAGGACCATTATAGTCCTCATCAGAAAGTTATTGAACTGTTGGAAAGAGAAAGTCTGGACTCATTGTAATCCATTAGGATATGTTTCACCACCTTTTTTTGACATTGGGGAGAGACTCTGAATTGTGGATGCCCCCCACTCACACTTCTTTTTATAAAACTAAAACATTTTTCTTTCTAGTGTTCCTCTTTTACCTTTTACTACAATATAAATCATTTAAGATCAACTAAATTGAAACCATAATCTCAAATAGATATCAATTTGATTCATAATATGGGATAATGTAAATAATCAAATCATGCCCTATTTTTTTCCTGAGCAGAGGGGAACAACAAGCATAGTTTGACTCTTTCTAGGGTTGTACGGAAAACCCTACAAATTTTGTGACTTTTTTGTTATCACCCTAAATTTTTCCTAAACCTGTTATGGTGTGGACTTAGTGGGTATAACTTGAATTTTGGTTAGGCCATCCTTTGAAGGGTTTTTACCTAACAATATTTGTGTCTCTTGATGATTTTTTGATATCTCGATGTTTTTCCTAAACTGTATGTATTATAGGTTTAGCGATATGGTACTTGAATTTTTTACAGGGTTCCCTTTGTGGGTTTTTACCTTGTCGAGTGTTGTGTATTATTTCATTAACAGTTTAGAGTCTTACCAACCATACTATCATTACTGATGTTTTAGGTCAAATAGATTTGACCATGACTTGTGGGGCATGGGCCTGACTCCTCACTTTTTCCATTGATGTAATAATGTCTTGACACGTCTAGAAGATATAGTCTAGGATCGATGTCTGATCCTCTATCATGGACAAGATGTGTTGAGATACATATTTTTTTGGAACGGGTATAAATTCCAATTCTGATGTCGGAGTAGGAGTTTGTTCCTGATTTGGTCCTCTATGGGTTGCCAATGAGTACTAGAAGTTCTCCTATGTCAGGACAGAGGAAAGAGTCTTTAACTAGTTGTCTTCTCCGGTTGCCACCATATTTGTCTGGTGGGATTCATATTTGCAAGTAGGAATTTGCGTCTACTCATTTTCTTTTGTATTTGTCTCACAGGCTTGATTTTTATCTATAGGAATTTCACTCTACTCATATTTTCTTGTCACTATATTTGGTTGGTGGAATTCATTGTGGTAGGCAGGAATTTTCATCTACCTATGGATTGCCACCGTATTTGACTAGTGGGATTCATATGTATTGGTAGTGTTATATGAATGCCCATGTTTTGTCGCCCTATTTGGATTTCGGGCTTGATGTGCATCAGTAGGGATTTGTGCCTGCTTATAGGTGGGTGTCATCCTATTTAGATAATGTGATTCTTGCACATTGGTAGAGATTTGTATCTACCTATAATTTGCTACTCTATCTGCATGATAGGATTGAAGATCACTAGTAGGAATGTGTGTCTGCTCATATTATGATACCCTATTTTGGTGGTGTGATTTATATGAGAGAGTGGTGATATGCATCCACTCATAAATTTTCATCGTATTTCCGTGGAGGGATTTAGTAGGAGGGGAATAATTATATTCTTTCATGTTATATACCACCGTGTTTGTGTGGAGGACCTCCTCCTCAGGAACCAGGGTGATAACTTTCTCTTTATTATGTGTTTTCCTCCCTAGGATGGAAATATGATGGGGCCATGTACATTGGAATTTACAAAGTTTCCTCAATATGGGATCCTCTTCAGAGCAAGGAAATCAGGTTGTAAATCACTGGTGGCAACGTCCTCTGGTAGGATCCCTTGATCGGGGTTTTTGTGCAGCTGGGATGAAGTCATTGGTGTCAACCTCATCTTCATCCCTAAGATAAGGTAGGTATTTGTTGTCGCATTCCAAGGATAGGATCCTGAAACAATTTGAGATGGCCATTAGAGTCGTCCTATGATGGATTTCCAGCTGCGGTTGAAGAGGTAGCTGGAGATCTTTCACTAGTTAGAGGGCCTACCTTGCAGCCTCCACCATAGGGAGAGTAGTGTTTTGGTGGTACTCTTTGATCAGAGCGTTTGAAACCCAGCATTGAAGACACTGGGTAGGCGAGGGAGTCATGTTCTTTATTGGGGACCTGACCACCTGTGTGGTCATTTACATGCATGTCTGAGCAAATTGTCAGGATTCCATTTGGATTGAAGAGAGCTCTGCAAAATACCTTCAATATATATTTGATATATATAGACAAAAAAACACTATAAAAGTATAATCTCATGATCAAATTCATAATTTACGATCTTACTTGGCCCTCTTCCTTTTTATATGAAAGGGGATTATGATGGGATAATACTACCACCTTGGTTAGGGATTCACATCAGGTTCACCATTTTTTTGTCCCAATTCACATCGTACCATGAGGGGGTGGAAAAAATGGCCCGATGGATAGTCACCGATTGTCCATTATTATAAAGGGTTCCTCATTGGGTACGATGTCCTCAAATGGTCTTCAACAGGTTTATTCATGGCACAAAAAACACCCAACAAACCTTGTATCCATGATTTAGGGACATGTTTTCCAAAGGTAGGAACTCATTGGATGATTATTTGGCCAAAGACACTTAAGGAATCCATTGGTCGGGAGGATGTAAGGTTGGTCTCATCACACCCTTTTGGGGGTAAATTATCACCTACTACGAGACTCTCTTATAGATTTAATAAATGTTAATATGTTTGTGAATCCTTGGTTTTTTCTTAAGCATGTGTCTTTGGGTTACCCCTAGGTTTTAAGATTAACCATATATACACATGGGTCGGGAATTGCTGAGACAATTCTAGTTTAAGTCCTACGATGAGGAACTCTGGAGTTTTTTGTCATCTAGGGAGGATGGAAGTGGCTTCAATATTGGGATCAACCCCATGAGTTGGGCTTCCTAATTATCCTCGTGAGAGGAATCAAAACCCATGTAGTTCGGTACCAATTAATTGGAAACATCACCTTTTAAGGTCATGTGATGAGGACCCATCCATGAAGTTTAATTTCACGCAGTTAAGAAGTCTAGGTGAAATATTTCTAGTAAATATTTTGTGAGGGACTTACACAGAAGTAGCCTAGGATGCTCAAAAGAGGCATGATCTCCTTATTGGATATGTCCTGATGAACACTGGGGAGATTTGGGTGTTGGTTTTGGATCTCAAGGAGGCTTCCTACGTATCCCAGTTAGTTGGAAATAAAATCCCTCATAGTTTGATTTATGTTGGGGCTTATACCATAAAGGAGGCCTTATTTGTGAGGGCCATGATTGAGGATTAACCTTTGAAAAGTATCCCCTTTGAGATCGGGCCTTCATACAGGTGTTATATATATCCTATTTAGAGAAGGAATTAGAGTTATCATAGTTCATTTGGGGTGGGGATTACACATGGATTCCGTGATCATCGTCAACCTCTAATCCCACATGAGTCATGCTCGATGTGGGAAATAAGAGGAAGTGGTAGATCTGACAAACCACACACATTCCATTCCCTACTGATTGAAAAGTAGTATGACTGTGGAAGAGACTAGGGAGACGACTCGACGAGGGATAGATAGTGCTTTTAATTTTCCAACGCTCACCCATGTTGTCCAACAAGATAGTCATGTTTTAGAATCTATCGATACATGTCCCGAGTTGAGCCTGAGAGGAGTAGGAGTTCCACCTACAATAGAAGGGTTATTGGTTCACCTTAAGTGGGGTTCCCTAAATTTGGTTTTAGTAAAGGGAAGAAACATCACTCCTCATGAAAAGGAAAGGCAGACATGATCCATTTGACTTATCACTGTCCCTCATTGAATAGAAAATCCAGTGATTATCGTTGATCCCTAGAACATGGAGGTTCACATGAGTATTCCAACTTTGGTCCCTGGGTTACCATGAGAATGTAGACTTAAAGACATTCTGGGGGTCCACACCCTCACTAGGATTACCCATGTGACTCTTCATACCATGGGTATGTAAACTAGGAAGGATGCGCTGATGCACTTGATGATTTTATCATACGGGTCTAGTGGCATTGGACGAGGCTTTTTCCTAATACTGATGGATTGGTTAGAGGAGGATACTTAATGGATGGGATGTAAATATAAGGAAATGATTAGTATTGGAAGGTGGAAATCTTGAAGGAACCTTACTCCGCGTATAATTTTTTTATACCGGGTGGGGTACCCTCTGCATGGTGTACTGCTATGCGGGTAGAGGGGTCATCCATGTACCAATGTGGTATGTGGAATTGGACACTCTCCATGTAAAAATTTGGTACGCAGACCTAGATGTGGTCTGCATACCATAGTGGTACACAGTCTCATGTTCCGTCTGCATAAGGTGGTGGTATGAGGTACTGAAGTCCATCCATGTGGTGGAACACTATGTAGGGAAAGGTTTTGTCTACATAGATATGTGCTATACAATAATTCATATTGAAGAAGGGGGCATTGGTCCTATAGTTCATAGGAAGTTCATACATAGAGGGAGTATGGTTCATAGTTCACCAATTAGGTTCATAGTTTTTTCCATATTATTATACTTCCTTATTTTTATGGTTCTTGTCTTGTTTATACTTACTGAAAACCATTCATGGTTCTGTACTTCATTGATCATTTTCCTTTAAAGTATTCCATTCATAAACTCCAAGTTTTCCAAAAATCCGATCCTCTTTGTTCTCTCCCTTCTTCCTCCTTCCTCTTTCCTCCCTTTTTTGGACCCCCTTGGGGTCCATTAATAGAGTGCCTAGGAGGCTGTATCTATGGGTCACACAAAACTTTTTAGGGAAGACCATGGGGAAATCATCCGGCCCACAGACGACTCAGTCAACCAAGGTTTGCGGGGCTGAGGTTCATAGAACTACTATTCATAATGGCGAAAATCAATTCCTAAATACCACAAATTAAATGGTTCACAAAACACTCTCAGCCTCACCTCATCTATGAACTAAGTTTGCGGGGCCAGTGCATAGGAGAGTACCTCTTCATCAAGTTTTCACCAACGTTGTGGTTCATAGGTGGAATTTCTCTGCCTCTATTTCTCCAATGATGTGGCTTGTGGGGGATCATAATTGTTCCTCATTTATTCCAAAAACCAGCTGGTTCCATAGAAAATGCCTCACAAGACAGTGTTTCGTGGGCTGCCAACATTCCTTTTGGTTCACGGGCAATACCATCCGCATACCATTCCTGGAAATCAGTACACAGACCACTTTAGTCCTTTCTGAAATTCAATTTCTTCAATATTTTTTCCAAATTTTCAAATGAGTTTTCATCTTATTCCTTAATCAAATTTGGGGAGTATTTTACTTCTCTTTGTAGATTTTTCAGAACCCTAAAGTTGCGTAGAACCTTATCTTTATAGTCCAAGATCTCCACTGGCTGATCCTCATAAGAGAGGTCATTTTTTAGTTGTACCACTTATAGATTTGGTACAAGTGAAGGGTTAGGTATGTACTTCCTCAATATAGATATGTGGAATACATCATGAACTTGAGCTTGGTTTGGTGGACGTGCTAGATAATAGGACACTAATCCTATACGATCAAGGATTTCACAGGGGCCAATGTACCTAAGGTTGATCTTACCTTTCTTCCAAAACAACATGAATCTCTTCCAAGGTGAAATTCAAAGGAATAATTTTTCACCAACATCAAACTCCAAGTCCCTTCAATGGTTATCATAATAGTTCTTCTACCGACTCTGAGCATCTTTAATGTGTTGTTGGATAACATGAACCTTTTCTATAATCTCTTTCACAAGATCTAGCCAAAAAAAATTTCTCTCACCAACTTCATCCCAAAAAGTAAGAGTTCTAAATCACTTCTCATATAGATATTCATAGGGTTCCATTTGAAAACTTGAATGAAAGATGTTATTGTATGAGAACTCAACTAATGGGAGATGTTGATCCCATATACCTTTAAATTCCATTGAGCATGTTCTTAGCATGTTCTCAAGTGTTTGAATAGTCCTTTCAGATTGTCCATTAGTTTGGGAGTGATAGGCCATACTGAAATTCAATTTGGTACCCAGATCATGTTGAATAATTCTCTAGAATTTTGATTTGAACCTTGGATCACAATCAGATATGACATAAAGTGAAACACCATGCAACCTAACCACTTACTTTATCTAAATCTTGGAAATTTTATCAAGAGATAAGTCTTCTCAGATAGAGATAAAATGGGCAGTCTTGGTTAGATGGTCCACTATAAACCATATCATATTCTTTCATTTGGATGTTCTTAGGAGACTAGCGATAATGTCCATAGTGATATTATCCCACTTCAAAGTTGGAATGTGTAGTGGTTGTAATACCCCTTTAGGAAGTTGTCAGGAAACCTTCACTTTTTGACACACTAAGCACCTTATAGTGTATTCAGAATTCTCCCTTTTAATCTTATCCCATTAATAATAACCATGAAGGTCTCTATACATTTCAATTCTTTCAGGATGTATAGAGAATGCTGATCTATGAGCTTTATCCATCATCTTCTTCTTTATTTCTAGATTAGATAGAAAAAATATCATGATTGGAAATTTTAGTACACCTTCTTGATCAATATTAAACTCATAAAACTTCCCATTCTTCAGAACTCTATCTTCTTCTATAATAAAGGATATTCTCTTTGAGATTTCTTGATTTTTTCTAGTAATTATGGTTGAGAAATCATTTAGGATGGGGCTGATGATGTCCCTTATTTCATTATTCCCATGTCCAACCTTAATAGGTTTTAGATCAAAGTATCTTCTTGAATCCTCATCATTTATAAAACAATAGGGTCTTTCCTATTTTATACATCACCAACTTTGTTTGCTCTTCTGAGTTGATAATGAATTGAACAATCATATTCTTTAAGAAGTTATAACCATATCATTTGTCTCATGTTCAATTCCTTTTGTGTGAAAATATAATTCAAACTTTGGTGGTGTGTGTATATATCACATTTCTCCCCATAAAGATAGTGCCTCCAAAACTTCAGAGCAAAAAAATTGCAGTCAGCTCCAGGTCATGTGTAGGATAATTATGATCACGAGCCTTCAACTATTGAGATGCATAAGCAATAATCTTGTCATTTTTCATGAGGATACTCCCAATACCTTTTATATATGCATCACTAAAAATAATTAATCCTTCTATGATAGAGGGTAGAGTTAACATGGGTGTAGTAACCAATCTCTTCTTTAACTCTTGGAAACTTTATTTATAACGACCCATACTTTACATACATTGTTAATACTTAAAAATTGAAGTACACTTATTACAACATATAACAAAACCATGAGAGGACTGTATAGGTATAGTGTCTTTAGAAACTAGGAAACATAAACAACTGGTTCATAAATCATCTACACTGTCTCCCTTTTATTTCATCATATCTAGAGTCCCTTTTGGAATATCCTACTTAATAACCTTCTTCCTGACCTGGGGGAAATAAAACATACAAAAAGGTGAGCTCAAATTCTCAGTAAGGGTAAAGAAAAGAAATATCAATCACATCATATTCATAAGAACATAACATTTTGGAAATCTTAACCTGCAAAAGAGATCATAATTTCATAACATGGGATAAATCATAGTAGTGAAATGTAATCCCAATAATCATAACATAAAACATGAAACTTTGTGTCATACACACATAATAATAGAGAATCATTTCTTAGTAGTCAAGACTCATTTCCAAGACTATCTTAGCGGACAAAGTCCATTTCTGAACCGAGTTCACTCCTCGTTTCAGTCCTATTTCACTGAACTGGATTAACCTGCCGTTCCGGCCATGTCTATCTCATGAGATATAAATCTTTACCCAATTCATTGGAGGGAGATATAGGTCCCACCCATCTCATAATTATACCATTCTTATGTGTTCCACAAAATCATAAACCATACATCATAGCATAACCCATGTAATAAAAATGGGATTCTTAAACATCGTGACATCATAAAACAATTCATATAAGATAAAGGAATTCATAAAAATAATTCCATCACAAAATAATCAAATAAATGTAATAATAGGGATAGAAATAGAACCCTATATTATCTTAGATGGAAAATAATTTTGATAAAACACTTGAACTCCATTCTTGAGTAAAATATCCTTTCTACTTCAAAAACACTTTTCCTTTCTTAACATGTCATACAATTTTAAACTAAAAGAAGTTGATTAAAAATAAACTTGAAAACTTGTAAAGTAAGCTTCTTGGAAATAATGTTTTAAAAAAATCCATTCATTCCATATAAGTTAAAAAACATTCTTCTCGTACTTTTGTCGGAAAAGTCAAAAAGTACCTCTTACGAAAAACAACAAAAGATTCCTTTCATATCTTTTACTAAAAACTCACCGAAGGGTAAAATTGGATTTAAACAATTGTAGGTGGATGGAAATAATATTACATATTGAGGAAACATGGATTTGGATGATAAAATACACCCCAGTAAATACCAAAGTATAAAAAATCTCAGATAAAAATGAGATTGTGATATTTTCCCTTACCTTAGGTCCGATTTTCTTCGTAAGTGTCCGAACCTCCTCTTCTTTGAAGCGCCTATTTGAGACCTCCTTTTAGGGCACTAAAATTGGTATTTGAAGAATAATAGGACCTATAGGATGTTTTTAGGGAAGTTGAGAAGAGAATTTTGCAGGGGTTGGCTGAGCTTGAAGGCTCAAAGTGGTGTGAGGAAGAGAGGGAGGAGGTGCCCTTTTATAAGGGAGGAGAGGGGCACCTTAGAAAAAACTAAAAATATTATTTTATTATAAAGTCATATTCGGTTTTTAATAGATCCAAATTGATTTATTTCGAAGCTAAGGTGGGGATGGGTCTAAATCCTCTCATCCAATAGAATCTAGACACGTTTAGGGTTCTATTTTAACCTTATCATTTAGATTTAACTTTAAGTTAAATAATTTTACTTTTACCGTGTCTTTTTGTTTTCTTACACTATAAGGTTAATAAACTTACCATAACAAGACAAACGAACCACAAGTTGTTTATTATTAATATATATAACCTTATCTAAGTCATTTGGCCGAACCTTAGGTTTTTAGGAATAAAATAACAATTAATAATATAATATTTGTTTTAAAAACTATTTTATGTCAATTTTGACACTATTTGGTAATTGATTTTTGTGAAAATCATAACAGAAAGATTAGTTCGAAAAAAGTTAATTAAATAAATACTAACATGTCATATTAACATATAAAATTATTTGAATTCATAAAAAGTCTCAAATTACATTTATTTGGGTATTTATAACATCAATTATGTCAATATTTCATTAATAATATAATTACCGCATCATCATTGTGTCATAAATAAATTAAACTATTTAAAGTCTAAAAATTACAAATAAAATACCATTATGTAGGAAATATTTTTAGCTTTCTAATAAATATTTATATTCGAATTTATCTTATGTATAACCCTATATTAAAAATGATTTACTTATTAAACTTTGATTTTAACTATTTTAACCCTTCTTTAAATAAATTAATATTAAATGTCCTAATCTAATCCAAGTGGGCCTAAATGGTCATATTTTATTCCTAAGGTTGTTTTTAGTCGAATTACACTTATCCAATAGAATTAGGACATGTGTTAGGGTAATAATAATATCATTTTTACCCTTAATTACCCTATTTACTTTTAATAGTGGTAAAAAAAGTAAAAAGTTACTATTCACCAAAAATTATTTTCATCTCATTGAACCACATTTTACTTACTGACATCAACTGTGTCTCTCGGATTTTTAAAATTTCATTCACAAAAGTGGTAAAATTAAGTTTTATGTAAATTTGTAAATTCTCCTATGAGGTGGGTAAAAGACGGTCAAAAGTTTAATAAAATTTATATATATATAAAATTATTATAAAATGACTCCAATGAATTACATTGAACTTATATAGGTATTATGTATCAATTTTGACTGAAAAGAAATTTAAATAAAATAAATAATTATTTAAATAAAAAGCTGGTTTTTAAATAGTAACCTAGTGTTTTCACTATTCATCAAAAATTGAAAGTTTTCAGAAAAATACCAAAATTTCACCCTAGGATAATTTTGATATTACGAATCCAAAAATGAAGTCCATTTTGAAAGATGAAATTTACAAAATTTCAAAAATTGTTTATTACTATTCATAACGGCTATTTTTAATAATATTTTAATAGCATATCGTTGTTTAGTGAAACTCGGTATTGCGTACGATGCAAGCTATCGAGGAAGGTTACGATTGCGTGTAAATCAAGACAAGCTAGTGTTATGTGTAGTGAAAGATCCCTTTGATGATTTATAATAAAAAAAATATTTCTCATAAAATTATCGGGTGTTACATTCTACCCCCCTTAAAATGAATTTCGCCCTCGAAATTCGTCACTTTGTAACAAACAGATGAGGATACCTCTCCCTCATAATATCCTCAAGCTCCCTTTTAGATTCTTCTAATTGGTGGTTCCTCCATAAAACTTTCACCAAGCAAGTGGTCTTGTTCCGTAGGAATTTTTTTCTACGATCGAGAATCTCTATCGGCTGTTCTTCATAAGAAAGATCTTGTTCCAGCGGTACAACTTTTGAGTTGAGTACATGTGAAGGATCAGGTATGTGATTTCTCAGGAGAGATACATGGAAAACATCGTGAACTTGAGAGAGATTTGGTGGAAGCATCAATTGGTAAGCTACCTTCCCAGCACGATCCAGTATTTCGAAAGGACCGATATACCTAGGGCTCAGCTTTTCCTTCTTTCCAAATCTCATTACTCTCTTCCAAGGAGATATTTGTAAGAACACTTTATCACCGACTTCAAACTCTAAGTATTTTCTTCGGTTGTCGGCATAACTTTTTTGTCGACTCTGAGCTGCTCTTATGTGTTGTTGAATAGATCTGACCTTTTCTGCCATCTCATCAACAAGATCAGGTCCTAATAGCTTTCTTTCCCCAACTTCATCCCAGTAAGTGGGAGTCCTGTATTTCTTTCCATAGAGAGCTTCATAAGGAGCCATCTGAATACTGTAGTGAAAACTATTATTATAAGAAAATTCCACCAAAGATAGGTGTTGATCCCAACCACCTTTAAAATCCATAGAGCAAGCTCTCAACATATCTTCTAGAGTTTGAATTGTCCTCTCCGACTGACCGTCTATCTGAGGATGATAAGCAGTGCTGAAACTCAACTCTGTATCCAGAGTATGCTGAAGACTTCGCCAGAACTTCGAGGTAAATCTCGGATCCCGATCAGATATAATGTAAAGTGGTACTCCATGCAATCTTACCACTTCCTTTACATATATCATGGCAAGATGATCTAGAGTGAAATCCTCTCTAATAGCAATGAAGTGTGAAAACTTTGTAAGATGATCAATTATGACCCAGATAACATTATTGCCTTTGGATTTTTTAGGAAGTCCAATGACAAAGTCCATAGTGATGTTTTCTCATTTCCATTCAGGTATGAGTAATGGTTGTAACATCCCCTTAGACTTCTGTCTCTCAGCTTTAACTTGCTGACAAACCAAGCATCGAGATACATATTCAGCAACATCTCTTTTCATGCCATCCCACCAGAAGTACTCATTCAGGTCCCTATACATCTTCGTGCTTCAAGGATAAATATAGAATGAAGAACTATGAGCCTCATCCAGCAGATCCTTCTTTAATTCTGGGATGGGAGGAACACCAACCCAATTCCTGAACTTTATTATTCCATCACAATCAAGGTTGAATTCAGGAACATTTCTCACCTTCTTTTGTAACTCTACATCTTCTTTCTGTGCCTCTTTAATCTTCACATGTATAGATGGTTGAACATTCATTTGAGAAATATACGATTTTCCCCTTTAATTATAATTCCAAGATCCATCCTTTGTAAATCCATAAATATTGGATCTTTTGTGATTCTCATCATGGATAAGCTAGCATGGTCTTGTCGACTTAATGCATCTGCCACCTTGTTTGCTTTCCCAGGGTGGTAATGAATTGAGCAGTCGTAATCCTAAATCAGCTCCAACCATCTTCTTTGGCGCATATTCAGCTCCTTTTGTGTGAAAATATACTTTAAACTTTTATGATCAGTATAAATGTCACACCTTTCTCCATAAAGATAATGCCTCCAAATCTTTAATGCAAATATTACTGCAGCTAACTCTAAATCATGAGTTGGGTAATTTTTCTCATGGATTTTCAACTGTCGTGAGGAATAAGCTATCACCATATCGTTTTGTAGGAGAACACACCCCAATACCTTCTTGTATACATCACTGTAGATCACAAACCTTTCTCCACTACAAGGAAGTGTGAGAACAGGTGCACTGGATAACCTTCTTTTCAACTCCTTGAAATTCTCTTCACATTCCTCCGTCCACACGAACTTAACTCCTTTTCGAGTCAACCTGGTGAGTGGATTAGATCATCATGAAAAATATTTCACAAAATGTCGATAATATCCATCCAAACCAAGAAAACTTCAGATCCCAGTTACTTTTGTTGGTCTCGACCATCTTTCGATAACCTCTGTTTTTGCTGGATCCAAAGATATCCCCTCTTTTGAGATTATGTGACCCAAAAATGCAACTTTTTGAAGCCAAAATTCACACTTGGTAAATTTGGCATAAAGCTTCTCCTTTCTCAGGGTCTTAAATATAATTCTCAAGTAATCTTCATGTTCTTCCTTTCTCTTTGAATACACAAGAATATCATCTATAAAGACTACCAAAAACTGATCAAGATAGTCTCTAAAGACTCTATTCATCAGATCCATGAATATAGCTGGGGAATTAGTAAGACCAAATGGAATCACTATAAATTCATAGTGTCCATACCTTGTACAGAAAGCCGTCTTTGGTATATCCTCTCTTTTGACCCTTAATTGATGATACCCAGAACGAAGATCAATCTTGGAAAAGTATTGATATCCGCGTAGTTGGTCAAATAAGTCATCAATGCATGGGAGAGGATATTTTTTCTTGATAGTGATCTTGTTAAGTTCTTGATAATCAATGAAGAGTCTCATTGATCCATATTTCTTCTTAACAAACAGAACTGGTGCTCCCCAAGGTGACACACTAGGGAATATGAATCCCTTATCAAGATTCTCTTGGACTTGCTTCTTCAATTCCTGTAACTCAATTGGGGCCATTCTATAAGGTGTCTTTGAAATAGGAAAAGCACCCGGTACGAGTTCTATTGAAAACTCAACTTCACGATTTGGTGGAAGACCCATCAATTCCTCTGGAAAGACATCATCAAATTCTTATACAATGGGCATATTCTTAATCGTGAGTTTCTCTCCAACCATTTGAGATAAATAACCCTCATTTAGTGGAATCAAGACCCATAAGATGGAAGAAATTTCCACTGGAAGGTTATGTTCATCCTTGCATCGCTAGATGATCATAGATTGATCTGGAATATAAAATGTGACTTCCCTTCTTTGGAAATTGATATGAGATCCATATAGAGAAAGCCAATCCATGCCAAGAATCACAACAAATTCCACTATAGGAAGGATCACAAGATTTGCAGGAAGCACTTTCCCACAAACTTCAATCGGAGAAGAATTATAAACTTTTGATGCGACTGTTGTGCCATTAGGGGTTGTCATAGCTAACTCAACATCTAATTGTTGAGGTAATACAGTGATACCCTTAGAAAATTCTTCAGAAATAAAAGAGTGGGTGGATCCAGAATCAAATAAAACATTTTCTACTTTAGAGTGGATAGTAAGTGTACCTTTCACCACTTCGTTATTGTACTCCACATCGCTGATAGAGATTGCACGTGACTTTCCTTTGTCTTTAGCCTTAAGAGTTTGTTGGCGTCGATCATCATCAACAACCCTTGGATTAGGGCATTGATTGGCATAATGCCCCATTTCTTTGCACTTGTAACATTGACGTGTAGGAGGTGCACTCTGTGTAGCCTTTTCTTTGTTTGCATCACTAGACATCTTCTTTCCATCATTGCGGCATTCAAATGCCCAATGACCTTCGTTTCCACATTTGAAACATTTACTTGTCCCTTTAAGACAACTCCCTCCATGTTTCTTTCCACACTTTGAGCATAAGGGAAAACTCATCTTCTTTTCAGTGCGCTCTTTAGATTTTCCTTTGAATTCCATTTTCCTCTTCTTATCAAACCCATATGACTGATGGGTTACTCCAATCTCCATCTCAACTTTGAGATCACATCGAACAATTTCCTCATAGCTATTGAAGTCCCTTATGTCTAATGCCCTTCGAAGACTTGATTTTAAGACACTAAAGAATTGATCGATCTTACTCTCAGGTTGGATATTAATACCAGAAGCGTACCTTGAAAGTCTTGTAAAATTTTCTTCATAGGTACCAACAGATTCATCATCCTTTTGCTTCAGTTCAAGAAACTCCTTCTCCATCTTTGTTCGAAGAATACGAGGGAAATACTTATTAATGACCCATACTTTACATAAATTGTTAATACATAAAAATTGAATTACACTTATTACAACATATAACAAAACCATGAAAGGACCGTATAGGTATAGTGTCTTTAGAAACTGGGAAACATAAACAACTGGTTCATAAATCATCTACACTGTCTCCCTTTTATTTCATCATATCTAGAGTCCCTTTTGGAATATCCTACTTAATAACCTTCTTCCTGACCTGGGGGAAAGAAAACATAAAAAATAGTGAGCTCAAATGCTCAGTAAGGGTAAACAAAAGAAATATCAATCACATCATATTCATAAGAACATAACATTTTGGAAATCTTAACCTACAAAAGAGATCATAATTTCATAACATGGGATAAATCATAGTAGTGAAATGTAATCCCAATAATCATAACTTAAAACATGAAACTTTGTGGCATACACACATAATCATAGAGAATCATTTCTTAGTAGTCAAGACTCATTTACAAGACTATCTTAGCGGACAAAGTCCATTTCTGAACCGAGTTCACTCCTCGTTTCAGTCCTGTTTCACTGAACCAGATTAACCTGCCGTTCCAGCCATGTCTATCTCATGAGATATAAATCTTTACCCAATGAATTGGAGGGAGATATAGGTCCCACCCATCTCATAATGATACCATTATTATGTGTTCCACAAAATCATAAACCATACATCATATCATAACCCATGTAATAAAAATGGGATTCTTAAACATCGTGACATCATAAAATAATTCATATAAGATAAAGGAATTCATAAAAATAATTCCATCAAAACATAATCAAATAAATGTAATAATAGGGATATAAACAGAACCCTATATTATCTTAGATGGAAAATAATTTTGATAAAACACTTGAACTCCATTCTTGAGGAAAACATCCTTTCTACTTCAAAAACACTTTTCCTTTTTTAACATGTCATACAATTTTAAACTAAAAGAAGTTGATTAAAAATAAACTTGAAAACTTGTAAAGGAAGCTTCTTAGAAATAATGTTTTAAAAAAATCCATTCATGCCATATAAGTTAAAAAAACATTCTTCTCGTACTTTTGTCATAAAAGTCAAAAAGTATCTCGTACGAAAAACGACAAAAGATTCCTTTCATATCTTTTACTAAAAACTCACCGAAGGGTAAAATTGAATTTAAAAAATTGTAGGTGGATGGAAATAATATTAAATATTGAGGAAACATGGATGTGGATGATAAAATACACCCCAGTAAATACCAAAGTATAAACAATCTCGGATAAAAATGAGATTTTGATATTTTCCCTTACCTTAGGTCCGATTTTCTTCGTAAGTGTCCGAACCTCCTCTTCTTTGAAGCGCCTCTTTGAGACCTCCTTTTAGGACACTAAAATTGGTCTTTAAAGAAGACTAGGACCTCTAGGATGTTTTTAGGGAAGTGGAGAAGATAATTTGGCAGGGGTTGGCCAAGCTTGAAGGCTCAAAGTGGTGTGAGGAAGAGAGGGAGGAGGTGCCCTTTTATAAGGGAGGAGAGGGACACCTTAGGAAAAACTAAAAATATTATTTTATTATAAAGTCATATTCAGTTTTTAATAGCTCCAAATAGATTTATTTCGAAGCTAAGGTGGGTATGGGTCGAAATACTCTCATCCAATAGAATTTAGACAAGTTTAGGGTTCTATTTTAACCTCATCATTTAGATTTAACTTTAAGTTAAATAATTTTACTTTTACTGTGTCTTTTTGTTTTCTTACACTATAAGGTTAATAAACTTACCATAACAAGACAAAAGAACCCCAAGTTGTTTATTATTAATATATAAAACCTTATATAAGTCATTTGGCCGAACATTATATTTTTAGGAATAAAATAACAATTAATAATATAATATTTGTTTTAAAAACTATTTTATGTCAATTTTGACACTATTTGGTAATTGATTTTTGTGAAAATCATAACAGAAATATTAGTTCGAAAAAAGTTAATTAAATCAATAATAACATGTCATATTAACATATAAAATTATTGTAATTCATAAAAAGTCTCAAATTACATTTATTTGGGTATTTATAACATCAATTATGTCAATATTTCATTAATAATATAATTACTGCATCATCATTGTGTCATAAATAAATTAAATTATTTAAAGTCTAAAAATTAAAAATAAAATACCATTATGTATGAAATCTTTTTATATTTCTAATAAATATTTATAGTCGAATTTATCTTATGTATAACTCGATATTAAAAATGATTTACTTATTAAACTTTGATTTTAACTATTTTAACCCTTCTTTAAATAAATTAATATTAAATGTCCTAATCTAATCCAAGTGGGACTAAATGGTAATATTTTATTCCTAAGGTTGTTTTTGGTCGAATTAAACTTATCCAACAGAATTAGGACATGTGTTAGGGTAATAATAATATCATTTTTACCCTTAATTACCCTATTTACTTTTAACAGTGGTAAAAAAAGTAAAAAGTTATTATTCACCAAAAATTATTTTCATCTCATTGAACCACATTTTACTTACTGACATCAACCGTGTCTCTCAGATTTTTGAAATTTCATTCACAAAAGCGGTAAAATTAAGTTTTATGTAAATTTGCAAATTCTCCTAGGAGGTGGGTAAAAGACGGTCAAAAGTTCAATATAATTTTTATATATCTAAAATTATTATAAAATGACTCCAATGAATTACATTGAATTTATATACGTATTATGTATCAATTTTGACCTAAAATAAATTTAAATAAAATAAATAATTATTTAAATAAAAAGCCGGTTTTTAAATAGTAACCCAGTGTTTTCACTATTCATCAAAAATTGAATGTTTTCAGAAAAATACCAAAATTTCACCCTAGGCTAATTTCGATATTATAAATCCAAAAATGAAGTCCATTTTGAAAGATAAAATTTAAAAAATTTGAAAAAGTGGTTATTACTATTCATAACGGCTAGTTTTAATAATATTTTAATAGCATATCGTTGTTTAGTGAAACTCGGTATTGCGTACGATGCAAGCTATTGAGGAAGGTCGCGATTGCGTGTAAAGTAAGCCAAGATAGTGTTATGTGTAGTGAAAGATCCCTTTAATGATTTATAACATAAAAAAAATATTTCTCATAAAAGTCTTGGGTGTTACATTATTCATGATCCTTTGTCTAAATGAACTTGATCCCTTTTTCAGTTGTCTTGGTTAGTGGATTAGAAATTCATGAAACATTTTCCACAAATATCCTATAATATCCTGCTAAACCAAGGAAGCTATGAATCTTAGTTACTATTGGAGGATGATACCACTCCTCAACACAATTTTTCTTTGTAGGGTCAATTGATATTCCTTCATTGGTTACAATATTTCTCAATAAAGAAACTTTTTGTAACCAGAATTCACATTTTCTAAACTTTCCAAATAGACTCTTCTTTCCTAGAGTTTACAATATGACCCTTACATGATCCTCATACTCCTCTATAATTTTATAATATATTATAATATCATTAATAAAAACCACAAATAATTTATCAAGTTAGTATTTAAATACTATATTCATAAAATCCATAAAAATAGTAGGTGAATTAGTCAAGTCTAAGGGAATAACAACAAACTCATAATTCCCATATCTTGATCCGAAGCTAGTATTTGTAACATCTTATTTCTTTACCCTAAATTGATGATAACTAGATTGAAGATAAATCTTGGAGAATAATTGAGCCCCACAAAGCTAGTCAAATAAATAATCAATCCTTGGAATAAGGTACTTGTTCTTCACTATTATCCCATTAAGTTCTCTATAATCAATGCATAGCTGCATTGATCCATCCTTATTCTTCACAAAGAGAACATGTTATCCCCAGGAAGACACACTTGGTTGGATAAAACCCTTCCCCAAAAGATCTTAGATTTTTTTCTTTAATTCCTCCATCTACACATTTTCCATTCTATATGGGGTGTTTGATATTGGCTTGGAACCAGGAATGAGTTCAATAGAGAACTCTACCTCTCTTTTTTGGGGAGTTCCAAGTAACTCCTTAGGAAATATGTCAATGCATTCCTGAATGATAGGGAAATTTTATTTTCAAATAATTTCATTTCCTTTTTCACCTTCACCGACCATTTTCATAAAAAATGCTATCGGAGGTGCTTCTATACAAATATTAGGTCAGGATATCTCTCCTTTAAAAACAATTGTATGTTTTATATTCAAGACTACTAATATTTACTTGATTTTTTAGTTGATCTTAGTATTATACTTTGAGAGCCAGTCCATCTCTACTATAATGTCGAATTCCATCATGGGAATGACTATGATATTTGAAATGAGATTATTCTTTCCAATGAAAATACTAGAGTTTATGTACACTTTTGATTATTAGATAATCCCTCTAGGATTATTTACTGATAGTTTTACTTCTAGAAGTTCAGGGATTGATTCTATATTCTTTGTAAACTTGGACAGAAAAAATTAATGTATAGAACCTGAATCAAACAAAGTAATTTCTATCTCTGAGAGAACACCGAGAGTACCTTCCACCACATCATTTGGAGCTTCAACTTCAACCACCATGATAGAAAAAGTACGAACTTTCTCCCTTGGGCTATGCTGAGGTTGATGGTGATTCCCCACCACCATCTTAGGATTTGTAAAGTGATTGAAAAAGTGACCAAGCTATCAACACTTGAATAATTGGGCTTCAAGGTGGGCCTACACCATCTTCCCTTTTTCGTTAGTGATGAGAACTTGAGGCTTCACCTCACCATGATTGTTCTGAGCAATATGGAAATATCTTTCAAACCTGTAACATTTTCTACTCCTGAGAAATCAGTTTCTGAGTAATTAATCCCACATTTGTTGCATGTGGGAAGTTGAAATTGCTTTCTCCCACTTCCATGATCAAAGTTCCTCCCCAAGTTTGGATCCAAATATCTATTCATTTCATTCAATATTTTAGACCAATACATCTCACCGAACTCTAGTTAAACCTTAATAGCACTTATCACTATCTCATTATAACTATCATAGTCATGATTGGATAGATTATTCCATTGATGTGGTTTTATTCCACTAATGAATCTATCAACCTTTCCATTAGGGTCCAAAAAAAAGATAGATCTATAACAAGAAATCCTTGTAAAGTTTATCTCATAGGTTCCCACCAATTTATTCTCCTTCTAATTCAGCTCTAGGAAATCCTTCTCAATTTTCATTCACATCTAATAGGGGAAATATTTTTTGAACAAGGATCCCCTGAATTCTTCCCACTCTATAGCTTCAATTTACCTTCTTGGCATCGTGTTTTTAACTATTTCCACCACTAATCAGCTTCTCCCTCTAAGTGGTAAACAAACAGGGTGACTTTTCTGGTTTCAAACAACAGATTAAAAAATAAATACTTTCTATAGATCTTATCCATTGTTCAGAAATCAATTTTTTTGGTAGATCCACTGAAAGAAGGCAGCTGTTGAAGCATAAAGTACTCAATATAAATTTGTTCCCATGGAGGTGAATCTGGTCTCTCAACATGATTCATGTTATTGGTCATAACTTGAGGTAGTTGATTCATTATTCTCATGATGTTTTTCATTACGGACTCCATCAAAGGGTCATCAATGAATGGTCTGTTGCACTCACCATTTACGTGGTTCCTCCTATTTCCCACCATTTTCTAAAATAATAAAACATTTGTGAGAAACATGTTTATTTTAAGAATATTATAACTATAAAATAATTTTATGTCTTAAAACATCATGATTAAATATGTTTTTCATTAACAACAATTACATTTTATATAAATCCTTCATAATGGTTAATAAAAATCTTGTGATTAACCAAAAATATACCCCGGGAGTGTCAAACTAGGTGTGTAGTAAGGCCTGTGGTCGTGTACCAGGTTACGCTGAGTGAGTCCTAATGCACCTTAGTATAGTTTCTACCCCTAGGTATATCTATGCAAGAACCACATCCACTTGTTTGTATCTAGACAAGTATTTCTTGGTTCATAAACAAGTTACTTAATACTATACTAAAATACCAAGTTGTTTTCCTATATTTTAAATTTTATATAAGGTTATTCTTAAAATTTTTAAATCCTAATTTCCAAAAATAACTAAACCATCCTTTGATACCAAATATGGTATCCTTCCTTGTTATTTAGTAAAATTTTCATTACATTGTACAAAATAGAGGATATTTTAAAGTTTAGTTTCTTAGAAACAAGGTACATAATACATGAAAACTTAAAACATTATTCTAAACAACATGAAAGGATTATTCATGGTTTATACTCAGTACTTTTACTATATATAATAACCTTGGGACATACGTCAAAGGAAATGGTGATCATAAATCCTAGTAAGGGAAAACAAGAGAAACAATTTACATGTGATCTTGACAAATATTGATAAGAACTTGAGGAATATCATAAATGCATGAGAAAATAAAAAATAGGCATATAATAATAAAAATAATTTGAATAATAACATTTAAATGTGGACAAAAAAATTAAAAGATACATTCAGAATCATATCATCAAGTTTTTTCACTGAGGTGTCATAAAAATTACCAAGGTTATTCACCAAGGTATCGTAAAACATGTCATCTATTGAGATTAAATTCTTTAACCAATGAATTAGAACGCTATCATTAAACACCATTAATATGTATTAATTAATGTGAGTCACATATATTATAATAAAAAATTTCGAAAATAACTTGTGAAGAATAAAAGAAATAGTTTTCATATCAGAATCATGATGTTTTTAAGAAGTTCTTAAAGACAAGATCATTATGTCTTTTTAAACCCATGGAAAGGGAAATAGGGTATCATGAATGTTAATACCTAAATAAAATAGATCATTTTGACATATAGGTTAATATACATATAAAATAAATAGGTTTGGGTATTCATAAAAAAGAAAACAAAAAGAAAATTTTCTTAAGAAAAAGAGAGAAATTTTAAGAAGCAAATTTAGCAGTATAACAGTATGAAACATGGTTTTAGAAAATGGTAAAAAGAGAGGGGAAAAGGGTATCCCATTAATAAAATAATCATATTATAGTAAAGGTATAAAATAAAATTTACCTAATAACATAGTTTGGAAACTTGAGAGACATACCACATAAAAAAGGGAACTTGAAAGGAAAAGAGAAGTTGATATTTCCCTTACCTTGAAGAGTAACTCTTAAAACTCAAAGATTGGGACCTTAGGGACTTGAGGAAACCTTGGGAGGAAACCTTGGGAGAAAAAAATATCATATTTTAATGGAGGAATAATTATTAGTAAAAGTAAATGCATAAATAAGTGGTTATTTATATTAAAAATAGGAGGATTTGTTTATTAATTTATTTGCACACCTAGGTAGTGGTAAATAAAAAACCATTGGATTTACCATAGTATTTGCCCATGTTATTGGAAAATTGGGACACATATTATGTTATTTTAATCCAAAAGAGTCGAACATAATTTTATATTACTTATTACATCATTATGACATAATTATGAAGTCAATAAACTTACCGAAAAACCCAAACTGTATTTTTACTATTCACTGAAAAACAAAATATTTGAGAAAAATCTCATAAATTTACCATAACCTAATTTTGATGTGATGATTTAAAAAATGATATTAATTTTATCATATTAATTTTCTAAATATGAGAATTTTACCTTTTAAATTTAAAAATCTTTATTATTAAAAATAACAGTAGATAGAAAATGAAAAGTGAAATTCTGACACATGAAAAAAATATTTATCATTTATATTTAAAGATGAGTGCTTTTATAATAACATTTCATTAAAATAAACATTATTCATAATGAATTAGTTTATTATAATAATTATATATTTTTTGAAAAGTATAATTTCTGTCTGAAAAACAAATTTATCACATTCATCATATTTTTAAGAAAAACTAATCTCAAAATAGAATTGATGGAAAACAATTAGTTATACAAAGGATTAAACTTTAAGTAACTAAGGTATCAACACATAACAACTTATAAAACCTACATACAACTTAAGGGTAAGGTGTGTGATAGTGATAGATTCATGGGGTGTCTCAGCTAACAACGCTAAGGTGGTAATTTCTAATAACTTGAACTTATACCAAAGGTGATTTTGTTCAAGATTCACATGATGAAGATCAACTTGGTATTGGTCAAGAGAAAAGCCTAGTGCCGCTACCTCCCTTATAAGTTCTGAAAAATGGGATTCATGCGACATGACTCTACTGGTTGTGGCCATCATTCCTTCTTTCTGTATTAATTATCCTTTCTTGAAATTTTACTTATAAAATCTAATGATAACATTAACATTATTATGAAGAGTATATTTATCAATGTTCATATTGAACAACAGTCACAATTGACCAATGGTCATATAAAGTTCGAAACTTGAAGGTCACATTTCAATTTAAACTCACTTCATTATTAGAGAGATACAGTTTTGTTGTGAATAAAATAATATAACACACATTTTCAGAAAATAATTATCATTCAAAAAGTTTGGGTCATTACACTAAGGTAGAATGGGGTACCATGTGTCATGAACCAACCCAGTTCGACCCCAAACCATTCACCCGATCTGATCCATGGTATGGCCCGAGAGGCATTGCTGATCCTCTCAGGCTGGTGACAAGCACCAAGGGCATCAACAGAGTAATGATGTGAATAATTTCACCTGATATAAATATAAAAAACAAAAAAATAAATAGAGAATTAAAATATAAACATGATTACCCAATTGAAATTCCTTTACACTTAAACTGAAAAATACAATAAGATGAAAAATGAAACTATATAGAAAAACTAAAAATTGAACCTCACAACTACAACATCTCTATGTGACCCTGAGGGTTACTCTCTAATCCATAACCAACCATCACCCAAAGAAATCAAACCTATGCTGGAACCTATAATAGAAACTAAAAATAAGAAATAAATATAGGCATGAGTATTAAAACTCAGTAGGTAAGCCCAAATAAATCTATTACCAATGCACTTCCTTTAAATAAAGAAACATATATTATAGGTTTGAAATAAATGATATAAATATAGTTTTTTCACACTTTTCACTTTAACTAAAACAAATAATAATCCATTGCACTCATAATTTAAAACAATCTTCCTTTCATAGAGGATAATTATGTTTTTAGGGGGAAAGGGGAATGAGAACCAAATGGGAATGTTCATTTTTCATACAAGTGAAAAAGGGGAAAAATTTATTCTTTCAAAACATCTTTCATGAAACCCCTTTTATGAAAAACCACACATTCTCTTTTTACCAAGAAATCACCATAAAACATGAGCATAGACTATGGTCACAAGATAAGGGCAATGGAATAATAGTGCTCAAGAAACCACACTAAGAGAGACATCTAAATCATCCACCAAAGATAATCTTATGCTAGAGAAGACATGAGAATAGCTAGAAAATCAGAGGAAAATCCAAAACATATTATGCATGTGACTCATCCGAAATGAATTATTTACCTGATGACATCATAACACACAAACACTTTATCGCACCCTACCTGGCCTGATTGAGAGGTGCAATCCCATAGAAATAATAACAAAATATCCCCTTGCTATGGGAACTAGCTAGTGCGTAATCTAACTAGTGTAGCACGTGTTCTCAGAATTCCTCATATCTATGATAGGTTACCATGTCATGTTCAAAAGGGGCTTTTGAAACAAATCCAAGAAAAAAACTATACATATATGCGATCTGTAATGACTCGGGTTTTTTGAATGGGTCAAAATCCCCACCCTTTTTTAATTTTTCAATTAATGGCTATGATACTTTTTTATTTGTTGATAAAAACTAAAATCCAAGAGTTCCACTGGTCTTAAATGGTATTTTGGGTTAGTTTAGAGTCCAAGAGAGTGCCTTAGGTGTTTCAGTTTAGTTTGGGAGTGTCGGAGGCCTAAAGGCCTAGTTTTTGGGAAGTAGGTGTAGACACACAGTTTAGGGGAAACTATGCCAGTGGTGGTGCATAGCTATGCAGTATCATATGCAATATTACAGAGAGTTACACATGGTTTGTGCATGATATGAAAAACCGTGTAGGGTGGCCATGCGGGCCTTCAGCCTTGGGCAGTGGCTTCCACATGGTTGCCACACGTTTTAGAAAACTGTGCGGGTAAACCGTGCGACCTAGTAAATGAGGCAAATTACCATTTCCCTTATTTTTCTATTTCCTCCCTTCCTCCGATGGATTTTGATCCAACTCCACCATTAAAACTCTATTATTTGATCTGTCGGAAGCTATAGGATCACCTCAGTAAGGCTAACCTCACACACACTTCTTCTTCCTTGATCTTTCTCCTAACAGACCGCTGTTTCCGTCCGAACCAATTTTAGGGTTTAATACAGAAACTCAGATCTACATCAATTCACTTCAAATTGGACTTCGATATCAGTCATTCGTATATCTAAGAGTCTAAGGTAGGTGGTTCATACCTTGTTTTGTGTTTTTGCAGACTTTTAGGGGTTGTGTCCTTTTAGTGCAACAACAGGTTTTGAGAAAAACCATGTTATATCATATTGAATTGACTATTAGACCATGTGGGATGTCATGGGAATTCTCTATTCCTGTTACACTTGAGCGAGGTCAGGCGAGAGTCCATTTATCTTTGAGATATTTTGGCCCCGGGTGCCAAAATTTTTTTAAATGTTTTTTTGTTTGAACTAGTATGTTTAAATTGTTAAGGCTTGATTAAGAAAATTATAGGCATTCAAGACCTCCATGATAATGTGTTATTCTTGTAGATTGTGCAATTAAATATGTTTAAAATTGAATTATTGATTAAATTGTTTTAATGTGATTTATATATATGTACTGATAGAGATTACATATGTTGAGACTCACAAGGTTGTGACGGGCTTGGCCCAAGGTTGGGATGGCATGGACATTTGGATTGAGTGATGCTGATCATTGGTTGGGTTTGGCCTAGATTTTCTTGAGTGGTTTTGACCAGAATATTGGGCGTCATGAACATTGGATTAAAGCGGTGAGACTGTCAGGTTGGTCAAGGCCTATGATACTTGGATGACAAGGCCATCAGTTTTGAGCGACATGGTCTCAAGGGCATGAGGTGCTAGAGATGGTGTGTCTTAGGTTATTACTTGGTGATTTCTACTCACTCATGATGGCCAAATCACCAATTGAGTCATGTTCACACAGGTTGAATTTTTAATGAGGTGGTTTTGACAACTTGTGTGGGTAGAGGCCCTGACAGTTGCGTCTTAGGTATTTATAGTTTGGGAGTGATTTCCATAGAAATCCACATGGAAGTTTAGGAGCGTTTGTTTGATAGTGATGAGACTATATGGTCAGGGGATGAGGCTCTCCATTATTGATTCCATGGGCTTTGATATTTATTTGAGGGAAGGCATCATTGTTCCTCTAGTTTTTATGTCATGGGCTGATGTTAGCTTTCAAGTGGGGGTCTGTTGGACTGGGATATGATTTTTTGGACATGCCTTCAGGACTTCAGTACTTTGAGACATGAGGTTTCAAGAGGCACATGGTACTAAAGTATTTTATTGAGGTGGAACCTGACGGTTCACCTGTACTTGTGACTACAGGGGTACCTTGGTCCATGGGACAATGACTCTCTTGTTTCTGAGATTTTGGTTATGGTTGAAGCGGGTGACACTCCCTGGTGGCTTTTGAGAACCAGTAGAGGTTGTGTTTATTATCACATCATACTGTTTATTTTTCTTAGATTTGAATGTATGCTTAAACAAATATACTAGTTATACACCATTGGGTGGTATCCTATTGAGACTCTTCTCACACCCTGCACGTGCCCTTCGAAAAGCATGTAGAATTTATGAATTTATGTATAGGTAAAGGGTTAGCTTAAGGAGATGGATCATAGTGTTGTTTGTCATAGATATTGGCATGGACCTTGAGTTCATGCCTAGCTAGAGTTTTGTTTAGTTATCTTTTAGTTTCAACATGTTTATTATAGGTTGCTACTATGGTCTGCCATGGGAAGTACCTTGGATATTGTACTGTATGACCTGACATTGAATGCATGATTTTATTATTTTATTTTTAGTGAATAAAAGTGATTTTATATCATGCAGTTCTATTTACTTTCCACTATAGTTGTTTCTAAATTACTTCTGCTATTTATTTCTATTGAATTTTCTTCCACTTTGCAAGTTTGGTTTGAGTATGCTTATTAATTTATTTATACTACATGTTAAATTGTTATACTCATACTAATAATTTATTTATTTACATAGGGTATATCCTCCCCACTATACCTGTTTACACCCTCACTTCTAGTCGTCAGCCTTTGACGTTTAGGGAGGTGCGCCTAAGGCCGGTGGCACCCAGATCGTTAGCACTGTTTGGGTGGATATTCGGGTTGGGGATGCTACAAGTGGTATCATAAGAGTATCTTTTACCTATTTTCTTGGTATTACTATTTGGGGATATGGTAGAATTGAGATAGGCTATTTTTGGAACTATGTTTATAGATTGTTCTTGGGTGCCTGCATCCCTAGGTACAAGGGATGGACCAAGTTGCCTTGGGTGGGAATTGTTGTTTTGCTTTTGCTCAGATTACCATTTATATGGTTTCCACCTTGCTCACTTGGTTTGTGATGATTATTGGTTTTGATAAGCAACCCTTAACCCGGTGTGGTAAGGGAGAATTGGACCTTGCCCCGGTATAGAAAGGGGGTTATGATGCTTATTTTGGTTTGGCTTTTGATATGAACATTTTTTGGGTATTTCAATTTCATATATGCACATATGATTTTTGAAGTGATAATACCATGTGATATATGTCAAATTACATGTGAAAAGGTAAAATTCCATGATTTGGTAGAATTTATTGTTTGATGCAATGTGATATGACATGATTTATATTTATAGAATTGCATGTGGCATGTGAATGGGCCTAGATATTATAGGAGAAGGTGGGTTTTATGGTTGAGGTGATTTTTGATCACCAGGATTGGGTGACTTGGTCATCGTATTGAGGCAAGGGTGGTTGTTAAGAGGGGAATATCCTAAGGATATTATGATACTTGGCTTTGTTAAGGGCGGGTAAAGAGGTTGTGAGGCCGAGATACCATGGGGCATGGTTGTAGTGGGAAAGAGTAATGGTAGTGGGAATGCACTACATTTTTACTGCATTACATATCTACATTATATATATATATTATGATATATATGGGTTGTATGACCATTTGATGGTATTTATCGGGTTCCTCCTAAATGACTTGGATGGAGCGTCAGACGAGTGATGATACAGTTCTATAGGAGCACGATCAAGTTCAGACCCCTGAGGGTTAATCTGAGCATGATAAGTAGGTACAGTCTTAGATACAAGATTAGGTTTAGGATCTAGTGCAAGTAGTGTAGCTGCTGGGTTTGACAGCATTCAGGTCGTGGCTCAATGAGCAACTCAGATCTAACCTGGTACGTGTCTTGTAGGGGGTTGACAGAGGTGCTCAAATAAAAGATCCATCAATGACGTATCTAACACAGGAGTTCCAGTAACATCACCCATAGCATTTTCAGGGTGAGGTTGGTTCATAGGTAGCTAGAAACTAGATAGAGAGCATGCATATGATCTTTGAGTAGCTTGAGACACCTCCAGGGCAGAGGGTCAAGCTGGCGGTATATATGCTTAGAGGTCCAGCTAAGTAGTAGTGGGATGTGCAGGTTCAGGCTCACAAACATTAGGGACTATCCTGGAAGGACTTTGAAGATAGGTTCTTCGAACATTTTTTCCTAGAGATGTTGAGGGAAGAGATAGCTCATGAGTTCTTGAGGCTTCAGTAGGGTGAAATGTCCATCATGGACTATGCATCTACTTTCACTGATTTGTCACGATTTGAACTAGGTATGGTAAGATATGACACCTTGAGGGTGAGTCATTTTGAAGATGGATTATGGAATGCAATTAAAGTGCAGGTAAACATCTTTAGGCTGACCTCGTTCTCATAGGTTGTGAATCAGGTGCTCATAGCTGAGGGAAACCTAACAGACAGGTCCCGTTTGAGTGAGGTGATGGCTTCAAGTGATGTTTCGAATGGTAGGAAAAGAGGTTACGATGAGTCCCAATAGGGAGGTTAGTACAAGGACTCATCTAGAACACCTCTTGGTAGCTCATTAGTGGTTTTATTTTAGTGAGGGAAGCTAGGGAATGTATGGACTTCGTGTGAGTTTCCCCCAAAGGAGTGTTAGACATGTGGGTAGCTTGTTCATCTTGAGAGGTTCTATAGGAAGACTTCTCAGACAACCAGTAATCAGGGACCAAGAAAAAATGTGGTATCTGAGGTTGGATCAAGATCGGTAATAGGTGAGGGTAGATGAGGCTCAGTTGCACGCAGAGGCCGTGGCAGAGACAGTGGGACCCATCTGTGGGGTTAGTGGCTGGTGGATGGTACAGTACCACAGGGAGGAAAAGCTTCAAGAAGTCATGTGTCAGGCTAAGTGCACGTTGTGGAGCTTCCAGGGAATGAGCAAGCTGGAGAGCCGATGATGATATGAGGTACGTCACAGGCGTGGTCATAGTTTGTTTTTTCTTTTCTTTGGCATGTACTATTGAGGCATGTCTGTTTTGACATGGCCTATTGAGGCATGTCCATTTTGAGTGCATGAGGTACACAGGTTGATTATGGAATGACCAAGCACTGGTTAGTGGGTTGGTACCATCTTGGGTGTGTGAATATATATATACGAGCTGCTTAGCATCAGGATCATTGTTGGATGTGTTTCTTGAGGTGCTTGGAATCAGGGCATCATTGGATGCAGGTTACTTGAGGTGCCTTGGGAATCAGGGCATCCGAGGGATGTAGAATTACTTGAGATTCCTTTGGAATTAGGGAATCAAGGATGTGGATTGTGATTGAGGTTTGAGGAACTAGATTTTTTTTATCATCCAAGGGAGGAGGGACCTCATTGTTCCATGGGATCCATGGGCTCGAGGCAGGCACCGATGCGGTGCGGGATATTGTTGGGTGTCGAAAGTGACACGGGAGAACCTAATGAGGTGCAAGGGTGACAATTCATCATAAGAGGCCCATGGGTCCGGAAATAGGTTGTTGGACCTTGATTAATTTGAGCTTAGGGTCAGGATTGACTGGGTTAGGCAATTCCATAGGTGGGGAGCCCTCCTTGAGGAAGCTAGACTATATCCTTGAGACCGAGGTAGACCAGGTTTTTTTATCAGGATGTGTATGTTTGGAACCATCTCTTTATTTTGTTTTATATCTCAGGGATGATATATATTAAGGTGGGGAGATTGTAACAACCCGGGTTTTTGGAACATGTCAAAATCCCCACCCAGTTTGAATTTTTCAATTAATGGCTATGATCCTTTTTGATTCGTTGATCATAACTCAAATTAGAGAGTTCCATTGGCCTTAAATGGTGTTTTTTGGTTGGTTTAGACTCTAGGAGAGTGCCTCGAGTGTTTTTGTTTGGTTTAGAAGTGTTAGAGGCTCAAAATCCTAGTTTTTGGGAATCAGGTGCAGGTGCACAGTTTATGGGAAAACATGCGAGTAGTGGCACACGAACGTGTGGTCTCATATGTAGTGTTTCAAAGAGCTATGCACGGTTTGTGAATGGTATTTAAAATGGTGTGGGGGTGGCCGTGTGGGGTGGTTGTGTAGGCCTGCAGCCTTAGGAGTGTCTTCTGCACAGTTGCCACATAGTTTGGAAAACCATGCGGGTAAATCATGTGGCATAGTAAATGAGGAAAATTACCATTTTGCTCTTATTTTTATATTTCATCCCTTCCTTCAGTGGATTTTTATCCAACTCCTCCATACAACCTCTGTTCTTCAATCTGTAAGAAGCTATAGGATCTCCTTAGTAAGGCTAACCCCACACACCCTTCTTCTTCCTTGATCTTTTGCCTTATGGACAATTGTTTCCATCCAAACCAATTTCAAGATTTAAGATAGAAACTCATATCTACATCAATACACTTTTAATTGGACTTTTATATTTAACATGACTACATCTACGAGTCTAAGGTAGGTAGTGAATACCTTGTTTTGAGTTTTTACATACTTTTGGGGGTTTCATCTTTTTAGCACAACAGTGGGTTTTGAGCAGAACCCTATTATAGCATATTAACTTGACTATTAGACAATGTGGGATACTGTGGGCATTCCCTATACCTATTACACTTGCATGAGGCTGGGAGAGTGGTCGTTTCTCCTTGGGATATTTTTTCTGGGGGTGCCAAAATGGTTTTAAATGTTTTTTATTTGAATTGGTATGTTTAAATTGTTAAGGATTGATTAATCTAATTAGATCCATTCAATACCTCAATGCTAATGTGTTAGAGTTTGAAACTTGCGAAATTTAATCTATTTAAAATTTAATTGTTGATTAAAGTGTTTTAATGTGATTTATATATCCGTACTACTTGAGATTACATATGCTGAGATCCATGGGGTTGTGATGGGATTGGACTGAGGTTGGGATGGCATGGACATCAGGATTGAGTGATGTTAATACCCGGTTGGGTTTGGACCACATTTTATGGAGTGGTTTTTACCACATGATTGGGTGTCATGAACATTGGATTGAGGCAGTGAGACCATCAGGTTGGGAAAGGCCCATGAAACCTAGATGGAAAGGCCATAAGTTTTGGTAGACATGGACGTAGAGGCACGAGGTGACAATGATGGTGTGGATTAGGTTATTACTTGGTGATTTCTTCTCACTCGTGATGGCCAAAGTGCTGATTGAGTCATATGCACACAAGTTGAATCTATAATGAGGTGTTTTTTTACCACTCATGTGGATAGAGGCCCTCAATAGTTGCGGCTTAGGTATTTATGGTTTTAGGGTGCTTACCGTAGAAATCCATGTAGAAGGTGAGGAGACTTAGAGATTGATAGCAATGAGGATATCAGGATATGGGATGAGGCTCACTATTATTGAGGCTATGGGACTGAATATTTATTTGAGGATATACATCACTGTTTCTATGGTTTTCATGCCATGGGCCGATGTTATCTTTTGAGCAGGGGGTCTGTGGGATTGGGATATGATTTTTTGGGCATGCCTTAGGGACATTGGTACTTTGAGAAACAAGGTATTAGGATGCACATGGTTAGAGGCTATGTGATTGGGGTAGAACATGAGGATTCACCAGTACTTGTGACTATAGGGGTACCTTGGGCCATGGGACAATGACTCTCTTGCTTTCAAGATTCCAGTGATGGATGAAGCAGGTGACACTCCCTAGTGGCTGCTGAGCACTAGTGAAGGTTGTGTTTATTATTTCATCATACTATTTACTTTTCTTATAGGTGAATGTATGATTAAATACATATACTAGGTACACACCATTGTGTGGTATCCTACTGATATTCATCTCATACCCCACACGGGACCTTCGGGGCATGTGTAGACTTTATGAATTTACATACAGGAAAAGGATCAGTTTCAAGAGCTGAATCATAGTGCTGTTTGGAATGGATATTGGCATGGACCTTGAGGTTTTTCCTAGATGGAGTTTTTTTCAATTTTATTTTAGTTTTATCAAGTTTATTATATGTAGCTATTGTGGTCGATCATGGGTAGCACCTTGGATATTGTATTGTATTACCTGACATGGAATGCATGATTTGCTTGTTTTGTTTTAAGTGGCTATAAGTGATTTTATATCATGATGTTCTATTTACTTTCCACTATAGTTGTTTCTATATTGCTTTCGCTATTTATTACTATTAGATGTGATTCCACTTTTTGGGTCGGGTTTGAGTCTGTTGAGTTATTTATTTCTAGTGCATGTTACATTATTATACTCAGAACAGTACTTTATCTATTTCTAGAGGGTATAACCTCCCCACTATAACTATTTACATCCTAATTTCTAGTTATCATCCTTTGGAATTTGGGGAGGTGTTTCTAAGGCCCATGGCACATGACCTATTATCACTATTCAGGTGGCTGTTCGGGTCGGTGATGCTACACCATCACATATGTCAAAAAAATTAGCACCACCCCGACCAGCACAAGGAGTAGTCCCTTGAATTTAAAAAACCATCATACAAGGGAAGTCTCAAACCAAGGACACTCCCATATCTTTTTCAACCAATAAGTCAAGTGAATCATTCCAATAAGGGTTTTCTAATGAAATCATTTCAAAAGTTCCAATTGGGCCTCATATAATTTTCACATATCAATCATTTTCTTAAAGAATCAAACACAAGCCTCTTTTAAAAAAATAACATTTGGAAACCCATTCATGAAATCCAAACCATCACATAAAATAAAAAACACATTTACAATATCCAAACGAGTATTTCATCAAGAACTTGGTGTGTAAAACCCAATACAACCATTTCAAACATTTAAAATCAAGTGGAAATAACCTCATTTTATATAAAACATTAATTATAAAAATCTTCCATAACTAATTGATATCCATAGAAGGTGAGAAAATCAAGAAATAAATTAAATATTGTATTTAAAGGATAAATAGAAAGGGATCCTACCTCAAATAACTTTATCTTCAACAACACCCAACCTAAAAGACTTCATAAAGGTTCTGAGAAGAAAGAACATCCACAAAAAACCCTAAGAAGGAAAAACCCCCAATTTCTCACAAACATAGGTGTAACCCCCTGACCCCAGTTACCTAGAGTCAGTGCTTTATTACATAACATTGTTATGATACATGGAATCAAGTCATGAAAGAACGATCAGTTTAGTATTATTGGAAACAAGATACATACATAAGTTCAACATTACAACTTGAAAAGAAATACAACACTAATTTATTCCATTAGAAACATCCAAGACTCTTAGATTATGCCTGAAAGTCACTCATAACTAACTTCTTCATATCATGGTAAAATGAAACATAAGAAATGGGTGAGATCAAACACTCAGTAAGGGTAAGCGATACAGTGGAAGATAACATAAACATTAGGCATGGTGAATAATTAAAAACACATGCCCTTAAAAATAATAAACACGAACATTTTATGGAAGGAATATGAGATGAGAAAATAATTCCATAATAAAGCATAGTCATGGGTATTCCACTAGTCGAATAACCACATGAATAATCATTATTATTTTCATAATGAGGGAATGTATAATGCTAGACATTCTGAAACATCTTGTCAAGGTCTCGGCCAAGACGTCTAAAAATGATTTAGTCCTCAGCCAAAACCATATATCAAATTGGGAAAGTCCTCAACCAATTCCACATATAATTGTCTCATGATGCCTACCTATGCATCAAGGATCTATAGTGGGCTCCACCTTTCATATACTAAGTCCAATACATTCCTCATATGAAAAGGTTGAAAAATAAAATAAACATTTGTGTTAAAACTAGCATAAGAAATGTCAATACTTTTACCACAAACCATGAATGGTATAAAAATAACTCATTCATATTCAAAAATATTGCAAAACCTTAAAAACAATATGGAATTTTTTTATCATAATAAATCAACTTCAAACAAGTGTAAAATTTATCAAAGGATGTTGACATAGATGAAATCAAAACTATTTGAGAGAAATAACTCTTTCTATTTTGAAATCATTTAAGAGTCACATAATTATAAAAGAAAACATTTATTTTGAAAATATTATTATAATCTTGTCATGGAAGCTTTGATGATGTTATAACGGCGGAAAATAGATGCACCCGCCATATAAGTTAAAAAAATATTCTTACCTTAATTTTTTCGAAAAGGTTATAAAGTACCTTGTTTAGAAAACGACCAAAAGATTACTTTCAAAACATATAAGGTCAAATAAGGGTATAAATTACTTTAACCCATAGTCTAGTAAATAGTAAAAACATTTTGAAATATATTTTTAAGAAAACATGGATGTGGATGATAAAGAGGTCTCAGTAGATACTTATGTAAAAACAACCTCGGATAATAAAGAGATTGTAAAATTAACCATTACCTTGTACTTTTCCTTAGTCGATGGTATGTTAACCTCATGTATAATAGTTAATTTTTTTTTATTAAATTATAAAAGAACTATATACATAAATATGATATCATATATGATCCTCTCATATTGATTTGTTAATAATATTTCAGTAGTATCATCGTTTCGGGTGTTAAATGATTCATTTTCATTTATATGCTTGGTTACGTAAGCCATATTTGTTATGGATATGATTTATTTGATTCATATAAATAATGATATTATGTTCATAAACATTATTTTTCATCATAAAATGAAAATTATTCTTGAATGATTACGATGGGGAATGAATCTCATCGCATTCGTGGAGACGGTGATTCATACGTACGCACGAGTGACAATATCATTATATTGATGGTAAAATCATATGTAATTAGATGGTATATCATATATAAATAATCATTAACATGTTATATTTATTATACCCATCCAAATAATTAAGTGTTTGAATAACAAACTACACCACGACGTGGAGACGGTAAGCCGTACGTACGCACATATGGTGACCATGTCATTTATAGGATGGATAGAATACCGAATATGGTTGTACCATATTTATAATAACATCAAAGTATGTAAAAGGTACTAGATTTATTATTTTGGTATGGAAACAACAATGAAATAGGAAGTGGAAGAAGAAAAGAACTTGAATGAGGTGATGAAAAATTTACCTCTTATTCAGGTTCTTCCTTTTGATTTGATCAAAAAGGATCCTTAGGTTGGATTTATGACCAAATAAAGTCATCTAGAATAAAGGGAGGAAAGTTGGGAGGATATTTGGGTAGAGTTTGGTAGATCCAAATGACTTAGGAGGTGTGATTTTGATAGAAGGGGAAGTTCTCTTTTATAAGAGAGGTGAGGGTCACTTTAGGAAAAGCTCGAAATATTATTTTATAATAAAATCATTTTCGGTTTCTAATGGATCAAAAATAATTTATTTATAGGATAAGGTGGGTATGGGTCTAAAAACTCTCAACCAATAGGTTTTAGACAGGTTTATGTCACCATATTAACATTATATTTTAGATTTAACTCTTAGTTAAATAGTTTGACATTTACCATGTCTCTTTGTATTTTTATATTATATAGCTAATAAACTTACTATAAACTACCAAGAAAACCCCAAGTGGTTCATTATTAATATATATAACCTTATATAAGTCTTTTGGACAAAAATTTTATTTTTATGAATATTATATCAATTAATAATATAGTATGTGTTTTAAAAACTCAATTATGTCAAATTTGACACTATTTAGTATTTGATTTTTTTTAAAGCCATTAAAACTTTATCACTTCAAATAAAATTTATTTAAACAACCCTAACATGTCATATTAACCTATAAAATTAGTGTAATTCATATAAAGTCTCAATTTACATTTATTTGGATATTTATAATATCAATTATTTTAATATTTCATTAATATGGTAATTACTGCATCATCATTATGTCATAAATAAATCAAATTATTTAATGTCTAAAAATTATAAATAAAATACCATTATGTAGGAAATATTTTTATATTTCTAATTAATATTTATAGTCAAATTTATATTGTGTGTAACACTATATTAAAAATGGTTTAGTTATTAAACTTTGAATTTAACTCTTTCAACTCTTCTTTAAATAAAATAATAATAATTGTCCTAATCTAATCCAAGTGGACCAAAGGGTGTCATATTTTATTCATAAGGTTTTTTTTGGTCGAATTATACTTATTAAATAGAATTAGGACATGTGTTATGGTAATTATGATATCATTTTTACCCTTAATTACCCTATTTACTTTTAACTGTGGTAAATAAAAGTCAAAAGTTACTATTCACCAAAAATTATTTTCATCTTATTGAACTACATTTTACTTACTAATATTAACTGTGTCTCTCAGATTTTTTAAATTCAACTCACAGAAGCTGTAAAATTATGTTTTATGCAAATTTGCAAATGCTCATAGGAGGTGGTTAAAAGACGGTAAAAAGTTCAATAAATTTTTTATATATTTAAACTTATTATAAAATGACTCCAATGAATTATATTGAACTTATATAGGTATTTTGTATCTATTTTGACCTAAAATAAATTTAAATAAAATAAATCGTTATTTAAATAAAACGTCGGTTTTAATCAATAACGCAGTGTTTTTCACTATTCATAAAAAATTGAATGTTTTTAGAAAAATACCAAAAATTCACCCTAAGCTAATTTTGATATTATGAATTCAAAAATGAAGTCCATTTTGAAAAATAAAATTTATAAAATTTCAAAAAGTGGTTATTACTATTTATAACGGCTAGTTTGATTGGTTTCGGTGTGTTAGAATCTCAAAGTTGCATACAATGCAAGCTATTCCATTATTCAAAGTGAAATGTACTGTGGAAGCTTGGGGTGTTACATTCTTCCCTCATTCAAATAATTTCGTCCTCAAAATTTCTAGAATACTACCGCACAAAAAGATTTGGGTGGTTCTTCATCATAAGTTCCGCTGGTTCCCATGTTGCCTCTTCCATCTTATGGTTTCTCCATAGAACTTTTACTAGACGAGTTGTCCGGTTTCTCAACACTTGTTCTCTGGTATCAAGAATCTTAACAGGATCTTCACAATAAGACAAATTAGGTTCCAGTTCAATTTCCTCATAGGTGAGTACATGCGTTGGGTCATGCATGTATTTTCTCAACAGTGATACGTGGAACACATCGTGAACTTTGGAGATACCTGTTGGCATTGCCAAACGGTAAGCTACAACCCCAATTTGTTCTAGAATTTCGAAAGGTCTGATGTACCTGGGACTTAATTTACCCTTCTTACCGAATTTTATAACTCCCTTCCATGGAGATACCTTCAAGAAAACATGATCTCCTACCTGAAATTCCAAATCCTTCGTTCGGTTATCGGCATAGCTCTTCTGCATACTTTGAGCTGATTTGATGTGGGTTTGGATAACCTTTACCTTTTCCATCATTTCCTCAACAAGTTCTAGGCCTATGAGTTTTCTTTCAACAACATCATCCCAAGAAGTTGTTGTGCTACATCTCTTTCCATATAACGCTTCATATGGTGCCATCTGAATACTTGAATGGAAGCTATCATTATAGGAAAATTCTACCAGAGGTAAATATTGATCCCACATAACTTTAAAGTCAAATGAGCAAGATCTCAACATGTCTTCTAAGGTTTTAATAGTTCATTCTAATTGTCCGTCAGTTTGAGGGTGGTAGGCAGTGCTCAAACGAAGTTCAGTATCCAGGGCTTTCTAAAGACTTTTCTAGAATCTTGATGTAAAACAGGGATCACGATAAAAAATAATTGATAGGGGTACTCCATGAAGTCTTACAACTTCATTAATATACAGTATTTCTAAATGTTCAAGTGGTAAATCTTCTCTTATAGAAAGAAAATGTGCTGACTTAGTAAGGCGATCAACAATGACCCATATTGCATCATTCCTTCTAGGATTATTTGGTAGCCCTATGACAAAGTCCATCATAATATTATCCCATTTCCACTCAGGTATGGGAAGAAGTTTCATGACTTTTCTAGGATGTTGTGTTCTAGCTTTCACTTGTTGTAAAACCATCTATATTGACCCAAAATCATCAATCTCCCTTTTCATGTTGTCCCACCAAAAATGTTCCTTCAAATATCTATACATCTTGGTGATCCCAATGTGTATAGATAAATTGGAGCTATGGGCATCATCCAACAATTCCCTTTTTAGATCAGGGATATCGGGAACCTAAAGTCTCTTCCAAAAATTTCAAAATTCCATCTTTATATACGAAGTCACTCAATCTACCATCATTTACAGCTTTAATCTTCTTTTGAAACTCTTCATCATTAGTCTAAGAATTATTTATCCTTTCTAGTAAAGATGGTTTGGAAAAAATTTGAAAAATTATTGATGTTTTACCTTCCATGGTTATTTCCATATCCATCTTTACTGGATCCATGAAAATAGGTTCCCTTTCAACTCTCATCTTATTCAAAACTCTACGATCCTTTCTACTCAAAGCATCTACCACATTATTTTCCTTCATCGAGTGGTAGTGTATAGTGAAATCATAATCCTTGAGTAGTTCAAGCCATCATCTATGCCTTATGTTGAGTTCTTTCTATGATAAAATATACTTCAAACTCTTTTGATGAGTATAAATCTCACATTTTTCACCATGGAGATAGTGTCTCCATATCTTCATAGAAAAGATTACAGCCACTAACTCAAGATAATGAGTATGATAGTTTTGCTCGTGAATTTTTAGCTATTGTGATGCATAGAAAATAATTCCATCATTTTGCATAAGAACACAACCAAGTCCTTTCTTTGAATCATCACTATAAATAAGAAACCCATCATTCCCTGATGGTAAAGTCAAGATAGGAGCATTAACTAATCTTCTCTTCAGTTATTAAAAACATTATTCACTCTTTTTTCCAAACAAATTTAACCCCTTTACGAGTGATCTTGGTTAATGGGTTATCCAATAGGGAAAAATTCTGAACAAAATTCCGATAATACCCTACTAAACCAATAAAACTGCATTCCTCAGTTATACTCGTCAGTGCTGGCCATTCTTAGAATGCATTGGTCTTTGAAGGATCAACAAAGATTCCACACTTAGAGACAATATGGCGAAGAAAAGAAATCTCCTTAAGCCAGAATTCACACTTGCTAAATTTCCCATATAATTCATTTCTTCTAAGAGTCCTTAGGATAATGCACAAGTGATTTTCATGATATTCATAGCTTTTTGAGTATACCAAAATATCATCAATAAATACCACTACAAATTCATCAAGATATTCCTTGAAAACTCTATTCATTAGATCCATGAAGATAGAGGGTGCATTAGTCAATCCAAAAGGCATTGTTGTAAACTCGTAATTCTTTTACCTGGTTCAAAATGTTGCTTTCAGAATGTCTTCCTTCTTCACACACAACTGATGATATCCAGATCGAAGGTAAATCTTTGAAAAATATTGAGCTCCATGAATTTGGTCAAATAAATCATCAATGTGAGGTATGGGATACTTGTTCTTTATTGTTATAGCATTGATCTCCTTGTAATCAATACACAACCTCATAGATCCTTCTTTTTTATTAACAAAAAGGAAAGGGGCTCCCCATAGAGAAACACTAGGGTGAATAAATCCCTTATTACTCAATTCATCTAGTTGTTTCTTTAGTTACACTAATTCCATAGTGTCCATTCTATAAGGGGTCTTCAATATGGGCCTTGAACCAGGAATTAAATCAATGGAAAAATCAATTTCTCATTCTGAGGGATGTCTAGGTAAATCCTCTGGAAACACATCAACATATTTTTTCACAATAGGTACGTCCTCTATTCGAACATTCTTTTCCTCAACCATAATTATTTCATTCTCATCCTCCCCAATGATTGAATTTAGTAGAGCTACTGGGGGTAGATCTAGATAAGAATCAGATGGTGACATTTCTACTCTAAAGATAAGGTACTCCTTATCATCATCAAGGATTGTAACCTCCTTCTTATTACAATAAATTTTCGCATCATGGTCCAGAAGCCAATCCATACCAATTATTATATCAAATTCAATCATGGTTATGACGATTAGATCATCAGATAAATATCATTTATATACCTTAATGGGGACTGATTCACAAAACTTTATTTCAATGATACTTCCCTTAGGAGTTTTGACTGACAACTCCCTTGTTAAATCAAATTAGAAATATCTAATTTTCTTAGAAAACTGGGAAGATATGAAATAATGCGATGATCCAGAATCAAATAAAGAATTGGATAAACTTGAGGAAACCATTAAATTACCTAACACCACGTCTTTCGAAGCTTCAACATCAGCAGTAGTGATCGCATAAGATTGGCCTTGATCCCTTGGACTTTTCTAAGGTAAGTTTCCCTCATGATCAGGACATTCATTTTCATAATGTCTCATCTCCCTAAAATTATAGCATTGAACATTGGTAGCTTCTTACTTCCCCTTAAAATCACTAGTAATATGAACTTTCTGTCCATATTTGTAGCATACTTATTTTCCTTTTAGACATATACCAGGGTGCTTTCTTCCACAATTATCACAGTGTGGAAATTCAACTCTTCCCTTCTTCCCTATTTCCTTATTTTATTTCCTAGAGTGTTCATCAGATCTCTTTCTTCTCTTTCTTTTCTTTAAAGTCATAAGACTTAGAGAATTTTTTTCTTATCTTGATAGCACATGAGACAATATCTTCATACGATGAGAAGGATTGTAAGACTAATTCTCAATGGATAAATGGTTTTAACCCATCAAATAAATGATCAATCTTACTTCTTGGGTTACATATATAATCTGTAGCATGCCTTGATAACCTTGTAAAGTTAACTTCATACTTTGTGACATTCTCATCCTCCTTTTTTCTCAGACTCAGAAACCGTCTTTCCATATCCAATTGATGGTCACGAGGAAAGTATTTTTCTAGGAAAATCTCTTTAAACTCCCTCTATTATATACTTGAAACTTATTTATCCTCCTTTGTGTTTTGAATTAATGACCACCATTGATCTGCATCTCCGATGAGGCAATAAACTACCATGACAACTTTTTACCTTTCGTTACCCCCTAAAGAATGAAATATTTTCTCTAAGGAACTTATCAATTGTTCATCTACTAATAGATTTTTAATCCCATTGAATATTGATGGTTGTTTCCTCATGAATTAGTCTAACATTGATCCTTAGTGTTGTGGATCAGGGTGCTTCATATGGGTAAGGGTATTATTCATAACCTGGGTGATTTTTCCTAGTATGGTGATAATTTGATCAACACCAGTTGCATCACCAGCTCCACTATAATTATCTTGAGCAGGATAGAAATCCCTACATAGATTACATGTGTTGATACGGTTTCCATTCCTTCCACTAGGTTCCATTTATAAACAATGGCATGCATTATATTAGTTTATGAACCACAATACATAATTCTGAACTTGTAAAACACTTAACATAAATTGAATAGTTTATGGATATAATCCATAATCATAAAAAAAATTCTTTGAGGAGGTATATACTAATAAATCCTTCATAATTGTTTGTAAATAAAATGAGAATTATCCTAAGCATATCCCCTTGGACTGTCGTAACCAAGAGTGCAGTAAGGCCCATTGTCAAGCACCAATTCTCATTCGAGTCTAGCTCAAAGCGGTGTCTTTGGGTTTTACCCCTAGGTACATCTATGCCAGAGCCACCTCTACCTACTCATATCTAGATAGGTATTTATTTCTTAGAAAAATCAAAAAATCTCTACAGTACCAAAATTCTAGGAAGTTCTTCTATACTAATCCTCAAAGTCTATCTTAGGGTAATGTGCTCTAATCAGAGTTTTTCTAAATCTAGTTTCCAAGGTTTGTAATAAACTTCTTTTGGTACCAACTGTAACACTCCAACCCTATTTACCCAGAGTTGGTGCTTTATTACATAAAATTGGCATGATAAAAGGAATCATGTCTCAAAAGACCAATCAGTTTAGTATTATTGGAAACAAGATACATACATAAGTTCAACATTACAACTTGAAAATAAATAAAACACTAATTTATTCCATTAGAAAAATCCAAGCCTCCTAGATTATGCCTGCAATTCACTCATAACTAACTTCTTAATATCATGAGAAAATGAAACATAATAAAGGGGTGAGCTCAAATGCTCAGTAAGGGTAATCAATACAATAAAAGATAACATAAACATTAGGCATGGTGAATAATTAAAAACACATGACTTTAAAAATAATAAACATGAACACTTTATGGAAGGAATATAAGCTGTGTAAATAATTCCATAATAAAACATAGTCATGGGTATTCCACCAGTCAAATAACCACATGAATCATCATTATTATTTTCATAATGAGAGAATGTATAATGTCAGACATTCTGAAACATCTTTTTAAGGCCTTGACCAAGACGTCTAAAAATGATTTAGGCCTCAGCCAAAACCATATATTAAATTGGGAAATTCCTTGGACAATTCCATGTCTAATTGTCTCATGAGACCTACTGATGTATCAAGGATCTATGGCAGGCTACAATCGTCACATACTAAGTCCAATACATTCCTCATATGAAAAGGTTGAAAAATAACATAAACATTTGTATTAAAACTAGCATATGAAATGTCAATACTTTAACCATAAACCATGAATGGTATAAAAATAACTCATCCACAATCAAACATATCACAAAATCTTAAATAAAATATGGAATATTTGTATCATAATAAATTAACTTCAAACAAGTGTAAAATTTATCAAATGATGTTGACATAGATGAAATCAAAACTATTTGAGAGGAATATCTCTTTCTATTTTGAAATCATTTAAGAGTCACATAATTATAAAAGAAAACATTTATTTTGAAAATATTCTTATAATATTGTAAGGGAAGCTTCGATGATTTTATAATGGCGGAAAATATCCGCACCCGCTGTATAAGTTAAAAAAAATTCTTACCTTAATTTTGTCAAAAAGGTCATAAAGTACCTTGTTTGGAAAATGACGGAAAGTTTCCTTTCAAAAAATATAATTCCAAATAAGGGTATAAATGAATTTAACCCATAGTCTAGTAAATATTAATTTTTTTTAAATACATTTTTAAGAAAACATGGATGTGGATGATAAAGAGGTCACAGTAGATACTTACGTAAAAACAACCTCGGATAATAAAGAGATTGTGAAATTAACCCATACCTTGTACTTTTCCTTAGTCGATGGTACGTTAACCTCCTGTATAATTTTTAAAACATTTTTATTAAATTATACAAGAACTATATACATAAATATGATGTCATATATGATCCTCTAATATTGCTTTGTTAATAATATTTCATTAATATCATCGTTTTGGGTGTTAAATGATTCATTTTCCTTTATATGCTTGGTTAAGTAAGCCATGTTTGTTATGGATAGGATTTATTTGATTCATATACAGAATGATATTATTTTCATAAAAATTATTTTTAATCATAAAATGAAAATTATTCTTGAATGGTTATGATGGTTAATGAATCGTATCGCGTTCATGGAGACGGTTATCCGTACGTACACACGAGCAACAATATCATTACATTGATGGAGAAATCATATGTAATCGAATGTTATATAATATATAAAGAATAATTAACATGTTATATTTATTATTTACATAAGTAATACTCATTATTATACACATACAAATATTGAAGTGTTTGAATAACAAATTACACCACGACATGGAGACGGTAAGCCGTACGTACGTACGTACGGTGAATTTGTCATTTATAGGATAGATAGAATAAAGAATATGGTTGTACCATATTTATAATAACATCATAGTATGTATAAGGTAATGGATTTATTATTTTGGTATGGAAACAATAAATAAAGAGGAAGTGGAAGAAGAAAAGAACTTGAAAGAGGTGATGAAATTTTTACCTCTTCTTCGGGTTCTTCCTTTTGATTTGATCAAAAGGGATCCTTAGGTTGGCTTTATTACCAAAGGAAGGAATCTAAGATGAAGGGAGGAAAGTTGGAAGGATATTTGGGTAGAGTTTTTCCGATCCAAATGGCTTTGGAGGTGTGATTTTGAGAGAAGGGTAAGTGCCCTTTTATAAGAGAGGTGAGGGTCATTTTAGGAAAAGCTTGAAATATTATTTTATAATAAAATAATTTTCAGTTTATAATGGATCAAAAATAATTTATTTAGAGGATAAGGTGGGTATGGGTCTAAAAACTCTCAACCAATAGGTTTTAGATAGGTTTATATCACCATATTAACATTATCTTTTAGATTTAACTCAGTTAAATAGTTTGACATTTACCATGCCTCTTTGTATTTTTATATTATATGATTAATAAACTTACTATAAACTACCAAGAAAACCCCAAGTGGTTCATTATTAATATATATAACCTTATCTAAGTATTTTGGATGCAAATTATATTTTTATGAATATTATATCAATTAATAATATAGTATTTGTTTTAAAAACACAATTATGTCAATTTTGACACTATTTAGTATTTGATTTTTTTTGAAAGCCATTAAAACTTTATCACTTAGAATAAAATATATTTAACCAACCCTAACATGTCATATTTACTTATAAATTAGTTTAATTAATCATAAGTCTAAATTTACATTTATTTGGATATTTATAATATCAATTATTTTAATATTTCATTAATAGGGTAATTACTTAATCATCATTGTGTCATAAATAAATTAAATTATTTAATGTCTAAAAATTATAAATAAAATACCATTATGTAGAAAATATTTTTATCTTTCTAATTAATATTTATAGTCTAATTTATATTGTGTGTAACCCTATATTAAAAATGGTTTAGTTATTAAACTTTGAATTTAATTCTTTTAACTCTTCTTTGAATAAAATAATAATAAATGTCCTAATCTAATACAAGTAGAACAAAGGGGGTCATATTTTATTCCTAAGGTTTTTTTGGTCGAATTATACTTATCAAATAGAATTAGGGCATGTGTTAGGGTAATTATGATATCATTTTACCCATAATTACCCTATTTACTTTTAACTGTGGTAAATAAAAGTCAAAAGTTACTATTCACCAAAAATTATTTTCATCGTATTGAACCAAATTTTACTTAATAATATTAACCGTGTCTCTTATATTTTTTAAATTCCACTCACAGAAGCGGTAAAATTATGTTTTATGCAAATTTGCAAATGCTCATAAGAGGTGGGTAAAAGATGGTAAAAAGTTGAATAAAATTTTTATATATCTAAACTTATTATAAAATGAATTCAATGAATTAAATTGAACTTTTATAGTTATTATGTAGCTATTTTGTTCTAAAATAAATTTAAATAAAATAAATAATTATTTAAATAAAAAGTCGGTTTTAACCAATAACGCAATTTTTTTCACTATTTATAAAAAATTGAATGTTTTCATAAAAATACCAAAAAATTACCCTAAGCTAATTTCGATATTAAGAATTCAAAAATGAAGTCCATTTTGAAAAATAAAATTTATAAAATTTCAAAAAGTGGGTATTACTATTCATAACGGCTAGTTTGATTGGTTGCGGTGTGTTAGAATCTCGAAGTTGCGTACAATGTAAGCTATTGCATTATTCAAAGGGAAACATACCATGGAAGATTGGGGTGTTACAATGGGTATGAAAATTGAACAAACACGGACACTATATTTAGAGGATAAGGGGAAAGTGGAAGAAAAGAAAAGGAGAAGGAGAATGTGTCCCTAACCTTTCGATCCAAGTGAATAATTACCAAGAAATCACCTTGAATCCCACACGAAGGGGCTTAGAGGAGCCAAAAATCCCCATAGAAGGAGTATCGGTTAGGGTAGTTTGAATGAGAGGTCCAAGGGGAGAAACCCCAATTAAAAAAAAGAAAATACCCCAAAATACCCTTTATTGAGCGGGTTTCACAATTATCTCACACGGTTTAACAAATTGTGCGCAAACCACACGATTTACCATTGTCTAGTCATGCATGGGATGTACACATAAGCTATAGGTTTAGTTAAAATATGCTCCAACCATGATACCCCCTTCACACTTACTTATATGGTTAAAATAACCATGCACCAACCATGCGACCCCCTGCACACTTACCTATATGGTTAAAATAATTGTGCGTCTTAACCGCGCGACTTGGAAAAAGTCCCTAAACCACCCCTTTTCACACCAAAACTCATCTAACTCAAGGAGATAAACCATCAAACAAACATACCCTATAAAACGGTGCTACTATGAGTGTTAAAAACTCATTTTACAAGTTTCCTCCTCCTCATACCTCCTCACAAACAAGAAACAAGGACAAACACCACCAAAAACTTCCAAGACTCAAAATTTAAATCAAGAACACCCAAAAAACCAAATTTAAATCTGGAGTACTCAGAACTTGAGAGAAAAACTAAGAACCAAAAGATAATTTGAAATAGATGATGGAAATAAAAATCTAGGTGTGAAAATTCTCCCCACCATTATGATTTCTTCACCCAGAAAGCCACAAATTTTCTAGTTGATCGATCAAAGACAAATGATTTATACATCCACATAATCCAACCACTCAAACCAAGACCACCTCAACTACAACCAAATGAAATTTAAAATTATTTCCTGAATAAACACAATAACCAAAACCATTTCATACTGGACCAACATTTGAAATTAAACCACATTCTCAACATGGGAGGATGGAATGGACTCCCCACCATTAGAAAGAAACAAACACTAATCAGCTTTGGAAGAAAATTCAATGAGACCCATAGTGGGTCTCCCCACCATTAGGAACTAAATAGATTTAACCAATAACATGGTTCAATATGGAAATTCCAACATAATCCGACACACGAACTCTCCCACATGAGAAAAAAAATCCACAACAAGGGGAGGAGGGGGAGGGAAACAAAAGAAACACCAATCCAAATGAAAACTAAAACCCAACTGATCCATAGGGATAAACATCCCACATTATAGAATACAATGAAAAAAGTATTAGAATATCAACTCCCCAATGAAGGAGACGAGAAATAATCTAAATATCCCCACACCCCGGTGGTTTCCTGACCATGTAAAAAGCTTCACTCTAAGACCTATGGATGGATCCTTAATGTCTAAAGCATATTATGCCCCAGAGTCAGGAGAAAAAAATCTCTGATAACCAAGAAAATAATTCAAAATATACACATGTAATACACCTCTATTTTTAATAGAATAAATTTATTTTTTTTGAAATAAAATTAGATTCCATTAAAATAGGAGTTCTCAAGGGGGTTGACAACATCCATTATTATAATTCCAAAGAGAATAAAACTATGCAAAAAAACCTCCAGATAAAAATATTAAAAAAAAGGAACATTTCATTGAGAGAGACCCCAAAAATGATCCCAAATAGTTCCTTACTCCTACAAACGGACTGGGGTGTCCTTTGAAGAGTTGGATCTGGCTTTATGTCACTTCCTAGAAACACCCCGACAAAACCGCTGCAAGTGACCCAAGCATCCACAGGTGTGGAAGGGTCTTGAATCACTTGGAAATGATTAATTATTGTGACCGTTCTTACCACATTGATAACACATCAAGATATTGTGCCCTTAAGCGGTTGATGATAGGTATGAAGGCCTCTTAATTCCCCTACCATCACCATCAACATCAGGCCACTTCCCATTATTCTTACTAGAACCACCTTCCCCATTTCCAGATACTAGAGGAAGGTCATCCATCCCAAACAATCCTACTAGAATATGTTCAACATGAATGGTTTTCCTCACCACATTTTAAATATAGGTTAAGTTGAGCTCTGACACCTTCAACTGTATCTCAAGACAAAGCCCATACTCAAAATTTTGAGCCTTCAAGGGATCATTCACAACATAACTTGGATCATATGGAACTAGATCTACAAAGCGATGATAGAACTCCAACACTGATCTAACACCCTACTGAAGACAACACATCTCCATCACCTTCCTTACCCTTGTCATATTGGAAAAGTACTGTTGGATGAACGAATACTTGAAGAACTCCTAGGTAAGATCTTCTCGAGGTTTGTTTTGAGAGACATACTTCCACCATTTCCAGGTTGGGAATTCAAGTATAAAGGTAAAAAACTTTATGTTTAATGACCCAGGAAACTTAAGGAAACTTAATTTTCCCTCAATCCTCCACATACACTCTTCCTCTTCGAGAGGATCTGCTTGAACATAAAAGAGAGGAGGATTCAACTTCTAAAATTCAAGAAGGTAGTCTATGGGTTGATCAACTAGAAAGTTTTCCAATGGTGCACTACTCTTAGTTTTACCTTGAGTATCCATCAAATATTTGTGGGTAAAGACACTAAAAAACAATAAAACAAAGAACTAAATCAAGACCAATCCATCAACACGAATTCTTGATCTCAAAACACCACATAAGCAACATCATTCCCAAAATAGAAGAATACCAAAGTACAACCACAACTTCTTTCCCACTTTCAAAATACAATTTCAACCAAATATTTCACATTTTTAAGAAAACTGGGAAATGAACATGGTTAGGCCACATGGTTTACCAAACTATGAACTAACTGTATGCACCTTACTAGACAACATGGGCACTCACATGGTTTGGCCGCATGGTTTGGGAAGTCATGCACCAACTGTGCATCAGGGTTTTGTCCAGATAGTAGAGCCATGAACATGCATTCTTTATGGTTTGCCTAACTGTGCTTAGGTCATGTGTCCCTGAACAGAAGCATATAAAATCTCACATGGTTACCTGGAGTAGGCCGCATGGTTTCCCTAAACCATGCACTAAACATGCACCAAGACAAAACACCCAAAAACTAAAAATTTTAAATCTGAATCACCCAAAACCTGAAATTGAAACCGAGAAAAAAATCATATTAAAACCAAATAATCTCATTCAAACATTTAAAATAATTATAAAAATCTCATTTCATCAAGAAATTTTGACTAAAAACTCATTTCATATTTTTTTAGAATGAATTCCAAAACTCTCTTCAAAAAACATTTCTATTTTCTAAATAAACGATTTCAATTAACTCTAGTTTTTTATTATAAAAATATAATCCCATTAAAATATTTTCTTCTCATCATAATAAATCATTTAACAAAAACCCACTTTTATAAATACTTACTTAAAGTAAATTATGAAAATTCACCTTACACTTTCCAAAAAAAAATCATTACCACTTTAAATTAATCCTTTCATAATTAAAAAACAATAGGTTTCAAAATAAATTTTAGAATCAAGGAAGATCCAAAAAACTCACAGGGAGGGGAACTAGTGTCAATGGGAGACTTGACCATATGGTTGGTGGCCATATTCCAAACACAAAACTATCATTGATATCCTTCTAGGACCATTCCCTCATATCCACATGGCTTTCCAAGCCCTGTGAGCTCATGGAGACCTTTTTTCCAACTCTCATTTCATATCCCAATCACCAAACAATCCACAAGAACCAAGAGGGACCAACAAAACTAGACATACCATGGAAACTCGAGGATTAGAACGAGTAAGGGTTCATGAAGGCCTTCTAATTCTTACCTCTTGAGTCCCGAAAATCCTACTCCTTCTACCTTGAAATCCCCAAGTAACAAAGGGTACTTTGAAAAGCAAGATCCTCTAAAGAGACAACCTACTTTGATACCATTTTTTACATGAATCAACCCAGGTCGACCCTGAACTGGTCACCTGAGCCGATCTGTGGCATGGCTTGAGAGGTGTTCCCGATCCTCCCATGATAGCAAAAAGGTCCAAGGGAATCTATAGAGTGATTATGGGAATGATTTCTCCCAATATAAACAAACTAAACAATAAAAATAAACAAAGTAGTCAAATATAAACATGATTACCCAACTGAACTTCCTTTACACTTAAACTAAAAAAATATACAAGATAAAAAACAAAGCTATACAAAAAACTAAAAACTAAACATGAAAACTACAACATATCCATGTAACCCCAAGGGTCACTCTCCAATCCATAACCAAACATTTCCCAGAGCGATCAAACCCGAGCTAGAACCTATAGTAGAAACTAAAAACAAGAAATAACTATAGGTATGAGTATTAAAAATTAATAAGCAAGCCTGAATAAATATATTCCCAATGAACTTCTTATAAATAAAGAAACATAGATTCCATGTTTTAAATAAATTATTTAAATCTTGTTTTTTCACACTTTTCACTTTAATGATAGAAAATCACAATCCATTTCCCTCATAATTTAAAAAAATATTCCTTTCATAGAGGAGAGTTGTGTTCTTAGGGAAAAAGGGGAAAGAGAACCAAATGGGAATGTTAATTTTTTATACAAGTGAAAAATGGGAAAACATTTATTCTTTCAAAACATCTCTGATGAAACCCTTTTTATGAAAACCACAAATTCTCTTTTTACCAATAAGTAACTATAAACCATGAGTATAGAATATGATCACACAACAAGGGAAATGGGCTAATGGTTCTCAGGAAACCACACCAGTAAATACATATAAATCTTCCACCAAAGATAATCTAGTGACAAAGAAAATGTAGGAATACCTTGGAACTTAGAGTAAAATCTAGAATATACAATATATGTGACTCATCCTGAATAAATGCCTTACTCGATGACATCATAATGCCCAAATTATTGATCACACCCTACTTGTTTGACTGAGGGTCCTAATCCCATAGAAATAATAACAAAATATCTCCCTATTATAGGCCACTAGCTAGTATATAATCTAAATAGTGTAGCAAGTGTTCTCAGAAGTCCTCATAACTATGATAGATTCTCATGTCGTGTTCAAAAAGGGTCATGCCAAACAAATATAAGAAACAAATCATACATATATGCCATTACAGAAGTCACACAAACCATAACCACCCCCAAAACCCCAAGGAGTAGTCCCTTGACTTTAAACAATCATCACATAAGGGAAGTACCAAACCAAGGAAACTCCCATCTCTCTGTCAACCAAAAAGTCAAGTGACTCATTCCAATAAGGGTTTTCCAATGAAATCATTTCAAAAGTTCCAATTGGGCCTCATATAATTTTCACATATCAAACCTTTTCTTTAAGAACCAAACACAAGCCTCTTTTCAAAACAAAATCACATTTGGAAACCCATTCATGAAACTAAAACCTTCATATAAAATCCAAAACACATTTACAAGAGAAAACCAGGCATTTTATTAAGCACTTGGTGTAAAAAACCCAATACAACCATTTAAAACATTTAAAATATAGTGGAAATAACCTCATTTCACATCAAACATTAATTCTAAAAAATTTCTATAATGAATTGATATCCATCGAAGGTGAAAAATCAAAAATCAATGAAATGTTGAATTTAAAGGAGAAATGAAAAGGGATCCTACCTAAAATCACTTCCGCTTCAACAACACCCAACTTAAAAGACTCCACAAAGGTTTTGAGAATCAATAACATCCCCAAGGAACCCTAAGAAGGGAAAACCCCCAATTTTTCACAACCCTAGGTATGAAAATCATCCAAAACTAGGGTTAGAGGAGAAGGGTGAAGCGGAAGAAAAGTAAAGGAGAGTGGGAAGGGGCCCCTAAAATTTCAATCCAGGTGAATAATCACCAAGAAATACCCTTGAATCCCACTTGGAGGGGTTTGGAGGAGCCAAAAACCAACATGGAAGGTGTTTGGGTTAGGGGAGTTCAAATGGAGAGTCCAAGGGGAAAACCCTAATTAAAAAGAATGAAAATACCCTAAAATCCACTTTCTTGAGTGGGTTTCACTATTAACTTTCACATTTAAACAAATCATGTGAAAACTGTGCAATTGACCAATATCTAGTGTTGAATAGGATGCACACTTAAGCTATAGGGTTAGTTAAGTCAATCACCAACTATGTGACCCCATGCACACTTACCTTTATGGTTAAACTATATGTGCACCTTAACCGTGCAACCTGGAAAAATTCCCCAAAAATACCACCTTTCACCCCAAAACTCATCTAACTTAAGGGGATAAACCATCCAAAAAACAAAACCCATAAAAAGGTGACACTAGGAGTATTAAAAACTCATTTTCCAAGTCACCTATTCCTTATACCTTCCCACTAACAATGAATAAGGTTAAACACCACTCGAAACTTCAAAGACTCAAAATTTAAATCAAGAACACCTGAAACACTAAATTTAAATCTATAACACCCAGAGCTTGAGAGAAAAACTAATAACCAAAAGATAATTAAAAATAGAGGATGGAAATGAAAATCGGAGTGTGATACCCTAGGTGGGTATTCTTATGGTTTTGGGGATGGTCATGGTTCCCCCTGTGTGATACTATCATGGTTTTTGGTTAGGATAAGGTCCCCCTGGGGTGTATATTCTTATGGTTCTAAGGTAAGATGTGGTTCCCCCTAGATTATAATATTATGGTTATGGGGGTAGGATGTGGTTCCCCCTGGGTGTTGTATTATACTCAAAGACACTCCGACACTGGCTGAGGAAGGTATGGTCAATCCTAGGTGTTAGGTTAGAACCCGAGAATTGATTGTGATTTATATATTTTTTATTCTAGTTACTATTCAACTAATATGGTTATATCATGTCTAAATGAACTTGTTATGACAAAACTTGTTAAGGACACCATTGGGGGTTCCCTATTGAGAATTTATTTCTCACCCTCTGCACAAGAACCCTAGTGTGGCTATAGACATTATGTCTACTTTTAGGTGGAACAAATAGTGGACTGTAGATAGGGAAGAGGCCCAGTGTTACATGATTAGTATAGAGTAATTCAAAAGGGTATTCAAGACATCGATTTAGTTATGTATTAGGGATGATAATAGAGACTTCTTGTATCTTACTTCTTTTGTTTATTTTCATGTGTGATCAAACCAGAAGGAAATCATTTAGAATGTGTGCATGTATGTCACATTACATTTGATATAATATTTTATGATTTATTACTTCGGTGTACTTTGATTTTGTGTTATTCATGATTCTTGTTTATTTCCATTGTTTTTTAACTCAGATATGATGGAATAGTCTCCCCACAATAACACCATAAAACCTCATTTTTATTTGACAACTTATGGCATACAAGGAGGCACACCTGAGGTCATGTGACACCTTTATCTAGAAACTGGGTGATTGTTCTAGGGATAGGATGTTACAATTAGCTTCATATTCTTCAAATCCATCTCTGAACTATGAAACATTAGTATAAACACAACACACATGAGAATAAATCCCATGAAGGGGTGAGTATAATCATAACCTGTATGACACATTAAAAATATAGAGTAAAGATAAACTAATAGGTTAACTAAAACCCAAGTCTAGGGAATTACATAAGGTATACCAATGGAACTAGATATGATTTAATGTCAAGTAAACTTTGGGAAAGGGAAGAAACCAAATTTGCACATATCAGCTCCAAAAAGGATCACATCACACATGCAACCATCAATACCTAGGGTAGCATAAGTACCACAATACCTAAATTCAAAAATCTGACTATAATCCATAACTAGAAGGTATCCATACAGGTTTAAAAATCCTAATAGTATTCCAAAGGTATCTACATGTTGAAACATTGCAAGTCTCATAATTCCTGATCTACTAGAATTTTATAAGATCCACATTATCTCTTTATAACTGTAGTGAGGGACCACACCTCATCAAGGTATGTGTGTATTGATTAGGGAGTACCTAACCCCTGTATAGGACTATTCTCTAATATATGGAGGAGTACCAACACCACAAATATAGGACCCCGACTCGATATATGGGGGAGTACTAACTCCTCCAATGGAGGACCCTGAATCAATATATAGGGGAGTAACTAAACTCCATCACCATATGGGGGACCATGTTGTGTCATGTATATATCACCAAGGGAGTGCCTCAACCTCTTATTTAGAGGACCATGCCTCAACACATGAGGGATTACCAACTCTATCTCTACTCCAAACATCTCACACACCGTCTTCCATATCTCTAGTAGAGATGATGTCCTAAAACTATCTAAAACACAATGTAAACATATTATAATGACCAAGGGAATTGTACTATTATGATATAAATGAGAATATACTTATAATGGACTACTCATATGTCCAAATCTGGAAAAAGGGTGGGAAATCATAGAGAATATTAGAAATATCCTTGTAAGTAGTGTGTCTGGTAGGGTACACAACATGTAGGGATCTTGGGAATGGGTAATAATGTATTATCATAGATCAAAACATGTGAAGTCAATATATATGGTGTCTAAAGTATGGGTAAATATCATTCATGGATGATAGGTACATGAACTAATCTTATGTACACAGTAGGGACCCTAAGTTATTATTATAAAAATAGTGATAGTGCGACTGTGATCGCATAGGTGAGGAGTGAAGTGGCACACCACTTCTCCTGGTGGATGAATCTTAGTATGGTATGCGATTGTGAAGTGATCATGGTGGTCATGTTCACACTACATTTTGATGCACAAAAATGGGATATTTTTTCTTAACACCTAAACCCCCATCCTCTTCACACACCCTAGCATCACTTTCTCCCTCATTGTAACTGATGAACTAGGTTTTCTTTTCTACCTTGTCTCTTCTCCTTCCCCCTACTTCCACCCATCTCTGCCTCTACTAATCTACCCTATTTTGATGTTGATGAACATAGTTCTTATGTTGGAAACTACTAGAAACATTGATAAGAAACTTTTCTCAGTATTTTATTTAGTTATCCAAAATAGTCATCTCTTAGAAAATTTTCCTATATGAGGGGTTTTAAAAATAAATTCCCTATATAAGGGATTAGAGAAACTATTTTCCAATTTACCATGGGCTCTGGCATAGAAGGATGGGCATTGTTCAAGATGGATCCCTCTTTAAAAATTTTCTGAAGAAGGTATTGTTCGAGAAAACGCCTTATTTAGAAAACTTCTGAAGAAAGCATTGTTCGGGACAATGCCTTCATTAGGTATGCTGTGAAGGAGGTTCTATCCTAGAAATAACCTTCTTTAAAGGTTTTCTATAGAAGGGGTTGTCTATCACAACACCCATCCTTCTATTTTTTTAAAAAAATATTTTTTATTTTTGTGTTTCTTTCTTTATTTGTATATATAAAACAAACTAAAAAATAAAACAATATTTAACTATTTTTATATTCAGTATTACTTTAAACAAAGTATTTTGAAAATATTATGTAAAGTCCCACCCAGAATCCCTTTATATAATGGAGTTTTACTCAACATCTTTTCTAGGTTATTGATATGGGATTCAAACACCACATTTTCACCATTTAATGAATAATATATGATTTATAATAACACATTAATGATAATAAATTATTAATCATAACATATTTTCAATAAATAGTTATTATTTGATAATATAATAAATAATAACTAATAAAGTCTTAGTAATGATTGTGAATAATTTCATTAATATTTTTTAAAGTATAATTAATATTAAAAAAATTATTTTTAAATAATGAAATGGATAATCTAATTAATAATAAAAATATAACTATTAATAATTTCTAATAGTGTATATAAATAATCTAATTAATAATATATTTAATTTTATATTTAATAATTAATAATCTAATCAATATCAATTATATTATTATTAGTTTAGTTAATAATAATATTATTATTATTATTATTTCATTAATTGTTATTAAATAATAATATTTTGAATCACGTAAATTATTTTTTGTTTATTATATTTACAACTAATAATACTATTAATAATAATGATGGTGATCATGTAAATAATAGTATAACTTTTAAATATTATTACTATTAAGTAATATATTAATTACTATGACTTCATAACAATAATATGTTAATTATATTTACTATTATTAACAAGTAAAAAATATTAATTATTTTTAATTAATTCATATATTATTATTAATACTTAAAATTTTATATTTATTATTTTAATGAAATTATTTTTATTTTTAGTTATTTTATATGTTTTAAGTACATGTCTTAATTTCATTTAGAATCTAACTATGATTTATATTTTATAATATTTTAGAGTTAACTTCTTCTTTTAAAGTACAAATATTATGTTTTGCAACAACATTGTTTTGTATCATCTATATTATTATTTGTTTATTATTTTAATGATTTTTTATTTTTAATTATTTTTTATGTGTTTAGTCTATGTTTTAAATTTCATTTTGATTGTATTTATAGTTTATTTTTTATAATCTTTCAAAGAAACTTACTTGAAACACAAAAAAACTTATTATGTTTCAAGTAGGTAATTTTGGAATCCTATAAAATATAAACTATAAGTACAATCTAAATGAAACATAAAAAATGGATTAAAATATAAAAAAACAGTTGAAAATAAAAATAATTTATAAATATAATCAACCAAAATTAATTCACATGACACATACATTATTGATTAAAAACATAACATTTACACTTTTAATCAATAATGTTTGTGACATGTAAATTAAATTTTATCTATTATATTTATGAATAATAATAATAATAACAGTATAATTAATTAAAGAAGGTTACATACACATATAATAAATCCTGGACAATAAAGTTATGATAAAAAGAAATTAATGATAATGAAGTCATTATAATAAAGTCATGATAATTATCTTTTATTAAAGTCATGATAATAATAATAATGTTAATATTTATAAATAATAATATTAATAATGACATAAATAATCATATTATTATTAAATATTATTAATTATTAATATAATATTAATAATTGCCACTTTAATAATAATATAATTAATAATAATAATATCTAATATTATTAATAAGTATAAAATATTAATTATTTTTATTTAATTAATTAATAATTATTCCCATAAGTTTTTTAAAGTGTACATGTTATGTTTTCAAATAAAAAAGTTTGCATCATATAAATTAGTTTCTATTTATTATATTTATGAGTTTTTTGAATTAATTTTTATATGTTTAGTCAGCAAGCCAATTTTAATTTAGATTATATTTATACTTTATAATTTATACGCCTTCAAATTCACCTAATTGAAATATAATACTATTTCAAATATGTGATTTTGAAAGCCTGTAAATTATAAATTATAAATACAATCTAAATGAAATTTTACATAGTGACTAAAAATATAAAAGAATTATAAAAACAATTATAAAAAAAACAATTAAAAATAATTTTAGTGGCACAAAATATTTTTTCTTCATAAAAAAACATTTGTACTTATAAATTTTATTTCAAATACGATTTTTCTTGAAAATTAACTTTTTTCTTTGTTATTTTTTATTCATTAATTTTATTTTAAAATAATTTTTATTTTAACAATCAATTTTTTAAATTTTATTTAGATGTTATTTATACTATATTTTATTCTGTTATTTTTTTGAAGTGTAAATGTTATTTTTTTAATCAATAATGCTTGTGTCATGAAAATTAGTTTTTTTATTATATTTATGAAATTATTTTTATTTCAATCGCATTTTATATATTTAGTTAATGTGCCAAATTTTATTTTTATTTTACTTATACATTTTAATTTATACACCTTCAAAATCACCTACTTGAAATAAAATAATGTTTTAAGTAGGTGACTTTGAAAGCTGATATATTATAAAGTATAAATGCAATCTAAATAAAATTTAACACACTAACCACACATATAAAAAATAATTTAAAATAAAAAAAAATTCATAAAAAAAATAATGAAAAATAATTTAAATGTCAATAAATATTCTTGTTTCAAATTATTACATTTGTACTTATATTTTTTTTGCAGAAAACATTTTTTGTGTAAATTAAATATTTCTTGTTTATTATTTGTTGGCATTAATTTTATTTTCAATTAATTTTTATTTTGACAATAAATGATTTAAATTTCATTTATATGTTATTTATACTATATTATATGCACATAAATTTTTTAAGTGTAAATGTTATGTTTTTAATTAATAATGTTTGTTTCATGTAAATTAATTTTGGTTTATTATATTTATGAAATTATTTTTATTTTAAACTATTTTTTATATATTTAGTCTCTATTTTGTGTTTTATTTTGACTGTACTTATAATTTATATTTACATGTTTTCAAAATAACCTACTTAAAACATAATTAATTTGTTCTGTTTCAAGTGAGAAACTTTGAAAGCTTATAAAAAATATATACTATAAGTAAAATCAAAATGAAATTTAAAAATTAGACTACACATAAAAAATAATAAAAAATATAAAATATTTTCATTAAATTAATAGACAAAAAATAATGTAGATGATAGAAAAAATTATTGTTTCAACACAAAATATTTAAATAATAAAATAATTAGATAAATTTAAAAGCTTACAAAATATAAATTATAATTTGATTCTAAATGAAATTTATGACATGTAGTTAAGACATAGTAAATAATTGAAAATAAAGATACTTTTAGAAAAATAATAAGTAGAAAATATTAGGAATCAATAAAAATATAAGACTTAATAATAATAATATAAAATAAATAATTAATTAAAAATAATTAATAGTTTCTATTTATTAATGATTATAATAACTATTATTAATAATTATATTGTTAATATTTTTAAATTCATAATTAATAATATAATATTAATATTTATTAATATTTAATAATAATATGATTATTTAGATCATTAGCAATTATCAAGGTAAATTATATCATTAATAATAACCATCATGACTTTATTATCATGTATTTTTATCATGATTTAATTATCACGACTTTATTATATTATAATAATTATCAAGACTTTATTATATCTTATTTTTTGATCCTTGGACTTGTGGGTCATTACTTTATTATTAATAATATTATTATCATTAATTTATTATCATGAATTTATTATCACGACTTTATTATAATGAATTTATTATTCATGGTCAAGTCCTTGGATGTTTGTATTTTCTTGGTATCTGAGTGCATATGTAACCATCTTTAATTTATAAATAATATTATTGTTATTCATAAATATAATAAATAAAAAAAGAATTTACATGATACAAAACATTTTTGTTTAGTAATAATATTATTAATAATATTAATTATCATTATTGATTATTATTATCTTTTAATAATTACATTATTATTTTTTAATTGCATTATTATTATTAAAACAGTTGATAAATTTATCTATAACTATTTTTATTTTTAATTAGATTATTAATTATAATTAATTATTTTTTTATATCATAATAATTATATTATTACTTGCTAGTAATTATATTATTAGATAATAATAAATTATTAATAATGTGTTATAATTAATTATATTTTATCATTAATATGTTATTATAAAAAAAATATTATTTATTTATTGCTTGAAAATAGATGTTTTTATCCCATATCAAAAATATAAAAAATATGTGAAGAGGTGCACCCTTATAAAAGGGTGGATTTGGTGATATTTTGTTTAATATTTTTAGAATACTTAAATTAAAAGTAATACCAAAATAAAAACAGTTCAATGGTATTTTATTTGATTTTATTTTTTTATATATAAAAACAATACAAAACAAAAAAATAAAAATATTTTTTAAAAAAAACTTAGAAGGGTGAGATCTTTCTTGGAAAACGCTTTCATAGAAACATGTTTAAGGAAGTCACTTTTCTATAAAGTTCCTTCTTCAAAAATGTTTCAAGGAAGGTGCTTTCTAAAAAAATGTCTTCCTGAAATAAAATATAAAGGAGGCAATGTCTAAGATAGTTCCCACACTTCTACGCCTAGATACCCAAAAACATTTTTAGATTAAGAAATAGTTTCCCAATTTAGGTATTTTCATAAAATGTTTCCTTTCCCCACTGCCTTGGAAAAAAAATACTCATCTCTTCCTTGTTTTTTTTGTCAAAAAACCCTCTGAAACCCTTGTTTATACTATTTCTTCCCTCTATGCAACAATGGCTTCATTTTCTCACCTATTTGTTGCACCAACTGATGTTACAATAGTGAAGTACTTTCCACCATTGGTGAATCATGAAGAAAAAAATAAACATTGTTCGAGAGTGAACTTATTTAAAATACATCAATAATAAAAAGAAATTCATAAGTGCTTTTTTCTTGATAGAGACTAGTGGTGGTTTTAATCAAGATAAAGAACATCAAAAGGGATTACCAAGGAATTTTCACAAGTGTATGAAGTCTCTTCAAGAATTTAAAGAAAATATTCTTACAACCTATTAAAATAAATAATCCAACAAATATACATATATTAATGATATTAATGACTTGATAATGATACGAAGTAAGATATTGAAAAAATCATGATTTTGAGAGTGGAAAAAGAAGAAGTCAAGAAACATTAATTGCATCATCATATCCTTCATGTTCCAAGAGAGTTAAAAATATTAATGGGCCACTTGATGTAATTTTCATGGAAGATACGACAACCATTGAAAGAGTAGTGAAAGATACAATTCAAACAATCATTAAAGATACTTATAATAAGAAATTAAGATATAAAATGGTGCAATACATAGATTGATTCTTTCATAAGATGAAATTTCTTTTAATATTGTTTGATTGAGAATATTCAAGATGATGGAGGAATAAATTGGACAATATGGACCACACTTAAAAGTTCCAAGCTACCATGAGTTTATGGTTAGTATTCTTAAAAAGGAGTTAGATTATACACAGAAGTTGATGAAGGGTCATGAAATGGAATGAGATAATTTTGGTTTCCCATTCATGTTTGATGGTTAGAAATAAAAGAATGGAATAACATCGATCAATTTCTTAGTAAATTTTCCAATCAGTTCCATGTTTATAAGGAATATTGATGCCAAGAGTCACATAAAAAAGAATATAAATTCTTTTTATTTTATTGGATTATTTTATGGAAGAGATCGGAGAATCAAAATTTATGCAGGTAGTTACTAAAAATGGAAGTAATTTTATGTTATCAAATAATAAAAAAAATTCTTCCAATACTCACATTTTATTTTAATATTTTATAATTCATTTAAAAAACTTAATATTTTAATTTTCATTGATTTTGTATAATTTTAGGCAATTCGTTGATGGCTAAGAGGAAACCTTTATTTTGGAATCCATGCACCACACATTGTATTAGTTTGTTCTTAGAAAACATTGGAAATATTAATAGGGTGAAGATATATATACCAGGAGTAATTAAGCTTGTGGCCTTTATTTATAATCACTCATTGACATTGAACATCACGAGGAGGTTCACTAATAAAAGTGAGTAGGTGATATATAGATTTACTTAGTTTTCTATAACCTTTTTAACATTAAAAATTTATCTTTTAAGAAAAGAATCACAGAAAGATCTTAACCTATGAAGAGTTTTTGATATTCAATAATGAAAAATAAATAAAGGGAAGGCATGTTGTGAACCCGTGTTGATTCCATCATTTTGGAATGATGTTTGATTATATCATCAAGGATATGGGGCCTCTTTTAGAAGTTATTATATCAGATTCTAATGAGAAGAGAATTATAATGGGTTTCATTTATGAGGCAATAGAAATGGGAAAATATACCATTAAAAACTTTTAAAGAATTATAAAACCAAGTATTAGTATATATTTGGGATAATTTATGATCTATGGAACTGAAAACTACATATTCCATCACATGCTACCAGTTTTATTTAAATACTCATTTTTTTATGAAAATCAAAGTATTTAAAGAGATAAAAAGGATATGAAAGGCTTATATGAATGTATTTAGATATTGCAACCAAGTAAAAAGGAGTAAGATAAGTCTTGTTTTGAATTGAAAATATATATAAGTGAGAAAGGATGATTTTATGGGAAAGACTTGATAAGATAAAAGAGTACAATATCTTTTATAAGGGGTTTATTTTTGTCTTAATTATTTAATTACATGATCCTTAATTTACATCATGATGAAATAATACTAATAAATAATAATTTCATAAAAAGGTGGATTAATTACAGAGAAATAAAACCATCTTTGATGAAAATTGCTATCAAAGTCTTGATCTTTACATGTATCTCATCAGGATGTGAGAGGAATTGGAGTACTAATATACTTGTAAGTACCTTGGTATGAATAATAATCTCACTTTAATTTTATCTATTAAATTTAAATAGTGATATTGATGTTTTTTAATTATTATAAAATATATTTATTCTATGAAGAGAAGTTAACTAGAACATCAAAGGTTGTAGGACTTGGTTTTCATTAAATATAACCAAACATTGAAGGATTGATTTGATTCCAAAGATTTCATTTATCCAATTATACTAAATAATGTTGATAATAATAGTAATGAGTGTATCTTAAGATAAATTAGAGATACTGAATATGGTACTAAATATGAATTTTTGTTTGAGAATGAAAACACCATGACATGGGAATTAGTTGAGGAAGCTACTGGGGTTGGTGAACCTTCTCATTATATAAAGAGGAAAGCAATAAGAGGAGGGGATACACATTCTTCAAGTTCAATATATAAAGTAAAAATGAGTATGGTTATTGAAGAAGAATTTTATGAAAATGAATTATATAATGATGATGAATAAATGAATTAAAAGTAGATTTATAAAAGTGGTGATAGTGAAAGTGATGGGGAATAAGAAATAAAAGATCTAGAAAATAAATATGATGATTAATCCTTGGTTGTTTGTTCACGAAGTTTATTTTTTTATAGTTTAATTTTTTTTATTATGTTTATTGTTTATGGGAAATTTAATTGGACATATGTTTGATGCACTATAAATGCTTTTAATTTTGAATTTGGGTGTGTTTCTACCTTTTTATGGGTTGTTTTTAAATTTTCAGTATATATATGTGCATAGAATTATATAGTTTAAATTATATTAATTGGAATATGATTGGATATAAAAGTGGTCATGACACGATCCATGTTGTTGTTATCCCACTGTAGGACCCTGTTGTGATCCTAGATTAACTACTATACACAAAATATAAAATGTGTGGTAATGGTAGTTCATGACATGTGGAACTCAGTACTATATCTGAGCATGTATCTTCAGTACATTTATTCCTATATTTTTTTCTATACATAGTGTGTGGGAAGATTATACATTCTGCATGGGGTTACTCAGGTTAGCTGGAATGTACTTAGAGAACATGATAAGTTGTTTTATCCCTTATGCATGACATATAGCCAAGACCACATAGTGTGTAGTTGGGTACACTTGGATACTTGATTGGTTGTCATGTAAAATAGTACACAAATAAACCATGCATCTAGGAGTACATAGTTTGTGACCCAATTTCACATAGTGTGTGATATTTATAAAACAAGAAAACCTTATCCATCATGTATTCTCAAATAAATGATGTGCGTTCTTGGGTCTGCATGATGTGTAGTCAGAAAAAACATTAAGATTCATCCTTTTACTTATTTGATGCATTTCTATCTTGATTTTTTATGATTCTAGTCGCCAATTCTTCTTGGTATATTTTCGATGCATATAGAAGTCACCACCACCCTAGCCATAACATTCCTACCAGTCTTTTTTCACCCATCCTATTTTTGTTTCTATCCTTAAACCAATCCACCATGCCCACCTACTCTTTTCAACCACCTAAATATGATATTTCCCTATTTATTCTCTATTATAGAATTGTGAAATCACAATATAACCCTAGTGTGAAGAATGGGAAAACTATATCTAGGATGGTGGTGTATGGAAGAATATTGTACCACCCAAGGTTGTCCTTACGTTCAGGATCATTAAGGAGTGTGAGTATGAGACCAGAATGGAACCATTAAATTTTGTATAAGAATTCCCTAAATTGTTTATGGATATTAAATTTAAGTTTTAATTCTCAATTAAATTATTCATCAATGAATTATTTAATAAAAATACAAAATAAAATCAATTTTTACTACTAAGAATAAACTGTGTTAGAGAGATATTCTAAGGAAAATTATTGGATAAAAATTTATTAACAATGTGGATTCTTTATCCCCATGATCACCCATGCTAGAAATAAAATATTTAAACAAATAAACTAGTATGGCCAAAGTAAAAATATAATCAGATTAAAATATTATTTTATTTATGTGTTAGAAAATAATCCAATCCAATTATCATAAAATATCATTTGAAACCCTCTTTATTTTCATGATATAAAAATCCTCAAATAATCAGAGTCACAAACACAGATGTTAAGGACATAAAAAAAAAAATTTATACATCCCTTGAGATAAAAAGAATAATTTATTTTATATTATCATTCCTTATTTAATATTTGATTGTTAATTTTTATCACACATAAACATATTCATCATGGGAAAAATTAATTTGGAAATAAATATTTTTAAAAGAAACAATTTTTTTCCTTTTCCTTCAAAAACCCTTCTCTGAGGAAAACTAATAAATCAAGATTTCTCCCATTAAAATCCTTACAAGTTTCCCCTTGAATTTATTCCTTGGTTAAATTTACCATAAAAAATTTGGTAATTAATCATATTAAAACCATTCATGATTTTCTTTATTTAATTTTCATATAAGTTTTAAGTAATTTGATCATGAGAGGAATGAGATCAAATCATTCAACACTAATGAGGTGGATATAATAATAAGTCCTACATCAATGGAATTTTTTCATCACTTGGTGATCATGTCATGTTCTATGATCTTCTTTTTCATCACCACTGTGAAGAACGTCTAAGAACACCCTTCTTTGTGCGAGTCGTGAGAGAGAGATTCTCTGATTTCTTCCTCCCATGAAAAAATAGATGGGATATGGGTGAAATTTTAAATGGGGGTGAGTTAGAGGAAATAAAATTTCTTTCTATAAATCACTATTAATTTACTCTAATTAAAATCCCCTCATAATATCATGAATTACTCCCTCTCATAGTAGTTGTGAATTCCAAAAAATACTAGTGTCTATATTTATCTATTCCACATCATCACCACCATGGAATGTTGATGTCACGTTACTACCATGTGTCCATGCCAATGCTACCTCACCATTTCATAATTTAAAAATATTAATAAATACATAAAAACAATTGTTCTATGAATCAATATTTGGATACATAATTTATACCTCGCGGGGGGAAAACAGTCTATTCCAGACACAACGACATTGTCCAAATGTTGATACAATAATCTATTTAGGATATATTAAATGTTTATACTCCCGAGATAAATAATTATTAATTTAAAAAATGTTAAATATGCCTTAAAATTCCACTAGCTTGGAATTTAAATAAATTTCAACCCAAGGGTAATTATTGCATTATGATTTCACTAAATCACTTAAAAAAATTTCTTAAGCCCAATCACTAGGGTAATTTACTACTTTCCCCTCTTTAAGAAAGTCGAACCATGAAACTAAAAAATAAATTAATCCTTGTTTAGAAAAAATATGGGTTTCTATATCCTCCCAACCTTTAAAAATTTTAATCCTCAAAATAAAAATAACTCGAGATATTAATCATAAGCTTGTTAACCAACCTCACATGGGCCACAACTAATCATTATGTATAAATAATTTACCCTAATATGTTTAGGCCCAAATAGGACCTAAGATAATATTACTCGAGGAAATATTTTTCACCTCTACCCAAGAATCATCTAGATCAAGACTATATTATTAATACCTTAGAAAGGTATGTAAGATCATGTCATGTGGCTTTTCCCTAAGATTCCATTTCAAAGACCTTTCTAACCATAAGTTATCCACCAACCTAGCATGAATAAAACTACAAACCATAAAAATTATCCATATAAAGGATCATTATTAAGGGAACCATATAGATGAGTTTTACTCTCCCCACCTTTAATGTGCACTGAAATTCCACAAGAGATAACACCCAACCGCACATATAATTACTTATAAGCTCACATCCACTATTAAAGATCACCTAGTTGGGTTGTGGTCAATCTATTTGAAAGAAATAGGCGAGCATACCAATATATTACATCAACCTTTTAAAATATCCATGTAACAAAACTGAATCTTATTATAGATCCATTCCACGATAATTTGAAGTGAATGTTCCTAAACATTTAGATAATTATATCAGGTCATATCTAGAACCTAGGGAAACTATTGCAAAAGTCAACCAACTATAAACACAACCCATAAATAAATATCATTAACTATGTAGCTAAAATTTCCACACAAAAAAAATTATCTAGTAGACGGACATCATAAAGGTTCCATACTCACTAGGTACCTTAGTTCACAACTAGTCATCACCTCACCAAAGCTAAGAATATTAAATATTCACTATTCAATCTTGAATCAAGGTGGCATAATCTTCACCTTAATAGGAATGAGTTAGAAGAATTATCCATGAATAATGGATTCCACATGATCCCAAACTTAAGACACCATATAGGGTCTCTCAAATTCATATAGATGTGAGGACCATTGGAACTAACAATGAATATATCATCTCTCCCATGAAATCCAGCCACACTAAGGCTAGTTTCTTAAATCTCTCCAATATCCAACAAGAAGAAAAAAAATTATAGGGCATCATTGTAACACTCTTACCATCTAAGACACTATATCCTTGATCTTAATGTATACAAATCACTACAAAACCATATAAAATATCATGCTTGAAATGTCATATTTCCCAAATGTAGAACCCATTGATCAAGGGTTTGACACCATTGGTGTTCTCGAAGAAGGTCAAAAACAACCACCCAACACCTGAAATAATCACCCTATATTTTAGTTAAAATGAGGTTGAAATCACTAAAGAATAAAAAAAAAAATTCACAGGTCTTAAATTCACTACATGGAATTAATTACTTTCAATAACATCATTAGGATGTTTAAGACATCCCAGTAGTTCCCTGAACACTACCTGGGGGATCCAAATGCTCAATGAATTAAACCCTAGGATATTATCTAAGATAACATTCTTGAGTCCAAAAACCACTATGGGTAACCAATATACTAAAGGTTATATAGATCAATTTTATATTCTCTATAACTAATGGATGATTAGATATAATCTTGAAAATACCCTTCCTCACTAGAGGAAAAATTCATGCTCTCAGCATCTAATCACCTGCAGGACATTGTTATTTCCCTATATGGCTAACCAGAAATATTTATTTAAGATCAAAAAATTGGAACAAATTAATTAAAATTTAGTATGTGGAAATTTGAGGATGAACCCACAAGAAAGCACAATTATTTATTTTAGTTTTTTTAAACTGAAAAAATTAAGTTGATTTGAAGAAGGGTTAAGATAAATATTAGATTTTGAAATTATTTTTTAATGTGTGTGAGAGAGAAATCTAAGTAGTTATAGGTTTGGAATATTAGTTTTGAAAGGTTTGTTGTGGTTTTTTAGATTTTAGGGTTTATGTGAAATTGTATAAGAAATTAAATTTATTTTTTATATTTCGTTTTGCAGTCAGGATGAAGAGGATATGAAGGTCAGGGTATCCCCTCTTTAGTATAAAAATATAATATTTTCATTGGTCCAGTAATCTATGATTTTAATGATTTTTTTTTCTAATATCTAATTTAAACCTAATTATCCTAGATTATTCAATTTCCATGGTATAGTCTCTGGAAATTAGTTGTGAAATTAAATTTTTTTCTTTTATATTTAAAAATCAACGGTCTTTAATTTAATAAAGAGAAAGATATTTCAATTTTACCTGAAAATTGTGGCAACCCAAATACATGAATAAAATAAAGATTTATAATCCAAAACACTTCCCCCTTTGTATACATCACCCTATAACATGGAGGTAGTTTCCCCATAATTGTTGTGATGATGACGAAAAGGGAAAGGATAAAATAAAAAAACACATGAAAGAAAATTGGAAAAGATGAATGGTGGAGGACCCTGCACAACACATCTCCTCACCACAGGCTTTGGTCTCTGGATCAATCCCCAGAAGTAACAAATTGAGTCTCTATTTATAATTTTTTATAGTGTTATGGTTGTAATTAATTCACCCATAAATGTATTCATAAAGTGTCTCGAGTTATAAAAATCATTCCTAGGCCATAAATGAGGTCTCTTGACTATTTCTTGTCAAATATGGCCAAATATAGCCCCATCAACACAATTTAAATCATAATCCATGGTTTTTTTCTATAAGGTTTCATGGCCTATCATCATGCAGGTGTGTTTTCATTATAAAATATAATTTATAAAATCTCTTGGTGTGTCACAACATGACACATATGTGTCACTCCATAACACTTATGCTTCTTCTCTCGGTCTTGTTTTCTCTTCATTCTTTAGTTTCACAATTTTAATCCCATAACTCTTACATTTTAAATAGTATATTTACAACATAAATGATTATTTCCAATCCCCATAACCTTTTTTTCTGAATCTTTAGTTCTTCCCCCATAGGATCTCCTATGATCATTCTTTGTTGTGGAAATACCTCTTTTAATGGAAATATCAAACATTTTTTCCCATTTTTATCATTTTAAACAAATTATTATATCCAATAAAATATGGAAAATTCTATTAAACATAGAAGTAAGAATTAATAATTTAATACATAAAATTTATGTATTTTTATACTAAAAATCATGCATGAAATGGACGAATCAAAACCCCTACACTTGAATTCAGACTTATCCTCAAGGATGAAATCTCAACATACTATAAATGATGTTAACTATACCATTCATTAAATTCAGTGTAAATATAATCAATTCATAAAAAGGGAAATTAAATATTAAATAATCACATAGAAAAATTTATCAACACCTCAGATTTTAATGAAACAATTCAACCAAGTATTTTACTTTTCTTCTATTAAAATAGTTAATCCTTTTTATTCATATATTTTAATTTTTTAATTCATTATTAATATGCATTCTATTTTCAATTTACCTCACTTAAACTTTCTGGTCATTATCAAGGTACAAATTTAAATAGAGTTATGCACGTACCTTAAGAAAATGTAACTTACCATAGGCTTGTAAGGCATCTAGCATCTCCACCATGTAAATATAAAAATTACAATTATTCACAAGGGCTTCATCTTTAGGTTCAAATTTATCTGAGGCTTAGGGTAGGTAGTTAAATGATGTAAACAAATAAATATCAAAAGTTAGGTTTGAATCTAAATCATAGCGCATGATATAAAAAGATAAGATTAATGAAAATATCCCTTTAAAGATGTTATCTCTTTCTTCTCCCCAAAAAACTCAAAGTGGTGTAATGATAAAAGTAAGCATAATGAATGAATCATACTCTATTGTTATTTATTTATTTACTTTTTTGGAAGGTATTTTTAATAAAAATCTCACATCTACTACCTAACCACATACGATCAAAATATCATCAGTCTGAAAATGATGATTTTTTATTACACCAAGATACAAAACATTTTTTAAAAAAGATAAGTAAATAATGAAGTATAATGAATAATACATGGCCTCCCCCAAATCACATGAAAACCCAAAAAAATATCCTCTGTGATTTATATCTCAATCCACCTTGTAAATTCTCTCCCCCACACTTATTCTATTATATTTCATGAAACACGCTGAGAGTATGGTAGGAATGGATAAAATAGGCCTGTCATTCGGCTCATTTTCTAAAAATACTATTCATGTATTCTATGAGATTAAAAATTATTAATTTTATGTTGGTTCAATGAAAAAGGTTTGAACAAAATAATGCCTCAATCATATTAAAAGTGATTCTATTCATTATTAACTTTGATAATATGCCAATAAAGTTTTAGAATAGAACATGCCCAAGTCTGTCAAGAAATAAACTATATAAAGAATGGTAAATATTTATTCATAAAATGTCTCAAAAATGATATGAATGTTTGGGAAAATTACTCATGGAAATTAATAAGAGTAATTAAATCAATTAAGGGAAATATCATAAATTCAAGGCATGACCAAATTTCATAAAATTTTCATTTTCAAAAATTAACATACTCACCTAAATTATAATTTATTAAATCCAAAACCATATTCATATCTCTAATAATTATTTCCCCAATTTCCCTATTTAAAATTTATTTATTGTGAAATTTAAAATATAACATGATATTATCCTAATAAGTTTATGTATCTCAGTTCAAATAATTAAAATAAGAATCAAGGAAGACATGCAATTGTAATTTTAAACTCTAAAACAATTAAATATAGGTAATACAATTGAAAAATATTTAATTGAAACACTTACTCTTTTTTACTTATAATTCTTCTTTGGGTTGTGCAGGTTCTACACTTCCTTCACGCAGCTTTCTTACCAGTGCCTTTATGGACCTAAAAATTTGAAGGGAAATAAGTGAAAGTGAAAGACCATTCAATAATGATAAAAAATATAGTGTGAATTGAAACTAAATCCTAATATAAAATTAAATCCTATGAAAACAATAAATTTAAATTCTTATAAAGTGAAAAAAATAAACATGGGTTGCCTCCCAAAATATTCTCTTTTTAATAGTCATTTAGCTTGACTATATCTAGGTTAGCTGAGTGGAATGTGGTATAGAGCTAAACGTATTGTGTTAACCAAATTCTAATTTTTTTGCACATCCAACTTATCCCTTATTCTCCTTGATGTAATTAATAGGAAAAATTGTGGATGTGACCAAAATATGAATTGCATGAAAGTGAGTATGAATAATTTTTAATCAATACAGACTTGGTAAAATTCTTCCACTAAAATGGATGGCCACATTTTTTGAATTTCTTCAATGATTTCTTTAGGTTTTTCAACTAGATCCTCAACTAATTTTCTTGTTTCTTCTTGTTTTTATTATGTTTAGTAAATATAGATTGTATCTAGTTATTTTTTCTCTTCTTATGGTACTCCAATATATTCTAAAAATTTTGTGATGAACATGGAATCCATCTTTTCTTATTCTTCCTCCTCTGGCTACAATTTCAATTTTTCAAGGAATTTGGAAAATATTTAGCAGATGGGGTACCTTCGTATTATTTTTCTTCTTCTTCTTACTAAGGTTTGTAGAATGTTTCATTAACCCACTCAAGCTCTATAATAATATTTCCTTCTACTTCTTTATTATCCTTTGAACCTACAAAATCAAGGGCATCGTGAGTAGGATCAAATTCATATTCAGAAGTCGTACTTACCTATGCTTTATTTTCCATTATCCTTTTCTCATGATGTGCCTATTAAAAATTCATCTATATTCTATGGAGTATTGTGTATTCCTCACTTGGGTATGGTTGTAATAATTCTCTTGATTGGGTGTTCGACATTTTGATCTCCTTGAGTTGTTGAGTCTGATCCTTGAATATGAAGGTGAATCTATCTTTTCATCGTAGTCCTTCCATCACAAAAAAAATTACCCAACATAAAAAGGGAAATTGAAAAATATAAGAAAATTTTAAAAATTGAAAAACTAAATTGAAACTTTCCTCAGTAATGGTACTAGTTTTGATCACCTATTAGACATTGTTATTTCCCTATAAGGCTAGCCAAAAATATTTATTTAAGATCAAACAATTGAAACTAATTAAATAAAACGTAATATGGGTAAAGTTTAGGTCAAAACCATGAGACAATTAAATTATTTATTTTAGTTTTTTTAAATAAAACAATTAAGTTGATTGGAATAAGGGGTAAGAAATAGATTGGGTTTTGAAATTATTTTAGAATGTGTGAGAGAGAAAATGTGAAGCAGTTTTGGGCTTTTGAAATTAGGTTTGAAAGGCATGTTGAGATTTTATATATTTTAAGGTTTAAGTGAAATTGGATAATGAATTATTTGATTATTCAGTATTGGTGGTAGAGTTAGTATGATGAGGATCTGATGGTCAAGGTATCCCCTTAGTAAAAAAAATCCCAATTTACCTTGGTCTAATAATTTAGGATTTTAATGAACTAATTTTATCCTGATAAAATATTTAAACCTAATTATCTTATACTATACATTGGTCATTTTATAGTTAAATGAAATTAGTTGTGCAGTTAAATTTTTTCTTTCAGATTCAAAAATCAATGGTCACAAATTTAATAAATATAAAGAAATTTGAATTTTAATAGGTAAACTATGGAAACCTTAATACATGAATAAAATAAATAAGTATAATCCAATGCACCTTCCCCCTTTTTTTGCATCACCCTATCACATTATGGGGGTTATCCCCTCATCATATTGATGATGGAGAAAGGGTAAAGAAGAAAATTAAAAAAGAAAGCATGAAAGAAAACTGGAGAAGAAGAATGGTGGAGGACCCTGCACAACACAACTTCTCACCCCAATCTTTGGTATCCAGATCAATCCCTGGAAGTAGCATCCCAAGAATCTATTTACATATACTCAAGGTGCTCAGTTTTTAATGAATTCACCCATAAATTCAGTCATAAAGTGTCACACTCATACTTTTGAAAAAAAAAATTATTTATTATTTTATCCAGCTTTGAAATATTTTGTCAAGGCGCAGTCTGATCCTAATTGAAATGTTTGTGTTTTTGCTGATAAATGAATGTTTTGGCCTTGACAGTCTCCAGTGCATGATAAGGGTGCGGTCGAAGCCGCGTGGCTTCGCTTGGGTCACCGCACGACCTACCCGATGTTCAAGACAAAAAAATAAAGTGAAATAAATAATAAAATGAGGATGAAGTAAGATAAAAAACAAAGTTTAATGAATTATTTTAATACCATTATTATTATTATTATTATTATAAATATTATTACTAAAATTATTAGTCTTGTTATTATTAATTAAATGTTAATTTTATTTTATTATTATTTTTTGTGTATTAGGGTTTGGAACCCGCTTATAGCACCTCACCCCCATCCTTTCCCCCACTAAAATCACATAACAACCCCCTCCCCTGACCTAGTTGCACATGCCTCCCCTCCCCTTTTCTAGCTTTGTTTTGGTGAAAAATATCTCGTTTCCAGCACCCCTCCTTCTGGAAAACCCACAGCGTATCGATTCCCCCTCGCGCAACACGCATCTGGCATCCTGCTCCTTCTCGATGCACAACCCAGATGGTCATCCCTCTTATTTCTATCTGGAGAACCTCGAGCTAGCTTACCTATGCCCTGATATTTCTATGCACCCCTCATTCCACATTGCCACCCTCGTGCGACCCCCCTCAGTTTGCATATTCCCTTTCGCAACCACCAGCCAGTGAAGCAACCTCCGACGTGACCCCTTACCAGCACGATCTACTCCAATAACCCATTTTTTTCTCCTTTTTAGGGTTTTGGTTCATTTTTATTTGGGGTTTTAGGTTTTAATTTCGTAGTAATTTATATTTTTGGTTAATTTTTGATAAAGTTGGTTCGGTTTGATTTAGGGTTCAATTTGATCTTCATATGGTGCGTTTATGGTAAAATTGGAGTTTCAAACCAATTTGTGGGAAATTACGCATCAAAGTTTGGTGATTCCATGAATAACCTTTATTTGGATAAATATTTTTCTTTCTTAATTGATTTAATGTGTTCTTGATTTAATTTTTTTTGTGCGAAATTGTTTTTCAAATGAGTTATATATGTGTTTGATTTTTAAGTTGCATATTTATATAAAATGGGTTCTCTTTGGTGTAAAACCCTTTTTTCCTCTATTTTTAGGGTTTTATAATATATGAAATTAATTTATTAAATTTCGTAAGGGATGCGTATTGTGTTCTGGTATGGCGTTGGTGTGCACTTAGTATAAAACAGGGTTTTGAGTGGGTTTTGTGGGTAAAGCCAATTGTCACTTTCAGAAAATTGTTTTATAAACTTTTATTTATGGATTATTATATTATATAAAGGTGAAAAAGTAGTTTTGAAGAGATTTTATATGCAATAAGTTTTAAAGTGGACTTTACATGGAATTTTTTTTTGAAATCTTGATGCAATCCCTTGTTATGTTCTTTTGAAATGTTTTAATAATTTTTTTCAATGATTTATTAAATTGAGTTTGTGTTGTGAATCATTTTTCGAAAGAGTTTTGTTGTGCATTTGGTTTTAAAGTGGCATTTTTATATGAAATTAGGTGTGTGTTTAGTGTAAATTTTTTATGCTAATTTGAATTTTTCTATAAATTGTTTAATTGGATTTATTAAGTTATATGTGTAGTGTGTGGTCCCTACTTTATGGTTTCAAGTTGTCCGGTCTAAGGAGACTCGCCTTCATGTGCATAGGTAGGTATATATATATATATATATGGGTTCCACCATTACATGTATAGTCATCCATGGTAGTGAATATACATTTTTGGGTCTAGGTGTGCCCATTTGTATATATGAAAATGCATAAGTAGGTGAGTGGAAACCAGTATATAAATATTAGAATATATGTAAGGATCCCCTTTCACATGTTCATGGACATGTGGGTGTGTGCATAGAGGTAGGTGTCCTTATATGTATGTGAAAGTGCATATTCTTAGTGGGGGAGCAGAAACTCTTAGTTAGAAAGTGCCAAGGGCCAGATGTTCAGTTTGGTTCCACCCTGAGGTAGGTTCCCTATGCCATGATCTTTAATTATAATTTACTTTATTGATTGATGTTCCTTTAAAAGTACTTTCTTAGTTTTTACATGAAATGCATAAGCACTGTATATATATATATAGTAGGTGGTTTTGTGCCCTAGCATCACTATATGAATTTAATTATTCTTTTTTGAGTTTATAAATGTATTTTTTTGATTTGATTATGTGGTATGAATGGTATTTTTGGAATGATTGGTGTGTTGATAAGTTAGAAATAAATTTTTGATAAGGGAAATGGAAATTTTTTATGTGTGCATTAATGTAATATTTTTAAGATGGGTTTTAGGAGTTGTTCGGATGGTGTGAAATTAATTTTCAAGGTCTTTGAGGTGTGTGTATATTTTAATGGAGATTTTAAAAGGAAAATGGATCACTTTGGGCATGTTTTCCTTGTTTTCCATTTTGTGTATAATTTTTAAAGTGTTCGAAAAGGTGAAAATCTTGTTTAAAAAATGTTTAAAGTATGAGTCATTTTATGAGGGTTCTTGGCCTAATATTTTGGTTAGTCTTAATTGGTTGTTTTCTTATGTTATAGAAAGGGAAATTTGGGAACTTTGTAAGTGATGGAAAAGGTATTTAAAAAAGGGATTTTCTATGGTGTGCTCAAATTGAAAAATGTGATGTTTTGTAAAGAGGGGTGATTTCATTGAAATGTTTGGCCTTTGTGTGAATGTATAAGTGTGGTGTGTGTGCATGTGAAATTTAACATGAGCACAAGGGGAACCCTGGGTACCTAGGTGGGTGGACTAGGACTCATATGCTAGATGATATGTAAGTGGTTCTTCCTAGTTTCATCTAGCAGGATTGATGTTTATAACACTAACTAAATATTTCTGATGATTGGATACCACTAGGTTATGGGTGTGTGCCCTACTAGTGTCTCATGCATGATAACATAAACCATTGTGGCTCTTATGCCACATTTTCACTGAGGCACAAGGTATCTAGGGTCTCATAAGTGCTAGTTATCTATAAGGATTTTCTATAGTGCTTGTTTGTGTCATAATTCTTGTGATGTGATTTTATTTTCTATTGCTCATGCTTGATTCAAAATTATGAAAAACCATATTTTAATCTTCATTGCTCCCCTTTAATTTTGAAATTTTAATGCATTCCTATAGTATATTTTGAAAATATAATGGAAGAGAAATGATTTCCTTAAAAAAAGTAAACTTGTTACTTGGTTTTGAAAAGACTGAAAACCCTTATTTCAATATGTATTATTTTCAAACTAGAATGATTGGGTTTCTTTTTAAAGGAAAAGGAATTGGGCGTTGTTATTCCTTAGCTTTAATACTGAGGGTCTCGATGCTCACACCTACTTTATTTTTAGTTTTAGGTTCTAGTCTTAGATTGATATTGGAGAGACCTTGGTTCTGTGTTTGGTGGTGGGCCATGGGGTCATCTGGAGGTATTTCTAACTAGTTATCTTTATTTCATTTTCTAATGTTAATGTTTACCTGTTTTGTCTGGTTTATTTCTGATTATCTGTTTTTTTATTTTCTAGGCTAAATCGTTCCCAACTGCTTTTTTTGATGCCCAACACTAGTTTCTAGCCCATGGGGATTGTGAATTCTCTTCGGGCCATACTAAGGAATGGGTTAGGTGCCGGGTCGGATGGCGACTCGGCTTGGTTCATGAAAAAATGATATCAGAGGAGGTTCTCTCTTTTGGGTCTTGTTTCTTGGGAAAGATTCAGGGTAGAGCAGAGCTAGGATTGTTGGAACTCGATGTTCTAGTTACGAGTAAGGTTCCTGGCCAACACACCTTGTAGCGGGACTTGAGTTACCTAGGAAAGTTGGTTTCAAGTGAGTATTTTAGTCCTTACAGTTCATTGGTGTTTGGTAAATGAAAATAGAGTTGGTTCAATGGTCTTCATGATCTCGCAGGGCCTAGAAAGCCATGTGAAGCTGGGGACATTGTCCTAGAACACTCTTTGTGATGGTGGTGTGGCCAGCATATGGCCACCAACCATATGTTCGGGTTTCCCATCAACACTATTTTCCACTTGAACTATCTTGTGACTTCCTTGTTTCTAAAAATTATTTTTGAAAACCATTGTTTGAGAAGTGTGAGAATTGAATTTTAAAATAAGAATAGTTTGATTAGGTTCTAAAATATCCTCGTCAGCTAGTGTACGCCCCCATAGAGTTAGTTCATGGTTGGTGTATGACTACGGGTGATTCTCTATGGTTGGATTCTCTAGTTGATCAGTGTAAGAACCTTCTTCTTATTTTACATCAGAATATTAATCCACTTCTCTTTTTATGGTCTAGTGGATCCTCTCATAGTGGGGAGTAGATGAGAGAAGAGTTGGAAGAAACTTTGGCCTCTTGGGTTGATTAGGTTGTTGAATATGGAGTTCGAAATAATTAAGTCTGTATGTCCTGTCTGGAAGCGGTGAAAGAAATTCCAGTGGAGAAAATATAAAGTAGTTTGGAGTTTTCAATGCAGGATGCTGTTTTAAAAAGGGCCTTTGGGTATTTCATTGGTTTCGTCTAAGTAAGATATCACATTAATCCACCTATGTGGTGAGTATAGTTATAAGAGGTGGTTGTGGACACTTGTAGTAATCGTATGTTGTTACAGACTCAAGGTAAGGTCCATCTCTTAGAAAGGTCTTTGTCGATTTCAAGGGTTAGGTTTGGTGACACTTTGCGGTTTCATGTTCTCGCTTGATGGTAGAGGTGAAGGTTGTGAAACCTTCTGAGAACCTCAGTTATGATAAAAGCATGTTTTCTTTGGGAAATCCTGAACTTCTCTATTTTATAGGAATGTTTCTTTTTTGTGTCCTTTATTTCGGTGAAGTGTTGTGTGAAAAAAATGGATGTCAAAGCGTGCTACATCTTATAGTGTTTTTTGGGTCATGGTATGGTCGTTTATGGCCCCAGAAGGAGAAGTTTCGTTCAAGGGGTTTTTGAAGCTTGAATGTGAGGTAGGAGATGCTTCAATCATCAGAGCTCCAGCCATAGGTCTCAGATTGAAGATGGCATGTAGTCAGGAGATCCCTAATGGTGTGAAAGGTTTGGATCCGAGTTCTGTTCTCAGTGTGGGAGATGGAGATAGTTTAAGCCTTTGGTGTAGTTGTTTTGTTTTAATTATTCTTGTTCGGTGGAAGGTGGTGGGAGGAACTTGTTTTCGTGTTATGACCCATTTGGGTGTAAGATTTTCTCATTAGTTATAAGAAGGTATAATTTTATTGTTTCCTTAGAATCTCAGTGTTTGTGTTCCACTAAATGTGGATCTTCCTTTAATGTCCCCTATGTGGCCCGTCCTTAAAAATTGAAAGTAGTTGGATTTGTGTTCTTTCAGGGGAAATAAACCATTTGGATGTGACGGTGATGGTATTATTGATACATTGGATGGGTCCCTTCCCTCCCCTCTCCTCATGGAGGGGGGTTCTTGGTCTGTACGGAGAAGCACTAGAGTCGAATAATTTGTCCAGTTTTTATATTGGAGATAACCACCATGGTTCTCGCTAAAAGTTTCACTAAAATGGAATGGTTTTAGCCTATTCCTTACAATGGGGAGTCCATTTGGGCCTCCCTATATTAGTTCCCTGGTTCTGACTTTGGTGTAGGCTATTTATTATGGTGGGGAGTCCGTTTAGGCCTCTATGTATCAGTGATTAGGATTCGTTGTTCATTTCAGGTAGACTATTTGAGTTTCTCGAGAGTGTTCAAGGTGTTTTTTCTTGGGAAATATAATGGTGAATTATGAAATTTTATGTCCTTTGATCATCAACTGTAGGTGACTTAACTTTTGGGGGCGGGCGTCACTTGGCGGGCATCACTTGGAGGACATTACTTGGTGGGAATCACTTGGCAAGGAGTCCATTCTGGGTCTCCTGAGTTTATTTTGTAAGTATTTTATCCTTATTGGAAGTTTCTTTACTTCTCTCTCATTTTTTGTTTGTCAAAAACCTCTTTGAGCAAAGATGGTGCATCGGTTTTGTCCTCTAAATAATCTTGGGATGGCTTTCTAGGGGTGGAAAGGATTGTGGTGGGGAGAATTTTCAAACCCGAACTTTTGAAATAATTTTATTTTATTATTTTATCTAGATTTGAAATATTATATCAAGGCACGAGCTGAGATTGATTGAAATGTTTGTTTTTTTGCTGATAAATGAATGTTTTGGCCTTGATAGCATCTATCGCATGGGTAGGTTGCGATCAAAGCCACACGGCTTCACCTGGGTCACTACACGATCTGCCCAATGTTCAAGAAAAATAAATAAAATGAAATAAATAATAAAATGAGGATAAATTAAGATAGAAAAAAACAAATTTTAATGAATTATTTTAATACCATTATTATTATTATCATTATTATTAGTATTAGTATTAATAGTATTAATATTATTATTAAAATTATTAGTCTTGTTATTATTAGTTAATTTTTTATTTTTATTTTTATTTTTATTTTTATTTTTTGTCTGTGTATTAGGGTTTGGCACCCCATTATAGCGCCTCACCCCCATCCTTTCCCCCACCTACATCACGTCACAACCCCCTCCCCTAACCTAGTTGCGCAAGCTACCCCTCCCCTCATCCAGCTTCTTTTTGGAAAAAAACCTCCAGCGTGACACCCAGTTTCTAACGCCCCTCCTTTCAAAAAATCTGTGGCGCACCAATTCCCCCTCACGTGACCCGCATCCGGTGTCCAGCTCCTTCCCAACACGCAACCTGGTCGGCCGACCCTCCTGCTTCTATTTGATAAACCTCGGGCTGACTTCCCTCCACCCTGTTGGTACCATGCACCCCTCGTTCACCCCTTGTGCCACCTTTCTCCCCCCGTATGACCCCCTCAGTCTGCAAATCCCCTTTTGTAACCCCCTGCTGGCGAAGTAACCTCCGGTGAGACCCCTTACTAGAATGATCTACTCTGGTATCCCCTTTTTCCTCCTTGTTAGGGTTTTGGTTCATTTTTTTGGTGTTTTAGGTTTTGAGGAGGTAGGATGTTAAATTTTGGGTTAATTCTTGATAACGTCAGTTTGGTTGTTTGATTTTAGGGTTGAATTTGATCTTTGTGTGGTGTGTTTTTGGTGCAATTGGAGTTTCACGTCAATTTTTGGGAAATTCAGCATCAAAGGTTGGTTATTCCATGCATAACCTTTATTTGGCTAAATATTTTGCTTGCTTAATTGATTTAATGTGTTCTGGATTTAATTTGTGTTGTGTGAAATTGGTTTTCAAATGTGTTATATATGTGTTTTATTTTTAAGTTACATATTTATATAAATGGGGTGTACTTTGGTGTAAAACCCTTTTGCATCTATTGTTAGTGTTTTATAATATATGAAATTGATTTATTAAATTGCGTAAGGGATGTGTATTGTGTTCTGGTATGGCGTTGGTGTGTGCTTAGTATAAAATAGGGTTTTGAGTGGGTTTTGTGGGTAAAGATAAGTGTCACTTTCTATAAATTGTTTTATAAACTTTTATTTATGGATTATTAAATTATATCAAGGTACGGAAGTAGTTTTGAAGAGATTTGATATGCAATAAGTTTTAAAGTGTACTTTACATGGAAAAAATTAGTGTAATATTGATGCAATCCCTTGTTGTGTTCTTTTAAAATGTTTTAATAATTGTGTCAATGATTTATTAAATTGATTTTGTGTCGTGAATCATGGTTGGAAAGAGTTTTGTTGTGCGTTTGGTTTTAAAGTTGCATTTTAATATAAAATTGGGTGTGTTTTTGGTGTAAATTTTGTTGTGTTAATTTGAAGTGTTTTATAAATTGTTTAATTGGATTTATTAAATTATATATGTGGTGTGTGGTCCCTACTTTATGGTTTTGAGTCACTGGTTCTAAGGCGACTCACCTACATGTGCATAAGTAAGTGTGAAGTGTATATATATATATATATATATATATATATATATATGGGTTTCCCCATTACATGTATAGTCATCCATGGAAGTTAATATACATGTATGGGGATAGGTGTTCCCATGTGTATATATGAAAATTCATATGTAGGTGAAGGGAGACTAGTATATGTATATAAGAATATATATAAGGATCCCCTTTCACATGTTCATGGCCATGCAGGTGTGCGCATAGGGGCTATGTGTCCTTATATGTATGTGAAAGTGCATATGATTAGTGGAGGAGCATCAACTCTTAGTTAGAAAGCGCCAAGGGTCGGATGTTCAGTTTGGTTCCACCTTGAGGTATGTTCCCTATGACTTGATATTTAATTAGAATTTCCATTATTGATTGATGTTCCTTTAAAAGTACTTCCTTGCTTTTTGATTGCAGATGGTGGATGCATGACTCTGTCAAAACTCAATTAAAGAGATGTGTGGATCTTAATAGTTCTCAACAAATTAAAAACATTTTTATTGATGCTATTGCTGAACTTCACCATGTGATATGGTATGATAGAAATTCAATTATTCATAATAAATGCTCATCCAGTATTAATGTAGGAAAAACTCAGATTATCATTGACATTCGCGAAGCTGCTTCGATCCAAATGGGTCGCTGCAACAACATGGTGCAAGACTTTAGCATCCTTCATCGTTTACGTATTTTCGGAAACTTTTTCCAACCACACCGCACTTTTGAATTCTTCTGGCGTGCCCCTCTTCCAGGATGGATTAAGGTTAATGTGGATGGCACTTCCAAAGGCAATCCTGGTCCTTCGGGTTGTGGCGCCGTCTTCAGAAATCACACTGGTCAGATCATTGGTTGATTCTATGGTAGTTGTGGCATTGCTCCCTCTCTGGAAGCTGAAATGGTGGGTATGATTCATGTCGTCTCTTTTTCCAAACAACATGGCTGGAACAACCTCTGGATTGAGAGCAATTCGACCACTATTGTGCAAGCTGTTTGGAATGGTGTGATACATCTGGCATGGCTGATCACCACTCGCTGGATGGACTGCATCCATTCTCTTCACGACATAAACTACATCATCACTCATATATATCATGAATCTAACATGGTTGCTGATGGTCTTGAAAACCAGGGATTCAGTCAAGAAATTACTTGGCTTGATGAACTTCCTATTGACTTACTTTCCTTTCATAATAGAGATTGTAATATGCTTCTGTCTTTTAGACTTTTGTAACTCTTTTCTTTAATATCTATAGTGCCCTAGTTTTTTGGCCAGGCACCATCTACTCTATATATATATGTTTGTGTGTGTGTGTGTGTGTGTGTGTGGTAGGTGGTTTCGTTCCCTAACATCACTAGATGAATTTAATTATGCTTGTTTGAGTTTATAAATGTATTTTTTTATTTTATTATGTGGTGAGAATGGTATTTTTGGAATGGTTAGTGTGTTGATAAGTTAGAAATAAATTTTTGATAAAGGAAATGGCAATGTTTTTTGTGTGCTTTAATGTTATGTTTTTAAGCTAGGTTTTAGGGGTTTTTCAGATGGTGCAAAAAGCATTTTCAAGGTCTTTGAGGTGTGTGTATATTTTAATAAATATTTTCAAAGGAAAATGAATCACTTTAGGTGTGTTTTCCTTATTGTTCATTTTTTGTATAATTTGTGAAGTGTTCGAAAAGGTGAAAATATTATTTTGAAAAATAATGTTTAAAGTATGAGTGGTTTTATAAGGGGGCTTGGCCTATTGTTTTAGTTGGTCTTAATTGGGTGTTTTATTGTTTTATAAAAAGGGGAATTTAGTAACTTTGTAAGTGATGGAAAAGGTATTTGAAAAAGGGATTTTCTATGGTGTGCATAAATTGAAAAAGGTTATGTTTTGTAAAGAGGGGTGTTTTCATTGAAATTTTTGGCCTTTTGTGAATGTATAAGTGTGGTGCGTGTGTGTCTGTGAACTTTAGCTTGAGAACAAGGGAAACCCCGAATACCTAGGTGGAAGGACTAGGACTAGTACACTAGATGATACTTAAGTAGTTCGTCTCGGTTTCATCTAGCAAGATTGACGTTACAACACTAGCTAAATACTTGTGATGATTGGAGACCACTAGGTTATGGGTGTGTTCCCTAATAGTGGATCATGCATGATAACTTAGACTATTGTGGCTCATATTCCATGTTTTCACTGAGGTGCAAGGTTTTTAGGGTCCCACATATTCTAGTTACCTATAGGGATTGTCCACAGTGCTCATTTTTAGCATAATTATTATGATGTGATTTTATTTTATCTTTCTCATGCTTGATGCCCCATTGTGAAAAACCATATTTTAATCTTCATTACTCCCATTTCATTTTGAAATGTTAATTCATGATTATAATATATTTTGAAAATATAGTGGAAGAGAAATTCTTTCCTTAAAAAGGTAAACTTGTTACTTGGTTTTGAAAAGACTAAAAATCCTTATTTCAATATTTATTATTTTCAAAGTAGCATGATTGGATTTCTTTATAAAGGCAAATGCATAGGGTGTTGTTATTCCTTGGCTTTCCTACTAAGCATCTCGATGCTCACACCTACTTTATTTTCAGTTTTAGGTTCTAATCTCGGATCACTCTTATATTGAGCGTGGTTCTATGTTTGGTGGTGACCCATGGGGTCACTTGGAGGTATGTCTAGCTGGTTGTCTTTATTTTATTTTCCATTTTTAGTGTTTAATTGTTTTTTCTTATTTATTTCTGTTTATCTATTTTTTTATTTTCTAGGCTAAATTATTCCCAACTGCTTGTTTTGATGCCTGAAACTAGTTGTCATCTAGTGGGGATCCAGAACGCCCTTCGGGCCATGCTATAGACATGGTCAGGTGCTGAGTCGGATGGTGACCTATCATGGTTCGTGACATAAACTGTCTCGGGTCATAAAAATATATCCAAGGCCATAAATGAGGTCTCCTGACTATTTATCATCAACTTTGGTCGAATCTAGCCCTATCAATATAATTTATGTCATAATCCATGGTTTTACTTGGTAAGGTTTCTTGTAATATCTCCCCACAAGTGCATTTTCATCTAAAAATTCAATCTATAAAATATTGGTATGTGTCATGGCATGACACATATGTGTCATGTTGTGACACCTATGCTTATTCTCTCAAGCATTTTTTCTCTTAATTCCTTTGTTTCGTGATTTTTATCCCCCAACTATATTGTAAATAGTATATTTATGAGTTAAATAATTCTTCACATCCACTGAACCTTATTTTCATAATGAATCTTTAATTATGACCCCCTGGGAGATTCTATGATCATCCTTTACTATAGAAAGCCCTTTTTGATGGAAACTTTTGAATGTTTTGATATTCTTTTGATAATTTCCACAAATTGTTTTATCTTGAAAAATATGATCAATTCTATTAAATATTTTTAGGACCAAGCTAATGAAGGAAGGTTATCATATTCAGGGATTTTCTTTTTTTGTCAAGGAAGTTTAAAAAGAAAGAAAAATCACCTCACTTTGTATTTGTTGAAAATCGGACTGACCATCATATTCAAGGAATCAATCATATTGAGGAAGAATATTTCTAAATTAAAGGGTCATCGGACTCACTCTGAGTATGGTATGAAATATTTGATCATAATTATAGAGAATTAGAGTCTACATGACTGTGATTTAAATTTGAATATGCTTTGTTGATCTTGTAATTCTCATAAATCACAAGTATTCTAAAAACTTGTGATGAAATATTGATGAAAGAAAGTGGGAGTGAAATAGATTTTTCTAATCATATTCAGTCGAATCATAATCATGCCAATTTTATTTAGGCCAATTTTATTTTGAATAATCATGTTCAGGTTGAGAAGGAAAAGAATGATTTTTTTGGAGGGATGAGAAGTTACAATAATTTCCATTATAAGTCATATGATACTGAAGATAATCTCAAATGTATTCAAAGTCATGAAGAAAGTCATGATACAAGCACAAGTTTGTGAATGAAGGAAGTTTCTGAAGTTGAAGTTACTAAATAACAATCCATCGTATTTGAAATACCATTATATTCATCAAAGGTGGAATTGTTCTCATCAAGACCGATGGTAAAGAATGTAAGAAATTATTAAATCCAATTCAGAACTTAATGACCGAGGTTTATCAATAATATAGTCAATCATTTATTAAGAGAGACTTACATTTGTCTTCATTGTAATGAGATAGATTTTAATTTCAACTGGAATCAGACTTGAGTTTGAAAAAGTGTGAAGGATATGGTTGGGTGTGTTGTATAAATGGGGGGCTTGAAATTTGAAGGCTAAGAATATTTGTAGAAAATGTGAGAAATTGAAGGTACTGGTTTTCAGTCAGAAAAAAATACAAAATATATAAATCTTCATAGAATGAAGCTGATGGGTATCGTATTCAGAAGACAAACCCTATTTTTTTAAAATTCTTTTATCAATTGGGTCAATAACTATCATATCATAGTTGATACTAATTCATCTTGCTGATTGTAATAAAAAATCATATTGGGAAGATAGAAACATAATTTTATCAAGGAATCAAAATGGTATCTATTTTCCTCATATAAGAAATTATTATAAATCATCATAATGAAGGAATTGTATTGATGAAATCAGATTCAGACCGATGTTTGTGAAGAAATACAGAAGATAGTTGAAGAGTTTAGAATATTTGATAAGGATTGATAAGAAATGAGAAGAATTGAGAAGCATTGATGAAGTCAACATGCACCCAAAATTCAAGAAAACATGAAAACTCAGGGAATTTGGTTAGGTGGGAAAAAATTTAAGAATCCCTCTCAAAACATATTTGGGGTGAGTATAAAAGGAGAAAATACTATGTACTTTTCTTATGAGTGTATTTTTTACAAAAAGAATAGATTGAATCTTAGAATTTCTAGGGAGATAAGAAGAGGTTTCAATACTATTTTTCTTGAAGAAGTCTTGTCTACCAAAAGTGAAAGGAGAAGAGATAAGATTTTAATGTATTCAATTGATCATCATATTTAGTTGATTATCATATTATTTGTGTCTTCATATTCATATGATCATCATATCATGCTGGATAATTGGATTAGGATTATCAGATTTGTTTTTTTAGAATGAGGAAGAAAGTGTTCAGAATTGTCTCAACCATATTATGAAAAATTCATATTTTCATATTGATCAATCAGACTAGGAAAATCAGTTTGGGAGAATCGAACTGGAAAATCAAACTGAATTCTATATCAAAAGTCTTAGAATTTCTTACCATCTTCTAGGTAAGAAAGTGAATAATTTTTTTAAAAGAATAAATTTGTGGAAGTTGATAAATAAGAATAGGTAACATGTGTTGTTATAAAAACTTTTTATTACATAATTTGTTCTAGAGGGTGCATATGCACTATTGGATTGTTTTCATAGTGCTACACTAGTGAAAGGGCATATCCTACTTATTGTATTCCACACAAAAGGATTTGTTTTAAGTTGATTTTGTGGTATTGGATTGTTTTCAAACCATACCAATGACATAACTATTCTTATTGAATAGTGAACCTTGTCAATGCTTGTATTACTATGGATGCGTGTCTGATTTGTTTTTAGTAGGGAAATAAATCCTTAATAAGAGGTAAAGGTTGTTTCATTTTCAAGGAAACATAAAAGAAAAAGTTATCACTGGTTTACCCCCTCCCCCTCTCAGTGATAAAATTATCCTAGCTAGGCACTTTCAACTGGTATAAGATGATAAGATTTCCTTCACTTATTCTTTGCTTAAGTTTTGAAGTGAAGATGATGGAGAATATAAATTGTGTGAACAGTAAAGGTATTTTAGTTTTATATGGTAATAATTACTATATCTATAAAGATATAAGTTTACCTTATATTATGTCTATCAGATATAATGTTCTTGAAGCTTCAACAGATGGGTTTCCACCTATTGATGACAAATTTCCTCTTATATCTGTTGATAAGAAGAATATAGAGAATTATGGAAGATCCAAGAATTCTTTACTATCATTACTTTATGAAAGCGAATTCATAATGGTTAAAGGTGTTTCTATGAACAAAGGTATATGAGATAAATTGAAAAACATATAATAAGGAAATACAAAAGTGAAGAAGGTAAAATTACAAATCTAGAGGTTGAAGTATGAATATTTGAAAATTGGTGAGTATGAATCTCATGGGGACTTCTTTACCCGAGTGAATGACATTGTCATCACTATCTTATGTCCTGGTGAAAAGTTAAAAGATTCTATAGTTGTGGAGAATATCTTATGAATCCTTCCCAAATAGTTTGATGCAAAAGTTTCTTCTTTGGAAGACAGAGATCCTAAAACATCATCTCTAGATGATTTGTATAGAACTCTCATTACTTGTGAAATGGGAATGGATAAAGCTATGAAAAACAAAACAAAATTTGATAGAGAAATGTCTTTCATGGTTTCTATGAAAGAGAAGATGAATAATATTATTATTGAAGATAAATCTTATGATGTTGCTTTTTAAAATGAGGTATGTAAAAATCTTGATGATATTTTATCCTTGTTTTCTAAAAATGTGAAAAGAGGTATGGGGAAATACAAAGAGATACTACCCTTGAAATTTTTTGAATGTGGACCTGTTGGGAACTTTGTGGCTAATTATCCTCAAAGAAAGAAAGAAAGAAGATAGTGATGAAAAACAAAGAATAGAAAAAATTTCAAAGAAGAAATAGGTAGATAAAAGAAAATCATATTCCATAGATAAAGATAGAAAATTCTTCAAATCCAAAAGAAGAATTTTTGTATCTAAATATAAAGAAGAAGAAAGTGATGTTGAATCTGAAAATTTTGTTGAGAATGGTGTTGAGAATAATTTTATTGTAATAGTGAATGATGAAGAGTTTATAAGTATTAGTTCCAAATAAGAAGAAACTAAACTTTAATTTCATTTTAAATAAGATTTGAAATAATGTCTAAGAAATATTAGAAGGTTTGAAAAGAAAAAAAAAGTTAGAAGATGAATTTTCTTCAATAATAAATCAATAATTTTTTCTTGAAAAGAAGGTTAAGATAGTAAAAGAATTTGATGATATAAATAAATATATTGAGGAAGAAAAAAATCATAATGAGCATCTAGAATTGAAGATAAAGGAGAAATAAGAATAATTGGAACTTGTTCAGAAAAAAATTTCTAAATCTGAACAAAGAAATACAAGTTTCAAAAACACTATCTCTGAAATTGGTGAAATATTTTGTAAAAATAAACTTGATAAGGTTCAAAAAAATGTACCTACTAAATATGAGAATAAATATGGAATTGTTTCTGAAATGAATAAATATGGGAAAGTTATGTATGTGGAAAGACCAAGAAAGTTGGGAATTCAGAAATTTAAAAATACCTTGAGTTTAAAAATGTTTCTAAACATTTTGGATACAAAAAATATTTCTAATACTTCTAATTTATATAAGTATGAAAAGAGAAATAATATTCTGATTAATAATAGAAATGTTGGTGGTTCAGATAAGAAATACAAGAAAGTTTCTGATAAACATATTTACAATTCCAAACAATGTGAAAGTTTTAAAGGAAAATACTATTTCTATGTCTACTGCTGTTATTGTGGTGGATTTGAGAATATAAAAAATGTGTTGGTTTAACCAAAAACATTACTATTATTTCATAAGTTATGGAAGGAAAAGTTTGAGGGGGAGTCAATATCCTCAAAGAAAGAATTCATAGAAGGTTGTTTTGAGGAAACCTGAGAAGGTTGGAGTAAATATTTAAAATAGGTTTCAACCACTGGAAAATATTTTTGAAAGGTGTAAAAACCCTATAAAACTTTCAAAATGATAACTTTTTTTGTTACTTGAACAAAAAAAAGTTTCTTAAGAATTCTCAATAGCTGAAGGTGAAGAAAGAAAAGGAAGAAGAAAAAGCTATTGCTGTAGAAATTTCTCTGAAAGCTACAAAAGGAGAAAAACTTGGATTCTTGGTAGTGGGTGTTATTCTCATGTGATATGAGATCTAAATTTTTTGAATAATGTAAAATATTTTAAATAAGTAACTATGAAATTTTTAAATGGTGAATCACTAAGAATCAAAGGTGTTGGATCAACTATCATTTGTAAAGAAAAATTAGAATATAAGAAATCCTTATATGTTGATGGCTTGAAACATATCCTATTGAGTGTTTCACAATTGTGTGATGAAGGTAACAAAGTTACTTTTAGGAAATATGGATTTTTTTTGAAAAGTGAGAAGGATGGAAAGATGGTTACAAGATGCCAACAGACAAAGGGAAACTTGTTTCAAGTTGGGGAAATATAAAACTCTTTTTACTTGAGTATTGTGAAAGAGAATAAATTATGGCATAAAATGTTGGTACACATGTGTCAAATAAACATTAGAAAGTTATCTAAAATAAATAGTGTTCAAGACATTCCTTATTTTTCAAGAATCAGAGATTAGTGTTACACTATTTTTCAAAAAGGAAAGATTAAAAATGGTGTGCATAATAAAATTGGAATTTGTTCAAAACAACCCATGGAACTTATTCATTATGACATCTATAAGCCAATGAGAAAACAATAAAAAATGGATATAAGTATTTCATTATTTTATTTATGACTTTACTTTCATTACTTATGTTATTTTTATGAAATATAATTCAGATTCTTTGAAAATATTTAAGATTTTTAGAAGGAAATATGAGATGGAATGTGAGTATTCAGTGAAGAAGTTGAGAACTGATAATGGTGGTGAATACAACAGTGAAAAATTTGGAAGTTATCTTCAGAATCATGGAATTTATCATGAGTATAGTTCCCCATATACTCCTCAACAAAATGGGTTTTTTGGAGGAAATAATATAAGTCTAGTGGATATGGTAAGAACTATGTTACTTGAACATGGTCTTTCTCATTATTATTGGAGGAAACCCATGAGTACTGTTTTTTATATTAAAAATTAATATTTCTATAGTCCAAGTTTAGATATGACTCCATATGAATTATTTTTTGGAAAAAATCTAAATTTGAAACACTTAAGAATTTTTTGGAGTCCATGTATTATAAAGAAGAAAGGTGGAAACTATGGAAAGTTTGAGTAGAAATGTGATAATGTAATATTTCTTAGATGTGATCTATAAGAAAGAGGATATAGATGTTTCAACAAAGAAATATGAATATTTTTTGATTCTTGTGATGTGAATGTTATTGAAAAGACTAAGGAATATAAACAGTATCATGTAGATAAGAAAGTTGATCATGATAAGGAAAACAATTATAATAAGGATATAGACAATTGTAATCCTACTCATGAAGAATCAAACACAATTATTTCAAATGATGAAGAAGATACTCGAAAATCTCATCCTAGGGTGAGAAAGAAAGTGGAATATTAGAATATTATTAGTGATCAATATCAAAAGGTTCAAACAAGAAGAACAAAAATGTTATTACACATACTTCCTTGTATTCAAAAGTTGAGATGAATGATGTGAAATAAGATTTTGAGTATCTAAAATGGGTTCATGCCATGAATGAAGAGATGTATCAGATAGAAAAGAATGATACATGGGAACTTGTTCCTAATCCATAAAAAAATTTATTAGTAAAAATTGGATTTTCCATAACAAGATGAATAAATAAGGGTAAGTGATAAGAAATAAATAAAGATTAGTGTGAAAAGGTTACTCATAAATTTAAGGTTTTGATTTTGATGAAATTGTTTCTCTGGTGGAAAGGTTAGAAACAATTATAATTTTTCTTGCTATATTTCACAACAAAGTTACAAAATATTTCAAATGGATATAAAGTCCACATTTCTAAACAAGGATCTTGATGAGGAATTTTACATTGAACAAGCTTGTGGATTTGTTTTTGGGAAAGAATAAAGTTATGTTACAGATTGAGGAAATCATTGTATAGGATTAAACAAGCACTAAGGGTATGGTATTTCAAATTGGATACTTTCTTAAGGAAGATGAGTTTTAAGAAAGGAAGAGTTGATATCAATCTCTATATCAAGGAGATTCAGGAGTATTCCCTCATCATAATTGTTTATGTTGACGAAATTATCTTTGTTGGTAATGATGAAAGATCTTGTGAAAGATTTGTTTAAGAAATGAAAAAGATGTTTGAGATGTCCATGCTAGTGGAAATGACATACTTTCTTGGGTTGTAAATTTTAAAAAAGGGGAAACACATTTTTTATTTCTCAAAAAAAGTATTCTAAGGAACTTCATAAGAAGTTCATCATGGAAAACTCAAAACCTATTTTCACACAGATTTCATTGGGAAAAAATTTGTCTAAATATAGATAAAGGAAATAGGTTGACTAGAAAGAATTTTTGAAGCTGATTGGAAGTTTTTTATATTTGACTAACTCAATACCCATCATTTTTTATGTTGTTAACTTATGTGAAAGATTTCAGAGTGCCCTAAAAGAATCACATTTACTTTCTGAAAAATAATTCTCAAATACATCAAAGGCATAGAAAATTTTGGAATCAGGTATAATAGTTTAGAAATTATTGATTTGATTGGGTATTAATTACTAATTCGGAAGGAAATGTTTATGATAGAAGATCCACATATATTAGAGTATTCTTTCTTAAAAAGAATTGCATTGGTTGGAATACAAAGAAATAGAATTTAGTAACTCTTAGTATATCTAAATACAAGTATATTCTTTCTACTCAAGTTACTTCCCAACTTATATGGATGAAAACTAAATTAGAATACTTACTTTTTGAAGTGAAGTTACCCTTTCTATTGGGTTGTGATAATCAAAGTGAAATCAATCTCACTAGGAATCTGGTTCAACACTCTTATTCAAAACATATTTATATCAAATATCATTTCATCAAAGAGCATGTGGAGAATAATGAATTGAAGCTGGAGTATGTTCCTATATCGAAACAAGTTGCTAAAATTTTCCCAAAAACGTTACTGAAGGAATTATTTTCTAAATTTAGGTTGAACATGAGCGCCAACCTCCTTCTCATCAAGGTTTAGGTATGTATATATGTCCCATCTCTCATATTACCTTTGTATAGTGTGGTCAATGGGGAGAATCATTTCATAAATCTATCCTTATGGAATCATTTAAAAATGGGAGTTGTGGGTAATTTGGGAATTCAACATTGTAAGTGTGTGAACTATTCTAACTATTTTTTGGAGTGGTTATAGGAAACAAATTTTTGTATTTCATGAAAGGTGAAAAGATGAGGAAGAAAGCTGAGGAGGTTTTTGTAATCACTACTTTTTGGATAGCATGGTTTTTCTGTCAATAATTCTTGTTTTCTACAATGAGTTAGCTCACGTAGGATTAGAATTATTGATAAGTAATCCATATCTTAGGGGTACAAAGTTCAGTGATTTATGAAACTTGGTTGACAACAAAATCCAAAGGGGGGATTTTTAGGACCAAGCTAATGGAGGAAGGTGGTCATATTTAGGGATTGTCTTTTATTGTCATGGAAGTTTAATAATAAAGGATAATCACCTCACTTTGTATTTGTTGAAAATCATTATGCCCATCCTATTCAAGGAATTGATCGTATTGAGGAATAATCTTGATGGAAGTAAAGGGTCATCATACTCAATCTGAGTATGGCATGAAAGTTTTAATCGTAATGATATATAAATGGAGTATGCATGACTGAGATTTAAATGTGATGATACTTTTTTTATATTGGAATTATCATAAATCATTAGTATTCTAAAAACCTGTGATGAAATATTGATGAAAGAAAAGGGGAGTGAAATAGATTTTGTCAATCGTATTCAGTATAATCATAATCATGTCAATTGTATTCAGGCCAATTGTATTCTGGATAATCGTATCTAGGCTAATCAGGAAAAGAAAGATGTCATTGGAGGGATGGGAAGTTACAATACTTTCCATTATAATTCATAATATGTTAAAGATGGTCTCAAATGGATTCAAATTTATGAAGTAAGTCAGAATACAAGCACACGTTTTTGAAAAAAGGAAGTCGTTGAATTTGAAGTTATTGAGTACTGATACATCATATTCGATGTTCCATCGTATTCATCAAAGGAATAATTTTTCTCATCAAGAACGATTGTAAAAAAAGTAAGAAACTATTGAAGCCGATTTAGAATGTAATGACATAGGTTGATCAACAATAGAGCCAATCATTTATCAGGAGAGATTTACATTTATCTTCATCATAATGAGATATATTGTAATGTTAACTGGAACCAGAATTGAGTTTGAAAAGGTGTGAAGGAGATGGTTGGATGTTCTGTATAAAGGAGGGGATTGAAATTTCAAGGCTGATAAGATTTTTGGAAAATGTTATAAATTGAAGGAACTGGTTTTCAGTCAAACCAAAATCCAAAATATATAAATATTTAGAGAATGAATCTGATGGGTATTATATTCAAAAGAGAACCCCTGATTTGTTTTCAAATGATTTTATCAATTGTGTCATGAACCGTCATATCAAAGATGATAATAATTCATCCTACTGGTCATAATGAAAAATTAATATTGGGAAGATAGAAATGTAATTTTATTGAGGAATCAAAATGGTATCTATTTTCTCATATAAGAAATGTTTATAGAGAATCATAATGAAGGAATCGTATTAATGAAATCAGATTCTGACTGATGTTTGTAAAGAAAGACAAAAGAGAGATGAAGTATTTAGAATATTCAAGAAGGATAAAGAAGAAATGATAAGAATTGATAAGTATGGATGAAGTCAAGATGCATTCGAAATTCAAGGAAACATGAAAATTCAGGGAATTTTTTTGGGCAGGAAAATTTTTAGGAATCCTACCAAAACCATATTTAGGGAGAATATAAAAGGAAAAAAGTACTCTATACTTTTCTGATAAGTGTACAGTTTACAAAAAGAATAGAGAGAATATCTAAAGTTATAAAGAGATAATAAAAGGTTTCCAGATTATTTTTCTTAAAGAAGTCTTCCTGGATAGAAGTGAAAGGAGAAGAGACAAGATTGCAACATATTCAGCTAATCATTGTATTTAGTTGGTTATCTTATTCTTCTTTTCATCTTATTCGAATGATCATCATATTTGGATGGATAATCGAAACAATATTATCATATTTGGTTTTCCATACTAAGTAAGAAAGTGTTTAGAATTGTCTCAACCATATTCTGATAGAGTTATATTTTTATATTGAGCAATCAGACTGGGAAAAATAGATTGGTATAATCAGATTGAGAAATCATACTGAATTATATATCAAAATTCCTTTATGTTCTTACAATCTTCTAGGTAAGAAAGTGAAGAATTTTTTTAAAATAATACATTTATGGAAGTTTATAAAGAATCACTGGTAACATGTGTTGTAATACAAACTTTGTATTACATAATTTATGCTTGAGGGAGCACACACACTATTGGATTATTTTCATAGTGCTACATGAGTGAAAAGGCATATCCTACTCATTTTATTCCACATAAAAGAATTATTTTCTAGTGGATTGTGTGGTATTTTAGTATTTCCAAAACACACAAAGGATGTAGCTATTATTATTGAATATTGAACCTTATAAATTCTTGTTTTCCTATAGATGTGTGTTTGATTCGTTTTTAATAGGGAAAGAAATATTTAATAGGAGGCAAAGTTTGTTTCATTTGTAAGGAAACATAAAAGAAAAGTTATCACTAATTCACCCCTCCCCCCTCTCAGAGATACAATTATCCTGGCTGGGAACATTAAAATAAACTAAAAATAATTAATCATTTAAGTCATAAAACTGATGTTTTTTATACTAAAAAGAATCCATGAAATGGACATATCCACATCTGTGAGAAATGGATGACCATTTTTAGTTGTAGTAGATATAGATAGTCAAAAATAATTGTTTATCTTTGATTGTTTCCACATCTCCAACTCTCTACTATAACTGTCTCTATAATAAAAATTAGATACTTCTACTGGGAAGAACCAAATCTCAAGGTCTCCATCAAAATATATATCCATCCATGAAAATTTTATGGATTCATATAGGAAAGTATTATCTTGTTCTGAAAGTCTAGCTGCACTACACCAAGAAACTATCAACTGCAAAAATCTATCCTTAGGTCTCTAATATAACTAAGGGATGTAAAAGAGGAAAAACTACAATCTTGAATCTCATACTAGGGGCCCTTTTAAATTTTTTAATATCATATAAATAAATTTTAAATCAGGATGAGTACGTGGTCTACCCAAAAACCTGATCCAAAGCTTAAACCCCAATTATGATAGGATAGTACCATCATGGGTTTGAATAATCATAAACCAATGATTCATTATATAGTGTAAGGTAAATAAAATATATTTTTCTATATCTGGTCAATTAATATTCAAACCATACATGTAGTATAAATCTCAAACTCTAACCAATCCTCTACTACATGAGGATTTGGCCTACCATGAAATCTCATGAGGCATCCATCACTGGAGCACACATAACACATCCAGACTACATGTATCCCTATTCAACTTATCAGGAACTACCATACACTCTACAAGGAAGATAAAACCTAAGTATAATAAGTAGATAATATTCCCTCTAATCATTGGGAAAATATACCTTAAATTAGCCTTTGATTCAATTCCTCATTATGCAAATAAAAGAGGATCAAGCATTAGTATGAGCACATTATGACCCTTGTCTTTAGAAAGAGTTAGTTGTATATGGGTAATGGTGAAACTAATATTTTCATATATTTTATTATGTAATTAAATGTTTTTAATCCCACTAATGTATTATTTTATGTTAAATTTTCACATATTTAGGTTTAAGTAGTAATTTGATCTTAATTGAAAAAATGGCATAATTTTGTATTTTTAACTATTTTAATTTATTTTTATATTTTTGGAATAAAATTTTCTATATTGATTGAAATTGAAAAACTCATTTTTTTAGTCTTTTATTTTCATTGGGATATATTTCATAAAACTATAAAAAGGATGAATCTAGCTATTTGAGGCCAAAAAGAAGCTCGGAATTCAGGCCTTGGAATACGTGCCCAGATTTGGTGACTTCCAAAGATGGGACCACATATACCAAAGGGAAAACCCAATTTAGATGAAATTTAACATGTATAAAGAAAAAAAATTCAAGGATAATTTTATATAACTATTAAAACATGATATTATAGCTATTTTAAGGACATTAATGCATTGTAAATCAGAGATGGGGAATATGAAGAGTCTTCAAGATAAAACTAATTTATTTAGAAATTCAATTGTATATTTCACTACACAAGTTCAAATAAGATTAAAAAAAATAGGTTTAAAGAGGATAGATATAATAAAAACATTCAATAAGACCAAATTTTCTAATTATTCTATTTAATGTGCATACCATGCATGAAATTTTAGAGGAAAATTTTAGAGAAAAAAATATCCACCCTCATAAATATAAATTTGTACTCACTATCCATTTTAAAGGGTTGTAAATTATAGATAGCCATTATAGTAGTTAAGTATTTTTTATTTTATTGTTATAATATTCTAAATTTATAATAAATATTATTATTATTATTCATCTATTTCTCTTTAAATTTTCTCTTTTGTGTTTCCCTGGCTGTTTCCCTTCTAAACTCCACTAAATATGGATAACTAACCTCAATGATCGTTAAAGGGAGGGAGAAATAATTTGATTGAGTTTATTATTCATTCATGTTTTTATTTATTAAATTATAATAATTTAGGTGATAGTTAAATTGATTAGGGTGAGTAATTTTTTCCATTTTCTCACCCAAGTTATTCTTCTCATTCATCTATTATGCTTCTCTTCACTATCTAATTCATGCATACGATAGAGTATGACTTGGGTAGTGATAATTAACGAAGAGATATCCTAGATAAATTTAGGAATAATATTTCCCCGCATGGATATATATTGGTGTGGGGTAATAAAAATTAAAATAATAGGGTTTAGTGTGATAGTTCTTGATCACTACATTGAATTTAGTATCAAGAATTTTTTAATGAATGATGATATCAATAACTATGATCTCATAAAAACGTTTTCCTTCTTTAATTACTATGAAATTCATTCTTTTTTAATTTCATATATATATATATATTAATATTACATCTATATTTCAAACCCCCCTTTTATATTAGTTAATTTTATATTACTTAGAATATAAATAGTGATAATAGAAAATTAGTTTTGTGTGAGCTACCTCCTCGAGATCAACCCTAGGGTGCATACTATGTTGTATCCTTACGTAATAAAATTTATTTAAGTGGGGTTTATGAAAAATAATTCTCATCAAGTTGGAATCATTTTCAGGTATTTAAACACTTTCAAGCACTATTTTTCTTAAAAAAACATAAAAATTCATAAATTTAAAAAACTAAACTACATTTTTTTATTTATGATGTATTTCAATTCAAATTATTTTGGATGGTATGACTAATCTATGGTTCCACAAGAAGTATAAGCTAAAAATTATTTAAAATCCTAGTTTTAAGGACTAAAAATTAAAATAAAAATCCTAGATATATGAATAAAGTGGCAAGATAAATATGTATGTGCATCCCTGGAGCGGAAGCCAGAGAAAGACCAGAACCATTGGTGGAAGAGAGTTCTCCACTCATTTTTAAATTTTAAGAACTTGAGGATAATTTAAAGCAATTCAATGAATATCCATTCAACTTTATCATCCATTTATCAAAGACATATTTGATGAAAACATGCCATATTATGCAATTATGGGAGAAAAAAATAAATTGGATGAGTATTAGTAAGATTTTTTAGAATCTGAAAGGGTTGATTCTACCTTCTATGAAAATAGAAAATCATCTCCTCCATACCTATATCTTTATTTAGAATAATATAATGATGATTCACTTGTTTATATTGAGTTTCCAGTGGTCCATACAGATGTGATCAATTTTCAAGATGAATTACGTAAAGGGGAATTTTTTTATATTGATTATTTGTGTTTTAATCTTATTCAAGATAAATTGTTTTCTGAATTCTCCATTTTATAAATTTCTGATAGATCACACATGAATTATACCCTAGATATTAAGTAAAAGGACTAATAAATATTGGTAGAAGAATAAGTTTTAGAGGATCATACAGTGATGTGACTTCATCCTCTATAACAACGTGCATACCATATTGGGAAGGACACCACAAAAGTCAATAGGGAGCATCCCTATGTTCTTTTCTCTCCCCCTATGAACCTTAAATTATATCATTCTTCTATCTTGGGGGTAAGGATACCTCTTATTTTATTTGGGGTTTCTCAGCCTTGGAATCTTGTTAAGGATATTGGGAGAAATAATATGTGGTGGTTTCTAATAAATAAAACTCATACACCTTCTGATTAGAGATAAAATTATAGATCTACCTGACTAGGGGTAGTAAAAACCTATCACCCACTTGGGGGAAACCAAGTTTTGTAATATTTTACCTTTCCATTTCTTTTTAATTTTTTATTATGTTTCATTTTTTATTGTTTCTTTTAGTTTTAAAGTTATAGTATCTATGATATTGACACAAGGCTACCAATAAAGAATAAACCCGGGTTGTGTATTTACATATCATTGGATTTTATACCCTTATCTTTATATTTTATTGAGATTAAATAAAGGGTAGTGAAATTTAAGTACAGGGGGAGTGTTAACCTGCTTAGGTGTTTACATGAGTTTATTTTAATTTTTTAGGAACTTTGAGCTTAAATGAATAATTGATATCATATTTCACACATGAATTAATTTTGAGACGGTTTTCTTGATTTTTTAATAAATTTATTTTAAATGATTTTTGATGTGTAAAATTTTTCATGAAATTTTATTTTCAAGTATTTTTATGAGTTTGGATGATTTTTGAAAGCCAAGAACATGAAACACTGACTCAAAACTGTTTTCCCCAAATTATGAGGTATTATGAACCCCTATGACATATTCTTCATAATACCCACACTTTCTTGATAGAAACATGAATTTTATGTGAGATATTGGACTTATTATTTTTATCTTTCAAAACTTTTGTCTTTATAAAAAAATTACAGGATTAAAGAATTTTTTGGATAGTCATATTTGAAATTGAGACCTACTTTTAAATTTAAACATTGTTAGCCCTTAAAATCTATGAATTTCTTTATTGATTTAAGCCACATTACAAGCTGATTTTTCCTTACCTACCTTTACTATTAAATTTTTTTCATGCATATTTTAAGTTTGAGCTTTGGGGAATGAGATTTCATGTTTTTCTTTGGGATATAATTTATTATAGGGTGGTGTGTGGTGTGTTTCTACATTTTGTAAATTTGAATGGGTATGAAGAAATTTCATTCACTTTTCTTCATTGTATTATCTTTTTTATCTAGAAAAAAAGTAAAAAAATGGATATGATCCTTAATTTTTCATTATGATTAATTTTGTGACACATGTACAACTCAAATAATTATGGGCTTCAATTGTCCTTTATTCATTATTTTTTATTTTTATCTCATCCTCCAAGAAAAAAATGAAAATAAATAGAGAAGAAAAAAATGAAGGAGAATTTACAATGCCCCGACCCTAGTTACCCAAATTCGGTGCATTATTACATAACATTGGTTTGATCATAAGAGATCAATTATAAAAAGACTGATTAGTTTAGTAGCCATGTAAGTACTAGATACATAAATAATTTTTACATTACATCATGAAATAATAAAACAACATTGTCTCTCCTTTGAACACACTCATATCCTCTGGCCTATCCCAGTAGGTTAATCATAATATATTACTTCACATCCTAGGAAAAAGAAAACATAAGAAAGGGGTGATCTTAGATTCTCAGTAAGGATAATAATATAGCAGAAACTATCATAAATAAGCATAAAAATTTAAGGAAATATATAAGACTAAAACACAAGACTTTTAAATGTAAACTTGAGCATAATATGGAAAAGATAAATCAAATAATTCCATTTACTTATTCACATAGATATTCTACTAGTCAAATAATCACATGTAATATCAATAGGTAATTTCATAATGATGGAATGCATAATGTCAGACATCATAACCACATAGTCAAGGCCTTGTACCAAAACTAAAAATAAGATTTTGTCAAGGCCTTATTCCAAGACACTAATTTTTCTCATTAGACCTACTAATGCATAGAGGAGCTATAGTAGGCTCCACCTATCACTTACTAAGTCAGATGCATTCCTCATATGAAAAGGTTGAAACATAACAAAAACATTCGTATTAAAACAAGCATATGAAATGTTAATACTTTAACCATAAACCATGAATGGTATAAAAATAACATATCCATCGACAAACATATCACAAAACCTTCAATACAATATGGAATATTCTATCATAATAAATCAACTTCAAACAAGTGTAAAATCCATCAAAGGATGTTGACATAGATGAAATCAAAACTATATGAGAGAAATATCTCTTTAAACTTTAAAACAATTTAAAAGTCATATAATTATAAAATAAAACATTTATTTTGAAAATATTCTTATAGTATTTTAAGGGAATCTTCGAATGTGTTATAACAGCATAAAATAGCCGCACCCTCCGTATAAGTTAAAAAACATTCTTTCCTTAATTTGTCCAAAATGTTATAAAGTACCTTTTCGGAAAATGACAGAAATATTACTTTAAAAACATTTTATAAAAATTAAAACAAGGTTATAAATAAATTTAACCCATATTCTAGTAAATATTAAAAAAAATTTAAAATACATTTTTAAGAAACACGGATGTGGATGATAAAGAAGTCTCAGTAGATACTTTTGTAAAAACAACCTCGGATAATAAAGAGATTGTAAAATTAACCCTTACCTTGTACTTTTCCTTAGTAGAGGGCACATTAACCTCCTGTATAATAGTTAAATAATTGTTATTAAATTATAAAATAACCACATACATAAATATTATATCATATATGATCTTCTAATATTTCTTTGTTAATAATATTTCAGTAGTATCATTGTTTCGGGTGTTAACTGGTTTGTTTTCCTTTATATGTTTTATTATGTAAGTCATGTTTGTTATGTATAGGATGTATTTGATTCATATATATAATTATATTAAGTTATTTTTAATCATAAAATTAAAATTATTCTTGAATGGTTACGATGGGGAATGAATCTCATCGTGTTCATGGAGACGGTAATCTGTACGTACGCACGAGCGACAATATCATTCTATTGATGGTAAAATCATATGTAATTGGATGTTATATTACATATAAAGAATCATTAACATGTAATATTTATTATTTACATCAATTATACTCATTATTATACCCATCAAAATAATGAAGTGTTGAATAACAAACTACACCACGATGTGGAGAGGGTGAGCCATACGTACGCACGTATGGTGAATTTGTCATTCATAGGATGGATATAATAATGAATATGGTTTTACCATATTTATAATAACATAACGGTATGTATAAGGTACCAGATTTATTATTTTAGTATGGAAAAAACAAATAAAGAGGAAGTGGAAGAAGAAAAGAACTTTGAAAGAGGTGATGAAGTAATTACCTCTTCTTCGGGTTCTTCCTTTTGATTTGAAAAAAGGGATCCTTAGGTTGGATTTATGATCAAAGTAAGGCCTCTAGTTTTAATTTAGGGTAGTTGGGAGGATATTTGAGAATGTTTTGACTGATTCAAAAGGCTTTGGATGTGTAAAATTAAGAGAAGGGGAAGTACCCTATTATAAGAGAGGTGAGGGTCACTTTAGAAAAAGCTTGAAATATTATTTTATTATATAATAAATTTCGGTTTTTAAAGGATCTAAAAGGATTTATTTCAAGTATAAGGTGGGTATGGGTCTAAAAACTCTCAAATAATAGGTTTTAGACAGGTTTAGGGCACCATATTAACCTTATCTTTTAGATTTAACTCTTAGTTAAATAGTTTAACTTTTACCATGTATTCTTGTATTATTACAATAAATGGTTAATAAACTTACTATAAAATGACAAGAGAACCTCAAGTGGTTCATTAATGACATATATATCATTATATAAGTACTTTGGCCGAACCTTATATTTTTATGAATATTATATCATTTAATAATATAGCATTTTTTTTAAAACTCATTTATGTCAATTTTGACACTATTTAGTATTTGGTTTTTGTGAAAGTAATAACAACTTTATCACTTCAAAAAAAATATTTAATCAACCCTAAAATGTCATATTAACCTATAAAATTAGTTTAATTCATCAAAATTCTCAATTTACATTTATTTGGATATTTATAATATCAATTATTTTAATCTTTCATTAATAAGGTAATTACCGAATCATCATTGTGTCATAAATAAATTTAATTATTTAATTTATAAAAATTATAAATAAAATAAAATTATGTATGAAATATTTTTATCATTCTACTGAATACTTATATTCTAATTTATCTTATGTATAACCCTATATTAAAATGGTTTAGTTATTAAAATTTGAATTAACACTTTAAACTCTTCTTTAAATAGAATAATAATAAATGTCTTAATCTAATCCAAGTTGATAAAAAAGGATCATATTTTATTACTAAGGTTTATTTTGGTCGAAAAACACATATTCAATAGAATTAGGACATGTTTTAGGGTAATTATAATATCATTTTTACCTTTAAGTACCCTATTTACTTTTAACTCTGGTAAAAAAAATTCAAAAGTTATTATTCACCAAAAATTATTTTTATCTTATTGAACCACATTTTACTTACTGATTTCGATAGTTTCTCTTGGATTTTTAAAAATAAATTCATAGAAGTGGTAAAATTATGTTTTATGCAAATTTGAAAATGTGCCTAGAAGTTGGGTAAAAGACGTTAAAAAGTTCAATAAAATTTTATATATCCAATCTTATTATAAAATGACTCCAGTAAATTAAAATAGACTAATATAGTTATTATGTATATATTTTGACTTTAAAATAAATTTAAATAAAAATAATTATTATTTAAATAAAAGTCAGTTTTAAACAATAACGCATTGTTTTTCACTATTCATCAAAAATTGAAAGTTTTGAGAAAAATACCAAAAATTCACCCTAATCTAATTTTGATATTCAAAATCCAAAAATGAAGTACATTTAGAAAAATAAAATTTATAAATTTTTAAAAAGTGGGTATAACTATTCATAACTATTTTTTAAATGGCTAGTTTGATTGGTCATGGTGTGCTAGAACTCGAAGTTGCGTACAACACAAGTTGTTGTATTATTCGAAGAGAATCATATTGTGGAAGATTGGGGGGTTACATTATTCCCTCCTTCAAATAATTTCATCCTCAAAATTTCTAGAATATTACTGCATAAAATGATTCGGGTGGTTCTTCATCATAAGCTCCTCAGGTTCCCACATTGCCTCTTCCATCTTATGGTTTCTCTATAGAACTTTTACCAAACGAGTTGTCCAGTTTCTAAACACTTGTTTTATGGTATCAAGAATCTTGATAGGATCTTCATAATAAAAAAAATCAGGTTCCAGTTCTATCTCTTCATAGGTGAGTACATGTTTTGGGTCAGGCATGTATTTTCTCAGTAGTGATACGTGGAACACATCATGAACTTTGGAGAGACTTGGAGGCATTTCCAAACGGTAAGATATAACTCCAATTCATTCTAGAATTTCGAAAGGTCTGATGTACCTGGGACTTAATTTAGCCTCCTTACTGAATCATATAACACCCTTCCATGAAGATACCTTCGAGAAAACATGATCTCCTACTTGAAATTATTAATCATTCCTTCAGTTATCGACATTGCTCTTTTGCCTACTTTGAGCTGCTTTGATGTGGGTTTGGATAATATTCACCTTTTCCATTGTTTTCCCAACAAGTTATAGACCTACAGGTTTTCTTTCACCAACATCATCCCAACAAGTTGGTGTGCGGCATCTCCTTCCATATAATGCTTCATATGGTGCCATCTGAATACTTGAATGGAATATATTGTTATAGGAAAATTATTCCAAAGGTAAATACTGATCCCACATACCTTGAAATTCAAGTGAGAAAGATCTCAACATGTCTTATAAGGTTTGAATAGTCCTTTCTGATTTTCCATCAGTTTAAGGGTGGTAGGAAATGCTCAATCGAAGTTCAGTATCCAGGGCCTTCTGAATAATTTTCTAGAATCTTGATGTAAAACGGGGGTCACGATCAGAAACAATTGATAAGGGTACACCGTGAAGTCTTATAACTTCATTAATATATAGTCTTGATAAACGTTCAAGTGGTAAATCTTCTCTTATAGAAAAAAAATGTGATGAATTGGTAAGATGATCAACAATGACCCATATTGCATCATTCCTTCTAGGAGTCTTTTGTAGCTCCATGAAAAATTTCATCATAATATCATCCCATTTCCACTAAGGTATGGGAAGAGGTTGCATGACTATTCTAGGATGTTGTCTTCCTACCTTAACCTATTGACAAACCATACATCTTGACACATAATTAGCAATCTTCCTCTTCATGTTGTCCCACCAAAAATGTTCCTTCAAATATATATACATTTTAGTGCTACTAGGGTGTATAGAGAAATTGGAGCTATGAGCATCATCTAATAATTCCCTTTTTAGATCAGGTACATCAGGAACACAAAGTCTCTTCCCAAATTTCAAAATTCCATCTTCATATATGAAGTCAATTAATCTCCCATCACTCACAGCTTTAATTTTATTTTGAAACACCTCATCATCAGTCTGAGAACTTTTTATCCTTTCTAGTAAAGATGTTTTGGCAACCATTTGAAAAATTGTTGATGTTTCACCATCCATGATTATTCCCATATCAATATTTACTAGATCCATTAACATAGGATCCCTTCTAACTCTCATCTTGTTCAAAACTCTATGATCCTTTCTGCTCAAAGCCTCTGCCACCTTATTTTCCTTCCTTGAGTGGTAGTATATAGTGAAATCATAATACTTTATTATTTCAAGCCATCATCTTTGTAACGTCCCCAACCCAGAATCCACTAAACCGGTGATCCGATCCACGTAGTTACATAACCTTAAGCACGCCTCCCCGTACGCCAAAGGCTGCCGACTAGCAGCGGGGGTCTATGCGGTCAAGTGGGGAGACTATACCCCCTTTTATCAGAGTAAGATACAACATAAATAAACAAATATCGGAAACATAAACCAATAAACAGGTAACATGTATAACAACCATTTCCAAAAATAAATATTCCATGTTCTACTACAAGTGCAAAAGTGAACAAAATCCCAAAATAAGGACAATGACCAAAATCCCCAAAATGGTCCGACTCCAAGTCCAGATCATCCACCAAGTGCTACCCATGTCCATTCGACTATCTAGCAAGGACCCTTGCCCTTCTCCTGACTAGCAAACATGAAGTCTACTCGGGTACCCAATGGCGGCCCGAGCAGGGTGTGAGTATAACTCAGTAGGCCACCACCAACGGTGTCTACAAAATATCCAGTATAAACAGGTAGTGCATGAAAAAGTAAAATGAATGATAATTTCCAAGTATTTACTTTAAGGTGACATTAACCAGTCTAGATCCAAATTCATTTCCACTTCCGTTACCATTCATTTCACACTAATTGTCATCATTTACCATCTAATCACATTACCATGGGTTAATCATATACATTATGTTACACGGGTCTAGGGCCAACAATCACATGTCAGGGGGTAAACACATCGTTATCCTATCTCACTAGGACTAACCCCCACATAGCAAACATACCTCACCTCGAAGCCTCAGTCCGGATGGATAACCATACCCTCACCTCGAAGCATCAGTCCAGGTGGATGCAACCGTTAGGAGAATAGATCCTCATTCCTCATTCCTAACCCATGCATTTAGGGTGGAGTTCAGCGCATCAGTATTCACTCGACCCGTGGGCGTAGATCCTCAAGTCATACCCCACTCTACCAAGCCATGTGCACATGCTTATATATATAAGTAACCATCAACCAACCATACCATTGCCCCTTGGACAAACCATTCACAACAAACCACACAGGAATTCACATTATGCCTTAACCCATTAACACATTACCATTTCACATCATTTAACCATTCACCCAATTCCCATGTGTTATTCCTATCTCACTAAGCATTAAACACTAGACCCATAATCTATCCCATTATGGTCTTTAATCAGTTTACACATTAACCCAGTTAACCCATTCATCATTTCCATGAATCAACCATTCAACCCATTCCAAATAACCCTTAGGTTATTTCCAAGTCTAGTTGCATCACCAAACTTCTATTCCAAGTTCAACCAATCATGCCAACATATTCGTCAAGGGCTCTACCATTTATTACAACAAGGTCACTTGTTTAATAACAATCCCTAAGTCCGAGAAAGCCGGCGCATCCCATGGATGGCCCAAAATTAGGTCAAGTCAATCTCAATGCATCCCACAGGGATTGTGAGGGTTCCCATTTTCCAATTTAAACACCATTATTACCAAACATGCCAAGGTTTCTCAAAACATAACCAAGGGTAAATAAGAACACAACTAAACATGCACAAATACCCAAATAACCATGGGATATAACTTGTAGACCACCTACCTTGAAACCATGGTTTAACGCACTCTCAATCAAGTCCTTAGACCTCGATCTGACCAACCTTTGGAGCTTCAACCTAAAACTCACCCAAAAGATAGTGTTTTAGAGCTTCAGAACAAGAGGGAGAGAAGATACAAACCTTAAACCAAAAAGAGAATCAAGGATGGGATTAACCTTACCCAGATCTTCGATCCACATCCAATGTCACAAAAAACACTTTAGAAACGATGTAGATAGATCTCTTAGAGCTCTTGGGTGATTTGGTTCATTCCTAGGGTGAAGAGGGAGGAATGGAGAGGAAATCCCGAGTGGGTTCTTAAAATCTCAGGGTGGAAATTTTGTAATTTTTCCCAACTTTAAGAGGTCGCACAGTTTATCCGAAAGGTTTGACAAACTGTGCACAAACCATGCGCATGATACTATCTAGAGGAGGAGGAGGGTTGCACGTTTTACCTGGGCAGGTCGCACAGTTTGGCCTGGTCGTGCGCAGGTCGTACGCCCAGGCCTGTCTTACCCAGTTTTCCTTTCTTTCATGCCCCGAGCCCTCAAAACACCCTCAAGGCCTCTCATGCTTTCAGAAAACATCCCTTGAAGCCCTAAACAAGGGATTAAACAAAAACATAATGAAAAAATACCTTTCCAAAAACCAGGATCTTACAACCTCCCCACCTTATAACGGCCTGTCCTCGAGCCGAGCTCCCAAGCCTCATTGATCCACTGAAGAGAAGAGTTTGGGCCACTGATCCCACATATCTGATTCCCGCTCCCAAGTTTCTTTCTAAACGTTCTCATGATGACATAGTACTCGCAATAATGGCACAACCTTGCCTTGTGAGACCTTTTCACTACGATCCACCACACAAACCGGATGCTTCTCAAAGGACGCATCAGCCTGAAGCTCCACATCCTCAACATCAACCACGTGAGATGGATCAGGGTGATACCGTCAAATCTGCGACACATGAAACACATCATACATCCCACCATACCATTGTGGAAGAGACAATCATTAAGCCACTGGTCTGATCCTCTCCACAATCTCAAAAGGTCCCACATACTTAGGTTCCAACTTACCCTGCTTTCGAATCTGACGATGACCCAACCTTGGTGACACCCGAAGGAACACTTTATCACCCATCGCAAACTCAAGAGATCTATGCCTCTGATATTCATACGACTTCTGCCTACTCTGATCCGTATCCATCCGCTTCCTGGTCAACTTAACTCTCTATGAAGTCTCCTGCATGAGACTTGGCCCCAACAACTCAGATTCACCGGCCTTTAGCCAACACAACGGAGATCTACATGGCCTCCCATAGAGTGCCTCAAATGGTTCCATCTGAATTGTAGACTGAAAACTATTGTTGTAGGAAAAATCAAATAAGGATAGGTGTCTCTCCCAAGAACCACCAAAGTCCAAGACACAAGCTCTTAACATGTCTTCCAACACTTGGATCGTACGCTCCGACTGCCCGTCCGTCTGCGGGTGTAAATTCGTACTCAGAAACACCTGCATACCAAGTACCTTCTGCAACCCTTGCCAGAAACACGACGTGAAACGTGGATCTCGGTCCGAAACTATGGTTCGTGGAACACCATGTAACTGCACTATTTCCCGAACATACAGCTCACCCAACTGGTCGACTGTGAGGGTCTCCTGAATCGGTAAGAAATGAGACACTTTCATTAATTGATCCAAAACCACCCAGATTTCATCATTCTTCTGAAACGTCCTCAGAAGACCCATGACAAAATACATCGTTACATCATCCCACTTCCATTCCGGAATGGGAAATGGATGCAACAAACCACCTGGGCATTGATGTTAGGCCTTCACCTGCTGACAGGTAAGGCACCGTGCCACAAAGCCTGCAACTTCCTTCTTCATTCCAGGCCACCAAAACTGCCTTCAAAGATCACGGTACATCTTGGTCAAACCAGGATGCACTACCCACTTTGATGCATGGAACTCACGCATCAACTCTTCCCGCACACACTTTGGCACAACCACATGATCAGAAACACGAACAACACCTTCCACGTCGACGGCCCAACCAGAAGGTAGCTCCCCACCTTTAAGCTTTTCCTTTATGACCAAACACTCAGGATCATCAAGCTGACCTTCCTTAACTCAACTTAAAAGCATCGACTCCATAGTTAAGGAAGCAAGAGTGACCTGACCACTCTCCTCATGCACCTCCAGGTGCATCTCTGTAAACAAAGCCATCACCTTTCACTCGGTGATGGACTCTTGAACCGCCTGATTCCGAACCTTCCTGCTCAGAGCATCAGCAACATTGTTTCCCTTTCCCGGTGTGTACACCAATTAAAAGTCAAAAGACTGGAGATATTCAACCCATCTTCGCTACCAAAGATTCAGATCCTGTTGTGAGAAGATGTACTTTAAACTCTTACGGTCGGTAAACACAGTAAACCGTTCTCCCAACAGATAGTGCCTCCAGCACTTCAAGGAATACACCACTGCAGCCAACTAAAGGTCATGAGTGGGATAGTTCCTCTCATGGGGTCTCAATTTCCTTGACCCATAAGCCACAACCCGCTCATCCTGCATCAACACAGCCCCAAGTCTGACTCCAGACGCATCACAAAACACGTTGTACTTCTTACCCAGCTCAGGTAAGATCAAGATAGGTGTGGTCGTCAACCGCTTCTTAAACTCTTGGAAAGCATTCTCACAAGCCCCAGACCACTCGAACCTAATTCCTTTCTTGGTCAAGACTGAGATTGGTAGTGCCAAGTGAGAGAAATCCTGAATGAACCTTCAGTAATACCCGACCAAACCCAGAAAACTCTAAACATCAGAAACACTCCTGGTCTGATCCCAAGATACAACTGCCTGCACTTTCTCTAGATCCACTGACAAACCTGCCTCTGAGATGATGTGACCCATAAAATGCACCTCACCTATCCAAAATTGACACTTTGACAGCTTGGCGTAAAACTGATGCTCTCTTAGCATACCCAGGACGATGTCAAGATGTTGGGCATGATCGTCATGAGTTTTCAAGTACACTAAGATATCATTAACAAAGACAACCACAAAACGATCTAGATAGGGATGAAAGATTTGGTTCATCAAATCCATAAACACCACCAGTGTATTGGTCAAGCCAAAAGGATCACCACAAACTCAAACAACCAGTACCAACTTCGGAAAGTTGTCTGCGGTACGTCAGAAGACCTCACCCTCATCTGGTGATACCCTGACCTCAGATCAATCTTAGAAAACACTGATGCACCCCTCAACTAATCAAACAGGTCATCAATTCTAGGAATAGGGTACCGATTTTTCACTGTCATCTGATTCATCTTTCGATAGTCAACACACAGCCTCAATGACCCATCGTCCTTCTTTGAAAAAAGCACGAGAGATCCCCAAGGAGATGTACTAGGATGGATAAACCCCTTACACTCCAACTCCTCAAGCTGAACCTTTAGTTTCTGGAGTTCTACTGGTGCCATTCGGTATGGTGGAATAGAAACTGGCTTCGCTCCTGGCAGCAACTCGATTGTGAACTCGACATCCCTCTCGGGTGGTAACCCCGATAAATCCTCAGAAAACACATCCTAAAACTGATACACCATAGTAGGGAAATTAGATTACTCCCCTACCTCATCATCATCAAGCATGAGACATGCCACTTGAGCCGTGAGTCCACTCATCTGTTGACAAAACGGCCCTGCACTCCCTGCTCGAACATCCCATTCACCACGGTGGACATAAGCACCAACCTCAAGTGACCTAAATGATACTCTATGACGATAACAATCTATGTGCGCCCGATACAACACCAACCAATCCATTCCCAAGATTAGGTCAAACCCTAACATCTCGAGAATAAACAAGTCCCCCAGAAAATAATACCCACCAACTTCCAAGGCACATCCCTTGCACTGCTTGATATCCTCAACCTGCACTCCTAACAGGGTGTCAATTGACATAACTCCACACACCCTCTCTACAGGTAAACCCAGCACTACCACAAGCTGAGCAGAAGAAAAAGAGTTTGTGGCACTTGTGTCAAACAATACACTAGAAAACGTAGAAGCTACAAGGATCGTAACTCAAACAGTTGACGGTCTAGCCTTGCCATCACCAGGCGCAAACTGAACTGCCTAAAGCTGACCTGCCCCTCTACCCTGGGCTCCAACCTGAGTACCCTACGCCGCATTGCCCTGTAGGCATGATCGATATAGCCCTAGAGTTCCACGTCCACTGCCCCTGCCAGTACAACTCTTGGATCTCCAATGGCCTACCTGATACGGGGCAACTAATCCCCTTCCCATACCCGGTACCTGCCTTTCATCATCATGCTCCCCCGCCTTCCGAGAGTTCCTACAGAACCTCTGCACATGCCCCATCCTGCCGCATGACCGACACTCAACTGGAGGTCAAGGACACTGACCACGCATATGCCCCGGCCTACCGCACTGATAAAAGAACACCTGGTTCCCACTCTGAGAGGCTGATCCTCTCTTCTGACCACCTTGCTGGAAACTTTCCAAACAGCGCTTCCAACACTTGAAAGATGCACCACTTGTCCGCCCAGCTATCACGACAAGCCCACCACCCGAAGATCCCTTCAGGTTCCCTTCAGAGATGAGTGCCTGATCCATCACCTCTGCAAACCTCTTCAAGTGGAAGATATTTACTTGAGACCTGATCTCATGTCTCAACCCATCCTGGAAACACCTTGCTACCGCCACCTCATCCCCTGCTAACACTGGGACAAAGCACCAAAAATCAGTAAAGTGAATTTCATAGTCCATCACTAATAGCGATCCCTGATTTAGGTTCATAAACTTTGCATCCCGCTCCTGCCTCAAAGTCTCTAGGTAGAAATGCTCCAGAAACTTCTCCTGGAAAACCTCCCACGACATCCCCTCAGCCTACTCGGTCTGAGCCTGAATGTCACACCAATGCCTTGCCTGGACCCGCAACATATAAACGACCATCGTTACATGATTTTCAACAGGGGTCTCCAGATGATCCAGTATCATCTGGACAGACTCTAACCAGAACTCCACTACCTCTGGCCCACCCTCTCCGGTGAAAGTCGGAGGGTGTTGCAGCTGGAAATCCCTGGTCAGCTCAATCAAACTTGGTGCAACCCGCCCTGGGTCCCGATCCATCATCTGCATAAGGCAATCCAAGTTCTCCCAGAACTGGTTTCTCGGCCTTCATTAATCACCACATTTTCATGCTCCTCTACCGAAGGAGTGTTCTCAGCAACATCTTCATGTTTCTCAACTGGTAACCGACATCATGGTGGCATCTCTCTACATTTCCAGGCACAAGATTTAGCATGCATACCATAAAATTTTCATGACCTCATCAAAATCCCTTTACTAGACACAAAAACCCATTTCATATACTCATTCAATGACATTAACACCTCAAATCATCGCCCCGACCATCCCTACCGCGGGCCATGGTCCACATGGGGTAAGAAACCAGGCACTACCACCAAACTCACACAACAATATACAAGAACATTTTCCACTTCATTTCAAACCCTTATATTTCATTAAACATCATTTACCCACTTGTTTTATTTCATTATCCCCATTATTTCTTGGTTTCATGAAATGCATGATGCACCCTACTTTCCTGCCTCACACACCCACCCTGTGCGTGTGCATAACACAATGCATGTCACCTATCTCCCTAGGTGCCTACAATGATGCATGAATGTAAATCCTTGTGTCGTTAAGGCTACGATCCAAATATCATAAAACAGTCACATCAAACCACATGTGCATCACCCAATGGTGAAATATAATCAACTGTAACAGCACACAACCAAGAACAACATTTCCCACCCAGGGTGAATTGGGTTTTCTCTCATACATGGGTTAGCTACTCTCAAGCATGAGCTCATTAACAAAGGCCCGACACATCTTAACCCTTGGAAACCTACCCCAAATAACAAGACCTCGGATAAGGAGAAGAAAGACCTCCTCTGATACCACTTTTTAATGTCCTCGACCCGGAAGCCACTAAACTGATGCTCTGATCCGGGTAGTTACGTAACCTTAAGCACGCCTCCCCATATGCCAAAGGTTGCCGACTAGCATCGGGGGTCTATGTGGTCAAGTGGGGAGACTATACCCCCTTTTTATCAGATTAATCCACAATATCAATAAACCAATAGTGGAAACATAAACCAATAAACAAGGAACATGTATAACAACCATTTCCAACAATAAATATGTCATGTTCTACTACAAGTGAAAAAGTGAACAAAATCCCAAAATAAGGATAATGGCCAAAATCCCCAAAATGGTCCGACTCCAAGTCTGGATCCTCCACCAAGTGCTACCCATGTCCACTCGACTATCTAGCAAGGACCCTTGCCCTTCTCTTGACTTACAAACATGAAGTCTGCTCGGGTACCCAATGGCGGCCCGAGCAGGGTGTGAGTATAACTCAGTAGGCCACCACCAACAGTGTCTAAAAAATATCCAGTATAAACAGGTAGTGCATGAAAAAGGAAAATGAATGATAATTACCAAGTATTTACTTTAAGGTGCCATTAATCAGTCTAGAGACAAAGCCATTTCCACTTCCATTACCATTAATTTCACACTAATTACCATCACTTACCATCTCATCACATTACCATAGGATAATCACATACATTATGTTACATGGTTCTAGGGCCAACAATCACATGTCAGGGGGTAAACACATCGTTATCCTATCTCAATAGAACTAACCCCCACATAGAAACCATACCTCACCTCAAATCCTCAGTCTGGATGGATAACCATACCCTCACCTCGAAGCATCAGTCCGGGTGGATGCAGCCATTAGGAGAATAGATCCCCAGTCCTCATTCATAACCCATGCATTTAGGGTGGAGTTTAGAGCATCAGTCTTCACTCGACCCGTGGGCATAGATCCTCAAGTCATACCCAACTCTACCAAGCCATGTGTACATGCTTATATATATAATTAACCATCAACCAACCATACCATTGCCCCTTGGAAAAACTATTCACAACAAACCACACGGAAATTCACATTATGCCTTAACCCACTAACACATTACCATTTCACATAGTTTAGCCATTCACCCAATTCCCATGTGTTATGCCTATCTCACTAAGAATTCAACACTAGACCCATAATCTATCTCATTATGGTCTTTAATCAGTTTACACATTAACCCAGTTAACCCATTCATCATTTCCATGAATCAACCATTCAACCCGTTCCAAATAACCATTAGGTTATTGAAAAGTCTAGGTGAATCACCTAACTTATATTACAAGTTCAACCAATAATGCCAACATATTCGTCAAGGGCTCTACCATTTATTACAACAAGGTCACTTGTTTAATAACAATCCTTAAGTTCGGGAAAGCCGGCGCATCCCATGGATGGCCCAAAATTAGGTCAAGTCGATCTCAATGCATCCCACAGGGATCATGAGGGTTCCCATTTGCCATTTTAAACACCATTATTACCAAACATTCCAAGGTTCCTCAAAACATAACCAAGGGGAAACAAGAACACAACTAAACATGCACAAATACCCAAATAACCATGGGATATAACTTGTAGACCACCTACCTTGAAACTGCGGTTGAACGCACTCTCAATCAATTCCTTAGACCTCGATCCAACCAACCTTTGGATCTTCAACCTAAAACTCACCCAATTGATAGAGTTTTAGAGATTTGGAACAAGAGGGAGAGAAGATACAAACCCCAAACCAAAAAAAGAAGCAAGGATGGGATTAGCCTTACCCGGAGCTTCGATCCGCATCCAATGGCACCAAAAATGATTTAGAAACAATGGATATCGATATCTTGGAGCTCTTGGGATATTTTGTTCGTTCCTAGGGTGAATAGGGAGGAATGGAGAGGAAATCTCGAGTGGGTTCTTAAAATCCCGGGGTGGAAATTTTGTAATTTTTCCCAACATTAAGAGGCTGCACGGTTTGTCCGCACGGCTTGACAAACTATGCACAAACCGTGCACATGCTACTGTCTGGAGTAGGAGGGTTTCACGGTTTACCTGGGCAGGCCGCACGGTTTGGCCTGGCCATGCGCATGTCGTGCGCCCAGGCCTGTCTTGCCCAGTTTTCCTTTATTTCATGCCCCGAGCCCTCGAAACACCCTCAAGGCCTATCATGCTTTTAGAAGACATCCCTTGAATCCAGAAACAAGGGATTCAACCAAAACATAATGAAAACATACCTTTCCAAAAACTGGGATCTTATAGTCTTTGCCTCATGTTGAGTTCATTCTGTGAGAAAATATACTTCAAACTCTTATGATCAGTATATATCTCACATTTTTCACCATAGAGATAGTATATCCATATATTTAAAGCAAATATTACAGCTGTTAACTCAATATCATGAGTAGGATAGTTTTTTTCATGAATTTTTAGCTATCGTGATGCATAATAAATAACTCTATCATTCTACATAAGCACACAACCAAGTCCTTTCTTTGAAGCATCACTATAAATAACAAACCAATCATTCCCTGATAGTAGAGTCAATATATGATAATTGACTAATATTCTCTTTAGTTCTTCAAAACATTCTTTACACTCCTTTTTCCAAAAAAAAATTAACCCCTTTACTTGTGAGCTTGGTTAATGGGTTAGCCAATCGGCCAAAATTTTGGACGAAATTCCGATAATAACCTGCTAAACCAATAAAACTATATACCTTGGTTATACTCATAATTGCTAGCCATTATTGTATTGCTCTTATCTTAGAATGATCAACATAGATTCTATCCTTATAGACAATATGTCTAAGAAAAGAAATCTCCTGAAGCCATAATTCACACTTGTTAAACTTCCCATATAATTCATTTCTTCTAAGAGTCTTTAGAATAGTGCAAAAGTGATTTTCATGATCTTTGTATCATTTGGATTATACCATGATATCATTAATAAATACTACTACAAAGTCATCAAGATATTCATTGAAAACTCTATTCATTAGATCCATGAAGACATAAGGTGTATTAGTTAGTCCAAAAAGCATTATTGTAAACTCGTAATGCCCATACCTAGTACAAAATGTTGTCTTCAGAATGTCTCCCTTATTCACACACAACTAATGATATCCAGATCGAAGGTCAATCTTTGAAAAATATTGAGCTCCATGAATTTGATCGAATAAATCATCAATGCGAGGTATAGGATACTTTTTCTTTATTTTTATATCATTTATCTCCATGTAGTCAATACACAACCTCATAGATCCATCTTTATTATTAACAAAAAGAATAGGAGCTCCCCATGGAGAAAAAATAGGAAGAATAAATCCTTTATTACTCAATTCCTCTAGTTTTTTCTTTAGTTCTACTAATTCCACTATGGCCATTCTATAAGGGGTCTTCAATATGGGCCTTGAACCAGGAATTAAGTCAATAGAAAACTCAATTTCTCATTCTGGAGAATGTCCAGGTAATTCCTCTGGAAACACATCAAAATATTCTTTTATAATATGTATGTCCTCTATTTGAACATTAATTTCCTCACCCATAGTTATTTCACTAACTTCCTCCCCAATAATTGAATTTAGTAGAGCTACTGGGGGTGGATCTAGATGAGAATCAGATGGTGTTGTTTCTGCTCTAAAGATAAAGTATTCCTTATCATCATCAACAATTATAACCTCCTTATTCTTAGAATAAATTTTCACATCATGTTCTGAAATCCAATCCATACTGATGATTATATCAAATTCAATCATGGGTATGAAGATGAGATCAGCAGATAAAGCATGTTTATATGCCATAATAGTAACTGATTCGCAAAACTTTGTTGCAATGATACTTCCCTTAGGAGTTTTGAATGATAACTCCCTTGTTAAAAAAAATTGGAAATATCTAATTTTTTTGGAAAATTGGGAACATATGAAAGAATGTGATGATCCAGAATCAAATAAAGCATTGGAAAAATTTGAGGAAACGATTAATGTACCGACCACCACATCATTCGGAACTTCAACCTCTGTAGTTGTGATCGCATAAGCTTGGCCTTGCTCTCTTAGCCTTTTTTGAGGTAAGTTTATTTGACTCTTAGGACATTCATTTGCATAATTCCCCATTTCTTTACAACTGAATCATTCAACATTGACAGCCTCTTTATTCCCTTTGCAATCACGATCTTGGTGGCCTTTTTCTCTATACTTGTTACAGACTCCCATTCCCTTTAGGAAAGTACCGGGGTGTTTCTTCCCACATTTACTGCAGGATGGAAATTGAATTTTTCCCTTCTTCCCCTTATTTCCATTTCCATAGTGTTCAACAGATCTCTTTTTCTATTTCTTTTCTTTAAAGTCGTAAGACTTAGAGAATTTCTTTTCTGTCTTGATATCACATGAGACAATATATTCATACGATGAGAAGGATTGTGATACTAATGCTCGACGAAGAATTGGTTTTAACCCATCAAATAATCAATCAATCTTAATCCTTGGGTTACGTATATAATTGGCAACATGCCTTGCTAACCTTGTAAATTTTTCCTCATACTTTGCGACATTCTTATCCTCCTTTTTCCTTAGACTCAGAAATTGTCTTTCCATATCTTCTCGATGGTCACGAGGAAATTATTTTTCTAATAAAATATCATTAAACTCCCTCTATTCCATATTTGATACTTATTTATCCTCCTTTGTGTTTTGAATTAATGACCACCATTGATCTGCATCTCCTGTGTGTCGATAAACTGCCATGACAACTTTTTCCCTTTCGCTACTCCCCAAAGCATGAAATGTTTTCTCTTAGAAACTTATCCATTGCTCATCTACAAATGGATTTATAGTCCCATTGAATTTTGGTGGTTGTTTCCTCATGAAGAATTCTAACATTGATCCTCTACCTTGTGGATCAGGGTGCTCCATACGGGTAAGTTTATTATTCATAACCTGAGTGAGTTATCCTAGTATGGTTATAAGCTATTCAGCACCAGTTGCATCACCAGATACACTATAATTATCTTGAGTAGGAGGTCAATCCCTACATGGATTACGTTTGTTGATACAGTTTCCATTCCTTCCACTAGGAGTCATTTCTAAACAATAGAATACACTATATTAGTTTATGAATCGCAATACATAATTCCAAACTAGTAAAATACCTAACATAAATTGAACAGTTTATGCATATAATCCAAAAATTATAAAAAAAAAGTTTTCTTTTAAGAAGTATTTACTCATAAATCCTTCATAATGGCTTGTAAAGAAAATGTGAATTATCCTAAGCATATACCCCAAGAGTGTCATAACCAAGAGTGAAGCAAGACCCGTTGTCGTGCAATAGTTCCCGTTCGAGTCTATATCAAAGTAGTGTTTTCAGTTTTTACCCCTAGATACATCTGTGCCAAAGCTGCCTCTACCTGATTTTATCTATAAAGGGATGTATTTCTTGGAAAATTCACAAAATATCTACATTACTAATATTCTAGGAAGTTCTTCTATAATAATCCTCAAAGTTTATCTCGGGGTAATGTTCTCTGATCAGAGTTTTTCTAAATCTAGTTTACAATGTTTGTACTAAAATTCTTATGATACTAACTGTAATTCCCCAACCCTAGTTACCCAAAGTTGGTCCATTATTACATAAGATTGGCATGAAAACATTGATGCGGCGCTCTCGACTCAGGCGAATCTAGGGTTTCTTGGTAATCTTGAATTAGGTGGCAATGGCGGATTATTTTCTGAATCCTGAGAGATTCAACTCGCATAAGAATGTTAGCGGAGGCGTGGACGGACTAGACTCAAGAGAAACTGATAATATCAAAGGAAAGGTTCCTGGGGGAAGGGAAGGTAAGCCTTTGTTTTCTCTTTTTAAAGGCTCGTATGCAAGCATTAGGAGAAAAGGTTCGATTGCTCATGTCAAAGTAGACTCGTCTGCGATTGCTGAGAGACTAGAATTAGGAGCTCACTCCATTGTCGCGAGGCTTATTCTTCCTAAGGGATCTAAACCCTAGAAGATGGAATATCTAAACCAAAGACTCTCGGAGATATGGGGTTTTAATTCCTGGCAATGCATATCCCTGGGGAAGGGTTTCTATCATATGCTTTTTCCTTCAGATGAGCTAAAACTAAGAGCATGGGGTTTTGGATCAATTTCTTTCAAACCTGGAGCTATGTACATCAGAGAGTTGGATCACAGCTTCAATCCAATAGAGATTGGTAATTCTACAGCACAGGTTTGGATAAAAATTTTTGGTTTAAATAGGATTTTGTGGCATCCTAGGATTTTATATGATATAGCTCTTGTCATTGGGGTCCCAATTACAATGGATAGGGAAACTGAAATGGCCAGATATGGAAATTATGCCAGATGTCTTGTAGAAGTTGATCTATGTACCTCTTTAATTGATAAAGTTTGCTTATCAACTGATGATGAAGAATTGGAATTGAAAATTGAATATGAAAGTTTCCCAAAATTTTTCTTGGACTGTAAGGCCATAGGCCATGATAATTCAAACTGCAGGAGACAATTGATATGCAAGAACTGTTCTAGTCGAGGTCATGATTCCAAATCATGCCATAAATCTAAAAAGGAAAAGCAAGAACATGGCCAGGTGACTATTCTAACATAGAATACTCTAAGGGCACAAAGTGTCTCTATAGAAAGTAATGGAAGGGTGCCTAATGCTCAAGCTAAAAAATCCTGGTCTGATATAGTGAAGGAGGGACAAGAGACTCCACCTAGCTCAAGTGCAAACCCTGATAAGCCTAACTCATGCCAGGGTCCCCTGGATAATGCTGATGATGCTCTTCAATCTATTTCTGTTAAGGGAAATGAATCTCTGACTATTTTTCATGCTGATTCTGAAATTATACATACACTACAGTGACCTACTACTATGATTAGTTCAGATTAGGATATGCATTTAAATGTTTATGCTCAACCTGCTTTGGTTTAAAGTAATGAAGTTACAGCTGCAACTCATGCTGATTCTGGAAATGTTTCTGTTCAGACATCTTTCAATGCTATTGAATGTGACACTGATTTGCAGGTACATATACAAACTGAGCCTCAATTTGAGGATGAAATATTGAAGCATGATTATGTGCTGGAGCACTCACCTTCTTACTTGAGTGGGTGTTTTAAAACCTGTGAAGCTACTGCTTCACCTGGACTTTCTGAAAGGGATGACTCTGCTTCTCTTTCTCTGGCTCCATCAATCTCTGAACCTTTTGTAGTGGCTGGTGAAGACTCAGTCACTCCGACTAATGAAGTGGTGGAAAATACCTCGGTCACTCCAGCGGGGAAGGTGAGTAACACCTTGAAGGAATCCTCTCTTATCTCTGCACTGGATGTGTAGGAGACAGAACAGAAAACAGATAAACCAAGAAAAGGGTACCAAAAAGATGGATATGATGAAGGTACTTGGCAACAAGTCAGAACCAAAAGTCAAAAAAGGGAAGTAAAAGAGGTCTTGAAGATGAAGGAGGAGGTGCAAGCTAACAGCTCGGATGAAGATGTGGAAACGTTGCTACAGCAAGCTAAGGAGCTTGAAAGCCACTATACAATAGGAAGAGGTCGAAGGCGTATCAGCACCAAAACATGGAACGAATGGAGAGAGAAAGAAATATTAATTGCTGACAATATAAGGAAAAAGATTGGTTCACCGGGACAGGGAACTTGATGTATTGTCCTGCATGTTGACTTTGGTGTTCCCCTTTGAATTTCTTTTAATATAATATTTTGGGGCCCAGCCCCTTACTTTAAAAAAAACATAAGATTGGCATGATCACAATAGATCAAGTCTCGAAATACCAATTAGTTTAGTATCCTTGGAAGTAATAGATACATAAATAAGTTTTACATTACATCATGAAATAAAAAAACAACATTGTATCCCCTTTGAACACACTCATGTCCTTTGGCCTATCCCTGTAGGTTAATCATAATATACTTCTTTATATCCTAGGAAAAAGAAAATATAAGAAATGGGTGACCTCAGATGATCAGTAAGGATAACAATATAGAAAAAACTATTATAAATAAGCATAAATATTTAAGGCAACTTATAAGACTAAAACACAAGCATTTTAAACATAAACTTCAGCATAATATGGAAAAGATAAATTGAATAATGTCATTTAATTATTCAAATAGATATTATACTAGTCAAATAATCACATGTAATATCAATAGGTAATTTCATAATGATGGAATGCATAATGTCGGACATCATAACCACATAGTCAAGGCCTTGTACCAAAACTAAAAATAAGATTTTGTCAAGGCCTTATGCCAAGACACTAGTTTGTCTCATGAGACCTACTGATGCATCGAGGAGCTATAGCAGCCTCCACCCGTCACTTACTAAGTAAGATGCATTCCTCATATAAAAAGGTTGAAACATAACAAAAACATTCGTATTAAAACAAGCATACGAAATGTTAATACTTTAATTATAAACCATGAATGGTATAAAAATAACACATCCACAATCAAACATATCACAAAACCATCAATACAATATAGAAGATTTTATCATAATAAATCAACTTCAAACAAGTGTAAAATCCATCAAAGGATGTTGACATAGATGAAATAAAAACTATATGAGAGAAATATCTCTTTGCAACGTCCCAGTTCCAAAAGCCGCCCAGAGGTGCCCCATACCCAGTTGGTCACATGGCCTCAAGAACATTTCCCCTAATGCCAGAGGCTTCCAACTAGCAGTGAGGTCCTTGGGTGTGATAGTGGGGAAATTATGCCCTCATTGGCAAAGTAACACAGTGGAATAGAAACATATAACAAAAACAGAAGTAGTGTAATAACATACGATAGTAAACAGTAGAAGATTGAAATTAATAAGTAGTTGTAGCACATATATAATGATGAATGATACATATGTCTAGGAAAATATCCAAAAATGTCACAATGTTGTAATATAGTACTAAACCAAAGTACAAAAGAAAGAAGGAAACAACTCATCACCATCACAAGCCTCATCTTGGTCCCATGCTCTTCAGTTCCAAAGCAGTCAAGTATCTGAAGTAGAAGGGCGCTTGCCCTTATCTATACCTGCAACAATATAATCTGTTTAGGCCCAAATTTATGACCCAAACAGGGTGTGAGACTAAATCCCAGTAGGCAACCACCAAGAGATCTGTGCCTATCAGTTAGTGATTATATATGGCAGGTAATAAGAAAAAGAAATAGTAAACAAGTAAGTACTCAATATTAAACATTCCAAAAGTTTCAAAGCATTCAAACACCACATATCAAGAAGGTAGATAATCCCAAATAGGTAACCCTCTAGGATGTACTCATATAATATCCCCTCTGGTCCTACCTAGAAAACACAAGCAACTCTCTGGGAAGTACACATAGTCTAACCCCTCTGGTTCATCTTTTGTAAAGGCTATATGAGGAATCACTCAACGCCAGTTCCCCTTATAGACAATTATGATTAAATACTCTCTGAGGAAGCACTCACCATCAATTCCCCATATAGTCTTTTAGTAGAAACTACAGGCACTCTGAGGAATCACTCAACGTCAATTCCTCTTGTAGCCTCATAACGTAACTATAGGCCCTCTGAGGGAGAACTCAACATCAATCCCCCCTATGGTCTCACAGCGTGATAAATAAACAGACACTCTAGAGAATCCCTTATGTCCATTCTCCCTATGGTCTGCTACACCAGGTTCTCACAGCCCTGTGTAAGTCAAACGAGCATAGAAATGCAAAGTGGCCAAAGTAAACCTCAATAACTACTTGTCTAACCACTCTAGAGCATAACAAAAAGACAGATAATAATCACTCCATCCTATAATACTAGGCATGGAAATCAAACAAGGCATCCTAATAGGCTAAGCAATACCAAACAGTCATAAAAAACATGCATGGGAAACCACTTCTAAATCATAGCAAATAAACCTATTCTCATTCAATTAACCTCTATTCAAGCATACAAGTGTAGTACCAAATCAACAGGGCTAAAACAGTAAACACGCAATACCCCTTTTAAGGGTATTGGGAAATTTTGCACATATAACTCAAATACTTTCAACAAAAAGGCACAAACCACCTAACTTGGTGTTGTAGGATCGATATAAGTGAACCTCAAGACTTGAATCTCCCAAGAAAACCTTAGATCTACAAAAATTATCAAAACACTAAACCAAGGATTACTCTTGAAAGGTGAGGAATCAGGAAATGAAGATCTAACAGAAGGAAGAGCTTACCGAGGTGATCCCAATGCAATTGATGGCGGTCGAATTAGGGAATGGATGCTCAATCGGGGGCTCGGAGGAAGATCGCGATCGTAAGGGTTCTCTCGGATGAACTAGGTTGAGAATTAGATGGTTCTGTCTGTCAGACGTGACCCCAGTACGTTTAATGAAAAAAAGAAAATACATGGCATGTAATTTAGAAGTACATGGAGTGTACTTGCCTTCACCATCCCCCATATTAGGTGGTCTCTAGGTCACCACACACGACCATGTGCATGGCCGTTACACGACCAGCACCCAGCTACTGGCGATAACTAAGTACACGGCGTGTACTCATAAATTACATGGCGCTTACTTAGGAAATTTCCATAAACTCATCTTTTTCTCAAAAACACTAGAAAAATAAAAACATACCTAAAAATAAGATTCAGGTTCTTATAAACTTCCACCCTTAAAGAAATTCATCCCCAAATTTCCCTAGCAGGGATGCGTAGAAGAAGAATCTTAAAACAGCTCTGGCCACTATGATCATACATCAGCCTCCCACTCTTAGGTCTCATCCTATACTCGCTCATGTTTTCATAGCACTCATACCATAGGAACAGACCGGCCATAGAGAATATTTGTACTACAATCAACAATCTATATAGGATGCTCCTCGAACGATACGTCCACCTCTAACTCAACCTCCTTGGGTTGAAAAACATGAGATGAGTCTGAGAAGTAACGTCAGAGCTGAGAAATGTGTAAAATTTCATGCATATCCCAGTACCTCTGAGGTAACTGCAACCGATAGGCAACCGGCCCTACTCTCTCCAAAACCTAAAATGGCCCAGCGTACCTCGCTGAAAGCTTACCCTGTCTCCTAATCCTCCTTTTCTCAAACCTTGGTGTGACACGTAAGAAAACCTGATCCCCGACCTCGAACTCTAGAGGTCATCTCTACTGATCAGCATAAGACTTCTATCGAGACTGTGCAGTAGTCACCCTCTTCCTAATCAACTCTATCTGCTTTGTGGTCTCCTGGACAAGACGAGGTCCCATCATAGCTACTTCTCCTGCCTCCAGCCAATATAAGGTTGATCAGAATGGACTACCATACAAAGCCTCATAAGGTGTCATCTGAATAGTTTCTTGAAAACTATTATTGTAGGAAAACATCACAAGAGGTATGTGCTTCTCCCACGAACCTCTAAAATCTAGGATTCATGCTCGAAGCATATCCTCAAGCACCTGAATCCTACGCTCGGACTAGCCATCTGTTTGGGTGTGGTAAGATGTACTCAGAAGTACCTGTGTACCCAAGGCCTTCTACAATCCATACCAGACCCGGGAAGTAAAGCATGCATCCTTATCTGAGACAATGGAGTGTGGAACCCCATATAAACGTAAAATCTCTCGGATGTACAACCTTCCCTACTCATCAACACTGAAGGTCTCCTTGATCATCAAGAAGTGAACAACCTTCGTGAGTCTGTCAATGACAACCCAAACTGCATCATTCCCTCGAGGTGACCTTGGTAAACCCATCACGAAGTCCATCGCGACATTGTTCCATTTTCACATGGGAATGGGTAACTGCTAAAAAACTCGGCTGGTCGCTGATGCTCTACCTTCACCTGCTAACTGGTGGAACACCTCATCACGAAACCAGCAACATCTCTCTTCATACCTGGCCACCAATACTGACGGTGTAGATCACGATACATCTTAGTGACACTAGGATAAACTGCCCAAACTGAGGAATGAAAGTATCGCATCATCTCCTTGTGTATGTCTACTGACACCCATACGCTCCCATGAAAATGAAAGATCTCATCCTCACCTTTGGTCCATCCAGGAATAGGGTCATCTCCTAACATGCTTTCCCATAGGACTAGGCCTTTAGAATCTGATAGTTGTCTCATTCGCACTCGATTAAGAAGAGTAGAGGTAATAGCTACTAAATAAAGATACATCTACCTATGTCTGTCATGCACCTCCAAATGCATCTCAAAAAATAGAGCCATAAGCTTCCAATAAATATTGGCCTCCTGAACTACCTGTATTTGATTCCTCCTGCTCAGCACATCAGCCACCGCATTTCCTTTTCTAGGCATATAGGCAAGCTCAAAGTCAAAAGACTGAAGGTAATCAACCCACCTTCGCTGTCTCAAATTCAATTCATGTTGAGTGAAGATATACTTGAGAATTTTCTGGTCAGTGAAAACCACAAAATGCTCTCCCAACAGGTAGTGTCTCTAATAGCGTAAGGCATGAACAACTGTCGCCAACTCGATATCGTGTGTTAGGTAATTCCTCTCATTTGGCCTCAACTACTGAGACCTGTATGCAACGACTCCTTCCCCCTGAATAAGCATATCTCCTAGACCGATACCTAAATCATCACAATAAATAGTGTAGCTCTTGCCCGGATCTAGAAATACTAGTATCGGTGCTGATGTCAATCTCCATTTCAACTCCTAAAAGGCTGACTCATAAGAATCTGACCACAAGAACTTCACACCCTTCTTAGTCAAGACCGTCAGAGGCACTGCTAAGCATGAAAAGTCCTATATGAAACATTTGTAGTATCCAAACAGCCCTAGAAAACTCTGTACCTCAAAGACGTTCTTCAGATTCTCCCAAGAAACTACAGCTCTCACTTTCTCTAGGTCTACTGATACTCCTGTATTTGAGATAACATGGCCCAAGAAGTGAATCTAGTTTATCCAAAAGTGGCATTTTGAAAGCTTAGAATATAATTGATGCTCTCTCAATGTACTCAAAATGATCTTAAGATGTGAAGCATGGTCGTGTCGAGTGTGAGAGTACACCAAGATATCATCCATGAAAACCATCACAAAAGAATCCAAGTATGGATAGAACAGTCGGTTCATCAGTTCCATGAAAACTGCAGGTTCGTTCGTGAGACTGAAAGGCATAACCATATACTTGTATAGACCATACCTACTTTTGAAAGATATAAGAGGTATATCGGATGGTCTAACGTGCAATTGATGATAACTGGACCTAAATTCAATCTTTGAGAACACCCGGGCTCCTCAAAGATGATCAAAGAGATCATCAATCCTTGGAAAGGGATATTAGTTCTTGACCATCAATTGATTCAACTTCCGATAGTCCACACAAAGCTAAAGGGTACCGTCTACCTTCTTCACAAACAGAAAAGATGAACTCCAAGGAGAAGTACTGGGTCGGATGAAACCCTTTGTCTGCAACTCCTCCAACTGCTTCTTGAGCTCCTGTAACTCTGGTGTAGCCATCCTATAAGGAGGAATAGACACTGGTGCCGCTCCTGGCATGAGATTAATAGAAAAGTCTACCTCTTGCTCCAAAGGAAAACCTGAAAAGTTCTCTGGAAAGATGTCCCTGAAATGATCCACTACTGGGGGAAAGTCTATTTGTGAAGCCCCCTGGTTATCCAAATAAAGACTATCAATCTGGGTTGTAACTCCTCTCAACCCATGATGCTCAGGTCCCACTCTGCTCGCCGGGACATCCCATTCTCCCTTATAAAGAAACGATCTGCCCTCGGGTAATGTGAAACTCACCCTACGGTGATAGCAATTGAAAAAAGCCTAGAAGGTAACTAACCAGTCCATTCTGAGAATGACATAATAGCTCGTCATCTCTAGGACATAAAGTTCTCATAAGAAGTGACGCCCACCAACCGCAAGAGGGAACTCCTTGCACTGATTAACATGAGCTATTCTTTTCCCCAATGGTGTGTCCAATGTCAAGGCATCAGCAGAAGTAAAGATACAGATCCCAAAGCTCTCCACAACAACAACAACAAATATAAATCTATGGGAATCCTCTATATCTTAAAGAGAAGAATCTAAAACTGAGGAAACTAAGATCATACCTCAAACTGTAGAGGGTCCAGGATCCTGCTCCTTATGGGTCAGCTCCACTACAAAAGTCTGACCTGCACCCTGGCCCTATGACCCTGCCTGACCACTCTGAGCTGATCCAACTTGTTGTCACAGAAATCCTGGCGATTGACTACCATGGCTACAACCCCCACCTCAGCCTGAATAGCTGAAAGAACTCCAGTTCCCAGACTGATGAGAAACTGGTGGTGATGCTCTTAAATGAGGAGTCATAGAAGAACCCATGTCACTATCTCATGGTGAGAAGAACTGACATAAGTGATAAAGATGGCCCATCTTGCCGCAAGATCAGCACTCCACTGGGTCTCTTAGAAAATGTGGCCTTGTATGCCTATTCTTCTCACACTGGTAGCACACCACCTGGATACCAGAATAAGTGTCTCACCTCCTTGGATCTCCACCCAAAGAATCTCTACGGTGTTTTCTATTATCATTAGGAGGGACAATAACTCCGGATGTCGAGCCGCCCTGGATCACAACTCCAGAATCCCTCAGATTATGCTCTGTGATCAGCACTTGGTTGATGATAGAAGTGATGGAAGTCAACCTGAAGATATTCACCTAAGCCCGAATCTCCTGCCTAAGACCATCCTCAAACTTATTTGCCAGGAACAACCTATCTCCCCCTAGATAGGGTGTAAAGTGCTACAGCTCGGTGAAGCGAGAAGAGTACTCCATAACAGAAAGAGTACCCTGCTCCAAACTCATGAACTCTCAGGCTCGATCGGCCCTCAAAGTCTCTGGATAGAAGTAGTCGTAGAAGGTATGCTGAAAATCATCCCAAGACATAACCTTCTGGTGTCCCACCTATGAGATTACATCCCACCATCTCTTGGTGAAATCCCAAAGCATGTACATAGTGAGCTTGACCCTCCTCTCTGGATGCGTCTCCAGATGCTCTAAGATCGTCAGCATGGCTTCTAGCCAGGACTTTGCAGCCTGAGGTCCTCCTTCCCCTGTGAAGGTGGGAGGATTCTGCTACTGAAAGACCCACATCAATTATTCCATCGATAGGGTAGGATTCGATACTCCCTGGAAGGTCTACATGAACCTCATAAATCCCTCTCAAAATTGTACATCAACACCTGTATCTAGAATGACAGTCGGTGCCAAGACCGGCACAACTGGAGGATCTTTTGGTAGTCCCTGATCAGCCATATCTGGTGGCTGATCGTTGCCCTGTAACTGGCGTACAACCAGAGGACGTCTTGGTGGCATGACTCTTCAAGGTCAAGCGCACATCTTAGATAAAGATTTTCAAGGACTAAAAACTAGAAGAGTAAGGAGGGAACAAGAGAAAGAAAGCATTAAAGTTTTTTGAAACATGAATACATTGTGTGTATAATGCCTACATAGCGTGTTCCCTTAATCCTTTTACATGGGCGTGTACCTCTGCCAAAAATGGTTGTGTAACACCCCATACACGGCGTGTTGTCCTTACACATGGCATGTACTTGAATCCTCTTCCCCTACCCGAGTTCCCTCACATGGCTAGGCCACATGGTTCTCCTATAACAAGACCACACGGCGTGTTAGTGCTAGACACGGCGTGTACTAGATGAGCTTCACCAACCCATGTTGTTAGTGACACGTCCAAATTCTAGGGATTACACTACATGGCGTGTTTAAGAATAAAACGGGGTGCATTAGAGAAGACTCAACCAACCTATGTTGTTAGTGACACAGTCAGTTACACGGTTCTACAACACAGCGTGTACATCTGGTACACAGTGTGTCCTACCAAGGATTCCAAACCTCGTGTCCCCACCCACATAGTCTAAGACACAATTAGAGACTATACGGCGTGTACATAAAGTACACGGTGTGAACTTAAGAAAAATAGTTTCTTCCCGAACAAAATAACACATGGCGTGTATTCATCATTACACAGCATGTATTCTGGGTTTTTCTGGATAGTAAGCCTCAGAAACTACTCTGGAACCCAGAAAAACACTGAAACAAACATTAAGGTTCCAAATTTTGATCTGTGAGGGCCCATACTCCCCGAAAATCAAATCTTAGCATCTTATATATGTTATAAACAAGTATAACAGATCAATAATCCACCAAATTCTGATCCATGAGGGCCCATAACACCTCAAGAACCAAAGTTTGGCATTTATTCAAATAGAAATTTTCACAACCAATACCCTATCAAATAGAAGTTATTCTTATCAAGGAATATATCACAATAGTAAGCATATCTAGCATAACATTTATCACAAAAAATGAAAATTGCTAATGCACCCTAAATTGCATGGCAAGAATGCATGACATGTGATTTCTAGCAAGTTCCAATATGATGCACGAGATGGAATACCCTTATCTCATCAAGCTGAAACAGAAATAAAACCTCAATAATATCAACAATAATAGTACAAAGCATTTGAATCACCCAATGGTGAAATAAAATCAACTGTAAAATTGAAAAACTAGAAAATTTCAATAAACGAGGTAAATTCGATTTTCCCTGTACATGGGTTATCTACTCCCGGGCACATCTTATTACAAAGTACATATTTCCATCCTATCCTTGACTACACACTCCAAACAGTAAGTCAATAAGAAAATAATTCCTTTGATACCACTTTGTAACATCCCGGTTCTGGAAGCCGCCCAGAGGCAGCCCATACCCGGTTGGTCACATGGCCTCAAGCGAATTTCCCCTAACACCAGAGGCTTCCGACTAGCAGCGAGGACATTGGGTGTGATAGTGGGGAAACTATTCCTTCATTGGCGGAGTAATAAAATGGAAGATAAATAGATAAAAATAGAGGAAGCAGTGTAATAACATACGACAGTAAACAATAGAAGACTGAAAGTAATAAGCTGCTGGAGCACATATATAATGATGCATGATACATATATCTAGTAAAATATCCAAACACTTCACAATGTTGTAATGAAATACTAAACCAAAGTACAAAATAAAGAAGGAAACAACTCCTCAGCATCTCAATCCTTAGCTTGGTCCCATGCTCTACAGCTCCAAAGCAGTCAAGTATCTGAAGTAGAAGGGCGCTTGACCTTATCTATACCTGCAACAATATAATCTATTTAGGCCCAAAGGCGTGACCCAAACAGGGTGTGATACTAAATCTCAGTAGGAAACCACCAATAGATTTGTGCCTATCATTCGGTGATTATATATGGCAGGTAATAAGCAAAAGAAATAGTAAACAAGGAAGTACTCAATAGTAAACATTCCTACAGTTTCAAATAATTCAAACACCACATATCAAGAAAGCAGATAATCACAAATAGGTAACCATTTTGGATGTACTCATAGTCTATCCCCTCTGGTCCTACCTAGAAAACACAAGAAACCCTCTGGGAAGTACACAAAGTCTAACCCCTCTGGTTCATCTTTTGTAAAGGCTCTCTGAGGAAGCACTCAATGTCAATTCCCCTTATATCCAAGTATGATTAAAGACTCTATGAGGAAGCACTCACCGTAAATTCCCCATATAGTCTTTTAATAGAAACTATAGGCACTCTAAGGAATCACTCAACGTCAATTCCTCCTGTGGCCTTGTAACGTAACTATAGACCCTATTAAGGAGCACTCAATGTCAATCCCCCCAATGGTCTTGTAGCATGATAAATAAATAGACACTCTGGAGAATCCCCTATGTCTATTCTCCCTATGGTCTACTACACCAGGTTATCACGGCCCTGTGTAAGTCAAATGAGCATAGCAATGCAAAGCGGTCAAAGTAAACCTCAAGAACTACTTGGCTAACTAGTCTATAACATAACAACAAGATAGATAATAATCACTCCATCCTACAATACTAGGCATCGAAAGCAAACAAGGAAGCCTAACAGGCTAAGCAAGACCAAATGTCCATAAACAAACATGCATGGGAAACCACTTACAAAGCATATCAAATAACCCTATTCACATTCAATTGACCTCTATTCAAGCATACAAGCATAGCAGGAAATCAATAGGTCTAAAACAGTAAACATGCAATACCCCATTCAAGGGTATTGGGAACTTTTTCACATATAACTCAAAGACTTTCAACGGAAAGGAACAAACCACCTACCTCGGTGTTGTGGGATCGATATAAGTGAACCTAAAGTGTTGAATCGCCCAAGAACACTATAAATCTACAAAAATACTCAAAACCCTCAAGTGAGGATAAATCTTGAAAGAAGAGGAATCAGAAAATGAAGATCTAGCAGAAAGAAGAGCTTACCGAGGCGATCCCAACGCAATCGACGAAAGTCGAATTGGAGAACAGATGTTTGATTGGGGGTTCGGAGGAAGATCATGGTTGTATGGGTTCTCTCAGAGGAACTAGGTCGAGAAGTAGATGGTTCTATCCATCATATGTGACCCCAGTACGTTTAATGAAAAAAAAGAAAATACACGGTGTGTACTTTATAAGTACACGCCATGTACTTGCCTTCATCGGCCTCCGCATTAGGCAGTCTCCAAGTCACCACACATAGCCGTGTGCATGGTTTACACAGCCAGCACCCAACTACCCATGGTAACCAAGTACACGGTGTGTACTCATAAAGTACATGGTGTGTACTTAAGAAATTTCCAAAAACTCCTCTTTTTCTCAAAAACACCAGAAAAAGAAAAACATACCTGAAAAGAAGATTTGGGTTCTTACACTCTTTCTACTTTGAAATCATTTAAAAGTAAGATAATTATAAAATAAAACATTTATTTAGAAAATATTCTTATAAGCTTGTAAAGGAAGATTCTAAGGTGATATAATGGTGGAAAATAGCCGCACCTTCCGTATAAGTTAAAAAAACATTCTTACTTTAATTTGTCGAAAAGGTCATAAAGTAACTTGTTTGGAAAACGACAGAAAAATTCCTTTAAAAACATTTTATAAAAATTTAAACAAGGGTATAAATGACTTTAACCCATATTCTAGGAAATATTAAAAAAAATTGAAATAAATTTTTAAGAAACATAGGTGTGGATGATAAAGAAGTCCCACTAGATACTTTCGTAAAAACAACCTCATATAATAAATAGATTGTAAAATTAACCCTTAACTTGTAATTTTACTTAGTATAGGGAACGTTAACCTCCTGTATAATAGTTAAATAATTTTTATTAAATTATACAATAACCACATACATAAATATGATATTATATATGATCTTTTAATATTGCTTTGTTAATAATATTTTAGTAGTATCATTGTTTTGGGTGTTAAATGATTCATTTTCCTTTATATGTTTTGTTATGTAAGTATTGTTTTTTGTGAATATGATGTATTTGATTCATATCCAGAATGATATTAAGTTATTTTTAATCATAAAATGAAAATTATTCTTTAATGGTTGTGATGGGGAATGAATCTCATCGCGTTCGTGGAGACGGTAATCCATACGTACGCACAAGCGACAATATCATTCTATTGATGGAGAAATCGTATGTAATTGGATGGTATATTACATATAAAGAATAATTAACATGTTATATTTATTATTTACATTAATTATACTCATTATTATACCCATCAAAATAATTAAGTGTTGAATAACAAACTACACCATGACGTGGAGACGGTAAGCCGTACGTACGCACGTATGGTGACTTTGTCATTAATAAGATGGATAGAATAATGAATATGGTTGTACAATATTTATAATAACATCATAGTATGTAGAAGGTACTGGAGTTATTATTTTATTATGGAAACAACAAATAAAGAGGAAGTGGAAGAAGAAAAGAACTTTGAAAGAGGTGATGAAGTAATTACCTCTTCGTTGGGTTCTTCCTTTTGATTTGAACAAAAGGGACCCTTTGGTTGGCTTTCTGATCAAAGTAAGGCCTCTAGTTTTAAGTGAGGGTAGTTGGGAGGATATTTGAGAAGGTTTTGTTCAAGTAAAAAGGCTTTAGAGGTGTGAAATTAAGATAAGGGTAAGTACCCTTTTATAAGAGAGGTGAGGGCCACTTTAGGAAAAGCTTGAAATATTATTTTATTATAAAATCAATATCGGTTTTTAATGGATCTAAAAGGATTTATTTTGAGGATAATGTGGGGATGGGTTTAAAACCTCTCAACCAGTAGTTTTTAGATAGGTTTAGTTCACCATATTAACCTTATCTTTTATATTTAACTCTTAGTTAAATAGTTTAACTTTTACCATGTATTCTTGTATTATTATAATAAATGGTTAATAAACTTACTATAAAATGACAAGAGAACCTCAAGTGGTTCATTAATTACATATCTATGATTATATAAGTCCTTTGGGTGAACCTTATATTTTTAAGAATATTATATCATTTAATAATATAGTATTTTTTTTAAACTCATTTATGTCAATTTTGACACTATTTAGTATTTGATTTTTATGAAAGTCATAAAAACTTTATCACTTCAAAAAAAATTATTTAATCAATCCTAAAATGTCATATTAAACTATAAAATTAATGTAATGAATCAAAATTCTCAATTTAAATTTATTTGGATATTTATAATATAAATTATTTTAATCTTTCATTAATAAGGTAATTACTGCATCATCATTGTGTCATAAATAAATTTAATGATTTAATGTATAAAACTTATAAATAAAATAAAATTATGTATGAAATATTTTTATATTTCTAATTAATATTTATATTCTAATTTATCTTATGTATAACCCTATATTAAAAATGGTTTAGTTATTAAAATTTGAATTTAACACTTTAAATTCTTCTTTGAATAAAATAATAATAAATGTCCTAATCTAATCAAAGTTGATAAAAAAAGGATCATATTTTATTCCTAAGGTTAATTTTGGTCGAAAAAAAACTTATTCAATAGAATTAGGATGTGTTTTAGGGTAATTATAATATCATTTTTACCTTTAATTACCCTATTTACTTTTAACCATGGTAAATAAAATTCAAAAGTTACTATTCACCAAAAATTATTTTCATCCTATTAAACATAATTTTACTTACTGATGTCAACCGTGTCTCTTCTATTTTTGAAATTCAATTCATAGAAGAGGTAATATTACATTTTATGAAAATTTGCAAATATGCCTAGAAGGTGGGTAAAAGACGTTAAAAGGTTCAATAAAAATTTATATATATAATATTATTATAAAATGACTTCAATTAATTACATTGGACTAATATAGGTATTATGTATCTATTTTTACTTTAAAATAAATTTAACTAAAAATAATAATTATTTAAATAAAAGTCAGTCTTAAACAATAACGCAGTGTTTTTCACTATTCATAAAAAATTAAAAGTTTTAATAAAAATACCAAAAAATCACCCTAAGCTAATTTTGATATTATGAATCCAAAAATGAATTCCATTTTGAAAAATAAAATTTAAAAAATTTAAAAAAGTGGGTATTACTATTCATAACTGTTTTTTAATTGGCTAGTTTGATTGGTCATCGTGTGCTAGAACTCGAAGTTGCGTACAACGCAAGTTATTGTATTATTCAAAGAGAATCGTACCATGGAAGCTTGGAGTGTTACAGAATTTGGATTAAATCATTCATTATATTAACTTTTTAACTTATTTCACATTCCATAGGGTGTGTGGTATATATTTTTAAGGGGAATTTAGTGAGGATAATCCTATATTTTCACTTTAATATCCATGAAATGATAAGAGTTCAACCTCTTGTTTTTGGCATCTGAATTTTTATGCATTTTTTCCCACCAACCCATAGCCACTGAAATCACATTAAAAAAATTCTCATGATTGAAAATATTTTATGTCTTTTGGTATGGAGATATGATAATTTTTAAAATACTATAATAATACATTCGCTTTCTAAGTATGACTATAAATCCAAATTAAACTTATCTTGAGTGAAGAGTAACATAAAATTCAATGTGAGGTAAGTTTTAATTGGGCCATGGATATATTTTTTAGGTTGAATTAATTTAAATTTTAGAGATAAAAATGAGTGGGGTTTTTTTCATATATGATACATGATGTGATTTTATTTTTGAAATGATCTTGGAAATTTTTTCATTTCTAATTCTTATGTGGATTTTGATTCAAATATTAGATACTTGTTTGGGAGTGTAATGGTTAAGTGTGGGGTATTGATGAATATTATATTTTTGTATATTTTATTTTATAATTCAATGTTTTTAATACCACAAAAGTATTATTTTATGGTAAATTTTTACATTTTTAGGTTTTAGTAATAATTTTTGCTTAATTGAAAAAATGGATTAATTTTGGGTTTTTAACCGTTTTAAATTATTTTTTGCATTTTAGAAATAACATTTTATGTATTGATACAAATTGAAAATTTTTTATTTTTAGGATTCTATTTTCATTGTTATATATTTGATAAAATTGTCCCAAATATTGAATATGGCTATTTGAGGTTGAAATAATCACACAATTCGGGCCTTGGAATATGTTCCTAGATATAGATACTTTTAAAGATAGGACCATGACTCTAAAATGGAAAAACTAATTGAGCTAAAATTTAACATGGAGAAATAAAATATTTTTAGGGTAATTTTATTTAAATATTCTAACTCAAGATTATAGTTATTTCATGGTTATTCATGTATTTCAAATCAGAGATGGGGAATATGCAGTGTCTCCCAGAAAAAACAAATTTCTTTAGAAATACAGATGTATCTTTCAATACATGTGATAAAATAAGCTGAAATTTTGTGGGGAAATATATGAGATATATAAAAACAAATTTTAAGAACACCATATTTAATAATTCATCCATTTAATATGTCTACAACACCTGAAATTTTGGATGAATATTTTGTAGTAAAAATGATCCACCCACAAGGCTATAAATATGTACTCACTCAAAATTTAAAAGGGTTATAAATTATAGATATCCATTTTAGTAGATAATTATAATTTTTTATAATTTTTTAATTTTATAAATTTATAATATATGTTATTTTTCTTCTTCATCTCTTTCTCTTTCATTCTTTTATTTTTTGTTTCTCCCACCATCTTTCCTTATCAAATACACTAAATATGGAGAATTAAACTTTATGATTATTAAAGGGAGGGAGAAGTTATTTTATTGAGTTTCTTGTGTGATCATGTTTCTCTTTATTCAATTTTAAGAATTTTGGTGATTATTAAATTGATTAGGGTAAGATATTTCCCCCCTTTTTTTCTATCACTCAAGTTCTTCTTCTCATTTATCTATCATCCTTCCCTTTATTATCTAAGTCATGCATATTATGAGTATATATTTTGTAGTGATGATTTGGGAAGATATATCCTAGATGAATTTTGGAATATTATTTCCCCAAATGCATATATCTTGGTGTGGGGTAATAATAATTCAAACAAGAGGGTGTAGTGTGATAGTTCTTGATCACTACATTGTTGAGAATATTTTAATGAATGATGATATCAATCACTATGATTTCCTAAGAATGGATGCCTTTTTTATTCATGTTAATTTTATTCTTTTTTCATTTAATATATATATATAAATATTACATTCATATTTCAAACCCACTATTAATATTAGTTAGTTTTATATTAGTTAAAATATAAATAGTGATAATATAAAATTAGTGTTGTGTGAGATGGATCCTTGAGATTGACCCTGGGGTGTACACTATGCTTCATTATTAGGTAATAAAATATATTGAAGTGGGATTCATGAAAAATTCATCTCATCAATTTTGAACTATTTTTGGGGAGGAACAACACTTTTACACACTTTTTTTCATATAAAAACATAAAAAATCATAAATTTAAAAAACTAAAAAAAATTATTCATAATGTATTTAAATTCAAATTATTCTGCATAGACTAAATACTCTTAAGTTCCAAAATAAAAAGAAGTTAAAATGATTAAAAATACTATGTGTAAGGACTTAAAGAGAAAATACAAAACATAGATAGAAAAATGAGTGGCTAGATGAATGTGTAAGGTCATATTAGGATAAGTAGATGGTGTAAGAACCAGAACTATTATTGGAAGGAATTTATCCACTTATTTTGAAATTTAAATAACCTAAGGAGGCTTGAAATAAATTTAATGGAATGTACTTTCATCCTTGATCAACCATTTCTTGAGGAGGTATTTGAAGAATATTCTAGATGATGTGATTGTGGGAGATCAAAATAAATTATAAGAGTATTTGATAGATTTTATAAAATCTGAAAAGGTAAGTAATTATCCCATCCATGAGAGTGGAAAATCAACCCTTATCTACCCCTTTATTACTTTGGGATAATATAATTAAGATTCACCTATTTAGGTTGAGTTTACAAAGGCCCTTAGAGAAGAGATCAATTTTTAATCTGACTTACTTGAAGGAGAATATTTTTATCTTGATTATTCATGTTTTAATCTCATTCAAGTTGAATTGTTTTCTGAATTCTCCTTTTCTAAAATTTATGACACTAAACACATGGATAAGGCCCTGGATGTTAAGGAAGAGTCCTCAAAAAATTTGGTATAAGAAGAATTTATAAAGGAGAAAGTGTTGATGTGATTTCATCCTCTACAAAAAATTGTATACCATATTGGGGAGGAAACTATGAAAGTCAATAAGGAGCACCCCTATCTTATTTACCCCCCCCCCCACCCCACCCCACACAAACATTAAATTCTAAATTTATTCTATCTTGGGGGTTGGGACACTTTATCTTTTCTTTTTGGTTTCTCACTCTTGGAATTCTATTATGGAAGTTGGGAGAATTAACATGTGGTGGTTTCTAAGCAAGAAACCCCATCCACCTTCTGATAGGGGATAAAATTTTAGAATTGTATAACTAGGGGAAGTAAAAACCAATCACCCACTTGAGGGTTCAAAACAATCTCTATCCTATTTTCCCTTTCCCTTTATTTTTCTTTTTTTATTATGTTTCATTTTTTTATTAATTTATTATAGTTTTAAAAAGGTGTCAACTAGGATCTTAACACAAATATTATACTAAATAATAAACTCATGTTGTGTCTTTCCATCTCATTGTACTTCCCAACCTCATATTTCTATTTTGTTTATATCAAATGAAGGGTAGTGAAATTTAAGTGTGGGGGAGTATCGACCTACTTAGGTGTTTTTATGTGTGTTTTTCTTAATTTTTAGGAACTTTGAGCTTCAAATAATATTTGATATCAAATTTTACACTTGAAATGATTTTGAGATAGTTTTATTAATTTTTTAAGAAATGGATTTTAAATGATATTTGATGTGGAAATGTTTTCCTGGAATTTTATTTTCAATCATTTTTATGAGTTTGACTAATTTTTTAAATCCATTCCCATGAAACACTGACTCAAAATTATTTTCCCTATCCTATGACGTATTCTAAACCCATTTTTATGGGCATGATATCTTTTCATTCATTGTGCTTCATTTTTATCATCCTTTTTCTCCAAAAAATGAAAATAATAATAAAAGAAAATAGATATGATCTTGAATTTTCATTGTAATTAATTTTTTGATATATTTCCCTCTCAAAAATCATTTTTATTTTATTTTCATATCATCCTCCATGAAAAAAGGGAAAAAATAAAAAAAAGATAAAAGTATAAAATGGGGTAGAATTTGGATGAAAGCATTCATTGTATTAACTTTTTAACGCATATCCCATGTCAAAGGGTGAGTAGTGTACATTTTTAATGTAAATTGAGTGAAGATCATCCTGTGTTTTCAATCTAATATTCATATAATGATACTTAAGAGTTCAATATCCTTTTTTTGAACTTTGAATTTTTAAAATTGTTTACACATGAACCCATATCCACTGAAATAAACTTAAATAATTCATCATGATTGAAAATATTTTATGTATCTTAGTGTGTAGAGATGATAATTTTAAAAATACTATGGTGATACATGCACTTTACAAGTATGATCATAAATCCAGATTAATTTTTTTTGAGTGAAGAGCGACAAAAAATTCAATGTGAGATAAGTTGTGATTAGGCCATGGATGGATTTTTGAGATTGATTGAATTTAAATGTGAGAGATGAAAATTAAAGGCTATTTATTTTTATATATGATACATGATGGAATTTTAATTTTTAAATGATATTTTAAATTTTCTCACTTTGGATTCTTGTGTGTATTTTGATTCGGATATTAGATAATTGTCCAATAGTGCAATGATTAAGTGTAGGGGATTTATGAAGCCAACATTTTCATATATTTTATCATTTAATTAAATGTTTTTAATTCCATAAAATTATTATTTTATGTTTATTTGTCACATTTTTAGGTTTTAGTATTAATTTGAGATTAATTACAATAATGGCCTAATTTTGGATTTTTAACTGTTTTAATTTATTTTCATATTCTGGTTATAAAATTTTATATATTGATTCCAATTAAAAAATTAATTTTTAGGCTTTTATGTGTATTGGGATAAATTTCAAAAAATTGTATCGAATTATGAATCCAACTATTTGAGGCCCAAAATAAACTAATAATCTGAGCCTTGTAATATGTATCTATATTTGGATAATTTCAAATATGGGCCCATATCTTCCAAAATAATGAACCAATTAAGCTGGATTTTAACATGGATAAATAAAAAATTTAAAGGGTCATTTTATATAACAATCATAACATGATATTATAGCTCTTTCAGGGACATTAATACATTAGAAATCAAAGATGAGGAATACAAAGAGTCTCCATGCTTGAACTAATTTATTTAGAAATAAGGTTGTATATTTCACTACACATAGAAAAATAAACTGAAAGATTTTCATTCGATGGAGGAGTGATAAATGAAGTAATTTCAATAAGATCACATTTTATAATTTTTTCATTTATATGTCTACCATTTGTGAACTTTCAGATGAAAATTTTTGAATGAAAATGATCCACTCTCATAGCTATAAATTTTTAATCACTCTCTATTTCAAAGGGTTGAAAATTCTAGATATCCATTTTATTAGCTAATTATTTTTTCTTTTTCTACTGTAATATTTTATATTTATAATAAATATTATTATTCTTATTCATATCTTTCTCTTTCATTTTTATCTTTTGTGTTTCTCCTACTGTTTTCCCTTCTTAAATCCACTAAATATAGAGAACTAGCCTTAGGGGTTATTCAAGGTTAAGAGAAGTGATTTGATTGAGTTTCATGTGAAATGATGTTTCACTTTATTAAATTCTAATAATTTAGGTAATTTTTAAATTTATTATCACTGAGTTATTCTTCTTGTTCATTTATCACCCTTCCCTTCACTGTTTATGTCATGCATACGATGGAGTATGGCTTGGGTAGTAATTGTCAATAAAGATATATCCTTTCAAACTTTAGGAATTATATTTCTCCACACATATAGATCTTGGTGTGGGGTAATAAAAATTCAAATGAGAGGGTGTATTGTGACAGTTCTTGATCACTACATTGAATTGAGAATCAAAAATATTTTAATGAACGATGATATCAATCACTATGATATCCTAAGAAAATATGCCTTCTTTCATTATTTCTAACTTCATTCTATTTGCATTAAATATATATATATATATATCAATATTACATGCATATTTTAACCCCCATCCCCCTTTATATTAGTTAGTTTTATATTAGTTAGAATATAAATAGTGACAATAGAAAATCAGTTTTGTGTGACCTACCTCCACGAAATCAACCCCAGAGTGTGCACTATGCTACATTCTTGGGTAATAAAATATGTTTAAGTGGGATTTATGGAAAATCCTTCTCATTAGTTTTCATACTCTACTATATAGGAGTGAAACACAATTTACTTGGAGAATATTTAGGTGAGTTGGCATAGGGAGGACATAAAACATCATGACTAACCTCCAAATGATGTATGTACCAACTTACTTGTACTTTATATAGGATGACATAGAGTTATGGGTTAACTAATAATATAAAAGAGTCTTGGTGAAAGATTACATCAGCCACTACACCTATGTCAGTCTCTTCGGTTTGATAATCAAGCTCAAGAAACCCTGAGCACCACTATCATAACTCCCAAACCAAATCCCATAATACAATTAATTCCTAACTTATACCCTATGACTTGAACTACTTTGATACCATTCTTACAAGACCTGATCCACCAAGACCCCACCTAGGTTGGAAGTAAGCTAATAGTTCCACTCCAAGCCTGACTCCAATAGGCTAGGGGCTAGCGACTAGTGCCAAGAAATCATAACATACATGAGATAACTTTTACTATAATAACCTACAAAATAATTTTATCTTTGATATATAATAAAATCCAATAACATTTAATGATTAATATAAAAATTGAACTGTAAAAAAATGTGACTGTAGGAAATCAAATCCTATTATAATGTCACAAAATTTAAATCTATAAAGGTAAATATATATTTTGATGATAATAACCACCATGTATATCTGAATCTATGTACAAGATGGAACCTCCTCTCTATAGGGTCACTTGTAATAGAATCTATCTATAACTTTTTCCACCAAAAACCATTATTTTATACTATTAAATAACTATTCTAACTCCACTATCTTCAAATCCCTCAATTTCATCTCCAAAATATGAAACATATTCACAAACACAACACATGTGGGTATTAAGAACGTGCAGGGGTGAGTATTAACACACCCAGTATGATGCCTTGAAAACACAAAGTAAAAGATAAACCAATCAGTTAGATCAAACCCATGTCCATAGAATAATAGAAAGTATCTCAAAGAAACCAAATATTCTCTAATGTTAAGTTAACTATAGTAAATGGAGAAAAAACAAATATTCGTAGCTCAACACCATAAAGGATCATATGACATAAGCAACCATTGATACCAAGGGTAAGAAAAGTCCTGAAATGCCCAAAGTTGATAGTATGACTTTAATCCATATCTGGAAGGCAGCCACAAAGGATTAAAAGGATGACTAGTATCAAAAATGTATCTATATGTCATTAAATCATAAGTACCGTGATGATGCTTGAGGATTATCATGGATTCCTAGTCATTAAATTTCTTATTACCTAATCATGCACTATAGGTTAATTATATAGGGTTAATCTCTCAAAAAGTCCACTCAAACAACACTATTCTTTTATTTTCACTATTTATAATTAAAAATATACCATTCCCTTGTCTATAAGGTTTACAGTATAACAAGTATTTTTCAAGGCCAAAAAGTTCCCAAAAAACCCTCAGAAAGGGATTTTAAGTCTTCAATAACCTTTTCATCACAAATAGGTGAAATATAAATATTACTCCTAGTGGGAGGTTCTCAACGCCATTTCACTATAATAGGTAATGTTTTTGAGAATTCTCTATCCCTAAATGTGTAAGAAATCATTCAATAAAAGAAAACCCCATTTTCTCCCTCCTTTGAAATGGAGATACTTTTCCATTCATGCTTGAAATGCATCACCTAATTGAGGATTGCATTATGATTTCTATATAAAATTGCATGGAACACATTTTTGTTCCCAATAGATGTATTTTCAAAAAAAAATATTATGAAACATTTGGTTAAAATTAATGATATATTTTCTAATGGTTGTTTTAAAAAAATTCCAAAAGGACTTTGAGATATTCTTTTAGAAATTTTTATATATAATATTGAATTGGGTGAAAGTAAACTAAACCTATGAGGATTTAGTGTAAGATATTTATTTTTAGAAATATAACCTAAAGAATAAATTGTGGTGTGTTAGTTTGAACCATGCCATTGTTTGGTATGGTGTAAAATATAATGTAGTGAGGGCCCTATGACATGTTTTAGTGTATTGAAATGCATGGATTATTAAATAATTCCTAAATTTTTTAGATTATCCATTAAAACTATTATATATCAGTTTATTATCATGAAATGATGACTCATAAGAGTTTTTTTTGATAGAATATGAAAAATTACAATGTTAAAAATTTCATTATTTATTAGTCAAACGTTACCAAACATTTGTAATGTTAATATTTTTTATTGATCGAGCATAAATATTCAATAATTTTATCTATTAATCATTATAAAATATATCCCTTTCATTTGATGAATCTAAAAAAAATTATGTTTTTGTTTTTTAGGATAATTTTAATGAATATTAATAATTCATAATAAATTTATCTTCATAGTAATATATTTTATTTTTTATTTTTATATTATTAAGTGTGATTTAATTCATTTATTTTTAAGATTGAATGTTTTTTATGTATTTAATAAAATAGAGTAAATATATAAGTATGTATAGTGGGTTTTATGGGGCCATGCTTACTGGAATTTGAAGATATAAGTTGGGAAGAGTATGGTGGATTACTGGAAAAGGTCATGGGTCAATTAATTTTATTCAAACCATGAGATCAACTATCAAAGTACCTCATATATTGATTTGGTGTCAAAAAATTTACTCAAGTGGATTATCTACAATCTAGACTAATTCAGTTTCTAAAGATTATACCATGAACCTTAGATACTCACTTCAGTTGGGTTCTTTTAATTTGATTTAACACTATACAAAAGAGTTGATGGATAAGAGATCGAGGGATTGATTTCATTTACATGAGCTAATATAGTTGATTTAATTAATATTATATTGGTTTTTTCTAAATAATATGATTTGAAATGCTATTTAAACCATTAGTTTGAGTTGATTTAATATCTAGATAGAGGTTTTTTTAGTTTCTTCACTATGATGAAGGTTTTTTATAGATGAATAATTGTAGATATAATTTCCATATACCACTATCTGATTAAATTTGGTTTCTATGCTATAATTAAATCTCAAAATTATGAAGATAAACTAAAGTTATTAGGTACTATAGGTAGAATATTTGGAGATCCCTTACTATTACATGATTAAGGTTTGAAGTGTTTCTTCTTTGTTATGTGTTGAGATGAATAAATTGAAGCTAGATCATATAGTGTTGATTCTATATGGATTCTCATGCTGACTTGATGCTGATAATTCGGTTCAAGTTGGATATCCAATATAGGTTCAATGTATATTATTGGGGATATTTGAATATTTCACTAGAAATTATTAAATGTGGACATAGAAGTATTTATTTAGAAGGGAAAAACTCAAGTTACTTGACATTGATATGTAAAACAATAACACCACCATGAAAAGTCCATATAAGGAGGATGAGAAGGTACTAACTTGGTATATTGATTGTCTTAAAACAATACTTGAAATATATAAAGAACTATTTATAGAGTCTATTCATTATATCCATTCAGTCTAGAGAATTTGAGAGATTCCAAAGGAGTATAAAAGTGAAAACAAAATTCTCTCCATGGACAAAAAAAGTATAATTACCAATGGGTTAGGGAATTCTTTTAGTGATACCTTCTAAGCCAAATCTCTTTCTATTCCTTTCTTAATATCAATTTTTAGATTATTTTACTCTTGGATAAATGATGGCTATTTTTTCATGAATAATTTTCGCTAAGGATATTGTTCAATGTCTCTTTTCTCTTTCAACTTTTTAATGCATATGGTAGAATATATTGGGTTTTTGATTGATGATGTGTGATTTCATACTTTGATGTTTCTCTATTTATACTTATTAATCTTGGTTATGGAATAAGAGCCTAATGAATCTTGATTGCATACATTTTCTTGGTGGTTGTTAAGTATTTAGATCAATTTCATAGAAATAATTACACACACACACGCATAGTGAGTTTTAGGTGTAAATTTTTAAACAATGTTAGGTGTATATTATATGATTATAGATTTTACATATAATATTTCTAAGGAAATAACATTATGAAAACCAAGAAAAAGGTCACCAAATGTATGAACTAGTTCATCTGTTATTTTCTCTATTCTCATTAACAAATTTTTGATTACATGACTACTTTTAAATATTATAAATAGTATACACATGAAAAAACCCATTTATTAATTTATAAAACATAAAAATTGTCTAAAAGTTAAAAAAATATAATGAAACCTTTATGATAGAAAAAAACTAGTGGATGTTATCAATGTACTCCATAGGGGATAAAAATTCTTTAATTGGTCCTCACAATAAGGCTTAATATAAAGTTTGTAACATTTTTGATAGATACATAGGGGGAAAAGATGGTGTATGTTGGATGGTTTGTAAGGGTACCAAGTGCACGAGCGTTGTTAAGGGGTTTAATAAGATTATAATTGTATTATTTTAATATTTAAATGGGTTTTTTTAGGTCCATTGGGTTGTTGGGGATAGTTTGAGTCGTTAAATATAAGGACTTGTTATATGTTAATTACAAATATTTTTAAAGTCTTTAGTTGTATCTGAATTGGGAGGGTCAGGCCTTGACCCCCGAGAGTGGTGCCTTCCAGGGTGTTCTTATGGATCTTATTATTCCTCCTTATTCATTATCAATATACCACTACTAATATTTTAATTCATATCCCTTATATCATTGAATCAATATAAACTCTATAATTATATCTCACACACCTAAATTCCTATCATTTGGTGCTTTCATTGAGAGATTTTCTTATAAAAGTATCTTGAGAGAGGTTCTTTAATGGAAGTTTAGAAGAAATAAAAATGAAACATTACCTGGTTCATATATTATAGGTGGTTCTAGAAAGAGTTACCTGATCAGTAGTTTTTGATGTTTATACTACAACTTATCCCACATAGTCATGAAAAAATGACTCACAGTGGTTGATGAAAAAAATGTGACAACTTATTACTCATGGACTTAAAGAGTTGTCTATGTAATATCTTGAAAAAATGGTGAGTATAGAAAGGAGTCAAAAGGAAAAATCTAGACAATTGAAAATATCATAATATTCAAGAAAATATCTTGAAACTTAGATTATGAGAGTTGAAGTTTATTTATCAATCTACCAAACTCTGTAAGTAATAAAGCTACAAATGATGGAATTATGCTTGGAAGGCATCAATTGAATTTGGATTTTCTTGATAAAAAAAGATATGGTTGGTCTTACCTAGACTCAATTAAAAGAAGAGTTTCATGGGTGTTATGAAAGATAAATAAAGGGTGATGTTGTGGTTTTGAAAAATTTCTTAGGACAACAGGAAATCCATAATTAGTGTACTAGATGGAAAAAGAAGCTGAATATTTTAAGACAGTTTTAGAAAGCTTGGAGGAAAACAAGACTATTTAGGAAAAATTTAGAAAGGATCAAATTGATAACATAATGGTGTAGATAGATGAGTAATTTTTTTCCTAGTACTATTCCTAATGAGCATGGTGAATAGAATGTGGATTTGATTTTACAGGTAGATTGGAGAATAGAGTTGGAGTGGAAGTCATGAAATATATAGTAGGCCATGCTAGAATAAATGTTGTCTCTATCTGAGTTTCCTATCTACCAATAGTGGGAAATACAAGAGATAAACCAGGATTAGACAATATTTTTAGTGTACAGAACTAGAATTTTGATTTCCATACATGAGGTTTCTGGATCAACATAACAACATAAACTGCAAAGTATATAATGGGAGTAACTAATTCTCCAAACTTTTTAGTAAGATAGGAAAGATAAGAAAAGTTAAATAAAACATATGAAAAAATGATATGAGAAATGTAGATGAGGAATATTGAAAGATTTTTGGTATGGTCATGATGGGAACGGTAAATAGGAGTAGCATAGTATCTTTTTGGAATGGGATGAACAAAGGATGTGAATAGAGGGTGAATCTATACAAACACTCACTTAATATAAGCTTTATATTCTATTCTCCATGATAAAATTGGTTGCATCCACTTATTAAGCTCAATATTTTACACCTTTCTTATTATCTTTAGATGAATTTTCTTTATTGAATGTCTTAAATCCAACTGAAAGTTTCTCCCTTATACCATATATTTTTCAAGGAAAGAAATCATAATTAGAGGAGACATCTCCATTTTATAATGCTAATAGCCCTGTCATGTCTTCCTTCTATATTATACTACCATATCCATTTTTTATACAATTTCTTCAACCTTTTTTACTGAATCCACTAGTCAATAAATACATGAAATCTACACCCTATGAATGTAAGGGAGGTCGAATAGTTCAAATGGTGGTTTTAGAGATCTATAAAAACTAGTTACTAGAGGTCACAAAATCTTGGGACCATAAATAACCATGACATAAAAAAGATTATTATCATTTACCTAAAACTGAGGTTATAAAAGAGTCACAATTTTTGTATTATATTATCTTATTGTTATATTCTATGAACAAAATGGGTAGAAATTTTATATTTTCATGTCTCAAAAGGATGGATGGTATTATTCGTACACTAGTAAAATATTGATTGGAATTAATAGTTAACTATTTACTACATTTTAGTTACCATATATTACTAAAATTATATAGGCATCATATGTGATGAATGGAATTCATAGTTTTTGGGTCTCAGTGGGTGGATATTTTGATTCACTTCCAACACTTTAGCATTACATGAAAAGTGTTGGGTAACCTATCATATATGTTTTTGTTAGAAGGTATTCTTGGAGACTTTTAATTGGTCCCATATTTTCAATTAATCCATGGATAAATTTTTTGAGGAATCATAACATTTAAAACATTCTAGAAGTAGGAGAACATGATCCATTTAAATCATATTTTCTTAAGCTAGAAATCCATGGAATGAAAATTTTAGAAGATAAATTTTTAAAGTAAGTCATTAAAGGGTGGTAGAAATTATTAAATATGGTGAATAATACCATTTTATATATGCTTTAATAATCATATAAGTGAAGGTTGATATTGCATTTGAAGAAAAAATAGGCAAATTGAAGGCAGGCGTTTGGATGTGGTTTAGCTTGAGAGAGTTTTTCTAGAAGATTGTGATAATAATGTAGACAATGAGAAGTAAATCCACATTGGTTTCCATGAGATGGATTGGATAGAATGAATCTTGTATCTAAAAATGATATTCATTATTATTATCTTATTCTTATCTACCTTGAGGATAAGTTTGATTTTCAAGGAGGATAAAATGATTGGTACGCACGGGGGTAAGGACCATGTATGTGGGCTTGTTTGTAAGGGTGCCAAGTGAAGGGGTGTTGTTAAGGGGTCTATTAAGCTAATAATGGTAGTATTATAATATTTAATAGGTAGTGGTTAGTATTTTTAGGCTATTGGGGGTAGGTTGTGGCATTAAAGAGGGATATTGGGGGGATGACTTGTTGGGAAATTATAAATATTTTTTGAGTCTTTAACTATAAATAAATCAGGAGGGTTAGGCCTCAAACCTTAGGAGTGTAATATTATATGGATTTATTTTTTATATTATTCTTCCTTATTCTTATTCCTTATTAATCCACTACTACTGATCTTGTAATTATCATCCTTTCTATTTTTGAATTAATAGATCTAGTTGGATTTTCTCTCTCTAACACCGGGATTCATATTAATCATTGGATGGGTTTTCAAATTTGAAATATATTTTTACTTTGTTATTAATTTTATATGATATTTTTTAATTAAATATAAATTTTCTACATGTTTAAAATTACTTTAGAATTGAAAACTCAATTAGATGAGATAAATTCTATGGATAAATAACTTCTAATGAATTAATATTATAACCCAAAATTTATTCCACTTAAAGTGTTGGAACAAGATACCTTTACTGGAGATAATTAATTGGGTTAGGTGCAATATCAACAAACAGAAAATAATCTATATTTTTATGAAAAATAAAGATATAATTAGTAGCCTTATCAAGAAAAATAACCATAAACACTACAGTAAGGGATTTCGTCTTCCCCGTACCAATAAACTCAAACGAAATGAAGCACTTATAAAAAGTGGATATGGTAAAGTATTCAAATAATGTGAGTTGGTATATAAAAATTGAAATAAATATTGGATCAAAAAATAATAATGTACACATATTGAAAATACAAGGAAGAAATAAAATATCCTCTGCCCATTGGAAAATAAATCTTAGAGGTTAAGGAACACTAGGAAAATCCTCCATATCCCATAGTAGTTAATTTTATATAAGTGATTCAAGTTAAAAATCTTCCCTTAGATGAGATGTTTAAGGGTGGTCAAACATACCTTGATGATAATTAGATAGAGTTTTTTAAGAGGAATTGAAATTTTCCCTTCATACTTTATCAGTAAACACTTATCTCAATTATTACAAGCTTTAGATAGAGAATAATTCACATTAGGTATGGTATTCCTTGAGGAAATAATTAATACTCAATAACCTAATTACTTTTAAATTAAATTCTCAGAGGCATTATGGAGATCAAAAAAACCAAAACTCATTTTGGGTAAATTTCACTCAAATTGGATTCCATAATTACTTTCCCTAGAGTGTTATCACGGATTTAACATCTCAATTGAATACTCTGGGATCGGAAGATAAATATATAACAATTTAAGTAGTTTATTTTGATAAAAATTTAGATTTCCCATTTATTTCATCCACTATTAATTACTTTATAGAAGATTTATTTGAATAATAACTTTATATTGAAGACTTTAAGGGAGATGATGTAATTTTGAGTTCATATGGTTCGAATTTTATTAAAAGTAATTTATACTTTGATTTTCCCTTCACAAAAAGTGAAAAATCAATATATTTTTTTTATTTATGTACAATATGAAGTGGAATAATACATATAATGAGTGGTTGATTTTAAAGTAAATATAGAGGATCCAATGGTGTTATCCATTGAAAAACATGAGGGGTGGCATTTAGTAGGAAGTCTATAAAGAAAATAATGCTCAAGAAGAAGAAGATAAGGAACTCCTAAGTACAAATAGCATTAACTCATTGAGTTGTAAATTTACTTTAATATAAGAAGTATAGGTTCCATAATTATTACTAACCCAACTTATTGATATGTTTTATATAAAAAAGGGGGTGTCTATTTAGTATATTCACTAAGGGGAATTCTAAAATAAGTGCATTTGGATACGTAAGGGAGATGAAAAAACATGGTGTATTCTACTAAAGAATCCCCATACTATTTTACATTGGATATAACCATGAACACTATCCTTTTATGAACTAAGTAACTATAGAACCTCTTAGGGAATTAAAAACAAGTTTTTCTCACTATTTTCTTTAGTTATTGATCTTTTTATTTTATTTAGTTTTAGTTTATTAATTATTTTTCTTATTTTTATTTTTAGTAAATAAAGAGGAAAAGAACTATATGATGCACTAAAAACTGATTCCATCATTCATCCACCTAGAATAAAACATTAGGTAATGTGTTTTTTTCTAATTTTAATAATATTTTTTATTTTATTTTTAGTAAATAAGAAGAGGGAAGTTGATAATATTTCAATAAATAAAACTTAAGTATTCATCCCATCTTTAATATAATACCCATATTGTATCTCTTTATACTATTTTTATTAATTATTTATTTTCATACCATGTTTTTACTCTAAAATGTTATATAGAGTATAAATTCAGGATAATGAGTGTGGGGGAGAGTGTAACTTGCTGTTGTGTGTGTTTTTTTATTTTTATTTGAATTATATATTGTTGATAAATAAACTACATAACACTGTTTTTTATTCTGATGATCTTAAAATTTTTCATTATTAATTTATTTTTAAGTTCTTTTGTGGAAATTTTTTTGATTCGTAGAATCAATTTTTTATTAGTTTTGAAAATCACATAACAATCAGGTTTTTAATAGATCCTAACTTATAGGTTTTTGTATGAGTTAGTCTTGCAAATCATATGAAAATCATGTTTTTAATTCATTCTAACTTTAAGGTTTTTTGTGTTTTTGTTTTACATGATGAAAATCTGGTGACATTAATTCTAGAGGATTTTAGTATAAAAATCCAGAATATTGAGTTTTCTATCCAAACTATTTTCACCGGATTTATGAGAAATATAGTGGTGCAGAAATAACTTCATCAAAAGATGTGAAGTGTCATTGAGTTCATCAAAAGATGATGAGGATGCTTCCCATTAAAACTAATTGCTAGGAACACAGGATCCAGATATTGGATAATTTCCTACAAATATGACTACAACTTTGAGGAAAAGAAGAAGAAGATACACTTGTGATATTACAATCACTTAAAATCTATAAAATCTTGATTTTATGAGTCCACTAACAATTGTATTTTATTTTTATTTTTTATACTAATTGTTTGATTAAGAGGTTTTCATTATAAAAATATTATACTTTGTTATAGTAATTTTTGAGTTTTTTATCATATTGATCAAGGGATTCCATTTAGGAAGAAGAATCTTGGATTCTAGTTTTTAGAAGCATGGACTACTACTTACTGGGTTTATTGGGGGATTCCAATAGGAATACAAATCCCATTCTCTGATTTATAGAAGTTGATAAATTTTTATAGGTTTAAAGTTAAGGGCGTATGAGGGATTGGAAGACAGAACTTTTGATAGGTTAAACTCAAGGATACCTCGAATAAAGTTTATGATTACTCTTATTATTTATTTTAAAAAGTTATTTATAATATAATTTTTAGGGGTTCCTAATTTTTTAATCAGTGATCCATGTTTTGTTAAATTACTACTTCTTTACTACATTAAATAGTTGTTTTTATTTCCATGGTGAGTTTGATTTTTATGGATGTTCATAAAAATATGACGCACTTAATTTTCTCTAGACGTATCTATTCCTACTGCAATATATTGTGGGTTTATAATTTTTGGTTTTAATAGAACTTTTTATTTTTGATAGGTTTAATACTTGAGGTGGATAAAAATTATAATTTGTGTTTTAGGCTGCAATTCACCCCCCCCCCCTTGTAATTTACCTACCATGGTAATCTGTGAAAACATTTGGTATTAGAGTAGGTCTCTACGTGTGATATTTAATATGGTATTACTTATTTTTATTTTTGTTTGATTAATTATAATTTTAGATATATTCTTTCTTACATTAACAATGTGGAAGAGAAAATATTTTCTTTGGTTTTATAATGGAAGGTGTTATTCATTTCGAAATTTTCGATAATATTAATCCAAAAAAGGAACCTATTTTTTATGGAAATGACTATGAGTATTTTTGAGATCATATGAAGAAATTTATAATTAATACTATAATTGAGAATTATGTTATGATTATAGGAATTTATCAAATTCCAAAGAAATAAATATCAATTTTTTCTAGAGATGAATGTGTAGTTTTTGAAATAAATTTTAGAGTTACAAAAACTTCTCTTTGTTCTATTTATAGGAATATATACAATCAAGTTTCATCTTGTAAAACTGCTAATTAAATATGGAATAAGTTAGATATTACTCATTTTATAACTTCAAAAGTATTGGAAACTAAGAATGGTATGCTTTATGGATATTATCAAAGTTTTTTCCCTAGTGAGATGGTAGCATAGATGCACTAGAGGTTTATGACCATTTCCAACAGTCTATAATACCTGGGTGAAAAATAATTATCTTATGATTATCTTGTTGAGAAAATTATTGATATTTTATGGAATGAGTGGGAATTAAAGAGAGAAACTATTTATGATACATATAATATTACCAAGTTTAGTCTTGATTATTTGATTAGATTTTTAATGTAGTATGAAATCTATTTGAAGAGACGTGTATATAAAGAGAATAAAAATAATGGAATTGCATTCACGAAAAAAAATTAGAGTTTTGAATTCTAGAGAGAATATTATAAGATATGGTTCTAATAATTCATCAAATGATAGTGGTATTGAACCAACTGAAGGAGAAATTTTTCACAAACTAACCCACTGAGGCCTGAGCTGTGACTACCCTAAGATCGCTTCTAATAGGCCAGGGGCTGGAGACCAACACCAAGTAGGCATAACACACACATGGTAGGCCTTATCTTATGTTACTTGTATGTATGCACCCACATACATCTCTATGAAACAATGTTTATATAATAATAAATGAAAACAGAACTCATGCATACAACTATCCCATAAACATAGTACTGAAAGCATAAAAGGAAAAAATATAGGCCCACCAAAAACTAGAAAAGAGTCAAACCTGCTTAGAGGGAGGGGACTGCTATCAAATTCAATCACCAATACACACCTTAGTCTATCTAGATCACTAAGCTTTGCTTGCTCCAAGTACTCCTAGGACTCCATCAAAAGTTATGTCATCTTCACAAGACATGACATGTGCAGGTAGAGTCTGTGTAGGGATGAGTATAACAATAACCAGTAGGAACCCCAAAAACCCAAAATAAAAGGGAGAAACTGAAGTCAATAGTCCTCTTGACCCAAACCAGGGGTAACCTAATAAAATACATGTTGAGTACCAGGTGGGTACATGGCTAGGGGCTGATTTTTAGAGAAATGTTGTGTACAATAGGTACACACCTTTACTCCACTTGGAAAATTCTCCCTCACGCTTCTCCATCTTCATGACTCTAATGGAGGCCCTTGAGTAGCCTTTCCTGAGTAGTTTTCCACATATAATGAGATGGTGGCCATGGTTTTGGTGTTAGAGATGTAACACGAGGTGATTGTGGTGTGTATCTTTTGTTAGTGACGTATATACTGGTATTGATTGAGAGGGTTCCCTTAGTCTATCCCTGTGAGGGTACAATGTGGAATTACATCCCCAACATAGTATTTTGATCCCCTCAATGGGATGAGCATGGATATAATGATTCATCCCTCTAGAAGGTTAGAGAGAGATCATTTATCATATTTTTCTTCCCTATGTAGGGTTTGTGTTATCATCATGAACTTTATACATAGAGAAGTGATCCCCTATCTAGTAGGCCAGTCTATTAGGGTTTGAGGCATCATCGAATATACCATCCCCTACTTAGTAGGCAGATTCTGTAGGTTTTGTGGAATCATTACATAGATGATCCCCTACTAAAATGGTAGTTTCAGTAGGGTTTGTGGTATCTTCGTGAGTATGATCCCCTACTCTATGGTAGGTTCCAGTGGAGTTCATGGTATCATCATGAGTATGATCCCCTACTTGGCGGTTGGATTCATATTTGGGTTTATGGTATCTCCTAGTGGTCCTGGGCATGATCCTATATCTATGTTTTGTAGCTTTGAGGCTCAGTAGGGTTTTTGGAGTCCCCCAGAAATCCTGGGTGTGATGCCCTATCTCAGTGATATGATCTTCAGAGTTCCATATTGGGTTGGTGGTGTTCCCCAGTGGTCCTAGGTGTGATGCCCTATCTTTGAGATGAGATCAGAATTGTTTACATTAGGGTATTATGAGTCTCTTGTCTAGGATGGGTTTGATCCCCTATCTGAGTATCGAGATCCTCTAAGTTACATCATGAATTTCTTCATAGAAAGACTCGACAAGTTTTCTCTCTTGGATGTATTCCACTTGGGATGGTGGGGATGTACCATCAGTTTATGTAACATACCAGGTTTGAATGCCACCTAACAGTGCTCTGAGCCTGGTTGTCCACATGGCCTCAAGAGAATCTCCCTAAATTCTAGAGGCTTATGACTAGTAGCGAGGTCCTAGGTGTGATAGTGGGGAGACTATGATCTCATTGGCGAATTGTAACACAACAGAAATAATAAACAAATAGAGGAATTAGTAATACAATACAACAGAAGTAAGCAACAAAAGACTGATGATACAAATAACCAAATGTCATGTCATATACAAGATAAATCATGTCACGTGTTTCTTAGAAAACATCCAAACCAGTCACAAGTATATCATATACAATACATGATCCAAAATTACAAAAAAATGACAAAAATTATCCTAGTAGCATCGCAAGCCTTGACTTGGTCCCCAGCTCTCCTGCTCTTAAACAACATATCATGTACCTGTATGAGGGAAATTTCCCTTATCGACACCTGCATTCATATAATCTGTTTGGGCCCAAATAATGACCCAAATAGGGTTTGAGACTAAATCCCAGTAGGAAATCACCCAAGGTCTGTGCCAATCTATTGGTAAATATTTATAATAGGCAGTGTGTAATAGTGAAAATAGTAAACTAGAAAGTACTCAAGGTAAACTATCCTACAAGCACTAGTTTCCATTTACATTCCATTTCCATTTAATTTATAGTTCAATTACATTGATTGTTATAAGTCTCGAGATCCAAACCAGGTTCGATGATCCCCCGTAGAGCAGTAAGCACCACAGATGCCTCATAATACCATCTAGGAAATTATAGGTAATGACTGAAATCAAGCTTGTGCTTTGGCTTGAAAACATTTCATATACCATTCAATATCCAAATAACCTCAAACCCATACTTTACATTCCTAAGGTGTAATTGAAGTATCACTCCATGTGAAAATCCACCAACACCCTACAAGTCGGTCCCAGGGGACCCTCATAAAGGAACCCAGTATCACTCTAGGCATGGTATAACCTATTTCACTGAGACCATCCTTCAAAGTCCTATAGGGAGTCCAAGTATCACTCATGGCATAACCCCTACCTATTTATCTCGTCCATGGCATCCCATAAGGATCCATGATTCACTCGGCATGTACATAGACTTTTTGATCCCATCAATGGCATACATGGTTCACTCACAACTTAACATTTATTAACAAACCCACTAAGCCCATCCAAGGCATTCCAGGGAATCCAAGGTTAACTCAAGGGACCAAAGTAAAATATACATATAATCCCATCCATTTAATTCCATCTAAATCCACGATTCACCCAATTATATTTATCATTCAACCATAATAGGTTCAATTAACAAGTTCTTTAGGCATGCTAGGGTCAAAACCATAAGCATTTGACATCTCACCACTAAGGGTGTCTCAAGCTAGAACCAACCTAAAAAGCTTGGAATATCACTATTCACATGGTAATAATTCATATCAAAAGTATTTAAAGTAATAAAAACCATTACAAGTCCCAAACGTAACCTAAATCACATGGGTAGGTCCATAATTGGATCAAAACATTCCAAACATTCTTAAACAAGCATAGGCATTCACATGGGTCAAAGGGTAAAATCACTAATCCAAAACCCTTATCCAAAAGTAATTCCATATATCAACATGGAAATATCCTTTAATTAAAAAATTCATTTTAAACAACCCATGAATGGGAAAATAAGTCATATCTCATAGGTATCCTAAGCCAAACGGCCATAAAGTGGTCAAAACTGGCACTTACCCATGGGGTGGCCCTTATTCCAGGTATTAAACCTATTAAATGATTTAAATAGCCTAATTAATTACCTAAACAACAATAGTTAATAACAGGTTCAATTTATAAATCAAGGAAACACCCCAATAATGGGTTCACGACACTCAGGCATATATAAACAGCATAACATTCAATGAAAATCACATGAGCACCTACCTTAGACTCATGCTAGATAGCTCATCCAGCATCAGGCTCTGATTCACCCTAGTTTGGGAGAAATATAAATAACATAAAAAGAATGGGATATTAGGTAATATGATCCTAAATCCAAATTTCATAATTTATGAGAAGAAGAATTGAATATGACTAAAAAGGAATCAAGGCATTGCCATTACGGATCCTTAGAGACGAATGATGGCCGAAATGGACAACAGATGGAGAATAAGGAACAAATCCTACCCTAGGATCCTCATAAGGGATATCCAATGTGAGGTCTTTATATTTTAATGAAAAACCAAAATAGGTTTAAAAGGGAAATTTTAATTTTAATCAAAATTTTAAAAAACATCCAGCAGGCTCGCACAATTTACCTGCATGGTTTCCCAAACTGTGTGGTATCTCTCTGTCAAAAGTCTGCAACATTTCAGACTTATCACATGACCATGCGGCTCTTATCACATGGTATCTCTAGACCGTGTGGAAGTTACTACCTCCCCTCTCATGGTTATCTTAACCGTGAGGCCTACCCTACATAGTTTCTCCAAACTATGTGGTAGGCCCAAAACTCACAAAAAGTTGGGTTTCAGTCTTCCAATGAGCCTAAAAACCCCATGATATTCCCATGACCTCAACAGATATCCTCATTAGGTCATATTTAATCAATTAAATAAGGAATTTATAGAAAACTCTCGATCTATACCTCAAAGAAGAACTGGGTTCTTACAAACTCCCCCCATTAAATAAATTCATCCCTGGATTTCCCTTCCAAGGGTGGAGTAGAAGTATCTGAGAACAGCTCCAGCCACTAAAATAGAACATCAGCCTCCCTCTCTTATGTCTCGTCTTGCACTCATCCATGTTTCCATAGCACCCATACTAAAGGAAAGGACTAGCCTCAAAGAACCATTGTGTTACGATCCACAATACGTATAGGATGCTCCTCAGAGGATTCATTTGTCTGTAACTCAACCTCCTCGAGCTGAAAAGCATGAGATGGGTCTGAATAGTAACGTCGCAACCGTGAAACATGGAAGACATCATGTGTAGCCCGGTACCTATGAGGTAACTGCAACAGATAGGCAATCGGCCTGACCCTCTCTAGAATCTCAAAAGGTTTGACATATCTCAGCAAAAGCTTACCCTGTATCTTGATCCTCCTATGTCCCAACCTCGGTGCAATAATTATGTAAATATGATCCCTAACCTTAAACTCTATAGGTCATCTATGGTGATTGACATATAATTTTTGATGATACTGTGCAGTAGTCATCTGACCGCATTGTCATGACACGTCAAATTGATTATGATTTTAAGATTTATTTATAGCATAGGGAAGACCCTAGGTCGTATCTCAAGGAGTGTTGGTATCTTATAGTGTGTATTTTTAATAAATATTACTAAAATAGGGGTGATTTTGAAAATATTTTTAAGAAAATAACTTAACTTAAAGAGTTTAATAGTCGAAAAACCAAGTGGATTTTGAAAAATATGAGAAAAAGGGTTCATTGTGATTTCACTACACACATTTCAAGTTCATTTTTCATAGATATTCATTTAGGTTTGGAGTAATTCGTTGGTTGAAATTAATTGGAATCCCGATTAATTTTTAAGCTTTTATTTCAATGATTAAAGAACCAACCCTTGACGTAACAATCGTATTGTCAAGGTCCAGCACTTATGCATAGAATAAGAGCTTTAAAAGTAGATTTAAATCTAAAGAATGAAGGTATGAAAAATATTCTTGTGTTGTCCAATCAAAACAACACAATTCATGCACTCAAAACCTCACACCGACCGATTAGAAATTAAGAGCATAACATTCACATGTATCAAAACAAGCATTCAAATATTAAATCATGTAAGGTACATGGAATGAAATGTTTAAACACCCAAATTAATCCAAAAAAGAAGCTAATATATGAATCATAACTCCCTTGACATGTGTGTAGCTCCCTCACAATGAACACCCACCGTTTAGCCCGACATCGAGAGGAGGAAGCTCGGGTGCATCTCCTTCTTCATTTCAGCTCTCCCTATGAGGATAGGGAGCTACAGAACCTTAAAGGGGGTGAAAGGACTCCTATGGAACTTAAATTTGGAATAACTTAACTCTCTTGTTCGAACTTTCAAATGAGGTTCCAATGGTGCCTTTTTATAGATAAAATGGGACATGGTTTTGAGCACCCTATTTTTGTGATACCATTTGTATCTCGGTTTTGGAATAGTAGAAAGCTATATAACGACTTGCCCAAAAGAGAAGAGTTGTTGGACGGCCTCTTTAATATCTCCATGGAAAATTTTGCATCCATTATACATCTGTATTAGGATATATGGTCAAAAGACCAAACTAAAATTTTGAATTTGGGTAGATTTTGTCCCTTGGAAAAAATGGTTCGGGTGGATCACAAGATATCCTAATTGGGATTTGGTTCCTTGAGAAGAGTTATATACCATGATGTTTTGGATCGGACCAAAAGGTTTCATCCCATTTTGATTCACCTAATTCTCGTAATTCTCAAAAAATTGGAAATATGTTCGTGGGATGTCATGCAGTTTGGCCTATTTTTCTTCTAGATCATCTCTGGGGCCTCCAAATCACCTTCACCTTCAATGAAAATATCAAAACAAGTATAATTTCCCATTTTAACAGTGATAAAACAAAATAAATTAATCAAACATGAAGTTCAATTTGTTATTATATTTAAAATTTATAATACAAAACAAGTTTAGCACAGCGGTATAAGGGTGAAAATGAAACAGTGAATCGTGGTGCGATCACACCCCCACACCTAAACATTTTCACTCCTCGGCAAAGTCACATTTCCAGAAATTAGGCATGTAGATATTTACAACTTCATAAAGATTTAACATTCAATAAAAATTTAATTCCTGATAGAAATGTGATCAAAGCAAAAATCACACCGAGGAGTTATTCTCATTGAGCATAGAAAAAGGCATCTCAAAAATTATATTAGAATGAAATTATAAGAGATGGATGAAACCAATTAAAGAAAATAATTCAAAATTTAATCATCTCACTAATTCTCAACATGTGTGTGAAAACCATTTCATTCTATTCTTTATATTTTCTATCATGTAAATATAAGTTATTTTAAAAATTGTCTACCTACATGATCCTTTCCACCGAACCTTCCCCACATCCTTTGTAATCCAATTTCAAGACCCAGTCACTTAAGAATTCCTAGAAGTCAAACCATAAGATCTTGACCTAGATATCCCCATATGTTTTACATTTCATCACTCCCCTCATTTATTTATTTTTTTCAAAAGTTTCACTTGGAATAAATCTCACACTCTTCTCTCAACCCATGTTTGATCTTCTAACAACATTAATTGTAATATTTATAACAAAATATAAAGGAAGGGTGGTTTTTGACCTGGCTAAGACACAGCCTTTTTTGTCTTTTTTAAGGTGTACAACAATTGGATAACAGGTACACACACATAGGAAAATATGGTACAGTAATGAAATAGATCAGATAAGGAACTAATGTATGGAAAAATGATTTTAAAAAGTATATAAAAATCAATGTGACTTATATTTACCTTCCATTAAGTAATAAATTTTTACACTTCATGGTTGGCTGCAAAGATGTGTGGAGATATTAAATGAAACAATTTTCCCTTAATTATTCACACAAAGGGTACCACTCTTCTCAAATGTTTCAAAATGATACAACCATTTATATCATCGAAAAAGAACCAAATTTAAAAATAAAGTCACACTACAATGTTGAATTATTGTTGAAATGCACATTTCATCAAAAAAATTGAATGTTAAAACAACATGAAATAAGAAAGTTCCACATGAATTTTTAGTAATTTCCATTATTTAATGGGCATCATTTTCCATGATAAAGTGGGTATAAAAAATAATATTTCGTCACAAAAGTGAGGGAGAGGTAAAGGGGGAAAGTAACAATACAATTCAGCAAGCTAAAAAGAGAAAAAGAAGAAATATGATGAAAATTCATAACTAAACAAGGAATGTACCCATCCCCCCACACCTAAAGTATACAGTGTCCTCACTATAATAAAAGATAATGTAGTAAGTAAGGATAAAACTTGGTGGGTGTCATTCATAGACTGCTTCTTGAACATAGAGTTCCTCCATTGGGGACTCCATAATGGTTTCATGAAAGTGCTTCAGTCGCTTCCCATTTATAGTGAAGGTTTGCTTGGTTTCTTCATTTTGAACCTAGAAAACACCAAATGGAGAGACATTAGTAACTATGTATGGTCCAAACTAGTGGGAACGAATCTTAACTAGATGCAACTTCACCCTTGCATTATAGAGGAGGACCTTCTACCCAATGTGGAATTGACGATGAAGGATGAGATGGTCGTGGGAAGCCTTGGTTCACTCCTTATAAATCCTAGAGTTCTCATATGAATCTCTTATCATTTCCTCCAACTCCGAAATCTACAACTTCCTTTGAGCACCTACACCAGAAATATTATAATTGCATAGTTTGATGGCCCAGTAGGCCCGGTGCTCAATCTCAACAGGGAGGTGACAAATCTTTCCAAACACTATCTGATATGGTGACATGCCAATGGGGGTTTTGAAAGCAGTATGGTAAGCCCATAATGAATCATCAAGTCTAAGACTCTTATCTTTTCTAGTGGGTTGAACCATTTTTTCAAGAATCTATTTTACCTCTCTATTTGACACCGCGGCTTGACCATTGGTCTATGGGTGATAAGCAGTAGACACTCAATGCTCGACCCCATACCGATGCAAAAGTGATTGCATTATTCGTTTGTAGAAATAAGAACCCTGGTCACTAGAGATGAACCTAGGTAATCCAAACCTACAGAATATCTGGGTTCTGAAAAATTCTACAACTACCTTAGAATCATCAGTCCTTATACCTCGTGCCTCTACCCATTTTGACATGTAATCAACTGTTAGAAGAATGTACAAGTTGCCAAACGAATTGGGAAATGACCCCATAAAGTCAATACCCCAAACATAAAAATAAATCATGAAAGAGAAATGGTTATTGTTTCATTTTATTTATTTTGGAAACATTACCCATTCTTTGACAATGAGGAAAAGATTTACAAAAATCATGGGCATCCTGAAAATTTTTTGTCCAAAAGAGACAAGAATCAAGGACTTTGTGAGTAGTCCATTAGGTATCAAAGTGGCCCCCACAAGCAAGAGTGTGGCAGAATCTAAGGATAGGATGAAACTCTCTACCAGGAACACAAAGCCTAAGGACTTGATCACTACATGTGTGCCAAAGGTAGGGGTCATTCCAAATGTACCAACGGGACTCATGTTTTAGACGACTTGCTTGGTTTTTGTTGAAATCAGTAAGAATGCAAGATACTACCAAATAATTTACAATTTCATCATACCAAGGAATAAAATCTTGTACTCAGTATAATTTCTCATCAAGAAACATGTCATTTATGGGAATACAGGGGGATGATTCAATGTTTGAGGATGGTTCAATCCTACTGATATGGTCAGCCACCACATTCTCTACTCCTTTTTTATCTCTAATTTCTAAATTGAATTCCTAAAGGATGAGCATCCATCAAATGAGATGTGGTTTGGATTTTGGTTTCTTAAGGAGATAGAAAAGGGTTGCATGGTCTAAGAACACAATGAATTTGGACCCTAAAATATATGACCTGAATTTATCCAAGGCGAACACAATGGTAAGACATAATTTCTCAATTGTGGTGTAGTTTTTTTGGGTAGGGTCCAAAGTATGTGAGTCATAGGCAATGACATGTGGAGCTCGATCAACCCTTTGTGACAAGACTACCCCAACTGCATAGTTAGAGGTGTCACACATTATCTCAAATGGTAAATCCCACCGAGGTGGTTGGATTACCAGGGGTGACATGAGATTCCATTTTAACTTATTAAAATCTTCCTCAAAATCTTTATCAAAAACAAAATCCTTTTCTTTTTAGAGTAACTGAGAGAGTGGGAGTGTAATCTTACTAAAGACACAAATGAAACGATGGTAAAATACAGCATGACCTAGAAAAGACCGCACATCCCGTACATTTTTGGGAAATTTTAGGGAAGAAATGACATCCACTTTTTATTTATCTACTTGGATACCATCCCTAGAAATTACATGTCCCAAAACTATACCTTATCGTACCATGAAATATCATTTCTCATAATTTAATATGATATTCTTTTCAATACAGTGATATAGGACTGAAGCAAGACTACTCAAACATTCATCAAAATAGGATCTATAAACAGTAAAATCATCCATGAATACTTCCATGCAATTATCTAGGTAATCTGAAAAAATACAGACCATGCATCGCTGAAAAGTACTCAGATCATTGCACAGACCAAATGGAATACTCCTATATGAAAATATACCAAAGGGGAAAGTAACGGTTGTCTTTTCCTAGTCCTCAAGGGAAATATAGATCTGAAAGTATCCAGAATACCCATCAAGAAAATAGTAATGGGAATTCCCCACTATCCTCTCTAGAATTTGTTCAATGAATGCAAATGGAAAATGGTCCTTCCTGGTGTGTTGATTTAGTTGGTGATAGTATATACAGACACGCAAACTATTCTTCACATGAGTTGGAACTAATTCATTCTTTTCATTTAATTATAGTAAGACTGGTTTTTTTAGGAACTAATTGAATGGGACTAACCCATTGACAATCAGAGATGGGGTAAATGATTCCAGCATCCAATAATTTTGTTACCTCCTTTTTCAAAACTTCTAGGAGGTTTGGGTTCAGTCAACATTGTGCCTACCACATTGGTTTAGCCTCATCATTTAACAAAGTATGATTTGTACAAACTCATTGGCTAATACCAGGAATGTCTAAAAGTGTCCATCCTAATTATTGTTTATACTCCCTCAAAAGTTCAAGCAGTCGAAATTCGTGCTCAGGATGGAGTTAACTAGAAATGATGATGGAAATCTTGTTTCCATTCTCATGATATGAATATTTTAAATCTTGAGGTAGCTGTTTCAGTTCTAATTTAGGTGGATTTTGGATTTATGGGAGTGTGTGTGAAAGTGATAGGTCACTAATCTCATCTAACTTCTCAATGGTATCATTCTCAAATAAGGAATGAGATTTTACAAGCTTAGCAGTATCATCAATGGTCAATGGACCCTTAGTGTTCAAGAAATCATCAATTAATAAGCATACATGAAATTTTTGTAGAATGCTACAACAATCAATGCATGATTCATTTCCTAGCATTTCAATCAATGATGAAAACTTAGAAAGGGGATCGGGGGAAAGAAAAGATGTTCTTTCAGGGGAAGGGAGTACATTAATTGAATTGACATAGAGAGAGGAATGTTCTTCTAAGGGGTGCTTCATGGCATCAAGGATATTGAAGTTGACAATGTCACCGCAAAACTCCATAGATAATGTACCATTATGGACATTAATTACCATTTTAGCAGTTTTAAAGAAGGGTCTCCCCAATATAATCAGGTCATGTCCATTCATCATATCATATTCTATTTTAAGCACATAAAAAGCAACAAGAAAAATTAAAATTTTCACCCTCACAATAACATCCTCTAACACGCCATAAGGGTGTGTTGTACTCTAATTTTATAGATGATCAACAATTCCAGTGTGCTTCAGTTACCCAACCTAAAATATAGAGTTAATGGTGAGGTATCACATTTATAGAAGCACCTAAATCAAGAATAGCATTGGAAAATGAATACTCCCCTATGGTGTATGGAATCGAGAATGTCCCAGGATCATTGAACTTGGTGGGAATTTATGGCTCTATCAATGCTGATATGTTCCTCCCCAAGATCACCTTTTCATCTCCATGAAGTCATCTTTGATGTGTACACATCTCCTTTAAAAACTTTTCATATCTTGGAATTTGTTTTGCAATATCAATCAAGGGGATGTTTACCTACACTTTTTTGAAAGTCTCCAAAATTTCCTTATCAAGTTCATTTTCCTTTTGTTTTCTAGTTTGGGTGGTCCTTTTGGAAAATAGAAGAGGAATGGGTTTTTTAGAAGACTCATCAACATACACACTCTTTCCTTTGGAAGGGATTCTCTCAAGACATGGTTTTTCAACATTTGGAACATTTTTAATGGTTGAGATGGAGGTTTCCTCAAGAGGGGATGAATCTAATGGAGGATTAATTTGACTTTCTAGTTGTCTTATACTCCTAAGGGTGATAGAACTAACATTTACTTTGTCTTTAGGGTTGACTAATGGTTGAGATGATAGTTTACATAACCTGTGACTTTGAATTTCCCCCACTGAGTTAGCTAGTTGGCCTAATTGGGTTTTGAGGTCTTGTATGGATTCCTGAGTGGTTTGTTGGAATTGGATATTTTTTGCAGTCATTTGTTTCATCATATCTTTTAGTCTAGGCTCGGGTTTTGGAGGGGGTTGTTGGAAAGGACTTTATTATGGTTGAGAATTTCTGGGTGGTGGTGGATGACTACTCTACCCTAGTTGGTTCTATTGTTATTGAGGTTGATTTGAATACCCCCTTTCCTATAGTCTTGGTTTTATTTCCACCCAGGGTTGGATGGATAGTAAGGTTCTTTCCTAAAGGGTTGGTTATAGGGGCATCCTGGAAATATTGCCTCACAACTCTCAGATGTTTCTATCAATTGGGGGAATTTTTCGGAGTAGTGGGTGTCAGAAGAACATATACCACAATGGATGGGAGTAGAATATTGGTATTTCACTTGGGAAAGAGAAAGTTTTCAAATAAGGTTACTTACCTATTTGAACTTTGTGTCTACCTTCTTCTCAAATTAAGTACTTTTCACCACATGGACACCTCGGATGGGTACACTAGACCTTAAACCAAATTTTTGAGTATTTTGCGCTATGTTATCAATCAGGTTTCTTGTAGAAATTTGGGTCTTATATACCAGTGCACCAACTACAGCAGCATCAATCATTTTATGATCAATTGGAATTAAACCTTCATAAAAATATTGTATTAAAATTTGATCGTTTATTTGGTGGTGTGGACAACTTGAACATAATATTTTAAATCTTTCCCAATATTCATGAAGTTTTTCCCCTTGATATTGTCTTATACCACATATTTCTTTCCTTATTGTAGCAGTTCGATAGGCTGGGAAATATTTTTCAAGAAAAAGGCATTTCATGTCCACCCAACCTCTTATTGAGGAATTAACATAATAAATCTAGTCTTTTGCAGTGTCTTCTAAGGAAAAAGTAAATGCCCAAATATTTACTTGTTATTCATATACATTTTCAGGTTTTAATGTAGAACACATAGTATGAAATTCTTTTAAATGCTTGTGTGGATCCGCTCCAGGAAGTCCATGGAATCTTGGTAAAAGATGAATTAAACCAAATTTTAATTCAAAATTGGGTGTCTCACCTTGTAATTGAATGTATGTGGGTTGGATATAAACATCAAGCAAGGTTAGTTATTTTATTATTCTATTGTTTTCATCCATGTTATACAAGTTTATTTCATTTTTGATGTTTGTTCTAGAAGAAGAAGTATAAGGATCAAGAAGAGTGTTTATGTTTTATGTCTCCTCCTTCAAAGGGTTCTTATCTGTGTCTCGGTGTCACTGATGTATGATCCTATCTAGTTCAGGTTTGAAAGGAGGTAAATATCTACGATTAGAACACGTAATTCACAAAACATTCACAACAAATAGATCAAAACACAAAAGTATTGAAAGGGTAAATAAATATTCACAAAATTTACAAATATCTTATCAAAAACACACACTAAAAACTGAAGTGCTCCCCAGCAATGATGCCAAAATTTGACTGCGTTGTCATGAAACATCAAAATTTTTATGATTCTAAGATTTATTTATAGTATAGGTAAGACCCTAGGTCATCTCTCAAGGAGTGTTGGTAGCCTATAGTGTGTATTTTTAATAAATATTACTAAAATATGGGGTGATTTTGAAAACAATTTTAAGAAAATAACTTAACTTAAAGAGTTTAATAATTGAAAAACCAAGTGGATTTTCAAAAATATGAGACAAAGGATTCATTGTTATTTCACTACACACATTTCAAGTTCATTGTTCATAGATATTCATTTAGGTTTGGAGTAATTATTTGGTTGAAATTAATTAGAATCTCGATTAATTCCTAATCTTTTATTTCAATGCTTAAAGAACCAAACCTTGATGTAACAATTATATTGTAAAGTTATAGAACTTATGAATGAAATAAGAGCTTCCAAATCAGATTGAAATATCAAGAAGTTGGTTATGCGAATAATTATTATGATGTCCAATCGAAACAACACAAGTCACGCACTCAAAACCCCACACTGATTGGTTAGAAATTAAGATCATAACATTCACATGTATCAAAACAAGCATTCAAATATGAAATCATGTAAGGTACATGGAATGAAATGTTTAAATACCCAAATTACTCCAAAAAATTAGCTAATATATGAATCGGAACTCTCTTGACATGTGTGTATCTCCCTCACAATGAACGCCCACCGTTTAGCCTGACATCAAGAGGAGGAGGAAGCTCAGGTGAATCTCCTTATTCATTTCAGCTCTCCTTATGAGGATAGAGATCTCCAAGACATCCAAGGGGATGAAAGGACTCCTATGGAACTTAAATTTGGCATAATTTCACTCTCTTGGTCTAACTTTAAAATGAGGCACCCATGGTTCCTTTTTATAGACCAAATGGGACATGGTTTTGGGCACCCTATTTTTGAGATACCACTTGTGTCTCAGTTTTGGAATAGTATAAATACATATCATGACTTGGAAAAAAGATAAGAGTTGTTTTCCGGTCTCTTGAATATCTTAATGTCAAATTTGGAGGCCATTAGACATCTTTATTGGGAGATATGGTCAAAATATCAAACTAAACTTTTGAATTTGGGTAAATTCTATTCCCTGGAAAGAATGGTTCGGACGGGCCACCAGGTGGCCAAATTGGGATTTGGTTATTTAAAAAGAGTTGTATCCCATGATGTTTTGGAGCAGAAAAAAACGTTTCATCCCATTTAGATTTATATAATTATCGTAATGCTCAAAACAGTGGACAGATGTCCATGGGATTCCATGCAATTTGGCCTATTTTTCTTCTAGATCATCTTTGGGGCCTCCAAATCACCTCCACCTTCAATGAAAATGTCAAAACAAGTATAGTTTCCCCTTTTAAAAGTGATAAAAACAAAATAAATTAATCAATCATGAAGTGAAATTTGTTATTATATTTGAAATTTACAATACAAAATAATTTTAGCATAGTGGTGTAAGGGTGAAAATGAAATAGTGAATTGCGGTGCGATCATCATCCGCTTTTGAATCAACTGAACATGTTCAGTGGTATCCTAGACAAGATGATGTATCAGCATAGTTGCCTCTCCTACCTCCAACCAACACAGGGGTGATTGGCATAGCCTACCATATAACGACTCATACAGTACCATCTGAATAGTATCATGGAAGTTATTATTATATGATAACTCCACCAGAGGTATACGCTTCTCCCGTGAACCCCTGAAATCCAAGATGCATGCCTGATGCATGTCCTCAAGCTCCTGAATTGTCACTACCACAAAACAGGGCAAGGGAAGCACTGCCCTTTATCAGCGCTAAATAGAAAGCGCTGATAAAGGGGTGTGCCTTTATCAGCGCTAGCTAAAAGTGCTGATAAAGGTAACCATTATCAGCGCTAAAACAAACACTGATAAAGGTGTACCATTTATCTGTGCTTTTTTAGTACTGATAAAGGGTATATTTATCAGCGCTATTATTAGCGCTGATAAAAAATTTTATTATTAAGTTATATAAAATTATTATATTTATATTCAAAAATAATTTTTATTTGTATACATTAAATAAAAATCAATTTTTTATATTTAATATATATCTTTTAATAATTCAAATATATATATATAATGTTTCAATTGAAAAAGTATTTCTATGATTATAATTTTATATATATATATATATATAATTAAATAATTATAATATTATAATAAATTACATTAAATAATAAATATATTTATCAGATTTATTATATTTATTATATTTATTATATTTATTAGAGATTTATTAGATTAATTCATTGTATTTATTATATTTGTTATATTTAATATATTTATTTTATTTATTTTATTTATAAATATATAATACTTTTTAATATATATATTTATAATTAAAATTATTGAATATTATATGTGTTTTCCAATGAATTTGGTCAACGAATATATGCATATATGTTATGTATGCATGAATGTTCATTTGTATATTACATGATGTGGTATATATTGATTAATTAATAATGTTACTCATAGGAACTATATATGTTCTAAAAAATGTACTTATAAAATTACATTAAATATATTTAAATAATAAATATATTTTATTATATTTTTAATGATATATATAAATAATTTTCAAATACATTTGTAATTATAATTTTATTAATATATATTAACAATTATATACCAATATTTATAAATATATACTATTTATAGTTATAATTATTAATAAATAAATATATATTTATCCTATATATCATTTTAAATAAATATATAAGATTATAAATAAATTATTATAATTAAACTTTTATAAAATAAGTACTTATCAACGCTATAATTTTAGTGTTGATAAATAGTTGTTTTATCAGCACTTTTTTAGCGCTGATAAAGATAGACCTTTATTAGCGCTAAAAAAAGCCCTGATAAAACACATATTTATCTGCGCTATAATTTTAGCACTAATAAATAGGTACTTTATCCATGCTTTTTTAGTGCTGATAAAGGTATGTTTTATCAACGCTTTTATTTTAGTGCTGATAAAACATACCTTTATCAGTGCTCTTAACTAGCACTGATAAAGGTTCCAATAGTTTTTATAAAAGAACCCTAATAGGCCCCTCCTCTCTCGCACCCGTTCAAGGCTTCACAGAAGCTGAACCCAACCCCTCTTCCACCACGACCCCTCCTCCTACTCCTACTCCTCCATCGCTGCAGCTTTCTTTTCCTCCTCCTCTGCCGCGACCATCCTCCTCCTCCTCTGTCATCGTTGCCTCCGCCACCGCTACCTCCACTGTGATCCCTCCTCCGTCGTGATCCCTCCTACTTTGAAACCTTTAATAGTTTATAAGGACATATTGTGGCTTGGTTTACTATTTTTCATTGAAGGAAGAATCATCCATCTTTTTTATATGTATGTTCCATATGATAGAATAATGTTGATTTCTATGATGTTTTTAAGCCTTATTATGGAATAGGTTAAGTATCAATTGTATAGAAAAATTCTCAAGTGGCCTTCAAAGCAAGAAAATATTTTAAAAATCCAAATTCAGTACAATATAAAGGTTTTTAAATGGTATTTTCACACCTATTGATTTCTAAATAATGTGTTTGGGGTGTGTAATATTCTTGAAGTGTCTTAAAGGGGTTGTTAGATTTTACAAGGGTGTGTTAACCCATATGAGTTGTATTGTAAACATTGTGATAGACTTTCACTATTAAAAATGTTATTATTTTGGATTTTTGGATCCCATGTGGTTTTATAAAATTATATTCATAATATTGGTCTTAAGAGTTGATTTGGAAGATATTTTAAATAATTTTATTTGTATTCACACCCTTAAAAAAAAATTTGTTCATTTGGGACATTATGAGAAATGGTTTTTTATAAAATCCTTATGATCAAATTATTCCCATTTTTTTGTTCTAACTAATGGGTGGTTCTCTATACATGTGGTGTTCTTGTGATAGAGAAAGGTGATGTTTCTTACTAGGGAATTTGAGATTGGGTGATCATTTATTTATAAATGTATTCAATTTGGATAATTCTTGATGCATTGAATTTATTGATTTCTAACCACCTTGTTTGAAGTCTTAGGACTCTTGAGAGACTATGTATTGATCTGAATATGTGTAAACCATTGTATAGGATGTCTATAATATTTGGAGGGTGGTCCACTGGACCAAGTGAGATAATAGATTAGAGAGTGATCATTATATCATGGAAGTTAAGGAGATAGAATCTTATATCCCATGGTATTTGTGTTCTCCTAAGATATTTATCCCTCGACCATTCAATTGGGGGGATTCCTTGGTGGGTACTAGTGATGGAATAACCAGTGGGTAGGTTGTTTTGTGAGATATATCAAGGATTATTTTAAATCTTATATCATGTTGAGTGCATGGTTTGTATTGATTATCCCACAAAAAATATTTATAATGGATATATTAAATTGTGACATCTCCCTTAGAACCCTTATAGGTATAGTACATGGAGAGGTGTTGATTATGATGTTAGTGGAAATGATAATGTGGATTATTTATGATCTTAAGAGTAGGGAAATCCAAACATGGGGTGGTGTAGGTTGGTAACTAAATATGAATAAAGAGAATTCTTATTGATATATTGTTACCTATAGGTATTGGGATCGTCGTGATATATTTTTTAACTATAGGATATGTTAATGTTATATACGTTTAGTGAGGCTGCTTAGGATGTGTCATGTATGAGCTTCTTATGTAATAGCCTCTTGCTTGATGCTAGGTATCAATCATTGGCTAGCTAAGATATAGGATGAGGCTTATATTTCATGATTTTTCATTATATCTTAATCATTATTATATATCTATGATGAGGATGATGCCTAGAGACCTTGGTATTGCAATGTAGAGATACTCCACCAAGATGAACATTCTTTAAAAAAATTTAAAGTTTATGTTTGGCTATACATCATGGGGTATATGCGGTTTTCCACATGACATAAATTATTTTAGTGATTTGGATTATGTTGAAGGTTAGATTGGTTATTCCTCTTTAGGTCCTCCTTTATGTATGAGATTTTATCCATGGGACCTGCCTTATGTTAATGGTTTGGATCATGTGGGAGGTTGGCTATTTTATGCCCTCCATGCTGTTTTTTCGGGGGTGGATGTTATTCCATGAGGCATATAGTCACATCACAATTCATGATCAAGATTTAATGGTTTTTCCTAGGGGATGAGTGTTGTAGTGTATACCTTGTGGTAATTCAAAAATGTGACATCATAGGGTGCAATATGCAATAGACCCTTAGGCTACACCATAATTTACCCTATTCTTGAAATGAGAAGATATTTTTTAGTCTTTTTAATGAGGTTCCCCTATTCCTTATTTGCCACTCAACCCCATCACCCAAACCCATCTTCCCCATAATTTTCCCCTCTCATAATTCACTCTTTAGGATCCCTAATGGTCATTTTATAGTGGACAGCCCACCCCTCTCGACATCCCACACCCCCTCCCCCACACCCCTGTACCCCCCCACCCCCACCCCACCCCACCTGGATAGCCCACCCCACCCCCTCCCTAGACAACCCACACCCCCCTCACCCCCCTGCATCCCCCCTAACCCCCCCCCCCCGGATAGGACACCTCTTCCCCTTTGAACCTTTTATGTTTTACTGGATTTTCCCCCTTTTCTCATTGATAACCCCTCTGCACTATGACACCCTCCCCTTCCTATCCTCTTGGATGGTTCTCCCTCACCCGGTGTATGTTTCATCTTTCATCACTTGTATTGGAGAGCCTAGGATAATTTTTACCTCTCTTAATCCTTCTATATATTAGTGTATCCCCCCCCCCAATCCTATATTTAAATGGACATGGGCCAAGTACAATTGGAAATGTAATGATACGACCTAGGATGGTATCATAACCAATAAATGACATGACTTTCCACTAACCTAAGAGGTGTTCATGATCCCTACGGGATAACAACAATCCCCTAGAAAAAAGATACAATTAATGTGGAATATTTTACCCCTAAATTAGAGTAAATTTAAAATGATCTTTCACCTAAAAATCAGACATGTCCCATTCATAATTTGAACATCTAGGAAAATAGCAGATACGCAAAAAATAAATAAACAGGAAGCAGATATCGTAGATGGAAAATAAAATCCCACTATTGACCAATAAAATTGTTTAACCAGACATATCCCATTTCTAAATCTCATTGGACCTATTTTTTATAGGTATAACATATGATTTCTCATTTTATGTTTTCTTTTCAGTTGGAAATATCCTCTGTCGTGCGCCTCTCCTCTGCCACGAATGCACTTCTGTCGTGCACTGAACGACACCTTTGCGGTGATTTTTCTCCTATTACTCATTGGTTTCCTCTTGTTATCATGTTATCACTCTTTGATATTGATGGTTATAATGTGAAATGTATGGGCTAAACTCCCTGCTGAAAATTGTGGTCGTTGGTGGTCCTTGTTTTCTCACTAAATGAATTGCATGTTGGTTGGTTCTTGTTGAAAATTTGAATATAAAAATTGGTAATTTACGTATACTTGACTAATGAATGAAAACCCCAGTATGATAAAACTTTTGTGATAATCCCTAAATTAAAAAACGTAATTAAATAAGGGATGCTTTTTAAAATCTGAAATTGTGATTGTTTGGTTTGTATGGTGTTGCAATTATGAGCACGATTGTGTGTTTGTATGGTGTTGTGGTTGTTGGAATGATTGGTATTCCATTTTTTTCCATGTTTTAGTTCTTCCACTATTGAATATCAATCCAAACTTTACCCATTTCAATGACACCACCACTTTTTTACTAGTGCAATTCCATTAAATCCTAGAAAAACAACTTCAGTAGAGGACTCTATGAGACACTTTATGGACACCCTAATCAAATAACCATAAAAACACATGTAATGAATCCTTACACTCACAAGAACTCTATTGAAAATCATACCATATATTATTTTAGTACCATAGTTCTTGGCTAGAGACATTATGTTTCTAGAGAAACACTAAAAAATTGGTTTACAACAATGTATATAGATCACATGTCGGATACTAAAACATTATAGTGAAAGGGATTCTCATAGCTTGTTGAACATATTTTGTGTAATTATTTTTTTAAATATTAATATTACTATATCAAATAGGATGAATATTAATAACTAATGGATGAATGTAAATCATTTGACAAAAGATTGTGAAGATGGCGTGAAAGAGTTTATCAAGTTTGCAAAAGATCATGCATGTGACCCTTCTCAAATCCTTGGTCCGTGTTTACTATGTTTTTATTCAAGGAAAATAAAGGAGTTGGAAGAAAACCTGATCTATCATGGAATAGATCGAAGTTATACATGTTGGAATAAACATGGGGAAAACAAATATAGGTAGTGGCCCAGATAACACAACGTTTTATGGATCATCTGATATGATTATAAGCGTCAACAATGAAGAAGATCATATGGAGGATGTGATTACAGATGTTAATGATGATAAACATAGTATTGAGGAAATGATAAGTATAGTTGAAGATGAACTTTGTGATTTCCCAAAATTGTTTGAGAAGTTAAAGAGTTGTGCAAAAACGCCATTATATGCTGGTTGCACTAAATATACATCATTATCAGCCGTACTGAAACTGTATAATTTAAAAGCAGGCAACGAGTAGAGTGATTCCAATTTTACAGAACTACTTGCTCTCCTAAATTACATGCTCCCAGAAGATAATGAGCTCTTGAGACAAACATACAATGCCAAATGAATGCTACTCTCAATGGGTATGATCTCTAAAAGAATACATGTCTGCTTAAATGACTGTATATTGTTTCATAAGGACCATAAATCACTTAAAGAATGACCAAAGTGTGGTGCTTCTCAATACAAGAAAGATGATTCCAGTCCTATGAAATTTGTATGGTACTTTCCAATCATTCCAAGGTTTAGGTGCCTATATCGAAGTGAGGAGACTGCAGGTCAATTGACATGGCATGCAGATACAAGAATTAAAGATGCGAAACTACGTCACCTGGAAGACTCTCCTCAGTGGAAGAGAATTGATCATGAGTATCCTGAATTTGGAAATGATCCGAGAAACCTTCATCTTGCATTATCTATATATGGGGTGAATCCTTTGGGTTTTCAAAGTAGCAGTCATAGTACATGGTTGGTTGTGTTGGTAAATTATAACTTACCGCTGTGGTTATTCATGAAACGAAAATACATCATGTTATCTATGCTTATATCAGGACCAAAACAACCCATTAATGATATTGATGTTTATTTGGCTCCATTGATTGAGGATTTGAAATTATTGTGGGATTTAGGTGTTACATTGTATGATACTTACAAAAATGAATATTTCACTTTGAAATCCATGTTGTATGGGATGATAAATGACTAACCTGCTTATGGAAATTTTTCAAGATATAGCATTAAAGGAACTCAAGGGTGTCCCATTTTCGAAAAAGGTACATAGTCAATTAGGTTGAAACATTCATTGAAAACTGTGTTTCTAGGACATCATAGATTTCTACCCTGATGGAATAAGTACTGATCTTGGAAGACATCATTCAACAGAAGTTCATAAGAATGTATAGTACCGTCTCCAATAACAGGTGATCAATTGTTTGAGAAAGTAATATATGTGGACACTACTTTTGAAAACCCATTTTCAAAAAACCTTACAAAAACTGGTTGGAAAAAGAGATTAGTTTTTATTGAATTACCATACTATAATTGTCTGTATGCCAGAAACTTTCTTGATGTTATGTGTGTTGAAAAAAATGTATGTGATAGTCTCATCGGCACATTGCTAAATGCACCTAGAAAAAAAAGGATGGAATTAAGGCTAGATTGGACATGGTTGAGATGGGAATACGAGAAGAGTTGGCATTAGTGAAGGGTGAAAAACAAACATTTCTTCCTCCTATTGCTTACACTCTTTCCAGGAAGGAGAGATATCAGTTTTTCAACTTCTTAAATGATTTAAAGGTTCCAGAGGGGTATTCATCAAATATCAAGAACATCGTGTTAATGAACGATTTAAAATTAAAGGGTCTGAAATTACATGACTGCCATGTTTTGATGAAAGATCTAATTCCTATAGATTTACATTTAATTTTTTCCAGGAATGTCCACCATACATTAATGAAGCACTATTTCTTCTTCAAATCTATATGTATAAAATTTATAGACCCAGCGAAATTGCCAACTAAGGAAAGAGAAATTATTATCATATTATGAGAATTGGAAATGTTCTTCCCACTAACATTCTTAGATATGATGGTTCATTTTATGGTTCAATTGGTGAGAGAGATTCAACTATGTGGTCTTGTAGATTATAGATGGATGTACACCATTGAATGGTATATGAATATTTTGAAAGGTTATGTCAAAAATCAAAGTTGGCCAGAGGATTGTATTATGGAGAAATATATTGTTGAGGAAGCCATTTAATTTTGTACCAAATACCCGTCTGGTGTGGAAAATTTTGGCCTACTAAAATCTCATCACACTGGGCGGCTTGAGGGTGAATTAATTTCTGGAAGAGAGGTTGTCACAATCAATATTACAGATCGGGAGCAGGCCCACCTTTACGTTTTTCATAACAGTTTTGACGTTAACCCATATGTTCAAACCCACAAAGAAATTATTAGGCATTTGAATCCATCTAGGGCTGAAAAACGGATATCAGATACACATAATTGACAATTTATAGGATGGTTTTGGGACTATATTTTTAAGAAGTTAGATGAAAATCTAGACTCAATTTCAGAATGACATTGATGGCTAGATGGAGGAGCAAGTGTGTATGTATTATCTTAAAATGCTTATGCAGTCAATGGTTATACTTTCTATACTAATGAACATGATGAAGATAGTACCATACAGAATAGTGGGGTTACACTTGTGGTTAAAGAGATGCATGTTTCTGGTGATAAGGACAAAAATTCAATTTATGTGAATATGTCATACTTTGGCATCATCAAACAAATACGGGAGTTGAATTATATGAAATTCCAAGTACCAATTTTTCAATAAAGTGGGTTGATAACAGAAGTGTTGTTAAAATAGATGAATTGGGATTCATGAAAGTTGATTTTAGTAAGGAAGGGGAGAAAGAAGAACTATATATAATGGCATCATAGGCAGTACAAGTATTTTATGTTCCAAACCCCACAAACCGAAATTGGTCAATTGTTATGTTATCGACCAAAATAACTGAAGGGTCAGATTAAAGTTCAATAGAGGATGACCCTTTCATAAGGACTTCACAATCATTTTGCAGCATTCCCAATGTAGATGATGTTTTGTTTGTCATAGGAGACCACAATGAAGGTATTTACATAGTCATTAGAGGGGTCAAATCTCTTCGACCTTTAAAAAAAGAGTTCAATAATCAGGTTATTTGTTTATTGTAATATACATTGTGTTACATTATGTTATTATCTGTTTTCTACTACTTTTATGTGATATAAATTAAATGTTAAACCACTTCTATAGATAATGACTTCTGCGCCTGCTGATGCTCCCAATCCCAAGGAACAACAGGTCTCTCAACCTGATGCTACTGGTCCCAGTGCAGAGCAAAAACAGGTTTCTCAACCTGTTTCTGCTGGTCCTAGTGCTAAGGTACAATAGTTTTCTCAACCTGTTTTTGCCGGTCCCAGTGCCTATGTTAGTACTCCTTAGGAACATAATGATGATGCTTCTGAGGAAATGGTAGGAAATGAAACCCTAACAGTGCAAACAAACAAGAGCACTGTAGTTTGACAGTGTTAGCCAAAATCCTTAAGGCAAAAGAAAAAAGCATCAAATTTGAGGTGGGATGGAATAAGCGAGGACAACATGTTAACCCTAATAAAGAAATCATTAGTATCTACATTAGAATCATCACTCAGCAACGTGTGCCAATTGATGTACAGTCGTGGCACTATGTTGTCACCGGGCTTAAGACACTATGGTGGGAAGAGATTATGGTAACATTGGGATATCATTTTTTTAATTTATTAAAATAAAATAAAATACTAAAACATTGACTTACTCTTTATCATCCATTTCATAGTGAATTTATAGTAGATTCCTTGCACAAGGAATGTGTATTAAGAGTTGCAGGAAGGATTCATAGAGGCTTCTGCACAATTTTAACAAAATATCATCTTAATGTTGAAGGGAAAATCAAGTTGCACCCACATCCTCGTTATGCACACTTGATATCCCAAGGAGCGTGGGATGCATTTAGCAATCGTCGTGCAGAGAATACTTTTCAGGTACATTATGTGTGGTAATACGTTGTTTGACATTGCTTGTATTCATCACTTTGATTGATAGTTTTTTATTTATGAAACAAAAACTGAGTGCTGAAAATAAGGAATGTGCAACAAAACCAGTGTACCCCTACTGTAAAGTAAGGATGGGATACACTTTACTTGAGAAAAAATTGGTGCATCTTTTAAATCTACCGTAATACTTTTATGTGACATAAAACAATGCCATAACCATGTTTCTCTATTTATATACAGATTGATGAATTTAAATCTAAATCCATATCCATCCAACTCCATTTGTTATGGAAGGAGGCTGGTGTAAATAAAGAGGGGATACTGATAGATGAAAACACACAAAAGTGTGGGAAACATGTGTAAGTATGACATAATATAAATTTTATTTTATTTAAATCCCTATTACATAACAATGACTACTTATTTTCATATATTTTCTATCTCACATAGTCACAGGAATCAACAACACCCACACTAGAGGGAGACATATTTTTAGCGGCCTTGAAGCAGTCAGAACAGTATGGTCGCGTCAGAGGTGCGGGTTTTGGGTTGACACCCTGAACATATTTTCAGAAACAAAAACAAGAAGAGGATCAAACTGAGGAAATGAAAAAGATGTAAGAAAAATTAGTTATTTTTCGAGATGAATTATAATACCAGAGAGAGATGATAGAAACTTTGATAGGGGGAGGCAATGAGAAGAAAAAACTCAACAACAACTCGTGCGTGAAGATCCCACCCCACCCCCCACCAGCTTTGAGGCGAGCCATTCCCCTAAAAAATCCGAATTAGCTAAGGTCATCAATGTTATAATAATTGTTTCTATGAAATGTGAATCACATAGAAATTGATACCTTTCTTGTACTAATATTCTATAGGGTTAAAATGACTGTGATTTATATCTATCAACTCCCACCTATCGCCTTATAGCGAGGGTTACGGTGTTCAATATGCAGAACAACATGATACACAATAGACAACTTCCAACAGATCATTTCATAGTGTCAATTAACGTAGCTAATGAGCCGAGTGCCAAGCTACCTATTCCAAATGACGATGACGCCATTCATACGGTTGGACAAGATGTTGGAACATTCATCACATGGCCGTCAATTCTTGTAAAAAACATGTTGACAAGGAGGTATCCATTTACAATTTATTTTTTAAGTTGGACCTTTAACATTTAATGAAAAAAGGTCTAAATTGATGAATGTTATTACAGAATGAAAAAGATAAGGGGGTGAAACAAAATATCACTACAAAACTATCTCAAGGATCAACCAACCGATTGAAACGGTCTACTGAGAGCACCTTCACCCCACCCATTCTATATCCACAGTTAATATCATTGTAGGCTCTTGTGGATACAAAGTTTATAGATTGAAATACTCACACAGTTGATTTTTGAAAAAAAAAATATGTATGGAGAGGAAAAATCATATTTCATTAGTGCTGAAAATATAAATGAAATCCTCAAGTATGAATGGCTAGGTGCCTCAGTTGTAAATGTATACATGGGGTATGTTTTCATGATTTGATTTTACAAAAGCTGATATACTATGATAATTATGACTAAATACATTCCATATTTTTCGCAGGTATATATATGAAAAAAATTTGAAGGAATTTCCCCATGAACAAAAAATTGAACTTGTTAGTCCTCACATCACCTCTTCAAAAGAATAAATAGATTCTAATAAAGTGGCTACAATAATTTCATCCCTGCTCAAATCATTTGAAAACAAAATTATAGATGATAGACTCTTTTTAATACCAACGATGTAGGGGTAAAACTCTATAATTTAATCATATCAACTATATTTTCATTTCATTCATTACTTATTACTTTTTGTATTTTTAGGCAGCATTGGATGTTGATTTCAGTCAATTTGGATACTTCAAAGAATTATTTTCTGAATTCAATGCATGGATATGCAACAAACTAACCATGCGTGATGGCGTTTGTTAATTTGTAATACACTAGATCCAAAATTTTAGAACTAAACATCTAGTTATATAATTTATATCATCTTTTAATGGGGATTTTTTTATGATAGGGCAGTTTATCAATATTGTCTCCTTCATGGAATAAATCTAGGGCCTAAGGACAAGAACACCTACAAGATCTATAACTAGAAAAGTATCCTAATATATATAATAGCATTGAACTATCCAAACACATATCAAAACAAATTACTTATTTTTCTCGATGTTTCTACAGTGTCCAAAACAAACAAACAGAAAGGACTGTGGTTATTATGTTTGTAAATTTATGAAAGAGGTCGTATTTCATCAACAAACTATCATCCCTGAAGAGGTGTTTTCAAAAATAATTAAGAGTTCATTTAAAATATTTATTAATACTTTGTGTATTTATATTTTTTCAGTACTACCATGAATGTTGCAAAAACTCATATTCACAAGATAATATAAATGTGTTTAGAAATGAATGGGCAGTATACCAGATGGAAGATTGTACACAAATAGGATGAAGGTGAATTCCTACTACTTAATTTATCCTTATATGATCATTGATATCTCCCTCGGTTACACTTATTTAGCATATATGATCACCCTTTATTATGTTTTATATCCTTAGGTTATGAAGAATGGTTTTAGAGATGATTTTTATTTCTAGTAAATCATAACTTAATGAGAGACTCTTATGAACAAGTTCTTTATGTTTTTATGTTTCCAAAATCACTAGACCTAAACTATTATGTAATGGATCATTTATATTCTGTATTTTGGTCATTTATGTAGTTGTTTCTACTGATGTAGTGTGTTGGAAGAATATTGGTTTTTCAGCACTCACAAATTTAATAACAAAACTAAGTATTCTTCACTACTATTGGTTAACTATTTCTTATCATAATATCTGATCTGAACTTCTGATCCAGCGTCCCCCTGATGCTCTCATCCGACACGATCTCTATGATATCATCATTCAGCATTCACTTTTCCTTCTCTTCCTGCACCCATTTACTAAATGGGTGTAGAAAGAGAAGGAAAAGTGAACCCTGAATGATGATATCATAGAGATGGTCTCGGATGAGAGCATCACGGGGACGCTGGATCAGAAGTTTAGATCAGATGCTATGGTAATCGGTAATTAACCAATAGTATTAAAGTGCACAAAGAATCATTGGTTTTGTTATTAGATTATATCTAGACCAAAGAAACCATTTGGAAAGATGCAAAGGTAATTTTACGATATAATATGTATATTTTAATGAAAAATTATATAATGAAATATTGAATTGGTTTTCATTATTCCTTGTAGGGTTAGTTTATTTTAGAATATTTTTGTCTATGTGACATGCCTTTGCAGGAAGAGCAATGATGTTGTGTCTGCTCAATCACAGAGGTAATGGGAAATCTATTTCACTAATGACTCAATATTTCGTAGCTCTACGAGAAATCTTAGGTTTTTTCTCTACTTCACATAAGCCTCTTAATGTGATCATGTCATATAAGATCCTTTGTATGAATGCTTCATGCGAACTGATCGTGTGAACTCATCACATGATCAAATCACATAAACAAATCACATAATCAATTAAGTTAATTCACTTGAACCATGATTCGTTTATTATTGTCTTATTTACATGATCACATAAAGCTTCAAGGGTCGTGTAATCATATAAATCTCTCATGTTCATTTGATCATGTGATCCTATTATGGTCATGTGATCACATGACTTTGAACAAGTCATGCACTTAATATGATATTTCTAATTAGTCATGTGCCCCTTTCTTACTCAAATCCATTTTTTAACCCAAAATACTACATTTTCATAATTAATTGAAATTTTCTCTTTCTTATGATACAAATGAATTCAAGAATTGAATCTGAGGAGGCTATAGTTCATTGGACTACAATGGTCAATAGTGTGTAATTCGACCATTGCATAGTCATTCAGTCCACTCACGAGTATCTTAAAATCTTGATGGGAACCAATATCTTGGATTTTCAATTTTCTAATTAGTTTACCTTATATGTGGGTGGGGGTGTCTATGAGGGAGGGGGTTTCCAGGAGTGGGGGGGTGTCCAGGAGTGGAGGGAGGTGTCCAAGAGGGAGGGGGTGTCCAGGAGGGAGGGGGGTCTCTAGGTGGGAGGGTGGGTGGGGTGTCCAGAAAGGAGGGGGGTGTCTAGGAGGGAGGGGGTGTCTAGGATGGAGGAGGTGTCTAGGGGGTGTCCATGAGTGGGGGTGTCCAAAAGGGAGGGGGTTTCCAGGGAGGTTTCCATGAGTGGGGTGTCTAGGAGGAGAGGGAGGGGGTGTGTCCAGAAGGGAGGGGTTGTCCAGGTGTGAGGGTGGGTGGGGGTGTCTAGGAGTGGGGGTGAGGGTGTCCAGGAGGGGAGGGAGGTGTCGAAGAGGGAGGGGTGTCCAGGAGGGAGGGGGTCTCCAGGTGGGAGGGGTTCTCTAGGTGGGTGGGGGTCTAGGAAGGAGGGGGTGTCTAGGAGGGAGGGGGTGTCCAGGGGGTGTCCAGGAGTGGGGGTGTCAAAAAGGGAGGGGGTGTCCAGGGGGGTGTCCATGAGTGGGGTGTCCAGGAGGGAAGGGAGGGGGTGTGTTCAGAAGGAAGGGGGTGTCTAGGAGGGAGGGGGTATCCAGGTAGAGTTCCATTCAATACCGATAATATACAATGGTTAGATCACTTCTAGAGTAGCCTAAAGTGGGTCCATAGTGAGTCATCAAAATTTCCAACCAATTCCAAGCCCATGTAAAGGCCCAATAATTATATTCCAGTTCAATTTGAGGCCCAATATATTTTACTTAATGTCATAAAGACCCAATATATGCATAATTTACCTTTCTCACATTAGATTTATATGGAACACACTTTTTATCTAAACCAACGTTGTAGTAGAATACATCTTCTGAAAACATTACTGATCATATATGAGTTTTATGGAAGGAATAAGTTATGTTCTAGAAGAGTTGTGAGGACACTCTCAACTAAATCAATTTTGACCCTCAATCCTGGCATGTGGATGAAATCTATGGAATGAGATGTTTTTTACCAGAAAATGAATTCCAAAAGATGTATTCCCACTACTTATATATATATATATATATCCCTTTCCCACTTTCCATAGGATTGGCGTCCACCGGTTGTGTCATAGGATCTCTATGTTTCTGCTTTATGTATTTTTAAATTATATTTTTATTAATGTTATGTGAAATTTCGTTCCTATTCCACCAATATATTATTTGTTTGGTGTTTTTCCTTGATTTTTTGAACTGTATCTCTTAAAAAATAATGAAATTGGAGTACTAATCCAAGTTCATGAATTCACATGGGAGGACACTAAGTACTCCAATCACTTTTTCTAATTTTGAATATCTTATTCAATTGATATGAGGTAGAAAAGTTTATTCATTTTTTGTTTGGAGACCAATAAATTTCTCTAATGATCTTCATGTCTCTTTATAACCTCAGAAAATCCACTATCTACCCCTTGTTCTAGCTCTCGTTATACCCAATGCGATGGAGGAAGTTAGGTATATGAAAAAAAGACGATGGAGTTGGGTGGAGTTTGATTATTTGTCTATGATTATGGACTGATCAATATTCGAAACCATGTAGGATTTTAAATTTAGTACACTTAGGATATTTCTAAAATTATATATGATTTTATAATTCATATTAGTGAATGATGGTGTATGAATAATATTTATTACATTATCAAATAGATGATGAAAATATAGTTGGATAAAGAAGGTTATTAATGGGTATGCACTGGATTCATCCCTTTCGTACTAAAATCATTTTAGGATTGTCTGATACTTTATTTTAATTGTCTGATACTTTATTTCAAGGGGGTGGGAGGGGGAGGGGGTTGTCCAGGGAAAGGGAGGGGGTTGCATGGGGAGTGGTGGGGGGAGGGGGTTGTCCAGGGAAAGGGAGGGGGCTGCAGGGGGGAGGGAGGGGGTTGTCCAGGGGGGAGGTGCTGCAGCTGGAGTGGTGGGGGGTGTTTTCCAGGGGTAGGGAGGAGTCTGTCTAGGGGGAGTTGTCTCATGGGAGGGGAGGGAGGGGGGTCTGGATGATCACACTAAAGAACTAGGAGGGAGGGGGTGTCCAGGAGGGAGTGGGTGTCTAGGTGGGAGGGTGTGTGGGGGTGTCCAGGAAGGAGTGGTTGTCCAAGAGGGAGGGGGTGTCCAGGAGTGGGGGTGTCTAGGAGGGGAGGAGGGGCTGTCCTGGGGGTGGGAAGGGGGTTGTCCAGGAGGTGGGAAGGGGGATATCTAAGTAAAGGTAGGGGTTGAATGGGGAGGGAGGGGGTTGTCCAGGAGGAGGGAGGGGGAATGTAGGTGGAGTGGTGGGGAAGGTTGTCCAGGGGTAGGGAGGGGGCTGTCCAGGGGGGCTATATCAGGGAGGGGAGGGAGGGGGGGTCTGGCTAATCACACTAAAGAACTAGGAGATCAAGAGAAAAGTGAACCAGTATGATCACGACCTATCTAATTGTGTAGGTTCTCATCAGTCCCTCTATAAGATAGATAAATACATTCCTTACATGCCTTCAATGGGAACTTAGATATTGTATGGGGTCCTTGGAGAGGCATAAGTGGTCAGGGTCCAAGCAGGGTTGGACCCGATGTCTGATGCGGACACTCTAGCACTCATTCTCTTTGACCAGGCATGGGAGAGTACACTCTTAGAGGATCCTAATATATGTAACTATTAGGTTTATAACCTATCTAGGATGGTGGTATCACTAGGAAAATGTTAGAATTTATTCTAAAATTGAATACTCCTATGAAATTGAATACACCATCATGTATGTGTCATATTGTATAACCTGTGGAGATTCCTCCCTTTTTTATTGTCAATAAATAAAACCTTTTGGATTCCATGTTTTTGTTGACATTTCTTCCTCTTCTTTTCTCATCCATGTAATCTTAACAAAACAATATTTATAAGTCAATGAATCATGTTTATCCTCTTCTAAAATATTAATTCAATCCAAGGAAATATGGACATGTAAAGGTTGTAACAGTTAACAATTGACATTTTATTAATGTATTCTTTCATATTGATGTTTAATTTATTTCATTATTGTATTACTAACGTAATATTTTTTTTCTTATATAGGTGATATTTGTTTCCTGAGTTTGAATGGTTTGTTCAGAAACTAATACCATGGAAGACAATTTTTGAGAGGGGATCACGGATTCAAAAAGATGAAACATTAATGTTTTTAACTGTTTGTTAAAAAATTGTGATTGTAACCATATTAAACATTGTTTTAAATGTATATAGTAGTGTGTTTTTTTGTATTCATGATTTCAATTAAATGTATATAGCATTGTTTGGGAAACTCTTGTGCATGTTGTTTTGTTCTTCTATGCTTTGTTTTTGTGCAGGTGTTGTTTGTGTTGTGTGTGCAGGTGTTGTCTTAGGTGTGCAGGTGTTGTGCAGGTGTTGGGTTTGCTCAGGCAACTTGGCCTTTATTAGTGCTAATTAAACATTGATAAATGTGTATTATATCAGCACTCAAAATATCACTGATATATTATACATTTATCAGTGCTCAAAATAGCACTAATAAAGATGGCCCTTTCTCAGTGCTATTTTGAGCGCTGATAAAGGGGACCCCCCTTTATCTTCACCATGATTAATAGTGCTTTTCAAGTGCTGTCAAAGGCAGTTTTTAGCACTCTTAAAATCCCTATTTGTAGTAGTGTGTGTGCTCTGACTGGACATCTATTTGGGGGTGTTATGTTATTCTCAGAAGCACCTGTGTTCCCAATGCCCTCTATAGCCCTTTCCAAAAATGAGAAGTAAACCAAGTGTCCCTATTTGAAATGATAGAATGCGTAACCCTATGTAAACGCACAATCTCACAAATGTACAACCTTCCAAACTCATCAACACTAAAGGTTTCTTTGATAGGTAGTAAATGTGAAACATTCATGATCTTGTCAACAACAACCCAAACGGAATCACTTCCTCAAGGCATCCTTGGTAAACCCATCATGAAATCCATTGTGACATCATTAAATTTTCACTCAGGAATGGGTAGCTTCTATAAAAGTTTTTCTGGTTGCAAGTGTTTTGCCTTCACCTATTGACAGGTGAAGCACCTCATGACAAAACCAGCTACATCCCTTTTCATACCTGTCCACCAATATTGACGATGTAAATCCTGATACATCTTAGTGACACCAAGATTCACTACCCATACAGAGGCATAAAAGTCCCGCATTAACCCCTCACACATGTATACTAAAACCCATACACATCCATGTAAATTCAGGACCTCTCCCTTGCCTACAGTCTAACTAGGAGGAGGGTCCTCACCTATCATACTCTCCCATAGAACTAGGCCTTCAGAATCAGATAGTTGCATCATCCTCACTCTGTCTAGTAGGGTAGAGGTAACAATAAAGGATTAAATAAATATCTTCCCCTGACTATCATGTGCCTCCAAGTGCATCTCAAATAATAAATCCATAAGCTGCCAATCATTACTGGCATGTTTCACTGCCTGCACCTAAGTCATCCTTCATAAAGAATCGGCCACTACATTGCCTTTAACAGGTGTATAGGAAAGATCAAAGTTGAAATAAATAAGGTATTACACCCACATTCACTATATCATATTCAAATCATTCTAAGTAAATATATAATTGAGGCTTTTTTGGTCCATGTACACCACAAAACGCTCTCCTAGTAAGTAATTTTTTCAACAACATATTTCATGAACAACCACTGGAATGTTCGTGAGACCGAATGGTATAATAAGATACTCATATAGACAATACCTTCTCTAAAAAGTTTTGCAATGTATGTCTAATGATCTAACATGCACCTGATGATAACTGGATCTTAGTTCAATCATTGAGAAAACACGATCTCCACAGATCTGGTTAAAGAGATCATTTATTCATGGAAAAGGATACCGGTTTTTAACCATCAAATGGTTCAATTTCTGATAATCCACACATAGACTAAGGGTATCATATACCTTTTTCACAGAAAGGACCATAAAACCACAAGGAGAAGTACTGGGTTGGATGAAACCCTTTGCTTCAAAGTCCTCTAGCTCCCTCTTGAGATCTTGCAACTCCGTGGTATCCATCTTGTAAGGAGGAATGGATACCGGTGCATCTCCTACCACTATCTCAATAGAAAACTCTACCTCTCTCACCATAGGTAAACCTAAAAATTCATTCAAGAAGACGTCCCTAAAATGATCAACTACTAGAGGAAAATTTATCTTACATGTTCCCTAGTCATCCAGATACAAACTTGTAATTTGGGTTTTCATCCTGTCTAACCCAAGATACTTGGATCCAGCTTGGCTCACCTAGACATCCCATTAACCTTTTTGTAGAAACGACCCACCCTCTGGTGATGTGAAACTCACCCTACAATGATAGCAATCAACAAAGTCTCAAAAAAGAACCAACTAGTCCATCCCAAGAATGACATAAAAACATGTCATCTCTGGTACATAGATATCCCATGAGAAGTGACACCCACCAACCTCAAGGGGTCACTCCTTACACTAATGAACACCTACCATTTTAATCCCTAATGAAGTGTCTAATGTCATGGAATCATCAGAAGCAAAAACACAGATCCTATGACTCTCCACAATGGGCATAGACATTAAACTATGCAAAGACCTTGTATCAAAAAGTACATAAGCTAAAACAGATTCTACTAGAATAGTACCTCTCATAGTAGAAGGTATGGGATCCTGATCCTGCTAGGTCTATTTTATTTTAAAAGTTTGTCTTATACTGTGGCCTTAAGACACTTCCTGGATACCCTGAGTTGATCCATCCTACTGTCTATGCAAACCTAGGGTCTAGCTACCATAGTGATGACCACCACCTCAGCCTGAACAACCTAATTCATTCCAGTTCCCTGACTGGTGAGAAGCTATAGACCCCACTCCTGGATGTGGAGATGGTGCATACCCTCTCTCACTAGTTTTTGGTGGAAAATTTCTTCCAAAACGCTGAAGATGTCCCATCTTATTGCAAGATAAGAACTCAACTGGGTCCTGAAGACACTATGGCCTCATATTCCTCAGTCTACCACATTGGTAGAACCTCACTTGGCTACCTGACGAAATGTTCTGACTGCTCGCATCACTATGAGGAAGCTCCAAAAAATTCTTCCCACTACCATTCGAGATAGTACTAGATCTAGGTGTTGAACCTCCTTGGCTCACACCTCCATATTCCATCAAATTAAACTCATTAATCAACACCTAATTCACTATAACAGATACATAAGTAAACCTAAATACATTCACCTGCGATCGGATGTCATACCTGAGACCATCCTAAAACTGCCTAGCCTTCGATAAATTGTCACCCATTAGAATTGGTGTGAACCACTGGAGATTAGTAAAATGGGTAGAGTAGTCCATCACTGATAAAGTCCCCTTCTCTAGATGAATAAACTCCCAAGATTTATCATCCCTTAGCATCTTGGAATAGTAGTTTTCATAAAATACTATCTAGAAATATTCCCAAGACATATCTTGATAATGCTCCGTCTGAGTAGTCACATCTCACCATCACTTGGTGGAATTACATAGAATATCAATCACGATCTTTACCCTCCTCTCAGGAGGTGTCTCTAGATGCTCGAAGATCATCAACATGGATTCTATCCATTACTATACATCATGTGGTCCATCATCCCTAGAAAAAGTGGGTGGATGTTGTGGTTGGAACACTCGTGTTAGCACATCCATAGATGTGGCAGGTTGTGGTGCTCCCTAAAAGGTTTTCATGAACCTTATAAAGCCTTTGCAGAACTGTGCATCAGCACTTACATTCGGTATAACAACTGGTGTTGCAACTAGCACGAATGGAGGATCCACTGGTATCCCATGGCCAAACACCTCTGAGGTATGATCATCACCACCCTCCTAGAATACAGTTGTAGGTCATCATGGTCACATGACTCTATAAGTTCAAGCACTCACCTTGGTTCTAGATCAAAAACAAATTCATGGCTAAAAAGTGAAAAAAATAGTATAGGTCAAAACCATCCTCCAAGAACTCACCCCTCTGTCTGCCCCATGGTTCAGGTTAAGGTGTAAACAATAAGAATCACTACCTAAATCCCACTACTAAGGTAAGGTCTGGTCAATTTCTCTATCAAAATAAATTTTAGTTCACTTTCTTTCCACATTCATTCCAAGTTTTAAGCTGATTCCACATTCAAAACTAGACTTGGCACTCATTTAAAGTTTGTCACAATCCTTCCTCAAAGGGTAACCAATGGCATTCCAAATTCCAACCCGCGGGGGCCCATACTTCCCATTAATCAAAGCTTGGAATCCAAGAATAGAACATAGTAGAAAAATTCAATATAAGTAAGAAATATGATCCACCAAATTCTGATCCAAGAGGGCCCGTGCATCTTAGGGATCAAATCTTAGAATTCATCCAATTCGAACCACAACATGTACCAATACACCTATCAAAACAGAATTCAATCAGTGACACACCTCAATGGAATGGAGAGGATGCATGGTATGTGATTCTAACAAGTTCCTATATGATGCATGATATTGAATACCCTCATCTCATCAGATTTTAATAGAATAGAACCACAATAGTATCAATAATAACAGCACAATACAAGTGCATCACCCAATGGTGAAATAAAATAAACTGTAATAGATCAAAATCCATAAATCACAAATCAATTAGAGGAAATTTGGATTTTCCCTATATGTGGGGTAACTAATCCCAGACACATCTTATTACCAAATCCCATTTCAGTTCCATCTCATTCCATTGTCTCCAAAATAGTAAATCAAACCAGAAAAGATGCTCCGATGCCACTTTGTAATGTCCTAGGTTTGGATGCCACCTAACAATTCTCCAAGCCTGGTTGGTCACATGGCCTCAAGCGCATGTCCCCAAATGCTAAAGGATATCAACTAAAAGTGAGGGCTTAGGTGTGACAGTGGAGATACTTTTCCCTCATTATAAGAGTGTAACACAGTGGAAATAATAAATAGATAGCAAAAGTAGTAATACCATACAACAGAAGTAAACACCGAAAGACTGATAATACAAATAACCAGATGTCATGTCATATACAAGATTAAGAATGTCACATGTTTCTAAGAAAATATCCAAACAAGTCACAAGGCTATCATATACAATACATGATCTAAAAGTAAAAAAGGTACAACAAGTATCCTAGTATCATCACAATCCTTGACTTGGTCCCCTGCTATCATGCTCCTAAACATTATATCATGTACCTGTAGGAAGGAACTTTCCCTTATCAACACTTGTATTCATATAATCTATTTGGACCCAAAGCATGACCCAAACAAGGTGTGATACTAAATCCCAGTAGGCAACCACCCAAGGTATGTTCTAATCTGTCAGTGAATATATATAACAGGCATTGTGTAATAGTGAAATCATTAAGCTAAAAAGTACTCAAGGTAAACATTTATACCAGCACCGGTTTTCATTTACATTCCATTTCCATTTAATTTATAGTTCAATTACATTGATTGTTATAATTATCAAGATCTGTCCTAGGCCCAACGATCCCCCGTAGAGCAGTAAGAACCACAAATACCTCAGAAGGACAACTATGCAAGTATAGGTAATGATATAAATCAAGCTTGTGCATTGTATTGGCAGACGGGTCATATGCCATTTAATATCCAAATAACCTCAAGCCTATCCTTGACATTTCTAAGGAGTAATTCAAGTATCACTCTAGGTGAAAATCCCCCAAAAACCTACCAGTGACCCTCATAAAGGAACCCAATATCACTCTAGGTGTGGTATAACCTATGTCACTGAGCTAGTCCTTAGCAGTCCTATAGGGAGCCCAAGTATCACTCATGACATAAACCCTACCTTTTGAGCCCATCCATGGAATCCCATATGTATCCATGATTCACTTGGCATGTATATAGCCTCTTTGAGCCTGTTCATGGATTCCATGGTTCACTCACAGCTTAACATTGATTAAAAAACCCATTGATCCCATCCAAGGCATTCCAGAGAATCCAAGGTTTACTCAAGGGACCAAGGTAAAATAAAAATATAATATCATCCATGGAATTCCATCTAAATCCATGATTCACCCAATTATATTTACCATTCAACCATAATAGGTTCAATTAACAAGTTCTTTAGGCATGCTAGGGTCAAAACCATAAGCATTTAACATCTCACCACTAAGGGTGTCTCAAGCTAGGACCAACCTAAAAATCTTGGACTATCACTAATCACATGGGAATAATTCATATCACAAGTCTTTCAAGTAATCTAAACCATTACAAGGCCTGAACTTAACCTAACTCATGTGGTCAGGATCACAATTGGAGTAAAACATCCAAACATGCTTAAATAGGCATAGGCATTCACATGAGTCAAAGGGGAAAATCACTAATCCCAAATCCTTAGCCAAAATTAATTACATATATCAATAATTCAATCCCCATTTAATTGGAAAATTCATTTTAAACAACCCATGAATGGGAAAAAAAGGCATGCCTCATTGGTATCCTAAGCCAAACGGCCATAAAGTGGTCAAAATGGGAACTCACCTATGGGGTGGACCTTATTCTAGGTATTAAACCTATTACATGATTTGAATCACCTAATTAATTACCTAAACAACAATAGGTAATAACAGGTTCAATTTATAAATCAAGTTGACACCCCAATAATGGGTGTGCGACACTCCAGTATATATAAACAGCATGAAATTCAATGAAAAGAAAATGACCACCTACCTTAGACCCGTTCTAGATAGATCGTCAAGTATCAGGCTCTGATTCACCCTGTTTTGGGAGAAATATAAAGAATATATGAAGAACGACGTATTAGGGCATATAATCCTAAATCTAAATAGCGCAATCGATAAGCAGAAGAATCGAATATGGCTAAAAAGTAATCGAGGCATTATCGTTGTAGATCCTTGGAGACGAACGGCGGTCGAAACAGACAATGGATGGAGAAATAGGATCAAAGACTAGTCTAGATGCCTCAAAGGGGATCTCCAATGTGAGGGATGTCCATTTTAAGGAAAACCCAAAATGCGTTTAAAAAAGAAATTTCAATTTCAATTAAAATTAAAAAAACATCCAGCAGGCTCGCACGGTTTACCCACACGGTTTCCCAAATAGTGCGGTATCTCTCTGTCAAAAGTCTACAACATTTCAAACATATTGAATGGTTTTGTAGCTCCTATCACATGGTATCCCTAGACCATGTGGCATCTATTTACTCCCCTCACATGGTTAGCTTAACCGTGTGGCCTACCCCGTACGGTTTCTCTTAACCATGAAGTAGGCCCAAAACTCACAAAAAGTTGGGTTTTGGGCTTCAAATGAGCTCTGAACACCCCCAACCCTCCCATTATCTCAATGGTCATCCTCATTAGGTCATATTTAAGCAATTAAACAAGGAATTGATGAAAAAATCATGATCTATACCTCAAAGAAGAACCGGGTTCTTATAGTTTAGAAATACCCAGTGGAGTATAATATCTTGGATGAGTTCCATCAGGGATCGAATATATGTTCATGATGAGTGATATCTATTAGAAAAGTACCATATATAATGGTAGGGCTCATGGAGTGAGTTATCCTAGATGAGTGTGTCCTTTGATCCTCGAGTATAATCGTGTGGCTGGTAGTGAGATTGGGACCTCATGAGACTTGGAGTCTAAGAAGAGTATATCTGGGTTATGACTAGTCATGTATATCCAACAATCGTTATCTCCCTTTTTTACCCTTATTGAGTGTCTAATCTCACCCTTTATTATATTTCCTTTCCTCAAATTATGAAGAAAGGTATTAAGTATGATATATCTTGTAAGGGTGATAGTTATGAAGAACTTAGTATAAGATGATTTAGTTCACTTATGAACTAGTTTTTTTTGTATCCAAGTTTCAAATTTACTAGAACTATATGATTCTGGAATGGAATGTTATTTTAGGTAACAAATGTTATGGAAACTTCGGGATTTGCAATTAAATAATAGGTTTGCAGATGACAATAATATAGAAAAAATAATCACACAAGACATAAAGATTTACATGGTTCAAGAAATGATCCATGGGTACACGGAGAGGAAAAAATTTCACTAGTTCCAGGAGCACAATTATAGAGAGTGTCTCAAAGTTTCTAAAAACTAGAAACCCTAGTCCGAAATAGGATAATAAAGAAGATAAAGCACTATTCCACCAACCATATATAAATTTTGTTATGTTATAGTGAAAGGAAGCTGGAATTTCGCATCGCTGTAGTGTCATGGCCACCTAGGTCCAAGCTTCTACAGTGGCCAGTGGCTAGAAGTCTACAGAGCTATAGTAGTCGTGTCAAAGATCTGCACTGCTATAGTTCCTTGTCGGTGTCAGTCGGCCAGCTCTGCTATAGTTGGTCAGAGTTTCTATAGTTCCCCAAAATTTGGGTTGAGTTCGAAGGCCCCTAAACCCCTGAAAAAGGGGTGTGTTTCCCCCTACAACCCCCAAAAATCTCACCTTGGAGCTCGACCTACGGAGTTATGCCCTAGTGCACAGTATGGGTCAAAATAATTCATCCTAATCACCATCCAAAATGGATTGGGCTACACCAATTCAATAGTTTCTGACAACCAGAAACCATAGCCCGAAATGGGATAATAAAGAAGATAAAGCTCTATTCCACAAACCACATAGAAAGTCTATTGTGTTGTAGTTAAAGGTGGATGGAAGTCTGTATCACTACATTTTCACAGCCACCCAAGTCCAATATGCTATAGTGGACAACATCTGGAAGTCTGTGGAGCTATAGTAGTCATGCCAAAGGTTCACACTACTATAGTCCCCTATCGGTGTTGGCTGGTTAGCTTTGCTATAGTCGTTCAGAGTTGCTACAGTGCCCCAAAATTTTAGGCGTGTTTCCCCCTACAACCCCAACGAGCTCACTACAGAACTCGACCCATGGTGTTGCGACATAGTGTGTAGTATGGTCCAGAAACATTCAACCCAGTCATCATCTAGAATGGATCAGGCTACACTAATCCAATAGTTTATGACAACTGTAAACCCTAGATCAAAATGGGCTAATAAATAATATAAAGAAATATTCCACCAACTACATAGAAAATCTGTTATGCTACAGTGAAAGGTGGCTGGAAGTCCACATCACTACTATTCCATGCCCACCCAAGTCCAAGACGCTATAGTACTGGTGGTTGTAAGTCTACGGAGCTACAATATTCATGCCAAAGGTCTCCACTGCTACAGTGACCTAATGGTGTTGGTCGGTTAGCTCTCCTATAGTTGATCATAGTTTCTACAGTTCCCCAAAATTTGTTTCAAGGCCAAAGGCCCCCAAACCAGGGGTGAGTTTCCCTATGCAACCCCCAACGAGCTCACTACGGAGCTCGACCAGCGGAGTTGTGGCCTATTTCCCAGTATGGGTCGAAAACATTTGACCCAATAATAATCTAGAATGGAATGGGCTACACCAATCCAATAATTAATATTCATATAATAAGATGTAATATCTATGTATGAAAATTATGGGTCGCTATAGTTGGTATCATAGAATGTTTTAGTTGCCTTTGGAAACTAGTATGTGAAAACTTTAGAGATAACCTTGGGGATAAGTCTAAGTATAGAATAATATCCAAAAGTTTTGGTAATGATCATTGATGAACTAGGTTAAACCTTAGGTTTCATAGATTTAAATGAAGGTTTCATGATTTAGGCATCCTACAAATGATTTTTAATGATTATGTGGTTTCCCACTATGATTATTCACACTATACATTTTGGTTTTAGTCAATGGTTGGAACCAAGAGGATTTATGTTAACATAGAATGTGATGGAAAATGGAATTATTTTCCTCATGAGAAACCAAATGAAATAGGAAATGGAAGGAAAAACTTTGAGATTATTCATAATCAGCTATCTCATTATATGGTTAACAATCTCAACTTGGGTGAGTTTCCTAACACATCTAATAATATAAAAAATAATTTTCATGAAGACCATGGAGGAAAGAAGATTTAGTTTTCCACATGTTAAGAATGTGGGAAGAAACACTATAGGGAATGTCTCAAAGGATCAAGAAGATGTTTTCTATATGGAAATAAAGGGCATAGAGCAATTAATTTCCAACAAAAAATGATGAGTTTTATGGAGGGAAATTATCTTCATCCTAAGGTACCATTTATAGTTCAATGTCTTATGTGTGGGTAATATGGGAATTTTCCAAGCCAATTCCCAAATCCAAGCGTAAACTATTAGACCAAGGAAGAAATTATGATATGATATTCATTAAAGTGGAAGGATTGAATTGTTTTTGTATCAAGATTTGATAATTGTGTTTTGAACTATTATATAAATGATATTATAGATATATGAATCATGAAACATCTAAGTATTATTCCATGGTAGTTTTTTTTAAGGATTTAAAAGTATATGTGTAATGGTACAAATTACTAAGAAAACTGATTTAGTGGTATGAGAAAATGTTTAATTGGGATAAATATATTTCTAACATTTATGAATTAAATGGGATGGTATTGGTGACCTTGAAATTGATTACTAATTTGATGACAAAGTGATTTAAGTCATATTTGATGAAGTTTATTGTATTTTTATATTATTATTTTTATTTAAGGAATAAGTATTATGGAATAATATATGTTTTCATGTGAGGGTAACTTAAGATATATGGATATTATCATGGTTTTATAAGTTTAAGGGTATCAAAAGCCCTTTTATGGTTTTAATTGATGAGATTTTGAGGTCATTGGAACCTTTTACTAGGTTTTAGGAATAATACTCTATTGAGGTTTAAATAACCCTTTTGGTTAGTATATTATCTAATGTTAAGTTAATTATAATCTATTGGATAGTAGGATATAGATAATTTTGATGGTTGAAAAGTGATTCATTGATAAGGAAATATTTTGGGAGATATTTTTGGTCAATCTAAGGATTACCTTTCAAGTTAGTATCTAAAATTGAGTCATGATATTTTGATTAATTTCACTACATTATAAGATTATTCATGGTGATTAATGATATTTTGGGAGATTTTTCAGTGGTTTGAGGTATATTTAACCCTTAGGATTAACATGTGATTTAGCATGAAAGATTAATTATGAAGAATGAAAATAAATTTTGGGGATTTAAGTTAAATGGTATGATCTGACCTTTAAGGTAAAAACATTCTTTAATGTTAATGTTATTGAGTATGTAGGGATATTTATGAAATGATATAAGTGGAACCTTTGTTATTATTGTGGAAATTTTGGAGTTAAATATATTATTTCAAGGTTTATTCATTTAGGGAAATATATTACCTTGTTCTAAAATTTTTTTGTTTTGGTTAATATATAGAGATAGGAGGAATGGATTTCCATTCTTTTATGAATCTTATGATTTGGTAAAAGTTAATTTTAGTGCTTCAGGAATGAAAAAATTCATCTTGAATATTCATTTCTTGGAGTGAGAGATGAAGTGGAAATTGATCAAAGCACAACCAAAGGATTAAATTATGATTATGATGTGAAAATAAATCAAGTTAATTATATTTCTTCATTTTCTTTATATTGATAGTAAAATAATCCCTCAACTTTAAGAAAAGGGTATTGAAATAAAATGCTATAATTTTACCATTATTTTTTATGAATCTATGGTCCTTTCGCCCATCATAGATTTAAAATTTTTTGATCATTAACTTTCTCCTAAATATATTCTCTATCACTCTCTATTAGTCCTTAGGCATTAGTTTTATATTCCATATTCATATTTTTTGCTTCCCATTAATGTTCTCCTATTTGGATACCTAGTTATGTGTTATTCTAGATGGCCTTCATATTTCCCTTTACCTCTTTTTAAGATAAATTTTTATGAATCCTTTTTATGGTGTTGGTTTTCAGAAAAGGAATTTTCAAATTTAAAACCTTTAATTACTAATAAAAAATTCAAATTATGAGGACATGATTTATTAAAGGGAAAAAATGTAACACCACAAAGTTTTAAAAGAAGAACATTATTTTCAATAGCATATATGACATGAAAAACCAAGCTTAAATGACCATGAAATATTATTATTTAATTATGAACCTTAACACCTAGTTATTGAATTGGCTGGTATGAATATAGATAACCACATTATGAAGTATATATAAATTTCCTACTCAATACCAATTTATTGATTAATTATTAGAAAATAAACATTCAATTTTTAGTAAATTCATATTGTGATTCAAAATATGTTTCTTTCAAAAATGATTTTTATTGATTTTTGTGAGAAAATATTATATTTATTTTTTCCCTCTTTTATAAAATTTATTTTACAAAATAAATTTCAATTTTTGAACCATCATATCAAAATTATCTTAGGGTGAGTTTTTTAGAATTTTCTAAAATGATTGATTTTTCTATAAATAGTTAAAAATACTGATTTTTATTAAAAACTATATTTTTAGGCATTTAAAAAGATCCATTTTATTTTAAAATTATTTAAAAGTAACATTAGTTCACTTATATTATTATTAATCCAATTAAGTTCATTGGAATCAATTTTACAGCTGAATTTGGTATAAAAACATTTTTTATACTTAAAAATACATTTTTTCTAAAATATTGTTTATCATTGTGTTTTGATTTTTTAACTTAAATACATTTATACTAGTTATAGAGATTGAATCTTGAAAAATATATACCATATTTGGAATCAGGATGTTCAAATTTGGTAAATTGGTCCCTTTTATTTTTAGTCATTATGAATAGTAACCATAGTAAATTTTTGTTACGATGTTAAAGATAAAATGAGTTAAATAGGGATAAAACTAAGTGTTAATTTAATTTCATGGACCTGTTTTACTCACAAGTAACCAAACCCAGTTGATTACATGGCCTCAAGTGTGCCTCCCCATATCCTATAGGCTGCTAACTAATAGCGAGGGTCTATAATGGTATGGTGGGGATACTATACCCCCTTTATTAGAGTGGAGCGCAATAGTGAATAATAATAGTAAGCATTAGAAAAAATATAATGGAAACATTAGAAGTAAAACATTTATATGGATAAATGATAGTTGTAAACAAAATCTACTATCATATATAAAATTATGCCACATCACTATTCTATAAAAAAGTGGGGATACAAGAAGAAATCAGAAGCAAGCATACAAGTGTTCATGCTATAAAAAAGTGTACAAAAAGTCCAAAGGCTATCTCCAATAGCATCATGAGCACTAGCTCATCCCTTTTCTCCTGTACTCCATCTTAGTACAAAAAAAATCCAAGCATCCATATTAGGTATCTTCCCTTTTTCCCTACTTGTATCCATAAATTCTTTTTACATACCAATCGTTGGCCTGAACAGGGTGTGAGTAAGACTTAGTAGGCCACCACCAATGATGTCTATAACAAATCCAGTCTATGCATAATAGTTGTATCAGCGTGCAGTTATAACAGGCCAAAATTTTCAAAATGAAACTTTAATGTAATCCAATCCATTAATATAAGTGTAAAAAGTATAAATCTATAAAATATAGATGATTTTATACTAAAGTAAAACCATCAAGTACAACATACGTTGGTCATATCAAGTGTCAAACCTACATGGGACAGGAACCAAGGACAGTGACCAAGGATTCATCCTCTAGTCTAAGGAACTCATCCAAGGTAAACTCAGTATGACTTGAGTGGATCCCAAGTAGCTAATCTTATGTGGTCCATACATCAACCTGGATCCAAGGAGATGATTTCAAGGAATCCATTTTTTGGAATTTAATTGAATCATCGGTGTCATACTGCGATGATGGTGTCATACCATGATACTCGCGATTGGTTCCATACTAAAATATCTATTATAAAAAAATATGTAAGGGGGTATAATTGGCCATGTTATTTATCATTCCCTTTATCAATTCAATTCATCACATTCACTTCATTAATCAATTCACTTACAGGTGATAAGAAGGGGTTCATGTTAATGTTCGTGCCACATTACCAACCATTTATATAAATGAACATAAGCCAAGATATTATCCATCTCATTTCATAGTTCCCATTTAGACCACTTAATTATCCATTTCATTTATAAATTAAAAGGTTCCAAAGAGGTATACAACCTTTAACTATGCCATTTAAATTCGTATACATCTTCCACTTGCCAGTAGCAAGCTTAGTACACCCAAAGGGGTGGCTTTATCATAGGAATTTAATTGAACCCACCTCAATGGGTGGCTTGGGTTGAGGTTGAAAACCTATAACCATGTCAAGCGGATAAGGTACATCATGAAAATGGTCTAAACAATTCATTTAAGTTATTACACATTTTTTAGGAGCAATACATGGGGGTCTAGCATGCTACAAAACAATGTAAGCTATAAATATCAATACTTTTAAGGAAAAGGTATAGACCACCTACCTTATGTAGGTAGATGACTCCTCATCTGATATCAGATTTAATTCAATCTAGAATAGAATAAATCATAAAACCATACAAACACCCTAAAAATAGGGCAGATTTGCTTGCACAAAATTAGCATTTGATATAGGAAGGTAAATAAAGAAAATAAGAGGACTTATAGTCTTACTAAGGGGGATCCAATGAGATGAATGATACTTGAATCAAGCACTGTATAGTAAAGATATCTCAATTACTAGGAGTTTTAGGAAGTAGATAACGCAACATGAGAGATAATATGTGTTTATAGAAAGTAAATGGAGGATGACAGGTTAAAGACACTGAAGTAAAATCGGTAATTTCCATCCTTTTTAAAGGGTGCACGATTTGGCTGCACGGTTGGCCAAACCGTGAACCAACCATATACCACCACTACCTAGGTGGAAAACCACCTCACACAGCTAATCACATGGTTTGAAAAACTATGTAAATATGTTTCATGCTCACTATCTAAGGGATCTACCCCCTCACATATTTAGGAACACGGTTAGAAGAAATCATGCACAAACCGTGCGACAAACACCAGTAATTTATTGTAGGTTTTTCATGGCCATGTGCCTCCTATTTCATAGTTAAACTAACCATGATCCACTATTTTGGGCTTCATGGTTGATTTTCATGATTATTAATAATTGTGTGTCAACCATAAACCTCATGTTGTTTCTCTAAATACTGGAGATTTGGGACTTGAACAAGCCCCGTGCACTCCCAAAACCTCCATGTCCTCATTAGGTATTCCCATGTAGATAAAAAATATTTAACCAAATTTTAATGGGATATATACCAATTTTAAAATCTATTATATTATAACATCCCCTCCTTAAAACAACTTATCCCCAAGTTTTCCTAAGGGTGATTGAAAATCATCTAAGAATAACTCCATCCACTGAGAATGTATTCTAGTCTCTCTCCCCCAAGTATCATCCTATACACAGTCATGATACCATAGCACCCGTATTAGAGGAACTGACCTTCCATGCATAGTCTTCATGCTTCAATCAATAATATGAATAGGATGCTCCTCAAAATAAGTACCAGCATCCAACTCAACCTCATACAGATGAAGAATATGCATCGGGTCTGAATGATAATGAAGAAACTAAGAAATGTGAAAGACATCGTGCATATCCTGTTATATGTAGGGGAGTGATATCTGATAAGACACTAGTCTAAACCTCTCCAAAACCTTAAAAATTATGATGAAATGAGGTGATAGATTGCCTTTATTCTTAAACCATTGATGCCCCAATATAGTCAAAACACACAAGAAGACTCAATCCCTGACCTCAAACTTGAGTGGTCTTCGATGGTGATTAGCATACGACTTCTTCCTAGATTGAGTTGTATCCATATTCTTCAAAATAAGCAACACATTCTCGAATGTCTCGGGAATGAGATGAGGTCCCAGTAGTGGTGCATCCCTTTCCTCTAACCAACACAGAGGTGATTAGCACGACCTACCATATAGGGCCTCATATGGAGTCATATGTATAGTATCTTAGAAGCTATTATTATTATAGAAATCATAAAGGGGTAAAAAAATTCCAAGAACCACCAAAATTAAGGAATCACACTCTAAGAATTTCCACTAATACCTGTATTGTATGCTCTCGGACTGACCGTCAGTCTGAGGGTGATAGGGTGTACTCAAGAGTACCTATAAAACCAAATCCTATTGAAAACATTACTAAAATCATGACATAAACTGGGAATACCTAACTGAAATGATGGTATGTGGAACTCTGTGAAGGTGTATGATCTCCCTAAAACATGACCTCCCTAGATCATCTATTAAAAGGGTCACCCTAATAGACAAGAAGTAGGAAACCTTCACCATCCTATCAATGATCACCCATATTGCATCACTATCATGAGGGTGCCTAGGTAATCCCATCATAAAATCCATGGTGATGTTGTCCAATTTATATTTTAAAATAGTTAATGGAAGTAAAATTCTAGTATACCACTGATTATCTTCCATCACCTGCTGATAGGTGGAACACCGAGTAGTGAAACCTACAATCTTACTATTTTTTCCCATCCACCAATACTGATAGTGTAAGTCATGGTACATCTTGGTAAGACCGGGATGTACTTCCCAAGAATAGGTATGAGACTCTTGCATCAACTCCTCTCATATGTATTTTGGAACCCATGCATGACCATGAATACACAATATCTCATCCATATCAACAACCCAACTAGGTTGTGGGTCCTCTCTTTAAACACTCTTCCTTAGGAATAAACACTCGAGATTAGAAAGTTATCTCACATTGACTCTATCTAAAAGTGAATAGGTCACTAATAATGATACAAGTACAAGATGCCTGAGATGGTCCTACACCTCTATGTGAATCTCATAAAACAAATACATCAATTTTCATTCACTACTAGACTCATGAACCTATTTTGTTTAAGTTTTGTGGCTTAAAACATCAACTTCTTTATTACCTTTTCTAGGTATATAGGTAAGATAAAAGTCAAAATACTAAAGGTATTCAACCCATATTCACTGTCTAAGGTTAAAATCACACTGAGTAAATATTTATTTGAGACCTTTATGTTCCATGAAAACTAAGAACCACTTTCCCAATAAATAATGCCTCTAACAATTCAAGTCATGAACCACTACTGGTATCTCAAGATCATGTGTTGTGTAATTACTGTCATTATCAATTGATGAGACTCGTATGCCATGACTCGGTATGCTTGTATTAACATAACTCCCATCCCAATGCTTGATGCATCACAATAAAATGTGTAGCCTTTGTTAAGATCGGGTAGAATCAGTATCAGTGTTAAGGTAAGTATTCCTTTCAACTCCTGAAATGATTTTTCATAAGCTTTAGATCATGATAATTTAACACCCATATTTTCAAGCCCGTAAGAGGTGATGAAAGGTGTGATAAATCCTGAATAAAATGCCTATAACATACAGTAGGCCCTAATAAACTCCAAATATCAAAGATTTTCTGGGAATTATCTTAAGAAACCACAACTCTTAACTTCTCTGGGTCTATAGACACTCCTACCTCAAAAATAATGTGACCAAAAAAGTGAACTTTATCAATCAAGAAGTGAAATTTTGTGAGTTTGGCATATAAATTGTGTTCACTCAGTGTGCTCAAAATGATATCATGGTGTTTGATATGATCATGTCAAGTTTGTGAGTACACAAATATGTCATCTATGAAAATGACCATGAAAGAATTTGGATACTGTTAGAAAACCCAATTCATTAAATCCATTAAAACTTAAGGAATATTTGTGAGAAAAAACAACATTACCAAATATTTATACAAGTCATATCTACTACATAATGTTTTACATGGTATATATTAGGGTTTAAACCTTACCTACTAATTTCCTAACCTCAAAATTGATTTTCGACAATATTTTGGATACTCATAGCTGATTGAAGAGGTTGTATATACAAGGTAGTGGGTGTTGTTTCTTAACCATAAGATGATTCAATTTTTAGTAATCTACACAAATTCTGAGGATACCATCCACTTTTTTTGGGGAAAAGGACTAGTGAACCCTAAGTAGATGTATTGGGTCGTATAAACCCATTAGCTTATAGATCCTCTAGTTGTCTCTTGAGTTCCTGAATATTAGTAGGATCCATTCTGTAGGGAGGAATATTTACTAGTGTTTCTCCTAGAAATAGATTAATAGTAAACACTACCTCTCACAAAGTAGGTAACACATAAAATTATGTAGGAAAAAAATCCCATGAAATGATCCACTATAAGAGATAATTTTGTATGTCGTGTTCCCTAATTACCCATAAAAAGGATAGAAATATGGGCTATCACTCCACTCATCCCATGATGCTCTAGTATAGTTAAACTATCTTAGAAATCCCATTAAACTTTATGGATATATCTACCACCCGATGGTAATGAAAATGACACCCTTCAGTGATAAAAATCAACATAGGATCAATAGGAAACCTACCAGTCAATTCCAACAATTACATCTAAGTCTATCATCTAGTTGATGAAGGGGTTCCATAGGAAATGGTAGCCACTAATCTCAATGGGGAACTCACAACATTGGAATACTCTTTCTGATCGCATTCCTAGTAGAGTATTGAGATCCATCACTCCAAAAAAATATTTGTTCTCAAGACCAAGGCTTTCAATTATAGCCACATATATGAATGAATGTGAATCGCTTGTACCAAATAAGATAGGTACTAAAGTAGAGGCTACCAAAATAGTACCTCAAACTATAGAAGACCTAACACTCTGCTCCTTGGGAGTAGGTTTTACTACATATATCTTACCTGGTCTAAGGCCCCAAGTCACAATCTAACAACCCTAAGCAGGTCCACCCTAATGGCGCTGCATATTATAAGTCTAGATTATTGGACCTCACCCACCTCCTTGGCCTGAATGGGAAATAGTACTCTAACTCCCTACTTAATCTAGAGCTACTAATCCCTCTCCTAAAGGAAAAACCTGTGTCGAACCTTTTCCAATAATCACATGTGGAAAGGTCCAACAAAACCTCTTAAGATGACCCATTCTACCACAATCTCATCACTAAACTGAGGCTCTATCGCACTTGGGATTCATATTGTTGTAATATTGGGTGTCTTAGACCCAACTTGAATAGTACTTTTGATCACAATATCATGTGTACAGTTAGATATACATGATGTAAACTTACCATTATTGTGTATATATTTTTGCATCCACTATTTCATGGTAATGTCCATAGATTAATTATCGTATTAAAAGGTTATAGCTGATCTCAAGCTATAATGAGAACCACGAGATACTATGACTTTAATCTTAAATATATGTCATATGGTATAGATACATCTTACTGATTGGATATAGTAGATGTTTGACTATCAGGTGTTGGGGGGTCATGATAATTGAGACCTCTTCTCATGAAGTTCGCACTTGGTGATCTCTAGTAGTGAGATCATGAGGAAAAACCTGCCAATAGGAACACCACATATTTTGGGTGTCATTGGTTGTTACTATCTATGAATATGTATATTGGTCTCCTGACTTGATATCATTACCAATATGTTCCATTTGATCACGTACATTAATGCAAGTAAAAAATCCATGATAATGAAATTGTGGTGAGGTAGCTTGTGTTGGGTGGTTCATCAGTGGTATGACATTGGTTGAATGGTCAAGAAATGATTTGTCACTTATAGGTCAAGGAAGTTATATATCTCGGGCCCGGTTGATCAGGATGGTAGTACCTTGACAAATACAGGGTCATGGTAGTCCAAGTTAAATCCATCCAGTTAGAGCAAAAAATAATAAAGTAAGAAAAAGATGATGATATGGTGCTCATCCTACTTTATGAGATATTTAAATACAACGAAATTGTATTATGCAGTGCGTGTTCGTAGGTTGGTTGTCATTTCTATGACTATCCCTATTTATTTAGAGGTCATGATGGGTTGCTAGATCCCGCTCTCAATATATGAATATTATTCACTACTATCAAGATAAGGGCCTAGAGGGTCACAAACAATAGCGTATTCGATAATTTTCCCGATTCTAGTGAATAGTAATTTTGGACATGGTGGGCCCCACCATTGGGGCCTGGTTTTTTTTTCAATGATATAAGATCATAAAAGGAATAAATAAATTCATATTATTCAAGTTAATAATAATTGGTATTAAATTTGTTTATTATGTAATATATTATTTGAATGAATATTGGTTTAAAATATTCAAGGTTCATTTAATATTTGTAGGAATGACGAGTTGAGTTAATGTCTCAGGTTTTATCATGTAATATATTTATTATATTACAAGAAAGTGATAAAAATATAAAAGAGATTTATGATTCAGTTTAGTAGTTATAATATATCATTTATTTATTGAGAAATAAATATTTAGGTATCGGGTGTAGATTTCAGATATTTATTAATTAATTAAAAATATAAGAAAGATAGATCTTGCCAGATATTATTCACTTCTAAATGGCGAGATCTTCTCTCTCCTCTCTCTCATAAATACTAGAGAGAGATTCTCTAGTTTCAGGTGCTTGATCATAGTGCTTATTCATAGATCGACAAAATAGAGTAGTAGTGATCGTCGGGACGTCGAAGGTGTCATCGTAACTCTGTGCTACCACCTGAATTCTGACAATCGATGTTCCCATGAGCTTTCAAAGCATGTATGGATGATCTAGAGAAATTCGGCTTCAGATTCTTTGAGTAGTAATTGTCGATGACAAGAAGACGTCTAGCACAGATTTGGATCTAACTAGGTAATTATGGTTTTATTTTTGTGCTTAAAATTCCTTACACAAAGATCCTCAAGCTTATACCAGGCATTGCTTCACTGATGATGACATAGTCATGTCAATCGTTGGTGGAAAATTTTAAAAATCACAAGTTTCAGAGTTTTCATTGCGTGTTTGGTGCCATCAATTGGTATTAGAGTGACACATGAATATTTTAAGCTAATAAAAATTAAATTTGCATTCAATTTCATAAAGGTTTTCGTTCTAGTCCCAACGCTGCTGATGGCAGTTCAATCCGAGATCGGATGGCCATGTTGTGGTCATCTGAAGTTTTAAATGTGGATTGAAATCGTTGTTGGGATTATTCAATCAAAGAACATATATATGAAATATTTGAAAGGCAGTCAGCCTTGAAGTTTTCCAGTGAATCAATCTAATCCGGCCAGTATTAAGTGGCCAGAATAGTGACTTTCCGGTGGAAAATTAATTCCACTGGTTTGTGGAATTTTATTAATTAATTTTATTTATTAATTAATTAATTTATAATGAGCCTAATTGATAGGGTTAAGAAGAATCATAATAAGAAATTGATGTCTATCTTTTGAAAAAATAGTGTAGTCTAAAAATCTAAAAGGGAGTCCCGTGATTTGCAAAAAAATAATAGAAAACCCAAAACTCCTCATCCATTGAGTGGTCCTCATCCATTGATTTGCAAACTAGGAAGGTCCCCCATTTAGTGGTCGCAGCCATTGGCCACACTCCTCATCCACGGATCCATCCTCCTCACAACATACTGCAAGTCACACCACCCGGAGCACCTCACTCCTCAGCCGCCGCAAGCCAGATCTGGCCACCATGATCCGACGGTCCTCTCCCGATTGGGTTCACCCACAGATCGTTTGTCACCCACCAGCAACGACCCTGTCGCAGCCTCCGCCAATGTCACCTCCTTAACCAGGTCCTCTCTCTTCAGAGTTCCATCGTGGGTCTGACCTGATCCGTAGAGGCTCTTCCCTAGTTTTAGGGCCCTGATTAGTTTTATTTAATCAAAAATTAATTTATTTCTGGTTTTAAATTAAATTAATTAAATATTAATTTTTTGTTAAAATTAATTTTAATATTACAGGTTTAAATTAATTTAATTTTGGTGTTAAATTAATTTAAGTTTTGGTTATAAAATTAAATTAATAATGGGAATGAATGACAAAAATTATTGAATTAAAAATAAGATTGAATTTTTAATTCAATAAAATGCCCTCAGAAAAATAAATCTGATGTGAGTTTAATTTTTAATTATGAATTTATTTTAATATAAAAGTTTAGGCATATTGACCTATCATGAGCCATATACCAACCAATATATGTCTTGTGCATGTTTAATTTATTTAATTTATTATTGAAATGGTTATTTGTAATAAATAGTTAATTAAAAGATGATCTGCATGTCATCTAAGTGTCATTATATGCATAAAGGCCTGCATGTCCATTTTTAGAGTTATTTTTATACTCCTGAGACCCCCTCGCCTGCGTGCGAGTACTGTTGTATAATGATGAAGACGAGTAGTGACACACTTTGCGCCGAGCAATGGCGATGCACCAGACATGAGTTATGACGCATTAGATGGGAAGGTGTCACAATTCGAGTCACAAGAAATACGACTCAAGGTATTACCTCTAGGGTCTTGGTTGATCCATTATTCACTCAATGGATCGGCCTCTAGTATCGGCTCATGATCACGTCATCATTTTACTTTTGCATGGTTTATTATTTTTTGAATGTATAGTTTACGTGTGATCACATAGAATAATAAACAAGCATGCACAGATAAAATGAACATGTGAAATGATGAATATTTTTCTATTTACTGCATAATCAGTTGTGAGTGTAATCACAGAGAATATTCTTATCAAATAGAAAATGATTTAGTTCATCACATAAAATATAAAACCCTCAAAAAAATATTAAGTCGTAACTAGCTTTCATTATTCAAATTTGGAAAAAACTGGGTGTTTGGGGGGTGTTGGATTGGTGTAGCCCAATCCATTCTGGATGATGATTAGGTCAAACGCTTCAGGCCCATACTTTATACCAGGTCGTAACTCCACGGTCCGAGCTCCACGATGAGCTCGTTGGGTATTATAAGGGGAAATGTGCCCCTAGTTCGAGGTTTCGGGGGCCTTTGGCCCCCGGTCCAAATTTTAGGACATTGTAACTCTGACAGACTATAGTAGAGCTGACCAACCAACATCGACAATGAACTGTAGCAGTGCGTACCTTTGGCATGACTACTTTAGCTCCACGTACTTCCAACCACCGACCACTGTAGCACCTTGGACTTGAGTGGCCAAAACACTATAGCATTGCGGACTTCCAGCCACCTTTTACCGTAGCACAACGGACTTTCTGTGCGGTTGGTGGGCTAGTGATTTTTCCACTTTATTATCCCATTTCGAGCTAGGGTTTTGAGTGTGATTGAGAACCCTGTAAATCCCTATAATTGTGTGCTCCCGACTATAGTGAAATTTCTACCTCTCTGTAGATGTAGAGATCATTTCTTGAACCATGTAAATCTCTGTGTCCCATGTTCTTCTTCTTATTTGGTTTCTAAATTTTTTCTTCATCCACAAACCCATTTTGTCATTACAACTCCCTATGTTTCTGCTACACGGGGTGCTCATCATCCAAAGTTGAGAGTGTCTCTTACTACCGGGGATTTTTTATGAGAGTGATGGGCTGAATTAACTAAATTGGTAGTAAGTATTAGCCAAAGATAAATTTATATCATTTTAGAGGCAAGCGTTGAGTAAATAAAGTTGTGATTTTAGAAGTTGGTACTTTACTCAACATATCAAGGAACTCCGAGTTAATGTGGTTGGTCAGCCAAACGTTTAACTTGAACCCTCCAAGTAGTGTCATAGACAAAACTTGTAGACTATAAGAGGAGGTTTGGGGATCCTTGCCACTATAATACTCAAGAGATAGAGCATTTTGATTTCATCATAGAGGGTTCCTAGAATTTGATAAAATAGTGGGATACATTTAATAATTTAATTAATTAATCAAAATGCCTAAAACAGTAATCAAGATAAAAAGTACAAATCTACTAGAATTTTATTTTTGTAGAAGAATGGAAAGTTATACCACATTTAATACCATGATAAATATTTTACAAATTAAATATCTAAACTAGCATGAATTTCCAAGTGTAGTATAGGTTCTTACGCACAATACTACTATATCATAAATTCAAGGTGTTGGTGTCCCTACACCTGCTAATCTACCTAAATAAGTGAGGGTCAGAAATATGATTATAGGAAACTCATGTGTTAAGCATATTATGGTTATGTCATAATGTTTTCACCAACGTCTGATACTAGTTGCGGTCACTACATCGGGACATGGGTAATATAACATGTAGTATCATCTCTGAGAAGTTTGCGAGGAGAAAGTGAAGCAAGATATGATTAAGGTGATGATAACAATAGACATGTGTAAATTGAAAGATGGATCATGATATTTCAATGTATCCCTTTCTCATATCATTCTCACCCATTTACTCAAGTCTTGTTTTAGGTTACAAAATGAATAGTATTGATTAAATGCTTCATTACCTTTTTAGGTAAGGTTTTCCAAGTAAATAAGAATAGAAAATAAATAATAATATTTAATGCTTATGGTGAACAAATTTAAGGACATGGAGAAAATTCCAATGGAAAGTGACATCTCAAGAGTACATTCGCAACATTCTTTAATGAAATAGGTTTTAATATGAGGCTATTTTCATCTCATAAAATAATACTATGGAAGTTTAAAAGTAATGAAGTAAATTAAATAAGAAAGTTACCACTTCTTCTTTAAGTATATTAATCGATATAAAATTAATGTTCAATATTACTTCTTGGGTATTGCATACAATATACCTGTCGCATGTGTATCAAAATACAGTAACCAAGTATAGAAACATTACTAAATGTAAGGTTTATTCTCCAAATAGTTGAGAAAGGGTGATTCCTAAGTCAACAGTGAGAAGTACACGACTTCCATATTTCCAAGTGAATGATTATTGTAAAACTATTATTGAGTATAACCAAAAAAATTATCTCACATGCCATTTGGATACAAGGATACATTATTCTAGGTTTCAGGAATGAATGTTATTTGTGGTGTATAATACTCAGAAAATAGTTCAGTGATACATGAATCATAGTCAATAACAGATGAATATAAAATATAATACTCATTTACCTAGTTGTGGAAAGATAAAAATTTGTCAATAAAAACTAAATTTTTCATCAAGGATATACCCAGTATGGTATTTAGACTCTTCTTAGCTAAAAACCTTAGGTATTATTGATGTATATACTTATTTTTGGACAAATAAACCATTTATAAATAAAGGTTAGCCACATGGATTTTGGAATTAGTTCAAAAAGTGAGCATTAACTATTTAAAGGGTAAGCTAGTGGTAAACCTACTTCATTGTATTCCTTTAAGTGAGTAAGGAATATGAAAGTCAAGTATGGTATTTTCATGTTCAAAAGATATGATTTGCTTCAGGCCGACATGTCGAAGAATATATTGACCAAGAAATCATCGATCAATATAATGTAGTGTGGAGTGATTCATAAATGAACATCACCTTATTTACATCACGACATTGATGTTTATCTGGAGGACAAATTATGAATTCTTACATGTTAGAATTGATCAAAAAATGTAGCATGGGGAAATTCCTAAACACACATTATATACATTAGAGTCGTGATGTAAGGAGTATCAATGTTGCAACTTGCAAAAACTTCCATTATATTTCATGATGTGATTTTCAAATAAAATAGATATCCCATAACCATATTCCAACTATAATGAAAAATAGATATCATGTGAGTCATGGTATGATGGAAATTCATTATGTCATAAAACATGTGTTTAAGATGTAGAGATTTTTTAAGGTTATAAACAAACATGCATCAAGTAAAACGCATTGTGCATCTAAGTAATTATCCTAATGGTTTCTTAGGATAATACATAAATCCATAAGATATAAAATTAGTATTCGGGTGATAGACTACATTTATATATAATATTTATCATCTCTATTAGATATATTGGGGAATAGATTGAATTGGGTTTAGTCAATGCCAGAGATACACATGTAGTTGGAATAGGAACAAGTTCCACAAGTCATGTGGAAGAGGAATGTTCCAAAGACACATACTGTGTAGGAAGGTTAAAACCATAGTGATGGTTTTTATATTCACCATGTCTGGTGATAAATTATTCATTATGAATAATAATAATTCATAAAAGAAACCTGTATATGGAAATTAGATAATATTAACAAGATCAGTTAAAATTCAATAGTGGATTTTATGTGTAAAAGTGTAAAGGGGCTTATTATTTGAAAATTGTGGTGGGTATTCAAATGAGATTATAAATGTATGGTATAAGCATAGTACCAATAAATATTGATTGGTTATACCAAATCGTTCTGCCTAAATCCATTAGAATTTTACTTGTCATAGCTAATATCTATGATCATTTTATTGAGCATTGAATTTCATGACCACCATTCATGGATGGTGTCTATATAACGTGACCAAAAAGGGTTGGTCACATCATAGAATTCTAATAAATGTTGTAATTTACTGAAATCTAGTTTAGGTGTCATGACCCGTCCCCCGGGGCTCGTGTCGTGGTCACCCTAAGCTTGCCTTCCATAGGCCAGGGGCTGGAAACTATCACTGGAAAGGCATATCCCTAAAACTGGGAAGGCATTGCCTTTATAACCTGTAAACTCACTCAACCAAGCACACAACAAGATACGAGCACAAAGTAAACTGTATAGTAAAAATATTGTGTACAGTAAGTAAAGGGGCCAGAATACAAGCCCAAATGGAATGTACAAGTAAAACTGAAAATAGATCCTGTGAACACCCACCAACGATCCTACCTGAAGGGTGGGTACAGCTCTTGAACGGTCGTCTCTACGGTACACCTCGTCTAAGGTCCACCTCCGGGCAGCCTCCAGTCCCAGTACCCTCGTCCTCAGTCGGCATTGTCTATCGTCTGCACAAGACACAACAAGGTGCGGGCATAGCTCGTGCAAGGGTGTGCATAACAATACTCAGTAGGGACTCCAAGACCCCTGAAGGTCTCTCAAAATCCACAAAGGATATACCAAAAATCATGGAAACAACAATCAACCCTACTTAGGTATATTCTCATACATATACCTAAGTTATCAAGTATACCCATCTCATTCATGAGGAAACACAAGGCCCAAAACCTTAGCCAAAATCTCAACTGTTCCAATAAGGAAAGAATACCACGAAGGTAACATCACAAAGGTAAGTACCACAAAGGTAACGCCTCACAGAAGAATACCACACATGTATCACCACAAAGATAAGTACCACAAAGGTAACTCCACGCAGAAGAATACCACAAAGGCTTCACCACACAGAAGTGTACCACAAAGGTAAAGACTCGTCTCACACCAGGTATAACTTATGTACGAAAGTATATATGATTAGTTGTATTGCTAGATCATCTTACTTCATCGAAAAGCTCTGCTGTTGACCCACACAGGATCGAATATGACCCGCACAGGATCTGAAGATGATCCACACAGGATCTGAAGATGACCCACACAAGATTAGTAAGTGCTGACCCACACGGGATCGCTGAGCGCTGACCCAAATAGGATCTGAATATGACCCACACAGGATCTGAAGACTCCTCAAGTACAGCTAGTCACAGGGTTCTTGCACTAAGCACGCTTGATTCCGGGAGGTTATGCTCCTCAAACCATCGATCTATACTTCAACTGCCACTAAGTCCCATGAAGAAGTATCCCAAAGAACTGTCACGCCATAAGGAACCCAATGCAATATACGGTGCGTCAATCGGATGTCTGGTCTGTAAGTTATTAACCATTTAGTTCCGAGGGCCCGGTTGGATTTGGGTTCGATCCAACCCGATCGTACTCCAACTTTATCCAAAACTCAAGTGGAGCATACCAAAAGGACCATCTCGATCCAATGATTCTGGCATCATAGATGGTACATCAATCAGACGTCCGGTTCCCAAGATATGGCCAAAAAGGCATATATGGGTCCGGCTGGGCCCGGGTCCGGTCCGACCCGGTCGGTCCGACCCGACCCAACCCGGCCCACGCTGGGCGCGACCCACGGTGCAGCCCACGGCTGGGGTGCCCCTTGTGGTGGGGTCCTCCCTAGCCACCACCCAGGAGGGAATTCCCCCCCCCCCCAGGTCATCTGAATGGTCCAATGGACTGTTCGGTTGGGTGTGGTGTTGAGTGGCACGCAGGACCCACCAGAGCGGTCCTGATCGGTGCGACGCGGATGGTTGAAATGGTCGGCCCTCCTTCCAGCGGTGCGGATGCGCGCCGCTGCTCCACCATGGTCGTTCGGGTGTCAGCCGCCCTCCGCCCTCCGTCGTGGCCAAGCGGTCACGGTCTCCAGCTCTGGTGTCATGGACATGTGTTGCTGCTTCGCCACGCGGCCGACCGGATGCCGACCGCCACCCTACTTCATCGCGGTCGATGAGTCATGACCTCCTACTCAATCGGTGGCACGGACGTGCACCTCCCTACCTCCATGCGGTCAGCCAGCGTGTCGACCTCTGTCCTCCCACCAAGTTCTCCTCTCCCTTTCACCAACGGAAAAACAACCCTCAATTCCCTCAAGAAGAGTTAATAAAATAACTCTTAATTAACAAGTTGTTTCATTAATTTAGTTTTAATGAACCCTATTAATTAAAGAGAGTTGTGGTTACATAATTTGTGTAACCGAGCATTTAATGCCCAACCTTAAATGCCCGACCACCCTCGTGTGGTCCCCACCTCCATAATTCAAAAAGGATATTTCAAGAAGAAAAATAAAATGTTATTTATTTTATTTTTCTTCTCCCATGAAAACTGAAAAACTAACTTCCACCCTCAACCTACCGTGGTCAAGGTGACGGTCTCCTTAAGCAAACTGTGAGATCAACGATTCCCTCAGATTTCAATTCCGAGCACCGGTTTAAAAGTTAAAAAATGTCGCTCACACATTCACTAAACGTACCAAAATAAATTCAAAAATTCATTCCGGGCACACCAGGACTCAAAATCACGCGTCGTCAATTTTTGCAGACTCGTAATAGTTCCATATAATTAAAAAAAATACATGGAAAATTTCAGGTCTTTACATTCTCCCCACCTCAGGGCTTTGCGTCCCTGAAAGCCGCAACACAAACTAGGGAAACAAGTGGGGGTACTGAGCACGAATTTGAGCCTCCCGCTCCCATGTGCTCTCCTGGAGGCTCCCGTGTTGCCAACGTACGCGCACCAGAGTTATCAACCGCCCATAAAGGACTCGCTCATGTCGATCCTCAATATCTACTGGAACCTCTGAAAACGTCACCCCATTGTTGATGTCTAGTTCACCCCAGTCAATGATGTGCGAAGAATCATGTATGTATCTCCTCAGCTGGGATACGTGGAAAATATCATGCACCCGGTGAAACTGAGGGGGAAGAGCTAGGCGGTACGCCACCTCACCAACTTTGCTGAGCACCTGGAAGGGTCCAATGAACCTCAGAGATAACTTGCCACCCCGGCCAAATCTCTATAGACCTCATCGAGGTGAGACCCGTAGGAAGACATGGTCACCATCCTCGAACTCAAGAGGTCTCCGTCTCCTGACAGCATAAGACTTCTGCCTGCTCTGTCCAGTCTTCATCAGCTCCTGGATGATCTACACCTTCTCTGTGGTAGCCCATACCATATTTGTTCCCATGAGTGCTGACTCCTCATGGTCAGTCCAGCACAAAGGTGATCTGCAAGGTCGAGCGTATAATTCCTCGAATGGTTCCATACCGATAGTAGGGTGATAACTATTGTTGTATGAAAACTCCACCAAGGGAAAGTGATCCTCCCAGCTGTGGCCGAAATCTAGGACGCATGCATGTAGCATGTCTTCTAGCGTCTGAATGGTCCGCTCTGTCTGACCATCCGTCTAAGGATAAAAGGTGGTGGTCAACCGAAGCTGTGTCCCGAATGCCTCCTGTAACCCCTTCCATAGTCGGGAAGTAAAATGTGCATCACAATCAGAGAAAATTGTCGAATGAACTCCATGAATCTGTACAATCTCCTGCATGTAGAGGCGTCCCAATCCCTCTACTGACCCGTGATCTCTGATAGTTAGGAAGTGGGCCGACTTGGTGATTCAGTCAAGGATCACCCAGATAGAATCATGTCCCCTAGACATGCGTGGAAGTCCTGTCACAGAGTCCATGAAAATTCTATCCCACTTCCACTCTGGAACCTCTAGTGGATGGACTAAGCCCGTTGGAACCTGGTACTCTACCTTCACTTACTAACAAGTGAGGCACCGTGAGACAAACTCTGCCACTTCTTTATTCATTTCCGGCCACCAGTGTTAACGCTGAAGGTCCTGGTACATCTACTCCACTCCTGGATGTACTGCTAGAGGGTATGTATGAAAATCCATCAACACTTCCTCCCATAGAACCACTGGTACCATAGAACGTCCTCTGAAGAGGATGACGTGCTCCCCACCTTCAAAAAATCCATTAGGTGCCTATTCTGTGGATATCTGAGCACGTCAAGCCTCACAGTCAGTGTCCCCAAGCTGCACCTCCCTGACTCGTTGAAGGAGTGGGGGAGTGACTGTCAGAGACTGAAGATAAGTTGCTCCATCTCGATCCACATAGGATATCCTCAAAGCGGCTAGCTGCTCTGTCGCCTCACTCAGCAACTTTATAACAGACCTCCTGCTGAGTGAATCTGCTACTACATTCCCCTTTCCAGGAGTATAGACTATCTCAAAGTCGTAGTCCTGGAGGAACTCAAGCCAACATCACTGTCTCAGGTTCAGGTCCTTTTGAGAGAAGATATACCTGAGACTCTTGTGATTAGAGTAGACTATAAAATATTCGCCCATCAAGTAATATCTCCACATCTTCAAGGCAAATACCACTACTGCTAACTCCAGGTCATGGGTAGCATAGTTCTGCTCATGTTGTCTCAGTTTTCGAGAACCATATGTGATCACTGCTTGCTCCTGCATCAGGACACATCCAATTTCGGTCCCTGATGCGTCGTAGTAGACTACGTACCTAATTCCCTCCTCCAGTAACCTCAAGATAGGGGCACTCATCAGTCTCTGCCTCAACTCCAAGAAATTACACTGGAATCTCTCCGACCACACAAAGGGTTTCCCCTTCTTCGTCAATGCTGATAAGGGTGCCACAAATCTTGAAAAGTCAGCCACAAACCTCCGGTAGTAACCGGACAAACCTAGGAAACTCTGCACCTCTGTCACACTCCTGGGTGGCTCCCAAGTAAGCACAACCTCAATCTTCACTAGATCCACCAAAACTCCAACCTCCGAGATAAAGTATCCCAGAAAGTGTACCTCTCAGATCTAGAACTGGAACTTAGAGAGCTTACCATAAAGTTGGTGCTCTCAGAGTGTGTCAATAACTATCTGCAGATGATAGGCATGCTCCTCCTTTATAGCTGAGTAAATCAAGATGTCGTCGATGAAAACTACCACAAAGTGATTGAGGTATGGCTGGAAGATTCTGTTCATGAGTCCCATGAACACTGTTGGGGCATTGGTCACACCGAATGGCATAACCAAGAACTCATAATGGCCATACATACATCTGAAGGTCGTCTTCTGTATATCCTCGTCTCGTACCCTGAGCTGGTGATAGCCTGATCTGAGGTCTATCTTCGAAAACCATCGTTCTCCCTTCATCTGATCAAAGAGATCGTCAATCCTCAGGAGTGGATACTTTTTCTTCATAGTCACCTGGTTCAGGCGCCGATAGTCCACACAGAGTCTCAAACTCACATCCGCCTTCTTGGGGAACAAAATCAGGGCTACCCAAGGAGAAACACTGGGCCTAATGAACCCCTTGCTCTGCAAGTCCTCCAGCTATACTCGCAGCTCTCGAAGCTCCACGGGATCCATCCGATATGCTGGTGTAGACATCAGTGTCATCCCAGGGTACAAGTTGGTATAAAATTCCACCTCTCTGTGAGGAGGTAGACCTGGAACATCGTCAGGGAAAACATCAGTGTATTGGTCTACCACTTTAGGATGGCTCAGACTCTCAACATCAACCACTCTGAGGGTAAGGCTAGCCAGCTGATGTGTGATCGATTGCACCCTCCTATGGGTAAGTTCATCTTGTTCTACAAAGGTTCCCTTCTTTCCAATGAAGGAAAACTTGGTCCCATCCTCATATACACGCCGCACTTTTCACCTAATACAGTCGATCTGAGCATGAACTGTAGATAACCAATTCATACCCAAGATGAAGTCGTAAGGCCTTGATGCCGCTACTAGAAGATCTCAGCCGAAGATCTCACCTCCTAGAGTAAGCTCACACTGTTGGCACCAGTGTGTAATCATCGAATCCTCTCTCATAGAATTCTCTAGCCGTAAGGATCGAGCCAATAGCTCCACCAGAATCTCCGAGTTTTGAACAAGGGCAGTGGAAATAAAAGAGTGACTGAAACCTATGTCTATAAGTACTGAAACTAAGGTGAAGTAGACACAGATCATACCTCGAATCATCTCCAGAGCGCCATGGTCCTAGGCCTCAGCTTCCTGGAGCTGAGCTCATCCCTGTCCACCTGTTCAATGTGGTCGGGGTGGACCACTTGAAAGTGGTGGTGGTAGAACCTTGAATCGCCGCCCACTGCCTGTTGCATGGCCAGCTCCTCTGCCACATCCGCCTCCTACCTTCGGACCTCCTCGATCAAATCTTTACCTCTGACCAGGTGGTCCTTTGACCGTCTGCTGGTCATCCATACAGTTGGTCGGGCAGTCGCGAGCCATGTGACCCTGCCCGCCGTATGAGTAACACTGCCTACTCCTCGCCTGTCCTGCTCTGTCTCGAGAGCCCCACACAACCGACCCTGTATCATACAGTCATCCACCTGTAGGTCTGGTCCTCTTAGACCTTTGCGTCATCTGTCGGCTGCCAACTGCAGATGACTCTACTACATGACGTCTGGTGGTGGATCTCGCAGTCGGTGACTGCTCAGCAAGGAAAATCTCTACTAAGAGTGCTCACTCTAACACCCCTGCCTGCGTCGGGATGCTGAGAGAAATCATAGAACCACTAATCTCTCGTTGGATCCCCTACTCGAAGGTCTGGGCCCTGAAGAAAGATTCACACACCATGTCAGTGGAGTAGCACGAGAGGTCAGTGAACCTCGCTGAATACTGAGCCATGGTCATGTTGCACTGCTACAAGTGGAGAAGCTCTTGTATACGCACAGAGCGTAAGGTTGCTGGGATGAACTCTGCCCTGAAAAATCTCTCGAAGTACACCAAAATGAGAGTGACCTCTTCATGAACCTGGAGCATCAAGCTCCACTATCTGCCCACTACTTCCTGGAGAAGACTGGCGGCAAGAATCACCATGAGATCAGCTAGTGTCCCTACCAGTCAAAAAACTCTAACCACAAACTCCATCCAGTCCTCAGCCACCTATGGATATGTATCTCCTCAGAACCTCGGTGGCCTCTGGTTCTGAAATTCATGCAACGTGCTCAAGCGGCGTGCACCCTCTACTGCTAGGGATGGCAGCATCGGCTGCCCAACGGGTAGTGGTGCTGCTACACCACCCAATGGTACAACTACCGTAAGAGGGACCTATACCGAAGCCTCGTCGCTCGGTGGGTTGTCATCACATACTCTACCTGGAACCCTAGCTAGCTATCTACATGGAGGCATCCTGAAAAAAACAGGTGCACCACAGTCATTAAGTTATACCTGTTGATCTGACTCAAAGTGATCACAAAGAAAACTTTTCCAAAAACACGCATGCAATCAGTGTTTTTGTGCACTGAGTTAGAAATCAGAAGTCAGGGTCCTGTTGTATGGATACGTCGGCCGTCGCACCAAAACTGGATTCCCCAAACTGAAAACCACACTCATCACACTTAACACCATTACCGAATCAAAAGATCAGAGTCCAAGTTCCTCGGTAGAACCGACTCCTCTGATACCAATTTGTCATGACCCGTCCCCCGGGGTTCGTGCCATGACTACCCTAAGCCCTCCTTCCTTAGTTCAAGGGATAGCGACTAGTACCGGAAAGGCATATCCCTAAAACCGGGAAGGAATTAACATTATAACCTATAAACTCACCCAACCAAGCACACTGTCACGAACCAAATCTGGTCGCCGCCAAAATCGAGACCAAACCCAGCCCGTGACAAGGCCCGAAGGGCGTTCCCGATCCCCACGGGCTGGCACAAGTGCCCGGGTATCATATAATGATAATTGGGAACGATTTACCCGATTTTATAAACATTAAACAACAAAAAAACTCAATAAAACAAATCTGGATTTTTCAACTAAAACCATCTTTTACAAAATTTCATAACTGAATTACATAAGTTAAAACTACATTTAAAGACCATTACAAAGGTAAAGAAACAAATAAGGACAGCCCAAGAACCCTTTTTTCAAGGGGCACCACCCTTATGCTATCTCCACAAGACTTCACTACCAAGGACCTGCTAGAAACCCGAACCACTGGAACAAAAAAAACTGTACCCAACCTGCGACAACAAAAATAACCAAGTCTACTTACACCCAAGGGTGTAAGTAGGGTGTGATCCAAAGCCCAATAGGATACCACCACTAATAGATTCCATGTGATAAACATTTAATGGCGAAAAGCATGCAAGTTTTCAAAGACATGAGATGCTAGTTAAAATTTCTAAAAGATGCAACATTAAATAAAAACAGTTTTTAGGTGGGTTAATTTAAAGAATAAAAACATTTAAAATAAATACCATAGCTACTGAATTTTCCAGCCTCTCATACCGTATACCGACGGTAATAACAAAGTATCCAGTGAGCACAAGCAATGGGAAATAACCCCTAGGCACTAACTAGCTGTGGGTCCCAGGTACCTCGTATCTCGGTGAGAGTAACCATCACAAATATTCATTCTCGTGCACGAGCCACTAGTAGGGAACATACCCATAACCTAGTGGTCCCCAATAATCATCATCATAGTTTAGTTAGAGTTGTAAGCGTCAATCTTGCTAAGTGAAACTGAGGCCAAACCTCACAGATTCACTAGCATACTAGTACACGTCCACCCACCTAGATACCCGGGTTTTCCCTTTGTGCTCAAACAAGTTCAACAATCCAAGAAGTATAGTTTTCACATGAAAATATCAATTCCACATCACACATTAACCAAACATCCCCTTGTACATCACACAAGTCAGAAATTCCACTATTCATTCAAATGCATTTTGAAATCAAACTCACACCAAAATTCCCTACAACACTTTTCACATTTCTTTAACACTTACACAAATCCTTTAAACGATTTTATAAAACCATTACAAGATATTCAACTCACATAACAGCCCACACACATGTCACATAATACCCTTCTCACATTCACAATTCATTTTATCAATAAACTCACACGAAACATCCCACACCCGTGTTTCGCACACAAAACACAATTTAGTAAAACATTTCGGAAATTTATAAAACATTCTAAAAATGTTTGACATCTCAAATCACCACTTTACCATTCAAAAACCCACATTAGGTGAACACACTCACCCAAACAATACATATACACCCTTTCCCAACTTTGTTTAACAAAATAAAACATTTTCAATTTTTATAAAACAAACCCAAGAGGTATAACCATTGTTTGCACTCTAAACCCATTTCAAACCCCTCATTAAAAACCAAAATCATAACAATAACAATCCAAAACATAATTTTCATCCCTAAAACAATTATTAAAGCACCCCCAAATGTTATAAAAATACATCAAATAATACCACAAAGATACACATGAAAAACACACATTTTCATAAATCTCCTTCAAAAAGTACAACACGATTTTACACCTTAAACTCATTCAAAAAACCTCTTTTCAAGGCCCACGTGATAATAAGGAATGAACAAAGAAGAATTGGCAGCCCCTTTCAAGACTAATAAATCACTTTCATATGTTATAAACTAAATCCAAACATTACCCCAAGAGTCACACATGAAAAGTACCCAATTTCAAGCTAAAATACAACTAAAAATTAAATGTTTAACCAAATTCATCAAAAAAAGTTTTCAAACCACACAATACATATTATAAACATACTAAATTAATAAAACAAGCAAGATAACTCATCATAAAATGGTTACACATGGAATCACCTACCTTTTGAGTCAAAACCCTTGAATCTTGGTGCGAAACCTCAATCGCACCTCCGCCGCACCACAAGGATGTGAAAACAAACCCTAAACCATAATATTTCACCAAAAATACCCCAGATCAAACCCTAGGTATGATCCCTAATATCTGGACACTCTATAAATTTATGAAAGTGGTAGGAAACCCTAAAGAGAAGGAAGGAATTGAAGAGAGAAACACATACCCAAAATAATCTTGAAGAAAACGACTCAAAATCCACCAGAATCTGAATTTGAAAACATCCAACAATTCATGGGATGTTCGAATAGGGATTATGAGATCATATAGGAAATGGAATGGGGAAAAATAGTAAGAATTGAGAGAGTTATGATGTAAATAACTTACCTCCTCAAATCTGCCCGATTTTTGAAACTCTAAGAATTTCAGCACTCCATCGCGATTCAAACGAGCTCCAAAGAGGGTGAAAATGAATGGGAGCGCGCCTGGGCTCCTTAGGGTCGAGGGGGAGGTGGAATCACCGAAAAATACATTATAATGAATAATATATTAAAACATTAAAAAAACAATTTAAAACTGGAAAATGGGCTTTCGGGTTGGCCCAATTCTCAAATAAAAACCCAAATCCCCCATGATTATGGATTTATAAAGGCTCCAAATTTAAATGTGGATTTAATATATCAGGGTATGACATTTAGGAGTTGGAATTACTGAAAAATATTAAAAAATGAAAAAGTTATAAAAGAAACAAAATTTTATTTTTAAATCTGGAATTGGGCTTACGGTTTGGCCCAATTCTTGAAAACTCACATATTCTCCATAAAACCTTTGGAAACCCCAAAAACAAATAATGAATGGAAAATAAATTAAAAATAACTTTAAAATAAGTTATCTATGTGACAATTCTCTCCACCTTGAAAACTTTCCGCCCCGGAAAGTCACAACAAGGTTAAAGCAACAACCAAACCCCACGGAGAAACCAATAGGTACTCCCTTGCGAGGTTTCACCCCCAAAGGCCAAAACACCTCCAGTGATCAATTAAGGATTACTCTCGCAACCAAAACATACACCACTTTCCTGAAATTCTCAATGAAATTCATACTTTATCCCAAAATAAAACTCTTCAAACACTATCTGAACAAGACTCAAGCAATTCACCCAAACAAACAACAACTTTGAACAAGGTTACACTTACCTTACTTTAACTAAACCATTGGGCGCTCTCTAGTCCCAACGTTTAGTCAAGGAAGATGTTGGTAGCTAGATATCTCCGAATGAGAACAACAGAAGGAATATGATGACACCATAGGTTTAAACACTTCCTATATTTCACACCGAGGATATGAAATTTTACAAGGGTTTAAATGACCCTGTGATTTCCCCTGACTACGAGCCAGCTTCTCTCCGAGACCTATGGTTGGAGCTCAAATGATTGAAGCATCTTCGGCCTCACAGTTAGTCGTCGGAAACCCACTAAATGAGAATTATTCTTTCGGTGCCACCAACAACTACACCACAACCCAAGATAAGTTTTCCAGACATAACAAATTCCATACTCACTTTACCCTATCCCGATATTTCACTGAAACAAGGGCTAAGAAGATTCACACACATCACACCTTGTTTCTTTAGGCGATAAACAATAGAATTAAAGAACACCTACACTCACCTTCCTCTAAAATGGAAGATTTTGAAGTTTTTCCAAGGGAGACATTAACCCAACACAATAGGGACTCTCGTAGGATTTCACGACTTTCACCTATATGGTCAATCGATCACATGACATCATAAGGCATCACCGAACATGGCCATTACGACTGATATAAACAATTCATAGAGAGGGACCTTATACAACATCCCCAAACAACACACAATTCTAGAATGTGGCCACAATATCCTATTGTGACCATATTTCCCACACTCGTGGTTTAACATGAACTCATGCTTCAAAGAAACTTTGAAGAACCCCAAAGGCCCTCTTAGACACCATCGAGACACTCATCCACACTAACAACTATAGACCACATCCACCTTCGATGAATCAGGAAACATAAGAAACTATGGTCTCTTTCACCCTTCCATGAGAACTCTCCCGTTACAAGAGGATCTAAAAAATCAAAGAAAGGAATGGGTGTAGACTCAATCTAAAAATCTCAAGAAAAAAATATTCCTTATATTGATCAACTGGAGGGTCTTCAAACGGCGAAACAATCCGGGTTGCAATTCAGTTGTGCACTAACCTTTAATGGGGTTGTACCTTATCCAACGGTTGAACCCACGGACCCAACCAAGATGGTCCATTAGTCAAGATATACCACAAACCAGATACAAACACATGAAGGGAACCATCATAAATGCGTCCCAAAAAATTTTTCAAAAGAGACCACTAACTGTCCCTATAACACAACTTACTGACCAAACCCAAACCCAAAATACAGATCAAATAGGAGGGGTTCTTGGACTCAAAACATCCCACAACATCAACATTTTCCAAAAATACATAATATAAACCATTCCAAACAATTCATCAAGTCTTCATGTTTCTCTTTAAAAACATTTCTTTGAAAACAAATGGTTCAGCGGTTAGCGCATCCACCAATGGTACCCCATGGGCCTTACTCATGCATGTTTCAGTGCCACACCGGGCACCCTCCTCATATCCATCTCGACACTCATCGAGTCATGTCATCAACCATCCATCTTCCCATATAACCCCATGCATGTGGTTGCTCACGAAAATACCAAAGGTTAAAACAAATTTTTTTTCCACTTTTCAAAACCAAAACGGTCAACCAACACATCCTTTTTTTCTCAAAACCGCTAACCACGAGATCAAAACCCCAACTCACATCTAAAAAGAAATTTCAGAAAGTCACAACCATTTAGAAAATAACTCACTTTCAAGATATTTACATCAATTTCAAAACATCTCATCCCATTAAAACACACTTTGATTGTTTAGAAAACTCTATTGGAAACACTTTTCAAAACCAACTTCAATATAGTTCCTGCATTCAAAGAGGTGTAAGCACACCATTTTACATTTCAAAACAATTCTGAAAATTCAGTTCCGCCATTTCATAAACCAAACCATTCCCTCTTTATTTGAAAATCATTTCATAAAAACTTTACACTTCTTAAAACAAAGTCACCTTAAAACCAAAGTGCCAAGATTTCAAAACTAAAGAACACCAGACAATGCGAGAGGAAACTAGTTTCAGTGGGTGACTTGGACATATGGTTGGCGGCCATATTCCAATCACTTCACTGTCACAGAGAGTGTTCTATGGAATATCCCCGGCTCCACATGGCTTGCCAGACCCTGCGAGCTCATTGAGACCATTAACCCAACTCTCTTTTCATTTCCCCTAATCATCATCAAACCAAGAAAACCCAAAGACATAGACAAATCCCAACTTCCCCTGGCGACTTGAATCCTGAAATGAGGTGTGGTGATCAAGCACACTACCCATAACCATAATTCCATGTCCCAACAATGATAACTCTAGACTATCCTGACTATTTCCCAAATAACATGACTCAAATGGAGCGAACCTCCTCTGATACCATTTGTCACGAACCAAATCTGGTCGCTGCCAAAATCGACACCAAACCCAGCCCGTGACAAGGCCCGAAGGGCGTTCCCGATCCCCAAGGGCTGGCACAAGTGCCCGGGTATCATTTAATGATAATTGGGAACGATTTACCCGATTTTATAAACATTAAACAACAAAAAAACTCAAGAAAACAAATCTGGATTTTTCAACTAAAACCATCTTTTACAAAATTTCATAACTGAATTACATAAGTTAAAACTACATTTAAAGACCATTACAAAGGTAAAGAAACAAATAAGGACAGCCCAAGAACCCTTTTTTCAAGGGGCACCACCCTTATGCTATCTCCACAAGACTTCACTACCAAGGACCTGCTAGAAACCCGAACCACTGGAACAAAAAAAACTGTACCCAACCTGCGACAACAAAAATAACCAAGTCTACTTACACCCAAGGGTGTAAGTAGGGTGTAATACAAATCCCAATAGGATACCACCACTAATAGATTCCATGTGATAAACATTTAATGGCGAAAAGCATGCAAGTTTTCAAAGACATGAGATGCTAGTTAAAATTTCTAAAAGATGCAACATTAAATAAAAACAGTTTTTAGGTGGGTTAATTTAAAGAATAAAATCATTTAAAATAAATACCATAGCTACTGAATTTTCCAGCCTCTCATACCGTATACCGACGGTAATAACAAAGTATCCAGTGAGCACAAGCAATGGGAAATAACCCCTAGGCACTAGCTAGCTGTGGGTCCCAGGTACCTCGTATCTCGGTGAGAGTAACCATCACAAATATTCATTCTCGTGCACGAGCCACTAGTAGGGAACATACCCATAACCTAGTGGTCCCCAATAATCATCATCATAGTTTAGTTAGAGTTTTAAGCGTCAATATTTCTAAGTGAAACTGAGGCCAAACCTCACAGATTCACTAGCATACTAGTACACGTCCACCCACCTAGATACCCGGGTTTTCCCTTTGTGCTCAAACAAGTTCAACAATCCAAGAAGTATAGTTTTCACATGCAAATATCAATTCCACATCACACATTAACCAAACAGCCCCTTGTACATCACAAAAGTCAGAAATTCCACTATTCATTCAAATGCATTTTGAAATCAAACTCACACCAAAATTCCCTACAACACTTTTCACATTTCTTTAACACTTACACAAATCCTTTAAACGATTTTATAAAACCATTACAAGATATTCAACTCACATAACAGCCCACACACATGTCACATAATACCATTCTCACCTTCACAATTCATTTTATCAATAAACTCACACGAAACATCCCACACCCGTGTTTCGCACACAAAACACAATTTAGTAAAACATTTTGGAAATTTATAAAACATTCTAAAAATGTTTGAAATATCAAATCACCACTTTACCATTCAAAAAACCACATTAGGTGAACACACTCACCCAAACAGTACATATACACCCTTTCCCAACTTTGTTTAACAAAATAAAACATTTGCAATTTTTATAAAACAAACCCAAGAGGTATAACCATTGTTTGCACTCTAAACCCATTTCAAACCCCTCATTAAAAACCAAAATCATAACAATAACAATCCAAAACATAATTTTCATCCCTCAAAAAATTATTAAAGCACCCCCAAATGTTATAAAAATACATCAAATAATACCACAAAGATACACATGAAAAACACACGTTTTTATAAATCTCCTTCAAAAAGTACAACACGATTTTACACCTTAAACTCATTCAAAAAACCTCTTTTCAAGGCCCACATGATTATAAGGAATGAACAAAACAGAATTGGCATCCCCTTTCAAGACTAATAAATCACTTTCATATGTTATAAACTAAATCCAAACATTACCCCAAGAGTCACACATGAAAAGTACCCAATTTCAAGCTAAAATACAACTAAAAATTAAATGTTTAACTAAATTCATCAGAAACAGTTTTCAAACCACACAAGACAGATTATAAACATACTAAATTAATAAAACAAGCAAGCTAACTCATCATAAAATGGTTACACATGGAATCACCTACCTTTTGAGTCAAAACCCTTGAATCTTGGTGCGAAACCTCAATCGCACCTCCGCCGCACCACAAGGATGTGAAAACAAACCCTAAACCATAATATTTCACCAAAAATACCCCAGATCAAACCCTAGGTATGATCCCTAATATCTTGACACTCTATAAATTTATGAAAGTGAGAGGAAATCCTAAAGAGAAGGAAGGAATTGAAGAGAGAAACACATACCCAAAATAATCTTGAAGAAAACGACTCAAAATCCACTAGAATCTGAATTTGAAAACATCCAAAAATTCATGGGATGTTCGAATAGGGATTATGAGATCATATAGGAACTGGAATGGGGAAAAATAGTAATAATTGAGAGAGTTATGATGTAAATAACTTACCTCCTCAAATCTGCCCGATTTTTGAAACCCTAAGAATTTCAGAACTCCATCACGATTCAAACGAGCTCCAAAGAGGGTGAAAATGAATGGGAGCGCGCCTGGGCTCCTTAGGGTCGAGGGGGAGGTGGAATCACAGAAAAATAAATTATAATGAATAATATATTAAAAAATTAAAAAAACAATTTAAAACTGGAAAATGGGCTTTCGGGTTGGCCCAATTCTCAAATAAAAACCCAAATCCCCCATGATTATGGATTTATAAAGGCTCGAAATTTAAATGTGGAGTTAATATATCAGGGGATGACATTTAGGAGTTGGAATTACTGAAAAATATTAAAAAATGAAAAAGTTATAAAAGAAACAAAATTTTATTTTTAAATATGGAATTGGGCTCACGGTTTGGCCCAATTCTTGAAAACTCACATATTCTCCATAAAACCTTTGGAAACCCCCAAAACAAAGCATGAATGGAAAATAAATTAAAAATAACTTTAAAATAATTTATGTATCTGACACACACAGTAAGATATGAGCACAAATTAAAATGTATAGTAAAAAGAGTGTGTACAATAAGTAAAGGGGACGGAATACAAGCCTAACTGGAATGTACAAGTAAAACTGAAAACAGCTCTTGTGAACACCCACCAAGAATCCTACCTGAAGGGTAGGTAAAACTCTTGAACGATCATCTCTGCGGTACACCTCGTCTAAGGTCCACCTCCGGGCAGTCTCCAGTCCTGGTACCCTCATCCTCAGTCAGCATTGTCTATCGTCTGCCCAAGACACAACAAGGTGTGGGCATAGCCCGTGCAGGGGTGAGTATAACAATACTCAGTAGGGACCTCGAGACCCCCTAAGGTCTCTCAAAATCTAAAAAGGATATACCACAAAGAATGAAAACAATAGTCAACCCTACTTAGGTATATGCCCATACATATACCAAAGTTATCGAGTATACCCATCTCATTCATGAGGAAACACAAGGCACAAAACCTTAGATAAAATATCAACTGTTCCACGAATGAAAGAATACCACGAAGGTAACACCACAAAGTTAAGTAACACAAAGGTAACACCTCACAAAATAATACCACATAGGTATCACCACAAAGGTAAGTACCACAAAGGTAACTCCACACAGAAGAATACCACAAAGGCTTCACCACACAGAAGTGTACCACAAAGGTAAAGACTCATCTCAAACAAGGTATAACTTATGTACGGAAGTATAGATGATTATTTTTATTGATTGATCATCTTACTTCATCGAGAATATCTACTATTGACCCACACAAGATCAAAGATGGCCCACACAGGATCTAAAGATGACCCACACAGGATCTGGAGATGACCCACACAGGATCATTATGCACTGACCCACACAGGATCGCTGAGCGCTGACCCACACAGGATCCGAAGATGACCCACACAGGATCTGAAGGCTCCTCAAGTACAGCCAGCCACAGGGTTCTCACACTAAGCACGCTTGATTCCGGGAGGTTCTTCTCCTAAATCCATTGGTCTATACTTCAACTGCCACAAAGTCCCATGAAAAAGTATCCCAAAGAACCTCCATGTCATAAGGAACCCAAGGCAACATACGGCGTGTCAATCGGATGCCCAGTCAGTAAGTTATTAACCTTTTAGTTCTGAGGGGCCGGTTGGATTCGGGTTCGATCCAACCTGGCCATAATCTAACTTTATCCAAAACTCAAGTGGAGTAACCAAAAGGACTATCTCAATCCAAGGATTCTGGCATCGCAGACGGTACGTCAATCGGACGACTGGTTCTCAAGATATGGCCAAAAACGCGTATCTGGGTCCGGATGGGCTCGGGTCCGGTCCGACCCGGTCGGACCCACCCGCCCCGTGAAGGGGAGGCCCGGCCCGCTGGGCGCGACCTGACCTACGCTGAGCATGGCTCGCTGGACTTGGCCCATGGTGCAGCCCGCAGCTGGGGTGGCCCCTTGTGGTGGGGTTCGCCCTAGCCGCCACTCGGGAGGGAAGCCCCCCTCAGGTCACTCGAACGGTCCAATGGACCATTCGGCTGGGTGTGGTGTCAGGTTGGCCCATGGGACCTACCGGAGCGGTCCCTCTTGCGCGACGTGGCCGACCAAAATGGTCGGCCCTCCTTCCAGCAATGCGTACGTGCACCGCTGCTCCACTGTGGTCGGCCGTGTGTCAGCCACCATCTGACCTTCACAGCGGCCAAGAGGTTGTGGTCTCTAGCTCTGGCGGTGCGGACACGCGCCGCCACTTGGACATGTGTCCGGTCGTATGCTGTCCGCCATCCTTCTCCACCACAGCCGACGGGCCGTGACCTCCTGGTCAACTAGCGGCGCGGATGCGTGACACCCTACCTTCTCGCGGTCGGCCGGCGTGCTGACCGCTGTCCTCCCACCAAGTTATCCTCTCCCTTTTGCCAATGGAAAAACAACCCTCAATTCCATCAATAAGTGTTAATAAAATAACTCTTAATTAACAAGTTGTTTCATTAATTTGGTTTTAATGAACCCTATTAATTAAAGAGAGTTGTGGTTACATAATTTGTGTAACCGGGCATTTAATGCCCAGCCTTAAATGCCCGACCACCCTCATGTGGTCCCCACCTCCATAATTCAAAAAGGAGATTTCAAGAAGAAAAATAAAATTTTATTTATTTTATTTTTCTTCTCCCACAAAAACTTAAAAACTAACTTCCACCCTCGACCTACCACGGTCGAGGTGAAGGTCTCCTTAGGAAAATATCGGCGGTGTGAAATCAACGGTGCCCTCATATTTCCATTACGAGCACCAGTTCAAAAGTTACAAAACGATGCTCATGCATTCGCTGAACGTACCAAAAAAATTCAGAAATTCATTCTGGGCACACCAAGCCTCGGAATCACGCACCGTCAATTTTCACAAACTTGTAATTATTCCATATAATTAAAAAAAATACATGGAAAATTCCGGGTCTTTACATTAGGATTGAAGTAAGCAACTAGATCATATTATATTCATTTGGAATGAATGTTTATCATGTTTCTACTATAGGTTAATGGGATCACCTATGTTTTCAAAAGTAAAATATGTTTGGAAACATATGGAAAACAAATATTTTTCTTATAATCAGTTAAGACTGAGATGAAAGTAATTTTCTAGTGATTTTAAAGTAGCAACCTAATTTATAGGGAAAAAGATCTATTGAGGTAGATCTAATAGTTTCATGGACCTAGTGAATCATACATATAGTAACATAGTATTAAAAAATACAATATGAAGAAATTAAAAAGGATAATTGTTTCCAATGTCACATGGTATATATCTCTCCAGGTAGACATGTCCAAGACATCGGAGGAGATTAACGTGGTGAGCTGAATTCCATTCTCTTTAGAGATGGATCAATCACATATTCCATGATATATACATGAATTTATATTTCCAAGATATACTTTTTAGTAGGAAAATATCAGTTATATCCTTGAGAACTATAAGTGAAGTAGTCAGAACTTTCTGATTATACATCGGTAAGTACAAAAGATATGTACCTGGGATGTGGATAAGAAAGGATACTAGTTTTTAAGGGACATAAACTAGTCTTACTTATATCCATGTGATCTAGTATCGCATTTAGGCTAATGTTTTGAGAAATAAATGATCATAAAAACCCCTGGTATCCATACTTACAAATACCGAGTACATTGCAACTTCTGATGCAGCTAAGAAGCAGTTAAACCAAACAATTTATTCCAATTATTGGAATCACACCTAGTAAGTAAAGTATTATCATAATGTAAATTATTATATTCTTACTGGACAATATGTCAAGTTATGATAGTGGAAAAAAGGTATATACTCAGGGATACCATCTCTTCAGAATTTTTACTCAAGGAGGTGAGGTTGCATATAACAGAAATTCCACATGGTGGGATCGTGGAAGGCCCATAAACTAAATTCATGACTCAGAAGAAATATGATCTTAATCATGTGAGGGCTAACAAGGTTTCTTAGCAAGTTGGATCTATTTAAATTAAGAGTTTTTTAATAGTGGGTGCCCTAGACCCAAAATGAACAGTACTTTTGATTACCATATCTTGTGTACAATTAGATATACATGATGTAAAATTAACATTACAGTGTATATATTTATGTTTCCAATACTTAATGGTAATGTATATAGATTAATTATTTTATAAAAAGGTTATAGCAGATCTCAAGCTATAATGTGAATATTGAGATACTATGACATTAATCTTAAATATATGTCATATGGTCTAGATAAATCTTACTGACTGAACATAGTAGATGTATGACTATCAGGTGTTGAGGGATCATAAGCATTGATAATTCTTCTCATGAAGTTTGTACTTAGTGGTCTCTAGTAGTGAGGTCATGAGGATAGACTCGCCAATAGGAACACCACATGTTTTAGATGTCATTGGATGTTCCTATCTACGAAAATGTGTATTGTTCTTATGAATTGAGATCATTACCAATGTGTGTCATTTGATCATGTACTTTTATGCAGGGAAAAAACATGATAATGAAATTGTGGCAAGGTAGCTTGTGTTGGGTGCGTCATTAGTGGTATGACATTGGTTGAATGGTCAAGAAAGGATTTTTCACTTTCAGGTTAGGAAGTTATATATCTCAGGCCTGGTTGATCAGGATGGTAGTACCTTAATAAATCCATGGACATGGTAGTCCAATGTAAATCTATCCAGTTAGATTAGAAAATAATAAATAAATAAAAATATGATGACACGGTTCTGCGTCCTCCATTATGAGATATCTAATGACAAAGAGATAATATTACACAGTGTGTGTTCATAAGTTTGTATTCGTTGTTATGACTATCCTTATCTCTTTAGGGGCCATAATGGGTTGCTAGATCACACTCTTGGTCTGTGAATATTATTCAATGATATCAAAATAAGGGCCTAGAGGGTCACACATAATAGCGTATTTTATAGTCTTCCCTATTCCGGTGAATAGTAATTTTGGACATGGTGGGCCCCACCACCGGGGTCTGGGTTTTTATCCAAGGATATACGATCACCAAAGGAATAAATAAATTCATATTATTCAAGTTAATAATAATTGGTATTGAATTTATTTATTATGAAATATATTATTTTAACAAATGTTAGTTTAAAATATTCAAGGTTCATTTAATATTTGTGGGAATGAGGAGTCTGGTTAATGGCTCGGGTTTTATCACATAATATATTTATTATATTAAAATAAAGTGATAAAAAAATAAACGATCTTTATGATTCAGTTCACTGGTCATAATATATCATTTATTTAGTGAGAAATAAATATTCAGGTATAGGGTGTATATTTCGAATATTTATTTATTCATTATAAATAGAAGAAAGATATCTCTCACTAGATACTATTAAATACTCTATGTTAAGATATTCTCTCTTCTCCTCTCTCTCTCTCCTAATTCCAAGAGAGATATGCTCTAGTTCCAGGTGCCCGATCGTAGTTCTTCTTCGCAGATCGATGGAACATAGCAGTGGCGATCGTCGAGATGTTGAAGGTGTCTTCGGAACTTCACGCTATCACCCATATTCTGACAATTGACATTACCAAATGATTTCGAAGTGAGTGTGGATGATCAAAAGGAATTTGGATTCAAATTCTTTGAGGAGTGATTGCCAATGACGAGAAGACGTCCAGTTCAGTTTCGGATCTAGCCATGCATTTATGGTTATATTTGTGTGTTTAAAATTACTCATGAAAATATTCTTGAGCTTATACCAGGCAGCATTTCCCTGATGACGATGCAGTCATTTCGATCATCGGTGGAAAATTTAAAAAAACCCAAGTTTTTGGGCTTCCATTGCATGCCTAGTACCTTCACATATAACCCTTATTACCACATTGGTGGCATACTAAAAATATGTCAGTATGCGCACCCTGGCTAGTACTTCCCTCACAAGGAAAACTCAAATAAACACTTCCTACCACTAGAAGAATTTTCTCCCTTTCTAGTAAATGAACTACCGTGGCCCACATCGTCATCTTCCCTCAGGTTACACTCAAAGATGAGCGCTTAGTTTACTATTTCAAAAATGGTAGTTCACTGAAACACATTCACTTATGAATGGATAACCTGCCTATGCCCATCCTCAAATCACCTAACCATGGATAACTCATCTCCAAGGAGAGAAGGAATGAAACATTGAAGCTTTGTGAAATGAGAGGAATAATCCATAACAAATAAAGTTCCCTGCTCTAGTTATATAAACTCTCTGCCTCGCCCAACCTTCAACATATCAAAAATGAAATAATCATAGAAATCAATATGGGAATCCCTCTAGACCATCACTCTATGCTGATCATCCTGGGTCAAAACATCCCACCATCTCTTGGACGAACCTCTAATAATATATGTTTTGAGCTTCACTCTACTTTATAGAAGAATATATAAGTGCTCAAAGATAGAAAACATGTCCTCTAGCCATGACTCGATATCCTAGGGGCCACCATACTCCAAGAATATAGGAGGGTGGTGCTATTGGAACTCCATAGTCAAATCTTCCATAGAATGGGAAGGTCATTGAGCACCCTGTATAGACAGAACTAGTTGTAAGAAACCCTCTCAAAACTTATCACATACTTGTAATATAAATATATATATATATAATATGTGATAAACCTAATCCATTTAACTTGACTCGTCATTCTCACTTAATATTAAACGTACCTGAAATATTAAAATAATATTCATTCAATTAATATTTTCTATTATTTACTTAAGTTGTAAATACTTTAAATAAATTCAAAAAAAATTATTCATAACATGAATAATAATGAATTTATTTATTTATTTGATGATCGATATCTTGGAAAACACTCAGACCCCTTGGTGGGGCCCACCATGTCCAGAATACCTATTTAACTGAATATAGAGGATTCTTGAATATGTTATTGTGTGTGACCCTCTAGGACCTTATCTCAATAGCAGTGAATAAAATCCACATACCAATAGTGGAGTCTAGTAATTCATCAATACTTCTAAAGAGATAGGGACTGTCATAGTAACAACAACCAACTTATGAACACACATAGTGTAATATAATATCTTTGTCTTTAAATATCTCATAAATAAGGATGCATACTTATGTCATTTCCCTTTTCTTGATTTATTATTCATTGATCTATCAGGATGGATTTATCTTTCAACTGATTTGGCCAAATACTTATGAAGGTAGCACTATCCTGGTCAACGAGGCCTGAGATATATTACATCCTTAACTTAGAAGCGAAAAATCCTTTCTTGACCATTAAACCAATGTCATACCACCAATGATGTACCCAACACAAACTACCTCTCCATGATTTCATTATCATGGTTTTATCCTTGCATCAAATTACACAATCAAATAGTACACACTGGTAATGATCTCAAGTCAGGAGACCAATACACATTTCGTAGATAGGAACAACCAATGACACCTAAAACATGTGGTGTTCCTATTGGTGGGTCTTCCCTCATGATCTCACTACTAGAGATCACCAAGTGAGAAATTTATGAGAATAAATCTCAATTATTATGATCCCCCATCATCTGATAGTCAGACATCAACTGTGTCTAGTCAGTATGATGTATCTAAAGCATAAGACCTTTTTTAAGATTAATGTCATAGTATATCAAGGTTCTCATTATAGCTTGGTATCTGGTATAACCTTTTGATATGACAATTAATATACGGAAATTACCGTTAAATAGTGAACGTATAAATATATACACTATAATGGTAAGGAAACGTCATGTATATCTAACTATATACATGATATGGTAATAAAAAATGATGCATAATTAAGTCTAGGGAACCCAATATTTCAAAAATGTCTAAGAAGGGTTCTAGTTGTGAAGAACTTAGTGGAATATGATGTAGTTCACTAATAAACCAGTTGTTTATGTATCCAAGTTTCCAAAGATACTAGACCTATATGATTATGGTGTGAATCATTATATTGTGTAATGAATATTAATCTAATAAGATGTCGTATCTATATATGAAAATTATGGGTCTATATACATTACAAACATGTGAAAAGTAAATCATCCAAATAAAGAATAAAGCACATAGTCGGGCACCACTATGGAAAGTAATAAAACAAGGATAAACAACAATAACATAAGTTCCAAACAAAAATCTAGGAAGCAGGGGATATAAATGATACAAAAAGATAAATCCCCTAAAATAATCCTAAAAAGGATCCTAGTCTTATGGGAGTCATCTCTAGGCTCTAGTAATAAAATACTAGAAATGGTGACAAGGAATTTAGGCTAGCACTACTAAACATGTATCGTCCCCAGTAGTCCCATCAAACTTACTAAAAATAACCATACTAGAAATGCCTTCATCCATGGGATCAAAAAAGATCACTAGCATAAAGGCTTACTATCCCTTCTAGTTTAACCATCTTAGAGTATCAAGAAAACACTCCCTAGTCAACCCACTATCTCCACTAGGGTTTTCCCTTACATACGTCATCTATCATATCCCTAGGACTCACATGATGAGGAAATCAGAGGTGAGAAAAAAAAACAATTACATATATCAAATATAAAACATTTGAAATCATGCACACCTTACCTCAAACCTTCATAAAGAAGCAGCATCATTTATATAAAAACATAAGTATCATATACAAATTCATCAATAATATATATCCCCACATGGGATCACCATCCACCATGGGAATACAAGATTAACAAGGGGATCAAGAGGGTTTCACACCATTTATGAAAAATCATTCCTCATATAATTCAAAAATGGCCATATCTTTTAAAACTTGCCTGGATTAAAAAATCGTTTTCACCGTTTAAAAAAGTCATCTCAATATACTCTTGAGACAAATTTTATCAAAACACCTTTTAACATCAATGGGGACTAACACTTCCCCTTAAAACTGCCTTTGAAAATATTCAAAGCCACTAATGAGTTTTAAAACATAATCTGCATGGGATAACTCGCCCTTTTCAAAACAACCAACCCACTTTGATCGTTTCAAAGTATTTAACTGACCATTTCCAGTTATTATTTTAAATGAATTTTCATCTAAGATGACATATTTTGATATTACTTAAGTTTTACTAGGGGATATGATCCAATGATATCATCCTTATTCTTTCTCTGTATGGTTTTTGATGATAAGATTTTTATGAATATCATTTCCTTTTCATGGGTTATGTTGTGATGAAATATTTATGAAACCCATTTCCTCTTCACTGGTTATGATATGATGAATGTTTTATAATATTTTGGAATGTATATGAATAGTTTTCATTATGTGATGAGTGGTCCCAAAATTATATAGATCTCTAATGAATTAGGTAAATATAGATATCTCATGAGATAAATAGGACTGGAATGGGGATTGAACTTAGTTCAGTAAGGGAATTTGTACACTATGATAGTCTTGAGAGTAAACTTTGACTACTATGATGGTTTGGGGAGTGAACTCAATCCACTATGATTGTCTTGGAAATGAGCCTTGTCTACTGAGGAAATTATTTTCAATACTTATGTGTAAACCCAAAACTTATGTCTTATGTCAATGTTATACTCTCATGGAACATATTCTTTGATTACTTTATGATTCATTCCTTATTAACTACCAATCTTTATGCCATGATTTAAGACTATGATATATGATATGCAGGGTATGATTTTCAAATGTTATTATCATGTTCTCATACACTTATTCTCATGTTATGTTGATATCTCCATTTTTTACCCTTACTAACAATCTAAGTTCACAATTTCTTATGTTTCTTTTCTAGAGGTTATGAAGAAAGGTATTGAGTATGATATGTCTAATAAGGGTTTTGGTTGTGAAGAACTTAGTGGGAGATAATGTAGTTCACTTATGAACCAATTGTTTATGTATCCAAGTTTCCAAAGATACTAGGCCTATATGATTATAGTATGAATCATTATGTTGTGTAATGAATATTCATCTAATAAGATGCAATATCTATTTATGAAAAGTATAGGTTGCTATACTTTACAAACATGTGAAAAGTAAATCACCCAAAGAAGGAATAAATCACATAGTCAAGAACCACTATGTCAAGTCATACAACAATGATAAACAACAAGAACATAATTTCTAAACAACAATACAATAAGAAGAGGATACAAATGATACACAAAGATAAATCCCCTAAAATAATCCTAAAAAGGATCCTAGTCTCATGGGAGTCATCTCTAGGATCTAGTAATAAAAGATAAGAAATGGTGACAATTAATTTAGGTTGGCACCACTGAACCTGTCTTGTCCCCAGTATTCTCGTCGAACTTACCAAAAATAACCATCCTTGAAATGCCTTCATCCATGGGATCACAAAAGATCACTAGCATAAAGGCTTATTATACCTTCTAGTATAACCATCTCAGAGTAGCATAGAAACACTCCCTAGTCAACCCACTATCTCTACTAGGGTTTTCCCTTACATAGGTCATCTATTATATCCCTAGGACTCCCATGATGAAGAAAACGGAGGTGAGAACAACAAACAATTACATAGATAAAATATAAAACATTTGAAATCACACACACCTCACCTCAAACCTTCATAAAGAAGCAACCGCATTTATATAAAAGCATAAGTATCATATAAAAAATGCATCAATAATATATATCCCCTCATGGGATCACTAGACACCATGGGAATACAAGATAAACAAGTGGCCCAAGAGGGTTTCACACCATTTATGAAAACTCATTCATCATATAATGCCAAAATGGCCATATCTTTTAAAAATTTATTGGAATAAAAATCAGATTCACCATTTAAAAAAGTCATCTCAATCTACTCTTGAGAAAAATTTTATCAAAACACCTTTGAAAATCAATGGGGATTGATACTTCCCCTTAAAACTACATTTGAAAACATTCAAAGCCACTAATGAGTTTTAAAACATAATATGCATGGGATAACTCACCCTTTTCAAAACAACCAACCCGCTTTGATCACTTCAAAGTTTTTAAACACTTAAAACCCTTGGTATAAAAATAAACCAAGGTTATAAAAAGGTTTCAAGTAAATCACATAAGGGTTAACACACCCATTTTAAAAAATAAATAACCCATGCCAAGCACTTTAAACACTTTCAACATACCCAAACACTTGGTTTAAAAGCTAATTAAAAAAACACTTTTAAAACCCTAAATCTGGTGTTATCTGAATCTTTTAAAACCAAATAATTCTTTAAAATCCATTTAGGTATTTACACAAACACTTGGCATGGAATCCAATCTCATGAAAAGGTTCAAAATCACTTTAAATCACCTTGTCCCCTCATGGGTCATACATATAGGAATGATTTAAATGAAACCTTATTTTTAAACAACAATCAATTAAATGCATGTGATACAAAGTGATGACAAAGAAACACCTACCTTGGAAAAATAGAAATCATGTCAAAAGTTGTTGTTAATAATAGATAACACTCCCATAAGCCAATACGTTCTCTCTATAACCCCTACAAGAGAAAAGTCCCATGATTCAAAACAATATATACCCTAAAATAGTCCCATATAGAGATTAGGATTCATGGTAGTAACTATAAATCAAGGGAAAGAAAGAATATAATAGAGGAATAGGTTTATAGGTATTGACCAAGAAGAAAACCACTTGAAATCAAGCTAGAAGACCCCTAAAAATTAGAGGAGTCCAAATGGGGGTGAGCTCAGTCTATTCGAGTGAGAGTATGAGAGAAAGGATAGTTGAAGGATTTAATTCGAGCATGGGTAAAAGTATAATTTCACTTTTAAAATAATTCAGTTAGGACACACTGTTTTCCAAACTATGCACTAATAGTGCACTGGCCACTGCCTAGAAAAAAACCTACTCACACGGTTTATCCTAAATCTATGCATAGTTGGATAAACCATGTGCCAATCATGCTAATGACACTTACAAATTTCAAATCCAATTTTCATGGTTTGTCACATTATTTACCAAATTGTTCTCAAGTTGTGCACTACAACTCAGACTCAGTAAAGGTCCCACATGGTTTATCTAAGGACTCGCATAGTTTAAACCCAACTATGTGCCACCCATGTTGAAAAACCGTGTGCAAAACAAAATGAACTAAAAAAACTAATTTAATGCAACCGCATGATTTCATCAAAACCGTTCACAATAATAAAACTTTAAAATTTTCTAAGTTTCTGGCCAAAACTCCATGGAAACATAAAATGGGCCTTAAACTCATAAAATAATATAAAATCAATGCCATAATGACATGGTGGGTGTCATAATTCTCCCCACTATTCCACTTTCTACCCCCATAAAGTCTCATGTTCAAGTTCAGTTTAACTAAAAATGGATTCTAAAATGAACCCTAAAGGAAAAAAAGATGGTTCCTCGAATAATTAGATGAACCCTAAAACAACACCGAACGTCATCAAGAGAACCCAATTAATAATTAATAAAAAATGGATCAAAGAGAGTGCCTAAAGAAGGTGGAGACCAAACGTAGGCCTCTCCTCCATTTATAATTGATCTACAATGGTGGAATAATTGGTATCCACATTACCAAAATCACCAAAATGAATTACCAAAATCCACCAGCCATAACCAACCACAAGAAACTACTTCAAAACCATAAAGAGAGCACTACTCCAAGAAACATCACAAGGATTAAAAAACTGGATCACCAATCCAAAACATCCCAAAAAGGAGTACAACAACAGGATACGTGACCTATTAAGAAACAACACTACTCTAACCTAAGGGCCAAATCCAGCATGCAAGGGTGTTTAGATCTAATTCCTTAGAATATCATCCCATTGTGATTCTGAAATAAAACTGTAACACCCCAAGTTTTTCTAAAAATAAATAGAAATGAATGGAACTTTGTTTTAAGTAGATATTTATAACTAGCCTTTAAACATATTTTTACCACTTCTATGTTTTGAATTTCAAGAAACTGTCATCTATAATTATGTTTAGTAAGTTATTTGGAGTCTGATGAAACCAACTTGTTTTTTTTGTGAATAGCAACATACCCTTATGAATAGTAATATGACCCTAATAAATAGTAAATTTTATTATTATTTTATTTTAATAAGGATTTAAGATAATAACATCTTGGTTAATTTTTCATCGTGATATAGAAGTAGTTATAGAATTAGAATTGTTAATTTTTGAATTAAGTATGTTTTAATTTAAAAATTAAATTAATAATATTTAGAAAATTATTTTCAAAAAATGGACTTCATTTTTGAATTATAAACATCTAAAAATGGTTAGGGTAAATTTTTGGGATTTTTCTGAAATTCTTGAATTTTTGATGAATAGTGAAATATGATAAAATACTGTATAATTAAATTATCAGTAAAATTCACTATTTATGACATCATAAGTGATGCCAGGCCACTTGGTTCAAACTCACATTCCATTATTATTATTTGAGGTCACATGAACTAAGACTATTCATAATCTTAGGCAAAAATATTATAATAATGATTAAAATAATGGAAAATACCCCCTCTCCTCCACTATAAATACCACCCTCACTCCCCTCTTCTTCTCACGCCTCTCAAGCCTTGAATCATGCCTAAGTTATACCCAATACTCCTCCAAAGTCTCTTCCCCACGTCCTAGAGCTGCTAATCTCACCAAAAGACCAAAACCAAAGCTCTTAAGAAGGATCTCAAGGAGAAGAGATCAAGAGGTAAATATCCTCTTTTATTTTCTTTCTTTTCTTTCATTTTATGTTATTCTATTCCTTTCCCTTTGGATTATGTTGGGATATTTCATTCCATATCCCCCCTTACTGTCCAAATTATGTAAGAGTAATGAGATATCCTCTTTCTCTAATCAAACTATTTTTATGAAATTTTAAGAGACGTCGTTAGGTTGCCGAATTTTCATGAGAAATTTCTCAAAGTTTTCTTTTATTTTAAGATTCCTTTGTTTTCTTCTTCTTTCCTTGCCTCCTATTAACCAAGAGGAATGAAAGCTCCAAAATCTTGTATATTCTGGATTTTCTCATGGTCATGGAAAATTCATCATCATTTTTCTGCTCCTCTCCCACTAATTCAAGGAATTAAAACATTATCCATGATGTGTTGAATTACCGACATCGTGGACGGTGTGATTTCATTTTTCTTTAAATCCTTCAAGTCGGTCATGAAACCATTTTTATGGTTTAACAAGGTTATAATATATGTATTATTTCTCATACATGGTTTTGTAATTATTTTGTACACATGGTTTTAATTTATAAAACAAAATGAGGTCCTTATTATCAAAGAACCACTAAAATGATCTAAATGAACATCATTAATATTTTAACTTATGAATCATCCTCATGTAAGAATTCAAAAATGATAAATGGTATAATTTATGGTACTGGGAATATGTAAATACTACTCCATTCCAATTCTAGGGTTTCAATTCCAATCGACAAGAACATCCATCCTGAACCAATCTTGAAAATCATGTAAAGAACTCACCCAAAAACAGTGCAAGGAGAAAAATACTAACAATTAAAGGGTGAAATGATGTTATGAAATGATCATATAAGATGTTATAAACATGAAAATGTTTCCTTAAAATACTAATAACACTCTTTTAACCATTATTCATGAAGTTTAAATAAGTTTTAAGTAAGACAAGATTGAGGTAAGGGAATTCTTAACCCGATTTCCATTCTTTGGGTTAACCTTCTACTTTGTTATTTATGTGGTATTTAAATTGTTTGTGTGATGGGTTTTGTTTATATTATATTTAATTATGTGTATTTATAGTTTTTATACATATTCCATCTACTCTATAAAGTCTCACTTCAATTACATGATATTTATAAGGGGCCTTCCTTTTAAAATCCTCTTTTACAAATCTATTTTACAAAATTCAAAAGCATTGTTTTTATGAAATTATTCATGTTGTATGATTATGTTCTGGTTCTTGGGTATTGTTTATGATAAAGGGTGGGGCCTATATCTCCCTCCAATTCATTGGGTATGTGTAAGTTGGAGGTCGACCGTATGGTTACTCCAAGTGTAACTGCGATGGTTACACAAATTATAAGGTAGCCGTGAGGGTTACAAATTATAAGGTAGACGAGAGGGTTACAAGATTATGTAAGTAATTCCCCAAGATACCTTTATGATTATATTTATGTTCTCGTGTTTTGTGTAGATCTTGTGTAAATATCATGTTACACAAATTAAGTATATATGGGTGACAAGCATGTCTTTTGAAAATGCTTTCATATGTTACGAGTATTCATGGACTAATCTGATCTTTCCTTCTTTTTCATCCCTTATTGAGCTTTTGTGCTCATACAAAGTTTTTAAATGATTTTCATAGGTTAATATATGTGTAAGAAAAATAAGGAAGCCATGTTAAATGTTGAAGAATTGTCAACGAGTCATGTTATAAGTTTTAATGTTTTTAATTTTGAAAAAAATGGAAACTATTTTTATGGTATCCACTCTGTAGCAATGTGTAAAGTTATGAATGTTTTATGTACCAATTATCTAAATATCTAAACTTAAAAATATCATCAATGTAAGAGAAGTGTTTTCTTGAATAAATTCAAGATTATGTATGTAATAATGTTGGGTCCTTATATTTGGTATCCGAGGATGGTTTAGATAACTTTAGGGGTTAGGATGATGCTAAAAGAATATCGTAAATGATTTTTACTCTATGATTAATTTAAAATGTTTTAGCATTTAAAGATTACCATGTTACTTCATCTAAGATATGTTTGTTCAGAATGGTTGTCCGCAGAAGGAACAGGGATTTTGAAGAGGAGAGGCACCGACAGAATGACATCCTTTCGGATCTACAGCCCGGAATGGTAGGGATTGGAACTGAGCAGTTTGTGATAGTAATGGCTCAGCTAACGCAGGAAATAAATGGTAGTGGAATCCATGCAAGAGAAAAAATAGAGTTACCAAAACGGAACATGACAATAGTGAAACATTTTATGAGACAACACCCTCCTGCTTTCAATGGATCTTTGGACCCAGTAGCAGCTGAAGGATGGATCAAAGCCCTTGAAAAGATATTTGATGTTATGGGATATTCAGAAAATCAAAAGGTAAGTATTGACATTTATCATTTTGAAGGTAAATCTGATAAGTGGTGGTCAATGGTAAGGAATATCAGGGGTAAAGAGGATTTTTATGCCTTATAGTGGGATGAATTTAAAAGTCTTTTCCTTGAAAAATGTTTTCCTAAGGTGGTGCGACTTAGGATGGAGAAGCAATTCCTTGAATTGAAGCAAAATGAGGAGGATTCAGTGACTATGTATGAAGCAAACTTCACCCGACTGGCGAGATATGCTCCAAATCTTATTCTAGATCTTGATAGCAAAATAAACCACTTTTACTCAGGAATTAAGCCAATGTATCGAAGGGCATTGGCCTCCCGTGAATTCAAAAGTTATGAGAAACTTGTACGAAGTGCTGAGAGGGTAGAGATGGAGTTTGCTGATGATCACATGCATTTTGGAAATAAGGAGAATAAGAGGTCTAGATGGAAAGTGATGGGTAAGAATCAATCAAAGAAATCTAATGGTAAGAAAATCCAATTTCCAGTTTGTGAAAAGTGTGGTAAGAAACACCCTGGGGAATGTCTTAGAAAAATTGAAAAGTGTTTGAAATGTTTTAAGTTTGTAAAAACGGCTTGAGATTGCAATGAAAATGATCCAAAGACTAATCCTGATAAGCAAACTGTAAATTGTTTTAAATGTAGGGAGATGGGTCATTATGAAAATGTCTTCCCAAAGAGAGATTCTAATGATACAAAGAAGCCAGACTACAAGCAGAAAGGTGTAGTGAGATCCTTTATGACTATGTCAGCAGATGACGGGCCATACAATGAAGTTGTATCAAGTACTTTTTTATTCACTCAAATTTTGCTAAAGTTTTTTTTTGATACGGGGTCTACACATTCCTTCATCTCTGAGAAATTTTCTGGTAAATTGGAAATATCACCTCAACAAATGAGACTAGAACTTGTTGTTAAAACAATAGGGGGAGATATTATAGTAAAGAGGAATTATAAGAATCTTTCTATTATGGTCTGTGGAAAGACTTTACCTACAAACCTTGTTGTTTTACCCTTAGTTGAGTTTGATGTTATTCTGGGAATGGATTGGATTTCTGTTTATCATGCAAAGATTGATTGTAGAGCTAAAGAAGTTGTTTTTCAGAAAGAGTTTCTATTTGTATACAAGAACGAACTCATACAATTGATAACATATCAGGAAGCTGAGAAACTATTGAAAGATGGAAATGAAATTTATCTTTCTCATATTTTTGAAAACAAGGGAACTATTCAGATTAATGATGTGCCAGTGGTAAATGAATACCTTTATGTTTTTTCTGATGAGTTACCCAGTGTCATACCTGATCAGGAAGTCGAATTAACAGTTGACTTAGTTCCTGATACTAATCCAATTTAAAAACCCTCATATCATATGGCTCAAATAGAACTTCTTGAATTGAAAAATCAGTTGCAGGATTTGCTTGATAAAGGATTCATTCATCCTAGCACTTCACCATGGGGAGCTTCTGTTTTGTTTGTTAAAAAGAAAGATGGTTCTATGAGACTTTGCATTGATTATAGAGATTTGAATAACATCACTATTAAAAACAAGTATCCTTTGCCTCACATCGATGACTTGTTTTATCAGCTCTAGGGAGCTCAGTACTTTTCTAAGATTGACTTGAGATCTGGATACCATCAGCTAAAGGTGAAGGAGGATGACGTCCCAAAAACAGTCTTTCGTACTAGATATGGGCATTATGAATTTGTTGTTATGCCCTTTGGGTTAACTAATGCACCTGCTGTATTCATGAATCTTATAAATAGAGTATTTCATGATTTATTGGATAAGTTTTTGGTTGTATTTATTGATGACATTATGGTATTTTCTAAAAATAAAGAAGAGTATGAAAAATATCTAAAGGTTGTTTTATAAACCTTAAAATAAAAGAAACTGTATGGAAAATTCAACAAGTGTGATTTTTGGTTACAACAGATTTATTTTATCGGGCACATTGTAAATAAGGATGGAATAATAGTTTATCCTACCAAAACAAAAGTAGTTGATGAATGGACAAGACCCACAAATGTTACAGAGATTCGTAGTTTTCTTGGGTTAGCAGGTTATTACCGATGATTTGTTAAGAACTTTGCACGGTTATCTAGCCCGATAACTAAGTTAACACGGAAAGGGGTTAAATTTTTTTGGACAGAAGAATGTGATAATTATTTTCAAGAACTGAAGAAGAGATTGTTGAATGCTCAAGTTTTGGCCTTAACTTCCCGGAATGGTGAGTTTTTCATCTATAGTGATGCTTCTTTGAAGGGACTTGGTTGTGTTTTGATGTAGAATGATCAGGTAATTGTCTATTCTTCGAGACAACTTAAAACTCATGATCTAAATTATCCCACACATGATTTGGAATTGGCAGATGTGGTTTTTGCTTTGAAAATTTGGAGGCATCATTTATACGGAGTCAAATGTCAAATATATACTGACTATAAAAGTCTGAAGTATATATTCACTCAGAAGGAATTAAACATGAGGCAGATAAGATGTCTTGAATTGATAAAGGATTATAATTGCATGATCAATTACCATACTGGAAAAGCAAACAAATTGGCGGATGTCTTGAGTCGGAAACATCATGAATCATTAACCATGTTACATTTGGAACATGATCCCTTGATTAATGATTTGATGAATTTTGGCTTGGAAGTTGTTGGTGTAGGAAATACCTATGTTTTTTTTCAAGTTTCAGTGCAGACTTCGTTGTCAGACAGAATTAAGCGAGTGCAGAAGGAAGACCATGAGCTACAGAAAAAGGTAGAATTGGTTAAAATGGGTAAGTTGCCAGAATTTAACCTTGATAAAGATTGTGTTTTAAGATTTGGAAAAAGGTTGTGCGTACCTAGTGATTCTCAATTGAAGAAAGATTTGTTGTGTGAAGCTCATAGTTCTCCATTTTCAATTCATCCTAGCAGTACTAAGATGTACAGAGACCTTCGGAAGTATTATTGGTGGGATGGAATGAAAAGAGATATTGCTGATTTTACTATGAAATGTTTGACATGTCAACAGGTTAAAGCAGATCAGCAATTACCGAAGGGGATGCTTCAGCCTTTTCCAGTTTTGGAGTGGAAATGGGAGAATGTATCCATGGACTTTGTGGTGGTACTACCAAAGACTTCTCGAGGTAACAATGCGATTTGGGTTATTGTTGATCGGCTAATAAAATCTGCACATTTTCTTTATATTCATGATACAATGTCTTTGAATCAGCTTTCTCGACTGTAACTCAAGGAGATTGTCAGGTTACATGGAGTTCCTCTTTCCATTGTATCTAATTGGGATCTTAGGTTCACTTCTAACTTTTGGAAGGGACTTTAGAAGTCATTGGGCACATAATTAAATTTCAGCACAACTTTTCATCCTCAATCAGATGGGCAGTCAGAACGAATAATTCAGAATTTAGAGGATATGCTTCGAGCTTGTTCAATGGACTATCAGAGAAGTTAGGATCAGCATCTTTCTTTAGTTGAGTTTTCTTATAATAACAGTTTTCATTCCAGTATTCAGATGACACCTTTTGAGGCTTTGTATGGGAAGTGGTGTCGGACTCCAGCGTTTTGGGATGAAGTTGGTGAAAGAAAGTTGATGGGGCCAGAATTAGTAGAAGAAGTGCTTGGGAAAGTGAAGATAATCCAGCAGCACATGAGGACAGCTTAGAGCAGGTAGAAAAGTTATGCAGATAATAGAAGGAAAGACTTCTCTTTCAAGGTAGGTGACCATGTTTTCCTTAAAATATCTCCTAGGAAAAGTGTGATGCATTTTAGTAAGAAAGGAAAGCTAAGTCCACGATTTATCAGCCTTTTTGAAATCTTGGAGAAAGTTAGAATAGTGGCATACCGCGTAGCTTTACCTTCGAGTATGTCTTAGGTACACAATGTTTTTCATGTTTCGATGTTGAGAAAGTATGTGCCAGATTTATCACATGTCTTGAGCCTAGAAGCAGTTCAACTGGAAGAAAACCTTTCTTATAAAGAGAAACCAGTGCAAATTCTTGATTGAAGGGAATAGGTATTGCGGAATAAGTTAATCCACCAGGTAAAGGTTATATGGAAAAACCACACGGTTGAAGAAGCAACATAGGAGTCTGAAAATGTTATGAGGGAAAAGTACCCTCAATTGTTTAATAAGTAAATAAAATTGTGAGGATGCAATTTCCAGAAGGTGGGGATAATATAACACCCTAAGTTTTTCTAAAAATAAATAGAAATGCATGGAACTTTGTTTTAAGTAGATATTTATAACTATCCTTTAAACATATTTTTTCCACTTCTATGTTTTGAATTTCAAGAAACTGCCATCTACAATTGTGTTCAGTAAGTTATTTGGAGTCTGATGAAACCAACTTGTTTTTTTGGTGAATAGGAACATACCCTTATGAATAGGAATATGACCCTAATGAATAGTAAATTTTATTATTATTTTATTTTCTTAAGGATTTAATATAATAACATCTTGGTTGATTTTTCATCATGATATAGAAGTAGTTATAGAATTAGAATTGTTAATTTTTGAATTAAGTATGATTTTATTTAAAAATTAAATTAATAATATTTAGAAAATTATTTTCATAAAATTAACATCATTTTTTAATTATACACACCAAAAAATGGTTAGGGTAAATTTTTGGGATTTTCTGAAATTCTTGAATTTTTGATGAATAGTGAAATATGATAAAATATCATATAAATAAATTATCAGTAAAATTCACTATTTATGACATCATAAGTGATGCAAGGACACTTAGTTCGAAATCACATTCCATTATTACTATTTGAGGTCACATGAACAAAAAATATTCATAATCTTGGGCAAAGATATTATAATAATGATTAAAATAATGGAAAATACCCTTTCTCCTCCACTATTAATACCACTCTCACTCCTCTCTTCTTCTCACACATCTCAAGCCTTGAGACATGCCTAATTTATGCCCAATACTCCTCCCAAGGATCTTCCCCATGTCCTAGAGATGTTGGTCTCACCAAAAGACCAAAACCAAAGCTCTTAAGAAGGATCTCAAGGAGAAGAGATCAAGAGGTAAACATCCTCTTTTATTTTCTTTCTTTTCTTTCATTTTATGTTATTCTCTTCCTTTCCCTTTGGCTTATGTTGGGATATTTCATTCCATATCACTCCTTATTGTCCATATTATGTAAGAGTGATGATATATCCCCTTTCTCTCATCAAACTGTTTTTATGAAATTTTAAGAGACGTCGTTAGGCTACCGAATTTTCTTGAAAATTTTCTCAAAGTTTTATTTTATTTCAAGATTCCTTTCTTTTCTTCTTCTTTCCTCACCTCCTCTTAACCAAGAGGCATGAAAGATCCAAAATCTTGTATATTCTATATTTTCTCATGTTCATGGAAAATTCATCATCATTCTTTTGCTCCTCTCCCACTAATTCAAGGAATTAAAACATTGTCCATGATGTGTTGAATTACCGACATCATGGACGATGTGATTTCATTTTTCTTTAAATACTTAAAGTATGGTCATGAAACCATTTTTATGGTTTAACTAGGTTGTAATATATGTATTATGTATCATCCATGGTTCTGAAATTCTTTTGTACACATGGTTTTAATTTATAAAACAAAATGAGGTCGTTATTATCAAAGAACCACTAAAATGATCTAAATGAACATCATTAATGTTTTAACTTATGAATCATCCTCATGTAAGAATTAAAAAATAATAAATGGTATAATTTATGGTACTGGGAATATGTAAATACTACTCCATTCCAATTCTGTAGTTTCACTTCCAATCGATAAGAACATTCATCATGAACCAATCTTGGAAATCATGTAAAGAACTCACCCAAAAACAGTGCAAGGAGCAAAATACTAACAATTAAAGGGTAAAATGATGTTATGAAATGATCATATAAGATTTTATAAACATGAAAATTTTCTTTAAAATACTAATAACACTATTTTAACTATTATACAGGAATTTTAAACAAGTTTCAAGTAAGACAAGCTTGAGGTAAGGGAATTCTTAACCGGATTTCCATTCTTTAGGTTAACCTTCTACTTTGTTATTTATGTGGTATTTAAATTGTTTGTGTGATGGTTTTTGTTTATATTATGTTGAATTATGTGTATTTATAGTGTGTATACATATTCCATCCACTCTATAAAGTCTCACTTCAATTATATGATATTTATAAGGGGATTTCCTTTTAAAATCCTCTTTTACAAATCTATTTTACAAAATTCAAAAGCATTGTTTTTATGAAATTATTCATGTTGTATGATTATGTTCTGGTTCTTGGGCATTATTTATGATGAAGTTTGGGACCTATATCTCCCTCCAATTCATTGGGTATGTGTAAGTTTGAGGTCGGCCGTATGGTTACTCCAAGTGTAACTGCGATGGTTACACAAATTATAAGGTAGCCGTGAGGGTTACAAATTATAAGGTAGCCGAGAGGGTTACAAGATTATGTAAGTAATTCCCCAAGATACCTTTATGATTATATTTATGTTCTCATGTTTTTTTTGGATCTTTTGTAAATATCATGTTACACAAAGTAAGTATATATGGGTGACAAGCATGTCTTTTGAAAATGCTTTCATACGTTACGAGTATTCATGGAGTAATGTGCTATTTCCTTCTTTTTCATCCCTTATTGAGATTTTGTGCTCATACCTAGTTTTTAAATGATTTTCACAGGTTAATGGATGTGTAAGACAAATAAGGAAGCCATGTTAAATGTTGAAGAATTGTCAAGGAGGCATGTTTTAAGTTTTAATGTTTTTAATTTTGAAAAAAAAAATGGAAACTGTTTTAATGGTATCCACTCTGTAACAATGTGTAAAGTTATGAATGTTTTATGTCCCAATTATCTAAAGCTCTAAACTTGAAAACATCATCAATGTAAGAGAAGTGTTTTCTTGACTAAATTCAAGATTATGTATGTAATCAGGGTGGGTCCTTATAAAAACACTAATTGGCGGTATCCATAGTCCAAACAAAAACAAAACTACACCCCCAAGTATCCATATTTTCACCTAGGTACTTCTCATGTCCAAAAAAACCAATGAAAACCACCCCATGGTCTACATCAAATAAGGGAAACAATAAAAAATGAGGCATGAAAGGTTCCCCAAAAGAAACATTACTCACAAATGGAAACTAAATAAATCATTGTGAATGGATTCCTCAAGACACAACTACTCTAAGCTTAACAATATCAAATCCCAAAATAGGTTTTCATCTAAAAGAGATACAACTAAACACCCGAAGGTACACCAAATGACAGTCACTCATCCATCAATCTTAACATCTCAAGTCTCAATGAAACGAACTTCCCAAATAGGATCTTACACAATTGTCTCCAAGAAAAACCAATCCTCCATGATTCAACCATAAAACCAAGGCTCATTGGCTAAACCACACACGATTCCCAAGTAGATTATCTCAACCAACGCAGCCATCAACCACTCTGAGGCATGGTACCAGGGGAGGAAAACACATGCCACTCCATTTGGGGTCTGGGAAATGTTAAAAGTCAGAGTAAAACCCCCAAGAAGGACATTTGACCTTTAAATTAGATCCTTCTATGAGGCTTACACTAACAACATGATACATAGACCCTTACATCTATCATGTCCCAAAAATCACACAAAGTTGTCCCAAAAGACACAAAAGGGAAAAATCAAAACACAAGCTTTATCAAAGATATAATAACACCCTTTTAAAACCACAAACCTTTAACTAGAGTCCCAAAATCCCTTTGAAAACAAAGGTTCCATTAAAATTGGGCCTTCTTAAATCAAAACCAAATAGAAACATTTTCATAATTTCAACCCCAAGCCCTAACTCAACTTGGTCAATTTAAAATGTTTCCTAAACTAATTTCAAAACAAACATCGTCTTGTTTTAAAACTAAAACACCATTATGAGTTTTTTAATAAAACAGTCACTTTCCATTTGAAGAAGTTTCAAATATTTTAGTCCCTTTTAAAAACACACCTTGGGTAAAAACACACACAAACCACAAAAACAATTTGGAAATCATCATTTTCCCTTAAAATAGGAAAATTGACTTTTAAAACATCATGTTCACTTTATTAGAAAATCAATCTCACTTAAAATCACTTTCCAAATTTCCAATGAAATAAAATATTTCAAAAAATATCATGAAATTAATCTCACTTTAAAAATGACCCCTAATGCCTTGTTTTAAAACCGAAAATGTTTTTCTCAAGAAATTCACTTTTCACAGACACAAGCTGAATTTCACATCATAATAAAAATTGCATAAAAAGGCATAACACAAGCCCCAATTAAGACTCAATCCCAAGATTCCAACATATTATAATACCAAACATGAATCTCATCCCATTACCCAAACACACTAGAAAATCTAAGGGTTATTAGGTTAAAATAAAAAAAATAGGGATGCGAAACCACACCCGACTTAGCCACATGATTGACAGATGTGTGTCAATCATGCATTGGTCCCTATAACATATCATACATCAAGAGTTTGGTTGATGTATGGTTTGTCAGGCCATACAAGACAACCTCCTGATTCAATTTCCTTTTTCCATGTCTAACCTAAACATCAAACATGATCCCCCAAGGAATCTTGGGCTATGTAATTGAGGATCAAACACCACTACCATCGGCATCAAACCATAATCAAGCAACGCCATCAAATGGAAAACTAGAATCAACGAAAAATTCTAAAGTTCCCATGGAAACATGAGGCTCAGGGAGAGAAAGATCTCACAACACTCTCCCTTCACCGACCTCCAAAGTCCAGACAACCTTATCTCCAAACTACCAACACCCCAAATAATAAGAGGGGATTCTAAAACCTAGGTCCTAGTGAGAACCTAGGCACTGATGCCACTTTATAATGAAATGAATTGGGGTTCCATCTAACCCAGATCCTAAATTGTTCCTCCATAAGGCTCAAAGGTCATTCCAAATCCCCACGGGCTAGAAATTAGTACTTAGGCATCATAGAATGAACCTTTGGAATTATTTCACCCTCATATAGTAATAATAAGTCAGTGGTGGAAATAAAATCAATACATATCCAAATAGAGATAAAAAAACTGAACACCCAAAGAGGATATACAAATAATACATAAATAAAAAAATAGCATGAATAGATATACATAATCCAAATCATAAAATAAAATGACCTAAATGTACAAAACAACTTAATTGAAAGAAAATCCCCAAAACAGCTCCAAAAATCCACTAAGTGACCCACAATAACCATCCAACCAAACATATCTACTAGAATATTAAATTAAGTGAATCAAACTAGAATAAACCTAGGCCTATAAAATAAGGCATGAGCTAACATTCCAGTAGGTCACCACAACCCGCCAAATCTAAGCAGTCACTTTCATATTACATCCTAATAATGTTGGTGTAAGAACCCAGATCTTCTTTTAAGGTATGTTTTTCCTTTTTCTGGAGTCTTTGAGAAAAGAGGAGTTTCTGGAAATTTTTGAAGTACACGCCGTGTACTTCGTTGTTGCGCGAGGCCGTGTGCTGGCCGTGTCTGGGCCACACACGCGGTCGTGTGGGGTGATGTGGAGGCCGCTTAAAGCGGAGTACAGAAAAGCCTAGTACATGCTGTGTACTCCAAAAGTACACATTGTGTACTTTCTTTTTTTTTCATTAAACGCACTGGGGTCGCTTATGACGGACAGAACACCCTTCTTTTAGCTTTGGTTTGTCCGAGAGCGAGGGTATGGCCGCGGATCTTCGACGAGCCACCGAGCCTCCGTTCGTCCTATGATTCTAACACCGTCAGGTGCGTTGGAATCGCATCGGTGAGTTCTTCCTTATACTAGATAATCGTTTCCCATTTCCTTCTCTTTTCCAGGTTATCGTGGGTTGAACATTTTAGACGTTTTTGTAGATCTTCAACGTTCTAAGGAGATTCAAGCCTCGTGGTTCAAGTATATCGATTTTCTAACATCAAGGTAGGTGATTTGTGCCTTTCTGTAGAAAGTCTTTGAGTATTTGTGAAAATTCCACCAATACCCTTGAACGGGGTATTACGTGTTTCATGTTTTTCCCTTATTGTTTGCCTACTTGCTTATATGCCTGAGTAGAGGATATTGTTTGTGAATAGGGTAATTTACTATGCTTTGGATGTTTTTCCCATGCATGTTTTGCTTGTTTATGACTATTGGGTCTAGTTTTTCCATTAGGCTATTTCTAGTTCCATACCTAGTTGTAGGATGGTGTGGCTGTTGTTCTTTCATGCTAAGATGTTGTAGAATTTTATCCAAGTAGTTCTTTAGGTTACTTTGGCCGTTACGCGATGCGATACTTGCTAACTTTACACAGGGCTGTGATAACCTAGTGTAGTATACCATAGGGAGAATGGACGTAAGGGCTTCTCCAGAGTGTCTTTATAATATGATATGATACCACAGGGGTAATTGGCGTTGAGTGCTTCCTCAGAGTGTGTGTAGTTCCTCGACGCAGGCCATAGGGGGAATGAGACGTTGAGTGCTTCCCCAGAGTGCCTTTAGTACAATACGAGACTATAGGTGGAATTGACGGTGAGTGCTTCCCCAGAGAGTTTATTCTTTAGCTGAACCAGAGGGGTGAGACTGTGTGTGCCTCCCAGAGGGTTGCTAGTGCTTGTAGGTTGAACCATGGTGGTTATTATGTGAGAACTGCCCAAAGGGTTACCTATTTGTTCTAATTTCTTGTGTGGATGATTACCTATTTTTAAATTATATGCTAGGAACTGTGGATTGTTTGCTGCTGAGTAATTTCATGTTTACTATTTTCTGTACTTTTACCTGCCATATATTCACTGACTGTTAGGCACAGATCTTTGGGTGGTTGCCTACTGAGATTTTTGTCTCACATCCTATTTGGGCCATGGTTTTGGGTCCAAACAGATTATATTTTTGCAGGTATAGATAAGGAAAAGTGCCCTTCTACTTCAGGTTCTTGATTGCTTTGAAGCTGGAGAGCATGGGACCAAGCTGAGGCTTGCGATGTTGAGGAGTTGTTTATCTGTTTCATTTTGTATTTGGGTTTAGTATTGTATTCAACATTGTGACTTTTTTGGCTACTTTCCTAGACACATATACATCTTGCATCATTTATATATATTTCCTAGTTGTTTACTTATCAGTCTTTCACTGTTTACAGTTGTTGGATATTTACTACTTCCGCTATTGTATGATTGTTTATCTTCCACTGTGTTACTCTTCCAATGAGGGCATAGTTTCCCCATTATCACACCCAAGGCCCTCACTACTAGTCGGTAGCCTCTGGTGTTTAGGGAAATGCGCTTGAGGCCATGTGACCAACCGGGTACGGGGATCCTCTGGGCGGCTTCCGGAACCGGGGCGTTACAAAGTGGTATTAGAGGAATTATTTTCTCTTGAATTATTATTTGGAGCCTTTAGCCAGGGATAGGATGGAATAGGTACTTGGTAGTATGTTGTGCCCGGGAGTAGCTAACCCGTGTACAGGGAAAAGCTAATCAACCTCATTTAATGACAATTTTTTTGGTTTTTCAATTGTTACAGTTGATTTGATTTCACCTTGAGTGATACACATGTTTTGTGTTGTTACTATTGATGTTATTGAGGTTCTATTTCTGTCTCAACCCGATGAGATGAGGGTATTCCACCTGATGCATCATATAGGCACCTTCTAGAAATCACATTTGATGCATTCTTACCATGTCATCTAGGATGCATTAGCAATTGCATGTTGTTGTGATAGATGTAGTGTAGAATATTCATGTTGTTATGATAGATGATTGATAAAAATATATGCTTCTTGTTAGAGCATTGATTGTGTAAGGATTTACCTAAATGAATTCCAGATTTTGATTCTTGAGGTGTTATGGGCCCTCATGGACCAGAATTTGGTGGATCATTGACTTGTTTACCTTGTTTGTAACTTGTTAAAGATGCCAAACTTTGATTCTCGGGGAGTATGGGCCCTCACGGATCGGAATTTGGCACTTTTAGTGTTTGTTTCAGTGTTTTCTGGGCTCCGAAGTAGTTTCTGAGGCTTACTGTCTGGAAAAACCCAGAATACACGTCGTGTAGTTTTGACTATACACCACATGTTCTTATGTTCCGGAAGAAAAAAAAATTTCTTAAGTACACGCCGTGTATCTTTTATAAACGTCGTGTATTCTCTAATCGTGTCACAGGCCATGTGGGTAGAGACATGGGATAAGGAAAACCTTGTGGAAACACGTCGTGTATCGGATGTGCACGCCGTGTAGTGTAATCCTAGGAACCCGACCGTGTAGCTAACAACACAGGTCAGTGGAGTCTCTTCTTATAAACCCTGTTTCCACCTTGAACATGCCGTGTAGTCTGACCCAGGTACCCGGTTGTGTCACGAACAACACGGTTCGATGCCATCCTTTCTCATACATGTCGTGTCCGCCTGGAACACGCCGTGTAGTGTGACCTGGGTACACAGGTCGAGTCACTAACAACATGGGCCAAGTGAAGCTTGTTGAGTACATTCCATGTCTAACATGAACACATTGTGTAGTTTTATCTTAGGAGAGCTGTGTGGCTTAACCGTGTAGAAGGACTCGGGTAGGGGAAGAGGATTCAGGTACACATCGTGTATTAGGATAACACGTCGTGTGTTTGGGGTGTTACACAATCATTTTTGGCAGAAGTACACGCCCATGTAAATGACTTAAGGGAACACGCCGTGTAGTCTTTATACACGCTGTGTAGTCATGTTTTGTAAATTTTGAATGCTTTTCCCCCTGTTCCCTTCTTCCTCTACTAGTTTTCAGTCCCTGATAATTTGATCTAAAGTGTGCATTTGACCTTACAGAGTCATGGCACCGAGACGTCCTCTGGTTGCACGCCAGTTTCCAGGCGGTGATCAGATGCCAGATATGGCTGATCAGGGACTTCCCACAGATCCTCCTATTGTGCCAGCCTTGGCACCAGCAGTGATACCGGTTACAGTTTTTGATGCACAGTTTAGGGAAGGCTTTATGAGGATGATACAGTCCTTCTAGGGAGCTCCACCTCCTGCCTCGACTATGGCGGACTTGACGTGGGTTTTCCAGCAACAGCATCCTCCCACCTTCTCAGGGAAAGGAGGACCGCAGGCTACAGAGTCATATCTAGGAGCCATGATGACGATCTTTGAGCATCTAGATATGCCTCCAGAAAGGCGGGTCAAGCTCTCTACCTACATGCTACGAGACTCCGCCAAAAGGTGGTGGGACATGATCTCATAGGCAGGTCATCAGTAGGTTATGGCGTGGGAGGAGTTTCAGTGCGTCTTTTAAGACTACTTCTATCCGGGGACACTGAGGGCCGACCGAGCCCAGGAGTTCATGAGCCTGGAGCAGGGTACTCTTTCTATCATGGAGTGTTCCTCTTGTTTCTCCGAGCTTCAGCATTTTACACCCCTCCAGGACGGAGATGGGTTGTTATTGGAAAGAAAGTTTGAGGATGGTCTCAGATGGGAGATCCGCTCACATGTGAATATCTTCAGGATGAATTCCATCGCTTTCATCATCAACCAGGAACTGATTGCAGAGCACAATATGAGAGATTCCGGAGCTGAGAGCCAGGGCGGTTCCGCCTCCAGGGTTAGTGCTTTACCAGCTAACAGCAGGAAGCGTCGTAGGGAGTCTACGTACGATGATCCGAGGCAGCGAGACACATCTTTAAGTATCCAGGTAGTATGCTATCAGTGTGGAAGGGCTGGGTATACGAGGCCGCAGTTCTAGAGAGACCCAGTGGAGTGCCGATCTTGCGGAAAGATGGGTCACCTTTAGCGCTTCTGTCAAGTTTTCTCACCAGCAGCTGGTGACAGGGGTTCTTCCACGACTCCTTGTTCAGGAGCAGCGCCACCAGTTTCTCACCAGTCTGGGAACTGGAGTTCTTATAGCCGTTTGGGCCAAGGTGTAGGTTGAGGTCGTGGTGGTCAGTCACCGGTCTTTTAGCAACAGTAGGTTGGATCAGCATAGAGCGGTCAGGCAGGGTCACAGGGTCGTGGAATAGGTCAGGCCTTTGCAGTGGAGCATACCCAGTAGGAACAGGATCCTGGACCCTCTACAGTTCGAGGTACGATCTTAGTAGCCTCAGTTTTATCTTCTTCTATTTTCGATAGAGGGGATTCCCGTAGATTTATCTCTATTTCTATTGTGGAGAGCCTTGGGATTTTCATATTTTCCTCTACCGATACCTTGACTCTAGACACACCGTTGGGGACTAGAGTGGTTAGTGTACGTCAGTGCATAGAGTTCCCTCTTGAGGTTGCGGGGTGTCACTTCTTATGGGACCTCTATGTCCTAGAGATGACAGACTATGATGTCATCCTTAGGATGGACTGGTTAGTTCCCTTCCAGGCAGTCATCGACTTTTATCGCCGCAGGGTGAGTTTCATATCACCAAAGGGTGGATCTTTTCTTCATAAGGGCGAGTGGGATGTCCAGGAGAGTAGAGCAGGAACCAAGCATCATGGGCTAGGTGGAGTTATATCTCAGATTGCCAATCTGTATCTGGATGACCAGGGGACTTCGCAGTTAGACTTTCCTCAAATGGTGGATTGTTTTAGGGATGTCTTTCCAGAGGACTTTTCAGGTTTTCCTCTGAAGCGTGAGGTGGAATTTTCTATTGAGCTCGTGCCAGGAGCGGCACTGGTGTCCATTCCTCCTTATAGGATGGCTACACCTGAGTTGCAGGAGCTCAAGAAGCAGTTGGAGGAGTTGCAGGCAAAGGGTTTTATCCGACCCAGTACTTCTCCTTGGGGTTCGCCTATCCTATTTGTAAAGAAGGCAGACGGTACCCTCAGGCTTTGTGTGTATTATCGGAAGCTAAACTAATTGACGGTCAAGAACCGATATCCCTTGCCAAGGATAGATAATCTATTTGATCAGCTTCAAGGAGCCCAAGTGTTCTCAAAGATTGAACTAAGATCTGGTTATCATCAGTTGCATGTTAGACCATCTGATATACCTTTTACAGCCTTCTAGAGCAGGTATGGTCTATACGAGTATATGGTTATGCCATCTGGCCTCACGAATGCGCCGGTAGTTTTCATGAAAATGATGAACCAAGTGTTCCATCCATACTTGGATTCCTTCGTGGTGGTTTTTGTGGATGAAATCTTGGTGTACTCTCACACTCGACACGACCATGCTACCCATCTTGAGATCATTCTGAGTACACTGAGAGAACATCAGTTATTAGATAATCTCTCAAAATGCCACTTTTGGATGGATCAGATTCACTTCTCGGGTCATGTTATCTCAGAGACAGGAGTATCGGTAGACCTAGAGAAAGTGAGAGTTGTAGTTTCCTGGGAGTATCCGAAGAACGTCTTTTAGGTATAGAGTTTCCTAGGGCTGGTTGGATACTACAGACACTTCATACAGAACTTTTCATGCTTAGCAGCACCACTGATAGGTCTGACCAAGAAGGGTGTGAAGTTCTTATGGTCAGATTCTTGTGAGTCAGCCTTTCAAGAGCTGAAGGGGAGGTTGACTTCAGCACCGATACTAGTATTTCCAGAGCTGAGAAAGAGATATATTGTTTACTGCGATGCTTCAGGTATCAGGCTGGGAGCTGTGCTTATGCAGGGAGATGGATTCGTCGCATACGGGTCTTGGCAGTTGAGGCCACATGAGAGGAATTACCCGACGTACGATCTGAAGTTGGCAGATGTTGTTCATGTCTTGCGTTGTTAGAGACATTATCTTCTGGGATATCACTTTGTGGTTTTCACCGACCACAAGAGTATCAAGTACATTTTCACTCAGCGTGATCTGAATATGAGATAGCGTAGATGGGTTGAGTACCTTTAGTCCTTTGACTTTGAGCTTGCCTATATGCTGGGAAAGGGAAACGTAGTGGATGATGCATTGAGCAGGAGGACTCAGATACAGGTAGTTCAGGAGGCCAGAAGTGAGTGGAAGCTTATGGATCTGTTCTCTGAGATTCATTTGGAGGTGCACGACAGACATGGGAAGACTTTTCTATCTTCTGTATTTGTTACCTCTACACTTCTTGATCGGGTACGAATGAGGCAACTATCATATTCTGAAGGCCTAGTTCTACGAGAAATCATGTCAGGAGAGGACCCTATTCCTGGATGGACAGTATGTGAGGATGAGATCTTGTGTTTCTAGGGATGCTTATGGGTGCTAGCAGACATACGCGAGGAGCTGATGCGGGATTTTCATTCCTCAGTTTGGGCAGTTCATCCTGGCATCACCAAGATGTATCGCGATCTTCACCGCCAGTATTGGTGGCCAGGTATGAAGAGAGATGTTGCTGGTTTTTTCATGAGGTGTTCCACTTGTCAGCAGGTGAAAGAGGAACATCAACGACCAGTAAGTCTTTTACAGCAGTTACCCATTCCGAAGTGGAAGTGGAATGATTTTGCAATGGACTTCGTGACAGGGTTTCCAAGATCACCTCGTGGGAATGATGTTGTTTGGGTTGTCATCGACAGGCTTATGAAGGTTTCTCACTTCTTTCCGATCAAGGATACCTTAAATGTTGATGATCTGGGATGGTTGTACATTTGAGAGATTGTACGTCTATATGGAGTTACACACACCATTGTTTCAGACAGGGATGCACGTTTTACTTCTCGGGTCTGGCAGGGGATTCAGAAGGCTTTGGGTACACAGGTACTTTTGAGTATAGCATACCATCCCCAGATAGATGGCCAGTTCGAGCGTACGATTTAGCCGCTTGAGGATATGCTCCGAGCTTTCATTCTTTACTTTAGAGGTTCTTGGGAGAAGCATATAACTCTTGCAGGGTTTTCCTACAATAATAGTTTTCAAGCGACTATTCAGATAACACCTTATGAGGCTTTGTACGGTAGGTCATGCCGATCAACCTTATGTTGGCTGGAGGCAGGAGAGGCAGCTTTGCTGGGACCTCATCTTGTTTAGGAGACCACAGAGCAGATAGAGTTGATTCGGAAGAGGATGGCTACTACACAGTCTCGGCAGAAGTCTTATGCTGATCAGCGGAGGCGACCTCTCGAGTTTGAGGTCGGGGATCAGGTTTTTCTACGTGTCGCACCGAGGTTGGGACACAAGAGGATTCGGAGATAGGGTAAGCTTTCACCGCGGTACACTGGGCCGTTTGAGGTGTTGGAGAGAGTGGGGCTGGTGGCCTATCGGTTGCAGTTACCTCAGAGGTACCGGGCCATGCATGACATCTTCCATGTTTCTCAACTCCGATATTACTTTTAAGACTCATCTCATGTCTTTCAACCTGAGGAGGTTGATCTTGAGGCGGATGCATCATTTGAGGAGCATCCTATCCGGATTGTTGATCGCAGTACGAAGGTTCTCCGTGGCCGGTCTGTTCCTCTGGTACGGATGCTATGGCATCACGGGCGAGTACAGGACGAGACTTGGGAGAGGGAGGCCGATGTTTGATCGTAGTGGTCGGAGCTATTCGGGGTTTCTTCTTCTACACCACTCTAGGGAAATTCGGGGATGAATTTATTTAAGGGGAAAGTTTGTAAAAACCCGGATCTTCTTTTAAGGTATGTTTTTCCTTTTTCTAGAGTCTTTGTGAAAAGATGGTTTTCTGGAAATTTTTGAAGTACACGTCGTGTACTTCATTGCCGCGTGAGGCCATGTGCTGTCCATGTCCGGGCCACACACACAATCGTGTGGGGTGATGTGGAGGCCACTTAAAGTGGAGTATGAAAAAGCCTAGTACACGTCGTGTACTCCAAAAGTACACGTTGTGTACTTTATTTTTTTTCATTAAACGCACCGGGGTCGTGTTTGACAGACAAAACACCCTTCTTTTAGCTTTGGTTCGTTCGAGAGCGAGGGTACGGTCGTGGATCTTCGATGATCCACCGAGCCTTCGTTTGTCCTCCGATTCTAACACCGTTAGGTGCGTTGGAATTACATCGGTGAGTTCTTCCTTCTCCTAGAGCATCGTTTCCCAATTCCGTCTCTTTTCCAGGTTATCATGGGTTGAACGTTTTAGACATTTTTGTAGATCTTCAACGTTCTAAGGCGATTCAAGCCTCGTGGTTCAAGTATATTGATCTCCTAACATTAAGGTAGGTGGTTTGTTCCTTTCTGTAGAAAGTATTTGAGTATTTGTGCAAATTCCACCAATGCCCTTGAATGGGGTATTACGTGTTTCCTATTTTTCCCTTGTTGTTTGCATGCTCGCTTATATGCCTGAGTAGAGGATATTGTTTGTGAATAGGGTAATTTACTATGATTTGGATGTTTTTCCCATACATGTTTTTCCTATTTATGACTGTTGGGTCTAGTTTTTTCGTTAGGCTATTGCCAGTTCCATGCCTAGTTGTAGGATGGTTTGACTGTTGTTCTTTCATGTTGAGATGTTGTAGAATGTTATCCAAGTAGTTCTTTAGGTAACTTTGGACATTATGCGATGCGATACTTGCTGACCTTACACAGGGTTGTGGGAACCTAGTGTAGTAGACCATAGGGAGAATGGACGTAAGGGCTTCTTGAGAGTGTCTTTATAATACGATGCGAGACCACAGGGGGAATTGACGTTGAGTGATTCCTCAGAGTGTCTGTAGTTCCTCGACACGGACCACAGGGGGAATGAGATGTTGAGTGCTTCCCCAGAGCGCCTTTAGTACGATACGATACTATAGGTGGAATTGACGGTGAGTGCTTCTTCATTAGCTGAACCAGAGGGGTGAGACTGTGTGTGCCTCCCATAGGGTTTCTAGTGCTTGTAGGTTGAACCATGGGGTTAGGTTGTGAGAACTACCCAGAGGGTTACATATTTTTTCTACTTGCTTGTGTGGCTGATTACCTGTTTGTAAATTATATGCTAGGAACTGTGGATTGTTTGCTGCTGAGTACTTTCCTGTTTACTATTTTTTGTACTTTTACCTTCCATATATTCACTGATTGTTAGGCACAGATCTTCGAGTGGTTGCCTACTCGGATTTTTGTCTCACACCCTGTTTCGACCATGCTTTTCAGCCCAAACAGATTATATTGTTGCAGGTATAGATAAGGTCAAGCGCCCTTCTACTTCAGGTTCTTGATTTCTTTGGAGCTGGAGAGCATGGGACCAAGCTGAGGCTTGCGATGCTGAGAATTTGTTTATCTGTTTCCTTTTGTATTTGGGTTTAGTATTGTATTCAGCATTGTGACTTATTTGGATTCTTTCCTAGACACATATTCATCTTGCATCATTTATATATATTTCCATGTTGTTTACTTATCAGTCTTCCATTGTTTACAATTGTTGGATATTTACTGCTTCCGCTATTGTATGATTGTTTATCTTCCGCTGTGTTACTCTGCCAATGAGGGCATAGCTTCCCCATTATCACACCCAAGGCCCTCGTTGCTAGTTTGCAGCCTCTGGCGTTCGGGGAAATGTGCTTGAGTCCATGTGACCAACTGGGTACGGGACGCCTCTGGGTGGCTTCCGGAACCGGGGCATTATAGTTGGTCTGAAATAAAATAGAAAAATAAACATTTTTTATAAGGATTTACAAAAGAAACATCAATACAACAAAATTTTTTCAAAATATTTTTATTAAATGAAAACAATCACTTGGAAAACAATCTTACCCAGACGAATCCCCTTGGAAAGCCACCATTTTATTGTCCCACTTTAAAATCCATTTCATAAATACCTCTTTTTAAAAATATAAGTTTCCAACTCAAAAGAGGTTTCTAATTTCCAAAACATTATTGAAAACCAAAATACAATTTAACTAGGCACGTCGGTCTAAAACCCCGTTTTCAACACCCACACAACACTCTGAGTTTTAAAAACAATCCAAATGCATTTTTCCATTAAAACCATTCCAAAACTATTTGGAATATAACTTTCTACATTTTAAATAATACCTTTTAAAATCATTTTAAAACAATGTTAAAACACTTTAAATTAAAACTTTCCTTTAACTTCTTTTAAAACCTTTCACAATCCGATTTCATACATTTAAAAAGAAAATCACACAAAGAAGGAAGAAATCACACAGTCAGGAACCACTATGTCATGTCATTCAACAAGGATAAAAAACAAGAATATAAGTTCTAAACAATAATACAATAATCATGGGATACAATCTATACACAAATATAAACCCCATAAAATGATCCTAGAAAGGATCCTCTTATCATGGGAATCATCTCTAGACTAGTAATAAAAAGACATGAATTGGAAACAAGGGGACTAGGTCGACACTACTAAACCTGTCTCATCCCCTATAGTCTCATCGAACTTACTAAAAATAACCAACCATGGAATACCTTCTTCTATAGGAGCACAAAATATCGCTAACATAAATTTCTTCTACCCCTTCCAATCTAGCTATCTCAGAGTTGTCAGACAACACTCCTTAGTCAACCCACTATCTTAATTAGGGTTTTCCCTGACACTGGTCATCTACTATATCCCTAGGACTTCCATAATGAGGCAAATGGAGGTGATCACAATCAAACAATTACATAGTTCAAATATATATCATTTCAAATCACACACGCCTCACCTCCCATACCCTCATAAACAAGTTGCCCCATCTACATCAAAACACAAGAAGCCTATAAAAATTAATCAATAATAAATATCCCCTTATGGGATCACTATCCACTGTGAGCATACAATATTAAAAAGGGCCTCAATAGGGTTCCACACCATTTATGAAAACTCATTCCTCACAAAATGCCAAATGATCCATCTACTTTAAAACATTCTTGTAATTCCAAGTTGATTCACCATTTAAAAAATCTATCTCAATCTACTCTTGAGACTAATTTTATCAAAACACCTTTAAAACTCAATGGGAACTCACACTTCTCCTTAAAACCACCTTTAAAAACATTCAAATCCACCAATGAGTTTCAAAACATAATACACATGGGATAACTAATCCTTTTGAAAACAACTGACCCACTTTGATCATTTCAATGGATTTAAATACCATAAACCTTAGATATAAAAATCAACCAAGGTTATAAAAAGGTTTCAATAAAAGAACACAAGGGTTAATACACCCCTTTTTAAAAACAAATAACCCATGCTAAGTATTTTAAACACTTTCAACATGCCCAACACTCATTTTGAAAGTTAATTCAAACAAGAATGATTTTTAAAACCTCAAACTGGTGATTTCCACCGCTTTTAAAACTGAAAGAATTCTTTAAAATCCATTTAATCATTTTAAAAAACACTTGGCATAGAATCTCATCCCATGCCAAGGTTTAAAATCACTTTAAATCACCTTGTCCCCTCATGGGTCACACATATATTCATAATTTAAATGAAAAACCATTTTCAAACATCAATAAATTAAAGTCATGTTCTAGAAAACGATGACAAAGAAACGCCTACCATGGTTCAATGTCAATCATGCTAGAAGTTTTCTCCTATGATAGTGGACACTCCAAAAAGACAAGAATCTCCCTCTACAACCCCTACACAATCAAACCCCCATGATTCAAACTAATCCCTACCCTAAAATTATCTCACATAGAGATTAGGATTCATGAGAGGAACTACAAATAAAAGGAAAAAATAATATAAGAGAGGAAGAGGTTTGGAGGGACATACCATGAAGAAAATAACTTGAAATCAATGTATAAAATCCCCAAAAATTGAAGGGGGAGAAGGAGACTCCCAAGGGGGTGATCCTGGTCCATTCGAGCGAGTGGGGGAGATAAAGGAGGGTTTAAAGATGTAATTCAATCAAGAAAAGAAGAATAATTTCACTTTTTAAATAATGTGGGTAGGTCATACGGTTTGGCTATACAGTTTTCCAGACCTTACACCAACCATGCGCAGGCCACTACCTAAAAATAACTAACGCACATGGTTTACCCAAGGACTCTTCATGGTTGGAAAAAAATTGTACCAACCATGCCAATGGTACTATAAAATTTTATAGCTAATATGCATGGTTTGTCGCACAATTTACCAAACCATTCTCAAGTCATGTGTTATAACTCAGGCTCGCCACACTGTCTCTTAGGGATCACATGGTTAAAACCCAACTACGTGCCACCCATACTGATAAACCATACATAGAACAAAATGAACTATAAAATCAACTGAGTATGGAAAACCACATGGTTTCCTCTAAACTATGCGTACAAACCATGCACAATAAGAAAACTTCAAAATTTTCCAAGTTTCAAGTCGAAACACCATGGAAACTTAAAAAGCCTAAAACTCATAAAATAATATAAAATTAATGTCATAGTGACATAGTGGGTGTCACAATTATCCCCACCATGCCATTATCTACCCCCAGAAAGTCTCAAGTCTGAGTAGAGGTCAACTAAAAAAGGATTCTAAAATGAACCCTAAAGGAAAAAAAACATGGGTCCTCGAATAACCAGATGAACCCTCAAACAACACCAAGCTTCCTCAAGCAAACCTGATCAAGAACCAATCAAAAATGAATCAAAGAGATTTTATAAAGAATATAGAGACCTAAAATAGGTCTCCCCACCATTTAGACTCGATATAAAATGGTGGAATAATGGGTAGCCACATTCCCAACAATCTCTAAAGGGAATTACCAAACTCCACTGGTCATAAAAAACCACAAGAAATTGGTTCAAAACCACGAGGAGATAACTACTCCAAGAAACATCCCAAGGATTACAAAATCAGATCACCAATTCATAGGATCCCAAAAATGAATACAACATGGGAGACATGCCTCATTAAGAAATGATATAACTCTAAGCTAAGGACATAATCCAACATTCAAGGGTGTTTAGATCCAAATCCCCATAATACCGTCCCATGGTGATTCTGATAGAAAAAATAGCCTGGCAGTATCCACAGTCCAACCAGAATAGAACTACACCCCTAGTATCCATATGTGTACCCTACATCCTTCCTCTGTCCAAACTAACCAATAAAAACTACCTCACGCTCTATATCACACAAGGACAACAACAAAAAATGAGGCGTGAATGGTTCCCCAAAAGAAATGTTTCTCACAGTGGGAAACTAAAGAAAACACCATGAAAGGATTCCTCAAGCCACAAATTCTCCAATATTAACAAGATCAAATACCAAAATAAGTTTTAATCCAAAAGATACACAACCAAACACCTAAAGTTACACAAAATAATATCCACTCAAACATTAATCACAACATCTCAAGGATCGATGAAACAAACATCCCAAAAGGGACCTCACACAAGAGTCTCCAAGAAAAAACAATCCTCACTGATTAAACCATCAAACCAAGTTTCATATCCTAAAACTCACACAATTCCCAAGTAGACTTACTCAACCAACACAGGCTTTAATGTAACATCCTATTACCTACTTTTAGGAACTTCTTAACACTCGTTTTATTTTCCCTTGGTGCTTGAGGTGTATTTCAGGTTATTCGAGGACGGGGAGAATTTTTTAGGGAAAATGACCTAATTCTCTGGGATATATGTTTTTTTTAGTTAATGGGTTCTGGGTTTAAATATGTATATGGTTTTAAAGGGTGTGTTTCCTTGGGTTCGGAGGTCATTAGAGACTTTTGGGAATTTTCTGCAAGAACCAGGCAGTGTACTATCTGCATGATAGATTCATGTCATGAATGTAATTCAAGACTTGAATCTATCACTCAGAATAATCCATCAAACAATTTCATGATGTGAATGATATAAAAGTCGTGAATTGGTTTCATGACATGAAATGGTCAGTATTGGGATTTTTAACCCGAGGCGACGCCTTTTTGGCATATACGCCCCTTGGGATATCCATGTCATGAATTGAGGATTCGCATTGTGAATTCCTTGGGTCCATTGAGTTTTTATGCTCTTCACCCTGAAATCATTTCATTCTTTGTGAAGTCTCTTCCCTCGAACCCCTAGGGTGAATCCAAGAAATTTTTTGGGCGATTGCTTCCCTTCCAGACATCTCGATTTGGTGTTTGATATCCGATGAGTTTATTCGCTATGATTTTCTCCTTATCTCTTCTACCCTTATTTAGAAACGGTATGATCTCATGATTGCCGATTGAATCAGAGTTTGACCTTGATGATTTGTAATCTAGGTTTTCCTTATTGATCTCCTTCATCCTCATTCTTCATTGGAATTTCCTATTTCCAGTGATGATTGGATCACATGATTAAAGGTATTTAGTTCCATATGATTTTACCTTATAATCTATAACTTCTCGACCTGGATTCCACTAAACCGATGCTCTGATCCAGTTGGTTACAAGGCCACAAGCGCGCCGCCTTAAACACCAGAGGCTTACGACTAGCAGCAAAGGTATAAAGGTGATACAGTAGGGAGATTATACCCCCATATCAGAGTAATAAAACAACAGAAATAGCTAAATATCTTATACAATAGAAAGTAAACAGAGTACAGAAGTAGTAAATAAATTGGAATAGAACATGTTGTAATAATAAATGAAAATTCTATAAAATCCTGAACAGTTATGTCATACATACAACACTAGTCACCCACTAGGCCAACCATATAGATACATAAGTACAAAAGAAACTGAAATAAAAGTACATGAATCTGCTACTAACTCCATGTCAGACTACATACCCGGTCACCAAACTCCATCGAACTACACCAGCCCAATCAAAAGAACCCATACAAGCAGATCTTCTCAATCATGCAACTCTAAGCCTCATCCCTATCCACCATGAAAATCGTGCTCAACCTGAAAAGTGGACATAAGGTCTACATGTACACCGAGATGCATGTGAAGGGGTGAGAAATAATCTCATTAGGACACCCCAAAGATAAACCTATAAGGTATGATTCTATAAGTGTATGAAAAATCAAACTGCTCAGCCTAGCTAAGACACAACATAAAAGATAAGTAAATTAAAAATGTGAAACCGTAGTCGAACCTCGGGTCCGTAATCTCAGTCAACTGGGAAAGTTCCACCATGGATGTCCATATCTATATAAGTATACATGTATAGTCCCATAACTATAAATATATACATAAATATGAATATTCATGAATAAGGTGAATGAAATAACATAAAACAAATCAGAAGTCAATCCTTGGGTCCATAATCTCAATCTCCTGGACATCTTGTGCAAGAGCATTGAGCTGGACGTCGTGTCACTCAAGTCGTGTATCATTAAGTCAATCTCTGGGTTTGTAATCCCAATCGACATGTACTCAATGCCAGAAATGTCTCTAAGAAAGCTATGTCACCACAAGGGGATACTCATCCTACACCTGGGTTCACCCATACTCAGCTCCAATCACTATAAAGAAGGATTCCAGGGAAGTACATCCAGACATCCTATAAATGGCCAAGAGCTAAAGACCATAATTCTCATGTCATGTAAGTCCATTCCAATGTTTGAGCCTTAGGTCTCAGTCCATAGGTGGTAACGACATTAAGACTTGGATTAACCCTAAGGGTCCGACCCTTATGTGATATATAAGAGAGCTCATCGGTGAGACTTCATGCCCACCCCTCAAGATCCAAATGTTAATGTCAATCATAGAAGTAAGACGCCATGCTCAACCACTGTGACAAAGAAAAGTGCTTATAAGCCTGATCCCGGAGATAATGTTTGGAGATCCTCATCATATGACAAAACGAGGAGAGCATAGGCATCCTCTATAATCCACAGGTTGAGGTGAGTGTAATCATCCTCTATAGACCACAAGTCGAGGAGAGTGTAATAATCCACCGAAAACCCTAGGTTGAGGAGAGCGTAATCATCCTCATTTAATCCACAAGCAGAGGAGAGTGTAATCATCTACATCACTCGAGAGAGCATAATCATCCACGAGTATCATTACTAGGGACACTATGCCTATATATCATAATCATAGGCTCAACAACCGGATACCAGGAAACACCTCTGGACATCCCAATAATATAATAATTGAAATATGCAGGCTCAACAGCCATATCCTAGGGAGTACCTTTAGGTATACAAATAAACATAAGAAATAACAAGGCTCAAAAGACGGGTCCCAAGAAAGCACGTCTAGGAATCCCAACGAATAAGACAGATCCCAGGAAGAACATCTAGGCATCCCAAAGAGAAAGAAATATGTCTCGTGTCAGGCCCAATAGCCACTTACAAGGAATCACCTATGGTAATCATCACTACATCAGCAAGAAACATGTGAAAGCACAAAAAAAAGTGGGGGTGTCTGAATGCCTAAACCCAACACTATTTCCATAGCCCCATGGGCTTACAAGTTTGGCACGGGTTCTAAGGTGACACATTCTACCATCTCTACCCAAACCTGACGTACTAACTTAGGGTCGGTCAAACATCAGGGTACCCACTAGGTCCCTCAAGTCAAAACACTGGAGAGGAATCTTACATGGTATCCTTGAGGTCTAAACACAATCGAAAGCATCCTACTTGGGATCCTTAGCTGAAAAGTTAAAGGATGAATGATCGCACCACGATTCACTGTTTCATTTTCACCCTTACACCACTGTTTTAAATTGATTTTTCACTATAAATTCCAAATATAATATCAATTTTTACTTCATTTTTGATTCAATTATTTTGTGTTTATTACTATTAAAAATGTCAATGTTACTTGTTTTGATAATTTCATTGAAGTTGGAGGTGATTTGGACGGCCCATGACGAAGTTCAAGAAAAATGGATCAAATTGCACGTGATTCAAGTACACCAGTGGACTCAACCGCACACTGCTACTAAATTGTGCATCCATATGGGCTAAACTTTTATGGTCTGGTCCCAAATTTAATGGGATGCATTGTATTTGAAGAAACCCAAGCCCAATTCGGCAACGAAAAGGTCTATCCAACCTGATCTATCCATTACACCGAATCTGAACGAAGTCAAAATTGGTGTGTTGTGATTTGTCCATATCTCAAGTTGTGATTGTCCAAATGGCGCAAAACATTCGATGGAGATAGTCAGGATGTGGCCTACAACTTTGTAGTTTTTTCAAAAGTGGGATAAGACTATCTGGACATTGAAAACCATGGGACAAGTGGTTTCTTGAAATCAGGGTGCTCAAAACCACCTTCCAATTTTCCTATAAAATGGAACCTTAGGCTCCCCATATTTAATTTCAAACCAAAAGAAAATATCTACCATTTTTGGAGTCCTAGAGGAGTCTCCTCCTCATCCTAGAAGTTTTGGAGGCCTATATCCTCATAAGAGGATCAAGAATGAAGAAGGAGTTCCACCCGATCTTCCTCATCCTCCCGGTGTCGAGCTAAGCAGTGGGTTATCATTGTGAGGGAGCTACACACTTGAAGATGGAGTTATGGCACATAATTATCTACTGGTTTGGTGTATATTGTGGTTTTAATTGTTCTTTCATATGTATCTTAACTTTTTTTATGCATTTAATTGAAACACTTTTTATTTCATAACTAATTTGTGTGTGATTTTAAGTGTGCATCTTGTGTTGTTCCGATTGGACAACATAAAAATATTTTTCTTTACTAAACATTTGATATTTCAATGTTCCTTTATGAACCTTAAAGAATGTTAAGGGGCTTGAACTTGACTACACAACTATTATGTCAAGGTTTAGTTTTAATCGCATCATTTTAAGAGGCTTGTGGGTACCCAAGATCTTGGTTAACCCTCAACCAAAGGATTACACTAAAACTTAATAATCAATTAAGAATGAGGAAATCTTCAAGTGTTATAGTAACTTAGAAATGATCACTTATTTATCTCATATTTTTCAAAATCCACTTGGTCTTTTAGCTTTATAACTCTTTAAATTAAATTACTTTCTTGAAACGGTTTTCAAAACCACCCTCTCTTTTAGAAATTCTTATTAAAAATACACACTCAAAACCTATCAACGCTTCTTGAGAGATAACCTAGGGTATGCCCTAGACTACAAAATATTCTTTAAATCATTATCAATTTGACGTTTCATGACAGCACGTTCAAATTTTGGCACCATTGTCGGAAATCGCTTTGGTTTTTAGTGCGTGTTTTTATAAGATTTTTGTAAATTTTGTGAATATTTATTTGTTTTATATTATAACTTTACCAATATTTTTGTGTTATGATTTATTTATTTTGTAGGTTATATGCATGATGCGTTCTACTCTGGGAGACTTACCACCATTTGAACCTCAATCAGATAGGTTCTTACATCAGCAACACCAAGACACACAAGAGAACCCTTTGAAGGAGGACACACAAAACATCGACACACTTCTTGATCCATCCACTTCTTCTTCTATAACCAACATCAAAACTGAATTAAACTTGCATAACATGGCTGAAAACAATCAAACACTAAAATAACTAACCTCGCCTGATGTTGATATCCAACCCACATACATTCAAATACAAGGCAAGGCACCCAATTTTGAGTTAAAATCTGGTTTAATTCACTTATTACCAAGATCCCATGGACTTGCGGGAGAAGATCCACATAATCACTTAAAAGAATTTCATATTGTGTGTTAACCTTAAAACTTGCTAATGTGGATGAAGAACAAGTTAAGTTTAAGGAATTCCCATTTTCATTGGAAGACACTGTGAAAGATTGGTTGTATTATGTTAATTCACCAATTAGAGGTTGGGAGGACATGAAACACCTTTTTCTTGAAAAATACTTCCCAGCCTCTAGAACCACAGCATTAAGGAAATAAATATGTGTGATAAGACAATCACAAGGGGAAACACTTCATGAATATTGGGAGAGATTTAAGAGGCCATGTTCAAGCTATCCACACCACCAAATAAGTGATCAACTTTTAATTCAATATTTTTATGAAGGTTCAATTCCTATTGATCAAAATATGATTGATGCTGCTTCAGGTGGTGCACTAGTTGATAAAACCCCAATTTTTTCAAGAACCATAATTGATAACATGGCACAAAACACTTAGAAATTTGGTTCACGGTTCAGTGTACCCATTCGAGGTGTCCATGAGGTGAAATCTACCGAATTTGAGAAGAAGGTGGACACAAAGTTTAAGGAGGTAAGTACCCTTCTAAGACAACTTTCTCTTTACCAAGGGAAATACCAATCTCCTCCTCCCATCCATTATGTTATATGTTCTTCTAACACACACTACTCTTACCAATGTTCTCAATTGAGAGAAACTTCTGAGAGTTGTGAGGCGGTCTTTCCAGGCCGCCCCTATAACCAACCATTTAGGCAAGAATCTTACTATCCATCCAATCCTAGGTGGAAATAAAACCAAGATTATAGGTAGGGGTATTCAATCCAACCTAAACAGCCATGGAACCAATCGGGGTAGAGTAGTCAACCACCACCACCTAGAAATACCCAACCACCACAAAGGCCTTTCCAATCACCCCCTCCAAAACCCAAGCCTAGCCTAGAAGACATGATGAAACAAATGGATATCAACAATCTCCAATTCCAACAAACCACCCAAGCAGCCATACAAGACCTAAAAACCCAATTAGGCCAACTCGCTAACTCTGTGGGGGAAATTCAAAGTCATGGTTCGAGTAAACTACCCTCTCAACCTGTAGTTAACCATAGGGATAAAGTAAATGTTAGTGTTATCACCCTTAGGAGTGTAACAAAACTTAAAATCCAAATTAACCCTACATTAGAGTCATCCTCTCCTAAGGAAACCACCATCCCAACCACTAAAAATGCTCCAAATGAGGTATAACCTTGTCTTGAGAGAAACCCGTCCAAAGTAAAGAGTGTGTCTATTGATGAGTCACCTAGCCCAACCATTCCTCTTCCATTTCCTCAAAGGGCCACCCAACCTAGGAAACAAAAAGAAAATGAACTCGATAAAGAAATCTTGGAAACTTTCAAAAAAGTGCAGGTTGACATTCCATTGATTGATGTTGTAAAGAAAATTCCAAGATACACCAAGTTTCTGAAGGATATGTGTACACACTGAAGGAGACTTCGAGGTTATGAGAAAGTGATCTTGGGGAGGAATGTCTCAGCATTGATAGAGTCATCACTTCCCACCAAATGCAATGATCCGGGAACATTCTCAATTCCGTGCACCATAGCGGAGTATTCCTTTTCCAATGCTATGCTTGATTTGGGTGCTTCTATAAATGTGATGCCTCGCTCTATTTACTCTTCATTGCAGTTCGGGGAACTAAATCCCATTGGAATTGTTGTGCAACTAGAAAACTGAAGTACTGCACACCCCTATAGTGTGTTAAAGTATGTTCTTGTGAGGGTACAAAATTTAATTTTTCCTACTGATTTTTATCTTCTTAAAATGGAAGATGGTATGATGAATGGACATGTCCCGATTATATTGGGGAGAACTTTCCTGAAAACTTACAAACCATAATTAATGTCCATAATGGTACATTATCTATGGAGTTTGGTGGTGACATTGTCCACATCAACATCCTTGATTCCATGAAGCACCCATTAGAAGAACATTACCCTCTTTTTTAATTCAATTGATGTGCTCCCTTCCCCTAAAAAACATCTTTTCTTTCCCCTGACCCCCTTTCTAAGTTTTTATCATTGATTGAAATGTTGGGAAATGAATCATGCATAGAATGTTGTACCTGTCTAGAAAAATGTCATGCATATTTATTAATTGATGATTTCTTTAACACTGAGGATCATATGACCATCGATGACACTTCTAAGCTTGTAAAATCTCATTCCTCATCTGAGGATGATTCCATTAAGAAGTTAGAAGAGATTAATGACCTCCCATTTTCACACACACTCTCATCAATCCAAAATCCACCTAAATTGGAACTAAAACAACTTCCTTAAGATTTTAAATGTTCATATCTTGAGAATGGAAACAAGTTGTTTGTCATCATTGCTATTTCACTCCCTCCTAAGCATGAATTGAGACTTCTTGGAATTTTTAGGGAGTATAAACAAGAATTGGGATGGAAACTTGCGGACATTCCTAGTATTATCCCTTCAATTTGCTCACATCATATATTGTTAAATGATGAGGCTAAACCAGTAAGGCAGTCACAACGTTGACTGAACCCAAACCTCCTAGATGTGGTTAAAAAGGAAGTAACAAAATTATTGGCTGTTGTAATTATTTATCCCATCTTTGAAAACCAATGGGTCAGTCCAGTATAAGTCATTCCTAAAAAAACTGGTATGACAGTAATTAAAAATAAAAACAATGAATTGGTTCCAACTTGTGTGCAGAATAGTTGGAGTGTCTATATAGACTATCATCTATTAAATCAACAAACTAGGAAGGATCATTTCCCATTGTCATTCATTGACCAAATTCTAGAGAGGTTAACAGGGAAGTCTCATTACTATTTCCTTGATGGGTATTCTAGATACTTCCATGTCCATATTTCCCATGAGGATCAGGAAAAGACAACATTTACTTGCCCCTTTGGCACATTTGCATATAGGAGGATTCCATTTGGTCTGTGCAATGCTCCAGGTAATTTCCAACGATGTATGGTTAGTATTTTCTTGGATTACTAAGATAATTGCATGGAATTTTTCATGGATGATTTCACTTTTTATGGATCCTATTTTGATGAATGTTTGAGTAGTCTTGATTTATTCCTACGTCACTTTATTGAAAAGAATCTCATATTAAATTATAAAAAATGTCATTTCATGGTGTGATAAGGTATAGCTTTGGGATATGTAATTTCTGAGGATGGTATCCAAGTAGATAAATCAAAAGTGGATGTCATTTCTTCCCTACCATTCCCTAAAAATGTACAGGGTGTGCGGTATTTCCTAGGTCATGATGGATTTTACCACCGTTTCATTCATGACTTTTGTAAAATTGCACTCCCTCTCTCTCAATTGCTCCAAAAAAATAAAAGGAATTTGTTTTTGATAAATAATGTGAGGAATCTTTTAAAAAGTTAAAATAGAGTCTCACATCACCCCCAATAATCCAACCACCTCGGTTGGATTTACCATTTGAGCTCATGTGTGATGCCTCTAACTATACAGTTGGGGAAGTATTATCACAAAAGGTCGATCGAGATCCACATGTCATTGTCTATGCCTCACATACACTGGACCTTACCCAAGAAAACTAGACCACAACTAAAAAATAATTTCTTATCATTGTGTTTGCCTTGGATAAATTCAATTCATATCTTTTAGGGTCCAAAGTCATTATGTTCTCAGACCATGAATCCCTTCAGTATCTCCTTAAGAAATCGGAAGTCAAACCACGTCTCATTTGTTGGATGCTCCTCCTTTAGGAATTAAATTTAGAAATTAGGGATAAAAAGGAGTAGAGAATGTGGTGGTTGACCATATCAGTAGGATACACCCACCCTCGGACATTGAATCGTCCCCTGTATTCCTATAAATGACATGTTTCTAGATGAGAAATTGTACCTAGTGAAAGATGTTATTCCTTAGTATACTAAAATTGTAAATTATTTGGTAGCATCTTGCATTCCTATCGATTTCAGCAAAAACCAGGCCGACCATCTAAAACATGAGTCTCGTTGGTACATTTGGGATGACCCCTACCTTTGGTTCACATGTAGTGATCAATTCCTTGGGTGTTATTTTCTCGATAGCGAGTTTTAGTCTGTCCTTAGGTTCCGTCACACTCTTTCTTGTGGGGGCCACTTTGGTCCCCAATGGACTACTTGCAAGGTCCATGATTTTGGTCTATTTTGGCCAACATTTTTTTTGGGATGATCATGATTTCTGTAAATCTTGTCTTCATTATCAAAGAATGGGGAATGTATCTAAAAGAAATGAAATTTCACAACAACCCTTGCTCTTCCGTGACATTTTCAATGTTTGGGGAATTGACTTTATGGGATCATTCCCCAATTCATTTGGGAACCTTTAAATTCTTCTGGCAGTGGATTATGTTTCAAAATGAGTATAGGCATGAGATACAAGGACTAATGATTCTAAAGTAGTTTTAGAATTTCTAAGAACCCAAATATTCTATAGGTTTGGATTACCTAGGTTCGTCATTAGTGACTGAGGTTCTCATTTCTGCAACTGAACAATGAAATCTCTTTTACGTCGGTATGGGGTTGGGAATCGAGTGTCTACTGCTTATCACCCACAGACCAATGGTCAAGCCGAGGTGTTGAATAGAGAAGTAAAATAGGTTCTTGAAAAAATAGTTCAACCCAACAGAAAAGATTGGAATCTTAGACTCGATGATTCATTATGAGCTTACCGTACTACTTTCAAAACTCCCATTGGAATGTCACCATATAGGCTTATTTTTTTGAAAGAGTTGTCACCTCCCTATTGATATTGAACATCGGGCCTACTAGTCCATTAAACAATGAAATTCTAATCTTTCTGGTGAAGGTACTCAGAGAAATTTACAGATTCAAGAGTTGGAGGAAATGAGAAGAGATTCATATGAGAAATCCTGGATTTATAAGGAGAGAACCAAGGATGCCCATGATCGTCTCATCCTTCATCGTTAGTTCCACATTGGGCAGAAGTTCCTCCTCTACAATGCAAGTTTGAAGTTTCATCCAGGTAAGCTTTGTTCCCATTGGTTTGGACCATACACTGTTACTAATGTATCTTCATTTGGTGTTGTCCAGGTTCAAAATAAAGAAACCAAGCAAACCTTCACTGTCAATGGGTAATGGCTGAAGCACTTTCATGAATCCATTTCGGAGTTCCCGGTGGAGGAACTCCATGTTCAAGAAGCAATCTATGAATGACACTCACTAGGTTTTATCCTTCCTTCCCACATTCTCTTTTATTACAGGGAGGACAATGCACACTTTAGATGTGGGGTGGGTATATTCCTAGGTTAGTTAAGAATTTTCATCATCTTTCTTCATTTTCTCTTTTTAGATTGCTGAATAGTATTGTTACTTTCCCCCCTTTCCCTCCCCCTCACCTTTGTGTTGGAATATTATTTTTCTTTATGCCCACTTTATCATGGAAAATGATGCCTATTTAATCATGGATGTTATTGAAAATGTATGAGTAATTTCTCTATTTCATGTTGTTTTAACATTCAAAAAAAATCTGATGAAATGTGCATTTCAGTAAGAATTCAATAATGTGGTGTGACTTTCTTTTGAAATTTAGTTATTTGTCGATGATATAAATGGTTGTATCATTTTTAAACCTTTGAGAAGAATGGCACCCCTTTTGTGAATAGTTTAAGGTAAAATTGTTTCACTTAATCTCACCACACATCTTTGCACCTAACCATGAAGTGTGAAAAATTCTTACTTAATGGAAGGTAAATATAAGTTAGGTTGATTTTTCTCTACTTTCAAAAATCATTTTTCCCTATGTTCATTCCTTATCCGATATATTTCATTACTGTACTAGATTTACCTATGCGTGTGTACCTATTATCTGACTGTTGTACGTCCTCAAAAAAACAAAAAGGGTTGTATATTGGTAGGTCAAAAACCACTCTTCCTCGACTTTTGATCATGTTATAACTATTACAATTAGTGTTGTGAGGATATCAAACAAGGGTTGGGAGAAGAGTGTGAGATTTGTTCCAAGTGCAACTTTTGAAAAAAAAATGAGGGGAGTGATGAAATGTGCAACATATGAGGATATCTAGGTCGGGAGCTTATGGTTTGACTTTTGGGAATGCTTAAGTGAGTGGGTCTTGGAATTTTATTACAAAGGATATAGGGCAGGTTTAGTGGAAAGGATCATGTAAGTAGACAATTTTTAAAATAACATATATTTACTCGATAAAAAGTGGGAAGAATAGCATGAAATGGTTGTCACACACACACGTGGATAATCAGCGACATGATTAACTTTTGAATTATTTTCTTTGATTGGTATCATGCATCTCTTGAAATTTCATTCTGATACAATTTTTGAGACGTCTTTTTCCATGCTCATTGAGAATAACTCCTCGATGTGATTTTTGATTTGATCACATTTCTATCAGGAATTAAATTTTAATTGAATGTAAAATATTTATGAAGTTGGAAATATCTACATGCATAATTTCTGGAAATGTGAATTTTCTCAGGAGTGCAAATGTTTAGGTGTGGGGGTGTGATCGCACCACGATTCACTGTTTCATTTTCACCCTTTCACTATTGTTTTAAACTGATTTTTCACCGTAAATTTCAAATATAATATCAAATTTCACTTAATTTTTAATTAAATTGTTTTGTGTTTGTCACTGTTAAAAAGGAAAATGTTACTTATTTTGATAATTTCATTGAAGGTGGAGGTTATTTTAAGGGCCCATAACAAAATTCAAGAAAAATGGGCCAAACTGCGCAAGATCCAAGTACACCAGTGGACTCAACCACACACTTCTACTAAAACGTGCATCCAAATGGGATGAAATTTTGTGGGATGATCCAAAATTTAATGGGATACATTGTATCTGAAGGAACCCAAGACCAATTCGGACACTAAGAGGTCAATCTGACCTGATCTGTCCAGCACACCGAATCTGAATGGATTCAAAAGTGGCGTGTTGTAATCTGTCCATATCTCGAGTTGTGATTGTCCAAATGGTTCCAAACTTTCGGTGGAGATATTCAGGAGGTGGGGATACAACTTTTTAGTTTTTTCAAAAGTGGTATAAGATTTTATGGACATCGAAAACCATGGGCCAAGTGGTTTCTCAAAATCGGGGTTCTCAAAACCACCATCCAATTTTCCTATAAAATGGAATCTTAGGCTCCCCATTTGTAAGTTCGAACCATAAGAAAATATCTACCATTTTGGAGTACTAGAGGATTCTCCTCCTCATCCTAGAATTTCTTGAGGCCCTTATCCTAATAGGGGGATCAAGAATGAAGAAGCAGTTCCACCCGAGCTTCCTCCTCCCGATGTCAAGCTAAGTGGTGGGTGATCATTGCAAGTGAGCTACACACTTGAATAGGGAGTTTTGGCACATAATTCTCTACTGGTTTGGCGTATATTGTGGTTTTAATTATTATTTCATATGTATCTTAACTTGTTTTGATGCATTAAAATGAAACACTTTTTATTTCATAACTGATTGGTGTACGATTTTAAGTGTGCGTCTTGTGTTGTTCTGATTGGACAACATAAGAATAATTTTCTTTCCAAAACATTTGAGATTTCAGTGTTCCTTTACAAACCTTAAAGCATGCTAAGGGTCTATAACTTGACTACACAGATTTTATGTCAATGTTTAATTCTAATCGCATCATTTTAAGAGGCTTGTGAGTACCCAATATCTTGGTTAACCCTCACCCAAAGGATTACAATAAAACTTAATAATAAATTAAGAATGAGGAACTCTTCAAGTGTTGTAGTAACTTAGAAATGATCACTTATTTATCTTATATTTTTCAAAATCCACTTGGTCTTTCAACTTTATAACTCTTCAAATTAAGTTACTTTATTGAAACTATTTTCAAAACCACCCCCTCTTTTAGTAATTTTTATTAAAAATACATACTCAAAACCTATCAATTATCTTTGAGAGACGACCTAGGGTCTTCCCTAGACTACAAAATATTATTTAAATTACTATCAATTTGACGTGTGACGACAAAACGTTCAATGAATCCTACTTGGGATCCTCAAATGGAAAGCAAGGATGAGGCATCATATACAGGATCCTCAGAACAACACAAAGGTGAAGGCATCCTATAGGGGGTCCTCTATAACTGTATAAGAAGGCATAGGCATCCTACATGGGATCCTCAGAATGGTATATAGGTAAAGGGATCCTACAAGGGACTCCCCAAGTCAACATATAAGAAAAGGCATCCTACAGGGAACCCTTGGTAACAAAAAGAAGGGAGAGACATCCTACAAGGGATCCTCTAGGTCGAAACATAAATAGAGGAATCCTACAAGGGATCCTCGAAACAACTAATCTCTTGACCTCTTAGGCTGGGAGGGAACATCTCTCAAGGGATACATCCTCAAAGGAAAACTACAAAGCATCTGTAAAGAGAGATAGATCATGGATCATCTCAGATCAGGGGTCTCACTCTCAGGAGACGCTAGATATGATTACTGGAGGAAGAACCTCTCTGTTCAAGAAACGACGCCTATGAGTCCTCAAAACACCACACAAGTTTTTCCATTGTGATCTACATGGAAAGATACTTATAATGGATTACTCATGGGTCTAATTCTGACTCCTAGGTTAGAAGACACAGAAAACCCTCAAAGGGTACCAAAGGAGAAGTACACAGAGTGTTACCAAGGTACACATCGTGTACCCTCAAGGCCCCACATGGGCGTGTACTTCATCCTATACATGGAGTGTAAACGCCCAAGTACACAGCGTATAAGAAGGGGTATACAGCATGTACCCTACACGGGGTACATGTCTATGTCCCTCAAATGGCCTAGTTGTGCACTTCTACACGGCGTGTGACCCATACGAGGTATGGTCGTGTACTCTACACGGCCATGTACCCATACACAAGTTTCCTGGCTAGGTACTCGACTACATGTTTGAGTCCCTATACACAGAGTGTATAACCCATACACAATGTTTACTTTGAAAAATTCATCTTCCCCAAAAAGGAAGTACACACGACATGTGTTCCCCAAACCACAAGTCATGTAGATGGGTTTTCCCAAATAGAAAACCCTGAATCACCCTGAAACCCATGTTTCTTCCCCAAAAACAACAGATCTGGTCACAAGGGTCCATAAGAAAAAATATTAGGGGATTAAAACTTGAAAACGATTTAACTACAATGAATTGTGGTGAAACTTAAAAATGACCTACCTTTGGGCGAAATCTGCCAAAACTTTTCCCATTTCCGCAATCCATGGTTGTCGCACGTCAATCTGGCGCGTCTCGAGCTCCGCAGTGGTACCTATTTCTCTCCCTCTCTATTTCTCTTTCTCCCTCTCCCTATCCTCTCTCTTGGTCATGCAAAGGGGAATTTTCATGGGCGTTCGTGAGAATCCATGGAAGGAAAAGAAAGAAAAGAAACAAAAGAAAAGGAATAAAATAAAAGAAAAAGAAAAGGAAAAGGGGTCTTGGCCCATCCTCGGCGTCCAACTCAAGTTTATGTCTCACCTAGGAAAAACTCTCATTATGGACTCAACGGAGGAGACAGAATCTCAATCTGACGCTCCGTTCAAAAGATATCATCGAACGAACCTAAGCGAATAATTTAATATTTAATTTATTAATTATTAATTATTAATTATTCCACTAAAATTAGAATGACTTGAAATTTCACCAAACTCTTTTCTTAGGTAAAAACCCTATTCTTGGACCAATGGAGTGGTGAGAAAAATTATATGAGATCATATGATATGTGAAATTACCATTTTACCCCTAATAAGCATCTGAAAGAAAAAAAATCAAATTTTTTCTCAAAAAATTCAGTCCAGAAAAACACAGGTCCTTACAATATCTCCACCATAAACCTTCTCATCCCCAAAAAATCCTTGGTGTTAAGACTAGCAGTCATTCTCTCAACACGAACATCTGCTCAATAAGCTATCTAGAATGTCCAATGACTAGCCTCATAGCATCCACAACCTTATCCTAAATGAAAGATGTTTAACTACGACCGATCTGGTACTCCTCACCATAGGAATACCCTTATCACCATCTTAAACCAAACTTTGATCCCAACAGACCATGGAAAACACCGAAGTTTAACTGAAAATGAGGGTCACTTCCCTCAAACGGTCAACGGTGCACTCCCCACCATATGGATTACCTTACACTACTCCTTGAATGCAACCTCAATAGGTTCCTCTTCCCAACTAGAAAATACATTTAAAAGAAAGGAAGTTCATCATAGGGACGAAGCTCTCTCAATGTACTCTAGATGAATTCAATATAGAGTATGGTTGTCTCTAACCAGGAGTACAATAAGATTCCACCGAAAGGCATGTAAAATCTCTCTACAATCCACACTCACAAAAAAATGGCTAAACTTGTCTTTAACCAACTCCTAACACCATATCTCCTGACAATGCGTTTCCAGGTCCAAACACAGGTCAACTACCTCATGTCACCTGATTACTTTCTTATGTCTCCTCTACCACTGAGGGATACTCATCCCATAACCACAACTCCCAGGAAACAATTCCCACAGCAAGTCTTGAAACATCGGTACTCGGATTGCACCCGGCCACTCACCGATTTACGATTCAAAAGGTACCACGCACAACTAGTGTGTACCTTTATCACCTGACTCGTACTCCAGCGAGTCTTCCATTACAATTATAAGATGATAGTGCTACATGACATGTCAGTCTCATAAATTCAGAATCTCCCTTGGAACTCCTCTTCAAAATCAGGCACCTTACCCGTGCCATGATTTATTCCACAACCTCCCATCACCCGATGTTGTTCCAGTCACGGGCGTCTACTCGTGCTCTGACTACATTAGCAACAATGGAAACACTGGTCAATTGGGCCAGACACCAGAATAGTCATGCCTGTTAAATACATCCTTGATACCAAATCACCCTAGGTGCTTATCAAAAGCTGAAGGGATCAACATTCCTATATTGTAAAACTCAAGAAACTACTGTGCATCGATCTTAAAAATAGTGCACTACTAATATCACTGCCTAAAAAGGCATCTGAAAACACATGCCAACCTCTCTCACACAGGTTTACTTTGAAAAAAAGGGCATTGACCTACAAGGGTCTTTGTCAAAACTAAGGGTCCCGAGGTATCCCACCTATCCCTACAGATCAAGTATCCCAACTGGGTCACAAAGTCTAACTACCTAGACCAAAAGATCAAACCTCTACAAAGAAGGTAAAGATCACAATGACCTAAGAGGGTCAAAAATGAAAACACATCCTACAAGGGCCTGATCCTCACCAAGCATCCTCATAAGGAACTGCTCCCTAGAGGTCAAGATACCAATGAAGAATAGAGACTGAAGTGACACTCATCGGGCATATATACACAGTAATACCCCCTAGAGGTCCAATTCACAAGAAAATCCCATATATCCATCGGCATCGTACTCAGTGATCCGACTAGATAACCATGACCTGATAAATAACACCCTACAAGGGGTGCACCATAAGGGCATCACGTGTCATATTGACCTACTAGGTCCACTGCACCTCCCATGCACGAGGACTGAGTCATCAATCTCACCACCAAATGCCTTAGTGTAGATCCACATAACCTTCCATCAAAATGATATATATATATATATATATATATATATATATATATATATAAGTAGGTCTAATTAAATTGGCCTTAGTTGTCAGTAAAAACACACACTAGTAGGTTTATATAATGTGAATCCTACATGCCAAATAAGATGCATGAGACGCCTCTTGCCTTTGCAGCCAAGAGTCAAAATCCATCATTGGCCTCTTGTCAATGGCCAAGGGCTAGAGATCCATAGTAAATCATCGCATCCACACAACATGTGGGTCACTCAAGGTAAAAATCATATACAATTGTAACATCACAAATCAGAACAATAATCTCATACCCCTGGAAACCAGGACTTCTTACTAAAACAAGTGTTCTCGACACACCAATCCATTATCCATCACAGGTTCTGACGTATTCCTAATACTCATGTCTACCATATCCCAAATAGTAAATCCAAGGAAAGGAAAAACTTTTATACCAATTTGAAACGTCCCAGCCCAGATGCCACTAAACCAGTGCTCTGATTCAGTTGGTTATGAGACCTCAAGAACGCCTCCCTGTACGCCAGAGGCTGCCAACTAGCAGTGAGGGTATAATGGGGAGACTATACACTCATATCAGAGTAAGAAAATAGCAAAAATATCTAAGTATCGTACACATAAGAAAGTAAACAGAGTGAAGAAGCAGTAAATAAACTAGAATAGAACATGTTGTACTAATAAATGAAAATTCTATAAAAGATCGAACAGTTATGTCATACATACAACACTGGTCACCCACTGTGATGACCATACAGATACATAAGTACAAAAGAAACTGAAATAAAAGTACAGGGCTCTACTACTAACTTTGAGCTAGACCACATACCCAGTCTCTAGACTCTGTCAAACTACACCAGCCCGATCAAAATATCTCACACGAACAGTTCTGCTCGATCATGCAACTCTGGGCCTCAACCCTTTACACCATGCAAACTGTGCTCAGCCTAAAAACCAGACATAATATCTACACGTACACCAAGGTGCACATTCAGGGGTGAGAAATAATCTCAGTAGGTCACCCAGATTATGAACCTATAAGGTGTGCTTCTATAAGTGTATGCAAAAGCAAACTGCTCAACCTAGCTGAGACGTAACTGAAAAGATAAGTAAATTCAAAATATGAAACCATAGTCGAACCTCAGGTCTGTAATCTCGGTCAACTGGGAAAGTGCCACCATGGATTTCCATATCTATATATGTATACATTTTTAGTTCCATACCTATACATATATACATAAATATGAATATTCATGAATAAGGTGAATAAAATAACATAAAACCAATTAGTAGTCGATCCTTGTGTCCATAATCTCGATCTCCTGGACATCATGTGCAAGGTCATTGAGTTGGATGTCGTGTCACACAAATTGTGTATCATTAAGTCGATCTTTGGGCCTGTAATCCCAATCGACATGTACCTACTTCGACCAACACCGGAAATGTATCTAAGAAAGCTATGTCACCATAGAGGGATACTTTTTCTACACCTGGGTTCACTCGTACTCGCCTCCAATCAATGTAAATAAGGATTCCAAGGAAGCAAATTCAGACATCCTATAAATGGCCAAGAGCTAGATGCCATACTACTCATTCCTTGTAAATCTAGTCCAATGTATAAACCCTAGGTCCCAATCCACAGGTGGTCATGACATTGCGACTCGGATGAACCCTAAGGGTCTGACCCTTAGGCAATCTGTAAGAGATCTCACTGGTGAGACATCATGCCCACCCCTCGAGATCCAAATGTGAATGTCAATCATAGGAGTGAGACACCATGCTCAACCACCCTAGAAAAGAAAATGGCTCATAAGCCTGATCCCAAAGAGAATGTTTGGAGATCCTCATCATATGAAAAAACGAGGAGAGCATAGGCATCCTCCATAAGCCACAAGTTGAGGAGATAATAATCATCCTCTATAGACCATAATTCAAGGAGAGCATAATCATCCACCAATAACCCTGGGTTGAGAAGAGTGTAATCATCCTCATTTAACCCACGAGTAGAGGAGAGAATAATCATCCTCATCATTTAGGAGAGTGGAATCATCCACAAGTATCATTACTAGGGATGTTATGCCCGTATATCATAATCATAGACTCAATAGTTGAATACTAAGAAACACCTATGGACATCCCAATAATATAATAATCAAAATATACAGACTCAACAGCCAGATCCCAAGTAGTACCTCTAGGTATACAAATAAACATAAGAAATAACACAACTCAGAAGTCAGATCCCAAGAAAGCATGTATGGGAATCCCAATGAATAAGATAGATCCTAAGAACTTTCAGGCATCCCAAAGAGAAAGAAAGACGTATCGCATCTATCTCAACAACCACCAACCAAGAATCACTTCTGTTAATCATCATTGCATCAGCAAGAAACATGTGAAAGCACAAACAAAAAGAGTGATGGTGGTCGAATGCCTAAACCCAACACTGCTACCACATCCCCATGGGATTACAAGTTTGACACCGGTTCTAAGGTGACACCTGCCACCATCTCTACCCAAACCCGAAGTACTAACTCTGGGTTAGTCAAACATTGGGCCACCCGCTAAGTCCCTCAAGTCAAAACACTAGAGAGGCATCCTGCATGGGATCATCAAGGTCTAAACAGAAGCGAAGGCATCCTACTTTTGATCCTTAGCTGAAAAGGTAAAGGATGAATCCTACTTGGGATCCTCGAACAGAAAGCAAGATTGAGGAATCCTACACAGGATCCTTGAAATAACACAAAGTTGAAGACGTCCTATAGGGGACCCTCGATAACCGTATAAGAAGGAAGAGGCATCCTACATGGGATCCTTGAAATGATATATAGGTAAAGTAAATCTACAAGGGACTCCTTAAGTCAGCATGTAAGCAAAGGAATCCTAGGGGACCCTTGGTAACAACAAGAAGACAGAGGCATCCTACAAGGGATCCTCTGGGGAAAAACGTAAATAGAAGAATCCTACAAGGGATCCTCAGAACAACTGACCTCTCGGCCTCTTAGTCTACGAGGGAGCATCTCATAAGGGATACATCCTCAAAGGAAAACTATAAAGCATCTGTCAAGAGAGAAATCTCATGGATCATCTCAGATCAGGGGTCTCACTCTCAAGAGATGCTGGATATGATTTCCAAAGGAAGAACCTCTATGTTCAAGAAACGCTACCTAAGAGTCCTCAAAACACCACATGGGTCTTCCCATTGATATCTACGTGAAAAGATACTCATAATGGACTACTAATGGGTCCAATTATGACTCCTAGGTGAAAAGACATGGAAAACCCTCAAAGGGTAGAAAGGGAGGAGTACACAGCATGTTACTAAGGTACATAGTGTGTACCCTCAAGGCCCCACATGGGCATGTACTTCAGCATGTACATGGACTGTAAATGCCCAAGTACATGGTGTGTTACCAAGGTACACGGTGTGTACCCTCAAGGCCCCACATAGGTGTGTACTTCAGTATGTACATGGCATGTAAACGCCCAAGTACACAACATGTAAGAAGGGGTACACGGCATGTACCCTAAACAGGGTACCTGCCCATGTCCCTCAAATGACTTGGACATGTACTTTGTCTTGGTCGTGTACTTATACACGGCATGCGACCCACATGGGGTATAACTGTGTACTTTACACGACCATTTACCCCTACACTGGTTGTCTGGTCGGGTACTCGGCTATATGGCCAAGTCCCTATACACGGCGTGTATGACCCATACACGGCATGTACTTCGAAAAGTTTGTCTTCCCCAAAAAGGAAGAATGCACAATATGTGTTTCCTGAACCACATGCCATGTAGATGGGTTTTCCCGAACGGAAAACCACTGAATCACCCTAAAACCCCCGTTTCTTCCCCAAAAATAACAGATCGAGTCACAAGGGACTATAAGAAGGCATATTAGGGGATTAAAACATGAAAAAAAATTAAACTACATGGAATTATGGTGAAACTTAAAAATGGACTACCTTTGGGAAAAATATGTTGAAGCTTTGCCCATTTCCACGGTCCACAGTTGTCGCACATCGATCTGGTGCGTCCTGAGGTCCGCAGCAGTACCTCTTTCTCTCCCTCTCTCTTTATCTTTCTCCCCCTCCCTCTCCTCTCTCTCGATTGCATGAAGGGGAATCTGTAGGGGCATGCATGATAATCCAGAGAAGGAAAAGAAATAAAATAAAGAAAATAAAAGGAAGAAAAGAAAAGAAAAGAAAAAGAAAAGGGAGTCTAACCCAGCTCCGACGTCCAACTCGAGTTAATGTCTCGCCTAGGAAAAACTCCTCATTTCAGACTCAACGGAGGAGATAGAATCTCAATTCAATGCTCTGTTCAAAAGATATCTCTGAACAAACCTGCACGAATAATTTAATATTTAATTTATTAAATATTAATTATTAATTATTCTGCTAAAATTTGAACGGCTCAGAATTCCACTAAACTCATGTCCTTGGGTAAACACTCTATTCAAGGACCAATAGAGTGATCAGAAAAATTATCTGAGATCATCTGCTCGGGGGGAATTATCATTTTACACCTTACAAGCATCTGTAATCAAAAATTCAAATTTATGCTCAAAAAATTCAGTCCAGAAAAACCTGGGTCCTTACATAATAGAAACTTTTAATTTCTTGATTGATTTGAAATGAGTTTTTAAATGATTTAAAAATCCATATTTGAGATGATTAATGGATGATTTTGAAAAAGTCGTGAAGACTGTGAAAAAACTCCAAATTCAACAGAATTGAAATTTTTGGGCATATTTGATAGAAATTGATGGCTTGATTTGGAAACTAATTTTGAGATAAATATCTTAAATTAAAAGATGGTTTGAAAAGGCATGAATTGATGAAAACCTATTATTTGGTTTTGAAATGATAAAGACATGTTGAAAACTGAAAATGGGAAATTTTATTCTGAACTGATTTTAAATTATTGTTTTACCCATGATTGATTGATTGATTGACTGAAGAAAATTTGAGTCTAGGTAGTTGGTTGATAATTAGGACAAACATGCTAGGATCTAACCCCCTATCACTGGATTGATGATGACAAAACTAACATAAACTTACTGCGACATGATTCCCCTCAATGCAGAGTTGAATCATGATAGCCTGAGTCATGGGACGTGTACACACATTGATCCAAGGTCACTGATGAGTAGTGTGAGGATCCTATTTCTAATAACTAACATACCTCAAGGATTATTACATGGTGCTATGATATGTTTGATTTTATTATTACATGTTGTTTATTTATAGAACTACTTTATTCATGTAAACTACATTATATAAGTGTTTTATATTAAAATTTTCATTTAAGCCTCTTTTGATAATCTATCATCTTTTGATCACGAAAGCATGTTTGTTGAAAATATGTAAATTTCATTCCATGACTTGTTTCATTAAAATTGAAAGCATATTTGGTTTAATTTTTAGGTAATTGATTATGGAACACTTGGTGAGACCCTATTAGGCTGTTTATCTCACACCCTACCTTTGATTTCAAGCATTTGTATATTATCTTATGTCAAGTTCAAGAAAAAGAAAATCAAAATTTTTGAGGTGGTGGATGTTCTTGATCCTTGGGACCCAGAATGATTAAGATGACTGATACAGATGCGATCCACTTGTTATATGGGTTTATCTTTCAACTTTATCTTGGTAGATGTTGTTTCTTTTGATGATGTATTATTTGGGTACAGTTTTACATGTTTGTTTATGGTGCATTCTCCCTTCAAAGTGTTAAGAATGCTGACTTGTATATTTCTTCATCTGCTATTTTTTGGAAAAAAATCCTTCCCTTATATTTCTTATATGATGTCATGTGATGGTCGCCAACCCATGGGGATCGAGAACACCTTTTGGGCCATGTTAGGGTTGGCTCGAGTATCATCGTACTAGGGTATCTGATATGGTTCATGATAAAGTGATATCAAAGGGAGGTTGTGAATCTCTCCTTGATGTTAATATGCAATTTGGGTTGTCCTAGTAGATAGGAGTTAGGATTTTTGGGACTTGGTAGGTAGTTGAAAGCGAGTGTCTGACCATCTATCATCGTAACAAGCCCTAAGTCACCATGGGTGTTTGGGAAAGGAATTCTTAAGAAATAATTTGATCTGATTTCTATAGTTTTCCCTGCTTCTAATTTGATTATGTTGTAATCCTAAACTTGATTTTTTTTCTTAATGGAATTTATATTCTTGTATCTCTTATTGTGTTGTTGATCTATGTATTCTTGATGATGTTTTAGTGTTTTCTATTGATGTTGTGTAGCATCATGCCTCTAAGAAGATGTTTGAATAGGCCACATAAGGAAGCTTTTGGTGAACCATAGAGAGTGAATCCTCTAGTGGACCCAAATATTGTTAATATAATGGTTCGTGTTGTCCAAGATTTGGGACAAGTACTTGCATCCATTCCCATTCAGGCTCCAGTAATGGATCCTCAAAGTTATGAATCTAGAGATTGTGCTCAAGAGTTTTTTCTCCAGACAACACCATCTTTCCAAGGCTCTAATGATCCTCAAGAGGCTGAGGATTGGTTGAATAAGATAGAGCTTATTTTTGAGTTCTTGGAAATGCCTGATTTGATTAAAGTGAAATATGCTACCTTCAAGCTTGAGGGACCTAGCAGGAGATGGTGGGATTCAATGATAACAGTGAAGAATCATGAGATTTTATAGTGGAAAGACTTTAGAGTTATTTTCACTAATAATATCTATCCATATTCGATGGTCTTGGTGAAATCCAAGGAGTTTCTCAACCTTCAGCAGGGTAATAGGACTGTGACACAGTATGCAAACTGTTTTGCAGAGCTTGTTCAGTTTTTTCTTAAGGTTTTATCCAACAAGAATATGAGGACTTGATGGTTTGAGATGGGGCTCTAACCTAATATCTAATAATAGGCTTTCTTATGGAATCTCACATCTTATTCTGATGTGCTAGATAGAGTGTTGATGGTTGAGATTGACCTGACTAGTAAGTCAAAGTTGACGGAAGTTCCTTTTTCTTTTAGTAGCAGTTTGGTGAGTTCCTTTAAAGGAAAGAGGAAGTGTGATGAGTCTCATGGTGGTTCTAGACATAAGGCACCATCAAGACCTCCTTCAGTGCCTGGAAGAGGCCCTTTGACTTTCTTTCAAAGTGGAAAGGTTGGGCATTTGAGAGGGGTTTTCACTGAGGCACCTAAGATTTGTCATTTGTGCGTTCGCTCAGGCTGACTTCAGAAGTTATGCCATATCTTTTCTACTCTACGCAGTGGAACAAGCTCATTAGCACCAAAAAGTAATGTGGTGAAATCATATGCTTCAAGAAATAAGAGGTTTCATCCCCAGGCATCCGGAATTAAGCTTCTTCACACAGTGAAAGAGTCTTCAGAGGAAGTTGATGTTGGTCCAATAACTGTGAGAGGTACTATCATTATAGCTTCGTCTTTAGTGACTGATTTATTTGATAATGGGGAATCTCACTCGTTCATATCAACCCGTGTTGTGAAATTTTTGAATCATCCTTTAGAGCTTTTGTCTTATGTGATGGATAATACTAAGCCCCTCAGAACGAAGAGAGAGCAGGGTATTCGGTGTCCTACTTGTGTTTTCTCTTTATCAGAGAATGAGAATACCTGCAATTTTTGGGTTCTAAACATGAAACTTCTTGATTTTATTTTTGGGATGGATTGGATGATCACTCATAAGGCCCGGATTGACTGTTATCTTCAGTGGGTCTCCTTTTCTGCACCTGATGGGATGTGTTGTGTCTTTCAGGGAGAATGGGACTCGAGGTCAAGTAGAGATATACCTTCTTTTACAGAGTTGTGTAGGGTAATATCGGTGTTTTCTTTTTACTTGGAATGAGAATATTTCAGTTATGATCTCCCTATAGTTTTCATGGAGTTTCCTGACATTTTTCCTTCTAAATTCTATATCTTTACACTGATAAGCGAGGTGGAGTTTTCTATTGATTTGGTACCCCATACTCATCCGGTATCGATTCCTTCTTACCACATGGCACTAGAAGAGTTGAAAGAGTGGAAGAATCAATTGAATTATTTTCTAGAGAAAGGTTTCATGCGTCTGAGTGTGTCACCTTGGGCAGAACTTGTTCACTTTACAAAGGAAGCTAATGGAATACTTCACCTATGTGTTGATAATCATAAACTCAATCAAGTCATGGTAAAGAATAAGTATATGTTACCATGGATTGATGATCTGTTTGAACATCTGAAAGGGGAAAATTGGTTCTCAAAGATCGATATTTGATCTGGTTATTGCTAGTTGAGAATAAAAGAGTCTGACATTTAGAAAACAGCCTTAAGGGGTAGGTATGGCCATTACAGGTATGTTGTTATGCCATTTGTTCTAACCAATGCTCCTATAGTTTTTATGGATTTGATGAATAGGATATTTCATGAGTACCTTGACTCGTTCATGGTGTTATATTTGGATGAAATCCTAGTTTACTCTCAGACTGAGGAGGATCATGTGTGTCATTTGAGAGTAGTTCTAGAAACCATGAAATCATCAAATTTATGTGAGGCTTTCAAAATGTAATTTATGGATTTGAGAAGTGAAGTTCTTGGGACACGTGGTCTCAGAACATGGTATTTCATTTGATCCTAAAAAGATGAAATCTATTATGATATGGAAGCAAGCGTGTAATATTTTCTAGATTCTGAGCTTCTTGGGTTTGGCGGGATATTACCGCAGATTCATCATAGATTTCTCAAAGTTGGATTCTCCAATAACTTCTCTCACTCAGAAAGGAGTGAAGTTCATATGGGATGAGAAATATCAGAGTTATTTTGTTGAGATGAAATGTATTTTGCATTTTTCACTAGTGTTGACTCTTCCAGAGGCCGGGCAGGGCTATGTGGTCTTTTTTGAAGCATTAAGTTCAGGTTTGGGTTGCATCCTTATGTAGGGAAATCACATGGTAGCCTATGGTTCCAGATAGATTCAACCACATGAAAATAATTATCTGACCCATGATCTCGAGCTCGTAGTTGTGATGCATTCTCTTAAGAGTTAGTGACATTACCTTTTTTGGTGAGGGTTTACCATTTATTCTAGCCACAAAATCTTGATTTATATCTTATCTCAAAAATATTTGAATCTATGATAGAGGCGTTGGGTGGAGTACCTGTAGTATTTTGATTTTGACATTGCCTACACCCCTAGCAAGGGGAAAGTCATGGCTGATGGTTTGAGTAGAAAACTTTCGACCCAAGCCATGAAAGAATCGTTAGAAGAGTGGAATCTGATGGCTCACTTTTCTTAGTTTCATTTGGGAGTCCGAAAGAATGAGTCTGATATTGTTTTGGAGAGTGTGCAGCTGACCTCCTCTCTTCATGAGATGATTCTTTAGGATAAATAGTTTGATGATGAATTTTGTGGCATTAGGGACTCTCTTTATGGTGTGGAGAACGTTGGTGACTGGTCATTCTCTTCAAAGAGTATCATATGCTTCTGAAACTGGTGTGTTGTGACTTTTCTTATGAGAAAGGTCGTGTTGGGAGATTATCATGATTCCCAGTGGGCAGTGCACCTGGGTACCACAAAGATGTTCGATGATATGTGGCAATGATTATGGTGACCATGTGTGAGATGAGACATCGCTAACTTTGTTTCTCATTATTATACCTGCCAAAAGGTCAAAGCTAAGCACCAGAGACCTCCAGGTTTGTCTCATCCCCTTCCAGTGCCAACTTGGGAATGAGACAAGATTTCTATGGACTTTATGGTTATATTTCCATATACCCCTTGAGGGAAGAATTTGATATGAGTTGTGATTGATAGTCTGACCAAATCGGCTCACTTTATACCCATTCGAGATACAACTAAAGTTGAGGACTTGGTAAATCTCTACGTGCAGAAGATTATTGGATTTCATGGAGTTACAAATATTATAGTCTTTGGTAGGGATCCCTATTTCACTTCTCAATTTTAGAGAGGCATCTAGGAGGAAATGGTATCCTAAGTGAAAATGAGCATGGCATATCATCCGTAAATGGATGGTCAAACAGAATGAGCTATATAGATTTTTGAGGACATGTTTCATGCTTGTGTTCTTGACATTGGTGAAGCTTGGGATAACCATCTAGGACTGGTTATGTTCACCTATAACAATAGTTACTAGTCCACTTTTAGAATGGATCCTTTTGTGGCTTTGTCTATATGGCCTTGTAGATCTTTGTCATGTTGGTCGGAGATCGGTGAATGTTCATTGGTTGGACCTACTTTACTCTAAGAGACGAAGGCAATGATTCGGTTGATTCATCAGAGAATGGTGATGGTACATAGCCATTATAAATCTTATGTTGATCATTATCGGTGACCGTTATAGTTTTCTGTTGGTGACCAGGTGTTTTGAGAGTCTCACCTAGGTTGGGTCATCGACATCTTGGAAAACAGGGAAAGCTTGCATCGAGGTTTATGTGCCCTTTCGAGATTGTTGAGAAAGTGGGGAAAGTGGCCTACTATTTGGAACTTCCACCATAGTTGAATTTGATCCAAAATGTGTTTCTTGTATCACAAATTTGAAAGTACCTTTCTGGACCTTCACATATTCTAAGCTAGGAAGATCTTGGTGTTGACCCTGATTTATCCATGACTAAGCATCCAGTTAGGATTGTTGATTCCGAGACAAAGGTTCTTTGTGGTAAAATGATACATATAGTCTGTGTACTATGGAATCATGGTTCTGATTCGCATGAGAAGTGGGAGCGTGAGGCACTGATAAGAGAGTAGTGGCCTCATTGCTTCGATATGGAATCTTCTTGACAGGCTTTCTGAGTACATAAAGTGTTTATGGTGGGGAGGTTGTAACATCTCATTACATTCTTTTAGAAACTTATTGACACTCATTTTGTTTTCCCTTCCAGTTTGAGGTGTGTTTCGGGGATTTTGAGGATAGAGAACTTTGGGGGGGGATAACCTAAAGTTGGAGGATGTATGTTTTTTTGAATTAATGGGGTTTGGGTTAAATGTGTCCAAGGTTTTAAAGGGTGTGTTTCATTGGGTTCAGAGGTTGTTGGAGACTTTTGGGAGTTTTTGCAGGAACAAAGCGGTGTAATGTCTGCAAGACAGATTCACATCGTGAACGTAATTCGCGATATGAATCTGTCGTTCAGTTGAATCCATGAAAGAGTTTCATGACGTGAATGATATATAAGTAGTGAATTGGTTTCACAATGTGAAATGGTCAGGATATAGATTTTTAACCTTAGGTGATGCATTTTTCAGTGTATATGCCCCTTGGAATATTCATGTCCTGAATCAAGGATTCACATCATGGATTCCTCAGGGTCAATGGGTTTTTGTGTGCTACAACCTGAAATCATTTCATTCTTTATACAGCCTCTTCCCTCAAACCCCTAGGGTGACTCCAAATGATTTTTGGGTGATTTCTTCCCTTTCAGACATCTCGATTTAGCATTTGATCATCAGTGAGTTTCCTCACTATGGTTTTATCCTTCTCTTCACTACCCTTCTTTAGTAGCGATATGATCTCATGATTTTCAATTGAATCAAAGTTTGATCTCAAAGATTTGTGATATATTTTTTCTTTATTGATCTCCTTCACCCTCATTCTTCATTGGCATTTCCCATTGGGGGTATTGATTTGATCACATGAGGTGGATGGTTCCATATGATTTTACCCTAAAATTGAAACCTTTAATTTCTTGATTGATTTGAAATGAGTTTTTAAATGATTTGAAAACCCATATTTGAGATGATTGGTGGATGATTTTGAAAAAGGCATAGAGATTGTGAAAAACACCCAATTTTAATGGAATTGAAATTGTTGGTCAGATTTGAGAGAAATTGATGGCTTGATTTGGAAACTGATTTTGAGATAAATGGCTTAAATTAAAATATGATTTAAAAATGCGTGAATTGATAAAAATCTATGATTTGGTTTTGAAATGAGAAATACATGTTGAAAACTAAAAATGGGTAACTGTATTTTGAACTAATTTTAAATGATTGATTTTCCCATAATTGATTAGTTGATTGACTGAAGCACATGTGTAACTCGGTATTTAGTGGGTAATTAGACAAGCATGTTAGGATATGACCCATAGAACTAGACTTACGATGACAATACTGACATAAAATTACTTCATCATGATTTTTCCCAATGGGGAGTTGAGTCCCGACGGCCTAAGTCATGGGATGTGTGCACACATTGAGTCGAGATCACTGATGAGTAGTGTGAAAAACTTATTGCTAGAAACTAACATATCTCAAGGCTTATTACGTGGTTCTATGATATGTTTAATTTTATGATTATATGTCGTTGATTTATAGAATTTTTTTATTCATGCCAACTACTTTATATAAGTGTTTTATATAAAAATGTTCATTTAAGTCTGTTCTGATATATCTGCCATCTTTTGATTATGAAAGCATGTTTTTTTAAAATATGTAAATGCCATGTCATGCCTTATTCTATTAAAATTGAAAGCATATTTTGTTTAATTATTATGGAGTTGATTATGGAACACTTGGTGAGACCCTACTAGGCTTTTTAGCTCACACTCAGCATTTGCCTTCAGGAATTTGTAGATTATCTTATGCGAGGTTCAAGTAAAGGAAAATTTCTACTTAGAGGTCATGGATGTTCTTGATCCTTATGGTCCATAGTGATGGAGATGATCAGTGGAGATGTGATCCACTTTTTACATGGGTTTATCTTTGAGATTTATCATGGAAGATGTTGTGTCTTTTGATAATGTATTGTTTGGGCACTGTTTTGTCTGCTTGTTTTTGGGACTTTCTCCCTTTGGAGTGTTGAGAATATTGACTTGTATCTTTCATATTCCTCTATTTTGTGGAAAAAAATGTTCTCTTGTTTTCTTGTATGATTTTAGGTGCTAGTCGTCAACCCACAGGGATCAGGAACACCTTTCGGGCCATGTTAGGGCCATCTTGGGCATCATTGTACCAGGGTATCTGGACTAGTTCATGACATTGAACAACTCTAAGGCACGCTACCAAGGGAATGAAAACACATTCCACTCCATTCAAAGTATGGGTAAAGTTAAAACCCAAAGGAGGAAAAAAACCCCAAGATGAACACTATACCATTACACTAGACCCTTCTGTGAGGCTTACACTAGCAACACAAGACAAAGACACTAACACGGTCATGTATCTAAAATCACACTATGTTTTCCCAAAATACACACAAGGGATAAATCAAAACACAAGCTTAATCAAAGCAAGTAAAGCACCCTTTTAGAACCACAGACATTTAATAAGAGTCTAAAAATCCCATTTTGAAAACCAATGTGCCATTAAAATTAGGCCTCCTTCATTCAAAACCAAATAGAAACCATTTTACAATTTTAACCCCAAGCCCTAACTTGACTTGTTCAATTTAAAACGTTTCCAAAACTAATTTCAAAACAAACACCGACTTGTTTTAAAACCAACACACCATTCCGAGTTTCATAATAAAACAAACACTTTCTATTTGAAACAGTTTCAAATCTTCTACCCCTTTTTAAACACACACCTAGGGTAAAAACCCAAACATGACAAAAATAATTTGGAAATCAATTATTTCCCTTAAAATAGGAAACTCATATTTTAAAATGCCATGTTCACTTGATTAGAAAATCAATCTCACATAAACACACTTGAAAATTTTCAAATGAAATCAATTGTTTCAAAACATCTCATGAAATAAAGCTCACTTTACAAACAAGCCTTAAGGCCTTGTTTTAAAAACCAAAAATGTTTTTCTTGAGAAATTCACTTTTCACACACACAAGATAAATTTCACATGAAAAGAAAAATTGCATAAACAAAGGCATAACACGAGCCTTAATTAAAACTTAATCCCAAGATTCCAACATATCAAAAGACCAACCATGACTCCTTTCTCATTTCCCAAACACCCTTTTTAATCCAAGGGTCATGGGTTCTAAATAGAAAAACAACTGGGATGTGAAACCACACCTGACTTGGCCATGTGGTTGATAGCCACATGATAATCGTGTATTGGTCCCTACAACATATCAGACACCAAGTGTTTGGTTGTCATATGGTTTTCCAGTCCCTAAAATCCAAACTCATACTTCAGTTCCTTTTTCTGTATCCATCTCAAACATCAAACATGATCCCCCAAAGAAAAAGTTTCAATTGACCATGGAAACTTGAGGCTCGCGGAAAGAAATAGATTGTGACACTCTCCCCACACCAACCACCAAAATCCAATCTTCCCCTTTCACGGCGTGAACAACCCGGGTAGGGACCCCCCCCCCCAATCCTCTGTTTTGATATTTCACGGCGTGACCCATAGGTTCGCGCTATCAACCCTCTGATGTTGTTTCCAGAAGACCTGACTGCCCTTCCTTCCTCTAACGCTCACCCAAACCCTCGAGGCATCCACCAAACCTCAAACCCTATCCAATAACACACTTTTTAAATGTTCAAATTCTCATAACCTGAGTCTAAATCCCAGTTCTCAAAATGAACCGTCCACCATATGAAAAATTCAAAATCTTTCTCAAAAGGTAATGACTCAAAATTTGTGGGGCGTTACAGAAGTAAAATTCATAGGATATGAACTGTAACACCCTGAAAAATTAGTTTAAAAGAAAAATAAATTCAATAGCTTTCTTAACACTTAACATCGAGTTTTAAGCGAATTGAGATATACTATAAAAATATTATTATTTAAATATGATTGTTATTACCTAATCGTTGAATTTGTGGGTATGAATAGAAGTAACCAAATTATGAAATATATGTATAATGAATCTACTCAATACAAATGTATTGATTAATTCTTAAGAAATAAGCACTCGATTTTTAGTAAATTCATTTTATGCTTCAAGAATGTGTTTTCTTCAAAAATAGTTTTTATTACTTTTTGTGAGCAGATGTTATGATTAATTTCTTCCACTTTTAGAAATTGAATTTTATAAAAATAGTATCTTTTTTTAATTAGAATATGAAAATTATATTAGGGTGAAATTTTGGTATTTTTCTGAAAAGATTAATTTTTTAGTGAATAATGAAAAAACTGATTTTATTGAAACTTGTCTTTTCTTTTCATGTATTTACAGTGTCCCATTTTATTTTGAATTGGTTTTAAAATGTAATTTATTCCTTTTTATTAAAAATAATCCAATTAATTTCATTGTAATCAATATTATGCTTAATTTTGGTATAAAAACATTTTTATACTTAAAAATGTATTTTTCTAAAAAATCATTTTTCATCGTGTTGTTCGAGTTTATATTAAGAGTAATGTCTTCCACTTATAGGGATAGAATTTGATAAAATTGATTGCATATTTGGAATCAAAATTTCCAAATTTGGTAAATAGGTCAACTTTGTTTTTTGTCATAATTAATAGTAACTGTGGTAAATATTTGTCATCTCAGTAAGGATAAATCGGGTAATTAAGGTTAAAAATAATGTGATAAGGATTTAAAAATATATCTAACACCTATATTATTTCTATTGGATGAGTTTAGTTCGAACATCATCATCCAATATTAGAATATATGGAAACTTAGTGTCATTTTTCTTTGATAATATCCTTAATATTATTTTAAGTAAAGAATAAATACAAAATGTCACTTTCTTTGTTTTAATATCTCTATTATTTTGTCATTGGGATAAAAAGAGATTTGTTAGGTTATAAATGGCTCAATGAAATATTAATGAAATCTTTTTATCATGGTAATTTTTTTAATTTTTAAAGATGAGATAATTACTTTAAATGCTTACGCAACGTCGACACGATGTCTGAGAAAGCAGTAGAAAAATCAAGTAAATGATTTTATAAACTTACAACGTAATATTTTTTTGGATGAGTTATGGCATTCCATGAATTTTTTGGATAAATATAATTTATTAGGGATGTGTTGAATTTTCATATTTGAATCACGATACTATATTGATTTTTTTAAAAAGTTGACTGTGTGAATAGTCTCAAAAACGACTTTAATAGTATCTCATGTTAAATAATATTTTATTAAATGAATTAAAATTCATAAAAATATTATCTTCATCCAAGTGAATGGGATCTGGTCTAGAATATCAATCATCATCCACTTATGGGTCACTTGTGCTTTTATAGTAACATTCTTAACCTCTAAAGAGTAAAAAACTTGGATATCTTAGTAATCGTCAAAAGGGTTAACAGGGGTTAAAAATAAAAGATACAGGTTAAAAACAACACCTAGAATTGTTTAAATATTATTTAATGAGATTATTTACACTTAAATTCACCATAGATTCAAGATATATCAATTTTTATTTGCTTGAATATGAAAATTAATTTATATTAATTTAATGTATTAAGTAATTCCAAGGGTGCTCATTTCCTCTCTTGTATAAGGATATCACATATCCTCTCTTTTTCACACTTCTTGTGACACTTAGCTCAATCAACCTCATCCAAAACTACTTATTAACTTCCTAATATACATTATAGATGTTATGTTCTTCTTAAAAGACCATCTTTAGGGTCGAAATCCAAATGAGATTCTTCAAAGAAAAGGTAATTGTCTTAACCGAGCATTTTCATTTTACTTTTTAATCTACCTCCTTAAATTTTGTCATAACCATTCCAATATAATAACATCAATATATATCGTATACTGAGATGTTATTATGTTAATGGAATAACCTTATTCGTCTCCTTTTTCAATCAAAAGGGAAATGAAAGAATCATTCGTGCTTATGTATGGACTACCACCTTCGCGAAGCGATGCAATTCATTTTTCATCACTGCCTCACATGACTGTTTATAATGATGGATTTAATAGAGATATATGATATTTATGATATTTTTATAGTTCTAAAAAGGTGAATTTTTATTTAAATTTCTTTCATTCCATCTATTAAAAAATAGAAACATCACTTGTGCATGCATACGAACTACCGTCTCCAAAGTGATGCAATTCATTTTTCATCACCGCTTTATATGAATAGTAATAAAAGTGTATATGATGAATAAATATGATACTCATGGAATGATTAACATTATGGATGTGATGGAACCATGATCAAAGTACAAATTTTGGAACTTCCAGACTGAAACTTGTATGAAAAATGAAACAATTAACACCCAAAAATGATGGTTTTAATAAATAATTATTAATAAATGGGTGTTGAAATGTTACAATTAGATCATTTATGATATTATAAGTATGTATATGGTTCTGATATAGTAAAATAAATTTAAATTTATTATATAGTAGGTTAGAGCACTTACGAAGCAAGTTGGGTGAGGTAAAGGTTTTTCGCCCCACTTTATTTTTGTGAGACATATGTCATATTCACCACTTATTTTCTTTGTGTATTGTATATATTTCCCATAAATGTATTTTGAGATAATTTTCATGAAAATAATGGGGATTTAAAAATCCATATAAAGTTATCTCTTTCATAAGGTTTTGATTCAGATATTACCAAAATTGTAAGAGTTTTTCGTATCAATATCATTTCAATGAGACATGTTTGATGTTATTCACCTATATATGGTTATGAAGTGTATATACTTCCCCTTTGACATATTATATCATGGATATTTCTTAATTCATGATATTAAAAGTTACAATTTTATTTCATCCAAGGGGTTTTGATTCAGGAGTTACCAAAATGGTAAGGATTTATCATCATAAACCGTTTTCTTTGGGAAATATGTTATGTTATGTACCTATATTCATTTATGAGGTGTAAATATTACCCCTTTGACATATTATATCATGAATTTGCATATTTTTATGATATTTAAAAGTATCATTTTAAGTTATTCTTTCATGGGGATTATGATTCAAGAGTTATCAAAGCGCTAAGTGTAAATTCTTCGTTCTCACTTTTAATTGTAGCTCTTTATTTTTAAATTTCCTTTGGGGTAATCGTATGATTTCAGCCTTCTAGAAGGTTATTCTTCTCCTCTAGTTAATTATTAAGTTTTCATGTTTTTGTCCCATTTTCCACTGTTACTCAAAGATAACTGAAAGAATGTTTTTAAGGAAAACTAGACTTATTTCTCATGGATGAGAATCTTTTTCTTCCATGTACATATTTTCTAAAATGTTTTAAAGAAAGTTTTATCCTCTGTTCCAATGATGGTTTCAATTCATTTTTAACTATGTTTTACTTTTTATTAAAAAAATTAAAAGAAATCTTATTACCATTTTCTAAATGAGGTGCTTTTTTACTTCTTACCAAAGTGTGAAAAAAAAATTAACATACACGACGTGATCAGATTTTCCCACCATCGTGACCTTTCTTTGTTTTGAAGTTTACTTTCCAATTTTTCATGGTTATTTTCAAATAAAAACATTTTCTCAATATTTTGGGATTTTTTAGTTTTAAATATATCGAAAGAAAAGGATATTTTTCATGTTTTTAAAGAAATGTTTTAAATGTTCTTTTAAAAGAGTTTTTCATCTAAGTCAACATCTTTTGATGTTTCTTATGCTCCACTAGGTATATGTTCTTATGATACCATCTATATTCTTTCTTTAGATAGTTTATGATGATGTGAGAATTGGCATGAAACTTGTTTTCTTTCCACTGGTCAATTAAGCCATGATGATTGCTTTTATGATTATGATGATGAGATGTTTATGAAACCCGTTTATTTTCCACGGGTTATGCTATGATGATATAATGAATGTTTTATGATCTTGTGACATATGTATGAATGGATTATGATTATGTTTCAGGTGGTCCCGAAATTATATAACTCTTCAATGCATTGGGTAATGATGATGAAGTTGACTAAGTGGGAGTTGCTCCTATGAGAATGTTGGAATTGATGAGGTGGGCTTTTCGATAATGAGTTTGTGTCTAGTAAGTAATGATGGTCTTGGAATTGATCATTGGCATATGATTTCTATGATTATGATTATGTCACTACTTTATGACATGAGCATATGCTTATGATACGTTCTCATGGCTCGTGAATTTTGATTCCCTTATGATTTATGTCTTATGAACTGTCATGTTTTATCCCATGACTCATGATTATAATATCTGAATTTTTTTGTATAATTTTCTATTGTTATGTTCATATTCTCATACCCTTATGCTCATGTTATGCTTACATCTCCGATGTTTACCCTTACTCAACATCTGAACTCACCCTATTTATGTTTTTCATTCCCTGAGATATGAAGAAAGGTTTTAAGTGTGTTGTGCATAAAAAGGGTATTGGATATGGAGAAATTAGTGGGAGATGGTGTAGATTTTTATGAACCAATTGTTTATGTATCTAAGTTTCCGAAGACACTAAACATCTATGGTTCTGGCTTAGATTGTAATGATATGTAATGAATATTCATCTAATAAGATGTAATAATTATGTATGTAATGTTTAGGTTGTCACAATTGGTAACAGAGCAAGGTTTAGTTATTTTTTTGCAAACTGGGAAAAGGAAACTTTAGTGAGAACCCTTACAATAAGCCAAATTATAGGAGAACATCCTAAGTTGTGATAAAGAATGAAGTATGGTTTTCCAAGAAAATACATTCATGTCTGGATACTAGAAAGTGGATGCAGTTGTGGCACAGATGCACCTAGGGGTAACAAATCTGAAAGGGACGGATTTGGTATTAACTCGATCATTATCGGTGCACGATAGGTGAGCCTAAGATTACACACCTAACTATAAACCCTCAAGTGGTATGCTTGGGTTAATTCATATTTTCTTTATGGACCATTATGAAAGATCTGAATAGATAATGATCATGGATAACCTAGGTTAAACCTAAGGTGTCATGGAGTGAAAAGGTGTCGTGGTTTAAACATCCTATGAATGATTTTTCATGATTATATGATTTCTCACTATGATTATTGATGCTCACACTATGCAAATTAGTTTTAGTCAATGGTTAAAACCAGGAGGAATCGTGTTAATATTGAATATGATAGACAATGAAATGATTGCCCTCATGAGAAACCAAATGAAACGGAAGTTGGAATGTGAAACCTTGTGATTATACCTAATCGTCCATCTCGTTATATGATTAACAATCTCAACTTGTAATTTTTGTAACACGCCTAACAAGAGAAAAATGGAGTTTCATGGAAGTTTAATTGATGAAGAATAGAGGAAAGAAGATTCAACTTCCTACATGTTGAGAATTTGGGAAAAATCGCTAAAGGGAATGTATAAAAGGAACATGATGATTTTTTATGTGTGGAAAAGAAGGGCATAATCAACTAATATCCAAGGAAAATAAAGAGTTCAATTGAGGGAAATAAATAACATACCAAGGTACTATTTATAGTTTAATGTCTTGTGTGGAGAACTTGGTCATTATTCGAGTCAATGCTCTAATCTAAAGGTTAACACCTACACCAAGGAAGGGTTTATGTTATGTCAATCATTGAAGTGGAATGATTGAAGTGTTTATGTATTAGAATTCAAGAATTATGTTGTAGAAGTGTTTTATCAATAATATTATGGTTATAAGAATCATGAAACATCTAAGGATTGTTCTGTAGTAGTTTTTCTTAAGGATTTGCAAGCATGTGTTGAATAGTATCGATAAACTAGAAAATGATTTAGTGGTAAAGAGGATATTTTTGGAAAACACATGATTGAGGGATAGATAACTCTTAATATGTGTCTGATGTTGAGATAATAATGTTTATCTAGGATAAAGAGATTATTGATATTGATAAAGTAAATTTAAAAGTATTAGTGACCTTGAAAACGATTAGTGATTTGATGACAAAATGATTTATGTTATCTTGGATTAAGTTTATTGTATTTTTGGATCTATGCAATATATTCGATAGTTTTTCATTTTATTTGAGGTATAAGGATAGAGTTAATTTTTGGAAGCATATATGTTTTCATTGAGGTTTTATGTGATATTAATAGCTACTTTATGTTAAGGGATTAAAGTTAAGTTGATATTGTAAATTTTGTAACCTTAATTTTTTAAAAAAAATGGGTTTTGAATACCGGTTAAGAATGCTTTGAGTTTTGGAAATTAGCTATTTGTGGAAAGAATTAAGCAGATATTTGGGCATTATTATTTTTAAAAGTTGGTGCAACCGCGAAAGCGACACACGACGCAACAAATCAAATGGCAAGAAACCATTGGCCAAAGGACTAGACCCCGCAACCACACCCCAAACCCCTACCCACCCTCACCACCCCAACCGACCGCAGAGGGGTCTTTATTGGGTATTATTAATGAAATCATTGAGAATAATCTTTTAAATTATAGTTTATTCATATTAGTTATCTTAGCATGTACTAAACAATTTTTGTTTCATTAACTGAATAAAGACAGGAGGAATAACTTATCATCCTTTTATAGATCTTATGATCTATTAGAAGTTTATTTTAATGTTTCATACATGAAAATTTCTTATTGTTCATTTATAATTTGAATATGAGATAAAAAGTGGCAAAAACTAATTGAAACATGCAACCAAAGGATGAGATTATGCTTATAGATTTGAAGAAATTAAGTATATTTTATCGTATTTTGTGTTAAAATAATTTATTAACTCTATAAAAAGGATCTTGGAAAAGAAAATGTTTTCCTTTTTATAGTTATTCTAAACAATTGATGGTCTCTTTCACCCTTCAATGATTTATGATTTTGTGGTCATTAACTTTCTCATTACCATATTCTTTGTCACTCTAGTAGTCCCTGAATGTTATTTTTATCCTCCATATCCATATTTTAACTTCGTGCCAATATTCTCCTAATTTGAGAACCAGATTATGTGTTATTTCAAGTAACCTTTATTTTTCTCACTTCCCCTTTCAAATGAATTTGTTTATCCCTTTATACAATGTCAGTTTTCAACAATGGTATTTTCAAATATTGAACCTTTGATGACTGAGATAAAATTTTTAAAATGCAATTTATTTAAGGGGAGAGAATGTAACACTCTGAAAATTTAGTTTAAAATAATAATAAGCTCGATAGTATGCTTAACACACAACACTAAGTTTTAAAAAAATTGCGATATACTATAAAAATATTATTATTTAAATATGATCTTAATAACCTAATCATTGAATTGATGGGTGTGAGTAGTAATAAATACATTATGAAATATATATATAATGGTGCTACTCAATACAAATGTATTGACTAATTCTTATGAGATAAACACTCAATTTTTAATAAAATCATTTAATGCTTCAAAAATGTTTTTTCTTTTTGTGAACAGACATTATGATTAATTTCGATCACTTTCAAAAATTGTATTTTATAAAAATGATATCATTTTTGAAAACACGTTATTTGTCGCATTTTGCAGGTTTATTTTAAAAGTAATTTATTCCAATTATAGGGATTGAATTTAATAAAATGGACTTCATATTTGAAATTAGAATGTCCAAATTTGGTAAATATATCAATTTTATTTTGTCATAATGAATAGTAATTGTGGTAAATATATGTCAGCTCGATAAGGATAAATCAGATAAATAAGGTTAAAAATAATATGATAAGGATTTAAAAATATATTAAGCGCCTACCTTATCTCTATTTGATGAGTTTAGTTTGATCATCCTTGTTCAATATTCAAAGATATGGCAACTAGGTGTCATTTTTCATTGATAATGACCTTAATATTATTTTAAGTAAAAAATAAATACAAATTTTCACTCTGTTTTACAAATTGGTTTTTTATTCATGCCTTTCTTTTAAACTATTATAAAGTGGTTGTTTCTCAAGTTTTCCTTGACAATATGAAAAGTATGCTCCTTCCAGTTTTATATTTCTTTAAGAATCATAATTGGTTTATTTGATATAATATGTGAAACTCGAATTATAACCTGTTTATTTTTACAGAACTTAACTCTAACCCTAACTCATTTATTTTTAAAATTCACAACTCTAACTCTACCCTATTATATTTTTAACTACTCATTTAACTACCCTAACCTTTTTAATTACCCGACTACAAATTCAAATATTTAAATTTTGTTTATAAAAACTAGAATAAACATATCAAACAATTAAGTAAATGAATTCAAATTTAAAATTTACTTATAAATATAATATGGACCGAACTCAAAATAAATAAATAATTTTTATAATTGTAATGTCATTTAAAAATTTATTAAGATTAATTAATAATAATTTTCATAATCATATTCGAGTTTATGGTACCTTAAGAGCACAACTCTAACCCTACCCGTTTATTAATTGGGTTTTAAATTTGTTACCATAATCGTATAAATACTCGTTTAACCACTACTCTAACCCTATTCAATTGGGTCGGATGATGTCGAGTACCCGATTAATAGGTACCTATTGTCATCCCTACTTATGGAACACTTGGTGAGACCCTACTGAACTTTGTGCTCACACTCTGCATACACTCACCCAATGAGTGTGTGTAGACTTTGCTATGTCTGATGCATGTAAGGGCAAGGCACCGCTTGGAAGCGGTGGGTTCTCATGCTAGTTGAGTATGGGATACGATGGTGGCACGGTGGGATGCTAACCCATATGCAACACGAGGATGTGTTGCGGTCTTTTGGTTTATTATGTTTTATCCCTTTCGATCATGTCATTTCTTGTTTTGAATATGGATCTATCTTGTCATGTTGCGCGCTTCTTTGAAGTATTCATTTATTTGTGATATATCCTTGTTTCTTAACAGGTCTTCGTTTTAATATTTTATGGGTGAAATTGTTTGCAAATGTGGTATTTTGATATTCAGGCGCTTGTCGTCAGCCTGTGGAGATCGAGAACGCCCTTCGGACCTTATTAAGTGTTGGCTTGAGTATCCGGTTAAGGATGACCCGGGTTAGTCCGTGACACGCCTGTTGCAAGCTAAACTCACTGACTTCACCTTTGTTTCTGGTGAACAATGCACACGTCCCAAACTCATCCTCCTGCATCTGCACTGCTGGAAGTTGTCACCGCTGTTGGTTCCAGATTGTGGTTCCATTCTGCCTCAATCCGATTTTGAAACCCTGAATCTGGAGTCTCACCTTCAGAACCATCAAATTGAAAACGGAAATCGGTTTCACAAGCCTAACATCACATACATGTTTCTGACTGTAGACATCAACTCAACGGTGGCCTTTAGCTCCTAGATATTGAAAGCAATAGTTCGCGCTAACGTCATTTGTACAGCTCCAAATGTCTTGCGGTCAAGCTTCTCTCATTCAATTTTCTTTATCGTATCAGAATTGACACCAGTTAATGTTATATTCAGATCTTCTTGATACAAAAAATCTATCTGCATCTTTTAAAAACTGAAATCCATCTCGTCAAACCTGTCGATCATTATTTTGCCTTCTTCCAATGTCATGGCTACTGGGCAGAACCCTGAACGGTTTTTCAGGTATAAAAGACAAAACACAACACTTAATGAAAGTCTTCAACTCCTCCAGGAATAGGAACGAGGCTCTGAAACCAACATCATTGAGACTTTGAACACAAAACAAAGATCGAATATCTGAAGACACTCGATAACGGAGTATCTAAGTAAGACACCATGTCTCGATCAAACAAGACTCTGAAAAGAAAAAGACGATTGACAGGAGAAAAACATAAGAGGCCGCACAAACACTGGCACATAAAGAATTTAACATGGTTCAGGAAATTTCATATGTCCATAGAGAAACACTACAATCCACTAGAAAAGAGAGGAGGAAAGAGAAACTCTCGAGTTACAAGTGATCTCACAAATCACTCTCCGACTGAACTAATTACAAGTTGCATGATTTGAACATCCATGTGAGGACCACCTATTTATAGACAAACCTCAGAACCTTTGGTTAATCACTGTTCAACACATAGATTAAATACTCTCAAAATATCCCTTCATCATTGGTTACCACTTCAATGCATCGACTTACTTACAGATACTATGGAAACTGAAACCTCCCCGCCTAGCTACATAAAGTAATTGGTGGGGATTTCCTTCCACTGCTCAATTATGCTCCACAAAACAATCATTGATCCTTCAGTTTCAACAGTTCCCATCCATGAATACTCTACCAGAGTCCTAATTAATCTGTTAATGCTCCACTAATAGTACTCGGGCCGAGAAATTAGTTTCACATCTCAACATAGGGCACCAACACCTTTAGTCAGCATGGTCATAGCCTACTGATTATGGCTGACTAGCATCTTGCTAACTTGGTTCCGAGTTCGAGTTTCGTTATCAGTATTCCCTTGTGATGGATGCATTTAATCAGGGTGTTAAAGGACATCAACACCTTTTGTGGGCGTCTAGGTTTGCTCATTCAACGCATTTAAAATCCTAGGATTGGATAACACTGTCCAGAGGGGTTGGGCTACACTGGATAAGCATGTCGGGCAGAATTTCCCATGTTCAAGAAAAATGTTTCAGTATTCTTTTTTCATTTATTTATATAAATTTTGACAAAACAATTATAACATTTATATGAACACAGAACATTTATAACATTATAATGGACAACATGTTGGATTGGTGTAACCCGATCCGGTTGAGCCGAATGCTTGTGTCCCGCAACTGTCGCGGGTCGAGCTCCGTGGTGAGCTCGTTGGGGTTGCAGGGGGCAACGCGCCCCTGCTCCGGGGGTCCGGGGGCCGAAGGGTCCCGGCCCAATTTTTCGGCACTGTAGCAATGCTGACATTGTAGCGGAGCTGATCGACCGACACCGACAGGCACTGTAGCAATGCGGACTTCGGGGTTAACACGACTATAGCACTTTTGACTTCCAGCCGGCAGCCACTGTAACGCTTTTGACAAAGCTGGTCGCCGTTCACTGTAGCGACGCGGACTCACTTTTCGAACAATGATCGTCTTCTCCATTGTTTTATAGCCCATTTTCGGGCTAGGGTTACTACTGAAAAACCCCTGTAATTTGTGCTCCCGATATAGTGAAATTCTGCCTCTCCCGTGGACGTAGGGATTATTCCCGAACCACGTAAATCGTTGTGTTTCTTGTTGCTTTCTTTCTTTCGTTTTCTAGTTTCTGTCATTGTGACTCCCGACGATTCCGCAACACCACACATAACATTAAAATTTATAAAATTACGATTTATAATATTGGCATTTATAAAATTAGCATTTAGCATTTATAGCATTATAGTTCACATAATGTTACTGTTAGAGGTTAAGTTGTGTCAAATCTCATCGAACTTGAGATATCATATCATCTTTATTATTCATTATAAATAGACACTAATGACTCCCTTAGAGTGGCATCTTGGGTATTGGTCACCACTCTTATACTTTAACATGGTATCAGATGAGGTATAACCCAAAATCCTCCATCCTGTTTTCCTCTCTCGTCCTAGTTTTCCAGCGATTTCCCCCCATTGGGAGCGGCAGCCTCAGACCCCTTGCCCACCGTCAGAGCAGCGCCGCCCCCTACGTCTCCCAGTGCGACCCCTCCTGTCGGACGCGGGGAACCCCTTCCGCCCTGATCTCCAGCCCGACGGCCCCCTTACGCCCCTCCATTCCCGGTACAACCCCTTTTGTCAGCCGCGAATGGCAGCCGCCCCAAGTGGGGGTGCGATCGCCTCCCTCTGCGTCGTCGAAGCAACTTTCAGATCCTCTCAGAACGTTGGCGACGGCTATCGCGTTGCAAACGTCTGCAAATATGCTGAATGGCGCACCTAAGCGAAGAGAGTCCGGATCCAGGGGAGCGACAGTGGCTCGTCGTCGTTCGTCTCCGACTTTGACAGTCGCGAGCGACGCAACGCAAGCAGAGGACTATCGCCAATCCAAGCATCAGGCCGGAGGCCTTCCACGACGTGGGGCGTGCGGCGGTTGGCGCAGGTATGCACAACCTAAAAAGAAAAGAAAAAGGAAAAAAAAGGCAGAGGCCCGGTACATGGGGTTGTTGCCTCCTCGGGCTTCCTCATCAACGCTCGGATCACCGTCGGGTTGTCCGGATCTCTGTCGGACTTCTTCATCACTGCTCGGATTATCGTCGGGCTACCCAGATCACCGTCGGGCTTCCTCATCACCGCTTGGATCACCGTCAAACTTCTTTGATGTTTTATTTTTCTGCTATTTGTTTTTTTTTTTTTATTTGTATTTCAAGCTGGGCATGTCCAGCTTAAGGGAGAGTGTCAAAGATTTTTATTTTTCGTTTTATTATGTATCCAAACTAGGTATACCTAGCTTGAAGGGGAATGTTAGAGGTTAAGTTGTGTCGAGTCCCACATCGGACTTGAGGTATCGTATCATCTTTATTATTCATTATAAATAGACACTAATGCCTCCTTTAGAGAGGCATGTTGGGTATTGGTTACCACTCTTGTACTTTAACAGTTACAATTCCCATAACATTAGCATTTATAATATTAGTTGTAATATTATCATTTATTTGTATTATAAACATTTATAATGTTTTGTGCTTTAATTGCATTTGTTTGCATTTATATATTAACATTTGTAATGTTTTGTGTCTTATTTGCATCTATTTATAATGTCATATGCCTATTAAGATTAGCATTTATAATATTAGTTGTAATATTTTGCATGTATTAAGCATTTATTAGCATGTACAATGTCATATGCCTATTTTGCATATGTTTTGCATCATTTTTACATTTATTTATAATATTTTATGCCTTATTTGTCTTATTTAACATTTATTTGCATTTATAAATTAGTATTCATATATAATATTAACATTGATTATGTTAGGACACAACATTAAAAACAAACAAAAAATAAATACTGCGGACCTTTAACTTGCTGGACTCACACAGCAACAGCTACCGGCCTTTTGCTGGTTTTGATCCCATTAACAGCTGCAGGGTTCATTTATTTCCAAACAAATCATTAATGGGACAGGTAAAACTAATTGGACAAATGAAGAGGACAAACCTTCCGCATAATCTTTGGCTCCAAATACTGCAGACCCGGCGACCAAAGCATTGGCACCTGCCTCAATAACCTAGCACCATCCAAAGAAACACAACAACAGATCAAGGCTATGTTTGGCAACATTTATGTCCACATGCTCATCTCAACATTTTCATTTCTGCTACTTTTATTTTTTATTCAAATTGTCCCGTTAAAATCCACCATTCCCTATCATATAGAATTGTTGGTCTAATAATCGTCCTATGACGACTGGGAGCTTCAATAGAATGGAATGAATGATCATTGAAGAAATGAAGCGTAATGAAATGAAATGAAATTAAAAGTTTTATGACAAAATGGAATTGTCTTACATGACCATGGTTTGAAGGTTGTTGTAAAATAGATGATATGATTCGGCTTTTTTTCTCAATTTATAAAATTAATAGGAAAGAAGATTGAAATCTATAATAGTCAATCCATTCAAATTTTATCAAAAAAATTGATTCACTAGAACAGAGCAAGGTAATTCAGATGCTGAAAAAAAGGCACCTTGTATGCATTTGATGGACCCACTCCGCCATCCACTTCAATCCATGGATTCACTCCCTGCAAAAACCAAAAGAAAACTCATAATCATTTGAGTTTCCAAGGAATCTGAAGAACACAAACATGATCATCTATGAATAAATATACCTTCTCAACACACATTCTTCTTAAGTCGGAGATTTTCTTAACTTGGCTCTCAATAAAACTTTGCCCACCAAATCCAGGGTTTACTGACATAATCAAGACCAGATCAACCACTGTTGACAAAACAGGATCTCCTTGTCAGTTTCAATCTGTTCGGTCAAATGAACTGCAAATAGTCAGTAAATATCATTAAATAAGATCATTTTGGCATGGAACTCTTAATTCTAGCTGCATGATAAGCCAAAGCTCTACCTTACTAGTTCCAAAAGTGATTAATCCCACATAAGATGTCTGACCAAATTACTTTGTTGTAAGATGCAATCTATGACTACAAAACATTTAATTAAAGATTACGACTCCATTTGACAACACTTACTGAAAAGTGCTTATAGGACTTATCACTTACATGGCCCAGGGACCCACCCTCATAAGACTGACCCAAGAAAATTATAATATTTGACCTAATTTTTTGGAATAATAAACAGGCTGCTTTAAAAGTTCAATCAACACTCCGCCGGCCTTGGGCCACAATTGGTGACCCAGCCTGTGAGTCAGCCCGCCAAATAATAATATAACATCATATTTTTTTAAAAAAAATCATAATATTATGTATTAAATATGTTTTAAAACTATTATTATTATGTCTTTTCTATTAATATAATGATATTTTAAAGCCATATTAATAATCAGACCAGGCTTCAAGCTGATATAATTCAAATGGGCTGGGCTTTGGGTTTTTTTCAAAAATTAATAATGATAAACAGAGCGGGCTTCAGGCCATGAGTTTTTACATATTCCTAAAGCGAAAACCTGGCCCAAACCCAATAAGCCGGCCCATGTATGCCTACACTTGTGATGAACAGTTTGAAAAAAATAAGTGGCGTTTGTTTTGATTTTAAAAAAAAAATCTTACGGTTGAATTCCAGAAGAAAACTGCTTTAAAAAGTGGTAGAAAAAACTTTTAAATAAGTAGTCTGGAAACACTTGGGCCCATTGAACAACACTTATTGGAAACACTTGTACAGAAGCGCTTATTGTAAGTTATAAGTGCTATAAGCAGTTTTCAACAACTGCTATCAAAACAGAGCCTTGTACAGAAGCACTTACCATAACTGACAAGGGCTTTAAACAGTTTTCAATAAGCGTCATCAGACAGACATTAAAGTACTTTATCCTAAAAACCTGACAACACCCCCAAACTCAAGGCTTGGCATTGATCAGAATTGAGTGAGTGTTCTGTTGTGAGGGGATAGTGAATAGCCCTTTTTAAAAATACACAATCTCACCATCGAGAACATATTCTATTGCACTAAGAGAGGTAGCAGGGTTTAAAACAACTCCAGCCTTTGCTCCCAGATCTTTGATCTGAATCATAAAAATGCAAAAAAAAAATCCAGTCACGGAAAAAATTCAGAAAAATAGATGAATATATTGTAGCATGGCGACATAAAAAAAAATTAATCTCTGTCATGATCATTTAAATTTAAATGGATGGTGGAATAACAGAACAAGGACAGCAAGAGTTTTCAAGCAAAGCATTACTTGATTCAAGGTGCGATGCAAATGGATGGTTGAAGATTGTTCACAATGAACACTGACTATATCAGCTCCAGCCTTTATAAAATCTGGCACTCGTTCTTCGGGTTCTACAATCATCTGCAGTGAATCAAAATTATCAATAACAAAACCCTAATCAACAACTGAGCTGATGAGCAGGAAGAACAAACAAGAAAGAAGAATACCAGATGCACATCCAAGGGAAGATCAGTCACAGGGCGCAAAGCATTAACAACAAGCGGTCCAATTGTAATATTAGGTACAAAACGGCCATCCATCACATCGACATGAATCCAATCACAACCTGCCAGCTCCACAGCTTTAACCTAAAAAGGAAGCAAATCAAGAGACTCAAACAAACATATGACCATGTGATACAATACCAACCCCATAACAAAAAACAAGTGCTGGAATTGATCAGAATTAGGACCCCTCAATGAAAAAAAGCCCCTCGAAACCCAGATTTTATGACCTCACAAAGGTGAACGTGTTTTTGATAAGCCAGTCTTGCATTCAATCAACAAATCAAGGAATGAAAGTAAAAACTTGCTAGAAAAAATCTCAAAATTCGTTCATTCGGCCTAGCATTCAACCTTTCAAATTGTTCACCAACTCTCATGAACAACTCGATGCCCATTTCATTTTGCTAATGATGAGTCCCACATCGGCTAGCAAGGATTGCCTTGGGTGTTATATGAGTGGGTTCGCAACCCTTCCCATACAAGCTAGCTTTTGAGGTCGACTTAGGCATGTCCATATCATTTGGTATTAGAGACGAACCCCAAGGATTTGGGTTCTCTGCACAACGACATGCAATCTAAAGGGATCGGTAACAATGAGTCTCACATCTATTAGTGAGGATGGTCTTGGGTGTTATATGAGTGAGTTCGCAACCCTCCCCTTACAAGAGAGCTTTTGAGGTAGAGTTAGATGAATCCGTGTCATTTGGTATCAGATTTGAAAGTTGTTCGGTTAATAATCCATGGATATCAGTACTCTGAACGAGGAAGTGAAGTTTAAAGGGGCCAGGAATGATGGGAAACACATTGGTTAGTGAGTGGTCTTGAATGTCATATGAGTTGGTTCGAAACCCTCCCCTCAAAAACATGTTTCCAAGGTGGAGTTAAGCGGGTCCGTATCACATTTTTTCAAATCAAAAATGTAACATCATGATAGATTAATAAGGGAGAAAAAGCAAAAGGTTGCATAAAACCAAAGAGGTGTGTTACTAGTAAAATAATTTAAAATGTCAAGCAAGCTAGAGGCAGAAAGAAATGACATCAAATCAGAGAAAAGTTACTTGCAATCTAAAAGTGTTCAACTAGCCACCTGAAGCAAAGAGGACTTGGAACAACCAAAACTTTGTCTATCCTCAATGCAAAAGACTGCGAGTATGACTAGAAACTATATGCAGATAAGATAATCAATTAGTGTGTTAAAGTGGTTGAAATTAATACCTGATCACCCAGCCGAGAAAAGTTGGCAGATAGAATAGAGGGAGAGACGATGATGTCAGTTTTCGAAAATTTATCAACCCGGGCTGTTGCATTCACTGCAGATCGGAAGCTTCTCCTGACAAGATTATGATGGGATTATCAGAAGAAAAATAAATTAAGGCTCCTGGGAGTTGCTGGAGCTAAATTTTGGCAATGATGAAACAGAGGAATGACGCACAAAAGAAAACTTCCCTTCCAAATGTTAAAGAAATCTCTAAACATATATTTTATCAAATAAAGAAAGCAAACAAAAGTAATGAAGAATCTGTGCGTGCTGGATGAGAAACTTAAGAAACCTTAAATAAAAAATAAAAAAAATACATGTAAAATAAATTTAAAGCATGGATGCCATGTACCATCAATTACAAAAACTAAACAACTTCGCATAAAACATTCAACATGCATTTGTATAATAACAACAAATCAAACCTTAAACAAGAAGAGCAATGGATTTCCCACATCATGTAAATGTAACCCTTTCTTTTTCATGCATACTTATTTAACATTATATCCACATTTGGATTATTAGAGATGGCAATTTGGAACCCGACATGCCACAACACGAGTTAAACGGGGGTTTGGGTCGGATCTAAATGAGTTTGGGTTGTAATCGAGTTGAGTAATCTGACACGAATAATATTCGGATCAGGTTCAGATTGACCATTCCTGACCCGTCTAACCCATGTAACCCAGTTTAAAAATATAATGATAATGTAAAAATATTAAAAATATAATATTAATTAATTTTATAATATATTTTATCGTTACAATCAATTTAATTTGAAGTAATACAACATATTTGTAACACATTATTTATTTTAAATGGTTTAAGAGAGTTGAGTTGCAACATGGATAACACATGTTACATAATAATTCAGTTATTTTTATTCTAAATGGGATGATTCAATTTGGTTAGGTCATTGAGTTTATGTGATTTGAACCGGTTGGAAATGTAATGATGCGATCTAGGTTACATATTGGTGAGCCGTTTTATTAAATGGGCTGGGTTAGGGTTGAGCTTGAATGGGTTCACAAGACGGCCAACCAGACACAAACCCGACCCGTGAACTCGAATTGCCTCTTCTAAGTAACACCCACATGCTTCTTACAACTTTCAAGCAATGTTCAAGTATACCTCATCTAACGTTATATCCTTGGTTAGAGGTGATTTCATAATATACCTCGTTTCACGTAACACTATGACACCAACCCTTATGCCAAGGAACAACGGAAAAGAAAGTAAAAGAAGGGCGAGAGAGCATGGCAGCATCAAGTTTATAGGCTTAAACATGATCTGGAGTTTCAACACTTCGGATTTTGAAAATTCACTTCTACTAAATTTAAGTTTTCATGAGACTACTAAGGATTAATTAATTACAAAAAGCGTTTGTATTGTGATCAGCTGCATCATTCTCATTTTCAAGAACCCTTACATGTTAGGAAGGTGGGTTGGCTGGAGCTATCAGGTGGGTAGGTCTGGGCGCCTAAGTACTAAGCATCTGCCAGGGGCGGGGCAATGTCTTTTGCTAATTAATAGTTGTTGGGGCTATTGTGGGCATGTAGGGCTTGTTTCACTGGAATATTAAATAAGGGTGTGGGCCAGTGAGATGGGACACAAATGATTTTGTATTTAACTGGAAGCTGAAAGGTTCGACCGGTGGCCTCAGTCTAGGCTCTTCGGGAGAGTGGACTTCTTCCGTTGAGATCTCCTTCTCCCTCCTGTATCTCCATTTCTTCTCCTTCTGGAAATATCAAGTGTCACTGCTGTTTGTTCAATTCTTTTATATCTGTTTTCTACTATTCGCACTACCATTAGGTTTGTTGCCTAACAATTTGACGACTCTGTTAGGGAACAAAAGGAGGAGTGTCGAGATCACTATTGGTGGGGATGAGTGCAGGAGAAAGGAACGAACGCTGGGGAAAGGTTTTCTTGGACGATTTCTGGGAAAGGTTCGTGATCGATCATTGGGGAACAGTGAAGGAGACACAGTCGCTAATGGAGTTACGTGCATCATAGGGACACGGACTTGGGAATCGCTTTTCTATTGGGGAGTGGACATCCTGTTAGTCGCAGGCTTTGCAAGCAAGAGGTTACCCTAACAGGACGCTCCGTAGGCAGCCGGGAAAAGATGCTCTGAGACGAGGATGGAGAATAGAGTCACTTTCGTCCAGACGGCAGCCGAGAGTATGCCATATACCTTGATGACCATGCAGGAAAGTTTAGATAAGCTAACAAGCCAAATATACTTGCAATTTACGCATGTTCAAAAGCAACAAACTGAGTAAAGAGCATCACACAGGATGCGTGTTTTCGAGGAGTCGGTTTGTTTCCATTCCGGAACAGCTAGAAGAGATGGATATTGATTTGAGTTTTAGTGTGGATAAGCAGGTTAGGTATTCCCAAGAGGTGCAGCATGTTCCTGGCCTGCACAGGAATCTTCATGTTGGAGCAGTAGCGAGCCTAAGCATCCGTATGAGGTATTATGTTGTTGCGACATTAACTTCTTTCTCTATGGGTGTCTTGGCGTGTTGCTAGACGCTAATCTTGGACTTTAGGCCGCTTCGCCTAATGTCACTGAGAAAGACCTAAATGGTCACACACTAAGTGTATCCAGAATATCAGTTAAATAATAACATAATTATTTATTATTTAACAAATAAATATTATTCTCGCATGTGGTTTAATAATTATTCATGTTTATTTGATCGCATTTATTCCATCATCAGTTATTCGAAAGAATATAATATGAGCGAAATATTTAATAAATATTTATTTGCTATTTAGTGAATATAATATTTATTTATTTATTGGCGAATAATGCAGTGATATTTATTTAATAAATAAACAGTCATTATTCAAGGTCCAATAAACATTGTGAAGGAATGACGGATCAAGTTTAATGGTCCGATAAAAAGTAATAAATATTGAATATTATTTGATTAAATAATATTTAATTTAATTCACATGTTAAGCGCATGTTGAGTGTTAGGTCCACTAGGCTGAATACCCTGAGAGGGGGGGGTGAATCAGGGTATGACTAATTAAAAATTAAAGCCCGTTCTGATCTTGTTTCGCTGTTAAGCAAAACACTCTTCTCTCTCTTTCCTGCTGCACAATATAAACGGAAAGTAAAGCAAGCACAGGACACAACAATTTTTACTTGGTTCACCGCTAAGGGCTACGTCCAAGGAGCATACGCCGACAGGTTGCCGGTCGTACCAAGTCCACTAAACTTCACTAGCTGTGGATAACAATGTTCGGGATAGATCACTTCTATGCCCAGGCTCACTGCCTTTACAATGTTTAGGGTCAGCTCACTGCTTTCCCAAGGGTCACTCCCTGTTTCTCTCTCTCTGGCTCACTGCCGGTGGAGAGGATCACCTTCTTCCTCTTCCTAAGCTCACTGCTCTTGAAAGGGATTCACTCACAGTTTATAGACCTGTAGGTCTCTTCATTTTCATGAAGGAATGCATCTTCCTCTGTATGTAGATGCTCTGATGAAGCCCAACTTTCACCCGCAGATGAATCTCACTTTGCACCGGATGTACCGGGCAACCTCAATTTTTACGCGCAACCCTTACGGTGCCTTGCGCGCAATTTCTCTGATTTGCGCGAAATTCCTTTTTCGCGCAACCTCCAAATATTACGCGCAGCCTCGAAACTGTCTTGCGCGCAATTCACTAATTTTGCGCGAAATCCACTTTTCGCGCAATCTTCCTTTTACGCGCCAACACCAACTTTCTGCGCAGCCTTTGCTTTTCGCGCAATCTGACTTTACGCGCAAACTTTAAGTTTACGCGCAACACACTTCTAACTTCAATTTCGCGAACCAGAGCTCGGGTATTTTCTATGTCTTGAACTCTGTTGAATGGAGTAGGGTCACTTCATATTTATAGGCAAAATCGACCCCGCGCGAAAAACCCTCCTTGAGCGCGTAATCCGCTTTGATCTTCCGCGCCCAAACATTTTCCGCGCACTGCTCCATAATTTCGCGCACCTCATGCCTTTGCCATTTTACGAGCTTCGGACCTCGTAACACCTCTTGCGCGAAATACTTCATCCGCTATTTCGCGCGCCACTTCAATTTTCCGCGCACGCCTCCAAAATTTCGCGCGCCTCATGCCTTTACCGATTTTCAAGCTTTCGGCCTTGAAACATCTTTTGCGCGAAATACAATTTCGCGCAACCCGCTGTTTTGCGCGCCACACTTCAAGATTTCGCGCAACCCTCTAGTTTTGCGCGCCACGCTTGATTTTTCCGCACACCTTCTTCATTTCTCTCTCCTCAACCTTTGCCAACAACATATCACTCCATTTTCCATTGGCGATTTTTAGGCCCAAAAATTTGGCGAACACTGGAAAACGGCGCCACCTTGTACTGCTCTTTTGTACCGCCTCCAGATCGTCCTTTCCTTTGTCAAAGTTCTTTGTCAACATGGAATGTCAACAAATTCTCGGGAACTCGACAATTCTCCATGGAAACCTTCTTTGTCAACAAACACAATCAACCCAAAAATGCTGCAATGCTACCTTGAGGGATTTTTGCCCAACATTGAGAAATAAAAATAATCTTATTATTATTATTTAACATGAGGTTCTCTAGGGATTAAATAAATAATAAAGGGTATTTGTGCAATTATTTTATTTTAACCCTAACAATATATAAACTCAATTATATTATTTTCTAAAATAAGTCAATTCATTCTTTTGGTTGTGCACAACGGATTTGGAGAATCCTCTCAAGACCTAGAGAGCTCCCTTCTCCAAGAACCCTCCCAAGAACGGAGAGCGATCTTCCTCCACTTCTCACTCTCGAGTTAAGAGAGATCCAATAGAACGCTTTGGAAGCGGTTCTCAAAGAGATCAAAAGCGGACGACGCAAGCGCTAAGATCTGTCGTGCTAACACCCGGAGATTCTTACGGCGACGTTCGTAGATTTGTGGAACGCGTGTGGATCACCGCTAGAGGGAATCTACTTTGATTCCTACAACGCAGCGACGGAACAACGCAGATCAGTTGTCAGATCCATCAACGAAGAAAGAATTTCATCAAGGTAATTCTTTATTTAATTAAATTAATTATAAATAATATGTGATAATCCTCTCTCTTGGTTCTGGCGTTTTATCTCTTGTCTATATTCTTTGATTCAATTCCATAGATCACGGCGTTTATCGTTGTGTAAATCTCGGATTGATCATCGATCATGGCAAAAAACAAAGGTGGGAACGACCCATCGCACGCTTTCGCTGCGCCCGAAACCTTCACTCACCAGCCGATTGAGGTAGTCCTTGGTCATACCTCTAGTGGTTGGCTAAATTTTTTATTAAACTCTAAATCAAACTAAATTTTATAACTTATATTTTTAAATTCATTCTTATGTGAGATTTTCAAAACTGAATTGACCACTTAATTTGTTCTGTTAACATTTCCTTTTTAGAATGTTCATTACTTAAATATTATCTTCTTCTTTATTATTTAAATTTACTAATTATTTATGAAAGTATCATAGACATTTTGTGCATTATTTAAATAACTTAGAATTTCGTTATATATATATGTATGTATACTTTATAAAAAGGGTTTCAACGGTTATATTCTCGTTTTATTATTAATAACATTTTTCTTTTGTTTGAAAGCCTCAAAAACTATAAACCAACGGCCAAATCATTTTTTTCTTCTATAAATAGTCTACCCAAAAGGTATTTTAAAAAGAACTGGATTCTACACGATTGGAAAACTCCTACTTGCAAAGATGGTCTTTGTCTTCTCATTACTATGAGTTCTTACTATCGTTCTCGTTGGAGGGATCCTACTTCTGGCGGATCCAAACGGGTAAGGTTATGATTGTGTTGTTCTAATGTTTATTGTCGCTAGTCCTCTTTTATTACTAATGGCTCTTACTAGCTTACTTTCAACTTGATTAGTTGTGGCTCTTAGTAGCTTACTTTCAACTTGATTAGTTGTAAGCGTTTGAAATGAAGTGTTCTTGTATCCAAGTCTGAGTTTGTACCTTATTTTAAATAAAATATACTCTATTCTACTCTTGTCTGAGTTTTCAAGACTTGTTTTATTTATTTAAACGACAAATACATACTTAAAAACATATTGGGGTGTTACAAATCCAGTGTTCGTAAAAAAAATGGTAGTCGGCGCATGTGTGTGGACTATCGAGCACTCAACAAAGTAACAATCCCATATAAGTTTCATATTCCAATGGTTGAAGAATTATTGGATGAGCTGTATTGAGCAATATATTTCTCTAAACTGGATCTCAAACAAGGGTACCATCAAATTCAAATGCGGGAAGAGGATATGGAGAAGCCTGTCTTCTGCACACACAACGATCATTACGAATACTTAGTGATGTCATTTGGTCTCACCAATGCCCCTTCGACTTTCTAAGCTACAATGAATGAATTATCGCAGCCCCTACTTAATAAGTTTGTACTAATATTTTCTTATGATGTTTCGGTTTACTGTCAAGGTTGGAAGCCACATTTGCGACACTTTGAAGTTATGTTACAAGTGTTGCAAGACAACCAGTTCTATGTTGGTCAAAGGAAATGTCATTTTCTCAATGGGAGGTGGAATATCTAGGCCACGTAATATCAGATACAGGGGTTTCTATGGATCCCACCAAAATTCAGGCTGTTTTGGAATGGCCAAGATCAGTAACTGTCAGGGGAGTAAGAGGGTTTTTGGGACTCACCGGATACTATGGAAAATTTATATAGAGGTGTGGCATGATTGTCCAACCTCTCACAGTTTTGAATTGAAAAGATGGGTTCAAAAGAAGGAGATCATGGCATTAGTGTTAGAAATACAACAATGGCCGCCATATCTTTCGGGCAGACCGTCATAGTATATTCAGGTCAAAGGAGTTTAAAATTTCTGTTACAGCAGAGGATTACCACAGCAGATCAGTTGCGCTGCATTTCCAAGTTACTAGGTTATCAATTTGAAGTGAAGTATAAACCGTGAAAAGACAATACAGCACCAGATGCTCTGTCTTAGAGGGAGGAAATGTCGCAGTCAAGGCTATACAAATCATTTCCAATGTGAGGAGAAGGCCGCAATTTGACCTAAGGGGTGCATGAAGACCCCTACCTCGGCAAGATCATTAAAACGGTGCAGCCGGGTATCAAGACTAAAATGAATTCCAAAATTGTTGGGGGAATTTCACAAGAACCATTATTGTACAAGGGGGGCTTGGTGATACCTGCCACTTCCCAATGGATTCCAAAATTGTTAAGGGATTTCACAATTCTTCCCGGAGAGGGCATTTGGGGTATTACAGAAATCATAGGAAGTTGGCGAAAATTTATATTGGGTGGGCATGAAAAAGCAAGTGTTCAACTTCGCATAGCAATGTGAGGTCAGTCAATGATATAAGTATTCCACATTATCTCCAGTGAGCTTATTTCAACCATTGGAAATTCCAGAAGTAGTGAGGGAGGAAGTCTCAACCGATTTTATTACATGACTGCCAAAATTCAAGGGGTATGATGTAATCTTAGTGGTCGTGAACAGGCTCCCCAAATATGCCCATTTTATTTTGTGAAGCCATCCTTGCACATCTAGAGTGACAGAAGTATTCATGCGGGATGTGGTCAGATTACATGGGATTCCTAAGTCAATCGTTGGTGATCCAGCCCCAATCATTATGAGCCATTTCTAGACAAGATTCTTCAAGCTACGGGGAACAAAACTGAAGATGAGCTCCGCATATCACCCGCAAACGGATAGACAAACGGGAGTGGTTAATTGCTGCCTAGAGACCTGTTTATGGTGTTTTGCGGACAAACAGCCAAAAGGGTGGTCATTTTGGTTACCTTGGGTTAAGTTGTGTTACATTTCTACTTGGCATGCATCCATTAACACCACCCTCATCGAAGTGATGCATGGGAGAAAACCCCAACCTGTTTTCAGCTTCTTATCAAGCGAGGTAAGGGTGGAGGCAGCAGCAAATGCATTGGTGGAGCGTGATGAGGCTCTCAACCAACTCAAGAGTCATTCGTCTCGAGCAAAAAACGAAATGAAGCAACAAGCAAACCAACATAGAAAGGATCTTTCTTTTCAAGTATGAGATCGGGTTTTACTTGAAACTAAGACCTCATGGGCAGCATTTTGTAGGTCGGCGCATTAACCAAAAGTTGTCTGACAATTTTTATGACCACTTTACAGTGCTTACACGAATTGGCCCTGTGGCATATCAGCTCGATGTATCCCCAAAAACTCAAATGCATCCAGTTTTTCATGCATTGCGACTTAAAAGAGCTATTGGAAATCAAACTTTGAATTCCGATTTACCCAATAACTTAGAAGAGGACTTTGCAGAGAAGACCGAGCCAGAGGAAGTGTTGTCAAAGAGGGCCAACTAACAAAATAGTGCCCTGGTACCTCGATGGTTAATCAAATGGAAGGAGCGCCCGGAAGAAGAGGCAACATGGGAAGACGAATTCATTATTCGCAATCAGTTTCCTTCCTCCAGTCTTGTCCTCATGTTTTTCAAGGATGGGTGACTAATATAGCACATGACACCACTGCAGCCTGGAAAGTATATTCCAAGAAGGGCAAAAGGGTCTCTACGGAAGAATCTAGAAGACTTAGTCAGTCTAACCAAGCTTCCGGTTATGGACCCATGCAAGGGGTTAGGAGCGGGGAGGTGGTTATAAGAGGAGTGGGAGAGAAGGGGAAATTTTGTTGCACTCGGCCTAGCTAGGGTGAGGGAAGTGCTCTCCTGCAAATTCATTTTCTGGTTCTTCTTTCCCGTCTCACCACACTGAGAATCATGATACTATTCAGTTTTATTATACAAAGGAGTCCATTGAAGGAGATTACTACAATCTCAAGCCTTCTGTAAAATTTCCTTTATGTTGTGAGTCATGTGTTTATTAGGTTGTAGTGTGGTGATACATCATCGAAAGATGTGATCTAACTGGGGTATCACTCTGGAAACTCTTTTCTTCACGTTTTGACTAAACTGAGCTTATCTTCGTTGGCCTACTTTACGTGGAAGGAGAAAAATGTTAATCTTGTTCAATATGCTTTTAGCAAGTGTGCCCCATGATTGTGATTGCTAGTCATTGCAACGCCCCAGGTAGTTACGAATCGATGGAATCAGTTAATGGACCAGACTCCAATGGAATTGGAGTTGGTGGGAATTTTGAATTTGAAAGTTGGGATAGGATGGGCTTTTTTGGCATGTTTTGAATGATGAAAGGGATGTTTTGGAGGTGGTGTAGTGGGCTAAAAAACCCGGGAGCAAGATTTCAGCTTTCGACGGTCAAAAACTCATTAAATGGGTAGCAGTAGGCCCCCACCAGATGGTTGGCGGGGTGCCACGCCACCAGAAGACCAATGGCAAGCCATCAGGAACTTGATGGCCTTTGAGCGTATTTTTTTTAAATTTAACTTTATTAAAAAAATTATAAAAAAATTTATACCACCCTCCCCTCCCCTTTGGTTGACTCACACACCAGCAGCCCCCTCTCCCACTCTTTTCACTCCCTCTCCCTAATATTCTTCCCTCTCTCGATTGTCCATCTCTAACCCAATCGATGAGTCGTCTGCGGCAATGGACTCCTATGAGCGAGGCTAAGGTAAGCCCCATGATTCTTCTCACTGTTTTGCATGCCTCACGTGCATTCTAGGGAAAACCCTAAATAGGGCCTTTTTGTCTGATTTTTCAATTTCAAGTGAATGGGAATGATTCAGCTGGCGATATTGGGCAGGGTAACTTCAATAAGCATGAGATAGGTGGTCCCTTGCATATTAAGGAATATGTCACGTGTGTGCGATGTTGCATGTGTGCATGGGTGTTTGGGTCCGGGTGATCTGAACGGGGACCGAGGGGGCGTTGAATTGTGAGATAATTTAGGTAGAGGTTTTGAGAAACGAGCTCAGGGATTTTAGGATCACCCGGCAATTATGACGCCATGTAGCGCTAGGACTAATTATGTACGTCGGACCTTGAACAGGTCCTTCGGTGTGAGATAAACTACGAGTGGACTAGGATGGGTTCCCTTGGGTTATTTAGAAGGGTCATGTATTAGCAGGCCTTTGGGTGATTAGTTTGGCAATGGGCGAGACTTATGAATAACTTCGGCTTAGAAGCTAGTATTGTCTACGAACCTTGGAAACTCCTTAAAGGGGTGCATTGGGGGATTGTGTAGGAAGTCTATCATGATAAGCCTTTCGAGGCTTTGGGTGTCTTCGTGGTGGGGTTTGCTTGAGTGACCTGATGGATTGATCATCAATGACGGTTGCGCATTGGAGCACCATTGGAAGGAAAGTGAGGAATTGAAATTCCTAGGGTTCTGAGTTCCCTCTTGAAATAGGTATAGGGGGATTAAGGTAGAGACCTTAAGATGGAAGCCTTGTATGGCTTGACAAGTATGGAAAGAGTTCTAAAGGTAGATTGACGTGTTGGCCAGATGAGGGGTTTATTCACATGTTCAGAGCATGGTCTGGAATTAGATAAAGCCCGCGAGAATTGTAACCACTACATAAGTGGTTAGAATTGGTTGGAAATGAAGGTAATGGGTTTAGAAAAAGCCTTGAGACCAAATGGAGTGGTCTACCCAATGCATTAAGGCAGCTAATCAGTTCAGCTTGTCATGAATTGTGAGTTGGATTTAGATGGTGATTATGGCCTTTGGGCATAGGTGTTGTTGAGAGATGATGGTTTTATGGCAGGCTAGGTCAGGGATGATTGAGCCGAGTGTTGTGAGTCAGGGTTGGGAGGACTGTTGTTGTTGGATGCTAGCTGAGAGCTAGGACTAGATCAATCACTAGTGGTGTACTAGGAATGGTCGGTTAGTAACTGGGAGCTAGGTTGTGGGTTGTTCATGTCATGTGTTGTTTTGTTTTATCCCGACTTTGATATGATGCAGCATGCTTGTCAGGTGACGCTTCTCTTTCGATGGTGGTTCGGATGCTAGGGGATTGCGGTGAGTCGGGCCCTCCGTCTGATGTATATTTCCTTGAGGGATTGAGTCGCTATATGCCCTCTCCCATAACTCGGATGCACTTCTTCCTAGGGAACGGCAATGAGTTGGGTCCTTCGTCGGGTGTGGGCTCCTCCCAAGGGTTTGGGTAGTTAAACGCCCATGCCCATGATTCGGATTCACGGTTCTCTCAAGGGCACCAATGATCCAAGTCCTGCCTAATGTTATTATTGATGGCTAGACCAACTGGAAGTTGGGGCATCATCTGGACTTTCTTTTGGTACGACCAATTTGATTCACCAACGCCAACTAAAGCAGATAGGGTCGAGCATCGTGGTGACCTGGTTAGCACACAATGTCTCCGCCTGGTTGCTTGCATGTTGAGTGTTACTGCTTTGATTATTTAATTGCACGTACACTCACCGGTATATTGCGACATATATAACGAACCTCATTAGTTGTGTCCTGTTGAGTTTTTATACTTACACCCCCGCACGTGCACCTCAATGAACGTTTAGACCTTATGTTTGGCATGCATGCAGGTTAGAGCACAAGTTTTAATACAGGTGATCAGTCTGGAGTGGTCTAAATGGGTTATGGAGACGGAATTGAGGCGAGGCGAGGCTCGGGATTTTTGTACCAAAGTCTCCATGTATATTTTAGATCTTTGTTTATATTTTGTATATGATTGGCCCAATGGGCGGTCACTTTTGATACATGTTATGCACGACCAGCATGGCTTCATTTGTTAGAGCATGTATATTTTATTTCTGATTGTTAGAGATTAGGTTATGTCAAGTCCCACATCGGACTGGACGTATCATGTAATTTCTATTATTCATTATAAAATAACCTTAAGGCCTCTCTTAGAGAAGCATCTTGGGTATTGGGTCCATTCTACATGGTATCAGAGCGGGTTCTCCAACCCTAACCCACCCACCCTCTCTCCCTTATTTTTGGAGAGACTCTCGGGCAAACCTCCCTGTTGCGCCCCTCCTATGCGACGCCCCCCTGGCGGCCCACCCCAGTCTAGCGCGACAGCCCCCTACGCACCCCCTGTGCGGCGCAACAGCCCCCTGCCCCCCCATACGCGCGACGGCCCCCTGCGCACCCCCTGTGCAGGCGTGACGACACCCCCCCCCCCACATTGCGCAACCATGCTCCGATGCCATCCATGTTGATCTTTCCTCAATAACCTCATTAATACCCGAATGGTCTAAATGTGCAATTTCAGCACCTATCAACCGTGCACCTCCAGCACCTTATCCCCGTGCATTTTTAGCACACTCTATGGCATCATCAAGTGCTACTATTACCTATAGCAATACTCTAGCAGCATGTCTCTCCCAACGGTGCAACTCCTGGGTTGTTGCCACTGGTGCCTCAGAGCAAACCACTGGAGATGCAGGTATTCTTCGGTCCTATAGAGCGACCTCGTCTGGAGGTAATATTACTGTGGCTGATGGTCAGACAGTGTAGATTGCAGGCTATGGAAGTTGTACAATTACGTATGCCTTGACACTATCCGTTGTTACCTTTGTTCCCCATTGGCCCTTTAAATTACTATCAATTAGTAAACTGACAGTTGACTTAAAGTGTCAGGTCATCTTCTCACCTGCTTCGGTTATATTTCAGGAGCATTCAACGACTCGGGTGGTTGGTACTGGACAACTTCGGGATGGTGTGTATGTGCTTGACTCGGCCCCCGCTCTCGTTTGTCCTACCACCTCTGATCATATCCTCCAGCTTCACTATCACTTTGGCCATCCACCTACCCCCATTCTTCAAAAACTTTTTCCAGGATTGGGACTTCTTCCTTTTGAATTGGGTCATGTCACTACGCAAAACATCACCGGGTCACCTATGTTCCCCGAGCAGTTCCTCGTGCATCCACTCCTCCTCATTTGATACACTCTGATGTCTGGGGGTCCAATCCTAGTCCATCTAAATTGGGTTATCGATATTTTGTTACTTTCATCGATGATTTTTCACGGATGACTTGGGTCTATTTGTTGAAAAATCGTTCTGAAATCTTTATCGTGACAATGATCGTGAATATTTATCTGGACCCTTCCTGTTTTTTCTCAATGATCATGGCATTATTCATCAGACCTCTTGTCCTAACACACCTCAACAAAATGGTGTTGCTAAACGAAAAAAATTGTCATCTGTTAAAAGTTGCTTAGGCACTTTTATTTCAGAAAAAAGTTTCAACCACTTTTTGGAGCGATGACATTCTCACAGCCATCTATCTTATCAACAGACTTCTCTCGTCTGTTATTCAGGGGAGACACCCTTCCATTCCTTATTTCCAACAACACTCATTCATTCCCTAGCCCTCCGCATTTTTGGTTGTGTATGTTATGTTCAAGATATTCACCCTTCGGTTACCAAGTTTGATGCACGTGCTCTAAAATGCATCTTTCTTGGCTATTCTTGCACCCAGCGCGGATATCGATGCTTCTCTCTAGATTTGTGTCGTTGTGTTGTCTTAGCTAATATTTTCTTTGTCGGATCATCAGTTCTTTCTATTCCCGAGTTCCCACCACCATCTACTCTTCCTGATTTCGAAATTATTTTGTCGTATTCTCTCGATACACCACCACCTCTATCTCTTCCTAGTGATATTGTTGGATCACGATTTGGCCAGATATATACTCGCTGTCCTCGCACATTTGTCACTCTGTCACCTATTGTCGCTACCACACCTGACAACTCACCTGCTCCTGATGCTCCATCACCAGAGTTGACTATTGCAATCCGCAAAGGCTCACGCTCTTATTAGTCTTATGAGGGATTACCTGCATCTACCTCCCGAATTATTGAGACACCGGCTGATTACTCGACACCACGCACTGTTGTCGAGGCCATATCTCATCCCGATTGGTTACATGTTGTGCAGGATGAACTTCAGGCCTTGGAAACCAACCACACTTGGGATCTCGTCCCTCACCCTACAGATAAACAGGTTGTTGGGTGCAAGTGGATCTATACTGTGCGCGTCAACGCCGAAGGTTCTCTAAATCGTCTCAAAGCACGACTTGTTGTCAAGGGTTATGCGCAGACGTATGGCGTTGATTACTTTGACACCTTCTCTCCATTGGCCAAAATGGCATCAGTCCACTTATTTATCTCTCTTGCCGCTTTTTATCAATGGCATCTCCATCTGGATGTGAAAAATGCTTTTCTTCATGGTTTTCTTGATGAAGAAGTGTATATGAAGCAATCATCAGGGTTTGTTGCTCAGGGGAAGTCTTACAAGGTTTGTCGCCTTTGTCGATCGTTGTATAACCTCAAGCAGTCACCTCGTGCCTGGTTCGGGCGGTTTTGCACCGTTGTGCTTAGCTTTGGCATGTGTCAAAGCATAAAAGAATCATCTGTTTTCTATCACCAGTCTACAGCAGGAATCATTCTCTTGATTGTTTATGTGGATGACATTGTCATTACTGGAAGTGATATTGACAGCATTGATCAACTCAAATCCTTTCTTCATTAACATTTTCATACGAAAGATTTGGGTCCACTGAGATATTTCTTGGGGATTGAGGTCTTCAGATGTGCCGAAAGAATTTTTCTATCTCAAAAGAAGTATGTTCTTGATCTTCTGCAAGAGACTAAAATGACTCAAACTGACTCGGTTGACTCATCCCTCGAACCTGGAGAAAGGTTGCTACATTCTGATAGTGAGATATTTTCATCACCTGACAAATATAGACAAATTGTTGGGAAGCTCCACTACTTGACGATGACTCGACCCGATATTGATTTTACGGTTAGCAGAGTCAATTTATGTAATCTCCAACAAAAAACGCAGTGGGAGGTTGTTCTTCGCATTGTTAAATATGTAAAAAAGAAACCAGGTTTAGGTCTGATCGTGGGCATATAGACATTGGGGCATTTTGTGATGCAGATTATGTTGGATGACTTTCTTCTAGGAGATCTACGTCTGGTTTTGCAGTTTTTGTTGGAGGAAATTTGATCTCATAGCGAAGCAAAAAAGCAAACCGTTATATGTTGCTCAAGTGTAGAGTCGGAGTATCGTGTCATGGCACATGTGAGTGCAAAGATTATTTGAGCACAACAAATTCTTCACGAGATTGGGTATACGAACAGGAAACCAGCATATATTTGGTATGACGATCAAGCTGCTATCAAGATCGCCACAAGTACTGTCTTTGATGAGCGGACAAAGTATATTGAAGTTGATAGTCGTTTCGTTCGAAAAAACTTTGAAAAGAAGAAGTGTAACACCCCGAAGTTTTCAAACCTCATAAATGAAAAATTGGGCGTTTTGTGCTATTGAAGTTCTCTCTTTAAAACAATCAGAATGTAAAATATAAAAACACGTAACTTTTTTATGAACTCAACACTGAAGGGTCTTACAATTTTTGGGTTACAAGAAAAGCCCACTAACCAAATATCCCAACTAAGAACCCGATTACAATAATGGGTAGACTGCTTAAAACTACTAAGAGCCCAAGAATGCGGTAGGGGTTTCGAGCATCCATCATAATAAACATAAGGATGGCCGAAGCCACTGCAACCGTGCTCAGCACCAAGGGGATCACACGAACCATCTTTGTTTCTTCTTCAGTCACCTGGGGTAAGGGACACCCCGAGACCAGACCCTTTTTATAAGCTCCCCAATCGGACCGTTGGACCTCAAACGGCTATTTTTTCGACCGTTGTTTTCCCAAAGTATCCAATGTTTTGTTTTTGACCGTTGGTTCCCCCTGTCCTCTAAGTTTTGGAAATAGGATGGCTTACCCCTGGATGATTCGAAAGATTAATTATGAAGTTTGCTTCAAAAATGACATCAATGTTAATTTAATTAATTTATCTTTTGTTTCCCAAAATGAGACTTTTATTTAATGTTTCAAAACGACAAAAATTAATATTTTTGTTTTTCTTCCATTATGCATGTTAATTTGAACAATTGAACTTTTACTTTCTAATTTTATTAAACCTAATGAATTTTTATGAGTTATATATATATTGCATCAAATTAGATATATTATTTCTTTAATTTGACCTTTGTTAACTATTTTGGAAACTACGTCAAATTATGGTTTCTTCTACTCATGTGTTTCGTAATTATATCAACGCACTTTGATTAAATATAGTTACGTTTAATAATAATCTTTAATTAAGAATATTAAGGTAATTAACGAACAAAGGAAACTAAAATATATATATCTACATATATATATTTTCATGTTAGCATAATTATATTAAGTTACCATACTTTATAAAATTATGTTTTCTTCAATATAAAATGAAAATTTAGTACTTTGAAAATTTGGGTTAAATAATATTTTTGTTTTAATAACATTTAGATATTAACATATAAATTTAAATTTAGATAAGTAGCAATAAATAAAGGATAAGTTAAATTAAATTATATGTTTTTATGAAGGAAATAGAGAAAAAATGAAAATATAATTTATGTTTTAAATAGGGGTTTAATAGTTTAATATATAGGTGTTTTAATGACCCTTGACTTAGGATAATATTAGTTTATTAATAAGGTTGAATTAATGATTTTATAATAGGTTTAATAAAATAATAAAATAACAAATTTTTTATAAGATAAAAACGATATAAAAAAAAGGAGAGAAAGAATCGGGGGGGCCGCGTGTTTAAAACACCGCGGCAATCTAGAGCCGTCCGATCTGGCGCTCTCCATCGCGGTCATCCATTCCTTTTTAATACCGCATCGCGTCTGGGCCGTCCGATCAACCTGTGTCTAATCCTGGCCGTCCGTTTTGTTTCGCGTTTCTCTCCTACCTCGCGCCCGCGACTTCTTCTTCTTCCTGGTGTCGTCGGACCAGTAGAGTTAGGGAGCCTCGTTTCCTCCGCCCGAGCCGTCAACGGTCATCCCTTCTCTTCTTCTTCCACAAAATCGGCGCCGCCCTCTTAATTACCGGCCTCGGTTCCCTCGACGTCTCCCCAGTTGTTGAGCCTTTTTCTTCTTTTTTTAAACTCCAAGTTGCACCGAAGATGAACGTTGGCACCCGAGCCCTCTCGACCTCTCCGACCTCCGAGACCTCATCACTGCTCCGTTCTCTCCTCCTCCTCGTCGAATAGGTAAGGGTCGAAGTCTGTTTTTAAAGTTTTGTTCTAAACTTCGGTTTTCATGTATATAAACATATGCGGGTTATATATATATATACGTGTACATCCTGTGTATACACCTTTGGCTTCCCCTACCTCGTTGCCGCATCTCCCTCTCCTCCCCTCTGAATAGGTAAGGGTCGTGTCTTTTTTTTTATTTATTTGGTTAAGCTTCGGTTTATATATTAATATATATAAGTATAAACATGATATATATATATATGTATACCTGCTGGAATTACATGTTTCGGTCCCTCTTGCCTCGCCCACTCCTCCTCCCCGAGCAAGGTAAGAAATATGTTTTGATTTCAGTTTTGGTTTTGTCAAGATTTGGTATATGTATATAAATATGTATATGTGTATTTACATATATATACATATGTTATATATATAAATACCTATACTTTTCGGTTATGTCTGAACCTGAAAAACCGAATTTTGGAGTAAGGGTTCAAAGAATCTGATTTTATTTGGGTAAGGGTTAATCTTGTTTTGTGTTTGTTTAAACTATATATATGTATATATATACTTATATATGTATATGTGAAACAAACCATTTCGGGTTTTTATGATCTTCAATTGATGATAATTTGTTTATGAAATGATGTTCTTAATGTATGAAAAACGTGTAAGGGTTAAGTATGGTTTTGTGTCTTATTTTACTTCGGATATATTTATATATATGCAAGTTTATATAAATGTATACCTCTATGTAAACGCAAGTCCATAAGACCCTCTTTCTTGTATACTAGTATTCTTCCTCTCTTGGAGAACCTAGTTTGGGTATGAATTTAACACATGTTTGTGATTTAACGTTGGTTTATGTGTATATATATATATCGGTTTATATGTATATGTATATATATATAACCATGTGTATGTACGCACCATGTGTAATCACACCCGAATGTCATGGAGAATCCCTCTTCTACATATAGGCTCTGAAATATAAAGGTGGGAGACCAAGTCTAATTTGTGTGTTCTTGCAGTTCGGTTTATATGTATATATATATATGAGTACATATATACATATACATAAGACCCAGTAAACCCCTCTTGCACAAACACATAAATATGAGTACGGCTGAAACAATTCTAGTCCAGAGCTTGTGAATCAGGTAATGTATGAATTGAGTATTATTTAATTAACTGAAACACTGAGTCACATTTACATTAATATGAATTTGGTTCCCATGTTTTGTAATTTATTACTTTATAGCATGATGAAGTTTATCAAAAGAACTTGCACAATTATATACATATGTTTTTCCCAAAGGTGGACTTGAATATGCACATTGTAACTTCAACTGCCTGTATAAAACACCCATGACATCCAATTATCATCATATGTGAACGACCATACTTTAATTGGGTATCATGATGTATGGAATGTTAAAGTGTTATGCCTATTTTTCTTAAAACCCAAGTTTTCAGATGTTAACTTTTTATGTGCACGAAGCTTTAGCATGCATATCATAATGTTTTTAATGATAGAACTGTTTACATGTTATGAATATGTATGTGAAAATGGGGTTTAATTATGAATGTATGGAACCCCATGAATGTATGACCATGTCAAGATATGTGAGGGATGTATAGGACTTAAATGTTTATAGACGGGTGCGCCCGGAATTATACAGCGCTACAATGCATTGGGTAAAGCAAGAGTCTCATGAGACGCTATGTGCAACGGTCTTGGCGAATAGCCTTGGCTCGTGCTATCATGTGCAACGGTCTTGGTGAATAGCCTTGGCTCGTGCTACCATGGGAAACGGGATTGGCGTTTGGCCTTGACCCGTACTAAAGTTATGTTTTAAGGTCATGACGCGAGGTCTTGACGCGAGGTCTTGACAAAGTCCAGTATTATGCATCCCCTCTGCATGAAATGATAAAGGTCAACCAGGGGTTAGTCCAACTAACAGGACAACCCCTAGTTGAAAGCTCCCATGACTATGAAAATGTAATTCTTATGTCAAGAACTGTTTTTCATGTGGTAAACTGATAGATGAACTGCATATTCTCATGAACCATGACATGCACGTTTTCCCGGCTTAGTCACACTTTTCATTTTAGAATTCAAGTAACCTTGTTGAATATTATGCATTGTTTATGTTGCGCTCTCTGATCATGTTTACTTTGGTGTTTATTTCATGTACATGCTTCTTTATGCAAGTGGTTTTCAAAGAAAGATGGATTTCATGTTTTAAGAAAGGATAATTTTATTCTCTTCAAAAAGATTTCTTTGAGAAAGGATTTTCTTAAAATGTATTTTTTTTTTAAACCCCTTACTGGGCATTTTTGCTCACCCTACGTTTTGTTTAAAAATTTTCAGGCATGGTATGTACTGATGAAGTTAATCAGAGCAGCTGGTTTCCCAGAATTCTGAGTCTCGCGATCTTCTGTAGTCATGGGACATGATATTTATTTTGTAATGATGTAATGATAAGTATATCATGTCTCATGAGGCACCCTGGGTTTTGGGGTCTCTACAAGAAGATCGTCTTCGACCACGTTTACACCTCTGATCAACTTGTCGATGTTCTCACAAAAGAAGTGTCTGGACCACGAGTCCAATTTTTGTAACAAACTGAGCATGATAAATATATATGTCCCAACTTGAGGGGGAGTGTTGTGTTTTGTTTTTGTTTTATTATGTACCCAAGCTAGGAACATCTAGTTTGAGGGGGAGTGTTGTGCTTTGTTTTTGTTTTAGTATGTACCCAAGCTAGGAACATCTAGTTTGAGGGGGAGTGTTAGAGATTAGGTTGTGTCAAATCTCACATCGGACAGGACGTATCATGTAATCTCTATTATTCATTATAAAAGAACACCAAGATTTTCTTTAGAGAGACATTTTGAGTATTGGGTCCATTCTACACATGGTTAGCTCTAAGCTGTAACTCCATTTGAGTATACAGATCTTATCGTTTATGATGTTGTTGGTTATTTATTGTTAATAATTGTTATGATACCAAGTGCATAGTCTCACCATTGTTGAGCATAGACTTACGCTGCTCAATGGCTATCTCTGGCATACGGAGAGTCACACCTGAGGTCAGCAGCGATCCCGCTCGGGCCGCACAACCCTGGCTGGGGCGCTACGGTCATGGCCTCTGCTCTGTCTATTGAGCCTCTTTTAAATACCGCTTGCAATCAGCACCTAATTCATGTTTCGTGGCATCTTTTATCAGTTTTAAGCGAATGATCAGTTGGAGATTGTTGATGTGTTACTGATAAGATATACTTTTACCAAAAACGCGTCACTTAACCTATCAGAATTCATTAGAAACCAAAGGCGACGATAACCCAGAAACGTTCAAAGCCTTCTAAAAGCGAGACTTACAGCAATGGGGGAAATAAAAAAGAGAAGTTGCGGTAATGAAAACGTACCTTGCAAAGGTGAGGGAATTGGGAGGAGAGGTGGAAGGGTTGAGAAGGTTGAGACCGCCTTTGAAACCGTTGATTTTACACTGCAGAGTTGATGAACACAGTGAAGTAGCTGCCATTTTCTCCACTTCGTGCTCACGCTCACGCCCACTCTCACTCTCCCGCTTTGAAGCGGATGGATGGATCTTCTCTCGCGCGCTAAAATCGCCTTCCACGTTTAACGAAAGGACGGATAAGGCGGAGATTCAACGTCAACCCATGGATGAGCCACCTCATCTGAAATGGTTGGCCCAGCGCGTTGCTGACCGGAAAGGAGCCCACGCAATCGCGAGTCCGCCGATGGTGAGTGCGAGTCACTTGCGGGGCTGAGTGCGCAGAAGTGCGGTGGAATCCAGAGCCCATCTAGGAAGAGTCCGTGCATTTTATCCAATATTTTAATAAATACATACTCGACGTGGAATACTGTATTTAAAAATAATATTCATTTAATGTGGATATGTTATGAATAATTTATTTTACAGATTAATGTCACAAATTTTATATAAATTAATCATATATGATCCTGCGGGGCCTGGAACAAAGCTTTTGAACTTTTAGGAGTTGGGGGAACCCACTGCCACGCATTAAAACCTCACCCTCACACACTCCACCAAAACACAGCTCTCAGAAACAAACTCTCACTGCAAAAAAAAAATGTATTAAAGGTGGTTTTAGACAACCCCCCTCATGACCCCCGTTGGTGACCCTTCTCCGTGCAAGTGCGACCCTCGACGGCGAGCCCCCTTCTCCCTACGACTCTAATTCCCCGACCCTTGCTCTACTCCTTCATCCACTACCTTTACGTCTATCCCCGACCCCTTGTCTATCCGTGAGTCGGACGTTGTTGTCATCGCCTCCTCATCGGCCATCATCCTCTCATCTTATCGGACTTCTCCCATGACGTCTGTCCTCTTAACACTTTATGTAATGTTTGAGTGTTTCTAATTATCAATTATTCTAACATATATTTGTTCTAATCATTTTACAACATGTTATTGATTATTGTATTTTTTTTAAAAACTAGGTTACAATAGTACGCGCGCTATAAGAAAACAGTCTGGGGACTCGACTCCGCGACCGGCGCCCCACACCTCATCCTCCCTCTCGCCTCAGCCGCCTGTAGGGGACATTGTGATTTTTTTTATCTTTTAGTTTAAACTGAGCTCCTGTGTGAGTATAGTTTTATGGAAGAATGTTTTTTTTTTTGCACATTGATGTTAAGAATTAACGGTTCTTGTTTGATTAAACATTTATGTCTTTATTCACTACTACATAAATGGATTTTAAAAGCGTTAGATAAAGCATTTACCAGCGTTGTTAATCTAAGCACTATTAAAAGTGGGTCGCTTTTATCTGTGCTAAAAAAACGCTAATAAATGAGGTTATCGACACTAATAAATCATTGATAAACGTCAACCTGGTGCAGCGTAGCGTTAACATTACAACACACCACACCAGGTCAAACATTGTACACATGTCAAACATTGTTTTGTAAAAATTCACAATTTAATTGAAATAAAAATTACACCACAAATACAAGACAAAAAAACACTATATTATACACATGTCAAACACTGTTTTGTACAATTATATTAGCAAGTACTATCGCAAACATTCAAATACATCAATGATTTCATTGTCTTTGGCACCCGGCGCCCTTTCAAAAGCTCGATCATGCTACCAGTTGCCGAACAAACCATCTCAACTCAAGCAAAAGAATCCACCTATATAATAAAACAATTATTATATTAGTAATATTATAAAAAAATAAATTAAACATAAATATGAAACAATACATTAATAAAATGTCAATTTTAAATAAAAGAACACGCTTGGAGTCATATCAGTCACACCGTGCATCAGATTGACGTGCGGTAGATTCCTACATTTCACAAGTGACTTAAGAATCGTTTTTCTAAAGTATTGAAATAATTTAAATGTGTTTGCTTGGTTTTGAGTATGTCACGTGTTTTTTTTACTAAAATGTCAATTTAAATTGAAAATATGTACTTTGAGTCATACCGGTCACATCGTGTGATAGTTTGACGTGAGATTGATTTCTACACGTCATAAATGACATCTGAATCATTGTCCTAAAGTATTAAGGAAATCTAAGCACGTTTACTCAGTTTTTAGTGAGCGACACGTTTTAAACTAAATTGTCAATTTTAAAGTGATAACGAACATTTTGAGTCATACCGGGCACACCGTGTATCAGACTGAGATTCGACTAATTTCTACACATCACAAATGACTTATGGATGGTTTTTCTAAAGTATCAAAATAATCAGAATGAGTTTTCCTGGTTTTGAGTATGTGACGTGTGTTTTGAACTAAAATGTCACTTTTAAATAAAATGGCACACTTGGAATCATACCGATCACATCGTGCGTCAGATTGGCATGCGGTTGATTCCTACATGTCACAAATTATTAAAGTACTGTTTTTCTAAAGTCTCAACACAATCTGAATGTGTTTGCTCAGTTTTGAGTATGTCATGTGCCTTTTTTACTAAAATGTCAATTTAAACTAAAAACACGTACTTTGAGTCATACCAGTTACATCGTGCGTCGGTTTGACATGAGACTGATTTCTACACATCATAAATGATTTATGAATCATTTTCCAAAAGTATTAAGACAATCTGAGAGCATTTTCTCAGTTTTCAGAGAGTGACACGTGTTTCAAACTAAATTGTCAAATTTAAACTAATAAAATTTTCATTACAACCGCTGAGGGAGGATCCACACACGGTCCAAAGATGTAGCTTGGTGACTCGACCCCACAACCGCCGCCCTAAACCCCTAACCCCCCTGACACCACAGTTGGCTACATTGGGTAGTCAATTTTAAACTGATAATGGACACTTTGAGTCATATCAAGCACACCGTGTATCAGATTGAGGTACAATTGATTCTTACACATAAAAAAATAACTTATGAATCATTGTCCCAAAGTATCAAAACAATTGGAATGTGTTCACTCAATTTTTAGTATGTAATGTGTGTTTTGGATTAAAATGTCAATTTTAAATAAAAGGACACACTTGGAGTCATATCAACCACACAGTGCGTCAGATTGACACATGGTTGATTCATATATGTCACAAATGACTTAAGGATTGTTTTCCTAAATTATCAACATAATGCTAATGCGTTTTCTTAGTTTTGAGTATGTTATATGTCTTTTTTACTAAATTGTTAATTTAAACTAAAAACACACACTCTAAGTCATACCAGTCACATTGTGTGTCGGTTTGACGTGAGACTGATTCCCACACATCATAAACGACTTATGAATCATTTTCTTAAATTATCAAGACAATCTAAGCATATTTTCTTGGTTTTAAGTGAGTGACACATGTTTTAAACTAAATTATCAATTTTAAACTGATAACAGACACTTTGAGTCATACCGAGAACATTGTGTATCGTATTGAGGTTTAGATTATTTCTACACATCACAAATGACTTATAAATCCTTTAATAAAGTATAAAAACAATAAAAAATTGTTTTCTCAGTTTTGATTATGTGACGCGTGTTTTGAATTAAAATGTCAATTTTAAATAAAAGGACACACTTGGAGTCATATCGGTTACACCGTGTGTCAGATTGGAATGAGGTTGATTCATACATGTCACAAATGACTTAAGGATCATTTTTCTAAAGCATCAACACAATCCGAATGTGTTTGATTGGTTTTGAATATGTCATGTGTCTTTTTCACTAAAATGTCAATTTAAACTGAAAACATGCACTTTGAGTCATATCGATCACATCATGTATCAGTTTGACGCGAGACTGATTTATATACACTATAAAGGGATTATGAATTATTTTACTAAAGGATTAAGACAATCAGAGCACTTTTTATCAATTTTCAGTGAGTGACACACGTTTTAAACTAAATTGTCAATTTTAAACTGACAACAGATACTTTGAGTCATACTGGGAACACTGTGTATCAGATTGAGGTGCGAATAATTTATACATGTCGTAAATGACTTATGAATCATTTTCCTAAAATATCAAAACAATCAGAATATGTTTGCTTGGTTTTGAGTAGGTGATGTGTGTTTAAACCAAAATGTCAATTTTAAATAAAAGGACACACTTGAAGTCATACCATCCACACCGTGCATCAGATTGATGTGTGGTTGATTCCTACACGTCACAAATGAGGCAAGGATTATTTTTCTAAAGTATCAACATGATCCGAATGCATTTTCTCAATTTTGAGTATGTCATGTTACTTTTTTACTAAAATATCAATTTAAACTGAAAACACACACTTTGAGTCATACCGATCACATTGTGTGTCAGTTTGATGTGATATTGATTCCTACACATCAAAAATGACTTATGAATCATTTTCCTAAAGTATCAAGGAAATTAGAGTGTTTTTTCTTGTTTTTAGTGAGTGACAAATGTTTTGAACTAAATTGTCAATTTTAAACTGATAACGAACACTTTGACTCGTATTAGGAACACCGTGTATCGTATTAAGTTAAGGATGATTCTTACATGTAAAAAATGACTGGATCATTGTAATAAAGCATCAAAATAATATGAATGTGTTTTCTTAGTTTTGAGTATGTGACGTGTGTTTTGAAATAAAATGTCAATTTCAAATAAATGGAAAAACATAGAATCATACCGGTCACACCATGCATCAGATTGGTGTGCAGTTGATTCCTACACATCAAAGGATAATTTTAATAAAGTATCAAGATAATGTGAATGTGTTTTATTGGTTTTGAGTATGTCACATGTCTTTTTTACTAAAATGTCAATTTAAACTAAAAATATGCACTTTGAGTCATACTGGTCACATCATGTGTCAGTTTTATATGAGACTGATTCTCACATGTCACAAATGACTTATGAATTTTTTTCCTAAAGTATCAATACAATCTAATCATTTTTTATTGATTTTCAGTGAGTGAAACCTGTTTTTAACTAGTTTGTCAACTTTAAACTGATAACGAATATTTTGAGTCATACTGGGAACACCATGTATCAGATTGAGGTGTGGTTGATTCCAACATGTACCAAATGACTTATCGATTATTGTACTAAATTATCAAAATAATATGAATTTTTTTTATTGGTTTTGAGTACGTGACATGTGTTTTGAACTAAAATGTCAATTTTAAACTAAAAAACACACACTTTGAGTCATACCAAATACACTGTGTATCAAATTGAGGTGTGGTTAATTCCTATATGTCACAAATGAATTATGAATCATTGTAATTAAGTATCAAATAAAAATTATGAGAAAATTAACTAAAAAAAGTAGATAAAATGATGATAAAATTCACTAAATAAGTAGTAGGAAGTTGCCTCTTCATGATGTCTATATACAATACGACACTATGTATTATTCCCATTCATTTCTAAATAAATATATTTCCTCTTATAAATATGAGGACTATTAAAAATACTAGTATTACTGAAAAAACATAAATAAACAACATATTATTAAATATTTTAAATGAGATTTTAATTATCATAGGAAATACCTCTTCAGGAATTCTAGTTTGTTGATGTAATACGATATCTTTTATAAATTTTCAAACACAATAACCGCAATACTTGCCATTAGTTTGTTTTGGGAACTAAAAATAACATTGATAAAAATAATTAATTTATTTTGATATATGTTTTGATAGTGTAATGTTATTATATATACCCTAATATTTTTCAATTTATAGAATTTGATAGGCTTTTTGTGCTCATGAACCGTCCTCATGCCATGATTTTGAAAATATTTAAACACTACCTTATAATAATACAATCTTCATTAAAACATCATATAAAATGTATAAATTGAAGTTTATTTGTAAAATATTGCATGAAATGTATTAAAAATTGATAAACTCCATCACATGTGGTCAGTTTGTTGGATATCCATGCATTGAATCCAGAAAATAAATCTTTGCAGTATACAAATTGACTACAATGAGTAACCAATTTTGCCTAAAAAACAAAAAGGAATAAATAATGAAATGAGTGAAAATATATTTGATATTATTAAATTTTAGAGTTTTAACTTTGTATTGTGGGTATTAAGAAGAATCTATCGTTTATAAGTTTTAATTTAAAAATTATGGCCAATTTGTCCACTATTCTCTCTTATTGCTTTGGTTCCAATAATAATTCTTGTGTAGAAGTGGCGTGAGGACTAGTGAGTCCAAATTTCTATTCACAAGGTTTCCCCTTAAAATAGTATTGATATATATGCCTTCAAAAATTATGAATATTATTTAGTCATAACTAACATAGTGGATCAGTTATTGGACAAACAGATCATGAAAACACACATCATGTATACATTTACAACTGAGACTCCTAGTCATTCATGCATGGGGATTTCATTTACATTCTAAAGAACAATATAGTATGTAATGGTCTCTCCATATATTTGTTCTTCAAAATCAATTGTGGTCATATCACCACTTGTTAATGTTGTATATGCATGAACCTTTAATGTTAGTAAACTCATAAGTTGAATGGGTGGGGTAAAGGTACTCTGTGAATATCTTTTTGATTGGTTGGTTGATCCTTTAGATTATTTTGATTCCACCATCCATTTCACCCCTCTTCCCTTTGTCCTTCTATAATAACATTCATCGTTTCATGCCTTTTTTCATTAATTATTTAAGGTTTTTCATGAAAAATAAATTAGAAATGGATACCTCCTTGTCGACATGTATTTTTACAAGATCTAATAGTCATGCTATGAAAGTTAAAATAGCTTGCTCGGTCCTATGAATATCTACATCATCAAGTGTAATAGGTATCTGTGCTCGACTCGTGATCTACACGAATCCCCACTCTCACATGACTTATTGGAAGTTATTTGTTGTGTAGAATATCTCCTTGGATATTGTATACAATACCCATCGTAATAAGTTGATGAGTGGGTGTTGATATATATAAATCAAAATCATTTTCAACATGTAGAATATTAGTACAAGAAAGGTATCAATGTTTTCCAGATTTACATTTCACAAAAACAATTATGACAATATTTATTACCTCCTTTAAGACAACTCTTTGAGGGGAATGACTCACCTCAAAACTTTGGGGGGGGGGATCTTCACATAGTGGTTGTTCTTGTGATGTTTATTCACTTTGATTACTTCTAATAACATTTTCTAACAATTATGATTACCAATTAAGTTTTTCTTATCGAGCGGCTTATCATGCCTGCAACTCTTCTATTTTATTATATTTATCCCCCTGTTCATTTCTCTTCTAAAAATATGTTTGGGGTGACACCCCAAAATCCACACCTCTGACACGACCATACTATTTTGGCCACTTCAAGGCCACTAATAGTAGTTGTTCATCAGATATAACTGATGATGATTCTTATGTCTAAGTTGGATAAAAAATATAGTAAAATAAGTAATCATTATTATGTAATACCAATTTAAATCATTTTTTATTATGTCATACTTACACATGTTTCCCAAACTTTTTGAGTGATTTCATATATTAGTATCCCTTCTTTATTTACATGTGCCTCCTTCCACAACACGTGACATGGGATGAAAGTGACTTTGGATTTCAATTCATCAATATGCATATAAATAGAGGAAAATAATTATGTTATTGTTTTATGTCACATAAAAGTATTATGGTAGATTTAAAATACATACAATTTTTTCAAGTGAAGCATACTTCATCCTTACTTTATGGTAGTGGTATATTGGTTTTGGTGCTCATTGCTTATTTTTACCACTCAGTTTCTATTTCATAAATTAAAAATTCTTAATCAAAGTGATTAATACATGGATTATCAAGAAATGTATTACCAATCAAAATGTACCTGAAAATATGTCTCCTCACAATGACTAATAAACACATCCCATGCTTGTTGGTTTATCAGGTGTGCATACATTTTGTGGTGGGTGTGAGTTTATTTTACCTTCAACATCTTTAAGATGATACTTTGTAAGAATTCTGTGAAATCCTCTATGAGCCTTTACAATGATAATTAATACAAATTTCATTCAGAAGTAATCTACCATAAATTCACTCTATAAGGGATAATGAAGAGTAATTCAATATTTTATTATTTTATTTTTTAGTAAAATAAAGAAAGTATATCATAATGTTACTCTAATCTCTTCCCAAATTAGTGTCTTAAGCAAAATCACAACACCATGTCATGAATCTATATCAATTGATATATGCACGTGAGTGGTGATCCCAATGTAACTATTGAACATAGCCTTGTTGGGGTTAACAAGTTGACCACATGCATTCTATCCAACCTCAAATTTGATGCCTTTGTTTCTCACCTTAATAATTTTTTCTAACAACGCCACACTACGATACTCCTGTTTTTTTGGGACATAGGTTATTCACCATATACCATTTCCACAACTTCAACATCATCAATATGTTGTTCCTATGGATTGGTAGCATCATCATGGGAATAATGTTGTTGTTCTTATGCATTGGGGGCACCAGAATGTTGAGAAACCTATTTTTCCTCAGGATTGGGAGCATCAACATGTGCAGAAGTCATTATCTACAGAAGTGGTTAAACATTTAATATAGATTATGTAAATACAATAGTGAAAAAATAATAATATGAGGTGACACAATGTATATTACAAACAAATATAACCTAACTATTGAACTCTTTTTTTAAAGGTTTAAGGGACTTGACCCCTCTATTGAGTATCCAAATCCCTTAATTATAGTCTCATATGACATACAAGACCTTGTCTACATTGGGACCACTGAAAAATGATTATGATGTCCCAATGAAAGGGTCATCCTCAGTTGAATTGACATCTTAATCTTCAATAGTTTTGGTTGATAATAGAACAATTGACCACTTTTAGTTTACAGGATCTGGAATATAAAATACTTGTACTGCCTATGATGTCATTATAAACACTTTTTTTTGTACCCTTCCTTACTGAAATCCACTTTCATGAATCCCAATTCATCTATTTTAACAACACTCTTGTTATCAACCCACTTGCATTGAAAAATCGACACTTGGAATGTTTTATAATCCAACTCCTGTATTTGTTTAATGATTTCCAAGTATGACATATTCACATAAATTGGATTTCAAACCTTAGTACCAGATACATGCATCACTTTTATCATAAGTGTAAATCCACTAGTTTTCATGGTACTGCGTTCATCATGTTCATTTGTATAGAATGTATAACCATTAATTACATAATCATAAGATAATATATGAACACTTGGTCCTCTAGATATCCATCAAATTCATTCTAAAATTGATTTTAGATATTCAGTTGACTTCTTAAAAATATGATTTCAAAACCATCCTATAAACTATTTATTATGTGTATTTGATATCCATATTTCAACCCTTGATTGATTCAAATGCCTATGAATTGCTTTGTGGGTTTCAACATATGGGGCAACCTCTAAAATGTCATGTAAAACATAAATGTGGGCCTACTCCTAATATGTAATAGTAATTTTGAAAACATATATTCTAAAAATTCCTTCACCCATAAGTTGTCTGGTGTGATGAGATTTTGGTAGGCCAATGCTTTCCACATCAGACAGGTGGTAGGGACAAAATTCAGTGACTTCCTCAACAACATATCACTCTGTAATACAACCTTCTAAACGACTTTGATTTTTGATATACCTATTCAAAATCTTTATATACCATTCAATGGGATACATCCATATATAATGTATAGGACCAAATAGTCAAATCTCTCTTTCCAAGTGAACCATCATATCAAAAAATTTCGACGAGAAGAACATTTCCAATTCACATAATATGAAAGCAATTTACTTTTCTATAGTTGTAAATTTTTACAAGTCTATAAATTTGTTGCATATAGCTTTGAAAAAGAAACAGAGCTTAGTTAAAGTATGATGGATATTCTTGGAAAAAATGCAACATAAAGCTACAGACATTAGATATTGTATCAAAATATAATGGTCATGTGATTTAAGACCCCTTGAATTTAAATTAGTCATTAACATGACATTCTTGATATTTTATGAATACCCCTTTGGAATCTTTACATCATTTAAGAAGTTAAAAAACTGTTATCTTTTTTTCCTGGAAAGAGTGTAAGAAACTGGAGAAAGAAAAATATATTTTTCACTCTTCACTAGAGCCAACTCTTCCCGTATTCCCATGTCAATCATGTCCAACCTAGCCTTAATTACATCCTTTATTTTTATGGGTGCATTTAGTAACGTACCAATAACACTATCATATACATTTTTCAACATGTATAACATCAAAAAAATGTTTGACTTACAAACAATTCCAATATGGTAATTAAAAAAAACCAATCTCATTTTACAAATAGTTTTTGTAATGTTTTTCTAAAAAGGTTTACCAAAAGCACTATCCATATCTTTTAATTTCTCAAATAGTTGATCACATGTTAGTGGAGTTTGTGTTGTATGTTCTTTTGAACTCCCATCAAATGACATCATCCAAGATCAGTACTTATGTCATTGGGGTAGAAATATGTGATGTCCTAAAAACACAGTATTTGATGAATGTTTAAAACTAATTGACTGTGTACCTTGTTCACAAATGGGACACCATTGAGTTACTTTAATGCTATATCCTAATAAATTTCCATAAGCATAAAAGTCATTTATCACCCCGTACAACATGAATATCAACGTGAAATCTTGATTTCTATAAGCATCATACAACATAACACCTAAATCCCAAAATAATTTCAAATCTTTAATCAATGGAGACAAATAAACATCAATATCATTATTCGTTTGTTTTAGTCCTGATATAAGTAGAGATAACAAAATATATTTTAGTTTCATGCATAACCATGGTGGAAAGTTATAATTTACCAATATAACCAACCATGCACTATGAGTGCTGATTTAAAGACAAAAAAGATTCACTCCATTTGTAGATAGTGTAAGATGAAGGTTTCTTGGCTCATTTACAAATTCAGGATACTCATGATCAATTCTGCTCCATTGAGAATAGTCTGGTGGGTGATGAAGTTTCCCATCTTTATTTATTGTATCTACATGTCATGTCAATTGTCTTGCAGTATCCTCACTTCCATACATGTGCCTAAACCTTGGAATAATTGTAAAGTACCATACAACTTTTTAGGACCCGATTCATCTTTATTGTATTGAGGGGAACCACACTTTGGGCATTTTAATTGATTTTTAGTCCTTACGAGACAATATACAACTATTTGGACATACATGTATTATTTAAGAGATCATACCCATTTAATGTATCATTCATTTAGTGTCATATGTTTGGCAAGGAAGCTCATTATCTTCTAGGAGAATATCATTCAAGTGAGCAAGTAGTTTAGTAAAACTGACATCACTCCATCTGTTTCCATATTTTAAATTATATGGATTTAGTATGGATGACAATGCTGTATATTTAGTACAACCAAAATATAATGATGTCATTGCACAACTCTTTAAATTCTCAAACAATTTTGGACAATCATGAAGTTCATCTTCAACTTTCATTATCATTTCCTCAATACGATCTTCATCATTATTCACACATGTAATCACATCCTCGATATGCTCTTTATAATTGTCCATACTTGTAATCATATCAGATGATCCATAAAACATAGTCTTATCCCTTTAACTAGTTACATTCAGTTTTCCCCATGTTTAGTCCAATATTTATAACTTCGATCTATTCTATGAGAGATCAAGTGTTCATTCAACTCCTCTGGACTAATTAGTCTTGAATAACAATAATGAAAACATGGATAAAGGATTTGAGAATGGTCATATGCATGGTCTTTTTCAAACTTGATGAACTCTTCAACCCTATCCTTATACTTTTTTGTCATATGATTGGAATCCATCCATTTTTTATTCATATCCATCCTGTTTTATTTTGTAATATTAATATTTAACAAAATAAACAAAGCATAAAAACCATTTCATAGAAAAAGTTCTTCTTATGATTAAAATATTAGTGCAATGTAAGATTATTAATGGTTATGATTTTAAAGAGATAAATTATTTTATTAATGGTCATGATTTTACTTATGTGTGTTATCATTAATATTTTTTATATTATATGAACCTAATATACCATCTCTTACACTAATTCATGTCCCAAAAGAGACCTCTCCCCTATCAGAACCCAACATAGAGGTGACCATCATATGAAATTTAATACAAAGCTTCAAAATTAATTATTTATATAAATGATTAATAAATATTTTTATACAAAAAATACAATTTTTTAGATTTAAAATTTTCTCTCTCAATGTTTGGTGAAATATTCTTTATATTTTTTGATTTCCTAGAAAGAAAACAATTTTGAAATATGATACTCTAATGGTCACTAAAAATAAAATACACAAGGTAATTACATGTTTTAAAAAGACATTGTGGTTTTAATCCATGGGAGTATGAGGTATACTTGGAAGAAAATGGGCAGAATTATTTGATTTTAATCCATGGGACTAGGAGTGATACTTGTAACTTGGTTTTTATTACCATTTGTGCACCAAAAGAACTCTACCTACTTATCATTTGTAGTCACCACCTTACATGATAAGTGGGTCGAGTTTTTGTGGTGCACAACTAAAAGATCCATGCAATTAGAGTAAGAAATAATGATGAATGAGTAAAAATAAATGTGAAGGCAAGGGGGAGGATGAACCAAAAATGGATTGAGGTAAGAAAGATTGGGTGGAGAATCTGTGAAGTAGATTGATGAAAAATAAGATCGCTTGCGTGTGTTGTTCAAACCATTTGGGAAAATTAAAAACAAACAAAGATATTCAAGGGGGAGCAACGAATCACAAATGATTACATGCCTTCATTTTAATATATCATTATATTTTTAATAAAACAAAATTAGATAAACTTTAAACTAAGACAAATACGTTGATATAAATTTTAAAATTTAAAAAAAATGTTTAAATAATAGTAATTTCACATATTCATTAAAATCATTTACATAATCCGTATATTTATTTATTTTAAAATATATAGTTTAAATTTATACATAATCATTAGTATAAATTAATTTTTCAACCTTTAAATTTGAACATCTATCAAAATTATTTACATTTTTTAAAAATATTTACACACAAATTATTTACATACATATAATTAAAATTATTTATAAATTATGCTGACAATCAACAAATTAGATGTATCACCTCATCGATCACCAAGATGCTAATGATAACCACTATGTGCACTTTTAACATGCGTGAACACCTAAAAACTATGAATGAAATCATAATTTCTATGTAAAAAAATCCACTAATTCAATTCATTCAACTAAATGACTACTAATCATAATCATGACATAAACCATAAACCTAAAATAGACAAACACTGTGAAAACTCTTATTTGTGTATCATCGATAATGTTAGTCGACTAAAACCACTCATAAATGGTGGGGTGACTGTAGTGCGGGCATGAGAGTGTGATACTGAGGATGGAAGTGCTTGGGTCTCATTGCACTGGTGGTAGACCAAGTGCTACGCTCTCTTGTAAGGGAGGATCTCGACTCAGTTCATGGTGTGATGGGAGTAAGGTGGTGTCATACAACGAGTAGTGGATTTTCAGGCACTAAAAAAATAATTTGACGAGGAAAATTTCAAGGATTGCGATTAAAGAGGAGTAAAAATAATCACATACCTTAACTTTTGAGAGGATCGATTCATCCTAGAAGATCGAGGAAGAGCGACGAGAACGATTCGGTTATACAAGAGCTTGAACGACATGAGTGAGGAGGACTTTGTTAGGGTTCTATTTAAAATATCGGGAAGCTTTTATTAATGCTTTCCAAAAAGCACTGATAAAGAGTGAATTTATCCGCGCTAATGTAGTAAGTGCTAATAAAACAAATCTTTATCAGTGCTAACATTCTATCGATGATAAAGATATGTTTTATCAGCGCTAACAAAGCATTGATAAAGACCTAATTTTAATAATATAATTAATATAATTAAAAAATTAAATATATATAATTATAAATAAATATTTAAAGAATTACAAATATGTATTTATAAATATAATTATAAGTAAATATATTTATTATTTAAATATATTTATTATAATTTTACAATTATTTAAACACGTATTTATTTATTTGTAATTATAATTATAAATAAATGTATTTAATTTTTTTATATAATTATAAATATATTTATATAATTATATATAATTTTATAATTTTATAATTATATATAATTTTATAATTTTATAATTATATAATTATATATAATTTTATAATTATAGAATTATGTATATATATTTATTAATATATAAATATATATAATTATAAATATAATAAATATATTTATTATAATTTTTTAATTATTTAAATATATATATGTTTATTTATATTTATAATTATAAAAATATATATTTAAAAAGTATTTATATATAATTATAATTATAATTATATTTTATATATTCATATATATATATATAATTATATATAGTCATATAATTATATATATATATAATTATAAATATAACAAATATATTTATCATTTAAATATATTTATTATAATTTTATAATAATTTAAATATATATATTAGGTGATTGAGGGTATAATTACATTCAAACACACACACACACGCACACACACACCACACACACACAGACCTGAAAGGTAGGTCATAGGTAGGGGTGTATGTAACAACCCAAAGTTTCATTAATGGAAAATCTCTCTTGATCCAGTTAAACGTCTCTTTATAAAAATGTTTTTATAAGATGTCAACTTCTTTGGTTTTATGATAAGAGTTGTGACCGTTACTTTTATAGCCGTTGAATAATGATCACATGATTAGTATAAATGTAAGGCTTTAACGGACCCAATTTTTTACTCAGACAAAGGAAGCGATGACCTCATCCAATAGAATTGCCCCATATGAAGCCCATTTGTCAGAGCTCGGAAAATAGGTGGCGTCTTTGGGCTTCGCCCTTGACCAAGCCCAAGCTGAGCTTCATTATGTCAAGCTCAAACGTGACCGTCTACGAGAAAAGTGGAAGTTGATTGAAATTACCACTCGAGCGATGTTATCCGAGCCGCCCCAAGAGTCTGTCACCATTGCACACCTTACCCTTAGGTCTTATGCGGTTGTTTTAAGGGGTTATGTAACAAATAAGTAGTACTATGTTCATGTACATTATTGTTGTATATAATAATGAATATAATTTCTAGTCATTTTTGATATATTGTAAATAGTTTTTAAAGTACAAATGGCGTTTTTAATTATTATTTAATTAAGAAATCTATTTTATTAAATTAAGGGATTTTTGAATTAAATAATATTTTAATAAAATATTATTATTAATATTAAATTAATTTTTATTAAATATAAATGATCATATAAATTTATGAATGCAATTAAATTTTTTATTTAGGTTTGAAAGCCATTTCTGTCAAAACCCGTGAATTTTCGATAAATGTTGGTTTTTATTTTAAAAGTGAAAATCAACATATTTAGAATTTTTTTTAGATAAAATAAATGTCATTTCTGGAATCAGGACGTCAAAATTATCCAACGGTGAATTTTTCATAATTTTCTGAGACAGTCAAATTTTTGGGTAAAAATTAAATACCATTTAATTATATAATGTGTTTTATGACATCGTAATGACCCAATGGTGATGTAATAAAATACCATAATCCTTATTTTCTTCCAATATATGTTTTATCATTAAAATAATGTGATTTTGGGTTTGTTTGACTTACTTTTCAAAGCATTAATGAACCCCTCAAGACTTATTCAACACTTTGCCTTTTTAAATTAATTTCCATGGGAGAGTGACTCACCTCCACATAAGAAACCCTAATTTTTTAATAAATTCGGACCTTGGCCTTGTAAAATATTGTTTTCCTCTTTCCTTTTCCGGAAACCATGGGCAAATACCATGGGATGGTTTGTGGTTTGGATTATTTTAATATAAGGGGTCCCAAACCTAAATAATAAAGAATTCTCTCACCTTTCCTATATAAACCCACCCAAGCTCCCACTTACTCCTCACTAAAATCCCTTGGAGTTCATCCAAACTCTGACCTACTCTCTCTAGAATCCTACCAAGGTTCCCCAAGCTCCCAAAAAGCCTCTCACAAGCCTCTCTCTAGCCTTTAGAAGCACACTTCCAAATAAGGGTTTTTTCTTCCTTTCTCATTTTTGTCAATTTTCTTTAAGTTGTATTGACCTTTTAATTTCAATTATGAATGTTGGGGTATGGTTTCGCACCTCCCCCATACTTCCCTCTTATTTTTTTAATGATGGGATACCCCTTTATCTCTCATTAAATGCCTCCCATGTACACCCGTTACTATGCCGAAATTCCGAAAGGAACTTCTCTCTCTTCTTTTACATTCAAGCAATACTTTTGTATCATGAATCTAAATTCCATTTCAATTTTTGGGACATGTATCTATATGACCTCCTTACTGTTCATTACATGTAAATATGATGAGGAACCCCTTTCTCTCTCATCAACCTTTTTTTTATGAATTCTTACGTCACGCCGTTATGCTGCCGAAATCGCACCGATTTTCTAAGCCAATGTCATTGTGTAGTGGATACCATGCCCATGTCTCCATCAAGGGTATTCACCTTTATGCACATTTACTTATTGATTGTAAAGTTTCATGTATGAATTTCACATTCCTTTATCGTGGAATAAATGATTATGTTTTATGAATCCATGTTTTATGATCAATGTGGCACACTTATGCATGAAATGAAATGTTTAAGAAGGGTGCGCCCTTATAGCGCTCCAATGCATTGGGTAAAGTATAGTATCATGATACGTCAAGTGCAATGAGTGTTGAATCATGCTAATTCAAGTGCGACGAGGGTTTACTCATGCTTCATGTGCAATGAGGGTTTACTCATGCTCTGTGTGCAATGAGCCTTGGCTCATGCTAATTCAATGTTAAGTGTTGTTGTCACATTTCCATGTTATGATTATCATGCTTTATCATGCCTTTATGTTCATGTTTCTCTTATGATCTATTTACATGCCTATTGCCTAAAATGTATTGTACTCCTCATGTTATTCCATGTGTACTCCCTTACTGGGCTTTATATCTCACCCTTTTCTTATGCATGTCCTCAGGTTATCCCATGCAATGCTAAGTACGAGGGAATGTAGTGGTCATGTAAAAGAAGTTTTCAATAAAGTTGTTGTATTTCATGTTTTAAGTTTTTATGTAATGACCATAGCCCCAAAGACACTAAACCTCTCAATCTTTTTTGTTGTATCAAGTGAAGTTTTATGTAATAAAGCATGTTTAAGTTGTAATAAAAAGTAGGGTTGTCATAGTTGGTATCAGAGGATAGGTTTAGTTATTTTTGGGATTAGGAAACCCTAGTAAAGCCTTGGATACAAGACTAAGTATAATAAAAACATCCCTAAGTTATGGTAAATACTAAGTAAGTGGTTTATCAAACAAATACATCCCTGTCTGGATACGAGCAGGTAGAGGCGGCTCTGGCACAGATGTATCCTAGGGGTAAAACCTAAAAACACCGCTTTGAGATAGAATCGAACGGGAACTGGTGCATGACAACGGGCCTTGATGCACTCTTGGTTACAACACTCCTGGGGGATATGTTTTGATAAATTCACAATCTTGGTATGAACCCTTATTAAGGGAAAAATGCCCCTAAGAATATATGTTAGAAAGTAGATCATGAAAAGCCTAGATTGAATCCTATATACTCATAAGTTAAGGAAATAAAAGTTTATTTATAAGTCATCAACTTTTGTCTTTGGATTACCCTTTATGTGTTACCCCTAACTTTCCTTTTATTCCAGCCAATGGCCGGTAATAGGAGTACTCGGGCTAACAACCGTTGTGAAGATCAGTGTGATGATTGTACTAATGAGATGCCCAATCCAATGGGAGCGGTAATCATGAACTTTGTCACGCTTCTCTCTCAGCTAAATCAAGTTTTGAATAGAAACACAGGTCAAGAGGAACGTCCAAACCCCCCTAAGAAGGAACAAGTCGCTATCGATAACTTCATGAGGCAAATGCCTCCAACTTTTAGTGGATCATCCGATCCCACGATCGTTGAACAATGGATCAACTCCATTGAAAAGATATTCTCCATCCTCCAATGTTCTGAACAAGAGAAGGTTCTCCTGGCGGCTTATCGTATGGAGGGTGAAGCTGATCAATGGTGGACATTGATCAAAAATACGAAGCCTGAGGAGGAGATCAAGGCTTTGGAATGGAAGGAATTCCGGAAGATGTTTTTCGATAAATATTTTCCGCGCACCCTCCGTCTTAAGATGGAAAGGGACTTCCTTTCCCTCAAACAAAAAGATGAAGAATCTGTGGGAGCGTACGAGACAAACTTCACAAGGCTTGCACGATACGCTTCTGGCTTTGTCATTACCCCTGAATGCAAGGTTGACCACTTCTTTGGTGGGCTGAAGCCTAGCTTTCAGAAAGCATTAGCGATCCGTGACTTTGACAGCTATGAGAAAATTGTCTGATGTGCCCTTAAGGTTGAAATGGAGATCAGAGAATCACAGGGGTATCATGGGGACAAGAAGCGTAAGGTGGACTTCAATGTTGGTGGTCCGATGGATAAATCCAACAGCGCTAAGAAGTTCCAACACCCCACTTGCCAAAAGTGCGGAAAGAAGCACCCTGGAAATTGCCTTTAGGGGACGAGAAAATGCTTCAGGTGTGAAAGAGAAGGGCACCTAGCTATTAACTGTCGGCAAGAAGGACCCGCGGCTGCTATAGAGGAGAGGAACGCTCCGTTCGAACCTCAACGCATTGTTCAATGCTATAAATGAAAAGAACCGGGTCATTTTGCAAATCAGTGCCCTAATCCAAGGGTTATCGGAGGCAACCAACAACCTCCAAGACAGCAAGGAAGAGCTTTTTCCATCACTTCTGCCGAAGTGAACCCCGACAACGAAGTGGTGACAGGTATGCTAGTTATTCATTCAAGAATAGAGAACTTACTTTTTGATTCAGGTTCTACGCATTCTTTTATATCTCGAAAGTTTAATAGAACAATCCCAACACCACCACAAATCATGGAAGTAAAGATGTCGGTGAGTATGGAAAATGGGGAAATCATTGCATCCAATGAATATAAGTCCTCCCCTGTTATAATCTGTGGATTGAATTTCCCAACGGACCTCATCATACTCCCTTTGGTGGAATTTTATGCAATTCTTGGCATGGATTGGCTTTCCTTATATAAAGCCAATATAAATTGTCGGGAGAGGGAAATCGCACTCCATATGGAGAATCGACCTCCGATTCTTTACAAGTGTCAGGAGGAAGATGAATCTCCTTTAGCTCCATTATCTCAAGCATGGATATTACTGCCTTATGAGCACGCATATTTGGCTCAGATGATTGAGTCCAAGGAAGAAACCATCCTTGAAGAAATACCTATTGTGAGGGAATTCGCGGAAGTGTTTCCCGAGGAACTGCCTGGTCTTCCTCCTAGAAGAGATGTTGAGTTCTCAATTAAACTTATACCTAGGGCATTACCAATATCCAAGAATCCATATAGAATGGCTGTTGTTGAGCTTGAAGAGCTGAAGAAACAACTACAGGAGAATCTGGATAAAGGGTTTATACGCCCAAGTGCTTCACCATGGGGTACACCAGTCCTCTTCGTCAAGAAGAAGGATGGGTCAATGCGGCTTTGCATCGATTATCGTGAACTTAACAAAATCACGATAAAGAACAAGTATCCACTCCCACGAATTGATGACTTGTTCGATCAGTTATGTGGAGCACAATACTTATCCAAGGTGGACTTGCGGTCAGGGTATTATCAATAAGGGTGAAGAAGGAAGATATCCCCAAGACTGCTTTTCGTACAAGATATGGGCACTATGAATTCATAGTAATGCCTTTCAGACTCACCAATGCTCCAACAATATTCATGGACTTGATGAATAGAGTCTTTAGAGATTACCTTGACAAATTTGTGGTAGTCTTTATAGATGATATTCTAATATACTCCAAAACCAAGGAGGACCATGAGGAGCATTTAAGAACTGTACTAGAGACTTTGTGCAAGGAGAAGCTCTATGAAAAGTACAACAAGTGTGAGTTCTGGTTGAAGGAAGTCTCATTATTGGGCCATATCATCACAAGCAATGGGATATCTGTGGACCCCTCCAAAACAGATGCAATTGAGGGATGACTGATGCCAACATCGGTAACGGATATCTGTAGCTTCTTGGGGTTAGCTGGATATTATCGATGATTTGTGAGAAATTTCTCATGATTGTCCAACCCTATTACCAAGCTAACTCGAAAGGGAGTAAAGTTTGCTTGGAGTGATGAATGCGAAGAAAGCTTCAAGGAGTTTAAAAGGAGGCTTATCACTGCGCCCGTTCTCACTTTACCCACAAGTGGGGAACTTTTTGTGGTATTCAGTGATGCCTCAAAGAAGGGCTTGGGCTGTGTGCTGATGCAGAATGATAAAGTGATATCCTATGCCTCAAGGCAGTTGAAAATTCATGAGCAAAACTATCCAATGCATGATCTGGAGTTGGCGGTGGTGATCTTTGCCTTGAAAATCTGGCGGCATTATCTCCATGGAGAGAAATGTGAGATATATACTAACCACAAGAGTCTTAAATATATATTCACGCAGAAAGAGCTTAATATGCGCCAGAGAAGATGGATAGAGCTCATCAAGGATTATGACTGTTCAATACATTACCACCCCGGGAAAGCGAACAAGGTGGTGGATGCCCTAAGTAGAAAGGATCCAGTGATTCTATCAATGATGAGAATTGAGAAGGATCCAATCTTCTTAGACTTGATGAAGATGAACGTGGGAATCATAAAGAAGGGAACATCATCAATCCTTTCACAAATGATTACTCAACCATATCTTTTGGAAAGGTTAAAGGATGCTCAAAAGGATGATGTGGGAATTCAAGAAAAAGTGGAAGCTATCAAAAAGGGGAAATCCTCTAAGTTTAATGTTAATGAAGAAGGAATTGTACAGTTTGGGAAAAGACTATGTGTTCCATCAAGTCTGGAGCTGAAGAAGGAACTTTTGGATGATGCACATAGTTCAAATTTCTCTATTCACCCAGGGAGCACAAAGATGTATTGAGATCTCCGAGAAAACTTTTGGTGGGATAATATGAAGAAGGAGATCACCGAATATACATCAAAGTGCCTGGTGTGTCAGCAAGTGAAGGTAGAGAGGCAGAAGTCTAAGGGGATGATGCAACCATTACCCATACCAGAATGGAAATGGGAGAACATCACCATGGACTTTGTCACCGGACTTCCAAGGACATCCAAAGGCAACAATGCAATCTGGGTTTTTGTGGATCTTCTTACAAAGACTGCACACTTCATTGCTATTCGAGAGGATTTCTCATTGGATCAACTGGCACAGATATATATTAGAAAAGTGGTAAGGTTGCATGGAGTACCACTATCTATTGTGTCCGACCGAGATCCAAGATTCACCTCTAAGTTTTGGAAGAGTCTTCAACATGATTTGAATACTGAACTGAACTTTAGTACGACCTATCATCCTCAAACTGATGTCCAATCATAGAGGACTATCCAAATACTTGAGGATATGTTGAGAGCATGCTCAATGGACTTTAAAGGAGGATGGGATCAACATCTTCCTCTGGTTGAGTTCTCTTATAATAAAAGTTTCCACTCGAGCATCCAAATGGCACCATATAAAGCCCTTTATGGGAAAAGGTGCAGAACACCGACATGTTGGGATGAGGTCAGTGAACATAAGCTGCTTGGACCAGAAATGGTCGAAGAAATGGTGGAGAAGGTGAAAACCATTCAGCAGCATATCAAGGTAGCCTAGAGTCGACAGAAGAGTTATGCAGATAATCGTCGATGAGACCTTGAGTTTAAAGTTGTAGACATGGTGTTTTTATGCATATCTCCGTGGAAGAAGGTCATGAGGTTTGGAAAGAAAGGGAAGTTAAGTCCAAGGTACATCGACCCCTTCGAGATTCTTGATCGTGTTGGGGCTGTGGCCTATCGACTAGTACTTCCACCTACTATGGACAAGGTGCATGATGTCTTTCATGTATCCCTCTTAAGGAAGTACATACCAGACCCTTCACATGTACTCTCTTCCGAGGTGGTACAATTGGAAGATGATCTTTCTTATGAGGAGCAACCAATGAAGATCTTAGATTGTAGAGAAAAAGTTCTACGAAATAAGACAATGCCCCTCATCAAGGTGTTGTGGAGAAACCACAAGTTTGAAGAAGCGACTTGGGAGTCGGAGGATATGATGAAGCTGAGTTACCCACATTTGTTTTAGTGTGGGAAAAGGAAAATTTCGAGGGTGAAATTTCTTAAGGGGGGAATATTGTAACGACCCAAAGTTTCATTAATAGAAAATCCCTCTTGATCCAGTTAAATGTCTCTTTATAAAAATGTTTTTATAAGATGTCAACTTCTTTGGTTTTATGATAAGAGTTGTGACCGTTACTTTTATAGCCGTTGAACAGTGATCACATTATTAGTATAAATGTAAGGCTTTAACGAACCCATTTTTTTACTCAGACAAAGGAAGCGATGGCCTCATCCAGTAGAATTTCCCCATACGAAGCCCATTTGTCGGAGCTCGGAAAAGAGGTAGCGTCTTTGGGATTCGCCCTTGACCAAGCCTAAGATGAGCTTCATTATGTCAATCTCGAACGTGACCGTCTACAAGAAAAGTGGAAGTTGATTGAAATTACCACTCGAGCGATGTTATCCGAGCCGCCCCAAGAGTCTGTCACCATTGCACACCTTACCCTTAGGTCTTATGCGGCTGTTTTAAGGGGTTATGTAACAAATAAGTAGTACTATGCTCATGTACATTATTTTTGTATATAATAATGAATATAATTTCTAGTCATTTTTGATACATTGTAAATAGTTTTTAAAGTACAAATAGTGTTTTTAATTATTATTTAATTAAGAAATCTATTTTATTAAATTCAGGGATTTTTGAATTAAATAATATTTTAATAAAATATTATTATTAATATTAAATTAATTTTTATTAAATATAAATGATCATATAAATTTATGAATGCAATTAAATTTTTTATTAAGGTTTGAAAGCCATTTCTGTCAAAACCGGTGAATTTTCGATAAATGTTGGTTTTTATTTTAAAAGTGAAAATTAACATATTTAGAATTTTTTTTAGATAAAATAAATGTCATTTCTGGAATCAGGACGTCTAAATTATCCAACGGTGAATTTTTCATAATTTTCTGAGACAGTCAAATTTTTGGGTAAAAATTAAATACCATTTAATTATATAATGTGTTTTATGACATCATAATTACCCAATGGTGATGTAATAAAATACCATAATCCTTATTTTCGGCCAATATATGTTTTATCATTAAAATAATGTAATTTTGGATTTGTTTGAATTACTTTTCAAAGCATTAATGAACCCTTCAAGACTTATTCAACACTTTGCCTTTTTAAATTAATTTCCATGGGAGTGTGACTCACCTCCACATAAGCAACCCTAATTTTTTAATAAGTTCGGACCTTGGCCTTGTAAAATATTGTTTTCCTATTTTCTTTTCCAGAAACCATGGTCAAATACCATGGGATGGTTTGTGGTTTAGATTATTTTAATATAAGGGGTCCCAAACCTAAATAATAAAGAATTCTCTCACCTTTCCTATATAAACCCACCCAAGCTCCCACTTCCTCCTCACTAAAATCCCTTAGAGTTCGTCCAACCTCTACCCTACTCTCTCTATAATCCTCCCAAGGTGCCCCAAGATCCCAAGAAGCCTCTCACAAGCCTCTCTCTAGCCTTTGGTAGCACACTTCCAAGTAAGGGTTTTTTTTTCCTTTCTCATTTTTTTCAATTTTCTTTAAGTTGTATTACCCTTTTAATTTCAATTATGAATGTTGGGGTATGGTTTAGAACCTCCCTCATACTTCCCTCTTATTGTTTTAATGATGGGATACCCCTTTCTCTCTCATTAAATGCCTCTCATGTACATCCGTTACTATGCCGAAATTCCGAAAGGAACTTCTCTCTCTTCTTTTACATTCAAGCAATACATTTGTATCATGAATCTAAATTCCATTTCAATTGTTGGGACATGTATCTATATGACCTACTTACTGTTAATTACATGTAAATATGATGAGGAACCCCTTTCTCTCTCATCAACATTTTTTTTATGAATTCTCATGTCACGCCGTTACGCTGCCGAAATCGCACCGATTTTCTAAGCCAATGTCATTGTGTAGTGGATACCATGCCCATGTCTCCATCAAGGGTATTCACCTTTATGCACATTTACTTATTTATTGTAAAGTTTCATGTATGAATTCCAAATTCCTTTATCGTGGAATAAATGATTATGTTTTATGAATCCACGTTTTATGATCCATGTGCACACTTATGCATGAAATGAAATGTTTAAGAAGGGTGCGCCCTTATAGCGCTCCAATGCATTGGGTAAAGTATAGTATCATGATACGTCAAGTGCAATGAGTGTTGACTCATGCTAATTCAAGTGCAATGAGGGTTTACTCGTGCTTCATGTGCAATGAGGGTTTACTCATGCTCCATGTGCAATGAGCCTTAGCTCATGCTAATTCAATGTTAAGTGTTGTTGCCACATTTCCATGTTATGATTATCATGCTTTATCATGCCTTTATGTTCATGTTTCTCTTATGATCTATTTACATGCCTATTTCCTAACATGTATTGTACTCCTCATGTTATTCCATGTGTACTCCCTTACTGGGCTTTATAGCTCACCCTTTTCTTATGCATGTCCTCAGGTTATCCCATACAATGCTAAGTACGAGGGAATGGAGTGGTCATGTAAAGGAAGTTTTCAATAAAGATGTTGTATTTCATGTTTTAAGTTTTTATGTAATGATCCTAAGCCCCAAAGACACTAAACCTCTCAATCTTTTTTGTTGTATCAAGTGAAGTTTTATGTAATAAAGCATGTTTAAGTTGTAATAAAAAGCAGGGTTGTCATAGTGTGATTTCGGCCTGGGCCTACCATGCAAAAAGTTAGGCCGCTGACCACTATTCAAGCCAGGCGGGGCCGGCCTTAGGCCGGCCCAAACCATCAGGTCGGGCCTGGATTTTTCGGGCCGGGCCGTGCTTTTTCGAGTCGGGCCATGGTGGACTTTTATTATTTTCAAAATAATTGTTTGTTTTAAAACTTTTTTAAAATGTTTTTATTTAAACATTTTTTAACATTTATTTAAAACGTTTCTTTACATTTATTTTTAAATGCATGTTTTTTGTAAAAACATTTATTTTATTTTTTATTAACGTTTTACAGTGGGTGGATATGTTTTTTGTCTAAATAGATTTATATACTGTGAATATATATATATATTATTTGCAAATTGTAAAAAAAAATAATGAGGGGCATGCAACAGTACTGGGTGAGTTTAAAGCCTCATTATTTAAATGTTTTTCTAACATTTATTTAAAACATTTTTTTTACATTTTTTTTAATTATTTATAATTTTTTAAGCATTTGTTAATATTTTTTATTTAAACGTTTTTTACATTTATTTTTAAATGATTAATTTAAAACATTTTTTAAATTTTTTTTACAAGTGTTTTTTAAAAATATTTAACTTTTTTTTCATATTTTAATGTAAAAATTATTCTTTAGGTGTTTGATTTAAAAATAATAATTTAAATGACTGTTTTAAAAACCTTTTTGAAGCATTTTTATTTAAACCTTTATTTAAATCGTTTTTAACACTTGTTTAAAATGTTTTTTTACATTTATTTTTAGGCGTTTAATTTAAAACTTTTTTTGAATGCATATTTTTTACATGTATTTTTTAAAATATTTAACACGTTTTATATAAAAATATTTTACAGTGGCTGGATATGTTATTTTTTTTAAATATATTTATATATGTTTGTGAATTTATATGTATAATGTAAAAATTGAAAAAAAAAATAATGAGTGATTGGGGAGTGCGCAGTAGTGAGTGGTGGGTTTAAAGCGTTGTTATTTAAATGTTTTTTTATCATTTATTTAAAAAGTTTTTTAAAATTTATTTATTTTTAATTTATTTACGAAAAGTATTTTTAAGCGTTTGTTTAATTTAAAACATTTTTTAAACGATTTTTAATTTTTTTTGCAGGGCAGACCCGACCCGACCATGTCTGGACCAAAATTACACCCTTAGGGGGTGCGCAACAGTGAGTGAGTTATTTTTTTTCTAAATAGATTTATATATGTATATATAGTATATATAATATATGCTAGTTTTATCATATTTTAAAAAAATTAATGAGGTTGGGGGTGTGGGAACATCATTGGGTGAGTAGTTATCATATCATTGATATATATATATATATATATTATTCGTAGATTTGTTTTTATATATACAGATATATAATATGCAAGTTTCATCATATTTAAAAAAATTAGCGAGGTTGAGGGCATGCGCGAACATCATTGGGTAAGTGTGTTATTTTTTTTAATATATAATAAGTTATTATATATATAATATTAAATCATTGACACACACACGCGCGCATATATATATTATTAATGGAATTTTAAAAGCCACACTTAATTGATATATATTATTAATAGCTTTATATATATATATTATTAATGGATTTGTTTATATATATATATATTATCATATCATTGATATATATATATATATTATTAGATTTGTTTTTATATATACATATATATAATATACAAGTTTCATCATATTTAAAAAAAATAGTGAGGTTGGGGGTGTGCGCGAACATCATTGGGTAAGTGTGTTATTTTTTTGTTAATATATAATAAGTTATTATATATATATAATGTTAAATGTTTGATATATATATATATATATAATATGAGAAAATTGTAAAAATAATAATTAGGGGTTGGGGGGTGCGTCGCGGTGGGTGAGCTAATTTTTTGTAAATAGATTTATATATGTATAGTATATATATTATATGCATGTTGCAACATACTTAAAAAAAATTAATGAGGTTGATGGACTTGCACGAACATCATTAGGTGAGTGTGTTATTTTTTTATTAATATATAACAAGTTATTATATATATATATATAATATTAAATCATTGATATATATATATATATTAATAGCTTTGTTTATATATATACACTATTATATATATATATAATTATATATAGTTGTGTAGACACACACACACACACACACATTATAATTATATATAATAATAATTATATGTATATATATAATATTATTTTTTGTTAATATATAATGATATATATATATACATATATTATTGATATATATATATATATATATATAGGATGGTGATAAGTTAACTGGCGCAGCCTTGGAAGCTTGAGGTAGGGAGATCGAATCCCCCTACCAGCAGTTTCCTCGTTAATTTTTTTTACAGCAGGAAGGCTTCGCACGGGCCAGTGGGCTGAGCTTTACGCGGGCCAGCGGGCCGGGCTTTTTCGGGCTAGCACGGCTTGGCCTGCGAGCCTTCTTGGATAGGCCTAGGCCCGACCCGCTGAACCTACGGCCCGAGCCCGGCCTGGCCCGATGCGGGCTTTGCCGGGCTGAGCCGCTCGGGCTTTCGGGCCAGGCCGCTCGGGCTTTCGGGCCGCCGGGCCAAAATTACACCCTTAGTCATAGCCCCCCCAAGGGATAACCCACCCAACCAGCCGCTTTATTAGGTGATTGAGGGTATAATTACATTCAAACACACACACACACACACACACACACCACACACACACACACCAAACGATGCTCTCAATGTGGTTTCCACCTCACCGCATCTATTTCTATGAAAAAACACCAACCAGTCCTTTTTTGGTTGACTTTTCTCAAAAGCGCTCGACCTGACCCACCAACACATCATTGCTTCATTCCAGTACTCAACTATGATGCATTTACATCTAAAGGAATCAATGAACTACAAAAGCACCCACATCAAATTTTGAACTTGACTCGTGGTGTAGTTCCATGGCTGGTTCCTCAACCAACCACCTCCACCATTGCACTTCATCATGAGTACCAGTGCACTTCTGATCTGAATCACCCTCGAATCTAACAAAATCTAACTTGAGACCATTTACAACACAATAAATCTATCCAATACTACACTTGAATCCTCAAATTAGGCATATCTACTACCAGTATCCCATTACCGCCTCAATTGTCCACCGTCCGACTTCATTACACCCATGACCCTTTAGACACAAGGGTCATACATCTGTGACTGACTGGACACTCCCTACCATAGGAGAACCATTATCACCACTCTATCAAACCAAACACCCAATCTATACCATACATTCCCTATATATCACCACTCATAATGATTGGTTATGACTACCCCATTCATACCTAAGCAATAACCCACAACACTGATCACCGAGCACCAAAATGATGCCCACCATTCCCATCAATACCAAAATACCAAAGTGTCAATGACTGATTCATCCAAAGGGTTATAGTTCTACACATCATAAAACTTTTATACCAATGACTGATTTTAACTAATGGTGCTCCCCACCATAGGAATCACTTATATAAATCACACATCAAGTGGTCCAAACCATGAAATCATCAAAACACACACCAATGGGTCCAACCACTAAACCCACTAGCACATATTCAAATACTCAATCCAAAAATCAAACATCTATCTCACAAGAATTACACACCCATCTCTCTCAAAAAAACTACAATACACCCACCTAATTCATAATCCCACACTCGAGTCTCTTTTAGTCAACCATAAAAAACCAAGCAACCTGATCTACACAGGCACCCATTACTTTCCATGCACCATACTAACCAAGCTAAACACACCTTCAAACCTCATTTGATAGTTTCCAAACAAATATGGCATATAATATGAACACACAATTTAAGCATCTAGGTCATTATTGACCAAGAAAAAAATACAAGTAGATTGGTTTACACATGCATTGATAACTTATTTTCAAATCCCCATTAAATAACTTTTCACACACCAAAACTCACTTGATTTTCCAAAACACCCCTTATCATACAAGGGTTTAAAAAAAACCAAAATCACCAAAAATTCTTATCCTAACCTATCCTTTTTTCGAAGACTGGTCCCGATTTCAAAAGCATTTTGAAATCCACTTTCTAAAACCATTTTCCTTAATTTTTACCAAAATCCAAAAATACCAAACCATTTCAAAATCACAAGCACCATGAGAAATTTCAATTAAAACCATCTTATACAAACTATTTATACACACCTCATGCCACCACATGAGTTTTCTTTTCAAAATTGGTTTTTTCTCAAAATTCTAAAATTCCAAAAACCATTACCCTATGAAAACTAACAATCAAAAACACAATCAATCAAACAAGCCCCCTATATCCATATTAATCTAATCACCCCTTATAACATATTATAAAAATAATTGATTATATTATAAGTTAATTTAATTTATAATGGATTCTGATGAGGCCACATGCTAAACAACATCATTTATAGGCGCATGTATCATGCCCCAATCACGTCACTATCAAGATGCATAAACAACTAACTGGATCCCAATCAAGCCCTATGACTCATTTTGAGTCTCATACATCCCACATTGGGATTCATGGTATGATCCAACACATAATTAATCCTATAATACCTTGTTTCAAAACTAGAAATCCCTTGGAAACTCAAATTTCAACCGATGTCATATCATCTAGGCATGTTCTTGGTCTACCTCTCAAGTCTCGATAACCCAACTCCACCTATAGCTACACTAACCCATATCAAAATATTCTCTGATAGCATTTTGTAATACCCCAGTCTGGGTCGCCCGAATGGTACCCAAGCCGAGGTCTTCACCTGAATTCATGTGCACCTCCCCATAATCCATAGGCAACCGACTAGCAACAAAAGCCTAACATAGTCACAAGGAGACTATGTAATGGCCTCAGATTTTTCAGTTGTATCATGAGTTAATTTCAACCTTTATTCATTTGTTTTTGAACTATGAATTATTTGGGATGATTTTTGGTGATTTTTTGTTTGTTTTGGAGAGTTTTAGAGGCCTTTAAGGGGGTTCACAGTTTGACCATGGTTAGGAGAAACTTTGTGGTTCCCCCAAGAAACTGTGTGGATTGTTTGGAGAAGGATAGTGGGTGGCATGTCACGAACTGACCCAGATAACCCACCTAAATGATACCCAAATTAATTTTGACCTGGTCTGAAGGGCACTCCTAATCTCTACAGACTGGTGACTAGAACCTATACATAAAAAAAGAGGGAATTATTTTTATAGAAGAATAACTCACCAAGACAAAGCAACATATAATAAACAATAAACAACCATTATGTCAACCAAACCTCAAGATAAAAGTACCATAAGTATACATATACAATTCCTAAAAATAGTATGTCAACCAAATTTAGAACATCTACCATCAAAGAAATCATCCCAGAATCTCCATGCAATAAGTGGATCACATACTCCACCAGTCACTACCAAATCTCAAGGTCATAATAATCAAGAACATCCACTACCTTTACGTGGTTCTTTATTTTACTTAGACCTAATATAAGAAAATCTACAAACACCCAAAGTCAAGGGTAGGTCATGAGAAAAAAATCATAGTGGGATCTCAATAAGTATTCCATACATAATCCATATCAAGTAAACCAAATATGATCAATTTTAAATAAAACATGGAATGAAAATAATTTCTCAGTTCATATCAAAACATGTTTTTCAAAACATTTAAATGGAAAATAATAAATTGGTACAAAAGAGAATTTTCATAAAAATTGGCAGATATGAGAATCTTTTTCAAAACATTCATGAATGATCATTTCTATAAAATATGCATGAATAAGAATTTTAATCAAACACTAGCATGTATAATCATTTTCAATCATAATACCATGGTAATAACACCTAAGTTTAGTTAGTTCTGGTCACAATTTTCCACATAGTCTTAGTGAAATATGACTTCAAGTGTGTACACACTCCCTAGATCCCAATCACAAGGGGGATATGAGAGAATCCCAAAGAATGAAATCCCTGTACTTAAGATAGTTTTATTTCATTATCATCATCAATTCATTGTTAGATATTATTTTACCTAACATGCATATCCTTCCTCCTAACTACATTGGCTCTTGTGTGCTTCAAGGTAATCAATCATACTTGGGGCTATCATTTATTTCAGTCAATCTCAAACCATTTAAATCAATCATTTCATTCATCCCCAAGTTCAAGTTTCAAATGCCATTTAATTTTAAAAACCAACTTCAAATGGTTTTCATTAAAAACTCATGCCTTTAAAATAAATTAATTTTATTTCAAATAATAAAACATTTCATTCCTTTTCCTCTCAAAATTCATTATCAAAATCATTCAAAATAACTCATTTAAATTAAATATATTTTTTTGGAAATCACACTTTATTTCAAAATAAATTATCAAATATATTTCATCATACACACCATTCTATTTCAAAACCATTTATCAAAATATTAAAATTAATATTTGGAAATCAATTATAATTCTATTTCAAATTAAACAAGCTACAACAGTTTCAAAAGATAGAAATTTCCCTACAGAACCAAAAAACTCAATTAAAAAACTTTTCAACACCAAAAAAGGGATCCACCAAGAGAGATTTGGTATTTAGAATAATCAAGGGAGTATCCTAGAACCAAAATTCTTGAATAAGAATCTTTGATTCAACATCTCTAGAATAACATGTTAGAAAGAAAACCCATACCTCAAAAATTCCTAAAGAAAATGCAATGATCAATGGAGATCTAAAAAACAAATCTCAATTACACTATGAATACATGAGAAATACATTAGATCAATCCAAAAACCATATATCTAGAATTAACATCCTTGATCTATGGTTCTGCTCAAGAAAAGAAGGGTGGATCTATAAGATATATAAAGAACAACAAGAAATAGGAACATACCTTTGAAAATATAGATCCAATGTATAATGATCTATTGAAAAGCCAAATTGGGAGGCAAGGGATCCCCAAAATCTCTAAGTGGAGTCCCCTTAGTCAATATCCCTTTCCAATGAAAAAATAATGAGGCAATTCAAGTGAGAATCGAGTATAAAAATAAAAATTCAGAATAATTAATTCACATCATACGGTTTAGAAAATCATGTGACAACCATGAAATCACTTATGGGATACTGGAAGATCTGCATGGTTTGTACAAATAATTTTAAAAACCATACACCAACCATGAATAACCCAATTGTCCCAAGTTTCATGGTTGGGGGGGGGGGTAGGCCGCACGATTTTCACTAACTGTGCACCTAACCATGTACCCTCCTTTGTGAATCCAACATAAGGTGCATGGTTTATTGGTCTAACCTGCACAATTTTATCTAACCATATTCCAACTGTGCATAGTCTAAAAAACCTCTAAAAATTTCCACAGGTCACCCAAAACAACATGTGATACGACCTAAACAAAATATGATTAAAACAACAGAAAGTAAGTACCTAAAAGTGGGTGTTGATATGTTATAATTATCCCCACCATAAACACTTTCTTCCCCATAAATCCTATTAATAATACTCCATATAAAATAGATACTCATCAATTCATCATGCTCCCACGTATCATGAGAATTATAATCATGCCACCGTAGAACCCAAACCAAAGGTATGAATTTACCATGAAGAACCTTTATCCAATAATCAGAAACCTGAACCGGCTACTCGATCATGGACATATCAAGTTATAAATCACAGTCCTCCCAACTGAAAACATAAGATAGGTATAAAAGATACTTCTTGATCCATGACATGTGAAACATGTTATAGATCAATTCCATTTGTGGTGGTAAAGCCAAATAGAATGCCACCTTTCCAATCTGCTCAATAACCTCAAACAGTCCCATGTATCTAGGTGATAACATCCCCTATCTTACAAGATTTAAATGTCCCAAATGATATGAAAATATAAAAAACACATGGTCACCGATCGAGAACTCCAAAGGGAACCAACAACAAAAAATATAAGACTTATACTGGATCTACACCATTACCATTCTCTAATGAATTAATTGAATATTTTTTGTCATCTCTTGGACCAAACTAGGTCCAACAAGGGAAGCTTCTCTAATCACTAACCAACAAAGCATATATTTATATGTTCATCCATACAAGGTATCAAAATGTGTCATATTTATGGATGAATGATAACTATTGTTATAGGAAAACTCAACCATCCCCAAATGTAAATACCAAGCTCTACCAAAGTTAAGGACACTAGCTCAAAGGATGTTCTTAAGAATATATATATATCCTATTCCTATTGACCATTTTTCTGAGGATGGCACGTCATGATCAACTTTACTTGGGATCCCATCTCCTCCTAGAGGCCTCTCTAAAAAATGATAAGTGAACCAGAGATTCCTATAAAAAACTATTGAATACATAACTCCATTAAATGTAACATTAACCTGCACATACATATTTCTTAAGCACACAACTTTGGAAATACCATGAATGAGAATAAAGTGATCCAATTTGGTCTATCAATCAATCACCACCCAAATCGTATTCTTTCCTTGAGGTGTATGTGGAAATCCAACCACAAAGTCCATCAATATCTCATCCCACTTCCAAGTCAGCACAACAAGTGGTTGAAGTAAACTAGAAGGATTATGATACTCATCCTTAGTTTGTTGACAAGTATAACAATGAGAAACAAAACTAATAATGACTTTTTTTTATACCCAACCATCAGAAATTATTCCTCATATTATAAAACATTTTCATTATGTTAGGGTGCACCGCCCATGGGGAATTATGAAAACCCCCTATCAAAGCCTTCCTCATAGGAAACAAAACAACAAACCGATTTCCGACGAAGAGGATACCCTTATAAGATAGATAAAATTAGTTTATGGTCTCCCCACCATATAAAGATTCCCTAATTACTCAAAACCCATAATCAAGCTATTATTCCTAGATAACTATCTCGATAAGAGAGGATTTCAACTGAATACTTGTCAAAATAACCTCAGTCTCATCATCCCAGACTCCCAAATGCATATGAAAAAATAGATCCATCAGATTCCACTCCTCAAAAAAATTATTTCATGGATTGGGATGGAAGTTTCCCATTTAGAGCATTAATAATAATGTTTTCCTTACTAGGGGTGTAAATAATTTCAAAGTTAAAAGACTGCAGGTACTCCACCCATCACCTCCACTGAAGGTTCAAATATTTTTTTTGTGATAAGATATAACTCAAGATTTTATGATTATAGTAGATAATAAAATTTTATCCTAAAAGGTAATTCCACCAACTCTTAAGAGTATGCATCATAATTTTGAGTTCAATATCATATATGGGATAGTTATTCTCATGAGGCCAAAGCTGATAAGAACCATAAGCCACCATGTGATCATCCTACATAAGAACGTATCCCAAATCCAAACTTGATATATCACAAAAGAACACATAGCCCTGGCCAGCTTTTAGAAGAGTCAATACTAGAAATAAAGTCAAATAATGCTTCAACTCATCAAAGGTAGCCTAGAATTTTGAATCCCAAACAAACTTTACTCCATTCCGAGTGAGACCAGTTAATGGAGAAGCTAAATATGAGAAATCTTTCACAAACCAATGGTAATACCCTACCAATACCAATAATATCTTAATCTCAAAGACATTCAATGGTTCCTCCCATGTCATAATAGATTTAACCTTATTAAGATCAATTGAAATTCCCTATTTGAAAACCATGTACACCAAGAAATTTACCTCTAAAATCCAGTAGTTATATTTATAAATTTTGGCATGAATTCGGTGATTTCCCAATATTTCTAAAACTTATCTCAAATAACGTATATGGTTCTACTTGTTTTTAAAGTAAACAAAGATGTCATCCAAAACTACTACAATGAAAGAATCAAGGTATTGGTGTAAAATTCTATTCATTAATTCCATAAACACAACAAGATCATTAGTTAAACAAAACAACACAACAAGGTACTCATAATAACCATACCTTATATTAAAAGTGATCTTAGGGATATCATACTACTTGATCCTAAATTGGTGATAACCATACAAGAGACCAATTTTTAAGAGCCAATTCTCCCCTTTCATCTGTTCAAAAAAATTATCAATATGGGGTAATAGATTCTTATTATCGACCATGATCTGATTGATCCTTCATTAATAAACACATAGAAAAAGGGTAAACTTCTTGGTAAAAATCACTGGTGCTACCAAAGGTGACACACTGGGTCAAATAAAGCCTTTGGACAATAATTAATCCAACTGAGTCATTAACTCCTTTAGTTCAGATGGTGTCATTCAATAAGATGGAATAAAAATAGGTTGGGTACCTAATACCATGTTGATAGAAAACTCAACCTCCCTCACCAGTATACAACTATAAAAGTATGATGGGAACACATCAGGAAACTCATTTTCTACTGGAGGAAGATCAAAACATGAATATTCTTACTCCAGTTCAAAGTCAAACATTGATATCATCCTACCCAAATCCGAAATAGGAGGTTAGGTTCGACTCAACCTTGGTTCCTATTCTTCATAAAATACATGAAACTACCCATGGGGGGTAGTAAAGAAGACCCACCAAAGATAATAGTTGATATAAGATTTATGAGAGATCATCCAATCCATCCTAAGAATAACATCCAATGATTTCATATCTAGAACTAAAAACTTCCATACAAGCTCGATTTTTGATAAAGTGCAAGAAGGGAATCATATACCCTACTCTCTCTTCATCCTGAGTGGCATAGAAATCGCCATTACATAAGGTATAAACTCTATATGAAGATTCAAAAATTCCATAATATGGGAAGATATAAAGGAATCAAAGACACTAGTATCAAATAAAAGAATCACTAAAGATGAAGCAATTGTAATGGCACCCCTCACTGTTATAGAACTCTCATCAGCTTTCACTAGAGACTCTTCCACTACCTAAAGAAGATTCATTCCTAATGCATGTGGATAAAACACCTTTTTTCTTAAAGCATCTGACTATGCTATAGATCCTACCAGTACTTTCAATACCATACTATGATGTAAATCATTAAAAACATGGGAAAACCTATACAAGTGATTGAGCATCCATAAGAGCTATATATTTTTAGTGACTCCATGCAAGAATGCTTTGAGTGCCTAAATTTTCCACACTAGAAACAAGTTAGTAGTTATTTACCAAATATAGTATAATATTTAGAAGTAATATCCTCTTAAGATTCACCACTATGACTTCCACCACGAGACTCACCCCGCTTCCTCCTCCCTGTAAAGGGACCACTCAAGCTACCACTAGGAGTAGGAGGAACTCCTGTCAACCCTGACTTATCATCCAAGTCAATTATCACCATCAAAGCTCTATATAGAACATAAATATATGAGGTGAGATTCAGTAAGAAAACCAAATATTATATATATTCTTGAAGACCCATCTCAAACCTCTAAGTTTTTAGTTTCTCATTTGATATCACATTTAGTGAAAAAATGAACAATCTCGATAAAAAAATTGGCATACTAATTCACAATTCAATCATATTGCTGAAGGTTAAGAAAATCCATTGACTTAGAAAACACCATTAATTATGGATAAAATTTCTTTATAAAAATATCCCTAAATTATTTTCACTCTAATCCCACATTCTTCCCTACTTGAAATATAGAATCCCACCACATTATTCTAGTCCCTTAAAGTTTGAAGATGAAACATTTCAATTTAATTGAGTATGACATATCCAAGAACTCAAAGAGTTACTCAACATTTTTCAAACAATCCTATAACTCATGAGGATTTTTGTAGCCTTAGAAAGATAGTGGATTTAGATGGAGAAACTCCTAGTCATGATCTCTGCTATCATCCCTCCAAGGTACAACCTATACATCCTAAATGGGAATAGGTGCATATATCTATCCCAGAGATTAGACTTCATGCACAACAACCTCTACAAGGTTCTAATAAATTGAAGGTTTCACTTATTTTGTTTTATCAACATCTCCCTCCCAAGGTCTGTTCAAACACATTCTTGGGGGAATGGTACTATAAAACATCAAAAAATAATAACGGACACATCAACCAAGAGACATGGGATCATTAAATCTATCAATTAGAATTTAATAGTGAAACACAAATATCAAATCAAATATTTAGAAAAATTCCAGAATCAGATAAAAAAACTCCTCAAAGACACTTTTTCTCAATAGACCATGGTAAATTTATGCTAGTTATGATGAGAGATGTCTAGGAACTCACTTTTAACCTACCCATAAAGTAATAAAAATATTGTCTCCTTTCTTCCAAGATATCTCAAACCACATACCGACATCAAGAAAGGACACAATCACCTTTGATACCAATTTTTCACAAACCAACCTAGATAACCCACCTAAACGGTACCTAAATCAATTTTGACATGGTTTGAAGGATGTTCCCTATCCCCATGAGTTGGTGACTAGCACCTGGGTATAAAAAAATAAGTGGGAATAATTTATCCACCAGAATTACTAATCAAGAAAGAGAAGCGGATAAGAAACAATAAATAGTAGGCATTCTAAACACCCTTTAAGAGAAAAGTACCACAAGTAGATAGATAAAAGTCTCAAAAATGGAACGCCAACCAAAGTCATCACATCAACCATTAAAGACAATATCTTATAATCTATATGAAACAAGTAGATCACATGATCCAATGATCACCACAAACTCCCAAAGTCCCACTAATCAAGAACATCCACCACTTCCAAGTGGTGCCTTTACTTTCCCTGGACTTTTCATAAGAAAATATACCAACACCTGAAGGAAAAGGCAGGGTTTGAGCAATGAATCCCAGTAGGATCTCACCAAGTATTCCATAAGTAGTCCATATCAAGTAAATTGAATATTCTCAATTTTAAACAAAACACAGAATGGAAATATTTTCTTAGTGTATATCAAAAAATGATTATCAAAAAATTTAAATGGATAATAATATAAGATCGATGAAATCTTCCACCATGTAATAAAATTAAAGAAAACTATAGTAAACACACAATCCCAGGGACTTGACCCTGTGACCTGCCCCTCATCCCCCCAAACCCACACCACCCCACCACCAATGATTGGAATTTTTCTATGGAAAATATTAAATAGGTAAAAATAGAATTTCCATCAAAATAGATAGATATTAACATCTTTTTCAAAACAATCATGAATAATCATTTCTATAAAATAGGAATGAATAAGAATTTTAATCAAACAATGGAAAGTATAATCATTTACAATTATAGAAATATGGTAATAAAAATTGGGGTTAGTTAGTTATAGTCATAAGGTTACACACAATCTCGATGAAATATGGGTCCAGGTGCACACACACTCCCTAGATCCTAAGCCTAGGGGGAATAAGAGAGATTCACAAAGAATAAACTCCCTACTCCCAAGATAGTTTTGTTTCATTTTCATTTTCAATTCATTGCTAGATATTAGTTCACCTAGAATGTATATCCTTCCTTCTAACTACCCAAGATCCCATGTGATTCAAGGTAATCAATCATAATTGGGGATATCATTCATTTCAATCAATCTCAAATCATTTTAATCAATAATTTCATTCATCCCTAAGTTTAAGTTTCAAAACATGCCATTTCATTTAAAAAAACATCAAATGGTTTTTATAAAAATCCCATGCCTTTTAAATCAATTAATTTAATTTCAATTAATAATTTTTTTAATTAAATTTAATCTCAAAATTAATAATAAAATTCATTCTTCAAATCACTCATTTCAATTCAAGATCATTTTCTAGATATCACACTTTATTTTAAAATCCATTGTCAAATATATTTCATCACACACACCATGAAATTTCAAAAACATTTATCAAAAGAATCAAATCAAGATTTGGAAATCAATATCTAGAAATCAATTAGAAATCTATTTCAAATTAAACAAGCAATAATGACTTCAAAAGTTAGGAATTTTCTTACAGAGCTACCTACCTCAATTCAAAAAAATTTCAGCACCCAACAAGGGATCCAACAACAGATATTAGATTGATATAATGATCAAGGGAGTATCCTAGAACCACAATTATTGAATAATAATATCTAATCCATAATCTCTAGAACAACAAGAGAGAGAGAGAAAACACATACCTCAATGATTCATGAAGAAAATTCAATGAACAATGAATGTCTAGAAAAAAATCTCAACTACACTAAAGATCCATGAGAAATATAATTAGATCAATTAAAAAACCATATATCTAGAATAAAAATCCATAATCTATGGTTTCTATAAATATAAGAAGGGTAAATCTATAATATCAATAAATAATGATAAGAAATAGGCACATAACTTTTAGAATTTATAGACAACGCCCAATGATATGTCAAAAACCAACACCTGGAGGCAAAAGATCCCCAAAGTCTCCAAGTGGAGTCCCCTTGGATGAGACCCCTTTCCAAAAGAATAGGAATGAGGAAACTTGTGTGATTATTAGGTCTAAAATTCGGATAATTAATTCACATCACATGATTTGGCTGCCCGGTTTGGAAAACCATGCACCAACCATGAACCTGCTTCTGGGATACTAGAAGAGTTACACAATTTGGAAACACTATTTGAAAAATCATGCACTAACCATGAATAACCCCACTGTCCCATGACACATAGTTTTGGGGTTAGTCCACATGGTTTTTACTAACTATGAACCTAAAAATGCATCCTCTATGAATCCAACATAAAGCACACAATATCATGGGCTAAGTCACAAAATTTTCTCTAACTATGTACCAACCTTATATAGGACCAAAAACCTCTAAATTTTTCCAAAATACACCCAAAAAAACCCATGATATGATGCGAGCAAAATATGATTAAAACAAAGAAAAGTAAGTTCTTAAAAGTGGGTGTTAAGATGTTACAGTCGCACGGTTAGTGCATAGTTAAATCTAACCATGTGATATTTTATAGAAACTATGTAGATTGAGGTAGAGGAGAAAAGAAAATATAGCATATAGTTTACCAAATCATGTGACCAAACCATGTGTGTTCCTAATATAAGAAAAAACCCATGCAAAATTGTTGAATAGTTTGGTAAATGGCGTGACCAAAACCACATGAACATGAATTAATGAACCAAAAATACTTCTTAATGACTAAAAACCACACGATTTGGCTCATTATTCTTCATAAATTAATCCCAATAAAACCTAGAGACTCCAAAATATCTCCTTAGCAATATCCTTCCCTTCCAAGCTCGATTTTGGTGGATCCAAGCATGTTGGTGACTGGGGAATTAAGGAATACAATTTACGAACCTCTATTCTTTAGGTTTCTTCTAGATCTACCCTTATTACCTTGATAAAAATCATAGATTCATCATATTGTGGCCAATATATGGATTATTATACCATATAATGATGAATACTTGGATCATTGATGGATTAGTTATGGATCTAGTGTGTTGGAAACCTTCCTTTGATCAATCCCAGATCTAGTGACGTTAGTGGATCCTGAGAGGTATATTAGTGTAGATCTAATCACTTGGACTTATAATCCTCTTGAATATCATTATATAACCCTATATGTTATTGATTTGGGATTGGTTTTATGGGCCCTTGGCATGTGGGCTCGATCCAGTTGGTTCATGGGTGTGAATCAGGTATCGATTTTCAACAGGTCTCAGAGATTGTCATCAACAAGCTAATGGTACAAAATTTATTACCATCTTGGGAACTTGTATAATCTCATTTCCTTGATATTATACTCATTTTGGAATAGATTTATTGAACATACTATATTGTGATTGCATGTGTGTGCGTGTGTAGCCCATGAGACCCATATAAGATGATTAATTCCATGAGTATACCTATGTTGCTTGTTGGGCCATGTTTGATGTTAATCAAATGTGATTTTATATTGATACTAACTCTAATGATGATATGATGTGTTTTTCCTATATCTAATATACACCATTGTGTGTGATTATCATGACTTTGGAGGCATTTATAGTGGTATTCAGAATAGGTGGACCATCGTGATATGATTATTCCTTAGAGGGGAGTGTGAAAGACATGCGACAATGATGATGATAAACCTGAATGTAGGGTGGGAGCGGGAAAACCTTGTGGCCAAACCCGAGGTAGAAATAGCAGGGGTAAAACGACCTTTTGTCCTAAAACAAGGCATTGACAGGGTATGATGACCTTGAGGCCTGAACTATTAACAAGATGGGATACAACAGTCTTGAGGCCTGACCTGAGAGAGTAGTGGGATATAATAGTTTTGTGGCCCTATCTGACTCATTTCCTTATGGACACCGAGACTTGTGAGCCTTATGGATGTTGAGATTCATTAGCCTTGTGGCTGCTATGATATACATGTGGTGGACTTATTTATGACTCTAGTTTATGACTACCCTTTCAACATGGATCTGAAGTAGGTACTATTAGAGCTTATGTTAGCTTGTTTATCACACAGAAAATTGAAATATTTTTGTTATTGATTTCTTGCACATTTACATTTATCATGGCTTGCACTTATTATACCTACACACTCAGGTTAAGGATGCATTACTGGTATCCTATTGGGTTTCATTACTCACACCCTACACAATCATCTTGATGCACACATAGACTTCATGATCAGGGATATAGGGAAGTACAAGGGACCAATGATAGGATATTGAGGAGATGGTGCATGGTGATAGAGGCGGTACTGGGATTGAATCCAGATTGATGCTACAATGTATTCAATTATTTTATTATTATTTTTTATACACTGGCTAACTTACCACATTAGGAGTCATTTTTTTTATTTTATATATGACTGACATGAGATATGTTAGAATATTGTGATTCTCTTTTATTCTGTTGTGTTTTTCTGATATATTATTTATGATTTATATATTTTTGGGGTATATATATTGATATAAAGGGTATAGTATCCCCACTGGTCTATAGTGACCCCCAATACTAGTCAACAACCTCTTGCATATAGGGAGACATGCATGAGGTCATGTGACACTCTAGATTAGAAGGAGTGATTTGGGTTGGGGCATTACAAAATGGTATCAAAGGCCTAAGGTTCCTTTCTTTATTTTCTTTTGGGGTTATGGTAGAAAGGAGAGAGGCTATGTAGAACTATGGTAGGGGATCTGCCATGTGCTTATCCTTGTCATGTGTAATGGACCTCAGAGTTATTAGTGATGGGAATGTTGTTACATTTTTATGGGATTTGGGTGCATTCATGCATCATGAATAGGCACATAGGATCACGAAACATATATATACCTACTGTGTATTACATAATAGTTTCTTAATTAAATACCTTGTTCTATAATGATTGTTGAGTGGTATATTTATGTTTACTGTTGTGATATATCTGTTGACATTAGTTAGTTGAACTTGAGCATGATATTATATTTCATATATATATGACTATTACTAATGTGAAGGTATGAAGGACTAGGCTTGAGCCTTGGATAGAACTAGGATGGTTATACCTTGCACGTGGGGGCCTCTTAGGATAGGTATTTCGATAGAAATACCTTATGTGTATCTTATAATTTATTAAATTATTCATGCAAGCAAGATGTTATAGGCATTATAAACATTCTCTTAGCATTTTAGAAAATACCCCCTTAGAGATTCTTGACTAGACCACTTGGTGAAGTAGGCCAGAATGCTATAGCTAGGGTAGATGTACAAGTTCCACCATAAGCTATGTAGGAGGATGCACCCAAGAACGATCTTCCAATTGATATGGTGGTTTAGGAATTGAAGTTACAAGTATTTTGGATTACATCCACCAAAGGTAGAGGGGTACAAATGAGCATGGTTGAATACACCCATGACTTCCATCTCTATCACCCACCATCCTTCCAGGGAACTAGGGGAACACATGATGTTTGGGACAAGATTGATATTATGAAGGGTATATTTGACTTGGTCAAGGTACCTGAGGACCGATGGGTCATGCTAGTGGTTTTTATGCTTTAGGGACCTGCCAAGAGATGGCGAGGAATCACATGGAAAGAAGGTAGATGTGAGGTTCTTTCTGAGGATGCATTCAATAACCTATTTTTTTGGGGAATTATTTTAAAACACGTTGAAGATGGATCATGCTCAAGAATTCACGGATCTTCAATTGGTATCCATGATGATATCTTTGTATTCTTCTCATTTCATTGAACTAATTAGTTTTATTCCCCTACTGACCAAAAATGAGACACATAATGCGAAGAAGTTTGAGATTGCTCTTCATCTAGATATCATATGGTAGGTTAGGTGTCATGTTTCAACCCAGTTCACTCTATAAATAGTAACTAGACTGGTTGGTGACAAGGCCTCAAGTACACATCTCTATATTCCAGAGGCTTCTGACTAGCAGCGAGGGCCTAGGGTGTATTTTTGGGGTGACCATGCTTTCATATTAGAGTGATAAAAACAACAGAAATAACTAAGAATCATACATAGTAATAAATACATAGAGTATAGAAGCTACAAATATAAGCAAGGCCATAATAAAATGCAATGTAGTAGAGTCCAGAATGACCATGTCACACATACAACACTAATCACCCCTTAGGTTGATCACATATAAAGGAGTAAATAAAAGAAATAGAAATTAAATTACAAGTATCTAATAATAACTCTGAGCCAAACCACATGCATAGTCTCCAAAACACTATCAAGTTTCTCTATCCCAATAATAAGAATCCACATGAGTGTCTCTTCTCAATCATGAAACCCTAGTCCATAGACTTATCCATCGTTCATCTATGCTTAACCTGAAAGCAGACATAAGGTCTAAAAACATACTAAAGTGCATGTACAAGGTGTGAGAAATAATCTCAGTAGGACACCCCCAATAACGAACCTATAATATGTTATCATAAGTGAATTCTCATGCAATATGCTTAGCCCAGCTGAGACACAATTGGAATAAAGTGAAATAAAGTAAAACCATAGTCGATCCTTAGGTCTGTGATCCCGATCGATGATACCTATTTCATCCAATGCTGAAAATAACCCTAAACATGTGTCATTATATATATAATATGGATATATATATATTTATGTAAGCACTAGAGGGGACTTGAGGTGTATAACCAAGGAATCCATGAATAACATCATAAGGGTCTCACATTTTAATAAGGGGCCCTAACCCAATCCTTTAAACAGGGACACAAAACGTCATGCCCGACAATCCCAATCAAATATTTGAAGCTTTATGACCAACATCCTAATTAAGGGGAATGAAACCTCATATAAAACAACCCAATAATGATGTAACACACCATGTAAAACATCATAATCAAGGGGCGTGAAATGTCATGTCCAACAACCCAATAATGATGTGAAATGCCATGTACAACACCCTAGACCAACGAGGTGTGAAGCATCATGTCAAACAACCCTAACCAAGGACTCTAAATGATAATAAAATGCACATGCTAAAATTTCGGATCCCAAGAAGCATATATAGGCATTTATAATCAATAAAGCTCTGAATCCAGATCCTAGGAAATATATATAGGAATCTTGAAAAAGTAACAATAAATCAATAGACATCAAAGTCCAGATCCTAGGTAGTACCTTTGGAAATCCACACCATAACATCATATCACATTAATCCCCATGGACCAAGTACCAAGCATCATGTTTGGAAAACATAGCTGCATCATGAGTAACCACGTGAATGCATAATTAAAGATTTAGGGTGGAAGAACACCTAAACCCATCACTACTACCATAACCCCGTAGGATCACATGTTTAATATAGGTTCTAAGTTGACACACACAACCATCTCTACCCAAACCCACAATGAACTAGCTCAAGACCAGTCAAACATTAGGGAACCCACTCGGTATCTTAGGTCATGACACTGAAGAGGAATCCTACTCAGGATCCTCTAAGTCAACATGTAAGGGAAGACATCCCTCTTGGGATCCTTATAAGTAGTAAGTGAGTAGAGGTACCCTACATGGTATCCTCAGGAAGATTAAAAGTAAGCAGAGGTATCCTAACTGAGATCCTAAAAAAGATTAAGTAAATGGATCCATCCTACATGGTATCCTATAGGTCAAAACATAATCAGAGGCATCCTATAGGGGATCCTCAACTACACATTGGTTTCTAACAACCCATGACCTCATAGGCCCAAGGAGGTACACCTCTAAAGGGAAATGTCCTCATGGGAAAAGCCACAAATCATCAGTATGGGGAGAGGTCTCATGGACCATCTCATATTAAGCTCTCCCTCCAAGTTGGCCCAAACACCCAACCATTATATCTCATCCAATCACAATGTAGTCCCTCTAACCAGGGGATATCTTTATAAAGTCGCTAACCAAGGAACTTAGTGATCTCAAGCCCTATCATTGTATCATTATCATGACCCTCAGGTGGGTCTCATCTTATATATCACTCTCAATAGATAATATAATTTTAATATTGGAGGAATAAACTCTCCATTATATCTTATTTACCCCAAAAAACTCTTATGAGTTCTTTAAACATCCCAAGGGTTCCACCATTATGATCCACATGAAAAATCACTCAAAATGGACAACTCATGTGTCCAATTCTGACTTTAGGGTGTAAAAACATAAGAAAAATAGAAAAGTTTAATGCTAGGGAAGTACATGGTGTGTACTCCAAAACCTCATGCTTGTGCATGTACTTCTATAAGACATGGTTCACATGGGGTCTAGCCCTATACTACTGCATGGATAGGGAATACATGGGGCCTGGCTGTGTACTACTATATGTCATGAACACACCTGGGGTATGGAAATGTACTTACTACATGACTATTTCCCCCTTACATGGGGTTTCTTCTCAAGCACCCTAACTATTTGGCGATGTATTACTACATGGAATGTACTCAAAGTTCATGATGTGTACTTTCCAAAAACACATCTTCCCATATACTTGGCTACATGACCAAGTACATGGACAAGTACCACTACATGGTGTATACTCCAAGTACACGACGTGTAATTCAAAAAATTTATCTTCCCTAAATAGGAATAAAACATGGAATGTGTTCATGGAACCACATGCCATGTGATTATGATTTCCTGAATGGAAACCCCTGTAATCAGCCCAAAACACCCGATTTCCCCTATTTAAGCATAGATCAACCCCATGAGGGTCCATAACAGTCATAATAGGGCCTTAAAACTATAAATTAGTAAATCTATAGGTATTTATGAAAAAACTTAAAAGTAGCCTAACTTTGAGTATAATTCACTGAAGCTTCACCCATTTCCATGATCCAAAACTGCCGCACGATGATCCAACTCCTCCTGAGCTCCACAGCGACACCCATTTTCTCTCTCCCTCTTTATCTATCTACCTCTACTTTTCCTCTCTAGATCACAACAAAGGAATCCCATAGGGTATTTGTGATATAATTCAGGGGAGAAAATGAGTAAAATAAAATAGGAAAAAGAAAAGGAAGAAAAATGAAAAGAAAAAGAAAAAGGAAAAGGGCCTTGACCCTATCCCCTATGCCCAACGTGAGTTTATACCTCAATTAGGAAAAAAACCACATTCTAGACTCAACTATAGATACATAATCTCAATTTGATACTCCATTAAAAATATATCTATGAATGAATTCACCCAAATAAATTAATAATTAATTAATTAAATATTAAATATTAATTATTCCGTGAAAACTTGAATGGCTCAAAATTACACCAAACTTCTATCCTAGGGTAAAAACCCTATTACTAGACCAATAGAGTGGTAAAAAATATTATCCAAGATCACTTTTTAGTGTAAATTGACTAATTTAACCTTCATGAGTATCCAAAGGCAAAAATTCAAAATTCTGCTCAATTTCACAGTTTGAAAAAACATGGGTGTTTACAAACTCCCCACCATAACCCTTACCATATGAAGCCTTGGTAGTTAAATAGTATCCATTCTATCATCCTGATCATTTATACAACTATACTATCTTGACCATCTAAGGAATGATGCCTCAACCTCCACAACTATCCCAACACAGGGGACATTCAATCATGACCAATCTGGTACTCCCCACTATAGGAATACCCTCATTGCCTCATAGAAATCAAAATATAATCTCAATAGCCCAAAATTAATCCGTAACCAGACATAATGACTGGTGTGTACCGATCATTCCCATGCACCAAATCAAAATGTCATATCATCACCCATTCCTTTTATCTGAGAACGACTCCCATGAAAAATACCGTAATTCAACTCAAAACAAGGGTCAACACCCTCAAATGACCAATGGTGTACTCCCAACCATATGGATTACCTTATAATTCTCCTCAAGTGAAGCCTCATCCAGTTCCATCACCAAACCATAAAAGATATTTAGATATCTAGGCATATAGTCTACACTCTCTTAGCATCTTAGAATGATATCAAGATAGAGGGGATGATTGTATCTAACAAGAAGTGCACTAAGATTCCATTGATAGGTGTGTATTGCTCTTCCCAATCCATGATCATAAAAAATAGGCTATAATTTCCTTTAACCAACCCCTAACACCATGTCTTCCAATAATGCATGTCTAGGTCTATCCATGGTACAACCAAGTCACAACACCCAATTGATTTTCAAATTATCCCACACTAGGAAACTTCATTTAATTTACCCAAATCTTTGAGTCACCATGATCGCAAGTAAAATATTCAAAACCATTGATCCTAAACCTATACCCAGCTACTCACCAATGTTCCACCATCCAATTCACGCTCCTGTGAGTGGCATGTTATTAAAATAAAGCTGATCATGCTACATTGAACGTCAGTATCATTAAGCTAAAATCTCCCTTATAACTCCTCTTCAAAATCAGGAAACTTAACTATGACTTATTTTATTTCATGAACTCCCATCACATGAAATCATTATAGTCACAAGCATCTACCCATGCTCTAATAAGATGCTAACTACAAACTACTATTCAATAGGGCTAGGCACCCAAACAATACTTCCCATTGAATCCAATCTCGATAACCAAGCACCCTTGGTTCTTTCTCAGAAAGTAAAGGCATCACCATGCCTATACCAAAAAACTCAAGCATCTCCTATGAATTAGTCTCAACAAGACAATACTACCAACCTCACATCTTTAGAAAGAATCTATAAGCCCAGGAAAACACCTCTCATAGGCTACCCTTGATCAAAATAAACGTCAACTTACAATGATCCATGTTAAAACTAAGGTCCTCTAGGTTTCCCACCTATCCCTACCAATAAAGGCCACATAACAAGGTCACTAGGTCTAAACACCTAGCCCACAAAACAAACCTATCACCAAAGTAACATATCTTGGGGTGTCATTCGTGCACTAGTATCAATACAAGGAATCTAACATGCCTATAAACCCTCTACAAGGGAGTTAAGGATAAAATTTACCTATGTGGGTCAAAAAGGTCAACACAGTTTCATTTATACTAGTTGTAAATTCCCATGTTATAGAGGGAAATGCTCTACAAGTTGTAATTGGAAACTAATTTAAATGAAACCCATTAGTAACATACTATTTTAAAGAAAGGACTATAACGAAATCACCTACAAAGAATCATACTGCCAGGACTTGATCCCCTTTAAGAATACTCATAAGGAATTAATCCATGTAGGTCACAATATGAATGTAGAAAAGATAACAAACTGACACTCACCAGGAATCTGCATACGGTAATACCCCCTTGAGGTCCTCATTCACTTTAAACATTCAGGTACCTATCAACATCACACTAGAGGATTTGACTAGATGACCATAAATTTAGGTTAGTTAGCTAAAATATCATAGAAAGATATATAGGAATACTCTATATAGGTTATTATGAATATTTATCTAAACTCATTTGAAAAGGATACACCCACAAAGTGTCTACTAAAAAGGTATCAATTTCTAATGTTGACCTATGGGGGTCAATATTACATGAACAACATCATCTCAAAGATCTATATTTTCCAACCCTCATAAGGTTTGGTTAAGTAGAATGTCATTCTAAGATATACAGTAAAACACCATATAGGTTGTTACTAGTACTTTAAATAATTAAACCTAAGAAACAACACCCTACGTAAGGTCTAATACTTGGGATCGTGTGACCTATCGACCCACTAGGGTCACTACAACCTTTTTTCACGAGGACTAAGTCATTAGAATCAATATAAAACATCTCATAATATATCCACATGACCCCCATTATAAGGAAATATATATACAATCCAGTATAATTGATTAGAATTCCATCAAGAACCTATATGGGAAAACACCATTTAGGTTTCTATTGAAAATTTAAACAATTGGCCTCTGTCTTTAGTTGTAAAATCACACACTAGTAGGACTATAACATGTGGACCCATATGTGCCAAATATGATGCATGAACAAATACCTCTTGCCTATGCCGACCAAGAGTCAAAATCAATCATTGGACTCTTGCTAATAGGCCGATCACCAAAATTCCATAATAAATCATAAAATCCACACAATATGTGCATATCTCAAAGAGAAAATCATAAAAAACTATAACATCACATATCAAGAACAACAATCCCATGTACTTGAAAACTAGGAATTACTACCGGAACAAGTGTTCTCGATGCACTAGTATGATATCCATCATAGGTCCCAACACATTCCTAATACCCCTATCTACCATATCAAAAATATAATACAACATGAAAAGAAAATATTTGATAAAAAAAATTCACATTTAAAATTGGCTCACTCTATAAATAGTAATCAGACCAGTTGGTGACAAGGACTCAAGCGTGCTTCCCCATATACCAGAGGTTGCTGACTAGCATTGAGGGCCTGATGAATGTCTGTGGGGAGACTATTCTCTCATATCAGACTGAGATAAATAGTGGAAATAAATAAGAATAATCCATACCAATAAATAAATCGAGTGTAAAATCAGTAAATATAAACAAGGGTATAATAAAATGGAATACTATAGAGGCCCGAATAGCCATGGAAAACATACAACACGTATTGATCTTAGGATTATCACATAAACATGAGTAAATAAAAGAAATGGAAATAAAATTATAAGTATCTACTACTAAATATGATCCAAACCACAAACCTAATCTCAAAAACATTTTTGATCTTCTCTGAATCGATCATAAGAATACAGATGAGTGGATCCACTTGATCATGAAACCCTAGGCCTTGGCCTTATCCATCATGCATATGTGCTCAACCTGAAAGCAGAAATTAGGTCTACACACACAGGGGATGAAAAATAATCTCAGTAGGATACCCCAAATGGTAAACCAATAAGCTACCATCATAAGTGAATGATCATGCAATATGATTATCCTAGATAATACATAACTGGAATAAAGTGAAATAAAGTAAGACCATAGTTGATACTTGGGTCCGTGATCCCGATCGATGATACTTTCTTTGGACAACACTAAAAATATCTCTGAACATGTTTAATTATATATATAATATGGATATATATATATATCTATGTGTGTATATATGTATATATTTAAGTACCAGAGGGGACCCGAGGTGTATGACCAAGGCGTCCATGCATAACATCGTAAGGATATCACATTTCAATAAGGGGAATCAACCCAATCCTTCAAATGGGGATACAGAACACCATTCCTGACAATCCCAATCAAAGATGTGAAGCTTCATGTACAATATCCTAATTGAGGGGCATGAAATTTCATTTCCAACAATCTAATAATGATGTGAAATTCCATGTCCAACATCCTAATCAAGGGGTGTGAAACATCATGTACAACAACCCAATAATGATGTGAAATGGAATGTCTAAAATCCAAGACCAAGGAGTTTTGAATAATCATTTAAAATAACCCTAAACAATGCATCTCAATGACAATCAAATATGTATCTTCAAAGGTTGAATCCTAGAAAACATATTTGGGCATCCTTGATCAATAAGGCTCCGAATATGGATCCTATGAAATATGTTTGGGCATCTTGAAAAGGTAACAATCAATCAATAGGAATCGAAGTTCAGATCTTAGGTAGTACCTTTGGGAATACCTAACATAGCATCATATCACATCAGGCTCCATGGACCAAGTACCAGGTAGCATGTTGGAAAAACATAGCTACATCATGAGTAACCATGTGAATGCATAATTAAAGAGTTAGGGTGGATGAAGTCCTAAACCCATCACTACCACCATAGATATATAGGATCACATGTTCAGTACAGGTTCTAAGGTGACACCCACTACCATCTCTACCCAAACCCCCAACACACTAGCTCAGGGTTGGTTAAACATTGGGGCACCCACTGGGCCCCTCAGTTCATAACACTAGATAGGAATCCTACCCAAGACCCTCTAAGTAAGCATGTAAGGGAAGGCATCCCTCTTGGGATCCTCAGAAGTAGTAATAGAGTAAAGGTATCATAAAAAGGATCCTCAAGAAGATTAAAATTAAGAAGATTAATCCTACTTGGGATCCTTTAAAAAAGTAAGTAAATAGAGGCATCCTATTTGAGATCCTCTAGGTAGAAATATAAGCAAAGGAATCATATAGGGGATCCTTAGTTAAACACTAGTTTCTAAAAAACCATGGTCTCACAGGCCTAAGGAGGCACACCTCTAAAGGTAAATGTTCTAAAGAGAAAATCCACAAATCATAACTCTATAGAGATATATCATGGCCCATATCAGATCAAGGTCTCCCCATTCAGTCTCATTTAGTCGCATTGCAATCCCACCAAACAAGGACCGTCTCTAGAAGTTTGTTAACCGAGGAACTTGGTGATATCATGCCATATACTTGAACCATTATCATGAACCTCAGGTTCATCTCATCTCAGGTTTCACTCTTAGGAGATAACTAAATTTTAATACTGGAGGAAGCACCTCTCTATTATAGCTCATTTCCCCCAAAAATGCTTCTTAATAGTCCTCTAAACACCCCAAAGGTTCCACCACCACAATATTTGTTGAAAAACACTCAAAATGGACTACTAATGTGACCAATTATGACTTTGGGGTATAAAAACATGAAAAATCCTAAAAAGGGTAATGCTAGGGTAGTACACAATGTGTACTCAAAGTACACAACATGTTCTCCAAAACATCCTTCCTGGATATATGCTTATATAAGACTTGAATCACATGGGGTCTGGCTGTGTAATACTACAATGCCAAGGCATACATGGGGCACAACTGTGTAATACTACACAAATTGGACACACCTAGGTTCTAGTAATGTACTTACTACACATCCATGTCCCCCATACATGGGGTGTCTGCCCAATTACCCTAGCTACATGAACATTTACTATTACATGATGTGTAATCAAAGTACACGACACACACTTCCCAAAAAATAATCTACCCATGTACTTGGATACACAACCAAGTACATGGAAAAGTACTACTACATGGTGTGTAATCCAAGTACAAGATGTGTACTTCCAAAAAGTTATCTTCCCAAATATAAAGAAAACACAACACATGTTCATGGAACCACATGCTCTGTGATCGAGATTTCCTAAACAAGAACCCTACAATCGGCCTGAAACACATGATTTCCCCCATTTAAGCATAAATCGACCCCATGGGGGTCCATAGTAGTCATAATAGGACCTTAAAACTAAAAATCTAAAAATATATATAGAATTATGGAAAAACTTTAAAACAACCTACATTTGGGTAAAATTCACCAAAGATTCACCCAATTCTGTGATCCGCAACTACCGTGCAATGATCCAGCTCCTCCCGAGCTTCACGGTGACACCTCTCTTCCTCCCTCCATATTTATCCATCCCCCTCTCTCTATATTATCTCATTCATGAAAAAATAATCTCATAGGGGGTGTGGAAGAAGATAAGCGAGTAAAGGAGGAAAATAAAATTGGAAAAAGAAAAGGAAATAAAAAGAAAAGGAAGAAAAAAGAAAATAAAAAGAAAGAGGAAAAGGGGTCCAGACCCAGTCTTGGTGACCAATGTGAGTTTATATCTTTATTAAGAAAAAAACCCCATTCTAGAGTCAATTGAGGAGATAGAATCAAAATATGATTCTTTTTTTGAAAGATTTCTCCGAATTAATGTGTTTGAATAGATTAATATTTAATTGATTAAATATTAAAATTTAATTATTATGTGAAAAATAGAATGGAAAAAAAATCCACAAAATACCTTTACTAGGGTAAATACACTATTCTAGGACTAATAGAGTGGTAAAAAATATTATCTAAGATCTTATACTAGGGGAAAATGACCATTTACCCCTCATGAGAATTTGAAAGAAAAAATATAAATTTCTTCTCAATTTCAAAATCTAGAAAAACAAGGGTATTTTCAAGGATATTTGAACTAAAAATGTACCCATAGGTTCTGTTCAAGGCCTTGACTATTGGGAAAATCATAGAGGAGTATTTAGAAACTGGTTCTCTTATATCCTTCAGCACTTAGGTGGGTATACCTCATACTGCTGCGGTGAGTGTCACATCTGGTAGTAGAAATAATAAGACTAAGGATGTGAAGTGGGGTGGAGGTAGGCTGGTTTTGTAGAGTTAATCTTTTAGATATCCATATAGAGGAGTACTATAGTGTTTTAAATGTATAAAGGTTGGAAAATACTCCATTTTCTACCCAGCACCTTAGAGAAAGTGTTAGTAGTGTGTCAAGGTGGGGCATCTTCAGTAGTACTACTCCAAATGTTTAAGGCTAGATTTCCAAAAGGGTACAAGATAGGAATAAATTGAAACCTAGAGATTCAACCAGTGTTATCAATAGTAGGTTCAGACCCCTTATATAAAGTTTACTAAGGTGTGTCAGGAACCTCAGGGTGAGGGCCATGGAGTTAAGGTAGACCGAGTGTATGAAATGGAATAGGTTCCAACTGACTATGGAGAGGGACCATTGATCATTTTAGGTATGGTCTTAAACACTTATTCTCTTTATACCACTTTATTTTATACTAGTTATTCCCATTTTTTATATCTATTCAAGTTGTTGTTGGTCTCAACTTACCAATTAAGTTTTCTTCTAATTTACTTTCTATTAACACCCCCTTGGGTAAGAAAATTATCATCTTTAGAGATGACCAGAATGTACCATAATTATTGATGACTATGGAAATCTATGGAACTTCACAATCTTAGAGATAAAAAGTTTTGATGTGATATTTTGAATATTTTGGTTAACCTATTATTGAGATCATGTCAATTATTACCAGAGATGTGTGACTTCCATCATGCATATAGGAAAGAGGTACGTATTGACTAGAGAGTGAGATATTGGAGTAGGCAGGATAGTACTAGACCTGAGTCAGATTTGATCTATCATGATGCAAGTATCGGGCTTGAATCTTATAATAGAATCTATAGTAGCCCCATATATCTTTCCTCAAGTGGTGGGTTTTTATCAGGATGTTTTCCCATAATACTTCTATAGTATTTCTCTAGATAGAGGAATCAGGTTTGATATTAATTTTGTGCCTGGAGCACAATTGATATCAATTCCTCTTTATCATATGACACCAAATGAGTTAAGAGAGTTGAAGGTGAAAATAGAGGATCTGGAGGTGAAATTATTTATCAGAATTAGCATATCTCCTTAGGGTGATATTTTATTGTTTTCCAAGAAGGTAGATGACAATCTACAACTTTGTGTGGACTACAAGAAGTTGAATTAGGTAACTATGAAGAACAGACTCCCTTTACCCAAGATTGATGATATGTTTGATCAGTTATGAGGAACCTGATGGTTCTCTAGGATTGATCTTAATTTAGTCTACCATCAACTACGGTTTATAGAAGATTATATTCCCAAGATAACATTTAAGAGTAGTTATAGGCTGTATGGGTATCTTGTCATGCCTTCTAGGTTGGAAAAAAAAAATGCTCCAGAGGTGTTCATGGATCTCATGAATTATATTTTTCATCTATATCTTTATTCTTTCATCAATGTGTTCATGGAAGATATCCTAATATACTCTAAGACGTTAGATATGCATGTTAGTCACCTAGAGATTGTATTTATAACACTCCATGAACAGTATCTTTATTCCAAAATGTAAAAGTTACACTTTTAGATTCAGGAGGTGCATTTCCTTGTCCATGCAATTTCTAAGGTAGGGGTATCAGTGGACCTAGAGAAGGCATAGGTTGTTATGTCTTGGGAATGACCCATGAATGTGTTTGAGAGGATATTCCTTGGCCTTGTAGGGAAATATTGACACTTCATCCATGACTTCTCTAGTTTTTCATCACTGATGATAGAGATAATCAAAAAGGGGGTGAAGTTTTAGTGTTATGATTAGTGTGAATAGTTTTTCCTAGAGATAAAGTAGAGATTAAAGACAACCCTAGTTTTTATTCTTCTAGATTATGGGATTAGATACATAGTGTACTGTGATTCCTTAGGTGTTGTATTAGGAGATATGTTAATGCATAGGGAATAGGTGATTTATCATGGGTCATGTCAGCTATGACTCCATGAGTATAACTACCCGACGCATGACTTAGAGTTAGCAATTGTGGTCTACACCTTGAAACGTTAGAAAAATTATCTCTTCGATGATAGGTTTGTTATCTACATGGATCACATGATCTTGTGATACATCTTATCTCAGTGGGATATAAATTTGAGGTAGATAAATTGGGTGGATTATTTTAATACATTCAATTTTGAGATGGCCTATGCTATGGTAAATGTTAATGTCATTGAAGATGCTTTTAGCATGAAAATTTGAAAGATGTAGAAGCTTGAATAGAAGACTTCACAGGAGGAATGAAGTTTGATGATTTTGATGGTGGAGTAGATAATGGATACATCAAAGGATCATGGAGTGATGACATGTACACATTTAGTGATCATGCCTTCTTTGGTGGACTATGTGAAAGTGATCCAAGATTTACCCTTGAGTGTGGTGATGTGATAATTCTTGACAAGGGATGATTCTATTCTAGGGTGGTCCTTAGATGATAACGATGTGATCTATGTCCATGGGAGAGTGGATGTGGAAGATTCCTTAATGAAGGAACTAATGATAGACTCTCATACTTTAAAATGGGTAGTGTATCTAGGGTCAATGAAGATGTATCATGATATCTGATGTTAGTTTTGATTTCCAGGTATGAAGAATAATGTTGCTAGTTTTTTCTCATGATGCCTTACCTTATAGATTATAAAGTCCAAGCATCAATTTCCTAGTGGTTTTCTTCATCCAATTTTGTTACCTTTGTGAAAGTGGGATGAAGTGATAATAGAATTCATGATGGGGCTACCTAGGACCTTGAGGATTCATGATTCCATTTGGGTGATAGTCGACCAGCTAACAAAAGTATCACATTTCATACTAATTTTAGAGAACCCTTCAATGAATGAGATGTAAAATCTATATATACAGGAGATCATACACCTTCATAGAGCTCTTACGAGCATTGTATTAGACAAAAACACGTGTTTAACATCTTTGTTTTGGTATGGATTGCATAAGGATTTGGGTACTCAGCTAAAATTGAGTACAATGTAACATCCTCAAACCTATGAACAAATATAGATGATGATCAAAATATTGGAGGACATATTGTAAGAATGAATTATGGATTTCGGTGGAGTTTGGGATGATCACTCAACCTTGTTTGAATTCACATACAAAAATAGCTTATAGGATTCTATTCAAATTACACCTTTTGAGGATTTTTATGGATGGCCTTTTTATTTATTTCTATGTTGGTATGATACAATAAAGGTAAATATTATGTGGCCTATCATAGTTAAAGATACCTCTGAGAGAGTGCAGTTAATATGTAAGTGGTTATTCATTGCTTAGAATAGACAATGATCATATGCCGACTAGAGGATAAGACCCTTGGAGTTCATTGTGGGTGATCAAGTTTTCTTACGGGTGAATCCTCAACTAGGGCATCGATGGTTGAAAAATTAAGGGAATCTAGCATCAATATTTTTCGGAACATTTGAGATTAACAAGCATATCAGATATGTGGCCTATCGTTTGGATCTTACTTCACATTACCTTGGTATGATTGATGTGTTCCTTGTGTCTTCGATTTTGTGGTATATGCATGATCCTACACATGTGATTTACTATGAGGACATTAAGTTGGATCTTGACACATCATTCATGGAATGATCAATGTGAATCATAGATCGAATCAAGAAGATATTGTGGGGGGAAACAATGCCACTTGTTCAGATCTTTTGGTAGCATAGATGGATCTAGGAGGAATCTTGGGAGTAAGAATTATATATTCAGGCTCAGTGGCCTGATTTTTTTGATCTATATACCTAAATATGCTTCTTAAGGATGAGAAGTATTTATAGGGGGAGAATGTAATGGACTCATAATTTTCCAATGCATTATGAGTTAATTTTAGCCTTTATTCAAGTGTTTTTTAACTATGAATTGCTTGGGATGATTTATGATGGTTTTAAATTGTTTTGGAGAGTTCTAAAGGTCTTTAAGGTGGTTCACAATTTGAGAACGATTAGGGGAAATTGTGTGGCCCCCCTATGAAACTGTGCAGCCCCCCTGAGAAATTGTGAGGCTTGTTTGGAGAAGGATAGCGGGTGGTGTATGGTTGGTGTACAATTATATATTTTGGAGTTGGTGACCTAGAACCAACTAATTTTTTTACTTAATATTACATTTATATTGAAATATGTTAATATAATTTAAATATATTTTCACATATTGATTATTCTTCTACATAACATTGAAGGGATAATATTCTAGAGTATCCGTTGCATTGAAAAGGGAATAAAAGTTCCCCGCTATGATGAGAACCTTGAAATGCTAAGATGATATTCTTAAAACTAATTTTATGGTCAGATAACATACTATTTAAGGTCACATAGTACATAAATTTTCAGGTGTGATTACTCATAAGAGGATGATGCTTATTCTCATGAAGTTCATATTGAATAATCTCAAAGACAGAAGCTTATGAGAATAGACCCACCAGTAGGAATTCTATATGTTTTATTGTCATCATATATTCCTATATATGAGCATCTGTAATGGTCCTTAGACTTTAAGATTATCATTAATGCATGTCATGACTCACATACTTAGATTTACTAACCAAAACCATTACACCATATATTGGAAAGAAGTAGGGTATATTGGGTGCATCATGAATGACATGTTATTAATAGATAAGTCAATACAGGATTTGTACCTTACATCTTTATGGAAGTTGATATCTTGACCCTTTTATTGAAATATAACTATCACATTAAATTCCATGGCCACGGTGTAATGAAATTTATTTCAAATAGTCAAAGAAAGATGTATTAAGCATATAGGTTGGTGACATAGATGTGCAAACTGCTTGACGAGATATTGAGAAAAATGGATTATATTACACATTGAGTGTTCGTATATGGTTGTTGATGTTGTGACATTAATTTATTTCTATTGGGTTCCTTGACCCATTTCTAGACAGTAATTTTAGACTTCAGGCATACTTGCCTAATGCCAATGAGAAATAATCCCAGAGAGTCACACACTAAGCATTTTTGTTGACCACAATTAAATTCTATTTGAATTTAATTATTAGAATAAATAATATTATTATGACCAAGGAATAATTTTATTAAAGTTTTATTGATCAATAATATTCACAAGGTTATAAATAATAATTTATTTATTAAATAAATAATTTATTCAATTACATGAATATTTAATAAATATTTATTCTCTATATTTTGCACAAAATATTTATTTTATTTATTGAATATTTAATAAATATTTATTCACTATTTTGTGAATAAAATATTTATTTAAGTGAATAAAATATTTATTTGGTTATTCAATAAATTTCAAGGAGTTAGAGCAGACCAATATCACGTCTGGTGATAAATATTAATTTACAAGACGATAAAATAATATTTATCATTACGCGAGTTAGCACACACCATAAAATAATAATAATAATAATAATAATATATGGAATGAGGTTTATTAAATATTATAATATTATTTAAGGTCCAATACAAAATTAAATAATATTTTAACCTAAACCCTATATTTATAAATAGATAGTTATGTATATTGTATATGGTTAATAGAAAATTGAGAATAGAGAATTGATGCATGCAATAAAATTCTCTCACTCTTGAATTCCTCATCTCCTCCTCTCAAGAATGAGAAGAACTCCTTCAAGCCTGAAGGATCTTGGAGTGATCAAGACAAATAATGAAAGACATTTGATTCACCGGGTTAACACCCGAAAATTAATTGGTGTTTCTTGGAGATTAAAGGATCATGTGTAGATCACTACTAGAGGGATTCTAAACTTGAATCCTTACAACACAATGAAGGTAATCTGAAAGTATTTTCAAAAGATCAGTAATTTCATCAAAGAAATGATCCTTAAATGAGGTAATCATTTATTCTTGATATAAATAAATTAATTATAAATTCAAAATGAATGACCCTATCTCAGGGTTTCAGGAAACTCTATATTAAAATAAATTTTAATTTAATTCCCACCAAAGGAATTTATAATTCACCAATAACCTATAAGTGGTATCATAGCAGTCACATTTTAAATTTATAATTATTTATTTGATTATTGATCAATATGCACAATCGTGGTTGAATTTTTCATTTCATATTATTCATTAATCCAATTTAAACTAACATGTTTTCAACATTCTAATTTCTTTGTTCAAGATTCACATTTTCTTAAGTTCAATAATATATGAAGAAGGATCATATATTTCATCAGGAAGTGTCAAGGAATCTGTCTAGAAAGCATGGGATTACATGGAATGTAGTCGAAGTACACATAATGTACCCACATATACTGCACATAGCCGTGTCGTGGGATACATGATGCACCAAGTAGTAATTACACATGGTACATTTATTTCACACTGTGTGTAGATCAGGACAACCTAGCGCAAGGTATGTCTAATTACACATCATGTAGCTGGCGTACATGCCATGTAGTTTACATGTGTTAGCAATGAAATTCATGCAATCCATGTGGTCATGATACACTATCAAACCGCATGAGATGGAAATCATGAAGAATTAATGATATAAATGATGTGTCTATGGTGTAAAATCCATGTAGTTCATTATTTACCACATCTAAAATACATTTTGAGCCATTCACTAAGTTATATGGACACATGGCATGAGAAATACATGGCATATAACTGGTTTGTACACATGATATAGTCACGAATGATGTAAAATCCCAGTTTTTTGATGAGGTACATATATTTTAAGTTTTAGTTTCAATATTCCTTATTAGACTTATAGTTTTTCATAGATGATTAAGGAAGAGTTCATGAATGTCAGAGGGTTTTTTTGGAGCCCAGATCTCTGGTTTTTTGAAAATTTGTATGAGGTGTATGATTGGAACACAGTTAGTAATAACCGTGTGGCTCAACCACGTGACCCAGATATAAGGGATAATGGTTTGAAAAACCATGAGAGGGATGCCAAATGATAGTGTGAGAAAATACAGACCCATTTCAGAGCTAAAACAAATGGTTAGCACATGGTTTTTCCAACCGAGCGCCTAACTGTGTGAGTGGTGGTTCACTTGGACAATTTTTCCATACAGTTGGTGTATGGTTTGTCCAAATGTAAATCCAAACTGTACGCCTCATTAAAATCCATGAAAAATGAACATTTTCCATTTTTAGATTTAAAAACTCAAAAAACTTCTTTTCCACTTCATTTTTCATAGTAAAGGGTGTCATGGGAGCTTATTCCTTCCCTATCCCTAGGATTTGAAGCCTCTTCCTCATCTGATATTCGATTCCTTTATTATCTATCATGTTAGAAGTGTATAGGTAATATATCTAATCCATTATCTTCCTTTCTCAGTTTATCTATCCATCTTTGGAACTATTTCCAAGTGAGCTAATATGCCCTATTTTCAGGGCATTCATCTATTTCAACATTTTCTTCTGATCCAGGCTAAATCAAGAGTTAATACTAGACAAGCATTCCTTTACTGACATAAGGTAGGCATTCTAAATTTTTTACCTTAAATTATCACCTATTTATAAATGTTTCCATTGCACCGCATTCCAAAATCTCCACGATTTTCTTTGTAATTAATTAATTTATTGGATTAAATGTGGGAACTACACCCTATACCTCTTATGATACCCGTTGAACTTTTTAAAGGTTGGAACCTTACCTAGGATCACCCCTTTAGGTGGGTCCTTATATGAATGATCCTTTGACACCCACTACATATATTGTCTTGAATTTTAAAAAGGAATTTTATTAATTTATAATAAATGAATATTTGTGATATTGAATTATAAGTACCTTTCACTTGGCCCCTTAATGTTTATGTGCAACATGGTTAATATATAAGAATTCCCTCACGAACTGTTGTCATTTATAAATGAAAAGGAATCATTTGAATTAAATTTAATGGTAAATAGGAATTGATTAACACATGGAATATGATTATTTATAAATAGTTCCAATTGATTATGGACCATTTTCTTATTAAAGGAGTGGTCAGACTTGAGATAGCCTAGAATTCTTGAGGGAATTACTTGAGAACTCAAAGGACACCACCTCGATTCATTGATATGGTTACCAAGGGAGCTACCCAACTTGTAATTTGACCTTTTTATTATTGGTATATGAATGCCTCGGTATAGTACCAATGATTCATTCACTTATTATATATAAATTAGAATTCTTTGGATTGTCTCCTTGGATTTAGCTTGATATATTTAGACACATGATTCCTTGGATCATCAACTTGGGCTCCAATCATGATTAACTTGAGATTTAATTTGGAAGCACTACAAGGAATTAGTTAAAGACATTTCGCTAGTAGAATTCCAAGGGTGTACTCCTCATATTACACTTAGACCCTTTTTTTAGGCCGTATGGTTATTACTATGAGATGGAACAACCCTCTAAGGCCAAGGATACCTCAGTTTCACCTTGGGTACTCTACCATCATCATCATTACATGGTTTCTCTTATCATAATCATGGTCCTTGAATTCTTATAGATTACATAGTCAAAGACATCCAGCTTAGCCTAAAGAAAGTATGGTTGACCGATATTTCCATGAGGAACCTAAGTCTGGCATGTTTATTACTTCATTTTATTATTCCACTAGATATAATTTTATCTATGCACTTTTATATTTATACCAATAGATTGGATTTTTTATAGACACAATTAGTGGTGTCCTACTGAGTATATATCACACCCTATTTGGGCCACTGATTGGTACCCAGATAGACTTCATGGTTGCAGGTTGGGATAAAGGAAAGGGTATTACTTTGGATGTTTGATTCATGTGATAGGATAGTGTATGGGAGAATAGGACCGAGTGTAGTCTTGAGATGATTTTGGAGCTTTCCTTTTGATTTTTATGTGTATTTTTTTATATATCATGTACTGATGTATGACTGTTTCCAATTTTTGTATAGTATCATGACATCATACCCATTTTTTTTATTACTTGGATATTATGGATATTCAACAGTTTATTATGTATGGATAATTTACTTCCAATATTATTGTTGTTTCTACTATTTTTTTATCTTTCTTATACCACTGTGCTCCAATCTTACATGAGGGTATTGTATCCCCATATACACCCTAGGACCTTATTACTATTTATTAGTCTCTAGAATATGTAGAGGTGATCTTGAGGCCATGTGGCTAATCAGGTTCAGTTACTTAGGAGTGAACTGGGTCCAGAACATCACAAAGTGGTATCAGAACATCTTATTTTATCTTAATTTTTGGGAATGATTTGATAGGAGATTAAAACATGTTTTAATTTGGTAATGAGCTTGTGCCTAAGAGTAGGTAACCCATTTATAGGGAAAAAATAAAAATTTTCTGGGGTAGGATTTGATGTTCTGGATTTTTCCTATTGTACTTGTACTGATTTCCCTATTGGGAAAAACATCTGATTTATAACATTTATTATCATTTTTTATTTTATCTTTACCACTGGATTGATATGGAAAGGAGGTTGTGTCACATGCATAATTATAGGCACTTGAGGATTTATATTTCATCCATTATTCCATGCCATGTTTAATTATTTCATGCATTACTTACTGCATATTCCTAGTTCCTTGATAGTTATATTTGAGATTGTGCTAATGTTTCTTATGAGGATAAAATAATTGAATTATTTAAAGTGTTTTCATTAACCTAAATGGTGTTTTCCCATATATGTTGACGATGACACATTAATTATCCAATTATAGTGAGTTTGATCCATGTAACATTAGTTGCACAATCCAAAAATGTTAGTTGGTTTCAATTATATGGATTCTAATTTCAATTTAAAGAGTGTATGTGCCTCTATAAATTGGGAATGATGTTCCTTCTAATTGAATCATCATAAAATACTAGTTATAGTTACGTACAATACCATTTGAAACTTATAAACTGTATTACATAATAACTTGGGAATGAAAGAGGTATCTAACTAGACCTTGATATATATATATATGAATATACTTATAAATTAATTATGGAATATTGAGTTCTAAAATTTTAATAAAATTGGTTACCATTAAATGGGGATTTCAATTACAACTTAAATGAAAATTTCTTCTATAACTTGAAATCAACATTTCATATACTACAACTCTTATGATTAAAACTAGAAATTTGAACAATACCCCAACCTTAGATATTGGGTATTTGGGTTAGTATGTTCTTGGGGGTAGTGAACCCTTATGCCTATCTTTCATTATGAGAAATTCCTTATGATTTTTATTGAGTTATGAGGTGTGTTCCTAGAAATTGTAGATATATTCTTCCATGATGGCCTTAGGTAGAACACCAAGAAGGTGGCAATGGTCATTCTCTTGAGGTGGTGGGACTTAACACACTAGTAGTACGACCTGAGACACCTCCAATTTTACCTACTATTATACCTAAATTGGGCACTGGCAGTCAGTTTTTGAAGGGTTTATACACTTAGTGTAGTCCATGGAGGGAGATCCATGATTTGCACAGACTATGTTAGAGTTGATGAGGGAATTCCAACAACATCACCCACCTAATTTCTCTGGGAAGTGTGCTCCCTCCGAGATACTGAATCTTGGTTAGAGGCCATATTATCTATCATTGAGAATCTATATACGCCTCTATAAAGGAAGTTCAAGCTTTCAACTTATATTCTTTGGGGGATTTTTCAAGCGCTGGTGGGATGTACTAAACCATGATGATTAGTATCAGGGTATGGTTTGGGGAGATTTCCAATACTACTTCAATGATTAATTCTTTCATGAGATGTTGAGTTCCAATCGATGGAGAGATCTCATGCACTTGAATCCATGCACTATGTCTATTATGGACTATTCAGATCATTTCACTAAGTTAGAGTGTATCATGCCTACTTTTTCTAGTGAAAAGTTATCCAAAGTGATTTTTTTGAGGATGGGTTCATTTATGTAATAAAATATTAGTTAAACATCATCTAACTAACTACCATTTTAGAAATAGTGAACTAGGACCTTATTACTAACCACAACTTAAAGGAAGTTGAGGGTACATGGCAGGGTGGTTCAGTAGAAAGGTAGGGTAGTTCATCCAGTGATAGAAAGTGTTTTTTGGAGGGTTCTCGATAGAGTATTGGTATTGATGGTATTTATAATGGTATCTTTTTTATATTCTATCAACATGGATGGTAAGGTCATGTAAATACTTAGTGCAATCAAGACCTATTTGAGTACCAAACCTGAGAAAAAATGTGCCATATTCAGAGATGTTTCTGATCCTTTCCATTTATTCTCAGTGGGAGAGGATTCGATCCAGCTTAACCTTCTAGAGTAAGATTAGTAGCACCGTGTCAGGCAGGGAGTTGGAGTACCACTATTTGTATAAGCCAATGAGGTGAATGTGGTTGAGGAGCCCAGACTCAAAATATAAAGTACCAACTAAGTAGAACCTATTTGGTTAGACAGGTTGTAGCTCAAGGATTTTGGATCAGGATAGATATATAAAGTACATCATATACCTAAGGATTAGGGTACCGAGACATCTATAGTACACGGTATGATCTTAGTAGCCTCTAATTTATTATTTTCCATTTCTTACATAAGTTCTTCACATTCTTTCATTTATGTGACTATCATTGAAATAATTGGTCTTGATATTCAGTTTTTCTATAGAGTGATGAATCTAGAGACTCTGTTGGTAGTATGTTCAGAAAGTGTACACCAATATAGAGATTTCCCCCTCAAGATTGGTAGTTTTCATTTGATATGAGACCTTTTCTTCCTCGAGATGAAATGATTCAATATCATTCATGGGATGGGATGATTAGTTTCTTATCATTCTTATGTGGATTTTTATCACTGAAGGGTATATTTAACATAAATCAAGGGTATTAATTATGTTCATAAGTGATAATGGGATGTATAGGTGAGTTGAGATGGACCTGAGCATCATGGGATAGGTGGAGTGACAACCTAAATCTTTATCCTTTATATGGATGTTTAGGGAACATGTTAGGATGTTTTATATCCTATAGTAGATTAATTCAAGGAATTATTTTATAACAAATTTTATAGACTAACTCCTCCAAGAGAGGTAGATTTTACTATCAATTTAGTGATAAGAGCGGTATCAGTATTCATTCCTCCTTATAGGATGACTACTACTGAGTTGCAGGAATTCAAGAGGTAGCTAAAGGACTTAGAAGCTAAAGGTTTTATACGACACAATACTTCTCCATGGGGTTCACCAATTCTTTTCACCAAGAAGGTGGATGAGACCCTCAAGATTTATATGGATTAATAGAAATTGAATCAGATTATAGTTAAAAACTGGTATCCACTACCTCATATAGATGACCTCTTTGAACAACTCCAAGGAGCTTGGGTTTTCTCGAAGATTGATTTGAGGTCAGGCTACCATCTAGTACGAGTTAGGACTTCAAACATACCTAATATAATGTTTCAAAGTAGGTATGACCTTTATGAGTATCTGGTTATAACATTTAGGTTGATGAATGTGATTTCCATTTTCATAGCTCCGATAAACCAAGTTTTCCACCTCTATCTAGAATAATTTGTGGTAGTATTAATGTATGATATATTGGTGTATAAAAATACTCGAAATGAACGTTCCCAACATCTTGATATTGTTATGAGTACACTAAGAGAGCACCAGCTATTTACTAATCTCACCAAATTCTACTTTTGGACCGACAGGGAGCACATCCTGGGTCATATAATCTCATAGGCAGGAATATCTGTTGACCTAAATAAGGTGAGAGACATTACTTCCTGGGAGAAACCCAAGAATGTTTTTGACATGTAGAGTTTCTTGGGGGATGGAAAGCTCTTACAGGTGCTTCATTCAAGATTTCTCACATCTTTTAGCACAACTCATGAGATTTAAAAAAGAAATGTGTAAAGTTTACATGGTCTGAAGTGTGTGATATGTCCTTTCGAGAGATGAAAGGGAGACTAAATTCATCACCAATATAGATTCTACTACATCCATGAAAAATCTATATAGTTTATTGTAATGCATCAAGAATCGAGATAAGAGAATATTTGATGAAAGAAGTTCAAGTTGTGGAATACATGCCTCTTCAGTTAAGGCCACACAAGATGAATTATTTGACTCATGATCTCAAGTTGGTAATCATAGTTCATGCCTTGTGTTTTTTGAGGAATTATTTTATTAAAGAATAGTTTTTGGTGTATATGGACCATAATATCCTTAAATACATATTTACATAGAATGAGATAAATCTCAGATAGTGGAGGTTGTTTGAATACCTATAATCATTAGATTTAGTGCTAGTGTATAAGATTGGGAAGGGAAATGTTGTGGCTGATGATCTGAGCTGGAGGACTCAGACACAGGCAGTTCAGGAGGCTAGTAGTGAGTGGTAGTTGATGACCCTATTTCTCAAGATACACTTAAAAGTCCAATAGAATCACATTTAGCCTTATTTTATAGCTTTATCAATGACCTATTCACTTATATATAGAGTGAATATGATAAATTTATGACCATGTGGGCATAGTCTTAAGGGAGAGTGTTTTGGGTAAGGGCCCACTACCAGGTTAGATCATTGATAAAGATGATATATTTCATATTAATGGATTCATTTGGGTTCTTGAAGATGTGTAAGAGGAATTTATGTGAGAATATCATGCTTCTAGTTAGACAGTACACCCTGGGCTTACAAAGATGTTCTATGACTTACGTTGCCAGTATTGGTGGTTGGGGATGAAAAGGCAGATAGTTGGATTTGTTACTTGGAGTTCCACCTATTAGCAGGTGAAGGTGGAAGAAAAATGACCAATAAATATTTTATATTCATTTCCCATTCCATAGTGGAAATTTGATGACATCACTATAGAGTTCGTGATGGGATTTCTAAGGTCACCTCATGGTAGTGATGTTGTATGGGTGATTGTTGATAGGATAATGAAGGTCACTAACTTTTTACATATTAGGGAGGCCTTATAAGTGGATGAAATGGATATAATTTATATCCATGATATTTTTAAAATTCATGGTATCCCTTGGAATTTCATATAAGATAGATATGATCATTTTATGTTGTGGTTCTGGTAGAGTTTGTAGAAATCTCTAGTTTCACAGGTTCTTTTGAGTATATCATATTATCCATAGACTGATGGGAAGACTGAGCATATTATACCGGTGTTGGAGGACATGATCTAGGAATGTGTCCTTGATTTTGAAGGTCCTTGGGAGAAACACATCCCTTTAGTAGAGTTCACCTATAATAACAGTTTCTAGGAAACTCTTTAGATGGATCCTTATGAGGCCTTATACAGTAGTCCATGTCAATCACCTCTGTAATGGTTAGAGGCAGGGGTGGAAACACTACATAGACCACATCTCATTCAGGATACATTAGAGTAGGTACTGATTATCAGAAAGTGAATGGCTATAACCCAATATAGGCAGTAGTTATATACTTAACACTGTTGATGACCTCTTGAGTTCAAGGTCAGGGATCAGATATTTCTATGAGTCTCACCAAGACTGGGGTATAAATGAATTAGAAGGTAAGTAAAGTTATCTCTTATATTTTTTAGACCTTTTGAGATTCTATAGAGAGTCAGTCCAATATCCTATTGTTTGTAGTTGCCTCAAAGGTACTGATCCATGCATGATCCACGTATCTAAACTTTTCCATTATCATTTGGACTCATCACATATCTTTGATCCTCAATATATTGAGTTGAATATTGATGATTCTTTTGAGGAGTACCCTATTTATATTGTTGATCGAAGGATGAAAGATCTTAGAGGCAAGTATATTCATCTAGTTTAAGTGCTATGGCTACACGACCACATACATAATGAGACCTAGAAGAGAGAGTCTAATATGAATGCTCAATGGTTAGAAATCTTCTTAGATGATGTTCAACTTCCCTCAAGGAAAATCAGGGATGAGTTATATTAAATAGGGTAGGTTATAATGTATAGTATTTTTGATGAGGTGTGAATATTTTATGTTTTAGTTTGAATCTTCCTTCTTAGACTTATACTTGGTATTAAATAATTAAGGAAGGGTTTGGGAGCATTCAAGTCTTGTTCGGAGCTCAGATCTTCAGTTTTTAGAGAATCTATATGAGATGCATGGTTGGTGCATGATTATTAGTAACCATGCATCTCAATTGTGTGACCCATATTGTAACACACCAGAATGATAAAAGGGTTAAATGACTAAATGATATGACTCATGTCAACAAGATGCACCTTCATTTTCAAGAGCCTACCTGATTAGAACTCCACAATTAAGCGTGCTTGGCCTGAAGTAGTGATCAGGATGAGTGACCTTCTGGGAAGTTTCCCAGGGTGTATGTGAGTGAGGAAAAAGATCACTGGAAAGGACATGTGTTGGCTTGTGGGGACAATCATTAGTTAGATGACCCGTTCGGGCATATGGGTAGACCCTAGGGTGGCTCCCACGTGTCTTTGGGGGCAATTGGTGGTACCTGGTAGGCCAAGACCTGATGACCATGTTAAGACGGGGTGTCTGTGCTGTCACCAGGGCCCAATTTTCACACATATATAAGAGAGAACAGTTTGAAAAACTATGTGGGGGAGGTTTTATGACTATACAAGAAACTACAGACTCATTACAGTGATGAAACACATGGTAAGAAAATGGGTTGTCTAATAGTGCACCTAAGCATGCGATGGGTGGTTCCCTTGGATAGTGTTGGTGCACAGTTTGGCCAACTATGTGGTCAAATCATGCACCTCATTAAATGCATGGAAAATGACTATTTTACCTTTGGATTTAAAATATCAAAACACTTCTTCTCCCCTTAGTTTTTCAATGTAGAGGGAACCGTGGGATCTTCTTCCTTACCTCTCCCTAGGATTTAAAGCCTCTCCCTCATCCGGTCTCCGATTCCTTTTTCGTTTTTCACATTGGATATATACTAATAAAAAATTAAATTCATTACCTTCTTTTCTCAATTTATCTCAACATCTTCAGTGCTATTTATAGTAGATATAATATGACCTATTTTTAGGGTATTCTTTTATTTCTCCACATTATTTCAATCAAAGATAAATAATAAGCTAATACTGGATGAGTGTTCTTCTACCACTATAATGTAGGTTTTCTATATCATTTCCCTCAAAGTATATCTTATTTATAATTTTTTTTCATTATTCCACATGTTTTAATCTCTATACATTACTTTGTAATTAATTAATTTGTTAGATTAAATGTGGGAACTATGAGCTAGACCTCTTATAATACCCATGGACATTATTGGAGGTTGGAACCTCACCAAGGATCACCCCTTTGGGAAAGTACTTATGCATGAGCCTTTGACACCCATTACATATGTTAGAATTAATTTTAAAAAGTAATTTGATTAAGTTATAATAAATTAATATTTGTGATATGGAATGGAAATCACCTTTCACTTAGCCCCTTAATGTTTATGTGCAATATGATTAAAATGAAAGAAATCCCAAATGAACCTTTGTAATTTATAAATGAAAAATAAAGTGTTTAAATTAAATGGAATGGTAAAGAGGAATGGATTAACACATGGACTGTGAATATTTATAAATGGTGCTAATTGATTATAAAAATTTTTCCTATTAAAGGAGTGGCTAGACTTGAGATAACCTTGGATTCTCGAGGGAATTCCTTGAGCACTCATAGGATGCCACCCTAATTTATTGTACTAGTTTACAAGGGAGATACCCACCTTGGAATTCAGTATTTGTATTATTAGTATATTAATTCCTCATTATAGTACCAATGATTCATTCACTTATTATATAGAAATTAGAATACCTCGTATTATCTCCTTGGATCCAGCTTGATGTACTTGGATATATGATGCCATGGATCATCGCCTTGGGATCCAGTCATGCCTGGCCTAGGATTTACTTTATAAGTTCTCCAAGGACTTGGTTAGAGACATTTTTCTAGTTGAATTCCAAGGTTGTACCCCTCAAATTACACTTAGACCCTTTTTCTAGGCTGCATGGTTATTACTATGAGCTGGACCAACCCTCTAAGGTCAAGGATAAACAACATTCACCTTGGGTACTCTATCATTATTATTATTACATGGTAAATATTATCATATTCATGGGAACTGACTTCTTATAGGTTACCTAGTTAGAGACATATGACTTAGGACGACATAGGTATGGTCGAATGAGCTTCCCATGAGGAACCCGTGCTTGACATGGTTATTACTTCATTTTATTATTCAAATGGTCATTATTTTACCTTCACATTGCTATATTTATACTCACAAACTTTATTTGTTATAGACACCATTGATGGTGCCCTGCTGAGTATATCTCACACCTGTTCGGGCCATCGATTGGTACCCAGATAGACTTCACGGTTGTAGGTTGGGATAAAGGAAATGGTCTGAATTTGGATATTTGATTCATGTGATAGGATAGTGTATGGGTGAAAAGTGTTGGAACCAATTTGTGTATAAGGTTGTATTTGTTGTCAATAGTTGTCAATGAAGATCAAAATGAAGAAGATCAAGAAGTACTCCAATGTAATGGAGGAATGGTAATTCAGACGATTGTTGTACTGATCATAATTTCAAAGAACATGTGTCAAAGGTGACACGTTGTTTACAAAAATGAAGAATGGGAGGTGTAATCCATCTGAGGATGATTAAAGAAGAATGGGGATTTGATGAAGACCATATAGTTACTCATGATTGCATGAGAACCATTCAAGAGACTTCTTGAATAATAGAATCATATGTTTTGCATGAAGTAGAGGAAGATGGTTGAAGAAGAAGACACTGTGCAAGGGATTGGCATTTTGTGATGGCCATGAACATTAGACTTATGCGATCGCCATGAACATCACATTGTATCAGAAGATGATGATTCTAAAGCTGTTCCTTCAAAGAATACATATCATGATAGTGGAGTTTGTAGTGACAGTAGAAGAGTTGCTGAAGGATTCAGATCACCGAGAAGAAGTGTTTTTGAGGTGATTGTTCTTGTTGACAAAGCAAACAAATGACATACAAACATTGTTTACAAAGGTGATTCCATGGTGGCATGCTGAGTTCAAAGGCTGTCATTAAGGATCCATGTCTGATTCAAGAATGTCGATAAAGGAATGGATTATGAAGGAACTGATGAGCAAGTGGCTGACATCCTGACAAAGCCATTGTCAGCAGCTGTGTTTGAAAAGCATCGGTTGAACCTTGGTGTTCAGCCACCTCCTAGTGCATAAGGAGGATCCGAGATACCTCTCTCCTAGATTATGATAACTGTCTTTATATGTTTATGGATGTGATTCAGGTTTGTGGGGAAGATACTATCCATGGGGAGTATGGTTTGAGTAGAACATTGAACACTTTACCAGTATTTGGGATTGTTGTCAATGGGGGAGAAAGGAATAACTTCAGCGGAAGTTTAGAATGTGAACCAGCAGAAGGTGGCTCCGTTTCCCAGTGTTTGCCAAATTTTTGGGGTCCAAAATTTGGAGGTTGGTGAGCATCGCGAAAAGTGGATTTCCATGAAGATCATAATTAAATATGGAAAAGTCATGAATTTCATGAAGATGGGATGCATGGATTAGATTTCGCGAAGACCAGAAGAATGGAGGTGGTGATTCTTCGCGATTACGTCAAGCTTCGCGAATAGCAGAGGCTGGAGAGCTTCACAGCGATGAAGGGCTTTGCAAGGGAGCTTCGCGACGATGAAGGGCTTTGCGAGGGAGCTTCGCGGCGAAGGTGCAAAGTAATTGACGGGATGCTCCGCGATTACGATGAGCTCCGTGAATGGAAAATTTCCATCGTGCTTCGCGATTTTGAGAGAGTTCCGGTGGGAACTTCAAAGCTTCGCGATTTAAGCTGACGTGTCATTGACTTCGCACAGAAAGCTCAAGGGTCGGTGGAATCGCCTATAAATAGAGACCGACCCCCTCAAGAGAAGTAGAGAGAATTTCAGAGAAAATCCTTTGCTATCGGTTCGCAAAGGTCACTCGCGAAGGTAGTGTGCTTCGCTAAAGAGGAGCTTCGCGGAGGCTATTCTAGATCCGCGAAAGTCATGCGCCCCGCGTTGGCTCAGTGAGATTCGCGAAGAGGCAGGAGCTCCGTGACAACCAAGCATTGCGAAGGCTGGAGCATCGCGAGAGTGCTTCGTGATTGAGATTTGCGAAAAGGCAGGGACTCCGCGAAGGCTTGTTTGAGCTTTGAAAAATTGGGAGCCTTGCGAAGTAGGGTACTTTGTGAAGGCCCTTTCCAAAGGTTGTTCTCCCAGTGGACAGGGGAAAAAGGGGTATTCGTCAGTGGATGAAATTTGGACTTCAACAGAGCATCATTTATTGTGCAATCACACAAGTGATTGTGATTCAGGCAAACGAAGACAAGGGGATCTAGTGTATTCAGTTATTGCACTAAAGAAGAAGGATTGAACTAAAAAGAGCATCAACTCCAAACCCTGATGCAAGCAAAGTCTCATGCTGAACAAGAGAAAATGAACTTCATGTCTATCTAATGAAGAGACCTTCATGTCTATAAACTGAGTGAGACTTCACCAACGACAGTGAGCCAGGGGGAGTCAATGGGAGTGACCCGAGGGAAGCAGTGAGCTATCCCCGAACCTTTGTAAAGGCAGTGAGCCTAGGACAGAGTGACTGTGCCCGAACCTCTATAATCCACATTTAGTGAAGATTAGTGGAATTTGGTATGACCGGAAACTTGTCGGCGTATGCTCCTTGGACGTAGCCCTTTGTGGCGAACCAAGTAAAATTGCTATGTTATCTCTGTACATATGAATGTTTCATTGCTGATCATATCCATCATACAGGTATAAGTACTTCCTACCAATGTGGGAACAAGATCCACAACTTTAAGAAGAAAAAGTTGACACCCTGATTCACCCCTCCCCTCTCAGGGTGTCCCGGGGTCCTACAAGTGGTATCAGAGGAAGGTTGACGTATGTTGGATATTCTCCAGTAATTCTATAGAGAATAGGATTTGAGTTTCTTTCTTAAAGTCAAAAATTAAGAGAATTCTTGATAACGACGCATTCATTTCTAAGCAGAAGTCTACATCCTGCAAAACCATGAAAAATAGGAAAAAGAAAGAGAAGAAGCAGCTGAAGAAGTCCCTCATATCCAAAGAAGATGCAATGTCTTGTTCTCCATGCCATTCCAATAATGAAGAAACATCAGGCTTGGAAAGTATCAAGCAGGTGGCTCAAGATTGTTCCAGAGGAAAGGATGACACCCCTAATTCAAGATTTCAGGAAAAACTCAAAACATATCTGCGTGATATTCCTGAAGAAAGGGTTGCTATTATTTGTAGCATATTCCAATATATGCAGGTTGAGATCACTCGACTAGAAAGAGAAGCTGAAAATATGGAAAAGGGGTTAGAAATAAAAGTTATGGAAAGTATGAAGCTCACCAAATAAGTTAAAGTATTAGAAGAAAACGAGGCAGTCAATAAGACTTTAAAATAAAAGATCCATGCACTTGAAGCTAAGCTGAAGAAGAGAAATGAAGTCAAGAGTTTTTGTTTGGAAGAAACTTCCATTAAATTCAGGGAACTTGACTCCTTGTTAGGAAACAAAGTTAAGATTCATGAAGATGAGGTTGAAAGATTGAAGAAGAATTGTGAAGAGAAGATGATCATGATTGAAGATCATAAGATCATACTCAATATTGAGGGTCAAAAATTGGAAGCCCAGTTGACCAAGATTGAGAATACACATATTGAGACTTCACAAAAGAATGAAATGAGTGATGCTTGTACTCAATGTTCGTTGGGGGAGTCTAAATCTGAAATACGTCCAACATGTGACAAGAAGATTATGACAACTCTTGATTATCCACATCAAGAATCAGTTGCAGCTGGTACTCAATGACCACTAGAGGATTCTATTGTCGAAAGACCTCCAACATGTGATAAGAAGATCATGACTTCACTCATTGATCTATCACAAGCAACTGAGAAAGTGAAGGTACCATCAAAACCATCTTGTACTCATGTTTCTAAATACATTCCTACAATAAGTGCAGGTTGGAAGAAAAGTTCTAAACAAGTATGGATGAGGAAAGGTGAGAAGAAGAGACCTACCACCATGTCTAGGGTGGATGGGAAGAAAAAGGAGGAAGTTGGTTCCTCAAATAGAGAACAAAAGATTAAGCAGATGACCCAACAACCTAATACAGAAGATACAAAGAAGAAAAGATTTGTGGGTCAATGTTGGTGCTGCAACAGATTTGGGCACTGCGCACTAGATTGTTTTTACAATCCCTTACATGGAAAAGCACAGGGAAAGCCTATATCAAAGGGAAGGAATCTAGAGAAGAAGAAGCAACATCCGCAGATCCAGAAGCATATGTTCACCGCAAACAGATTTGGAATTCTTGATAACATCTGTGATGTATGCAATGGCAGAGGTCACGTGGCAAGTACATGCCCACATCAATATGCTTTCACTGTTGATAAGAAAATAATACCTCTGATGCTAGAAAATAATGAAGTAGTGACCTTGGGAAGAAATCAAAAGAATGTTGTGAACACACAATTTCCCAGGAAGATCTCAAGTAGGGAAGTTGAGAAGACCTAGGATTTTAGATCCATGAAATTGAAGGGTCATTCATCCAAAAGAAACACTAAGTGGGATGAAACTCAGATGAACCCATGTGGAAGACCCAAACCAGCTGCAAAAGTTCCAAATGACATGTTGGTCATCTGGCCAGAAGATTTGAAAAGAATGAGGAATCTTGAAGATGAAAAGGCCAAGGATGGTGACAAAGGAAAAAGAAAAATTTCACGTGATGAAGACAAAGTTCACGAGAGATTGCAAACCAAGAGAATCACACGTGTCAAAGAAGTTCTGTGTGAGAGATGCAAGAAATCTGGTCACATTGCAAAAGGTTGCCTAACCTTAATACCAGAGCAAGAAGCCTTCCTTAAGAAGAGTAAGAATGTATCATTCATGATGGCTATTAGGTAGAAAAATTCTTCACACAAAGCAGAAGAGAATGTGAAAAGAGTCATGCCACATCAACACATATTAGAACATATGTTGAAATGTTCAGGCATGAAGACTAGAGTGAACATAGGAACTTGGTTGAGAAAAACACCTCAACCATGCGGCTCAGATTGATGAATAAAGGAGGAACCACCTTATTCCCTTAATCATTTGTGTATTGTATTTGTGCTAATAATTTAGGGAATTGAAGGTGAAGCATGCTCTCAGGGGGAGAACCTGAGAATTATTGAATGCTGTCAACTCCTGATAGCCAAGCTAAAGAAGTTTCCATCCTTTGTAGATTCTTTAATGGATATTCAATGATTAAGATGACGAAGGATCACTCTTGATGAAGATGATGAGGAGTGTTTCTCCTGAGGGGGAGAAAAATGAAGAAGCTTCCAAAATCACTGTTTCAATCAATACCAACTCCAGCTGGACTCAAATGCAGTTACTTTGTGAATTTCTTGAAGAACATGTCAATGGAGAAGGTATGCCATTTATCAATCTCTATCCCTTGGTTACTAAGATCAAAGATAATTCTACAAAGGGTGAGTAACTGAATTGATCAGTGACATAAGAAGAATGGATGTTCCCCAAGGTCACTTATCCTGCCGATTTCACTTGAATGTTTTTGATCTGTTTTCTAATGTGAGTGCAGGAGTTTTAGGTTGATTATTCCCTATCACTTTTGATTTTTTCTTCTACCTGAAATAAAAGTGGTAAACCCTTGAAGAAAAAATACATGAGTTCTCATCTCATGTTGGTATCATGATCTGTTAATAATGGACAACCTTGTTGACTTAATCAAATCCTCTTGTTTTCTACCCCGAGCATTGCTTAAGTAGACTTAGAGTGAAATAGTTGATGACACACTGCTTAAGTATAGGCTGATACCCTCTCTACCAGGTGCTTTTTATTTCTTATCAATAATGGGGAGAGAAAGTGAAATGAAAGTTTGAAGAGAAGAGAAAAGTTGATTGAAGAGAAGATTCTCATTTTGACATTGACAAATTCATTTCAGAAGATGTATAAGGTATTGACAACAAAATACAAAGGGGGAGATTGTTGGAACCAATTTGTGTATAAGGTTGTATTTGTTGTCAATAGTTGTCAATGAAGATCAAAATGAAGAAGATCAAGAAGTAATCCAATGTAATGGAGGAATGGTAATTCAGACGATTGTTGTACTGATCATAAGTTCAAAGAACATGTGTCAAAGGTGACACGTTGTTTACAACAATGAAGAATGGGAGGTGTAATACATCTGAGGATGATTAAAGAAGAATGAGGATTCGATGAAGACCATGAAGTTACTCATGATTGCATGAGAACCATGCAAGAGACTTATTGAATAATAGAATCGTATGTTTTGCATGAAGTAGAGGAAGATGGTTGAAGAAGAAGACACTGTGCAAGGGATTGGCATTTTGTGATGGCCATGAACATTGGACTTACGAGATCACCATGCACATTACATTGTATCAGAAGATGATGATTCTAAAGCTGTTCCTTTAAAGAATACATATCATGATAGTGGAGTTTGTGGTGACAGCAGAAGAGTTGCTGAAGGATTCAGATCACTGAGAAGAAGTGTTTTTGAGGTGATTGTTATTGTTGAAAAAGCAAACAAACGACATACAAACATTGTTGACAAATGTGATTCCATGGTGGCATGCTGAGTTCAAAGGCTGCCATTAAGGATCCATGTCTGATTCAAGAATGTTGACAAAGGAATGGATTATGAAGGAACTGATGAGCAAGTGGATGACATCTTGACGAAGCCATTGTCAGTAGCTGTGTTTGAAAAGCATCGGTTGAACCTTGGTGTTTAGCCACCTCCTAGTGCATAAGGAGGATCCGAGATACCTCTCTCCCAGATTATGATAACTATCTTTATCTGTCTATGGATGTGATGCAGGTTTGTGGGGGAGATACTATCCATGGGGAGTATGGTTTGAGTAGAACATTAAACACTTTACCGGTCTTTGGGATTGTTGTTAATGGGGGAGAAAGGAATAACTTCAGCAGAAGTTCAGAATGTGAACCAGTAGAAGGTGGCGCTGTTTCCCAGTGTTTGCCAAATTTTTGGGGTCCAAAATTTGGAGGTTGGTGAGCATCGCGAAAAGTGGATTTCCATGAAGATCATAATTAAATATGGTAAAAGGCATGAATTTTGCGAAGATGGGATGCATGGATTGGATTTCGCGAAGACCATAAGAATGGAGGCGGTGATTCTTCGCGATTACGTCAAGCTTCGCGAATGGCAGAGGCTGGAGAGCTTCGCAGCGATGAAGGTATTTTCAAGGGAGCTTCACGGTGATGAAGAGCTTTGCGAGGGAGCTTCTCGGTGAAGGTGCGAAGTAATTGACGGGATGCTCCGCGATTACGATGAGCTCCGCAAATGGAAAATTGCCGTCGTGCTTCGCGATTTTGAGAGAGTTCCGGTGGGAACTTCAGAGCTTCGCGATTTGAGCTGACGTGGCATTGACTTCACGCGGAAAGCTCAAGGGTCGGTGGAATCGCCTATAAATAGAGGCCGACCCCCTCAAGAGAAGTAGAGAGAATTTCATAGAAAATCCTTTGCTCTTGGTTCGCAAAGGTCACTCGCGAAGGCAGTGTGCTTTGCGAAAGAGGAGCTTTGCGGCGACTATTCTAGCTCCGTGAAAGTCGTGCACCCCGCGTTGGCTCAGTGAGCTTTGCGAAGAGGCAGGAGCTCCGCGACAGCCAAGCATTGCAAAGGCTGGAGCATCGCGAGAATGCTTCGCGATTGAGCTTCGTGAAAAGGCAGGGACTCCGCGAAGGCTTGTTTGAGCTTTGCAAAATTGGGAGCCTTGCGAAGTAGGGTACTTTGTGAAGGCCCTTTCCAAAGGTTGTTCGCCCAGTGGACAGGGGAAAAAGGGGTATTCATCAGTGGATGAAATCTGGACTTCAACAGAGCATCATTTATTGTACAATCACACAAGTGATTGTGATTCAAGCAAACGAAGACAGGGGGATCTAGTGCATTCAGTTATTGCACTAAAGAAGAAGGATTGAACTAAAAAGAGCATCAACTCTGAACCCTGATGCAAGCAAAGTCTCATGCTGAACAAGAGACAATGAACTTCATGTCTATATAATGAAGAGACCTTCATGTCTATAAACTGAGTGAGACTTCACCAATGGCAGTGAGCCAGGGGGAGTCAACGGGAGTAACCCGAGGGAAGCAGTGAGCTATCCCTGAACCTTTGTAAAGGCAGTGAGCCTGGGACAGAGTGACTGTGCCCGAACCTATATAATCCACAGCTAGTGAAGATTAGTGGAATTTGGTACGACCAGAAACTTGTCGACGTATGCTCCTTGGACGTAGCCCTTTGTGGTGAACCAAGTAAAATTGCTGTGTTATCTCTGTGCATGTGAATGTTTCATTACTGATCATATCCATCATACAGGTATAAGTAGTTCTTACCAATGTGGGAACAAGATCCACAACTTTAAGAAGAAAAAGTTGACACCCTGATTCACCCCTCCCCTCTCAGGGTGTCCCTGGGTCCTACAAAAAGGACTGCACATAGGCTTTCTATTATTTTATATCTTATCATTTTGCTCTTTCTATGTATTTTTTTGTATAACATGTACTGATGTATACATGTTTCTAGTTTTTATATAGTATCATGACATTATCCCCATTTTGTATATGAATTAGATATTATGGTTAAAAAAGGAGATTTTATTGAATATTTAATTGATAATAAATGACATAATTTCATCACATTGTTTTAAATATGTTTATTTATGGAATATTTTAAATTAGATTATTCATTTGAAAATTTGATGAAAATTCCAGTTTTGACCTTTAAAGTGCACTGTAGTTTTTCGAGCATTAATATTTTTATGTGAATTATTTGAACTTAATTTTTTTTAAAAGGGTTATTCAATCAATGTGATATAAATTTTATTTATATAATATTATAATAATCATACATTTGATTGGAGAAAATGGGCCATGAAGTCAAAGTTGTACTGGACTGGCCATATTGGACACCACTTCACCATTTGGGCCATATTTTCTAAAGAAGACCTTGGATTGCACTCAATTTTTTAAATTAGATATATAACCCAATTTTTCACAAATAATCCTTCTTCAAGGACAGATGGTTCATGCTTTTTAGAGGTCAACAAGGCAGATCAATTTGGATTAAAATATTTTTCCAAATTTCCCCAATCAAACTTGAGATCTATTGTAACCCTAGCCTCCCATCCACTATATAAATGTGAATTTTTATCATTTGTAGGGGGTTGGGACGTGAATTAGAAATTTTAGGGAATAGTTAAGTGGTTCCACTCTAATTATAAAAGCATTTCAAGAGGGTTATCTCTTGAAGAAAGGATCCCTTCATCAAAGATTTCTTCTTCTTGTTCCCATTATCATGCTTGTGTTTTTATAATAAACTCTCATTTTCTCTCATATATTTTATTTTATTTTAAATTTATTTATTATTTTTTTACTATTTGTGATGTAAATAAAAATTATAACTGATATTGTTTTATACCCTTTCTATGAACTTTTCAAATGAAAAACATTTATATGATGACTACACTGCCCATGGAAGAATAGTTTTTCTTAGTAATAGATCTACCTATAAAATTATTCAATTTTTTTGAATAAATGAGATACTATAATTCACATAATATGATATATGAATTTATTTTTTAAATTAAAATAAACTAATCAAGTAATTAAACAATTAAAAAAAAGCACGTGAGGTCGAGTCACGTGTGAATTGTGAGAGCATGATCTTAATCGGTAAAAAAAACCATCATAGGATCAATTTTTAGAGTTAAAATATAATCCCTAAACCCAATCTATCATCAATTACAGTATGGATATGGTCCCTAGTTCACCACTGACCATATGTAACCTTGGGATGACAATCAAAGCGGGTTCTACGATTGCATGTTCTAAAGCTAGACTAAGGTTTAATTCATTTATTCTTTATGGTTAAGTTAATTCTTATAGGGCTCAAGGGTTAAAAAATTAGGGGATAATAATTAAGTGTATTTTAATTTAAATGATAGTTATTAATAAGTAAGTTAAGATTTATAGTTATATTGATTATTCATTTGAATTTTTTTTTCTAGAAAAAACTTCTTCTCGTTGCATTTTATCAATCTCCTTTCAAAAAAAATATACAATATTATTCCATCATACTTATTCTTGTTTTATAAAATTCAAACAACCCACCCATCCCTTTTAATAATTTTTTTCTTTTATTTTTTTTAAAATACATGAAATATGTTGTTTTAATTACTTTCTCCTTAGAGAATGACCTCGGTTAGGCACTCTCCTGTACCTAAGTAAAAATTTCACATCATTTGAGAGCACCCACGACAGTGCCTTTCAAATTGGCACCATTTACAGGGAGGAAAGTAATTTAATAAAATAATTAGATGTATCTTTTTTCATCTCATTCTATTCTAAACTTCTTTCTTCCTTCTTTCCTCTTTCTCAATTCTTTCTTTTTCTTCTTATTTTTTGGACAATCAACTCAAATTTATTTTCTTTTTTATTATGGTCCACTTTTCTTCATTTCATTTTTATTCGATTTATAAAATTAACTAATACCAAGGATATATTAGATCTTGTCCCTATTATTGAACACAACCTTAGGTCTTGAATCATACAGTCTCAGTATATGGGAAGTTTCAACATTCACCAAGTTGGAGAATTCCTCTATTCCAAGATCATTGAAATTGGAAGCACTTCTGAATCAAACATAAAACTAGATCCAATGGTTTAAAATAATAATAATGAACTTAATATGACCATTATATAATTGTATGCACCAAACATTAACTATCAACAAGATTGTATTGCATACCCAAACCTTGAATCAGACTTCAAACTAAAATCTGGGTTAATTCACTTTCTCCCAAAATTTCATGGATGATCCAGTGAGGATCCAAAATAACACCTTAAATAATTTAATGTGGTTTGTTCTACCATAAAAACAATAAATTTCTCTGAATATTCAATAAAACCAAGAGCATTCTCATTCTCAATTGATGGAACTACAAAATATTGGATGTATTATTTATAACTTGAAGGCATAACGTGTTGGAATAATTTGGAACATATTTTCTTAGAGAGATTTTTCTAGAATCAAGGACCACTACCATTCTCAAAGAGATATCAAGGATAAATAACTCACAAGGGGAGTCAATGTATGAGTACTGGGAGAGATTTAAGAATTTGTGTGCAAGATACCCACATCAACAAATTAGTGAGAAACCACTCATCCAATACTTCTATAAAGGCCTCATACCTATGGAGATAAGTATAGTGGATACTGAATCTAGAGGGGAATTGGTTAATAAAATGGAAGTTTCTATACATGTGTTTATTGATAATATGGCACAAAAATCCAAAAAAATTGGTGATTGAGGTACGCCACATGTTAGAGGAGTACATCAGGCAGTTACTTATTCTATTGAAAATAATTTAATTAATAATAAGTTGGAAAAATTTACCACTATGGTGATACATATTTCTTGGGATCAAAAGACATAACAACCCATAACTACAAGGCCTTATGAAATTTGCACTAAAATAGACCACCCAATCGATAATTTCCCCCAATTATAAGAGATATAGGATTGTTCAGCCATATTCCCTAGGAGACCATAACAAAAACAAAAAACCACATCCCTAGAATAAGTATGATTACTTTTCACCAACATATAACAAAGGGTGGAAAGATCAATTGGATATGAGGTATAGCTCTCGAAAACAACAAGGACCCCCTTTTCAATAAAACTTTTAGCAGCCTCCACCTTACCAACATGGTTTTCAACAACCCCAAAGGATATTTGAAGCCCAATAATCAAAAAGTCAACAAGAAAAAGAGATTTATAAACCAAAGGTAGATTCTAATACTGATGACCTTTTGAAATAAATTGTTCTTAATCAACAGAATGAGCTGAAGAGTCAAGGTTATGAGTTAAGGGAGTTGAAGACAAAAATGAGCCAGATTTCCACCACCCTCTATGAATTGGTAAATAAGAACTCTGGAAATCTTCCTTCCCAACCTACTCCAAATCCTAAGGGGAATTTCAGTGCCATAACATTGATAAGTGGGAAGAAAATGAGTGATACATATACACCGATCATTCCATCGGGATTCACCTCAACCTCGAATAGTCCCCATTTAAGACCAACTAATGAAAAACCAAAGGAGAAAGAAAAAGGTAAGAAAAAGATGGATGATGTTCCTCCTAAACCCCTTCCATTTCAAAATACAGTAGTATAAACTGATAATATGGCTGAATAGGCAATGAAAAAAGAGGTTTTGGACATATTCAAGCATGTTGAGATCAACATCTCTCTACTTGATGCAATCAAGAAAATTCTAAGGTATGGAAAGTTTTTAAAAGATATGAGTACAGATAGAAGATGGATAAAGGGAAATGAGTGGATCAACCTTGGGAGGAATTTATATGCACTTATCACACCAACCATGTTGATACTAAAAAATTAAAAGGACCCTGGAACATTCACCATTCCATGCACCATAGGAGAGTTTCATTTCTATGATGCTTTATGCGATTTGGTTACCTCCATTAATTTCATGCCTCACACTATTTTTTCCTCCTTATAGGTTGGTGAGATGAAGCTGACAAGGGTGGTGGTGAAACTATTGAATAGGTCCATAATGTACCTGATGAGAGTCATCGAGGATGTTCTTGTTCAGGTAAGGGACATGATCTTTTTTGTGAATTTCTACATGATGAATATGGAGGATGATCAGGTATGTTTTAATGATCCCATAATTCTTGGACGAACATTCCTAAAAACTATCAAGAAAATCATAAATGTACACGAGGGTACACTTTTTATGGATTTTGGAGATGATATCATAATTTAATATTTTAGACTCCATAAAGTACCCCTTAGAGGACTATTCTTCTTTCTTTATCTTCTATTCGAACCTATCTTGTAATGAATCTCCAAATTTTGATTTTCAATATTTTCTATATAGGTATAATTCCATTATTAGGGAGATATTTAGGATTGGTTATAGTTTTATGTCACAAAATACTATCACACCTATTCCTCATGTTCAAACCACACTCATTTTTGATTTTGATGTGGATTCTGATTCTGATTTTGAGCATATAATTTATGATTATGACATGGATGTTGATTTTTTATATGGATTTGATTCATTATTCACTGATATTGATGATGTATATTCATACCCCAACATTAATTATGCATATATATCAGTTCCCACATCATTCCCATCAATACAAAACCCACCCAAACTGGAACTCAAACCATTACCACCAAATGTAAATTATTCACACCTATTGAATAATGAAAAATTTCCTGCAATAATTTCTAATAATCTCCTAAATAAAAAATAAATACAAATTTTAAATATTTTAAGGTAGAATATTATGGAAATTGGGTGGACCTTAGCATACATACCAGGTATTATCCACTCCATTTTTATGCATAGGATTCTTTTGAAGGATTGGAAAAAACTAGTTAGGAAACCACATAGGAGACTTAACCCCACACTATTAGAAGTTTTGAAAAAAGTGGTGGAAAATTTTCTTGAGGTAGGTATCATTTACCCCATTTCTAACTCTCAGTGGGTCATCCCTATCCAGGTTGTACCCAAGAAAACTGGGTTAACTATTATAAATAATGAAAATTATGAGTTAGTTACCGTGAGAGTAAAAAATAGTTGGTGAGTGTGCATATATTATAGTAAACTGAATTATTCCACTTGTAAGTATCACTCACCACTTATATTCATTTACCAAATGATTAAGAGACTAGCAGGTAGGACACACTAATTATTCTTGGATGGTTTCTCTAGAAATTTTCAGGTTCCCATTACAGCAGAGGACAAGAAGAAGATGACATTCACCTTCCAGTTCAATACATTTTCTTACCATAGGATTCCATTTAGACTTTATAAAAAATCAGGTACATTATAAAGATTCATGGTAAGTATCTTTTTTGATTTACTTGAGACTTTAATAGAGGTATTTATGGATGATTTTATTGTGTATGATTTCTCATTTGATGAGTGCCTCTCAAGTTTAGGTAAAGTGTTGCATTACTGCATTGAGAAAATTTTTGTTTTAAACTTTGAAAAATGTCATTTCATGGTAGATAAGGGAATTTCCATAGGTAATGTAGTATCACACCATGTCATTGAGATTGATATATCTAGGGTATATTTTATTTCATCCTTTCCATATCCTACATGTGTGCGTGATGTTCGATCATTCCTTGGATATTCTGGTTTTTATCGACAGTTCATTAGGGAATTTAGTAAGATTGATATAACCTTATCTCAATTTATTCAAAAAGATATTGACTTATTTTTTGATGATTCATATAGGGTATCATTTTATTAACTAAATAATTGTTTTACCACATCCCTGATCATAAAGCCCCATGGAGGAACCTCCCATCTAAGTTTATTCATGATGCTTCAAAATTTATAGTTAGAGAAGTATTAAATCAGAGGGTAGAAGGGCGGTCCCATATGATTTCTTATGCATCAAGGAATTTGGATTCAGACTAATAAAATTACACCACAATGGAAAAGGATTTTCATGCTATTATATTTGCTTTAGAAAAATTCTTCTCCTATTTATTGGGATCCAAAGTGGTTGTTTTATCTAATCATGCAACCTTGAGGTACCTCATAAAGAATCCAGATACAAATCCATGTCTTATTTGATGGATGGACCTTATTCAAGAGTTTGAAATTAAGATATGGTATAAGAAGGGATCATAGAACTTGGTGGCTGACCACATAAGCAGGATGACTCACATGTTGGAGAATGATATTGCAAACCAGGCACCACTTCATGACACTTTCCTAATGAGTATCTCTATGTCATCTCAGGTACACATCCTTGGTATGCAGATTTAGTAAATTACTTTGATTCCTTTGAAATTCCTACAAACCTAAAGAAACACCAAGTTAGAAAATTTAAGAGTGAATCTAGGTTTTATGTGTGGGTTGATCCTTACCATTGGAACATTTTTAGTAACCAAATCATTAGTATATGTGTACCTAATCATGAGTTTGAGTTTGTTTTTCTTTTTTGTCATACACTTACTTGTGGTAGACACTTGGAACCCCAAAGGATGGCTAGGAAGGTCTTAAACTCAGGATTATATTGGTTTACCTTGTTTCATGATTCCAATGTGTTTTGTAAGTCATGCTCTCATTAAAAACACACTGAAAACATTTTGAGGAGACATGAGATGCCCCAACAACCCATATTATTTTGTGAGATTTTTTATGTATGGGGAATTGATTTTATGGATATGTTTCAAAGATCATTTGGTTTCTTATACATAATTATATCTATTTATTATGTTAGTAAATGGGTGGAATCCAAGGTCACCGGTACTGATGATTCTCATGTTGTAGTGGATTTTTTTAAGGCTCAAATTTCTATATGTTTGGAATACCAAAGGCTATCATTAGTGAATAGGGGACACACTTTTACAATCAGAATTTAATTTCCCTCCTTCAAAATTATGGGATGATACATAAAACTTCTACTCCATACCACCCCAAAAAAATGTTTAGGATGAGGTTACAAATCATGAGTTGAAACAAATTTTGGAGAAAATAACGTAACCGAATAGGAAGGATTAGAGATATATCTTGGATGATGTTCTTTGGGCTTATATGATAAAATTAAAAACTCCCATTGGTATGCCCCCCTTACAAATCAATTTTTGGAAAGCATGTAATCTTCATATGGAGGTCGAGCATAAGGTATATTGGGCTATAAAAAAATAAAACATGGATTTGTAAAAAGATAAAGATCAAAGAAAGCTGTAAATTCAAGAGCTTGAGGAGATTTAATTTTCATTGTATAAGAACTTAAGGATCTACAATGAAATATCAGAAGCATCTCATGATAGAATGATCCAAAAAAGTGAGTTTTATATGGGAGAGAAAGTATTTTCATATAGTTCACGACTAAATTTGATGCCTGGAAAGTTTTTTTCTATATGGTTAGGTCCTTATGTTGTATATACTTTTTTCCTTATAGTGTAGTGGAGATCACAAAATAAGAAACATGAAGGATATTTATAGTCAATGGGAAATGTTTTAAGTAGTTCATTAAGGGACTTCCCACCCATGTAGTTGATTTAATCACACTACATGACCCCATCATCACTTGAGAATATCAGGATTTCCCCAACCCTTTCACTTTTATATTATTTATAGTATTTAAAATTCAACATTTCATGTGAATTTATAATATCAATAGTTCACATTGAGGACAATGTAATATTTTAAGTGTGGGGGAGGGGAGAAAATTTTAGGGCAGCTATTTAGGATTTTTATTTATGTATTTTGTGTGTGTTTTTTTGTTAATTAAAAAAAAGAGAAAATAAAAAAAACACATCACGTAACATGATTATTTACATGTGGATCATATGGAAAATTCATGTTTTTCAAAATTAATTAGTAGCATGATAATCATGAGAAATATTTCATCATTAAGGGTTGTTTTTTATAAAAATAGGAGTTGTCGATGATATGATTAGTTGTATCATTATAAAACCTTTTATATTTTAACACTATTACTCATGATATTTTTTCATGGTAAATCATGCCATTTATTTCTCCACTCAACTTTTAATGCAACCATAACTTGTGAAAATTTTCCTTCTCAATTAAAGGTATAGCCAAGTTAGGTAAAAAAATTCATCTTATAGCAATGGTTGATCCATCCATTCATTTATCTTCTGATCAGTTTCATTACTGTAACAAATTGACCTATGAATGTGTAACTAATATCTGATAGTTATTCACCCTAAAAAATATGGAATAAAAAATATATTATCTTAATAAAGAGGGGAGTGATGAAATTTGCAACATGCGGAGATATCCAGGCCGGGAGCTTAAGTTTTGACTTTTGAGAATGCTTAAGTGAGTGGGTCTTGAAATTTGATTGCAAAGGAATGTAGAATAGGTTCAGTGGAGTTAAACTAGGTAAGAATAAATGTTTTACATAACTTGAATATATTGAATAAATGGTGAAAATATGAGATTGAAATGGTTAGAACATACACATGTGGGAAATTAATGGCATGGTAGAACCATAAATTATTTCACTATAATTATTATCATTAATCTCACTAGATTTTGTTTTGATACAATTTACGAGATGATAAATTTAAATGTTATTGAGATTTAATCTTGATGAAATTATTAATTTTCCAATATCACCACTATGGATTGGGAAATATGAACACACATATCCTGTAACAATTTTCTTGAATACATGACATGTGACTTTTCCCTGGAGTGAAAAAGGGTAAGTGTGGGGGAGTTGATAAAAGACATTTTTATTGAATATTTCATTGAAAAAAAATTACATAATTTCCTCAAATTATGTTAAATATGTCTATTTATAGAATATTTTGAATTAGATAATTTATTTGGAAATTTGATGAAAATTATAGTTTTGACCCTTTAAATTTCACTATAGCATTTCAACCATATTTTTTTTATGAATTATTTGAACTTAATTTTTTTTAAAAGTGTTACTCACTAAATGGGCTATAATTTTTTATTAAGATCATCCAAATTAGATCATGTATTTTATTTGATAAAATAGGCCATGAATTCAAAGTTGGATTGGACTCTCAATATTGGAAATCACTTCACCATTTAGGCCATATATACAACATCTAGGATTTTATTAGCCTAAAATTTGGAAAATATACCTAGGAAAAAATTTATAAAAAATAATCCTTCTATAAGGATAGCTATTTCACATGTTTTGGAGGTCAACAAGGCATATAAAGATGGAATTAATTTTTTGTCCAAATTTCTCCATTCACACTTAAAACATATTATAAACCTAGCCTCCCCTCCACTCTATAAATGCGTGTTTTTATTTTTAATAGGTGGTTGAGATGCGAATTAGGAAGTTAAGGGTAGAGGATAAGTGGTTTCACCCTAATTATCCAAGCATTTCCAGAGGGTTAGTTCTTGAAGCAAGGATCCCTTCATCGAAGCCTTGTTCTTCTTCTTCACATTGTAGTGTTAGTGTTTTTATAATAAAATCTCATTTTATCTTCCCTTTATTCAATTATTTTCAATTTATTTATTCTATATTTTTAATATTTGTGCTGAAAAACAGAAGTATAAATGTGATTGAGTTGTACCCTTTCCATGACCTTTGTGAATGAAAAACGTTTTTACGATGACTAGACCACCCATTGAAGAGTGGGTTTTCTTATAATCGATATTCCTATAAACATATTCAATTATTTGTTTTGAATTAATGAGATAATTTAATTCAAATAATATGATCTATGAATTTAGTTTTTAACTTAAAAGAAAATAAGAAAGCAATTGAACAATTAACACAAAGTGTATGAGGTAGAGTGATGTGTGAATTGTGAGAGTGTGATCTTAATCAATAAAATAAAACAATACAGAATCAATCTGTACAGTTAAAATATAATCCCTAAACTCAATTTATCCTCAATTTCAGTATGGATATGAGCCCTAATTCACTACTTACCATACACTATCCTTGGTACAACAATAAAATCATGGTTCTACGATTGCATGTTCCGAAGCTTGCATAAGGTTTAATTCATTTCATATTTGTGGTTTAGTTAATTCTCATAGGGTTTGAGGATAAAAAAATTAGGGGATAATAATTAAGTGGATGTTAATTTAAATGATAATTATTGATAAGTAAGTGAAGAGTTAGAGTTATATCGATTATTCCTTTTAAAAATAGTTTCTAAAAAAACATATTCTCATTGTGTTTTGTAAATATAATTTTAAAAAAACCAATCTTCTTCCAGCATATTTATTATTTTATAAACATCAAACAACCCCTATCCTTTTTAATAGCTTGTTTCTTTCATTTTTTTAAAAATACCTTAAATATTTTGTTTTAAGTACTTCCTCTTTAGATAATGACCTTGTTCATCCAATATGATGCACCTAATAAGTGGAAATTACACATCATTTGAGAGATCCCATGATAGATACTTTAAGTGGTTATTCATCAATTTATTATTTCTAGATGATTTAATCCAACTGCTCATATTATTATTAATTCTTTTTCTATTTTTTTATCTGTAATATACCGCTACGCTCCACTCTAACATAAGGGAATAGTCCCCCCCTGAACACACCCTAGGCCCTATCTAATAGTTGTTAGCCTTTGGAATATTGGGAGGCACACTTGAGGCCATGTTTCCAACTGGGTTCTATCACTTAAGAGTGAACCGGGCCCGAGATATTACAACTGAAAAACACATTGAGTTCTTAAATGGGTTGCATGGAGACACTAAAAGAGTGATACATGGTGTGTAGCTATCTTGTACATGCCGTGTAGTCCATCCGAGGTATACGACTGAATCCCCAGACATGTAATCCAAGTATATGACAACTAAGGTACATGGCACATAGCTCGTAATTACACATCGTGTAGTCTCCCAATAAAGGACAAAATTAAATTACTTTAAATTGAAAATGTCATGACCCCATACCCACAAATTGTACCCCTCCTGGGTCGGCAATGGGAGAAGAGAGATAGTGACCCCAAGTATTGCCTTCAGTAGGCCCTGGGTTGGTGACGAACACCGAAGGTATAATAAACAAGAAGATGGGAGGAATTACCCTATAAGAGAAACACATGTGAAAGAGAGAGATAATATAGACACCAAACAACTACTACTCATACTACAATATAAAAGAAACCCAAGTACACATATTAATGTCATGCAAGAACTACTATAACTGAAAGGAAAAATTATAAGTACCAAAAGAAAAGTAAATATGGAAATGACCACGAAGCCCAAACAAATCCTGCAAAACCCCCAACTAGTAGTAACTATCCTAATCTCAAACCTGCTCCAAATGACCCAAAAACAGTTTATATATATGTAGGATGAGTATAAAAGTATACTAAGTAGGATTCTCCCTAGAGCCTCTCATGCAAAAGTAAAGAAAGCATGCTAAATCACAATGAACAACAAGTGAAACTAACTCATCACCTAAATAGGTATACTAAGTTACTATCCTCAACATGTCTAATATAACTAAGTATCATATATAAGAGAATATAATATAATAAAGAATATCATTGGTACCCCACTATCACTTCCCCACTAGTTTTCCGCTTTTCCCCAACATCACACGTCTTGAGCATCTCTCTCCAAAAAGGCTACCCCGTAGACACCTGGGTGAAGCACCACAACATGCACCTCTTGAAACTCACCACCACATCCATATAACCAAAAGTAACTAGGTATTTTATGGTAGCCACTATAGTCTGCATAACATGTATCATACATCGAGTATTATACCTCAATCCATTACAGCCCATACACTGAGTAAGGATCCTCAATCCATCACAGCCCATACACGTTGTATCTATAATATCCATTAGAAAACTATATCCAGAATATATGTGTGTGAAATAACCACAAGCCATTACATACCTCTACACACATATATGGGGAAAACTAAATTCTGTGTATACTAGCACAAGTAACTACTAAGAGAAGAGAGCAGGGCCAAATAGGGTAGTCATCCATCCATCCTCCCACCGCGGTGTTGGGGAAAACACCCACTAGGGCTCATAATCCTTGGGGAGTCAATTTACCTAACCGAAAGGGTGGAGTAGTGTATAGAAACACAAAAATTACATGATATAATAAATCTTACAACAAAACTATGGGAATGATCTAGTCTTAGACTCAACTGCAACTAACGTCTCTCATACTCCCGGCTGCCGCTACTAAGACTAGATATCCTATAAGCACACAACCATTTAAAGAGCTACATTAAATTACTTTATCCTTTTTTATCAGTTTCACTTTATGTTAATTAATTCTTTAACCATTAATTAACCATTAACAACTTCCACATTAAATTTCATTAGTATCACAACAAAGTCCCATACCCTCTAGGCATAACCAAACCAAGTCCATGGTTTCTTAGAAATATAACCTTAAAATTGCATCCCAGCAAGCTCCAACCCCATAGGTTAAACATTTATTCATTTATTTAACAACATTACCAATTTCCATACTTCCAGGCATTATATAAAAATATTCTAAGCTACCAAACACAAGGGGCTCAACACGGTGAGTAGATGAACTAACCGTCGAGTCTTTTCCACCCATAGCAGGAGCATAGACCCATCCAACCATGAGAAGCTAAACATGGAAAGCATGTGGCATACCCCACATGTCTTTGCCTCTCTTAGAAGGAGAGTAAGAAAAAACCATTTGCCTCAAGCAGTGGGGAAAGTAAAGAAGATAAACAAAAAAAAATTCAACAATCATCTTGATTTCACATCAACGGGTAAGCCCAGATTCAACTCGTTCCATCATCCTAAGTGTCCTCTCCAACACCCACATGCATAAACCGATACATCACACCACTCAAGTAAGAAACTCTTTCCGAAAAAACCGGGCCTACCTACCACACATACCAAAATATCCCTCCAGGCTCAGCCATCCTAGGCTCACATCACATTTGGGCCTCACTGCCCCCACAACCACAACAGCCCTCCAGGATCAGCCACCCCAGGCTCATGTCACATCACAATCAGTAGAAAAAAAACAAGAAACCGAGATCTCATCCCTAAAAAAGGAATTAATCCTCAAATCAAAAGGCACTTGGCCTTTAAAAGAAAGAGGTTAACTCAAACCCTACAAATGCATCATCTTTTATCACACAATCAGTTCTTTATTCCATCTTGAATTAATCGATTCATTATTCAAAGGTTCCAACTATGGGAAACCTAAGAAACAACCTATCATAAGATATAATATATTAATTAAATAATTAATTTAACATGCCTTTAATTCTTTTATCAACAATCATCAACATGTTTCAGGTTAACTAAAAAATTCAACTAAACATGCATACTTTCATCAATTTGATTAACATCAAATTATAACACCAATCAGTTTCCTTAAGCATGAATCTTTATATTTTAGCCAATTAATTATCAATTAATTACATATTTAAGTTATTTACCAATTTACATCAAGAAAAACATGCTAAACCAAGAAATCCATAGATATCACACTATTCATAAAATCAAGAGCAAACAGTTATCACGGTATAAAACAACAACATCACTACACGATCGATACCAATTCTTTAATCCAGTTTAAGTATTTAATTAGGTCAATTTCATTAATATTCAAGGGGAAAAATCATGATAACTCTATGATTTCATATAAAAATAGAGAAGCAATGAATCCAATACCTTAAAAGTTTGCTGACGTTCTTCGCACGAGAACATATCAATGCAAAGGATCCCGATCAACTCTCTCGAAACAATTACATCCATTCGAGGATTCTGCGTTACCACTGCACCAACCCACAACCAAGAAAACCCCATTAGAAACATGGGAGATCAAGTGCCATCAAATGGAAAAGAGAATCAGGAGGAAACTGATCGAAGAAACCACAATAAAAGAGGTATGTCATACCTTAGATCAAAAAAAGATCGTTATAGATCGAAAGAGAGAGCTAAGAATCATTAATTGATGAAGTAATCCCTAGAACGTTGAAGAGGCGTTGCTAGGTCTCCTGGGGTCAAGGGTGAGCCACTACAGCTGTAGGGTTTAACAAAACCTGAGTGGCTAAAATGTTTTAAAACATACAACATCGGGCTATTACATAATGTGTAATACCCTTTCACGTCATGCAATGCCTTGGGGTTGGTTTCCATCAAAAAATGAATTGCCTTTCACATTTATTTATTTTTAAACAACAAAATATTACATGACGTGAATCCCATTTTCATGCCATAAAAGTTCCCTACTTCCAACTTTTAGCACCCAAACTCCTCTATACTTCCTCAGAGCCACCTCTGAGCTCTATAATAATTGGGAAAATGCAAAGGGTCGATGCACACGAATCCGGGACCTTACATTAGATACCTCTCAAAACATTATCTTCCTCAAGAATCCAAAACCAACTGAGATAGGAAACATAAAAGGGGTCATTCGAACAACCACCTCGTGAGATACCTCTCAAGGATCTTGCCACCATAGGAGCTCAACTGCTTCACTAAAGGAATAGGCATAAAACCTCGCAACAACCAAAACCAGCTCCTAAACACTCTCTTGAGGAAGATACCTCTCAAAATAGAGAAATATGCAACAAGAAATAAGATAAAGTCATATCATTAATAGAAAAGGTCTACAACCACCAAACGAACAATGTTACAAGATAAGAGATAAAAATCAAACAACTCAGAGTACTGAGAGAGTATCTGCGACTCACATTCCCAATTACTCTCCTCCATAGCACTGTTCCACCATAAGACATGAACTAAGGGGATAAAACGCCCATATAACACATTCTCTAGGGAGTCATGGATCTCTGTAAGCCTCTCCTAAAAGGCCACATCATCGTCAACATCGATCTCTCCCCAATCAATGACGTGATAGTCCCCATGAAGATAATGATGAATCTATGACATGTAAAAAAAATTGTGTATCCAGATCATTTATGGGGGAAACACTATCCAATATTCCACAACTCCAACATGATCCAATACCTTGAAAGGCCTAACAAACCGGGGAGAAATATTACTCCCATGAACAAACCTTCACTTCCCATGATGGGGAGTCACCTTCAGGAAGAAATTAGCTCTAAAATCAAAATCCAGAGGTCTCCTCCTATGACCAGCATATGATTTATAATGATCTTAGACTGCCTTCATCCTCTCACAAATCACCTGAACCATCTCTATCATATTCTGTACTAGTTTAGGTATGAGAATTGTGGAATCTCCGACCCCTATCCAGCATAACAGAGAAGGGAAAGGTTGTCCATATAAGGATTCAAATAGTGACATACCGATGGTGGAGTTAAAACTATTGTTGTAAGAGAACTCTACCAAGGAAAGGTGCCTCATCGACAAACCTCCAAAATCAAGGACACAAGAGAGCAACATATATTCAAGAGTCTAGATGGCCCACTCTATCTGATCATCCATTTGCAGATGAAAAGAAGTTCTAAGGCATAATTGAGAACCAAAAGCATGATAGAGACCTCTCCACACCCTGGAGGTAAAATGAGGATGTCGATCAGAAATGATCATCCTTGGAACTCCATGGAGCCTCACCACCTTCTCCAGATACTACCTCAACAAAACCTCTACTGATCTTGACTCCTTGATTGCTATAAAGTGGGAGGATTTTTTCAGATGATCCATTACCACCCATATAGCTTCATAACCTCCCTAATCTTGAGGCAAACCAATATAAAATTCCATCGAGATGTCCTCCCACTTCCATTGAGTAACATCTAATGGCTGGAGAAAACCATCGAGAACACAGTGCTTGACCTTGACCTCATGCAAGACCAAACATCGAGACATAAACTCTATAACTGCATGCTTCAACCCAAGCCACCAAAATTGACCTATGAAGGCTTGGTACATCTTCATCACACCAATATGTACCGCTAAGGATGAACTGTGGAACTCTCTGAGAACCATCTCATTCATTTCAAAAAGAACAAAAAGCCTTCCCTAAAACAACACTTAGTGTTATTCATCTTCAGACCAACCATCAGGGGCCTCTCTATAAACAACTAGATCTCTCCAGACCTCCACCTCAAGATCCCCCAACTAGGACTCTTCCACCTTCTACACCATAGATGATTTCACTGTCATCTAAAAAAGACAACCTCTTCCCCCAACTTCTCTGATATCCAGATGTAATGCTGAAATTTCTTCCATTACCCTCCAGGAATCACCTGATTCACACACTGCATCACTGTGCAACTTTTTACTCAACGCATCAGCCACAACATTCCCTTTTCTAGGTGTATACAAAATCTTAAAGTCATAATATTGTAAGAAATCCATCCACTGATGCTAGCACAACTTCAAGTTGCACTGGGAGAAAACATACCTCAGGCTCTTATGACCATTGAAGACCATAAAGTGCTCTCTGATGAGGTAATGTCTCTATAAATTTAGGGAAAAAACCACTACCACTAACTCAAGATCGTGGGTGGCATAATTAAATTTGTGGGGATTCAACTTTTGAGACCCATAAGAAACAACCAATCTATGTTTCATATGAACATAACCCAACTCAAGATGCAAAGAATCAGAGAAATCCTCAAACTAAACTCCTTCTATTAGAAAACAAAGAACTGAAGCACTGACCAACTTCTCCTTCAGATACTCAAAATCCACCTAACACTAATCAGTTCATAAGAACTTCTGATCCTTTCTGGTCAATGATATCAGAGGAGTCTCAACCTGAGAGAAATCAACTATGAACCTCCTATAATAGCTTGAAAGATCAAGGGAACTTCTCACTTATGACAATTTTTTAGGGGATACACAAGACACAACCACTTATACCTTTGATGGATCCATAACTAATCCCTACTAGGATAAAAAATTCCCTAATAAATAGTATTATCAAGCCCAAAAATTACACTTCAAGAACTTCCTAAATGGATTTTCATGGTGAAGAACTCCTAAAACAACACACATATTCTCTGTATACTCCTACTCATATGCGAAGTACATAAGGATGTCATCGATTAAAACTACCATTAAATTATCTAGGAACTCACAAAACACATCATTCATCAGCCCCATGAACACAATTGGGGAATTTGTTACACCGAAAAACATCACAAAAAACTTGTAATGCCTATGAAGACAATGAAAAGAAGTGTTCAGAATATCTTTGTCCTTTAAATGAATATGATGATATCTCGACCATAAATAAATCTTCAAGAACCAAATTGAACCCTTTAGTTGATTGAACAAATCATCTATCCATGGAAGAGGATAACAGTTCTTCATTATCACTTTGTTCAAGTGATGATAATTGATACCCAAATTCAAATTGCCTCCAGCCTTCTTCACGAACAAAACTGGTGCACCCCATGGTGATGAACTTGGACAAACAAAACCGCATTGTAGCAAACCATTGAGCTATATACGCAGCTCTCACAACTCATAAGGCACCATCCTATATGAAGACATTGATATAGGATACATGCATGGATGTAGTTCGATCCTGAACTCAATCTCTCTTCGAGGGGGTAACAATACAACCTCTTATAGAAAGACATCAGGGTACTCTTCCATGACCCTGGGAAATGCCAACTACTGAACCTCCAATGAACTCAGCATCATCTCATCCATCAAGGATGATAAGGAAGTAACACACCTCTGGCCCATTTGAGGGTCTCATTCACCAACAAATACTACCGTCTCTACATCTGCATTGAAGAACACAACCTGCATTCTGAATAAATCCATGATAGCCTACACCAAATACAAACAATCCATGCCAAGAATGACATCATATGGTTGTATCCATAAACATAGGAAATCTCCCCAAGAGCGGTTCTTCCCCAGCACTAGCTTACAGTTTCTATATACTTCAAACAAGTTAGCTCAACCTCCAACTTGTGTAGTCAACGCCAAGGGCACTAGAAGTTTCTCTACCTCAAGACCCAAAGCATGGGAAAGGGAAGGTGATACGAAGGAGTGCATTTATCCTAAATAAAATAAGGAATAAACCCAAGTAGAAAACAAGAAAAGGGTACCTTGAATGATGTATGGATCACCTGGTGCTAGCAATGCTAAAGCATGAAGCTAACTAAGACCTACTCCATGGACTCTCTGACCTTACTGGTGACCACCTCCATGGCCAAAATCTTCTCTATGAGGATGGGGAGAATCCCTAGGCTATTCTTTTCCTGCCCCATCTTCTCTCTACTGATCTAAAATTGGTGCAACCTACAACTACTAGCTTGGATGGAACTACCACAATGGAGGAACCTAAGGCGGAACACCTACCACACATAGACTACTCAGAAAGGTTGGAAACTCTCACCATTGATGACCTCAACCTCCACAATAAAAACAAGCATATGACCCCTTATCATAGGACCAAGAGATGTTACCCCCATAGAAATGAGACTTTGGGGTATGAGACCTACCCCCATATAATCATAAGCTCTTCTATCCTGACAACCGGAAACCCTATACTATAACTCTACTTCATGAGGATTCCTAAAGACTACCCTATCATGATGATCTGGTTATGTCTATCATCCTCTTGATGACCTATGATCTCACAAATATCTCAAGATATGTATTTAGCATAAACAGAGTGACCTGGAACTGGATCTCTAAATGCAAAGGCTCCCTTAAATTCCTCTCCCTGTCCTCCTAATCTAGAAGTAGGTCCATGGAATATTGAAGAATTTTATTGAAATGGATGTCGAACTCTCGAACACTAGAGCTCCCCTTTCAAAGTGTAAGAAACTCATGTCGACTGGCCGCCTTCATAGTCGAAGAATGAAACTTGGCTCTGAACTAGTCTTAGAACTCCTACCATGAGATTTCCAACTCCTCCCAGTCCCCAAGGAATAAGAACCACCACTTCCTTATTACCCCACGCAGTATTGCCACAGCCAACAACACCCAATACTCTTTCCGAGCACGGATCAAACTGAAGGCTATCTCAACCTCCTCCAACCAGTCTTATATGAATGCATCTAAAATAGAGCCCTCATACCTCTATAGACTCTGGCGATGAAACTCTTGGAGTGTCCTACTCATAGTTTTATCATCATTAACATCTACTCTACGAAGATTTGCTGACACAACCTACTGAACATCTTCTACAAGAACATGACAAGGACTTAAAACTAGATCCATACCTGAAAACTAAAAAATTATTAGAGCTCCTAAACCTAGAACATGGAAGAATTGAAAATTAATTAAAAATTTTCTTTTATTCATTTTAGGTTTTCCTATCCCAAGGTCTACCCATTCAAACACATGCATAAATAAGAATGATGCATGATCCTTTCCTAGGTCTGTACCCTACAACCAGTATCACCTCGTTTAGTATCCAATATAAGCTTAAAGGTCTATGCGTTAGATCATAGGGGGACCTAAATACTTATGTCCAAGTTGGTATCCCATGTTTACAGTGCTTTCTAAACTTAGATGACACTATTTCCCTACCAACCCATACAACCTCACCTACGCCTAACTCCAAACTTCATCCTATACCTTAACCAGAGCCTCTAATACCACTATGTCATGACCCCATCCCCACAAAGTGTACCCCTTTTAGGCCAATAATGGGAGAATAGAGATAGTGACCCCCAAATTCTACCTACAGTAGGCCTCGAGTTGGTTACTAGCACCGAGGGTATAATAAAAATGTAGATGGGAGACATTACCCTCTAAAAGAAGCACATGCAGAAGAGAGAGATAATTTAGACACTAACCAACTCCTGATCAGACTACAATATAAAATAAAATCAAGTACGCATATGTAATGTCATGAAATAACTATTAAAACTGAAGGAAAAAACTATAATTACCAAAAGAAAAGTAAAGACGAAAGTGACCACGAAGCCCAAACAACTTTTGAAAAACCCCCAGCTAGTAGTAACTATCCTGATCTCTAACCTTCTCCAACTAACCTGTAAAATAGTTTATATATACATAGGATGAGTATAACAGTATACCTAATATAATCCTCCCCAGATCCTCTCATGAAATAGTAATGAAAGCATGATAAATCACAGTGAACAACAAGTGAAACTAACTCATCACCTAAAATGGGTATACTAAGTTCCCAGCCTCACCATGGATACTCTCACCAAGCATCGCATACAAGAGAATATAATATAATAAAGAATATCAAGGTTACCCCACTACCACTTCCCCATTGGTTTTCTGCTTTACCCCAACATCACACATCCTAAGCATCTCTCTCCAAAAGTCTAGCCCACTGACACCTGGGCAAAGCACCAAAACATTCACCTCATGCAGAAAACCACCACATCCACATAACCAAAAGCAACCAAGTAGTTTTTGGGATCCAACACAACTCACATAACGTGTATCATACATCGGATATTTGATCTCAATCCATTATAGCCCATACAATGAGTAAGGATCCTCAAGCCCTCAAATCCCATACACATTGTACCCACAACATCCCTTAGGAAAATATATCCAAAATATATGTTTCTAAAATAATCACAAGACATTAAATCTCTCTAAACTCATATAAGGGGAAAACTAACCACTGTGCATACGATCACAAGTAACTACCAAGATAAGAGAGCGGGGCTAAAGGGGGTAGTAAGTCATCCATCCTCCCACCAGGATGTTGGGGAAAACACCCACTAGGAATTAGAGTCCCTGAGGTGTTAGTTTACCTAACTGATAGGGTGGATTAGCATATAGAAACACAAAAAGTACATGATATAATATAGCTTGCAAACACACTATGGGAATGACCTAGTCTTAGACCCCACCACAGCTAACATCTCCCAGACTCCAAACTGTCACTGATAAGACTAGATATCCTATAAGCACACAACCATTTAAAGATATACATTAAATTACCTTATCCCTTTTTATTAGTTTCACTTTATGTTAATTAATTATTTAACCATTAATTAACCATTAACAACTTCCACATTACATTTCATTTGTATCACAACAAATACCCATGCCCTCCAGGCATAACCAAACCGATTCCATGGTTTCTCAGAAATATAACCTTAGCATTGCATCCCATCAATATCCAACCCCATAGGTTAAACAATTATTCATTTATTTAACAACATTACCACTTTCCATACTTCCAAATATTCTAGAAAAACATTCTAAGCTACCAAACACAAGGGGCTCAACACGATGAGTATATGAACTACCCTTCAAGTCTATTCTACCTATAGTAGGAGCATAGAACCATAAAACCATGAAAAGATAAACATGGAAAGAATATGGAATACCCCACTCATCTTCACATCCCTTGGAAGGAGAGTAAGAAAAATAATCTACCTCAAGCAGTTGAGAAAGTAAAGTAGATAAAAAAACAACAAATTAAATAAGAATCCGACTTTCACATCAATGGGTAAGCCCAGCTTCAACCTATTCCATCATCCCTGGTGTCCTCCCTAGAACTCACATGAATAAACTGATGCATCTCACCACTTCAGACGTCAACTGCTACCCCAACAATCGGGCCTCCCTACCCCACATACCACAATTCCCTCTGGGCTCAGCCATCCCAGGATCATGTCACATCTGAGCCTCACTACCCCCACAACCACAATATCCCTCCAGGATCATCCATCCCAGGCTCACATCGCATCACAAGAAGTAGGAAACAAACAAGCAACCAGGATCTCAACCCTAAAACAAGGCATTCCGCCTTCACACACAATAAGCTCTCATGGCTCCAAAGCACAAGGCACTTGGCCTTTACAAGAAATCTGGTAACTCAAACCCTATAAATGCATCATCTTTTATCACACAACTAGTTCTTTATTCCATCTTGAATTAACCGAGTCATTATTCACAGGTTCTAACTATGAGAAACCTAAGAAACAAGCTATCACATGCTATCAAAATTTAATTAAATAATTGTTTTAACATGCCTTTAATTCTTTTATCAACAAGAATCAACATGCTTCAGGTTAATTAACCAATTCAATTAAACATTCATACTTGAATTAATTTTATTAACATAAAATTATAACAGTAACCAGATTCCTTAAGCATGCCTCTTTATCTTTTAGCCAATTAATTATCAATTAATTCTGGCTTTACGATCTTTACTAATTTTTATCAAGAATAACATGCTAAACCAAGCAAGGCATAGATATCACACTATCTAGAAAATCAAGAGGCAAACTATTATCATGGTATAAAGAAACAACATCACTACATGATCAATACCAATTATTTAATCCAGTTCAAGTATTTAATTAGGTGAATTTCATTATGATCTAAGGGTCTAAATCATGCTAACTCTATGATTGCATGAAAAAAATAGAGAAGCAATGAATCCCCTTCCTCAAAAGGTTTCTGGAGTTCTTCACATGATAATGGATCAATGCAACGGATCCTGATCACCTCTCCTGCAACAACTGCATCCATCCGAGGATGTCGCGACACCACCACACCAACCCACAACTAAGAAAACCCTATTAGAAACATGGGAGATCACGTTACATCACATGGAAAAGAGAACTGGGAGGAAATGGATTGAATAAACCGCAAGAACAGAGGTAGATCATACCTTGGATTGAAGATAGATAATTATGGATTGAAGGAGGGATATAGGGATTGTTACTTGATGAAGGAATCCCCAGAATATTAAAGAGGGGTCACCAGGTTTTCTGGGGTTGAGGGAGAGCTACTGTAGATGTAGGGTTTGAAAAAACCTGAGCAGCTGGAATGTTTTAAAACAAACAACATTAGGCTATTACATGATGTGTAATACCCTTTCACGTCATGTAATGACTTAGGGTCAGTTTCTTCCAAAAAATGCACCGCCTTTCACATTTATTTATTTTCCAAACCCTAAAATATTAAATGATGTGAATCTCACTTTCACACTGAGAAAGTTACCTGCTTCTATCTTTTAGCACCTGAACTCCTCCAGACTTCCTTTGAGCCTCCTATGAGCTCTACAAGTCTTGGGAACACGCAAAGGGTTGATCCAAGCAGATCCAAACCCTTATATAAAATTTACACATTAAAACCTTATTTTTTTTATTGTAATACCTGATGTGTTTGATACTTTAATAATGGTTTTAAAGAATTTTAAATTCTTAATTAATTTATTGTAATAAATCTATGATTATTAGGTTCTTATATTTATTTTCCACGAATTCCATTAATGGTGGGTATATAAAAATGAATTTGTATGGTCAATAAGATGAAAGGGAATTAATTAATTGATTTATTAATTAATTAATGCAAGTGTGTTCATATTAATAATAAATAATGAATATAAATTAATGTTAACCGGTTAACTTTTGTGTATAAATTACATGTATGAACATTCATGATCTTGACCATGACCTGTGTATATATTAGATGTTTCAATTTAATTTATTACATTGGTTTTCAATTATTTAATATTAAATTAAATTTGATGGCCTATGTGTCATCCCTCCCTCAATTATTATGTAGAACCTGCATGTCCCTGATTATTCATGTAATCCTCATTAATCAATCCTTTGGTTCCTCTCTCCTCATTTGAGTTATAAATACTTTTAATTAATGAAGTACCTCAAGGCATGTGAAGGTGGTTCAAGATGGAACCATAATGATACCAACTCATTTGATACACAAGTGTATAGGTGGAATGTTGTAACTCATTCCAAGACCAAAACAAGGAATTTTACCCTGGCTAAAAGGTTAATTTATTATCTACTCAATAAATAAACTATTAGATAATCTCATGACTGGGTCATTAATTAATTATTTTTTTCTATCTTATGCATTTTTATTTTATGGATACAACACAAATATCACATAAATAAATGAATTAATGTGTAAAGATGGAATTTAAATAAATGGATTTTGTGTAAATGTTTTATTCAGAATGGTTAATTAATTAATTAAAATCAACTTAATATTAACAAGTTATGTAAAGGATAAAATAAGATAAAATTTATGAATAATAAATTATAATCCCTAAAATATATATTAAGTTAGACTCAACCTTCTATTACTTTCTTAGGAATAAAATCCTTAGAACTAAGTCTTTAACCAACCCTTGTTGGGACACTTACTTTTAACATGAAGTTATTATGAAGGTTATGGATTGACATAACCATATTATATGAAAATATGTATCCCTTTCTATAATTAATCTAACTTGGAGAAAAGTGTTGAGAAAATCCAAGTTAGGATTTCAAGATTGAGGAGTCTAATAAATATATCAAGGAGATACAATCTCATATTTAGCAATGACTTGCCCACCTAAAGAGATTCAAGTAGCTTGAAAAAACCTCATTGGGGTTATGAGAAAGGGAATATGGATCCTTACCACTATAATGTCTTAGAAACTAGACATTCCGAGTTCAATCGTGAGAGCTATTGGCACTTGATAAAATAGTGGGATATTTAATAAAATTAATTATTATTATTTCTCACATTATTTTTTAATCAACCAAAGTACTAATTATCTATTTTAATTATTATATAAAATGGAAAGAAAAACCAAGAAACCACTACAATCATTCCTTAACTCAGGTCACGTCCTTACAAATAAAAATTTATGGATATGGTACAACCATTTATAGGATGCATTATTATCAATAAGTTTTTATTATGTATTGGAATCCCCTATTCCTATTCTGCCATCCCAGAAGGTGAGTGATGGTGAAAGGGATGCCTACTAGAGATATGTTAAGGATTCTTCCTATGTCTGTTGTATTATATTATCAACTATTTTTGAAGAGTTGATGATATAAAATAAAGACATGGATGCATACACCATAATATTACATCTCCACTCTCTTGAGAAATATAAGTAAAGGCTAGAAATAAATAAGATTGTCAATACTCTATATCAGTGTAAATTGGAAGAAGTAGATCTAGCTACAGATCATGATTTTAAAACAATGGGGGTACATTTATCAGTTAGAGAAATTGGGCTTCCACTTGGATAAGAAATTACACATTAATATTATTTTATTATCCTTAAAACCAAGGTTATCCTTATTTTTCCAAGCCTAGATAAATGAAATAGATAAGTCACGTGGGAAATTTTTATCCACACTTCACCAAGTTGATAATGAATAGTTGAAACATGTTTCTCCACCCCTTATATTGAAAAGTTTGAATGATAAGGCTAAATATCCCATGGATAATCTAAATCCAAAAGATTCTTCATGGTGTCCTTAAAAGAGACAAATGATTCAAAGGTAGAAGAATAAATTGGAGGCTATTTTCTTCTTATGTTGAAATAATGGAAACTGGAAAATAAATTGTAATGAATTAAAGAAGCAATTAATTTCATCCACTTCAAGTATATTCATCAAGTTTCTATTCACATCTTGTGTATTAAATACAACATTCTTATAATATACAAGTATTTAAATATAATAAATGATCAAGAATATAAATGTTATAGCATAAAATCAAAAGGAAATGAGAAAGGGTGATTACTATGTTAGCCATGGGGAGATCACTATTTCTCATTTCTATATTGGATTGATTCAAGCTTATAATAAGTGTGATCAAAATATTTATCTCAGTTTCTGGCTTGACACGCCAATATATTATTTCATTTTCAGAATAAATGTTGTTATGGTACTTAAATACTAAAATAACAGTTCAATAACTCTTGAATCACAAATATCCATTATAATGATTAATGAATATAAAAATATAAGACTCTTACCTGATCATGATAAGATAATTCTTTATCAAATAAAAATGAAATTAGTTGACCTATTTATACTGATAAAAGTGTTTTAGTCTCAATTGATCTAATATATTGGATATACAAACAAACTACTTATCATGTTTTATATAAAGAAAAATTTATAAATAAAGGTACGTCACAAAACTCTTAGAGTTAGTTCAAAATGTACATGTGAACTATTCTAAAGATAAAGGTAACTTCTTATACTTCATGATATTTCTTTAATAAATTTTATAAATGATCAGTGAAGTAAATAAGTGCACTTGGTAAATATTAAGGACCCTCTGAGCTGGATATCGAAGAATATCTTATCCAAGTATTCATTGAACATATATATAGAGTAAAGGTATTAAAAAAATCACATTTTATTATAAAAATAATTTTCATGATGGTAGTAAAAGCAAGATCAACTGTGATTCTTCTATATATTGAAAATATTCTATTATTTCTTCCAAGACATGTTTTGAAAATAGAATTGAAATAACTAAACCATATGCTAACTAAATTATCAAATGGATATCATATCAATTACGATATGATAAGAGTATATTAAGACACTACCACAAGTGTTAGTTGAAATCTATTTGTTAAAAGCCGACCTTATCTATAAATGAACATCAAAACACTAAGGTGCATCTAAGTTAATGACCATATAGCCACTAAGGATATTAACTTATAGTCAATATTTACTATATTTCCATAAAGTAAGCCTATATATTTTAAGTTAGAGGGAACAAAATTAAATTATACAAGTTAAGGCTCTAGATTTACATGATTTGACATAGGAATATTAGACTCCACACAGCTTAGTGGGAGTAGTTCTACAGACACATACTGTATAGGAATTTATAACCAAAGAGGCGTTTTATGTTCATTGTGGTGGGTGAAGCATGTATTATTATTTCATAATAAATATACCTATAATGAAATAGTAAATGGTAATATGATAATGTTGAAAATATTTATATATTAAAGTAATGGACCCCATGTTTCAAGATTCAGAGAATTTGTGTTTTTAATGTTTATAATTCTTGATACTACTGGTGAGTATTCAAGAGAAACTATACATGGATGGTACAAGATTGTACTAATAAAGCATGATTGATTTTTTAAAGCTCTACTTTATGAAAAAACATATACAATAATAATCATAAATAAAATTCTTCTTGAATTTTATTTTTTAAAAGTATATTTCTATGATGATCATATTGGGATATTTATTTTCAAGGACACCGCACTTAGAGAAACCTTATGGTAGATAAATATATGACATGAAAAAAGGTAACCCTATAGTATATGTCTACCAGGAATAACTTAAAATATTCAATGACATTAATAAATTCCAATAAGATATGAAAATTACATAAATTCATTTATGAATGAATCATGCATAGTGATCATAAAATATTCATTTGGAAATGAATGATTGACATGTGTCTCTATCTGGTTAGTGGGAGAACTATAATTTTTCAAGATAGATATATTGATATCATATGGGACATAAATGTTGTGTCTTACCAGTTTGTTAAGACTGAAAAATGAAACTTCTCCAAGTATGACTTAAAGTAGAAACTGTGTTCTAGGGAACAAGATATATAAGGTATATCCATGAGTTTTCTAAATTTATTCATAGTTTATATATTAACTAAGTATTGAAAAATGAAAGTTAAAACAATTCAATACTAAATTCTTGTTGGCATAAAATCCTTCCAGCAGAACATGCATAGGCATAGAAAGATATTATTGAGATTAATATAATTTCAAAAGGTTAAGTTATAGGAATATATATCATGTTTCATGATATATAATAATGTTTGATATTAATAATTCATGATGTATAATATGTAAATATCAAATAGATCCAACATAACCATATCAACTTGTAGTTATAACTATCTAATAATAATTTGAAAAGTAGAACTCGATGAGTTCTTGGTGTCTATAAAAATGGGAATAATAATAATCAAGTGAATTGAAAAAATGTCTCCATTTAGTTCAATTTGATCTAGTGTCATAGAAAAGGATAAGTTAAAATGAAAGAAAAAATTATTACAACCAATGGTAGATATATCTACAATATAAAAGTATGTTGCAACTTCTGATGTAGCTTAAGGAGTGTTTTAGCAACATCCTATTCTGATTTTGGTTTATACCAAAAGAAAGAGTTTTATAATTATCATGATAATATTTAACTATGTATTTAGTTAGGATGTTAAGATTTTGACATGGGAATAATAGGTGGATACTCGGTCATATTACTACTTGAGGAATTTTCTCAATATAGTAATGTTGTAATAAAAATATTTTCTACAAATACATGTGGTTTTTTTCCAACCCTAGCCACATAAACATGATAGGACTCACAACTGTATTCATACTCAGTAGAAGCATGTTTCTAAATGTGAGAACTAAATGGTCATTAGAAGTTGGTTGTAGTACAAGTGAGAGTTTTTTGGAGTTGGTTATTTAGAACTAACTAATTTTTTATTTAATATTACATTTATATTCAAAGATTTGAATATTAATTTAAATATATTATCAAATATTTATTATTATTCTACATATCATTGATGTGATAATATCCTAGAGTATCTGTCATATTGAAAAGGTCATAATGGTTTCCCACTATGATGATAACCTTGAAATGATATGATGATATTCTTAAAACAAGTTCAACTATCAAATAAATTTATATATAAAGTAACATAGTACATAGACTATCAGGTGTGAGTACTCATAAGCGGATGAAGCTTCTTATCATGAAGTTTGTACCTAGTAATCTCCAAGAGAGATGATTATGAGAATAGAACCATGAGTAGGAATTCCATATGTTTTGGTGTCATTGAATATTCATATCTACAAGAATTTGTAATATTACTTAGACTTTAAGATTACCATTAATGAATGTCATGACTCTTTCACTTAGATTTACTGACAAAAATCATCACTCCATATATTGGTGGGAAGTAGATTATGTTGGGTGCATCATAAATGACATGTTATTAATGGATAAGTCAAGGAAGGATTTTTACCCTCCATCTTTATGGAATTTGATATCTAGAACATTTTATTGAAATATAACCATCACATTAAATTATAAGGCCATGGTGTAATGATGTTTATTTCAGATAGTCAAAGAAAGATGTATCAAGAAGATATGTTGATGACACAGATGTGCAACCTACTTGATGAGATATTGAGACAAAGGGAATATATGATAGAGTGAGAGTTCATATGTGGTTGTTGATGTTGCGACATCTAGTTTTTTCTCATGGGTGCCTTGACCTATTGATATATAGTAATCTTGGAATTTTGGTGTACCTGACTAATGCCAATGAGAAAGAATCCTAGAGGGTCACTCACTAAGTGTTTCCATTGATCTCAATTAAATTATATTTGAATTTAATTATTGTAATTAATATTATTTTCATGACCGAAGAATAATTTTATTCAAGTTTTATTGATCGCTAATATTCACAAGGTAATAAATAATTATTTATTCATTAAATATATAATTTATTTAATTACATGAATATTTAATAAATATTTATTCCATATATATTTTTATAAAATTTTTATGTTATTTATTGAATATTTAATTAATATTTATTCATTGGTTTGTGAATAAAATATTTGTTTAATTGAATAAAATATTTATTCAGGTATTAAATAAATTCTAAGGAGTTCGAGTGGACCAAGATTAAACCTGGTGATAAATATTAATTTACAACTTGGTAAAATAATATTTATCAATGCACGAGTTAACACACACCATAAAATAATAATAATAATATTATTATATGGCATGGGGTTAATTAAAGATTATAATATTATTTAATGTCTGGTATGCAATTAAATAATATATTAACCCAAACCCTACCTCTATAAATAGATGATTATTTATACTGTATAGGGTTATTAAAAAATTTAGAATAGAGAATCAATGTGCACAACATACTTCTCTCTCTCTCTCTCTTAATTTCCTCCTCTCTTCCTCTCAAGAATTAGAAAAACTCCTTCAATCTTAAATGATCTTGGAACAATCAAGACAAAAAATGAAATACATTTGATTCTCCACACTAGCACCTAGAAATTAATTGGCATTTCTTGGAGATAAAAGGAGAAAGTGTGGATCACCTCTAGAGGGATTCTATACTTGAATCCTTACAACACAACAAAGGTAATCTGAAAGGGTTTTCAGAATATCAACAACATCATTGAAGAAAGGATCTTAATATGAGGTAATTATTTATTCCCAATCTAAATAAATTAATTATAAATTAAACATGAAATATCCTCTCTCAAGGTTTTTAACAACTCTATATTAAAAAAATTAATTTAACACCCACCAAAGGTGCTTCTGCTGCACCCAAAATCTATAATATCTAACCATGAAACATTACCTAGAAAATATGTAGCTTGAGATATTGGATAAAATAATGGTTGGCCTAAAATTTACCAAACTATGTGATTAAACCACGTGGGTTCCCATGAGATGCAAAAAGCCACACACAGTTGGTGCATGTTTTGGAAAATCATGAGACCAAACCGTGTGCATGTGAATTAATGATTCAAAAATAATCCTCAATGAACATAAAACACCTAATTTGGACCATTATTATTTTTAAATTTATCCCTATTAATACTAGAGACTCTACATGATATCCTTAGTAATGTTCACCCCTTATAAGCTCGATTCCGGTGGATCCAAGTGTGTTGGTGATTGGGAAATTAAGGCATGTTACCTATGAACCTTCATTCTCTAGACTTATCAATTTATATTTCCTCCCTTGATATTAATCATAGATTATGCATGTCATGGATAGATATATGGATTTAGATATAATATAATGATTAATTCTTATATCATTAATAAATCGAAGATGGATATAGTGCGTTTTCAGCCTTCCTTTGATCAATCTCTGATCTAGTGACGTTAGAGGATCCTGAGAGGCATGTTAGTGTAGATCCAATACAACAGACTTAAAATTTTCTTGAATCCCATCCTAAAACCCTATATGCGATTGAATTAGTATCATTTCTAGAGTCCCTTGTAATGTGATCTTGATCTGGTTGGTGCATGAGTATGACTTGGATATTGTCTCTCAATGTGTCTTAGAGATTTTTGTCAATGAGTTAAAGGTAAGAAGTTCCTTAAAATATTGGGAACTTTTATACTCTTATTTCATTATTATGATATTTGTGTTGGAGTAGATTTATTGGTTATGATATATTGTGTTCACATGTGTGTGTGTAGTATGTGAGACCCATATATGATGCTAGATTCCATGAGTTTGTTTATGTTTCTTGTTAGACCATGTTTTATGTTGATCACATGTGCTTGTATGCTACACTAACTCTTATGATGATATGTTATGTTTTCCCTATATCTTATCTATTATGTTGTGTGTGATTATCATGCCTTTTAAGGCATTTCTACTGGTATTTGGAATAGGTGGACCATTGTGATATGATTATCCCTTAGACACAGTGCGTTCATGACATATGATGGTGAAAATGATGAACTTGAATGCAGGGTAGGGGATGGATGACCTTGAGGCCATACCTGAGGCAACAACAATAGGGGTAGGGTGACCTTATGTCCTGTACTAAGGTATTGATAGGTTACGATGACCTTATGGATTAACCAATGACTAATATGAGATATGATGGTTTTAAGACCCAACACAAGAGAAAGGTCGTATATGATGATCTTATGGCCTGATCCAACTCGTTTCCTTATGGATGATGAGACTCGTTAGCCTTTTGGATGATAAGATTCATTAGCCTTGTGGATGATAAGATTCATTAGCCTTGTGGTTGCTATGAGATACATGTGGTATCCTTGTGGTTGACTCTAGTTTATGACAAACATTCGGGCATGAAGATGAAGGATGTATGACCAGGGTTCATGGTAACTTGGTTATCACACTAACACTCTAAATATGTTTGTTATTTATTTATTTTTATTTTACATTTATCATGTAATAAACATGTTATACCTTTAAACAAATGTAAATGATGCATTTGTGGTGTCCTATTGAGTTTCATTATGAACACCCTACAAAAATATCTCAATATGCATGCATAATTCATGAGTAGGGATCTAGGGAAGGGTAAGGTCCCAACAATAGGACGTTGAGGATATAGTACATGGTGATGGAGGTAGTACCAAGATAAACTCCAAATTGATACTGCAATGTCATTGCTTATTTTCCTATTGTTGTTTATATATGAACTAACCTGCCATATCGGGGGTCATTGTTTTATTTTATATATGAATGAAGTTCCATATGTTATAGCATTGTGATTCTCTTTTATTCTATTTTGTTGTTTTGAGATATTATTTATGATTTATATATTTTTAGTGTATGGATATTGTTATAGAGGGTATAATCTCTCTACTACTCCATAGGGACTATCACTAAAAGTTGTTAACCTCTTACTTATGGGGAATAACACATGAGGTTATGGGGAATTTTGGACAAGATTAGGTGATTTGGGTTGGGGTGTTATAGAATATTTCCTCTAAAATAAGCCTGAGGGTCATTCCTGAATCTACCAAAATTTTTGTATGAATCGTCCGTATAATAGAGATCCTATAAAAATTTTTAGATATAAAATATGGAGCCCCAAAATCCCCCACAATCTATAATATAAAGTATTAAAATAATCTATATGATGAAACAATACATAACATAGTGGAAACAAATAAACATGTCATAATAGACATCGTATTTAATAAAAGGCACATTGGATGGCACATGTTGAATAATAACTAAATCATAAACTACATGGCCTCCATACTAACTTAAATAGTGCAACCTGATGAATCCTCAACCTCAAAAACCCATTAGACCTATAAAAAGTTTCCAACTCAATGTCATACCTATTTCTTGATTGAAAATAGGAAGTTATACTCACATACATCAAAACCCTTTCCATATACGTGATTAGGGGGTGGTTCTAATGACCTAGTAGGAACTCCTAATGCCTCAAAAATATTGATTATTGTTGTGATAAAGTTGATGTTATTATAATACATATATTAGGAGTGAAATAATTTCTATGAAACAAAACCACCTTGAAACACAACACACAATACACACAAAAGCACACACATCAAGTCATCATGTGCTAACTAGGCCACCATGACACTTAGCCATAACTACTCTAGCCAATGTTGGAAGGGAGAGTAAATATGTACCATAGTCCCAAACCCTAATCAAAGACACTTGGTAGGGTTTTATTCATGCATAATCATGTACCATACGTTCCATAATTCCTTTTAACTCAAGGGAGGCCATATCACCATCTAGGGGCTCAACCATTGTAACGACCCAAACTTTTGTTAATGAAAATTTATCTTGATCTAATTAAATGTCTTATTAAGTAAAATGATCATATAAAACATATGAAATTCCTTGGTTTTATGTCTTGGATTTAAAAATACCATTAATAATTGTGACCGTTGCTAATATAGCCATTGAACAGTGATCACATGATTAGTATAAATATAAGGCTTTAACAAATCCAATTTAACAAGACAAAGGAAGCGATGTCCTCATCCAGTAGAATTTCTCCATATGAAGCCCATTTGTCAGATATTAGAAAGGATGTGGCGTCATTGGGATTCACTCTTGACCAAGCCCAAGCTGATCTTGAACACATTAAGCTTGAGCGGAACTACTTATAGGAGATGCGGAAGTTAATAGAAATTACCACCCAAGCGATTTTATCCGAGCCACCCCAAGAGCCTGTCACCATAGAACACCTTACCCTTAGGTATTATGTGGGTGTTATAAGGGGTTATGAAACAATACCCTATCACTATTACTATGTACATTATTTTTGTATAGAATAAAGAATATACATTCATTTTATTAGTGTTACTTTGTAAATGGTTTTTAAAGAAAAAATAGTATTTTTAGTTAATATCCAATTAAGAAATATATTTTGACGAATTAATTGATTTTTGAATTAAATAATATTTTAATATTATTATTAAATTACTTTTTATTAAATATAAATGATCGTATAATTTTTATGAATACAATTGTAGTTTTTATTAAAGCTTGAAAGTTGTTTTTGTCAAAACCCATGATTTTTTTATAAATGTTGATTTTTATTTTAAAAGTAAAAATTCACATATTTATAAAATTATTTAGATAGAATTAATATTATTTTTTTAATCAGGATGTCGAAATTATCCAATGGTGAATTTTTTCATAATTTTTGAGACGGTCGAATTTTTGGGTAAAAATTAAATACCGTTTTAATATATAATGTGCTTTATAACATCATAATGACCCAATAGTGATGTAATAAAATAATATAAATGATATTTTCGGCCAATATATGTTTTATATTTAAAATAATGTGATTTTAGATTTGTTTTATTAATTTTATGGTGCCTTAGTGGACCCTCCAAGACTCATAAAACATTTTAACTTTTTAAATTGATTTCCTTCAGAGTGTGACTCATATTCACATAATAAAGCCTAATATTTTAAGGATTTCGGCCATTTTTATTATAAAATATTGCTTTACAATCACCTTTGGCAAAAACCATGGGCAAAAACCATGGGATGGTTTGTGGTTTTGATTAGTTTAGTGTGTAGGGTCCAAAACCTAAATAATAAATAATTCCCTCCCTTTTCCTATATAAACACACCCAAGCTCCCACTTTATCTTCACTAAAAGCCTTTGGAGCTCGAAAAACTGCTGACCTCCTCTCTCTATAATCCTCCAAAGGTTCCCCAAGTTTCCAATAAGCCTCTCTCAAGCCTCTCCCAAGCCTTTGGGATCACACTTCCAAGTAAGGGATTCCTTCCTTTCTCATTTTATCCAAGTTTCTTAGTATTGTTATGCCCTTTTATTTACAATTATAAATGTTGGGGTATAATTTATAACATCACCTATACTTACCGATTTATTTTTTAATTATGATATACCCCTTTCTCTCTCATCTATGCCTTCCATGTATACCTGTTACCATGTCGAAATTCTGTAAGGGATTTTCTTCCTTTCTCATTTTTGTCCAAGTTTCATTACATTACTATACCATTTTGTTTCCAATTAAAAATATTGGGGTATGATTTAAAACCTCCCCCATACTTACCTATTTATGTTTTAATGATTAGATACCCCTTTATCTCTCATTAATGACACCCATGTACGCCCATTACCATGCCGAAAATTTATAAGTAATTTCTCTCTCCACATTTACATTCAAGCAATTATTTTGTATTATAAATATAAATTCCATTAATTATGTTTGGACATGTATCTATATGACCCCCTTACTGTAAATTTAATGTACATATGATGATATACCTCTTTATCTCTCATCAACCATTTTTATGAATTCTTATGTCACGCCGTTATGCTGCCGAAATTGCACCACGATTTTCCAAGCCAAAGTCATTGTGTGGTGAATACCATGACCATTTCTCCATCAAGGGTATTCAACTTTATGAATATTTAATTATTTATTATAGAGTTTAATTAATGAATTACACATTCCTTTATCATGGAATAAATTATGATGTTTAATGAATCCATGTTATATGATCCATGTGGCACACTTATGGATGAAATGAAATGATTAATAAGGGTGCACCCTAATAGCGCTCCAATACATTGGGTAAAGATTAGTATCATGATACATAAAGTGAAATGTGGGTTTACTCATGCTAATTCAAGTGAAATTAGGTTTTACTCATTCTCCATGTGAAATGGGCATTGGCTCATACTAATATCATGTTAAATGTTGTTGCCACATTTCCAAGTTATGATAACCATGCTATGAATTTCTGTTCATGTTTATCTTATGATCCATTTTTATGCCTATTGCCTAACATGTATTGTATTCTTCATGTTATTCCTTGTTTAATCCCTTACCGGTCTTTATAGCTCACCCTTTTCTTATGCATGTCCTTAGTTTATCCCATTCAATGATAAGTACGAGGGAATGCATTGGTCATGTAAATGAAGTTTTCAATAAAGATGTTGTGTTTTATGTTCTAAGTTGTTATGTAATGTTCCTAATCCACAAATACACTAAACCTATCAATATTCTATGTTGTATCAAGTGAAGTTTTTTATGTAATAAGTCATGTTTAAGTGTGTAATAAAGAGCAGGGTTGTTATAACCATCTCACTCATGATCTTCCAACATCCACCTCCTTGGGCCCGACCATATCACTCATGGACCACATAATCATCACATTATAGGTTGAAATTATTAATCATGGATGACTAAGGATGATCCATATCACCTAGGCTGCTTGCATCACATCATGGACAACTATATCTCATGGATACACACATCACTTTGGGGCTAACCATATAACTCATAGATTCCCAAGGCCAAATCATTTCATTAATGGTTGCCTAATGATCTCCACTACACCTGATATTATCTCATCCCACCATATTCTCACACAATACTAGGTTACCACTTTTAATCTTAGAACACAATCAACAAAAAATAATAACCAACAATAACAAACCAATCTAGTCAAAAAACATATCTCAAGCATAATAATTTAGGGATATCCCCTGGATTCTCCCTTCCCAAACCCTCAAGGTTTTCTATATGAACCCCATTTATGTGCTTGACACTTTCTCAACAAACAATCCCATAACTATAATCCAATATATCACTCTAAGACTTACTCTAACCCTAAAAGGGTTCCTCATATGTACCTAGATTAACCAAAAACTTTGAAACCAAATGACACATCATAAAAAATAAACATCATACAACAAAAAATTCATAAGGTGATCACAATGAATGGAATACATCAAGAACATAATCTTTGATAAATAGGAAAATTTCCACACAAGGCTAAAAAAACCAAAACTAGCTCAATAAAGCCCCTCAATCTTTTCTTTCAAGACCAACCTAAATACTATTTCAAAAATATTTTAAAAGGTATCACATATCTTCTTACTCACACTAGGCCCTTATCCAAAATCCAATCAAACATCCTTTATAACCCCCACCCCATTTTGTTTTTAAAATTATATTTCAAATTATATTCTTGAAATCACCCAATTTCATTTAAATTCCATTTCAATCATATACTATTTTTAAAATATCATTTTTAAAAGGAAACCTCTTGTTCTTTGAAAATCAATCTCACCACCACAAAACCCATAAAGAGGTCCATTGAAAATCATTTTACTAGGGTGATACCATCAAAAAATTTAGCAATCTATGCGGTCTATGTTGAATATTAGGCCGACGTGAGCCCATCCAAATATTTTGGAGTAGTTACACAAGCATGAAATATGAAGGAAAAATACTAATGATGACACAAAAACATGAAATCACAAAAATAATAAGAGAATCAATAAAGTTAAGGATACCTACCTCAACCGATGTTTCAATAATCATCCTCAATCTTATACTGACCTCCTCCGAGTCCATGAGCACTTATCTCATCAATACAATATCAAATTAATAAACCAAACATTTAAAAAATATTATAAATTAGTATAAATAACACCAAACTCACCTGAAGATCTCATGAATCAAAATCCATGAGAAAAATCGTGTGGTACCCTTTTAAGATGCAACCAGAACTATTGGCCCACAGGAGACTATTGTCCATAATCTCTAGTATTAATGGTTTTAATAATCACAAATCATGTTAATTCCTATTAATAATGTCTAAAAATTTCAATCATGATTATTTAAGTTTAAATATGTGCAATTATGTTTATCTATGATCATATATAAATTTGATACATTTTGATAATATTTATGTTGTAAGACAGTCCAAGCAAAAATATTTTCTAAGTATAACAAGACTGACACTGACAGAAATAATGAGACACTGATAGTTCAAATGAATTACCTATAGCTCAATTAACCTACCGACGCATGGTGCTACTGATGCATGGTGCTACCAACACATGGAGATACCAAAAGTTCAACTGAGTCATCGATAAATGACCTACCGACACAAATGACCTACCGATGCAGATGACCTACCGAAGCAAATGACCTACTTATTCAAGGACTCACTTTCAGTTCAAATGAGTCATCGATGCATGGTGCTACCGATACTAGGACTCACCAACAGTTAAAATTAGTCACCGACATATAGAAAGACCAACAAAATGATATACCGATGGAATGAGTCACCAACAGATGGAGATACCTATAAAGGACTCACTGATAGACTGTTTAAAATTCCTTTTATTTAAAATTACTTCTAACGACCATATTTTAAGTGTTTTAATGTGATTAATTAATTTAATTCATTTTTAAATACATCTTAAATGAGGATGTCAGAAGTACGGGGTACATCATCTACTTGAAAACATTAATATTATCGAGATTCAAAAATATATATACAAAGAAGAGCGCATGAATGAGATATATATGTGAAAGCACACATATATAAGAAGACATGAGTAGAACCCCATGATAAATATACAAAAAAGAAGAACACATGAGGATTTCTTGATTCCTTCTTGCTGCGAACCAGAGAACTACTATTCATCATAGTTCCATCATCTCTGTAGCATCCAAATAAACCGAAGGAGAATAAAATCTCACCCTCCTAGAAGACAAAACACAGAGCTTATCAATAATCTATTTTTAGTGTCTGTTTCTAGAAGAGGAATCAAGCTTCAACTATGATACATCAAAGATTCCAAATCTGAATTGCATAACACTCAAAGAATTTCTAATCCCCTCCTATTACATTCTGCTCGGTTTTGTACTATTTTACTAAAATTTTGAGCAGTGTGCGTGTTTTTACGAAAAACACACACTGTCTCTTGCATTGAACTGGAGAATACTAGATATCCTCAAATAATTGTCTTTTTACACTTGTTTTTCCCACAAAGAACAGTGAAAGAGGTCCTATATAACCTGGTCGTTTCTATTCCCATGTATAACTATTGTATATGTCTTGTGACCTGGATAGTCTGGTGTACTGTTGTTAACCCAAATCTAGGATTTGGATCATTTTTTTTATCTTTATAGATTTCTTGGTGGTAGGTGATCACCAAGTGGAGAGGACTAAGTCTTTGCTTGAGACTGAACCTCTTGTTTTTATCCGTTGTGTTTTTCAATTTAGTCTTTCTCTATTTTGACTCATATTTTAGAAAACTAAATTTTACTTTGATAGTTAGTCTTGGATAATAGTTATAACTATTTTTACTTATTAGAATAGTTTCAAAAGTTTTATCAATATCTCATATTGTTATAACCGTGAATTAATCAATCTTCTGAGAAACTATTTGAACAGTCAAGCTATTATAATTTCACTACCTTGATTAACTGGCCAATTTTATTTTAAATTGGGGGAATATCTTAAATAAGATTTTAATAGAAATTTTTATAGGAAATTAATTCACCCCCCTCTTTAGTGTCCTCCTCCGACCAATATTTGGTATAATATGATTTTTTTAATTTTTTTTCAATTTTAAATCTATTGTAAAATATTTTTTCAACTGTGATTTTAGTTGTATTTTAATGATCTTAAAATTTCTATTAGTTCTAAATTTCTATCTATTTAAAACTAGAATTTATTTCTTCATTATGGATAATATATTAGAAAGTTCTTCTACCAAGATACCTCCATTCATTAATGGAACAAATTATACACAATGGAAAATTAAAATGAAAATGCACCTAGAAAGTATGGGTTTTTGAGATTTGATCTTCAATTATAGATGAATATAAGATTATAGATACTAATAGGAATACTTGGGATGACCCAAATAAGGTTTATTATAATAATAATTGCAAATCCACGAATTCACTATACTATTATTTAGGTGATGAAGAGTTTAATAGAATTTCTGCATGTAAAACAACCCATTAAATTTGGGATACTTTATCTGTTTCATATGAAGGAACCTATAGTGTTAATGAAATGAGACTTAACACATATAATCTTAAATATGATAACTTTAAAATGAAGTCCGATGAGCCTATTTCTGACATGTATCTCAGGTTTAATGAAATTGTGAATACTATGATCTCTTTAGGAAGGGATGTTACAACCAAGGATCAAATCATGAGAATACTCAGATGCTTACTAGATAGATAGAGAGGAACTTCTATATCAATTAGAGAATACTATTACATTAGAAATTTTCCAATAAACGAGATGATAGGCATGTTGATTATGTATGAGGAAGAAATAAAAATCAACAAAGAAGAGGATAATAAACCCAAAATAAAATCTGTTGCTTTCAAATATACTTCCTCCAAGAAGAAGAACAAAGTTTAGGATGAAACTAAGAGTTTAAGTGATGAACAATCATCAAAAGACAGTGATGAAGATATGTCTCAAATAGCCAGAAGGTTTAAGAAATTTTATAGAAATAATAAATTATTTAGAAAACACAACTACAAAAGTAATTATGATCACAAGGGCCATTGGAATAAGGATTGGAATAAAGGTGATACTTCCAGTGAAATAATTTGTTATAAATGTAAGAGAAAGGAACATGTAAAGGCTAAATATCCCAAGATAAAGTATAAGAAGAAGTATGATGATAAGTATAGAAATTATAAAAAGGACATGAAGGAAACTTGGAGTGATTTTGAGGATAACTCAAGTGACTCAGAATCCTCTCATGATGAAAAGGCTAATAAAGAAAATATGTGTTTTATGAAAAACACATCTGAGGTAACACTAAATTATCATAAACACAACTCTAATTATTCTGGAGATGAAAGTGATTCTAAAAATATGAAAAATGAGGAAATTTTTGAATATTTCAAAATGATAGAAGACACTTGTAATGAATTAAAAGATAAATACAAATCTTTAAAGAAACAATATGTTTTGACTACCACTATTAAATTTGAACTTTCTATAGAAAAAGAGAAACATTTCCAACTGCTTAAGGAGAACAATGAACTTAAATTGTTAAATAAGAAATTGAAAAAGGATCTAGAGATATTTACCAATGGAAAAGAAATCATAGTTCAAATTCTTGGTAAAAAAGTAGCTCCTAAGTATACTACTAGAATAGGATTCCAACTAGGAAAGTGGAATATGAAAAAAAATCATTTTTTATCAAAATATGGAAAATCCAATTTTATGCCCGGTTCTAAAAAATTATCTACAAGTTCCAGCTATGAAACATATTCTATTATTTCATGTTTTTCTAGACCAAATAAATTTTATTTATCAAATAATTTACATGATGCTTATAGAAAACCCATGAATCAAGTATGGGTTCCCAAAGCTCTTATTACTAATGTTACTGGACCCAAAAAAATCTGGGTATCAAAATATTTTCTTGTATAATATATTTTTGTAGGAAAACTATTTGAAGAGATCCTATAAAATATTATAATACTTAGATAGTTGATGTTCAAGACAAATTATAGGTGATTACTCATGCTTCAAGAACTTGATAAATATTTTTGGTGGGAATGTCACCTTTGGTGACAATTCTAAAGGAAAAATCATTGGCCTTGGCCAGATTGGTAACTCTAACTCAATTTTAATTTCTAAAGTACTTTTTTTATGGATTAAAATACAATCTACATAGTATATATCAGTTATTTGATGATGGTTTTAATGTTAAATTTGAAAATGATGCATGAAATGTTTTTAACTCTAAAAATAAGTTAGTATTTTTGGATCTTAGAAATGAAAATGTTTATGCTATTAACTTAGATTCTTTAATTTCTTAAAATGTTTCTTGCTTGATTTATTTTCATAAAGAATCTTGGCTTTGGAATAGGATATTAGGACATTACAATGTACACTCACTTAGAAAGTTTACTAGAAAAGTCTTAGTCAAGGATCTACCTAAAATTGAGTTTCCAAATGACAAAGTCTGTAATCCTTATCAAAAGGGTAAACAATAAAAAATCTATTTCAAACCAAATAAATAAGTTTTAACTTCTCAATTTCTCGAGTTGGTTCACATGTGATTGTTTGGAACTTCTAGAGTTTCAAGTCTAAGTGGGAAGCACCATGTCTATGTTCATATAGATGACTGCTCTAGATATACTTGGAACTTCTTCTTGGCTTAAAAAAGTTAATATTTATCTCATTTAACCATGTATTATAGGACTGTATAAAATCTTAGTGGACTTATAATTAAAACCCTAAGAAGTGAGCATGGTCATGAGTTTGAGAACCAAGAGTTTGAATCCTTTTTCTAAAAAAATGGCTATAGTCACAACTTCTATTCTCCTAGGACACCCCAGCAAAATGGAGTTGTAGAAAGAATAAATAGAACCCTAAAAGAAATTTCTAGAACCATTATTAGTGAGAATGACCTACCTATATACTTTTGGGGAGAGGATATCAATACAAAATGCTATATAATCAATAGAGTCTTGATTAGAACTATCTTTAAAAGAACTCCGTATGAGTTGTGGAATAATAGAAAACCCAAGGTTAACTAATTAAAAGTTTTTACTTTCAAAGTATATATTATTAACACTAAGGATAATTTAGACAAATTTTCCTCCAAGATTGATGAAGGAATTTTCCTAGGTTATTCAATTTCTATTAAATTCTATAGAGTCTTCAATAAGATAACCAAATGTGTGGAAGAATCGGTACATGTCAAGTTTGATGAGACATATCCACATGAGCCAAAAACCCATATAGAATATCTTGATGATGATATGTCAAACTTGGACATCAATACTAAATTTTATGACCATCCTATGAAGAAATCTGTTAAAACTTCTAGTTCTATAAATTCTCCAGATTCTAGTCATGATTAACCTGAATCTATTGAAGAACTCAAAGTGACTAGCCCTTCATTTTTAGACCTTTTAGAACTCTCAAGAACCATACTTTAGATGCCACACTTGGAGATTTAGACAAAGGAACTCATATAATAGATTCTCTAAGAAATCAGGTTTAACATCAAGATTTTCTGTCATAGCTTGAACCTAAGAACATAAATGATGCTATCAATGTTGAATTTTGGGTGATGGATATACAAGAAGATTTAAATTCGTTTGAAAGAAATAAAGTTTTAAAAGTTTTATATATACCAAAAAACACCTTGACTATAGGCACTAAATGGGTGTTTAGGAATAAAGTAGATGAAGCTGGTAACATAGTTATAAACAAATATATATTGGTTGCACAAGGTTATAGTCAAGAAGAAGGAATTTACTATGAGGAAACCTTTTCACCAGTAGCTAGACTTAAGGCCATTAGAATCCTGCTTGCCTATGAAACACATATGGATTTCAAACTTTATCAAATGGATGTCAAGAGTGCATTATTAAATGGGTATATAGTTGAGGATAGTTTTGTTAAACAACCCCTAATTTTAAAAACCCTCACTTTCCAAATCATGTTTTTAAATTAACAAAAGATTTATATGGTTTAAAGTAAGCTCCAAGAGCTTGGTATGATAAGCTTAACGCTTTTATTATTTCTAAATGTTTTAAAAAAGGTATTGCTGATCCTACCCTTTTTATAAAAATAATTTCCAAAGATGTTTTAGTAGTAAAAATTTATGCAGATGATATTATTTTTGGACCTTCTAAAAATTCTTTATGTGTTGATTTTTCAAAGATGATGCAAAGTGAATTTGAAATAATTTTAATGGGTGAACTCAAATTCTATCTTGGATTTCACATATTTCAAAATAAAGAAGGTATTATCTTGAATCAAAGTAAATATACTAAGGATATTTTAAAAAGATTTGGCTTTAAAAGTAATAATATTAGGGACACTCTAATGAGTACCACCTATAAGTTGGACCTTGATTAAGATGATAAATCTATTGATCAAACCACTTACAGAGGAATGATCGGAAGTTTACTCTAATTAACTACTAATATGCTAGATATTATGTTTAGTGTGTGAATGTGTGCATGTTTTTAAGAAAAACCAAAAGAATCTAATCTTCTTACTGTTAAAAGGATTTTTAAACACCTCAAACATACTAACAACCTAAGATTGTTCTATCCTAGAGGACAACCTTTTGATTTTGTGAGTTATTCAGATGATGAATTTGGTGGCTGTAATTTCGATAGAAAAAGCACCTATGGACATTTAACTTTTTGAGAAAGTCTCTAGTTTCATGGTGTAATAAGAAAAAAAATTCTGTTTCATTATCTATTGTCGAAGCTGAATACATAGTTGTTGGTAGTTGTTGCGCACAAATTTTGTGGATGAAACACACATTACTAGATTATGGATATCAATTCAGACATATCCCTATAAATTGTGATAACAAAAGTGCTATTAATATTTCTAAGAATCCTATTTAACACTCTAAGAAAAAACACATTGATGTAATACATCAATTTTTGAGAGACCATTATCAAAAAGGTGATATAACTTTAGAGTTCATTGGCACTGAACATCAGCTTGCTGACATTTTCACTAAGCCATTGAACACTGAAAGAATGAACTACATCAGACATGATTTAGGAATGATCAATCTATAAGACCTTATGTTTCTATTCCTTTGATATTTTTTAAGTGAATTTGTCATACCTATACTAAAAAATTCAAACAGATAGTGTCATGCCGACACTGACAGTATAAAGCTGACAATGTCATGCCAACACCAATAACTTTGTCACACTAACACTTTGTCATACCGACACAATTATCATGCCGACACTGATGCTTTGTCATGTTAATACACTGTCATGCTGACACCGATGCCTTTTCAAGATGACACTATTAGTGTTATATCTGTCATGTCGACATCAATGACTCATTGTTTTTATCCGTTTTATGTTTTTACCAAAATGACATTGTTTCATTGATTTTGTTGAACCTAGTTCACAATTTCATAGTTTTGTGATTTCAAAATACCTAAATGATATAAATTTGAATCAATACACTTTAATACTTTACCCTTACACTCACTCGGATGTTTCTCTCTCTACTCCCAACCTTTCACCTTCCGAACTTAAAACTGAACTGTTGGAATGGTGCATGTGAATCAAGCTCTTGATGGTGGTGAGTCTCATGCAACTAAGAAGAAGAAAGGGGAATTGAGAAAATCTTCTGGACCTGTGAATCCTACACTGGAGAACCGAGTTATAACTCTAGAAAAATAGGTTCTTACAGAATGGATTTTGGAAATCAAGTCTTTACTGCTCAAGGTAATATAGGATCAGGGATGTCTTGAGCGGTTCTCAGATAATGAAAGACCCTTTTACCCGAAGCTAGTTCATGAGTTTTACATGAATATGGAGTTCCTACTGGAAGGAAGTGACATTTCTTGGATTAAGTCCATATTTAAAGGTAAGAGAATTATTTTCTTATAAAGATAATGGGATGAATGTCTTAAAGTCCCTCATGAAGGCGCGTTCGATGATTATCAAGGTACCTCTCCTCCTAAGAGTGATATTTTATTCTTTGAGACAAATCTGAAGGAGCTTACTAATAATGGTGAGAATATGAGACCCATTTATATAGAGTTAATTTGAGAATGTATAATTTTATTCAAGTTTATTTATCATTAGATCTGTCCCAGGGAAGGGGACTTTGCATCTTTGAAGTATCAATATGTTTATCTAGTTTATCTATTGAGAAAATGGATTAAGGTAAATCTGTGTAGATAACTTGTTGTGCAGATGAATAAAATGATCAAAACTTCATGAAAAACCAATTAACTGTTTTATACAAGGTAAATCTCAACTATGTTAAAAGAGAAAGGTTGTGTTAAAGAGGGAGAATAATTTATTTCTGAGTGTAGTGGGATCTGCCTCAGTAAAGAGATCTATAAAAGGACGAAGATCAACTGGAACCCATTGAATAAAGGATGGTTTGGAGATGAAGATAAAATTTATGATAAGTTTAATATAGTGGACTATACAAATAGGCCTAAGAGTATGGATAATCATGGTTTGGGACCAGATGAGGAATTTGTTTACTCTTCAGAAGAAGAAGAAGATCCAGCCACTCCTATTAGAGATCAAGGGTCACTTATCAATGATAGGAGTGATCCTGACACCACTGAAGCTCACAAAGGTTTTTATTTTAGACCTCCTAGTCCTCCACTTGCCTTACCCTATGATGATCCCACACTTGAAGACAATGGAAATGAAGAGATAGAAATATCAGGTAGTGTGGAATATGTAAGTAGATCTAGTGGCTCTGAAGAAGAAGAATAAGGAAGTGAAGATGATGAGAGTAGTAGTGGTAGTGAAGAGGAAGAAGGTGAAGAAAATTCTAATAGAAATGGAAATAAAGAGCATGTATCTAGACATGATGATGATTAAAACAGTGAAAGTGATGATGACCATCATAAGGATGATCAAGTTGGAGATGTTGAAATGGTTGTAGCTATGGATTAGGCTTGGTTGGAAGAACCTCCTAAAGTTATTATTTAAGTAAGAGAAAATGCTGAAGTTAATGTTGAAGTGGAAGATCAGGCGATTCCTATACCTAAGTTAGTATATTAAAGAAGAATACTTCATGCTAAAGGTGAGAAACTTGTAAGAAGATATTGGATTGAGGGGGAACCTTAAGAAAGGGGAGATCAAGCCAGTGAAGAGCATCAACTTGGAAGAGTAAGACTTGACACTCTCACTCCTCTGGATGATGATGTAATGATTGAATGGGAAAGGAATCCAGGGTATATAGTAGTTGGTTTAGATTATGAAGACTCAAATGATGAATTTTTTGTAACTTTTTCAAAAGAATCAGTGGCTGAGACTCTTCCTAGTGACTCTGTCACTAAAGCAGATTTTGAAAGGTTTAAAGAATAAGTTTTTTTAGCTCTAAGTATATCAGTTCAATATCATATGGTGCATGAGATTCAAATAGCTAGAAGAGAAAACACTGAGCTGAGTTATGAATTACACTCTCTTAGATATTTAATAGTAGAAATGAGGTATTTTGGGAAAGCGGGTTCTGTTCCAAGTTAGAAAGTGGGTATAAGTGAGGCTGATGCAGCTAATGTTTAAAAAAAGTGATAGAGGAGATTCAAACCAAATTAATTACAACTGATGAGACAATTGTTGCAAGCAGTTCTAAATTAAGGAAAGAAATGACTGGTCTTGCTTCTATAATAAATACTTTTACCTCAGAGTAAAAAGGTTGTGTGGAGACTCTTCTTAAGGCCTTGAAGTCTCATACCTAGATTCCTACTGATATTCATTCTACCTATGGTTAGTATTCTCATATCTTGGACATTGAGGTAGTAAAAACCGTTGTTAAGGAGAAGCTTCAAGCTCTCTTTGATGCTTATGGTTTGTCCAACCTTGACAAGATTGAGAAAAACAGTGATCACATTCATGATATGGTTAGCCTCTACTCCAAAAGTGCTAAGAATGAAAATGATCAGATCATAGAAAAAGTGGACTACTATTTCAAGAAGATTATTACCAAACATTAGTTGACCAGTCACTTTAAGTATTTGACAGAGAACCTATCTTTGCCTCTAGCGGCCCAAGATTTTAAAGATAAAGTATAGAAGTTGAAAGACTTTACCCCTATATTGGACAAATTCATGGAGAATAAGGATGAATTTGAGAAAGCAATGAAGTATGGTGCTAAGATTATTGAAGATTTAATCAAGATGTTGAATCCATACCTTCATGTACAAAGTGAAGAGATTGTAGTACCTGCTTCTTCACCTCTTGGAATTACTGGATCAGTGCCTCCACCTTGGATGTTAGTTTCTCAGGCCTTGTCTCAGATTCTCCCTGTGATCCAATAATAGATTCAACCTCCTGTGTTATCCCAACACAAACCCGTCCTTGTCCCTAATGTTCCAGAAGGAGTGATTCTACATCCTCTAAAAATTTCTTCAAAACATCTAGTTTCTAAGCCACCACCTACTTGACCCTTAATTGATCCCTCTAAGAAAGGGAAATAACCTCTTAATCCTAATCCTTAGTGTGGATCATTCTCTGATAGGTCTGTTTGGATGAATTTTGTTATTTTTTCTTGAATATTTGTAACACATTATACTTTATTGATTAATGGAATTTTTTGTTCTTGTCTTTCATCTATTTCTTTTCTATCTATTATTATCTAATACTTTTTATTTATTTACTACCTATTTCCTTCTTGATTATACTCCAAAGTGGGATAACTGTTTTAGCTCCCCTTTTACTTTTTGATCATCCTAAAAGGGGGAAAACTATTTGGCATAATACTTCTTTATTTTATCTTTGATATTAATCTTATATATTTTATTTTTTCTTTGATACCATTACTATTTATTTTAACTATGAACCTTATCTATATATTGTGAACAATCATAAATAATGCGAGATGATACCTAGACTGATTTCATTCTACATCAAATGATTTTACTAAACAATGCCATGATTTGTGATCATCAAAAATGGGGAGATTGTTGGCCCATAGGAGACTGTTGGCCATTCTCTCTAGTATTAATGGTTTTAATAATAAAAAATCATTTCAATTCCTATTAATCATGTCTAAACATTTCAATCATGATTATTTAAGTTTCAATATGTGCAATTATGTTTATCTAAGATCACATAAAAATTTAATACATTTTGATAATATTTATGTTGTAAGACAGTCCAAGAAAAAATATTTTCTAAGCATAACAAGATTGACACCACCAGAAAGAATGATACACCGATAGTTCAAACGAGTTACCGACAGATCAATTAACCTATTGATGCATGGTCCTACCGACGTATGGAGATACCAAGAGTTCAACTGAGTCACCGATAGATGACCTACAACGCAAATGATCTACTGACACAGATAATCTACTGACGGAGAAGACCTACTGACACAAATGACCTACTAATGAAAGGACTCACCTTTAGTTCAAATGAGTCACCAATGCATGGTGCTACTGACATAAGAACTCACCAATAGTTAAAATGAGTCACAGATGCATAGAAATATTGACAAAATGACATACTAATGGAATGATTCACCGAAAGAAAGAGATATCGACAGAGGACTCACTGATAGACTATTTAAAATTTCTTTTATTGAAAATTACTTCTAACAGTAATATTTTGTGTGTTTTAATGTGACTAATTAATTTAATACCTTTTTTACAGACATCTTAAATGAGGATATCAGAAGTACGAGGTACGTCATCTACCTGAAAAAATGCATATTGTCAGGTTACAAGAATATATATACAAAGAAGAATGCATGAATGAGATATATACACGCAAGAACACATACACAAGAAGACACGAGCATACCACCACGAGAAACATACAAAAAGGAAGAACACACGAGGATTTATTGATTACTTCTTGCTATGAACCAAAAAATTTCTATTCATCATAGTTCCATCATCTCTGCAGCATCCAACTAAATTGAAGGAGAAGAACATGTCACCCTTCTAGAAGACAAAACACAATGCTTCTCGACACTCTGTTTTTAGTGTCTGTTTTCAGAAGAGGACTCAAGATTCAACTCTGATACATCAAAGAGTCCAGAGCTGAATTTCATAACACTCAGAGAATTTCTAATCTCTTCCTATTATATTCTTCTCTGTTGTGTACTATTTTACTAAACTTTTGAGCAGTTTGTGTGTCTATACTAAAAACACACACTGTCTCCTACACTAAACTGGAGGATACTAGATATCCTCAAACAACTATCTTTTTACACTTGTTTTTCCCATGATGAAATCTAGAAGAGGTCCCGTGTGACCTAGTTGTTTCTATTCCCATATATAATTGTGGTAGAGATCTTGTGACCTGGACAGTCTGGTGTATTGTTTTTATCCCCGATCCAGGGTGTGGATAAAAATATTTATCTTTATAGATTTTTTGGTGGAAGGTGATCCCCAAGTGGAGAGGAATAAGTCTCTAATTGAGACTGAACCTCTTGTTTTTATCCGATATGTTTTTCAATTTAGTATTTCTATGTTTTAACTCATATTTTGGAAAACTAAATTTTACTTTGATAATTAGTCTTGGATAGTATTTATAAATATTTTTCATTATTAGAATAGTTTCAAAAGTTGTATCAATATATCATATTGTATAACTAAGAATTAATCAATATTTTGAGAAACTATTTGAATAGTCAAGCTATTATAATTTCACTACCTTGATTAATTGGATAGTTTTATTTTAAATTAGGGGAATCTCTTAAATAAAATTTTTAACAAATTTTTTATAGGAACTTGATTCACCCCCCTCTTGAGTGTCCTACTCCAACTAACAAGAACTAATCCACACAAAATACCCAAATTACATCACTAAATCGATGAATATTTTCACCTAAAATCACTAAAAAATATAAAGAAACTCATTAGGAAACATAACTTATATAAAATTACGAAATATAACTTGAATATTACCTATATAAACCTTGTTTATAAGACACACACAAAAGACCCATCAAGCGTGATGATTTCTCCATGCTCCAATGAAATTTTCACCTAAAAACCTAGCTAGTTGAACCTAAATTGGGGAGACACAAAGGAAGAATAAAAAGAGAGGGTAGGATAGTAAACTACCTTGAATCATTATGAAGAAACATACCCAAACCACATGTATTTAAGGAGCCTCAAGGGAGTAGAAGAGTAGATCCAAAGAGGGATCTCCCTATTCTTTTAGTTGTCCATGAATGAGGGAACCTGGGGGGGGGGTTAAAAATATACCCCTAATAAAATTACTCCAAATACTCTAAAAAACAAGTGAACCCAAAAAAAGTTAATAGCATGAAAGATTCACACTATGAATTATCCTAGGAAGTATTACCTCGCCCAACTACCCCTTTCCTTGACAAAAATTCCCTCATGAAGGGTGATTCACAACATGAACACCACCCATCACACCGTGAATGGCATAATACTATAACTTTTAGTATCCCAACCACCCAACCACTGCTCTAATGTCCTTATGAACACCTAATACACTTATCAATCCTCAAACCACAAACAAAAACATACTTTAAGGATGTCTAAACACTCAAAATCCCAATCCAAGTCCCAATTCTCAAAATGAACCCCTCATTAAAACAATAATTCAAACTTTTTCTAAAACTCACAACCTATAATGACACAAATCATTACACAAGAGGATGAGATCAAAAAAAGATAAAATTAAAAAAATTTGTTAATAAGAAGATTTTTGAATGGTTCACCCATCATGTGATTATATACTCATATTCATATTATTTATGTCCTCTTATTTTGTTAATGTTAAAATTAATACTATATATATTTTTATGTAGATAATGAATATTGATAATAGAGTTTAAATGCCAAATGATTTTATGTTTTTGGTTTGAGTTCCTCTAAGGTTTTCCAAGATATTCAATGGATACAATATTAATAACTTCAAGTTTAATCCAATTAATTATGAAGAAGGATCAAAAACTCAAAATAGTGGTTTATTTACACTTGTAGAGGTGGGATACTTTGGAAATACAATTGATATAATTAAATTAAAATATCATGGTAAATTTTTAGTTATCTTATTCAAACGAAAGTGGTTCAAAATTGATAGGGTTATAATGAAATATTCATTAAATTTTACTTTTGTCAACTTCTCTTTCTTGATCCATACTGGTGAGCATGAAGAGTATGATCCATTTATCTTGGATTCACATGAGAAGATAGTTTATTATGTGTAAAATACTATGTATGAAAGATGAAGTGTTGTTTTACACTTAAAATAGAGAGACTTTTATAATATGGGTTATGAAGTTTAATTGGTAATTTGTGACAGTAAACTCATCAACCACAAAACATTAAACAGTTTTTACCTAACAATATTGAAATAATATAACATTTAAGGGAGGTTGAATATATAGAATTAATATTTGAAATGGTGGTTGATAACAATGAACATAGTGAATATGAAGATAATTAAATGCATAAATTGGAAATGAAACTATATTATAATTTTATATATATAAGTGTTTCATACATATATAAATTATTCTATTATGTTTTTTTTGAATTTGAAAATTCTTTTAATTTTATTTTTTTTAAAATTCAATATATTAAAACACATTTAAACTATTAAAACACTAAGAACAAAAAAAGTTTTAAGATCCTAACTAATCATCATATCATAGCATAACACCTCTACTGTCAGCTTTAGTGGATCTGAGTTTTTTTTGAAAAAGGTGGAGGCATTTCCTCTTTTATTGAAAAAAAGCAGACAAAGCAAGGAACCAGATAGGGAGCGGGAATAAAAAGCAAACTACCCAAAGCATAAAATCTATTTACCTAACTTTTTCCTCAGTCTTTCATATAGTATTCTTTCCTCCTCTTGTATTACATTCCATTCAGAAATGGATCTTCTACGTCCACACCCTGACCTCTAGATCTCCCCCCACTTGATGGAAGAGATTTAATCCTTTCATATAGGGTGTCAACATCAGTGTTATCAGAGTCAAAGATATCTACCTGTTCCTTAGTGGTTTTTTCAGGAGAGGTGTCTCGCAATCCCTCAACCTCTAGTGGTCCAGTCTGAGGAGGAGTTTCATGGCACTTATTCTCTTCCGTTGGATGCTCAACCACCACTTGGAGGTCACCTGAAGATCTTGTCTTCTTATAGGAAACAAGTTGGAAGCCCTCATTATCCATGATAGGTTTTGATGGATCAGTACAAATTTTAGCAGTGAGAGGAGAAACAACCTCTAAAATCTGTTTACCCTTTTGGTTAGAGAGCTACCATCTTTTATAGATGTTATTGGTACCTCATTGTATGATGAACCTCTAGTAGTGGAGTAGTTGGTCACTCCTATATCTAAGGGATATTGGTGTGTTAAAATTACTATTATGTATTTCATTGTAAAAAATTATATATTTTTATCAACCATTTGATATATTTATAAAAATAATAATACTAACAATGGAAGAGATTCAAATATGAATACAACAGATGCATGTGACCTAAAAAAATCTAAAATTATCATTCCATTTGATGTGTTTGTGATTCCTACTTGTGATGCAGCTAGATTCTACAGAATGATTCTTTGGTTTCTTACTTGAAACATGGTGAGCCTTCTCATTAATTATAAATATATTAATTATAAATATTGGATACATATTACCATAACTTGGAAGAATGAGGTGTTTAAAAACTAAATAAAGGTAATACTAATTTTATATTCATTGATGAATAATTTAAAAATCATTAGTAAAATTATTAATATACATATAAAGTGTTATATTTTTTATTTATATTTATATTTTTTGTTTTAATGTCCCTAAATCCATTTCATGACCATAGAACATAAAAAATTTGGGCAAGAAATGGAGAGAGTTTAAGTGGATATTATAGAATGAATTTAATGAAACTTATTTGAGCACTCAACATATGTATGAGAAAGTTACTAAAGGCATGTCTTGTGAGTAGTAAAAGTTGTTTATTGATTTCAATGTGGATGTATCTCATGAGGAATTTATATATTTTATAGTAATTTAATAACATAAAAAAAACAAAATTATAATTTTTATTAATGTTATTATTTTTTTCAGGAATTATCTAAAAAAATACAATGAATTTTGAAAAATAAGTAATTCCTCACATAATTAGGTCATATAGTTTTTCTATAAAAAGGAAAATCTTGGTTTATTTTATTAATTATTATTTATATTATTTTATTATGTCTAAAGGTTTTTTTTGATTTGATATTTATTTTTTTAAAGGGCCACAATTTATATTACCCAGTTGGACAAACATAGAAGTGGATTATTATTCATCGAGAACCTGATGGAAATTTCATGTATGAACCCACAAGAGACATTAGAGTAAGTAATTTTCATTATAATTTAATGTTATTTCATTAATATTAAAATATAATAATGAAAAATAAATTATCTAGTTAATATTATGTTGTTCAAATAATTTATAAAATCATTATTTATATAGTTATATTAATAGGTTACAATTCAAGAATCCTAGAATATGAACCCTGAAAAACCGTCATTATTTTCCTAGAATGATGCATTTATAATTGTTTTAGGGAAGAATAATCCCTAGCATGTATGGGGGGATACTCCATTAAATTTATTCGGTAGAAAAAAATCCATACTTTACTGTTACCCAATCTAGTGGGAGATCAAGTAGAGTTATTAATTGAGAAACGTAGAGATAAATTTCAATACCGATATAAAAAAATAAAAGAACACGATTCCTATAAAAAAATAGGATCAATGGTGGTCATAAGTGTAAAATTCCTAAGTTTTTATATTCCAGAGGAAGATAGGCATGATACTTGATGAAATTTCTCATCTTATAGCTAATCTCAAGGAGGTTAATTCTAAACTGAATCCACAACATGTATAAACAATTATTTTTTTTAATTTCTATGATGATATTGTATCTTGTTGGGGTTGTTTCTATGAGATGGAGTAATGATAATGCGAGATGATTTTTTTCTTTGAATTATGTGGGTGTATATTTGTGAATAAATGTATTTCGATTATCTTTTTATTCATTTAGTATGGAGAATAATGACACTGATGAAAGTTAAAAAAAACTATAAAAACCCTCTAAGAATGATGTTTCTTATCTCCCCAATCCTCTCCCATGATCTCCACCCAAATTCAATGTAAACTAGGCTCATTTTCTATCCCCCACCTATCCCCTATGGGATTAGTATTTGACGAAACATCAATCCAATGTGTGGTGTGTCTGGACTAATTAAACAAATAGTTTTTAAAGATTTGAAAATCTTTAAAAGAGCGAATCAGGGGGTCAAAACCAAAAAAAAATCCTCTAATTATCATCAAATCATATAAAAATAAATATAGATTGATTTTTGAAATGTAGGAACTGACGCCACATAAATCTAAATTTTTATTTTTTCAGGATGTACTAAAACATATTTTTAGTGATTTAAAGCATTAAAACGTGTGTGTAACAGTCAAAAAAAAATCAAATGACCTCAAATTGATGTTAAATCAAAATAAAAATATCATTAAATTATTTTTTATTCACATAATAATATGAAATGTTAATCTAATGTGTAGTGTGCACAAAATAATTAAATAAGTAGTTTTTAAGATTTAAGAGTTTTTAAAGTCATGCATTAGGGGGTCAAAAACTGTGAAAATAACCTCTAATTTACATGAAATATTATGTAAATATAATTATATTTAATTTTGAAATGTAGAAACTGACTTCACATCAATATTATTTTTTATTTACTTAGGATGACAAAAAAACATTTTTAGTGTTTTAAAACTCTAAAATGTGTGTATAATGGTCAAAACCATAGAAAAAAAATCTTGGCTTGATGTGAAATCATAGAAAAAATATTTTGAATTATTTTTGATAATTAGGAGTAGAAGACATGTAAATGTGACATGTGGTATGATCAGACTAATTGAATATGTAATTTTTAAAGATTTGATAGTCTTTAAAAGAGTTCATCAGAGGGTCAAAATCGAGTAAATGACATATGATTACCATGTAATAATATAAAAAAACTATATATTGTTTTTTGAAATATAAAAACTTAAGCTACATCAATCCAAGTTTTCATTTACTTGGGATGACTTAAAACATATTTTTAGTATTTTATAACACTAAAATGTGCCTTCAATAGTCAAATCCATAACAAATAGACTCAAATTGATGTGAAGTCATAGGGAAAATATATTTAAATTATTTTTTATGTGAACTAATAGAAGACACTTCATTATGAAATGTGGTGTGCTCAAACTTATTAGATAAGTGGTTTTTAAAGATTTGAAAATCTTTAAAAGTGTGCATCAATATTTCAAAACCAAGAAAACTACGTATAATTTCTATGAAATCACATTAAAAAATCATATATTAATTTTTGATATATAGGAATTGATTCCATAATAATGTGAGTTGTTGTTTTCTTAGGATGACCAAAAACGTATTTTTAGTATTTTAAAACATTGAAACATTCATATAACAATGAAAATAATAGAAAATGAGTTCATATTGATGGTAAAAAATATGTAAATTTTATTTGATTTATTTTTGATGATTTGGAGTAGACGAAACATCAATCCAATGTGTAGTGTGCTCAGAATGATTGAATAATCATTTTTTAAATATTTAATAGTCTTTTAAAGAGTCCATCATGGGGTCAAAACCTAAAAAAACCCTATTATTTCTATGAAATCATATGAAAAAAATATTATATTGATTTGTAAAATGTATGAATTGACACCACATCAATCTGAGTTGTCATTTATTTGGGATGTTCAAAAACACATTTTTAGTGTTTTAAAACACTAAAATGTACATGAAATAGTAAAAACCAAGTAAAAAACTCTAATTGATGTGAAATTCTAAGGAAATAGTGTTTTTATTATTTGTGATGTGTATAGAAAATGTCACATCAATCCACCATGTGGTGGGCTTAGAATGATTGAATAATTAATTTTAAAAAATCCAAGTCTTTAAAAATGTGTATCAGGGGGTAAAAACTAAGAAAACAACCTCTTATTGATTTTAAATCAAATAAAAAAACTATATATTGATTTTTAAAATTTAGAAATAGAATCCACATCAATAGAAGTTGTTGTTTTCTTAGGATGACCTAAAATGAATTTTTAGCATTTTAAAAACTAAAATGTGCATGTAATGGTCAAAACCATATAAAGTGAGTTTAGATTGATGTGAAATCATAAGAAAATTGTCTTTGAATGATTTTTTATGATTATAATCATACATAACATCAATCTTATGTGTTGCGTGCTCAAATTTTATGAATAATTAGTTTTTAAAGATTTGATAGTATTTAAAAGAGTGCATTAGGGGGGTGTTAAAACCAAGTAAACAACCACTAATTTCCATGAAATCATATAAAAATTATTGTAGATTTATTTTTGAAATTTATGAATTGAAACCATGTCAATCCGAGTTAACTTTTCCTCAGTATGACCAAAAATGAATTTTTAGTGTTTTAAAAAACTAAAATGTGCATGAAATAATAAACACCATAGAAAATAGAATCAGATTGATATGAAATCATAAGAAGACTATCTTTAAATTATTTTTGTAAATTAAGATCATAAAACACATCAATACAATGTGTGGTGTACTCAAACTGATTGAATTAATAGTTTTTAAAGATTTTACAGTATTTAAAAGAGTGTACTAGGGGGTCAAAACCAAGAAAGAAACATATGATTTTCTTGAAATTATATGAAAATAACTATAGATTTATTTTTGAAATTTAGGAGCTAACTTCACATCAATATGAGTTGGTGTTTTCTCAGGATTATCAAAAACCCATTTTTAGTATTTCAAAACACTAAAACATGTATGAAATAGTCAAAACTATATAAAACGACCTCATATTGATGTGAAATCATATGAAAAATATATTTGAATTATCTTTTTTCTTACATGAGTAGATGAAACATTATTACGACGTGCAATGTTTTCATACTGATTGAATAAGTAGTTTTTAAAGATTTGAGAGTCTTTAAATGCATTCATATAGGGGTCAAAACCAAAAAAACAACCTATGATTGCTGTTAAATCATATGGAAACAATATTATATTTATTTTTGAAATTTAGGAACTAATTTCACATCAATACGAGTTGTTATTTTCTTTAGATAACCAAAAATGAATTTTTAGTGTTTTAAAACACTAAAACATGCACGCAATAGCCAGAAACCATAACAAACAAGCTTGGATTAATATAAAATCCTATCACAACTATATTTGAATTATTTGGAAGTTGATGAATTCTTTGGAGTGAATTTAGAATATCTGAATTTGGATTTTAATGGATATTACCAATTTTAGACTCTTACCCAAGAAATTTTCTAGTGGGAATGAATGATTTGGTTTGATACTTACACTGATTGAATTGTGATAAGTAAAGATCAAAACATATATAATTTAACAAGATAGGTATATTGTGTAATGGTTTGGTAGGTTTAGGTGATGAATTGTATAAGTTTTTATCGATTATCTAAAATAAGTTTCATGGTAATGGTAAATGATATATAGAGACTTATATTGTTATAAAATCATCTTTTTTGAGTTATGAGAGTTGAATAAGATCTTAAATAGATAATTTTATGTTTTAAAAGTGCTTCAGTTGAGATTGGAGTGTTAATTTCCTAAATAATTTTCATAACTTTATTTAATTCATGATATGTGGATTGATATATCATTTGTTTTGTGCCAAAACATCCTATGTTTGATTAATAAAATAACAAATGTTATGTGTAAATTTTTAAATATATTCTATACCTATTCTATTTCATATATTTTTTCTTCAATGTTCTAGTTTTTTATTCTAGGTGACAAATTCTATCAATAGGCAGGAGGTTGAACATTCCTATCTACGAGACTCTTCATAAGATGATCATAATGTTTTTTATTTTTTCTAGTATGGTTAAACATTATCGTAGATTCTACTGTAATTGTTATTAATTGTGTTTAGTTTTTTTAATTTATATATTATTCTTTGTTTTAGTTGATATGATTATGATGCATTCATTTTCATGTATGATGAGCCTAGCTATGGAGGTGGTCAGATGCAATGGCGGTGGAGAGATGGATGTGATGATTTGAGGGTGGATGTTGGAATTTTATGCTGCCTGTATGATAGATGTGTTTATGACCGCTGATTATTGATTTGTTTTGAGGGAAGTCATTGACTGATGATTGGTGACTGAGTTTATGGTTTTTTATATTGTATATATATGTTTTTTGTATATATTTGTTGTCTATATTATTTTATATTTATTTTTTTAATTAATTAAAAATTCACTTTCATTGTATGTTATATAAATTTATTTTTAAATTTTATTATTTTAAGTGTTTAAAGTATATTTCTGTAAACCATCGCTAAACATAACTACTTCTAAAAATGCCAGCACTAGTTTTTTTTTTATTTCTTTTATTTTAAATGTTTAGTGGTGGTTTTTATAAACCACCACTAAAAGTAATCACTGTTGAACAAATTATCAGTGGTTCATTTAATTTTTCTGTAATTTATTAAATAAAATAAATTTACAATACAAACCACTATGAAATGTATGGTAAATTTTCACTAAATATGAAAAAATGACACTTATCTAAACCACATATAATTAAAATAAAACCTTTACCAATTAATGTTTGACAGTGGAATACACAACGGTTTATATAACCACAGTTAATTTATTTGTAGTGGTTAAAACTACTGGTAAAGGGAAAGATAACCACCGATAGACCTTGTTTTTTTACTGGTTATTTCTTTGTTTTATACTAACATAAAAATAAGATTATTATAATCACAATCAATATAATCATTCAAAGTTATATCTATTAAAGTTCCATTCATAGGTGACCCTTCCCCATCTATTTATAGTGGAACCCAACTGGTTAATTGGTTCCACCACCTTCTAAAGTTTTCAGGGATTCCACCACTGAATATTTATATGTATGTTTTCTTGTAGAACACACCACCTCAACCATTATCATTTAGTGAACAATGTGTTCTTCAAAATTCATTTGGTTGTAAAAGTGGGTGCCCTGGTCCCAATGTGAGTGGTACTTTTTAATTACTATATCATGCATACAAAGAGTTATGCATGATATATTCTTATCATAATAGTGTTATTACTTATGTGTAAACTATTTAAATGGTAATTTCTAGGATTTATATGGGTATAATAACAGTTATTAGATCATGATGATGTGCTCAAAATCCCAATACTAAGATCTATACGCATAGAATAAGGAAACCATGCAAAATTAGAAATTAAGAATACTTTAAATCATGCGTACCTTTCACCAAAGTGACAATGCATATCATCATTACCTTTAAAAAATTTAAAATGGGTTTTATAAAGATAATTGGAGTGGTATTCAAAGGAAATCCTAGCTTTAGAGGTATCCACGGGCTGCACCTATATCATTTGTCAAATAGGTGGGATTCTTTATGCCACTGGAACATGCTTGTGTCTCAGGTGAAAAGAATGTAGAAGGGGAGAGTTTTGGGGTTAAGGAGTTTTGGTTTAACATCATACAAGTATACCCAATACCATCACATGATAATGGGATTTATTGAAACAACCCATGATCTTAGAGAATATTTCTCATAAAATAAATATTGTGTAGAGTAACTTGTTTCACAAGCAACTTCGAACTAAAATGAAAACTATGATAATTAAATAAAATAAAATAATTAATTATAACCATTATAATATAGAGATTAAATTATAGGTTATAAATACAAGTAACAACATTATGAAAACTATATAAAAAGTATAAGTTAGTATAATGCAAACATGTACTTATTAATAAATTTTATATTACAAATTAAAAAGGATATATTAATACAAGAATCATTTTATGTTTTCTATGTTATGTATTATTATATTAAAATTATTTCATATCACTTTTATAACTTTAATTTGATAAAATTAACTTCATTTTTGGATCTATTGAAATAATATTATCTTATGAAGAATTTTTGAGTTTATTAAAAATACTAATTTTTAGGTGAATAATGATACAGTTTTTACTAATACTGTATCGTTTATGAATTTATTGAGATCTAATAATAAATTTAAAATATTATAAAACATTTTACTCAAACACAAAAAAATTTGGGAGTAAAATAATAAATTTTAAAATATAATTTTGGATTTAGAGAACTCATGTTTAACATTTTGGAACTTAAGTAGTATTTTAATTCTAATAAAAAACAATTTTGGAATTTCCTTTTAACTAAGTAATAAAAAGGTTAAATTTGGTTTTTCCTTCATTTTAATGCCACATAACTCCTATTTGGTCTATAATGAACTACTAAATGTCACATAAATCATCAATATTAATAATTTTATCATAAACACATTTTTATGCTTAAAAATACATTTAAAAAAAAACTATTTTTAATGTGTTATACATTTATTATTTTAGAATTAATTTTTATCACTTTTATAATTTTATATAATAAAATTTATTTTATATTTATAATTATTAAGTGAAAATTATATAATAATATTCATTTTATTTTTATGTATAAAAATAAACTACTTAGGTAAAAATTAGTTACCATAGTAAAGTTAAATTAAGAAAAAAAAGGGTATAACTAAAAATCCTATACATTTTCTATTGGTTTTGGTCTTCTCAAAAGTCTACCCTTCAAGGGATTAATCCAATTTTCAAAGAAGTTTTTCTAAGGAGTAAGGTAAAAATTCCCAATCACTCTTTTTCCATTTTTATTGTTTTATTTCATCTTCTACCTAATCAAAATATTTTTTGTACATAATATTATAATGACATAATTATTTTTAGTATACTTAAATTTTATTATAATGATTAAATATTCATTATCTACTTTCCTCCCTTTTTTCTTAGAAAATTAAAAATGCCATCCATGTGTACTACAGACTACCACCTCCATGAATGATGTTTTTTTCATAATTTCCTTACATGTATAGTTAGAAAAGGGTATTTAATGAATATATATGATATTTATAACATTATTAATATTTTTAAATAATAAATCAATTTATACCTTCCTTTTATTCTATAAAAAATAAAAGTGTCGTCCGTGTGTACTTGCGGAATACCACCTCCATGAAATTGTGTATTTTTTATTTTATCCCTAACTTATAGGGATTGTTATAAAATTAATTTAATCAATAAAAATGATATTTGTAAAATTATTATTTTTTTGGAAAGTTTATATTAATATTTAAATCATTATTAATATACCACCTTTTATTCATTAGAAATTATCAAAATAAGCTCATTATAAATTTTATCTTTATGAATCATAACTAAAAATATCATGAGAATATAATGTTATTTTATAAATAATTATAAAAATATATTAAATTACCTTTAATTATCTAGGGTTGATAAATTTTTTCAATGTAATAAGTATCGATATCTCTATTACAAAACTCATAAAAAATAAACAAAATTACTAACACATGATGATGAAAATAAACCACAACAAAATAATTTATATATAATGAATTTTTATAAAAGAAAACTATAGAGGGTTATATATATAAATAAGGTTATGAAATATGTTATTAATATATTTGTTTTTATTATACAGGAGGTTAGAGTGTATTTGACTAAGTGGGAATACAAGGTAAGGGGATCTTGTCTTAATTTTCATTCTTTGAGACTTATGCCATATCCACCACTTGTTATATTTTGTGTGGTTTATATAATTCTCATGAATATATTTTATCATTTTTTAAGTGAGAATAAAAAGAAATTATATATATCTCCCTAGTTCCATCTTTCAAGGGATTTTGGTTGAAGGGTTACTAAAGCCGTAAGTGTTTCTTCACCGATCTCATCCTAAATTTGAGATTGTTTATAATTGAACATATATATGGGGAATTTATATGTCCATATTTATAGAACACATAAATTTTATTCTCCCATGGATATTCATGGGGTTTAAATTTATTATCACCATGTTACTTACCATTTTGGTTCACAATTCACTCAAAGTGATGATTTTGAGAAACACCAACCTTACCTATTCATTTCAGTAGAGAACTTTTATTCCTCCATATCCATATTATTTATTTTATTTTACGCATGTACTTATCTATAATTATATGAATTATTAACGAAATAAATTTTACTTTATTTATAAAATAATCCTTATTTTAACATTTTTAACATGGTCATTTTCCATAAAATTCAACTTCTTACAAAATGTGAAAGGAATCTTCTTTTTAAATGTTTTATATACTAATGTATTTTCCCACTAACTACATCAGAATATCTTTAAGAAAATTTATATCCTTGTTTTTAGGATTCAAGAAAGAAATTTATATTCCCTTATTTTATAAATTTTTTCTTAAAAGTGATAAAAAATTTGTAGATTATTTCTTTATCTTTCCCCAAGTAATTTTTAAAGATCTTATAAAACATTATTTTCATCTATATCAATATACTATGATGATAATTATGTTTCAATTAGTGATATTTTCTTATTATACCATCAATATTATTTCTCTTAATGGATTATGAAATGTTATATGAAAAAATTTCATGAAACCCATCTCCTTTCATGGGTTAATTAGTTGATGTTTGAAATATGAATGTTTTCATGTTCTCTTGGAACACATATGTATGGTTTATCGACATGTGAAGGTTGGATCCTATATAAACCTCCAATACATTAGAAAAAAATTGATATATCATGAGATAATTATGGTATAAAAGGATGTGAATTTATGATCCACTATGTTTTGGGAGATAGGGATGTGAATTCCTAACCCACTATGTTATGGGAGACATGGATGTGAATTCCTGATCCATTTTGTTATGATTTTCGTACTTATGTTTGTGCCATATTCAAACGTTTTGAAATATTTTTATGTTATGATGACTCATACCATATGTTATAATTAGATATTTATGCCTTTATATATGATTAATGATCTATGTTTACTTAGGTATGATTTCTTAATGTTATATTCATGTAATTTGATTATGTTATCATATCTTTATGCTTGTCTTATGATCACTTATGAACATACCCTATTATCTCTTTTGTTTACCCTTACTGAGTATCTGAGATCACCCCTTTCTTATGTTTACATTCCCTAGGTTATGAATAAGACTATAAATTATGTGATGTCTATAATGGGGTCTAGTGTGGAATAATTATATAAGAATTTTCACAAGTGTTGTAACGTAAGTTTTTTATATAGCTAATATTTCAAGACACTAAACCTTTATTTCTAGGGATTGTGAAATTTTTTGTGAGATGGAATTATTATTCATGTAAAATAATGAATTAAGTGTGTTTATTTAGTTTATGACACCTTAGTTAGTGTCAAATAAGGGTTTAGTTATTTTTGGGGATTAGTTTAGTTATTTTGGGGTGAAGAATTGATAACATTTGTAACATACTGATCTGGAAGCCACTAAATGGTGCCCCAAACTGGTGGGTCACATGGCCTCAAGAATGCCTCCCTATACACCAGATAATTTCAACTAGAAGCGAGGGCCTAGGGTGTGTATGTGGGGATACTATACCCTCATGTTAGAGTGTAACACAACAACAGTAATCACATCAGTTAATAGAGGAAGTATAATATAAATCATCCAAATAGAAGATAAATAATCGAAAAGATAGCAGTAATAAACAATGTTAGAATCAGTATCATATATAAATTATTATTGTGTCATGAGCCTAAAAAGAGGAACAAATAGTAAAGAAATAGGCATCCAGTATAGTACATGTATCAAAAGGTATAAAAAGACCAAAAGAACTCTCTCTAGCTAGCATCACAAGCCTCATCTTGATCTTGTGCTTCCATTATCTTAAGTAGAAATCTATCAAACATCGTATAGTGGGATCTTGACCCAATCCCTACTTGTATCCATATAGTCTGTATGAGTACCCAACGGTGGCCCGAACAGGGTGTGAGATAACACTCAGTAGGTTGGCACCAATAATTTCTATAAAAAGTCCAATATGTGTAGTATAAAAAAATTAGCATACAATATATATCATAGGTATAATAGAAAATAAATTAAAGTGTGATCTTGTCTATCCAAACGTGACTCCCTATAAGCAACAATCAATCTCCCATAAATAAGGTAAACTATAAAGAAAAAATATAAAAGGTGTGATAACTGTCTAGTCTAACAACTGTGAACTGATACCCATACCAAGGCTATCTGTAAACATAGAAAAACATCCACTATGACCACATAATATAATCAAGTGTCAATATACACAATATCCACATCGTGTATTCCAATTCATAACATCCACAATGGCCACATCGTGTAATCAAGTATCAAACTATGAAGGGATGAATCCAAGGTATAAAAGAACAAAGTACCCTCTAGAGTCTCAGGAGTATCTTGATGGAAACTCGATAAAGACTTGGGTGGAGTCCATGGAGCATGTCAAAAAAGCATGTCTAATGTGAGTCCAAGAAAGATGGATAAAAGGGGAACAAGTCCCGTGGCATCCTATAGAATTAAGATCCAATGAGTAAACATGTCCAAGGTATCCACAATTATAATCTAGACCCATGGAGTAGAAATTTCTATTGTTTCCTATGGAATAAGGATCTAAGGATCACCTCCAAGGAATCCACTACCTTTTCCAATTCATCATATCAATCCATTCATCATTTCATAACCATTCACATTCCATGAGTTTATCCAACTCATTTCCACAATTTCAATAAAACCCATTTAAAAAATCAACCTAATAAACATCATGCAATCACATGGAAAATCTGGAATAACCTTCTCCTAATCAATTCAATTGAAATAATTAAATTTATCAAGGATCTCAAAACAAGTGGTGAGCTCACACGCACTCACTGTGGTGGTATAAAATAAGGTATATACAAAGACACACCCCATGGGTGGCCTAAGTTGGGGATAACAACTTCCAACACTCACAAAGGTACTCATGGGAAACCTAAAAAAGTTCCAAAAATTATATCAATGAATTTAATTAATTTTAAGAGAAACATCCGGGAGTTCGGTATGTGGTATAATGACAATATGTCTTATAAAACACCAAACCATATGTGAAATGGTATAAAACACCTACTGTATACACATGGTATAACACTCGTCCAGTATCGACCTCTGATTCGGTCCAGATTGGGAGAAAAAGGAAGAATGGATGAAAAACTTGAAAATAGGGCATATTTTCTTTCACAAAAATAAATTTTTTGATATGAATACAAATGAAGAATGACACAATATGAATGAATAAATTACTGGTGTGGATCCAAATAGACTGACAACGAAAGAATCAGAGTCCAGATTAAAAAATAGCACCAAATCATATCTTAGACTTCAAGGTGGCTTCATGGGTAGCTCTCCCGTGCGAGAGAGGTGAGGGATTCTATAAAAAAGAGGCCCTGACTCTTATTTTAAAAACTAACCTTAGGAATTTACACATCATGTAAATCTCAAGGAATTTTTTCTGGGAATAAACCTTTACACATCGTGAACTATCCTACCTATGACATTACACATCGTAAAATTAGTATACACCGTGTATTGAAATTATACGTCGTGTAATTGGAATGAAACCTACCTTCATCTCCCATTTCTATTATATTACAAAAAAAACCCAAACATCCCATGGGCCTGGACTCAGGGTCTAATCCAATAACCTATATTGAAACATAGATATTCATTAGTTAGGTTATGCATGAGATTTATGAGTTACAACTTCTATGTTTATAAATTTACTTCATGAATTTATTAATTTTCTCATGCCATGACTTTCATTTATTTAAGAAATAGGTGGAGTAAGGGGAAATTGAGTTAATAATGGATGTGATGAGAAATTTTATGACTGTACCAATGAGTAACCAAATAGGATGGGTGTAAGAGTAAATAATTTTGTGTAAATTATCATACAACTCTACGAATATATGAATAATAATGTAAACCATGTTGAGATTCTGAGAACACAAAAGAAAGTGATGATTTCTATCAATTATTTTATGTATCAAGGTCCACCCTCCTTTAGTGTGTCTTCCAACCCCCTAATTATTGAGAAATGGATAAATTATATAGAAAATATATTTTCCATTCTCTAGTGCTCAGACCATTATAAGGGAATGTTATCTATGTATTGTCTGGAAGGCAAGGATAAACAATGGTGGAACCTCACTAAGAATACATATACGGAGAAAATTGTCTCTATGAGATGAGAATATTTCAATAAAATATTATTCACTAAATATTTTCCCCAAAATAATTGCAATAAAATGGAGTGATAATTCTTAGATATGAAATAAAATGAGGATAAATCTATTGGAACTTATGAGGTTAACTTTATGAGACTCACAAGTTATGCCTCTGTTTTTATCACTGACACTGAAAGTAAGGTCGATCAATTATTTATTGAACTAAAACTAAGTCTTCAAAGGGAATTGGACATAAGATACTTCAGTAACTATAAATAAATTGTTCAATGCACACTTAAGGTGGAAATATAAACCATCTACTCTCTTCATTCCCATATATATGAAGACAAGAAAATAAATGGGTCTTTATGGAAACATGATTGAAAAAAACACATAGGGGAAAGAAATTACAACCACCTTATTGCCTATTTTTTTGGAAGAATCACTTGAGTAATTACCTCATTGGGTTGAGGAAATGTTTTAACTATGGTAAAATGAGACATCATGCATATGATTTCCAAAAGGTGACAAATATTCTAGCTAATTTGATAGAGGATAATAATTTCCCAACTAATGCTCCACCCACACTTCAATGCTTCAAATGCAAGGAGTTTTTTCATTATAAAAATCAATTCCATAACTCTAGAAATAATAAAGATAACAAGACATAGTAACCTCCTAAACCAAGGTAACAAGGAAGAGTGTGTGATATCACTACCACTGAGGTGGATCATGATAATGAAGCGATGAAAGGTACACTTATTATCCACTCTATATTTGTGACTACCTTATTTTATTCTGGTTATTCACATTCTTTCATATCATACAAGTTTTCTAAGAATTTTGATTCACCACCAAAAGAATTGGATATTCAATTATATGTTAAAACAGTCAATGGAACTATCCTCACCCTCTCCCCCCAAAGGGTACCCCTCCTGAGCAGGCGATGAGATAAGGATTATAGTAACCATCCTAATCCCACCTTCAATAGGCTATAAGTCGATGAAAAGTATTAAGGGTATAATGAACATACAAATGGGAGGAATTAACCTATAAGAGAACATACATAAGAGAGAGATAATACAATTAAAACAATAAAATATTTCTTAGATATGGTAAAGTTAAAATCTAAGTACATACATGTAATGTATTTCAAAATAAAAAAATTGGAAAGAAAAACTATAAATAAAAAAATATAAACTCTATAGTGACTACAAATCCCAAACAGCTCTTGAAAAACCACAAGACAGTAATATCCATCTTGATCTACAACCTGCTCCTACTAACGTGAAAATTAGTTTTTATATATATAGTGTAATAATAATAGGTATATTTAGTAGGATCCTCCCTAGATCATCTTATTTAAATGATAAAGAAATAATACTAAATCCCAGTGAATAAAAAGTGAAACTAAATCATCACATAAACTAGTATGATAAGTTCTCTACCTCACCAAGGCAATATCTTACTAAGAATCACATACAAGGTATCATAAATTATAGTAATAAAACTACAAGGGTACCCCACTACACCTTCCCTAATGGTTTTCCACTCTGCCCCAACATCGCATGTCTTGAGCCATCTCTCTCCAAAATAATCCAGTCCAAAAACACCTAGGTTAAGTATCACAATATGTATCTTGTGCATCACATCATATCATCATCCCAACAACATATCCATTGTAACACCCCAATATTTCATAGCACATTTTCTTTTTAAATAAATTTAATAGCTTACGCTACACGCAACACCGAGTTTGAACGCCCCACAATCTATTAACCTAGATGTTTAAATAATGGGAATGAATAACATTAAACAAATTATGAAATTTATATATATTTAATATTCATCCAAAATATTTTATAGATATAAGATAAGAATGAATCCAATTTTAAAAATTAAAAGGCTATTTTTTAAATAAAGGTTGTTTTACCACCTTTTAATGGTGAACCTATTTTAAATCCAATTTTGACACTTTTATATATTCTATTTGAAAAAATAAACTTCTTAATTTAAATAAGAATACAAAGATTTACTTTTTTTTTGATTTTTTTTATTTTTTTGATAAGTTTCATGTTTTGATGAATAGTGAAAAATACTAATTTTTAATTAAAAACAACTGTTTTCATCGAAATAATTTATAGTGTTAAATTATATTTTTGATTTGTTTTAAATTATAACTAGATCATTTTCTTATCTTTTAATAAAATTTAGGTCATTGTAATAAATTTTACAATGAATTTAGATATAAAAATGTTTTAATCTTTTTCATTCTTAAACTTTAATAACCCGTTTTCTCACCCCGTCAACAAGATTAATTTTAAATTAATTATTACAAAATATATGTTTTGAATTTTGAAAAATAGATTCCATATAGGAATAAGAGGGTCAAAATTATGTAAATATGTTTATTTTATTTTTGGGAATTATTAATAGTAACTTTAGTAATTTTTTATTAAAACAGTAAAAGGTAAATAAGGTAATTAAGGGTAAAAAATAATATTATAAATAATAGAAAATTATCCTAAAACTTTTTTTAATTTCATTGGATAAGTTATTTTCAACCAAAATCAATATTAGGCCTAAATAATAATCTTTTTATGCCACTTGGGTAAGAATATGACATTTATAATATTTTATTTAAAGATAAGTTAAAAATATAATACTCATGTTTTTAATAAGTAATACATTTTTAATACATGGTTATACATAAGATAAATTCAATTATAAATATTAATTTTAAATATAATAAATTTATATTCACCATAATAATTTATTTTTAATTTTTATATAATAAATAATTTAATTAAAGTCTTTCATAATAACGATGCAATAATTAATTAATTAATAGAAATATCAAATAAATGATATTAAAAGTATTAAAATAAATATAATTTGACCTAATTAATGACATAAATTTTTTTATAGATAACTTAGACATTTTAGTGATATATTAGAAGTTTTTTTCGAAGTTATCATGTTGTTATAATATTTTTAAAAAGAAAAATAACAAATAGTATCAAAATTGACATAGATGATACTTTAAAATAAATAATAATTTATTAAATGATATAAAATTCATAAAAATATAAAATTCTTCCAAATAACTATAATAAGTTCAAATATGTAATCAATTATCCATTCATGGTTCTTTTGGTATTTTATAGTAACTATATTAACCCTAAAGTGTAAAAAGGCAGGTTTCCATGGTAAGAGCTAAAGGGGTTAACTAAGGGTTAAATCCAAAAGACAAGGTTAATATTTTGACCTAAACATGTATAAAAATATTTTGTTGAGAGTATTTAGACCCATAATCATATTATATTCTAAATAAATCACTTTTTAAATATTTTAAATTGAAAATCAATTTATATTAATTTAATATTTTGAGAGTTTCCAAAAGTGGCTCTCACCTCAATTATAAAAGGGCACCTCCTCCCCCACTTCCTCACACCACTTTGAGCCTTCTTGCTAAAACCCCACATAAAATTTACCTTATAAATTTTCATATCCAAATCCTATAGGTTATGGTATTCTAAAAATACAAACCCCAGTGTCCCTAATAAGATATCCAAAGGAGGTTCGCTAAAGAAGAGCTAACCATCTTTACTAACTCCTTCAAAATTATTTCTTCTTATAATTCCTCTTCATGAATTTTTTCAATTATAAAATAATAACTCAAATATCATATATATTATGAGTTGTTATTATGATTATGTGAAAAAAATACTGTTATTTTATCCGTTCTATGAAAAACAATGTCACCATGCATGCGTTCATACGACTTACCATCTCCACGCTGTGGTGTAATTTGTTTTTCATCACCACTTTATTTGGATTGGTATAATGGTGAAAATAATGGATAAATATTATAAATATGACATGATATTAATTTTTTATAATTAATATACCATCCAATTCCTTACCACTTTACCATTAAGGGAATGATACCATCTCTCATGCGTACATACAACAGTCCGTCTCCATGATGCTATGCGATTCATTATCCACATTAACCATTAAATAATGAGTATAAAAAATATATATGATGATTGAATATAATATTTATGAACTTAATATAATTATGTATTTGAGGAAAATATATCTTAATCATAATAAATATTACTTCCATGACAAAAAAACATAAGAAGATGAAGTAGTTAACACCCGAAACAAGGGTAATAACAAAATATTATTAAAAAATGGGGGATAAGATAATATAAGAGGATAATATATGATATCATAAATATGGATATGGTTCTAGTATAAATTAATATCATGTTTAAATCCATTATATAGTAGTTTAAATCACACCCAATTAAAGAAAATCACAAGGTAAGAGTTAATTTTGCAATCTCATTTTTATTTGGGAATGTTTATACATAAGTATCTACTAGGGAATATTTATCATCCATGTCCATGTTTCTTAAAAAAATTTCCAATTTTTTTTTATTATCCTAAAAATGTTTAATACCCATGTTTGAATTTTTAAAAATTGGTTTAAAGGAATCTTTTATCATTTTTCAAATGAGGTACTTTATGACTTTTTTGATGGAAGGAATGTTTTTTAACTTATACAACATGAATGACTTTTTCCATCATTATGATGCCTTGGAATTTTGAAGCTTACCTTACAATATTACAAGGTTATTTTAAATGTAAATATTTTTATAATTGTGTGGATTTTAAATGATTTCAAAGTAAAATGGGGAATTTATATCAAGAAATTTTTAATGATTTTATGAGATTATTTTCATCTATATCAACATCCTTTGTTGAATATTATGCTTGGTTGAGTTTGATCTCTTATGATACCTTATAACATATTTTTTTGAAGGTTTTATGATCAGTTTGACTATAGATTTTCTATTTTATACCATTCATGCTTTATGTTTGAATTATTTACATTTTGTATGACAGTTTTTAAAAATGAATGTTGATATTGATTATGTTTTTATATGAGGAATGCATTGGATGTAGTAAGTGATGGGCATGACCCACTATAGCCCCTAAATGCATTGGTAGATCTCATGAGACAAACCATATATGTACTTGGACAAGTCCTTGACCATTTATTTTCAGATATGGATATGGATGAGGCCTTAACCATTTATTTTTAGATGTCTTGGATGAGGCCTCGATAGTATGTTTTAGATGCCCAACATTATGCATTATATCATTATGAGATTAGTTATTTATTTCAATGTGATTATTAATTTAGTATAATTTTCATGGATAAGTTTTCTATCTCATGGAATGTTTATATGAAATTATTTTATCATTTTTATACCGTTAATTTTATACTCAAGTTATCGATTTAGTGGCCTGAGTTTCAGTTATTTACCTTTACATTGTAGTATTTTCTTTGCTTCAACTATTTACATTCTCTTAATGAGCATCTGATATCACCCCTTTGTTATGTTTAATTTTCACAGGGTGCGAAGATGTATTTTATGATTGATATGTAGGGAGAATAATGGAGTTTCCAATGAAGTTTTTTATGTTTTATTTTATATTTTCAATTGTAATGTAAGCTTCAAGTGTGTATCTAGTTTTCCAAAACTACTAAACTCTTCGATAATTTGGGTTGCAATCATCTGTAATATGTACCATTTTAATAAAGTAACCACCAACTATGGGATAATGGGTTGGGTTTTTTACAGTTGGTATTAGAGGAAGTTTATTAGAAACCTTGGAAACTAGATTTATAAAACATAGATTAGGGAGCATAACCCTAAGATTGAATTTGAGGTTAAGCATAGAATAACATCCTAGAATTTTGGTAAGGTAAATATTATGTTGGTCTTCCTAGAAATAAATCCCTATCTAGATACTATAAGTGGATGTGGTTCTGGAATAGATGTACCTAGGGTTAACAAATCCAACAAGGTACATCGGGCCTGACTCGACGTAACCTAAAACATGAAAATGGGTCTTACTGCACACCTAGTTTTACACTCCATGGGGATATGCTTAGGATAATTCAAATTTTATTTACAAACTATTATAAAGGATTTAAAAGTAAATATGTACCCAAATAAACCATTTTTATAATTATGAGATTATCTATGGATAATTTTTTAATTCATATAAAGTGTTTTACTATTTTAAAATTATACATTATGATTCATAGCCTAATATAATGTATGCCATTATTTAGAAATAGATCCTAGTGGAATAAATGGAAATTTTATCAATGCACGAAATCCATGTAGGGACTTCCCTCTTATTCAAGATAATGATGTTAGAGATAAAGCTACAACTGGCATTGAACAACTTATAACCACACTGCGATTATTGAATCAGGTTATGAATAATAACCTTAATCATATGAATCATCCTGATCTATAATATGAAGAAACAATTATATATAGCTTCATGATAAAAAAACCTCCATTATTCAATGGGAATAAAAATACATTTGTATCCGAGCATTAAACAAGTTCCTTAAAGAAGACATTTCTTGCTTTGAGAAGTAATGAAAGGGAGAAGGTTGTTATGGAAATTTATCATATCTCAGGAGATGAAACAAGTAGGATGAGCCCGTAAGGGGAATCACAACGCTAGGGTTCCCTCTCACCGCCGCCTCCTTGCTTTGTCCCAGACTGACTCAACTTCCTTCTGGCATGACTATTCGTGGTGGCATCTCTTCTTCTGTGGTGGTGTCGTGTGACATTGGGGATCAGCTGTCTCGGCTTCACACACTATTGCCATCTTCTCTCGCCCAACTCCCCTTTTATGGATAGGGTTCCATGGAAGCATGACGTAGAAGCAGAGGCTGAGGTCTAGCTATCAAATTTGGGGTCTCCTCTTCATTTCTGGATATGCACATCTGGTGGTTGAGCGTGCATCTGCAGGATTTTTGGATGGCGGTGACGGGATTTCGATTTGGTTTGTGGGTAGGATTCCTCCCAGATTTCTGGTGATGATTTGATTTTGTTTTTTTGTCTTTGCATATTTTTTTTGGATGGATTTTTCCTATTTGTGCTCCTAGGTTCGAACTTCATGCGTTGACCTAGCGGTGGTGATTCATCAGAAGCTGGGTCGAGTTGGGGATCGTTTATCTCCTCTTGGCTCCGGTGATACCTTTTGCGGGGTTCATTTTTGCGGTGATTGTTGATGCACTGTACGGTGTGCGGTTTGTGTGTGATGTTGGTGATGGACTGATTTCGGTGGAAGGGCTATGGCAATGAAGGAAGTTTACTGAGGTTGGATGTTCTTATAAGGTTTGTTTGTTCCGATCAACGACTCTGACGTTGGGCCGTGATGACAACAATTTTCAAGGTGATGATGTTTTCGATGCTCTGCTGATGGTACGATGGTGATGATGGTGTCAGGGGTGAGGCTCGAGGAGGTTGACCCTGGATCCATGTCCCGAGGTGGTTCTCTGGCCACATTTTTGAATTTTGATCAAACGTGAATTTCTTATACATGGTTTTTGGATTTCAGTGATCTATTAATCTCGTGTATGGTTCCCGCTCACCCAAAAAGCAGTTTTCAAAATCAAATAAAAATAGAATTTTCAGTTAGTCAGGAGATGAAAATCAATGGTATTCATTGATTCAAAACACAAATGAGGATGAAGAAGTATCAAAAATATAATGGAGAGAATTTAAAAAAAAATCTTAGAAAAATAATTTCCTCATGAACAACGAGCAAATATAGAGTAGTAGTTTCTATGTCTGAGGAAAAAGGAGGATAATAATGTTGCAAAGTATGAATATAACTTTACAAGGTTATCAAGGAATGATGTGGATTATGTACACAATATGAATAACAAGATTTATTGATTCTTTGATGGGTTAAAAGCATTCCTTTGTAGGGAACTGGTCTCCCAAACTTTCTCATTATACGAAGATATAGTCTCATGTGATATCAAGATAGAAAATGAATTCAATAAGTCTTATGAATTTAAGGGAAATAAAGAGAAGAAGAGGATGAAATATTAAAGAATGGATAAAGGGAAGGAAAAAAGGAATTTTACAATATGCGATACTTGTGGAAGGAAACACCTTGGAGTCTGCTTAAAATCAAAAGGAGTTTGTTACAAGTGTGGAGAAAAAGGTCACCAAGACCATGATTAAAAATGAAAGAAATAATATAAAAATGTTAAATGATATAATTTTAAATAAATAGGGAATTATTCAAATTATTATCCTAATAATCTAGGGAACTTTCCTAAAAAAAGGTTAAGGGAGAAATCCCAAGCTTATGCGATCATAACTACTAAGGTTGAAGTTCCTAATGATGTGGTGGTAGGTACTTTACTTGTCTCCTAAAACTTAGTGAATGATTTATTTGATTTTGGATCATCAAATTATTTTATATCTTCCTATTTTTCTAAGAAAATTATACATTTTTTTTATTTAATAAAGGAGTTGTCAGTCAAACTCATAAGGGAAGTCTCATTCTAATAACGATATGTCTGGAAGTCCCCTTTATGACAAATAAAAATACTTTAGTTGATGAAATTTTTATCATACCTATGATGAAATTTGATATAATCCTCAGTATGGATTGAATTTCAAAATATGATGTGAAAATTTATTTTAGGAAGAAGAAAATTATGATATGTGAGGAAGAAGAAGAACCCCTTATCTTTAAAGTAGAAACTTCATCACCTGATTATTATATAGATCCACCCCCAGTAGATTTACTGAATGAAATTATTAGGGAGGAAGATAAAGAAAAATATAGGTATGAGGAAGATAATATTCAAATTGATGATGTACCTATAGTAAAGGAATACATTGATGTATTTCCTGAGGAATTATCTGGAAACCCCTCAGAGCATGAAGTTGAGTTCTCTATTGATTTAATCCCTAATGCAAGACCAATATTAAAGACCCCATATAAAATGTTCATAGTGTAATTGGTGTAGGTGAAGAAACAATTAGAATATTTGGGTAAAAATGGATTTATTCACCCTAGTGTTTCTCTATGGGGATCCCCTGTTCTCTTTGTCAAGGAGAAAGATGGATCCATGAGGCTGTGTATTGATTATAGGGGAATCAATGCTATTACAATAAAGAACAAGTATCCTCTATCGCGTATTGATGATTTATTTGATCAAATTCATGGAGATCAATTCTTTTCAAATATTGACCTTTGTTCTGGATACCATCAATTGTGAGTGAAGAAAGAATACATTCCGAAGACAAAATTCCGGATAAGATATGGACATTATGAATTTACAGTAATTCAATTTGGATTGACTAATGAACCCTTGGTTTTTATGGATCTAATTAATAGAGTATTAAATGAATATCTTGATGATTTTTTTGGTATTAATTGATGATATTTTAGTATATTCTAAAAGTTATTAAGACCATGAGAATCACTGGTGATCATACTTAATACTCTCAAAAGGAAAAAGTTATATGGTAAATTTAAGAAGTGTGAATTATGGATTCAGAAAATTTCTTTTCTTGGCCATATTGTCTCCAAGGATGGAATATTTTTTGATCTTACAAAGACAAATGCAATCCATGGATTTCCTGCACTAACTTTCATAACCTAGGTGTGTATTTTTATCAGTTTTATAGGTTACAATTGATGTTTCATTAATAATTTTTCCCGATTCGCTAACCCATAACCAAGATCACATGCAAAGGGGTTAAATTAGTATGGATAAAATAATGTGGATAATTTTTTAAAGAATTGAAGAAAAGATTAGTCAATGCTTCTATCTTGAATTTACCCTCAGGAAATGGGGGATTTGTGATTTTTAGTTATGCATCAAGGAAGGGACTTGGCTGTGTCCTTATGCAGAATGATAGTATTATTTCTTATGAATCCAGGAAGTTAAAAACTCATGAAAAAAATTATCTAAATCATGATCTTGAGCTATCAGCTGTAATATTTTCTCTGAATATATAAAGACACTATCTCTATGGTGAAATATGTGAGATATATACAGATCAAAAGAGTTCAAAATATATATTCTCATAAAAATAACTCAACATGAGGTAAAGGAGATGACTCGATCTAGTTAAGGATTATGATTTTTCGATACACTATCATCCAGGGAAGGAAAATAAGGTAGTAGATGCATTTAGATGGAATGATCATGTATTTTTGAACAAAATGTGGATTTAAAGGGATCCTATGTTCATGGATATAGTAAATATGGATATAGGAATTATCAAGGAAGGTGAAACATCATTACTTTTTCAAATGTTTAAAAACCATATTTACTAGAAAGGATATAATGTTCTTAGTCTGATGATGAGGATTTTTAGAATAAAATTAAAGCTGTGAATGATGGGTGATTGATAGATTTCATATATGAAGATGGAATTTTTAAATTTGGGAAGAGGATTTGTGTTCCCTCTATACCTGAGCTAAAAATGGAATTATTGGATGATTCACATAGATCAAATTTCTCTATACATCTTGGTAGCACTAAGATGTATAAAGATCTGAAGGAACATTTTTAGTGGGATAATATGAAGCAAGAAATTTATGATTATGAATCAAGATGTTTGGTTTGTCAAAATTTAAAGGATGAAATACAACACCCCAGAGGAGTCATGAAACCTCTTCTTATACCTGTGTGGAAATGGGATGATATAACGATGGACTTTTTTCACGAGGATACCAAATACTCCTAGAAGAAATGATGCGATATGGGTTATTGATGATCATCTTACCAAATCAATATATTTTTTTCTATAAGATAATATTTACCTCATGAACACTTAGTAAGAATCTATATTAATGAAGTTATAAGACTTTATGGTGTACCTCTATCGATCGTGTCTGATCATGATCCCCATTTTACATCAAAATTATAGAAAAGTATTCAGAAGACCATAGATACTGAGCTTCATTTGAGCACCACCTACCACCCTCAAACTAATGGAAAATCATAGAGGACTATTCAAACTTTAGAATATATGTTGATATCTTGTTCACTTGACTTTAAAGGTATGTGGGATTAGTATTTACCTTTGGTATAATTTTCCCATAACAATAGCTTCTATTCAAGTATTTATATGGCACTGTATAAAGCATTATATGGAAAGAGATGACATACACCAACTTGTTGGAATAATATTGGTGAAAGGAAACTTGTAGGCCTAGAACTTGTTGAGGAAACAATGGAAAAGGTGAATATTATTCAAACACATATCAAAGAATCTCAAACTATACAAAAGAGCTATGATTATAATTGAGGAATGATTTGAAATTTCAAGTAGGAGATCATGTTTTCTTGAAGGTATCTATATGGAAGGGTGTTATAAGATTTGATAAGAAAGGTAAATTAATTAATTGGTACATCATACCTTTTAAAATTCTGTAACAAATTGGAGTTGTAGCTTATCATTTATCCATGCCTCCAAGTCTCTTAAAAGTTCATGATGTGTTCCACATATCACTGTTAAGGAAATAAAATCCAGACCCAATACATGTAATCACATATGAATAAATTGAACTTGAAATTGATATGTCATATTTTGAAAATACTATCAAGATTATTGATACTAGAGAACAAGTGTTAAGGAATCAGATGACTTTATTGGTAAAGGTTCTTTAGAGGAACCATAAAATGGAAGAGGAAACATGGGAAACTAAAGAATTCATGATGATTAACCACCCAAATATTTTTATGAGGTGATGTTATGGAAATTTCTAGGACCAAATTTTTGAATTAGGGAAGAATGTAACACCCCAAGAATTCACAACATGTTTTCTTTTTAAATAAATTCAATAGCTTACGCTACACAAAACACCAAGTTTGAACACACCTGAATCTATTAAACTAGCTGTTTAAATAGAGGGAATGAATAGTATTAACCAAATTATGAAATTTATATATATTTAATATTCATAAAAAATATTTTATAGATATAAGATAATAATGAATCCAATTTTACGCATTAAAAGACTATTTTTTATATAAAGGCCGTTTTACCGCCTTTTAATAGTGAACCTATTTTAAATATAATTTTTGAAACTTTTATATATTATATTTTAAAAAATAAACTTCTTATTTTAAATTTTAATATAAAAATTTACTCTGGTTGAATTTTTGGAATTCTTCTAATAAGTTTCATGTTTTGATGAATAGTAAAAAATACTAATTTTTAATTGAAAACAACTGTTTTTATTGAAATAATTTATAGTGTTAAATTATATTTTTGATTTATTTTAAAGTATACATATATTATTTTATTATAGTTTAATCTAATTTAGGTCATTGACATCAATTTTACATTTAATTTAGATATAAAAACATTTCAATCTTTTACATGTTTAAACTTTAATGACCTATTTTTTGACCCCACCAACTGGATTAATTTTAAATTAATTAATTCAAATTATATTTTTTGAATTTTAAAAAATATATTATATATCAGGAATAAAAGATTCCAAATTATGTAAATATTTTTATTTTATTTTTGGGCATTATAAATAGTAACTTTAGTAATTTTTTATTAACATTGTAAAAGGTAAATCAGGTAATTAAGGGTAAAAAATAATATTATAAATAATAGAGAATTACCCTAAAACTTGTCATAATTTTATTGGATAAGTTTTTTTTGACCAAAAACAACCTTATCCTAAAATTATAAGCTTTTTAAGACACTTGGGTATAAATTTGACATTTATAATATTTTATCCAAAGAGAAGTTAAAAATGTCATACTCATGTTTTTTACAAGAAATAAATTTTTAATACATGGTTTTACAGAAGATAAATTCAACTATAAATAGTAATTTTAAATATAATAAATTTATCTTCACCTTGATAATTTATTTTTAATTTTTAGAGAATAAATAATTTAATTAAAGGCTTTCATAATAATGATGCAGTAATTGTTTAATTAATGAAAATATAAAATAAATGATATTAAAAATATTAAAATAAATATAATTTGACATAATTAATGACATAAAATAATTTTATAGATAACTTAGACATATTATTGATATATTATAAGTGTTTTTTAGAAGTTATCATGTTTTTTATAATATTTTTAAAAATAAAAATAAGGAATAGTATCAAAATTGACATAAATGATACTTCAAATAAATAATATTTTATTAAATGATATAAAATTCATAAAAATATAAAATTTATCCAAATAACTATAATAAAGTTAAATATGTCATAAATTATCCATTTGATATTCTTTTTTAATTTTATAGTAACCATATTAACCCTAAAGAGTAAAAATCTAAGTTGTCATGGTTTGAGTTAAAGGGGTAAACTAAGGGTTAAATCCAAAAGATATGATCAATATCGTGACCTAAACTTATATAAAAATCATTGGATGAGATTATTTATAGCCATAATCATATTATCTTCAAAATAAATTACTTTTGAGCTATTTTAAATCTAAAATCAATTTATATTAATTTAATATTTTGAGAGTTTCCAAAAGTGACCCTCACCTGAATTATAAAAGGGAACTTACTCCCTCACTTCCTCACACCACTTTTAGCCTTCTTGATCGATAAAAACCTACCCATTTTTCTGATAAAATTACCTATACAGATCCTAGAGGTTATATTCTTCTAACAAGACCAACCTTAGTATCCTTAAGAGGAGATCCAAAGGAGGTTCCCTAAAGAAGAGGTAATTGTCTTTATCAACTCCTTCAAAATTATTTATTACTCTACTTTCTATTCATGAATTATTTCCATTAAAAAATAAAAAATATAGTATTATATATATTATTATATATTTTTATTATTATGGGACAACCATAGTTCTCTTTTTATCAATCCTATGAAAAACAACATCACCATGCGTGCGTACGTACAACTTACTGTCTCCACACTATGGTGTAATTTGTTTTTTGTCACCAATTTATTTGGATGGGTATAATAATGAATATAATGGATATAAATAATAAATATGACATTATATTTATTATTTATAATTAATATACCATCCAATTCCTTACCACTTTATCATTAAGGGAATGATACCATCATTCATGTGTACGTACAGCCCACCGTCTCCACGATGTGATGAGATTCATTATCCATGATAACCATTCAAGAATGATTATAAAATATATATATGATGAGTGAATATAATATTTATTAACTTAATATAATTTTGTATATGAAGAAAATTTATCCTATTCATAAGAAATAGGACTTACACGACAAAACAAACATAAGAAAATGAAGCAGTTAACACCTGAAATAAGAGTAATAACGAAATATTATTAACAAATGGGTGATAAGATAATATAATAGGATAATATATGATATCATAAATATGGATACGGTTTTTTTATAATTTAATAACCTATTTTAAACCATTATACATGAGTTTAAATCACATCTGACTAAAGGAAAGTACAAGGTAAGGGTTAATTTCGCGATCTCATTTTTATTTGGGATTGTTTATACATAAGTATATACTAGGGAATATTTATAATCCATGTCCATGTTTCTTAATTTTTTTCCAATTGTTATTATTATTATACTAAAAATTATTAATAACATGTTTGAATTTTTATAAATGGTTTGAAAGTAATATTTTTTCATTTTCCAAACAAGGTACTTTATAACTTTTTCAACAGAAGGAATGTTTTTTAACTTATGTATTGTGAGAGGATTTTTCTACCATCATGATACCTTAATGTTTTGAATATTTCCTTATAATATTAAAATATTATTTTCAAAGGAAATATTTTCTTTTATAATTTTGAAGCTTTTAAATGATTTCAAAGTAAAAAGGGGAATTTATCTCAAGAAAATTTTAATGATTTTATTAGATTATTTTAATCTATGTCAAAATCCTTTATTTAATCTTATTATTGGTTGAGGTTGATCTATTATGATACCCTATAACATATTTTATTGAAGGGTTTATGATTAGTTTGACTGTGGTTGTGCTATTTTGATACCATTCATGGTTAATGGTTGAAGTATTCACATTTAGTATACTAGTTTTTCAATATGAATGTTTATATTGATTATGTTTTTAGATAAGGAATGAATTGGATGTAGTAAGTGATGGAGGATTCCATCTATAGCCCCTCGATGCGTCAATAGGTCTCATGTGAAAAAAAAGATATGGACTTGGCATAGGTCTTGCACATTTATTTTCAGATATGGATTTGGTTGAGTCCTTAACCATTTATTTTCAGATGTCTTGGCCAAGGAATTGATAATATGTTTCAGATGTCCAACATTATGCATTTCATCATTATAAAATTAGTTATTTATTTCCATATGATTATTAATTAATTATAATTTCCATGGATAATTTTTCTATCTCATGGATGGTTTATATGGTGTTATTTTATCATATTTTATACCAATAATTTTATACTGAAGTTATTTATTTAATGGAATGAGTTTCAATTATTTACCTTTCCATTATATTATTTTCTTAGCTTCCACTGTGTACATACCCTTACTGAGCATCTGAGCTAACCCCTTTCTTATGTTTAATTTCCCCAGGGTGCGAAGATGTATTTTATGATTGATATGTAGGGAGACTAATGGAGTTTACAATGATTCTTTTTATTGTATTTTATATTTTTAATTGTAATGTAAGCTTCAAGTGTGTATCTAGTTTTCCAAAACTACTAAACTCTTCGATTCTTTGGGATGTGATCACTTGTAATATACACCATTGTAATAAAGTGACCAATTACTCTAGTCTACTGGGGTTGGGGCCTTTACATCCATATAATAACCAAGTAGTTTCTAGGATCCACCAAAGCCCATATTCCATGTATCATACATCGTGTATTTTACCTCAAACCATCACAACCCATACATCACTTATGTTCCTCAAGCCATCATGATCCATACACATCATACCTATAATATTCCTTTGAATATTGTATCCTGACATATATGTGTGTGAAATAACCACAATCCATTACAACCCTTTAAATACATATATAAGAAAAAATAACCACCATGCATACCATTACATAATACTAATAGGAGAATAGACCAGAGATAGATGGGGTAGTCAACCATCCATCCACCACTAACCTAGATGTTGGAGAAAACACCCTCCCAGAGTCCATTGGGCATCAGTTTCCCTACAAATATGGGATGGGGTAGCATATGAATTCATAAAGCATAAAAGATATAATATAGCTCACAAACACACTATGAGCATATCCAATTACTAGGATCAACTGTATCTATATTCACTCTAACACCTGGATACCACTGTTAGGGACTATATATCCTATAACCACAAAATTATTTAAGAAAAATTTCATTAAACTACTTATTTCATTTTTAACATTCCAATTTATGTTAATTAATTAATTATCTATTAATTAAAAATCAAAATAAATCTAAATTACTTTTCATTAACCATAAGAGTGAAGTCCATGGCCTCCAGGCATAATCCAAACTGAGTTCACAATTTCTCAAAATTAAAATATTCTCAGCATTCCAAACTAACCCCATGCGTTAAACATTTTTTTAATCATTTGATAATTTCATGTATTCTAGGAATCATCCTAATATACCATAAAAATAGATGCATAACCAAGAACATCCAACTGCCTCAAGTAGTGGTGAAAGGAATATAGTTGAACAAGGAACTTGGCCATCCAAACCTTGAGTAGGACATTAACTGAAAAGAATCCTAGCTTTCTACAGAAAAAAAGTAAGCCTAGCTTCAACCTATTCTATCATCTTGGTGCCATCCCCAAAACCATCATGCACATCACCACACATCTTGTTATCACAGGCATAAATTACTTCAATAACCTCATGCCTACCCACCCATATCTCATCATCCCCCCAAGATCACATCACATCACAAAACATGGATCATATCTAGAGCACACATAAGGTGGAAAAAAACAACAAGTTCAAAAGGGAAACTGGGACCTAAAACAAGGCATTCATACTTCATGAGAAAATAGGAACTCTCATCTCCAAACAATAATCTTTATCAAATAATAAGTTTTTAATCCATCTTAAATTAACCAAATAAATTATCATAGGTTCCAACTATAGGTAACCTAAGGAATCATCTATAATGTGATAATAAATTATTTAAATATAATTCACAACATCAATTCCAGTTTCAAAAAATTATGAGAAGCACAATTCTCATTTATCATGACTTTTATTATTATCCACAACAAGAATTACAACTTCGGTTCTTTGGAAAATTCCACTAGAACATGGAAGAAACACTTTAATTAAACATTGCATCACACATCAATTTGATTACCATCAAATTATAAGAATCCAAGGATTCATTGAACACGCCTCTTCTTTAAGTTATTTATCCAACTAATAAATTAGTAGGTTTACACTCTACCAATTTTATCAAACATTCTAAACCAATAATAACACACATGTTAACAAGAATAATGTAGATAACACACTATCTAGAAAATCAAGAGGCAAACCATTATCATGGTGTAAGAACATGTGATCACTATACATTACCAATTCCATTATTTAATCTAGTTAAATATTTGTTAGGTTAATTACACTACCATATAAAAGTCTAAAACATGGTAAATTTATGATTGCATGTAAATAAAAAGAGAATCAATGAATCCCCTTCCTAAAAAGCACAAAATTTATTTGGTGATAATGGATTAACAACATGAATCTCCAATCACCTATCCTATAAGGAAACTAAGACCCCCCAAGAACATAGTTCCATGGACACGCCAATAAATGAAAATAAAAACCCCATTAGAATGATGGAGATAATCATCCATAACAAGAAAAGAATAAATGGGAGGAAATAAGATAAAATAGAGAATAAACCACAATAAAGAAAGAATAACACAACATAGATCACTATGGATCGATCTCTAGAATTTTGGGATTAATCCATTATGAAAGGGGATTCAAAGCCTTCAAAAAGAACTCTAGGATGCCTAGGGTTTAAGAGGAATTATTGGGAGAAAATTTGATTTAGAGGGACTTAGGGGTATTTATAGGTCAACTTAAAAATAGAGAACCATGATGCAATGACTTATACCACAGTAAAGAATAGCTTGAAACTAGGAATACTATAGCACAAGGCAGAAGACTACACCATATACCCCCTGGTAAAAGTGTGTCTGAGATCTATGGTGAAGATCCTATATAACCAGGGGATATACTAGGATGCATCCAAAGATACCATGCCAGAGGTCCCCTTCACAAAAATGGAGGCTATAACACAACCTATCCTACACACCGTAGTGACCCCCATATTGAAAGAGCACCCCTAAGTGCATTACACCATAATCAGGTCCTCCACACCACAACCCCTCAAATAGCCTATGCCATAGTCCCACTCCACAACAAAAATATCTTCCTGGATACGCTGCAGCCTAACCTCCATGGCATAACCATACCTAAAAGAAATTAGCCCTGATTTTCCTTCTTAGTCCCTCCTATATTACAACATGAGCCTCCATGGCGCAGCAGCTGGGCTTATGCCGCTTCCTAAGGTTCCACATCATAGACTTTCCAAAAATAGTAGTGTAACCCCCCATTTTCCCTATTTACCTTATAAACTCCTTAGAACCTACCCCAAGTTCCTCCAACAGACAAAATTCACAAAGGGAAAGGATACCAGGATCTAGAACCTTACATCCGATACCACTCAAACTATTCTCATCATCGAGAATTCAAAACCAAGCCTGGAGAGAAAGAAAGGAAAGGGTTATCTAAATTACCAACCCATGATATACCTATTAAGAATCTCACTATCACAGGAGTTCAAGAACCTCACATAGATAAACTAGGAACAAAACCATGAAATAAAAAATAACATCTCCTAAACACTCACTAGGAAGGATACTTATCAAATGAGAGAAAGGCTACAATAAGAATCAAGTAGAGGAAACTATCTCATAACCAAAGAGGTTAAACATACACAAAATAAGAAAAAATTTAAGAGAATAGATAAAAAAAATATTATGGTAATGAGTGTGTATCTTCGAATCATGTTCCAAGGTACTCTCCTCCAGACCAATGTGTTTGTAGAATAAATGAACCAAGGGAATAAAATTCTTATGAAACCCCTTCTTCTGATAGTCCTAGATCTCCACATGCCACTCCTCAAAGTATGTATCATCATAAACATCTATCTAACCCCAATAAATTATGTGTGAATCATCATGAAGGTAACAATGGATTCGTGACACATGGAAGACATCATGTATCTGACTCATATGTAGGGGAAGTAATATTCAATATTTTATGACTCTAATGTAATCCAACACCTTGAAAGGCCTAATAAACTAGGTGGAAATTTTACTCCCATGACCAAACCTTCACTAACCATAGTGAGTATCACCTTTAAGAACACATTATCTTCAATGTTGAACTATATAACTCTCCTCCAATAATTGGCACAAAAATTCAGATGATCCTATACTTCTTTCATCCTTTCATGAGTTACCTAAACCATCTCTATCATGATATACACTAATTGTGGCCCAAGAATTGATCACTCTCCAACCCAAGTCTAGCATAATAGATAATGGAAAGGTTATACATACATGGATTAAAATAGTTCCATGAAAATGGTGAAGTGAAAACTATTTTTGTAAGAAAACTTGAACAAGGGTAGTTGAATCATCCATGAACCTCCAAAATATAGGACACAAGAATGAAACATGTATTCAAGATTCTAGATGATCCACTCTATCTGACTATCCATTTGTAGATTAAAAGAAGTTATAAGGAATAAATGAGATCCAAAATCATGTTGAAGACCTATCCACACCCTATATGTAAAATGAGAATCATGATCAGATATGATCGTCCTCAGGACTCTATAGAGTCTCAAAACCTCTTCTAGATACTAACTTGACAAAACCTCCACTGAGCTCAACTCCCTCACAATCATAAAGTGGGATAATTTCATCAAATGATTCACTATCACCAATATAGAGTCAAAGCCTCCCTGATCTTGTGGTAAACTAGTAATAAAGTCCATTGATATTTCCTCCCACTTTCAATAAGGAACATCTAATGGATAGAGAAAACCACCAAGAACACAATGCTCAACCTTAACCTTCTGGTAGACCAAACATCGATACACAAACTCTACAACTGTATGTTTTATCCCAGGCCACAAAAAATGACCTCTTAGATATTGGTACATATTTTCATACCAAGATATAACACCAAGGGTGAGCTATGAAACTCATGAAGAATCATCTCATGCATCACCAAAGGAATGAAAATCCTCCCTTAGAACAACACCTGGTGCTGTTTATCTTTAGACCAACTATCAGGGACATCACCAAAGAAAACTTGATATCTCTAGACCTCCAACTTAGAATCCCATAACTGGGAGTCCTCTAATAACTACACCAAATATGAATACACCATCATCTAAAAAAATACTAACTCTACCTATAACCTCTCCCATATCTATATGCATCATTGAGAGAACTTCCATAACTCTCTATGAATTTCTAGATTCATGCACGACATCACTACATGAATTCTTTATTATCAAATTGACTACAACATTTCCCTTTCCTAGTGTATAAAAAAACACAAAATCATAATCTTGTAAGAATTACATCCACCATAATTTCATGAAGTTCAAGTCACACTAGGAGAATGCATACCTCATGCTCTTATGATTGGTAAAAAACATAAAACACCTATCGATGAGATAATGTCACCGCAACTTCAAAGAAAACACAACTGCTTCTAACTTGAGATCATGGGTAAAATAATTACACTCATGGGTATATAGCTACAAAGACCCATAAGAAAAACCTAATATCTATTACATCAAAACAAATCCCAATCCAAGATGAGAAGCATCATAGAAAACATCAAACTGAACTTCCTCTACTGGAAAAAAAGACTAGATCACTAACGAAATTCTCTTTTAGATACTTGAAAGATACCTGACACTGATCATTCCATACGAATGCCTGATCATTATTGGTTAAGGATATTAGAGGAGTTAGAAATAGAGATAAATTGGATATGAATATTTTATAATAGCTTATAATAAAAATGAAACTTTACACCTCTACGACTGTCTTGGGGGATTCCCAATAAACGACTATCTCTATGTTACAAACTAGAACGAATTCCCTGGTACCCAAATACTCAAGCTGGATATGACATAGACTGAAGGGTGTTCCCGATCTCTAAGGGTTGGTGATTAGCACCTGGAAACATACATGAATAAAGATATAATTATTTTTCCAAAAAATAGTAGAAAATACACAAGATACAAGTTGGTATATCAAGACTCTTCAAGGAGAAAGTAACAGAAGTCAAATAGGTAAAACAATACCCAAGTAGAGAGATAATCAACTCAATAAGAACATCTATCGAAACATACATTAAAAAACCATGAAAGCCTCTAAACCCTATGTAACAAGTGGACCTCAACTCTACCAGTCACTATCATCACTCCACAATCCTAAGGATCAAGAACATTTAGCAGCTCCAAGTGGTTATTTTAATTTTCTTAGACCAGACATAAGAAAATACACAAACACATAAAGTCAAAGGCAAAGTGTGAGATATAAATACCATCAGGGTCTCACCAATTGTTCCATAAAATATTCCATAATTAATAACCAATCACGATTTAAATTTAAATAAAACAGGACATGGAATAATATATGTTTTTAATATTTAAAACAAAACATGATTTCTTTTCAATAGATGGAAAACATTTTAGATATGGCTTAATTTTTTTATATAAAATCATTTATATAAATCATTTGTAATGAGTAAAATAGTTTTATAATCAACAAAATATATATCATCAAGTCATACACAATAAATACCGTGGTAATCTACCCTGAAGTATGTTAGTTTTTATATATAGGATCCTTATACTTCTCAAATAAGTTATCACGGATAAATAAGTGTGCACACTTCCCTTAGGCTTAGGCCGAATAGGACTAATCAACATTCCATTAGGGATAATCATGCCGAACTAGGTTTTTGTTAGAGGCTTCATTAGTAATCCATTGCTAGGGGATAAATATCCTAGTGTGCTTGTACCAAATAACCACTAACTACCAAGGATCACATGTTCTCAATAAATCAATAAATAATGAGAAAATAATCTTATTTTAGATCAATTAACATTTATAATTAAATTTCCCAATTCTGAATTTCAATATTCCAAATAAATTTTAAAATCAAAACATAGGTTTTTTTATCATTTCATGCCTTTTCAATACAAAACCCATCATGGGTTTTTATTATTTCAATTTAATCCATTTTCTCAAAACCAATCTCAAATCATTTCATCAATTCCATCATTCACAAAATTTATCCCACAATTCCAATTCCATTATAATTGAGGGGTTTTCTCAAAATACATGCCATTTAAAATTCCAATTTTAAATCATATAAAATTGAGGTTTTATAAATCAATTGAAAGATATTTCAAAAAAATAAATAAAATCAACATTTCATTTACATGGAAAATCTCAAATGGAACCACATACCTTTAAATCAAATATCCATAAATCAACACCTTCCACAAGACTCACCAATGAAGAAATAAGGTGAAAAAGATCTAGGAACACAACCTAGAATCAAGATAAAAAAGGATTTTATATCTATCGATCAAATGATGATCTATCAAACTATAAGAAGGATATAAAGAGAAACTAGAAGAAAAAACACAAGAGGAGATCCACTTACATGGAGGATATCAAATGAGGTCAAAACCAATTAGATTTGTGAAGTAAAGGGTTTGGAGGAGCCAAAATTTCCTAGGGAAGTCTCTAGGTCATGAGAGGGAGGGTTTGAGGTTGAAATAAAAGAAAATTAGATGAAAAACACTGTTAAAACCACTTACCTCAAGAATTACATGGTGTGTAACCCTGGTTCACATTATGTAATCCACAAAGGCCACATATGTTGAAAAGGCATCTCCTTTTATGAAAATATAATTTTTAACCATTAAATGATGTAAACTTTCACACCTAGAAAATTCCTCATGGCATCTACCTAGCAAAAAATACATGATGTGTAATCCATTTACATGACATGTAATTGACCATAAGATAGAAAAAACCCAAATTCTACTAAAAAACCCAAAACTAAAGGACAAGGAATACTTTATGAAAGGTAACAGGGTGTTATAACCTCCCCACCATAAAAACTTTATATCCCAAAAAATCCTGTCAAGAAAGTTCTATATCAAATAGATGAGGCCACTACTCTCTGATCAGTGCCTCATGCTTCCATATCTCATTTGAATCAGAACCATTCTACCATAGCATAGGGACCAAAGGTATCATCCTCCCATGAAGTACCTTTGTCTCAGAATAAAATATTTTAACTAGATGCTCAGTCATGGATAAATTAGGCTAAACATCAAGACACTCCCAACTCAAAACATGAGATGAGTCAGAAATATATTTTTAAAGCTACAACACATAGAACACATTATGTATCAATGTATACTATGGTGGAAGTGATAAATAGTAAGACACTTTTACCACCCACTCAACAATCTCAAAATATCCCAAAAATCAAGGATCAATCTTCCCTTTCCTACCAAAATTTTGATGATCCAACCAAGGTGTAACTCTCAATAACACCTAGTCACTAACTGAAAAATACGAAAGTTCCCTATGATGGCTAGAATAAGATTTATACAGGCTTTGTGTTGTCAAAATTCTTTGATAAACCAATAGAATATTTGTTTCCATCTCTCATACCAAGCTTGGTCCAACCAAAAAATCTTCACTAATCTTTGACCAACATAATGGATATTTGCATGGGAAGTCATACAAGGCCTCAAAGGGTGCTATATGAATGGATGAATAGTAACTATTATTATAATAAAACTCAACCAGTCTTAAGTGGCTATCCCAAGATCCACCAAAATTGAGGATGCAAGCACATAGCATGTATTCCAAAATATGTATAGCCTATTCTATTCGGCCATCCATCTGTAGATGATATGCTTTGATCAAGACCACCTGAGAACCCATTTCCTCTTAGAGTCCTCTAAAAAAAAGAAGTGAATCAGGGATCCCTATAAGAGACTATCACATATAGGACACCATGAAACCTGACAACCTCTTGTATGTATAGGCTTCCCAAGTCCTTAACTTTGGTTGTATCATGGATGGGTATGAAGTGATCCAATTTGGTCAGCTGATTGATTAAAACCCTTATCACATTATACTTCTGAGGGGTATGAGGAAAAAAAACCATGAATTCCATAGAAATATCATCCCACTTTAAGATGAAATTGGAAGGGGATAGAGAAAACTTGAAGATCTATGGTTCTTGGCCTTGACCTATTGGAAAATATAATAATGTGAAACAAATTCAATGATTTCCTGTCTCATACCTAGCCACCAAAATCATCACCACATATCATAAAACTTTTTTTTGGTATTTGGGTGCACTTCCCACTAAGAACTATGACATTCTCCTATCACATTATTCCTCACATAAAAAAAGAACAACATATCAATTCCTAAAACATATAATATCCTCCATGTAGAAAGACCACTCAATGATGGTCTCCTCACCATAAAGAGAGTATCTAACACCATGGAACATGTTATCATGCTCTTGATCCTGAAGAATCATTTCAAGAAGAAAGGAGTTCATTTGAACCAGGACCGGCCCGAAAAACCCTTATAAATTTTGTTTCCCAAGACCAGGAGCATAAATGTTGTCCCTTTCAAGCTGCTACAGTGCTTGTACAGTAGAAATATTTCTAGTTTCCCTAGCCCAGGGGCTTGTTGGGATTTCCCTAGTGCCGACCCTAATTTGAACACTGGTCAATATAGCCTCAGACTCATTCTACTGGACTCCTAAATGCAGCTGTGGAAAGTGATCCGTCAAATTCTATTATTCTAATGATTCTTTCATAGCCTAGGTTGAAAGTTTCCTACTCAAAGAATAAACAATAACATTCCCCTTTCCCAGGGTATAAGTAATGCTGAAATCAAATGGCTATAGGTATTCCACCCAACACCTATGGTGGAGATTCAAATCATTTTGGGAGAAGATACAACTCATCTTTTTTTTATCAGAATAAATAGTAAACCTTTCTCCCAAAAGGTAATGCTGCCAGACTTTAAGAGCATGCATCACAACTGTAATTTTGATATCATGGGTTAAATAATTATTCTCACATGGCCTAATCTTTCAAGATCCATAGGCAATGATGTGATCACCCTTCATAAGAACACAACCCAAACCCAAACCCAAAATTAATACATCACAAATGACCACATAGCCCTACCTGACCTCTAAAAGAGTCAACACTAGTCCATAATCCAAAATATGTTTTAGATCAATGAAACAACTATGACACTTATCATCCCAAAAAAATTCACTCCTTTTCAAGTGATATCTTTCATTAGAGAATCCAACTTTGATAAATCCTTGAAAAACAGGCAGTAATACCCCTCTAAACCCAAGAATATCCAAATTTTGAAAACATTTCACAGCTGTTCCCATGTCATAATAGCTTTAAACTTATCATGATCAAATGAAATACTATTTTCTAAGACCATATGTCCCAAGAAATTTTCTTCATGAATAAAGAAACAACATATCGAGAGCCTAACATATAGTTTATGATCTCTCAAAATTTCTAGCACCATCCTCAAATGACTCACATGATCCTCATCAGTTGAGAGTAAACTAGGATGATATCCACAAACACCACCATGAATATATCAAGATACTCATGGAATATTAATTTCATTAAATCCATAAATACTTTAAGAGCATTGGTTGGACCAAAAGGCATAACAAGATACTAATAGTGGTAATACCTACTCTTAAAGGTAGTTTTTGGAATGTCAGATTCTTTAATTCGCAACCAGTGGTAACCAAACCAAAGATCAATATTCGAGAACCACTTCACCCTTTTCAAATATTCAAACATATCATCTATCTAAGGAAACAAATACTTGTTATTTATTGTAACTCAGTTGATCTTTCAGTAATCAACACATAGGTTAAGTGTACCACACTTTTCTTTGCAAAGAGAATTTGTTCCACCCAAGGTGACATAGTTGGGCATATAAATACTTTCTCAAGAAAATAATCCAACCAATTCTTCAAATATTTTAACTCTTCTGGTTCTATGTATTAATAATTAATATACACTAAATGAACACCAAACTTTAAATTGATAGAAAACTTTATCTCTCATACCAGTGGAAATCTATATATATTAGAAGGAAAAATGTTAGGAAACATGATAACAATATGTGGGAGATCATATATCACCGATTGTCACTCAAAGTCAAAAGAAAACACTGATATCACCCTACCCAGATTTGAAAAAGAAGGTGTGGATCTAATTGATCTTGAGTCCCATTCTCCTTGAAAGACATGTCCCACCCCATCAGGTGTGATAAAGGAGACCCACCAAATATAACAGTCAATTCGGGCCTGATGAGCGATCAAACAATTCATTTAAAAAATTGAATCAAGAGATTTCATATTGAGGACTAGAAAATTCTAGGTAATCTCAATCCCTGATAAAGAGAAAACACATACAGGACATTGAAGACCCTACACTCTCTTCTTTCCGAGGGGTAGGGTGATATCTTTCACATAATATAAAAGATTTGTAGGAAGGGTTATAAAATAAACAACATGGGTTGATATGAATGATTGAGATGCACCAAAATCAAATAAAGTAGTCACTAAGGATGGATCTATTGTGATGGTACCTCTCATAGCCATTGTACCTGTATCAACTTCCTCTAGAGAATCTTCCAATATGTGAAGAATCTTTATTATAGATGCATGTGGATGGAACCACATTATTCTTGAAGCATTTGATTGTACCAAAATACTTTTTGGTTCCAATGATCCCATGCCACTACATGGGGATGAAAATATATAACAAAATTTCTACAAGTGACCTGAGTGTCCATAGGAACTATAGATCTTACATGACTTAGTGAAAACCCATTTTGAATTCCAAACCTTTACACACTTGAAGTAAGTCAAAGGGGATTTTCCAGACATTTCATGAGGTTTGGAAGAACTATTTTATCGAGATACACTATGAGACTCATCATTATTCATATTTTATTTAAAGGAACTCATATAACTTCCACTGGGAGAAAAAGGAACTCCCGTCAACCCTGACTTACCGTCCAGGTCAGGATCAACCATTAATTTTCTATCCAGTACATTAGCATAAGAAGTTATATTTAGCATGAAAACCTAGGATCAAATATCTTCTCAAATTCCCATCTCAAATATTCTTTCATTAAGATTCCCATTAGTCACAATATCAGGAGAAAAATGCACTAGCTCAATAAAGTGGTTTGTATACTAAGTCACAGTCTTAGCACTTTGATAGAGATTGAGAAACTCTATTAAATTTGATAAAACCATAGACTCTCAATAAAATTGATTGGTAAAAATAACCTTTAAGTCTTTACACTATAATCCTTGATGCTTTTACACCATCACCATCAAATCCCACTACCTTTTTCTAGGCTCCTCAAGCTTAATGGTAACAAATTTCACTTTAATTGAGTTAGGTGTTTCCAAAAACTCAAAAAGTAACTCAATTCCTTTCAATAAATCCTTAGACACTTAAGGATCATTAGATCCTTGTAAAGATGGTGGATTCTGGTGAAGAAACTCTTGCACATGATCTCTAGATACTTCCCTTTAAGGTTCCATAACTAGAGCCTGAATGGGAATGGGTGTGGTTATCTGTCTCAGATATTGGAAGACATGAAACACTATCTTAATGAGATTCTATTACACCTTGACCATGGTTTTTCTTTTATTTTATTCTTTTCTTGTTGTTTTATATTTTTTTCAAGGTTTAGGCTAAGTTTCCAAAGAGAGTTTTTGAGTTTTTTTGTGGTTTTGGATGTGTTTTGACCCTTTTCATAGTTTGTGTGCATGATTTATGGGTTAACCATGAAGAATGTTAAGGTTGAGGGAATTTCCAGTTTAGTTTTTTATTTTAAAGTTTGGCTAGAATTTCTTGTTCATGGTTTGGTCCAAACCTCATGAGGTCAAGGAGAAAACGTGTAAACTTCTATTGGTGTTAGAGAAAAGGATCACGACTTGGTCATGGTTAAAGGAAAACATGAATCATGTGTGCGAGATAACTCTATCATTTGATAGAGATGAATTTCATGTTTGGTGTAAGATATCACAAACCATGTGGTTAGTCCATGTAGGGTGTCCCTCCTCTCCAGTAGGGTGCACATGGTTGACACATGGTTTGGAAAACTATGTGGCCAAGACGTGAAAGTTTCTCAGGTTCATTAAAAAGAATAAATTCCTCTTTTCCCCTCCCTATTTTTAACCCATTCCTAGTTATCCCACCTTGAATCAACCTAAGAGCATGAGAGGGCCTCCCAAGACCCTATATTTTGTCTCTACTCCCTCCTTGGTTGCCTTTTCATGTTTTTAAGGTGATTTATCTTGTATTTTTTGGTTAATTTCCTTTTCTTCTATTTTTCTTCTCCCCTCTCAGTTCCTTGGGTTTCCTTGGGTGATTTATGTCTAGGCCAAACTCTAGAGTCTATAGTTGATTCATGTCTTGTTTTTATTTGATGTTAGGGTGTGAAAATCATTCCTAAGGATTAGTTCTTCCTTCTGTGAGGGTTTTGTTGTGTATGCAATTCATTGAGGTAGGTGTTTCCATTTTTTTTCTTTCTAGCACATTCCATTAATGATTGATCTTTCCTCAGTGTTTTTGAAATGCGAAATATTTTATTGTGATGTGTTAGGGTAAATGGTTTTAGCATTTTTATGATGAAACTTTAATAGAATGTGTTTTCAAAGGGATTTTCTTGATTATACCTATATATACAAGATTCCAAAGTGTTTTTTTAAAATTACAATGGGCCCTTTAAAATAGAATCAGGTGATTTGGATCACACTTAGCCTTGGTTATGTTTTTTTAAATTGATTTTCATTGTGAATTGATCTTTGTGTGTGGGTTTTTTTGGTTTTGTGCTTGTGTGATTGGTGGTAATGTATGTGGTGACTCTTTAAACTGGGTTTTTAGGTTTGTTTATGGTTTAAATTGGATGTTTTATTGGATGTGGTCATATACATATGTGTATGGGGATCACATATGGATAGGATTATAAATGATAGTGGCCTTTATAGACTATTTCCTTATTGAAACTGATTTTCAAAATGCCTCTCCTCCTTTTCTTCTCTTCCCTAGCCTCCTCATATCAAATGCTTCCTTCAAACCCCTACTATTTTATAAATGGTTTCTTGGTTTCAAAATGACTCAAATGTGGTTTAATTTTTTTTATAAATATGGGACCATTTATAAATTTGATGTGTTTTTGATAGTAATTTGACTTGAAAGGCCCGCTTGGCATCCTCTAATCATAAAGGGAATTTCACATTGGTTTTGGAATTTTTTTGGAAATAGACTTGGATTTTTAAATGCTAAGGCTTGGTTGGCAGTTTGTGGTGTTTTGGGAAAGTGGTTTTAAAGCGACATGATGTGTAGGCCTTTTTGGCACTTGTATATGGATTGATGTGTGATGGGAACCTCTATGGTAGTCCTATAGAGGAGAGGGTCATCACATAGATGGTATCATAGTTTGGGATAGGCAAGCATGGTGGTATATATGGGTTATTAGTTCATTCCACATGTGTGAGGTCTACCTTATTATCCACATACTATTATCATGGGATTCATGGGAATCATATAGAGGGATGAGTGATGGTTTCTTATCAATCTCGATTAGATGGGTTGATACCCCTAGATTTGTTGAGAGGCTAGGTGAGCTGTGCCACTGGTGAGGATAGTTTAGAGAATCTGGTTGGTTATTGACTATGGAGAGGCACTATACACTGATAGGTGAGTCCGAACTGAGTACATCCAAGGATATCTTCTATACATGTTTAATAAAATCCCATGATTACTATCTATATGTTCTATTTTATTTTGTTTCACTTATTTTTGCTACTCTTCTAGTTTCTTCTTACTTGTTATGTTTACCTTTATACACTTGTACTATTTCTTATATTTTCTTATATTAATTTTTATCACTTGGTTTATTATATTATTTTGGTAAAGTTCTTTTTAATTTGGGCTTTAAAAAAGAAATCTATTTTGAGAATAGAAAAGTGGTGTGCACTTTTTTAAAGAGAACTTTTGGAAAGATGTCTTTGGTTCTTAAAATGATAAAAATATATTTTATTAATATATTTCAAACTAGTGTCTATGGAATATTTTAAGAATGGAAATGTATGGATTCTTTGGTTATTACCCACTGATCTATTTATGATCACACCCTATTTGTGCCACTCGACATCGATAGACCTGAGTTATTTTGCAGGTTCAGATTTCTGGTTTGGGTTTGCCTTTAGACCAGGTTGTTCTTATGGTTAGTGGTGACCAAAAGGTCACATAGAGATAGTTTTGGGCCCTAATTTGGTTTTAGTTGTATTTTTTATTTTCCTTTGTAGTTTTTTTTCAACTGCTATTGTACTTAGATATAGTTATGTATTTATTATTGTTTATTTATTATTGGTTATACTACATGATCTATTTTTGGTTATTTGATCCTGGTTGTTTTTGAGCTAAATCATTCCCACTATGATATCTTTGATACCCGATGCTATTTTCTAGCTTGAGAGGATTTGGAATGCCTCTCTTTCATCATCTCATACTGGTTCATGTGTCGGGTTAAATGGAAGACCGTCTTGGTTTGTGATATATTCTACTCAACTAGAGGGTTTTCTTACTGTAGTTAATAAAAAACTACCTCCTTAGGTCAGTTAAAACATCTTCTTAATGGAATGATGCTACACATTATCAATATAAAATAAGGAAAACATTAACTAGGACATTTAGATAAACATATCAAATAGAATTAAAAAGTCTAGTATTTCTAGAACACTCTAAAAAAATAGGGAAAATACTAGAAACAGATCAAAATAATCATCAAAGACACTTTTCCCCCACCTGCCATGGTGACTTAAGGCTCGTTAGGATAAGATATGGCCAGAAACTTTCTCATAACTACCTACCAAGTCTCATCAATCCTACATTCTGTCTACTAGGACAACCTAAAACACATACCGACTTCAAGGAAAGATTCTTAACCTGCACCTATGATACTAATTTGTCAAAAACTAGCCTTAATACCCTAGTACCCTAAAACACATGCTGACTATGACATAGCCTGAAGGGCATCACCAATCCCCATAGGTTGATGAATATCATCTATAATCAAACATGAATAAAGTGGGAATTATTTTTCCACAAAAGAGTGTAAAATAAATAAGATAAAAGTCAACATATCAAGACTCCTCAAGGAGAAAGTACTAGAAGTAAAATAGGTAAAACAATACCCAAGTAGAGAGATAATCAACCCAATATGAAAATATACTCAAATAACCATAAAAAAACATGAAAGCCTATAAAACTTTTATAAAAAGTGGACCTATGCTCCACCATTCACCATCATCACTCTACAACCCTAAAGATCAAGAACATCCACCACCTCTAAGTGGTGCTTTTCCTTTTCTCAAACCTGGCATAAGAAAATCTACAAATTCCTGAAGGTAATGGTAGGGTATGAGCTATAAATACCATTAGGGTATCACCAAGTGTTCCATAATATATTCAATAATAAATAACCAATAATTCGTTCAATTTAAAAAAAATAGGACATGGAATAATATATATTTTGTATATTTAAAAAAACATGTTTTTATTTTGATAGATGAAAAATATTTCAGACATGTATTAAATATTTATTTATATAAAATCATTTATATAAATCATTTTACATGAGTAAAATAGTTATATAATCAATGGAATATATATAATCAAATCATACATAATAAGAACCATGGTCATATTCTCTAAAGTACATTAGTTTCTTATTATAGGATCCTCAAAATTCTCAAATCAGTGATCATGGCTAAACATGTGTGCACACATCCCTTAGGCTTAGGATGAATAGGACTCATCAACATCCCATCAGTGATAATCATTCTAAACTAGGTTTTTGTTAGATTTTTCATCATCAATCTATTTATAGGTGACTAAGATCTTCTCATGATTGTCCCAAATAACCCACTAACTACCAGGATCATATATGCTAAATCAATCAATAAATAATGGGAAAATCATCTCATTTCAAATCAATCAATATTTAAAATTCAATTTCCCAATTTTTAGTTTCAATATGCCAAATCAATTTCAAAACCAAAACATAGGTTTTTCATAATGTCATGCCTTTTCAATCCAAAATCAATGATGGTTTTTCATCATTTCAATTTAATCCATTTTCTTAAAAAAATCTCAAATCATTTCATCAATTCCATCATTCTCAAAATTTATCCTTCAATTTAAATTCCATTGGAATTGGGGGTTTTTATCAAAAATCCATTCCATTTCAAATTTTAATTTCAAATCATATCAAATAGAGGTTTTATAAATCAATTAAAATCTATTTCAAACAAATAAATAAAATCAAGGTTTCATTTACACGGAAAATCTCAAACAGAACCACATACCTTTAAATCAAAGATCCAAAAATCAACACCCTCCATAGGACTCACCAACAAAGAATAAAGGTGAAACAGATATAAAAACATAACCTAGAATCAAGATCCAAAAAAAATATTTTAGATCCATCAATCACATGATGATCTATCAAACTATAAGGAGGAGAGAAAGAGAAACTAGAAAAAACACATGAGAGGTGATCCACTTTCCTGGAGGATATCAAAAAAGTTCAAAGACACTTTGATCAATAAAGTAAAGGGTTTAAAGGATCTAAAATCTCCTAAAGAAGACATGGGTTATGAGATGGAGGTCTGTAGGTCAAAAAAAATTAGACGCGAAACACACTTAAAACTGCCTTCCTTGAGAATTACATGGCGTGTAACCTTGGTTCACACCGTGTAATCCATGAAGGATGTATACAACAAAAAAGGTGTCATATTTTATTAAAAATTTGATTTTCAACCATTACATGAAGTTAATTTCAAATACATGGTGTGTAAACTTTCATACCCTTCAAATTCCTCATGGAATATTCCTAAAAAAAATACATGATGTGTAATCCCTTTACATGGTGTGTAATTTTTCAACAGATAGCAAAAAACCCAAATTTTATTGAAAAAAAACCAAATGACAATGAATAATTTATGAAAGTTAATAGGGTTTTACACACTATATTATTAGTATCTACAACTAATCCTAATTGGGACATGAAATTCCCTGAGAAACGAACTTCATGGGCCCAAAAATCATACTTCGAAAAATTCTGGAATAGAAACTAATGATGAAGAACTCCCAAACTGGCATGTAGATTCTCTTCATAATCCTCCTCAGATGTAGAGTACATAGGGGTTTCATTGATGAAACCACCACAAACTAATTTGGGAACTCATTTAATACTACATTCATCAAACCCATAAACATGGGTTGAGTGTTCATTACACAAAATCTCATTACAATGAACTCATGATGCCCATGATGACATTGGAAAGTAGTTTTCGGAATATCCTAACCCTTCACCCACATAGGATGATACCCTAAATATAGATATATCTTTAAAAACCAACTTTATCCTTTTATCTCATTTAATAAAGAATCAATCCATGGAAGAGGATAGTGGTTCTTCACTGTCACCTAGTTTAAGTGACGATAATCAATAGAGAAAAAAAATCCATCATCCTTATTCATAAAGAAACTGGTGCACCCCAAGGTGAAACACTCAGGTGAACCACCCCCTACAATAGATCATCAATCTATACTCGTAGCTTCCACAACTCAGAAGGCATCATCCTATATGAAGAAATTCAGATTAGAAAAGTGCCTAGTTATAAATAAATAACAAACTTGATCATCTATTGAGGTGGTAACACTGCAACCTTCTTAATAAAAACACAATGGAACTCTTACTAAACCCTGGGAAACACTTTTGGATAAACCTATAATGTATTCAACATGAGCTCAGCCATCATGGAATAAAAGGATGGAATATGCCACCAACCCATCTAAGGGTATCAATTACTAAGAAACATGACTGAATATCCATCATAATCATAGAAAAAATATTGTATTTTTAAGTAATCCACAATATCCTACACAAAATACATCTAGTTCATGCTAGGGATGATGTCGTATGGCTATATCCATAAACATAGGAAATCTCCCCAAGAGTGTTGATTCCCCACCACTACTTCACAGTCTCTACATACTTCATACAAATAAGCTCAACCTCTAACTGAAGTAGTCAACACCGAGGGAACTAGAATTCTCTCTAGATCAAGTACCAAAGTATGGACTAGGAAAGATGATATGAAGGAGAGTGTAGATCTTGAATCAAAAAAAGAATACACCAAATTATATAAATATAAAAGGGTACCTCGAACAATTTTCGGCTTACTCGAAGATGGAAACACTAGAGAATGAAGATGACTACAACCTACTCTATGGCCTCTTTGGCCCCGATGATGACCAACACCATGGATGCACTATCCTTTTTGAGGAAGAGGAGTATCTCAGGGATGTTCTTTTCCCACCCAATCTCTCTTATTTTGATCACAATCTATAGAATCCTACTACTAATACCATGGATGAAAATCTATAAATGGAAGAACCTGAAGTGGAACCCCCATGAATAATTTATTTTCATAAAGTTTGGGCACTCTTGAAATTGATGGACTAAGAATCTACATGAAAAACAAGCATAAAATCCTTTTTGTAAAGGCATGTGATCTTCCACCCTTAGAGAAACAAGCTGATAAGGACTGGGACCTACCCTCGGATTACCAAAAGCTCTTTTTTATAGGAAAATGGGAACCTTGGACCATAACTCTACTTAATGAGGAATATTGATGACTCACCTATCATAATAGCCTGGCTCTGGAAAAATTCCTCTCAACAACCTCTGTTCTCACCAACACCTTGAGATATATCAACAACATGAATGGGTTGGCTTGGTGCTGGATCTATAAATGCAAATCCTCCTCTAAATGACTCAACTTTTCCTCCTAATATAGAAATAGGTTTTAAGAATATCAGAGAAGGGTCTTAAAATGGATCTTGAACTCCCACATATTGGAAATCCCTTGTCTAAGGGTAAGAAACTCTAGGAAACTATCTTCCCTCATAGTCAAAGAAATAAAATCTACTTAGAATTGATCCTTGAACTTATCTTATGGGACCACTAACTCCTTGTGATCCCCAAGAAACAAGATCCACCACTACTTAATTACTCTACACAATAACATCACAACCAATAAAACCTGATGCTCCTTCTGAGCACAAATTGAATTGAAAGCTATCTTAACCTCCTCTAACCAATATTTTATCACTGAGTATCAAATGGAGCCTTTATACTTCTGTAAGATCTGATACTAGAACTCTCATAGTTTCCTCCTCTAAGTTTTGTAATCATCAGCCTCTACTCTATGATGATAAATTGGAACATATTTATAAACATCTTTAGCATGAACTAGATGATGAAATCAACCAAGAGCTATACCTTCTAAAGAAAAAATAGTTAGAGCTCCGAATCCTAGAATATGGAACATTTAAAATTAATTAATTAATTAATTAAATTAATTTATTTAATGTTTAACTTAATCCAATGGTCTACCCATTTCAAATATAGGTGCACAAAATAATGATGCATGATCATTTCTTAGGTCCCTACCCCGCAATCGGTATCACTCCATTTAATAAGAATAGTAAACATATAGTTTCGTGCATTAGATTACTAGGGGCCTTAAATACCCATGACTTAGCTGGTACCCATTATTTACATCCCTTACTAAACTTACCCGACATTGTTTACCTACCAACCCATGCAGTCCTCACCTATTCTTGACTCTAAACTCCATCCTATCCCTAAACATGAACCTTTGATACCCCTCAATCATGAACCCCTCCCCACAAAGGGTACCCCTCTTGAGATGATAATGAGAGGAGTATAGTGATTGCCCAAATCCTGCCTCCAATAGAACATGAGTTAGAGACAAACACCATGAGTATAATGAACATACAAATGTGAGGCATTACCCTCTAAGAGAACATATAGAATGGAGAGACAAGATAAGTACACCAATAAACTCCTACCTAGATATGATAAATGTAAAACCCAAGTACATACATATAATTTCATACAGGCTGAAATAAATAGAAAGGAAAATTATAAGTACCAAAAGATAAACTCAATAGTGACTAAGAAGCCCAAAAATATCTTGTAAAACCATAATATAAAAATATCTATCTTGTTCTCCAAACTACTCCTGCTAACCTAAAAAAAGTTTATATATGTAGGGTGAGAATAAAAGGTATACTCATTAGGATCCTCCTTGGAGAAACTCATGTAAAAGATAAAGAAATAATACTAAAGCCCAGTGAACAATAAGTAAAACTAAAATATCACCTAAATGCATATGAAAAGTTACTAACTTCACCATGGCTATATTTCACAAAGTATCATATACAAGGGATTATAAATTATAGTAATAAAACAACAAGGGTTCCCCTCTACCACTTCCTCCTTGATTTTCTGATTTTACTCAATGTTACACATCTTGATCCATCTATCTTCAAATGAATCCAGCTCGAAAACACTTGGGCTAAGTATAATAACATGCATCTCATACATCAAATCATCTCATAATTCCAACCACATCTCCATATAGTAACCAAGTAGTTTTTGGTATCCACCATATCTCATGTGTCATGTATCATACATCATATATTGCACCTCAAGCCATCACATCCCATATAAGTCATACCTATAATAATCCTTTGGATACTATATCTAGATATACATATGTGTAAAATTACCAAAATCCATTACAACCCTCTACACATATATATAGGGAGACTAACCACCATGAATATCAGCATATAATACTACTTGGAGAAGAGTGTGGGGATAGAGGGGGTAGTTAATCATCTATCCCTTTCCAACCTAGATATTGGGGAAAAACTATCTTTAAGTCCATTGGGGGTCATTCAACCTTCCAACATGGGTGGGGTATTATATTAAATCACAACTCATATAGGATATAATATATCTCACAACCACACTATGGGTATAGCCTAATCATAAGCTTAACTATAGCTATCATTCCTTAGGCACACGACTTCCATTGTTGGGGGTCTAGATATTCAATAAGCACAAAAATATTTTAGAATATCTTTACTAAATTACTTATTTCATTTTTAACATCCCAATTTACATTAATTAATTCATTTTCTATTAATTAACCATTGAAATTAATCAATTTACATTTAATTAACCATCAGAGTGAAGTCCACGACCTCCAAGAATAATCCAAATAGAGTACACAGGTTCTCATGATTAACATCCTCTCAACATTGAAAACAGAACCAACCCCATGGGTTAAACAATCCATTAAACATTATTAATCATTCCATAATTCCAAGTACTTTAGGAAACATCCTAACCTACCATAAAAATAAATTTATAACCAGTCACATCTAGATGACTCAAGCATTGGGGAAAGAAATTTAGATGAATAAGAAAATAGGAAATTAAACCCTTGAATAGAACATTAACAAACAAGTATCCCAACTTTTAGAAAAACAAATTTTAAGGCCAGCTTCAACCCATTTCATCATCCTGATGAAATCCCTGACATCATCATGAACATCACCATGCATCTCATCGTCATAGGCCTTAACTGCTGCCACAACCTCAAGCCTCCCCAACCATATCTCATAAGTCATCCCAAGATCACATCACAACACATAACATATCTCATATCCAGATCACATAAAAGGCAAAAAAATAACCAATAAATTCAATAGGTAAACTAGGACCCAAAATCATGGCATTCATCCTTCATGATAAAATGGGATCTCTCAGCCCCAAACAATTATCTTTATCAAACAACCAATTTTTACTTTATCTTTAATTAATTAATTCAATTATCATAGATTCCAACTATTGCTAACCTAATACATCAGTTAAAATGAGATATTAAATTATTTAAATATGATTCATAGTATCAATTATAGTTTCAAAAGACAATGATAACTATACTTCTCATTCATCATTACTTTTATCATTATCCAAAATAATCATTAAAAATTAGGTTTTTTATCCAATTCCATCAGTACATAAAATAATAACTTTAATTAAACATGCATCACACATCAAGTTGATTACTATAAAATTATAAGAATCTAAAGATTCATTAAACCTTCATCTTCTTAAAGTTCTTTTTCCAACCAAAAAATTACCAGCTTTACATCCTTTACTAATTTAATCAAATTTTATAAACCAAGCATGACAAAGATACTAAAAATCATAATATAGATAGAATAATATCTAGAAAATTAAGAGGCAAACTATTATCACAGTGGAAGAACATACAATCACTATGTATAACCAATTTCATTCTTTAACCTGATTAAATTTTTATTAGGTTAATTACACTATCATCCAAAGGGATAAAAAATAGTCAATTTATGATTTCATGTAAATCATAAGATAAGAAAATAATCCCCTACCTAGAAATAACAAATGTTATTAGATGATAATAGCTCAACAACGTAAATCTATGATCACCTATCCCACAAGGAAACTATGATACCTCAAGTTCATCATTCCATGAATTCACTAAAAAATGAAAAGAAAAACCCCATTAGAATGATGAAAATCATCTTCCATAAAATGACGATAAGAAACAAGAGAAAACAATATTCAAAGGGTAATAAACCAAAAGAAAGAAATAGAAGCACACCCTAGATCACCAAATATAGATCTCAGGAAGTCTGGGATTAATCCCTATCAAAAGTGACTTTAAATCCTTTGAAAAACACTCTGGGGTGCCTAGGGTTCGATAGGAAGAAGTGGGAGTAAAGTGGGTTCAGAGGGCCATAGGGGTATTTATAGGACAACTTAAAAATAAAAAAATATGGTTTATCCCCTTGGAACACACCATAAAATCATTTGATATAGGTAATACTATGATGCAAGGTAGAAGAAAACAACATATCCCCTTGTTCAAAGTGCGTCTAAGATCCTTGACCAGATCCATGGTGAAAATCCTATATACCTAGGGGATATAATATATAATAGCCAAATCCAACACACCTAGGTCTCCATCACCAAAATCGAGGTTATGAAATAGTCTATCCTCCACACCATAACTACCCCCATATTGGGTGAACACCCCTTAGAACACTACTCCACAACTGGGTCCTCCACGCCAAAACTACTCGACTAGACTATGACGAAATCCCACTCTATGACATAAATATTGACCAGGCTATGCTATATCCTAACCTCCATGGTATAACCATGTATAAAAAGGTATTAGCCTTGATTTTCCTCTTCAATCCCTCCTACTGAACATCATGAACCTCCACACCCTAGTAGTCGGGCTTGTAGCACAACCCATAGTTCCACACCATATCCTTGCCAAAATGGAAGTGGTATACCCTTTTATTTATACTCTAAACTCCTTTTACCCTCTTATAGGTGCCTATAACTCCCAAAAATCACAAAGTTAAGAGATACTAGGATCTAGGCCCCTATAAGAATGATGATTGAGTCTAAGATATATAAATATTATATGTTAAAAAAATTATAGAAATATACTTCCTACAAATCTAGTTCTTCCTCCCTTAGACGAATTTGATATAGTATTGGGTATGGATTAGATTTACCTACATAAATAATAGATATATTTTCAAGATAAGGAGATCTTATTTCATATCCCAAACCATCCTATTATCAAATATTAAGGAAAAGATGATCATGAACTCCATTTAGAATAAAATTCTATAATATGGGTCCTAATACCCAACAACAAGGGACTTCTAGATCAAATTATTGGGGAGGAAGTAAAAAATTTATGGCATACCTATTATATGGGAATATACTGATGTATTTCTAGATGAAATTACTAGTCTTCTCCCAGAACATGAGGTTGAGTTTAAAATTGAATTTATACCTGGATCCATTCCAATATCAAAGAGTTATAACATAATATCCCCCATTGAGTTAGGATAATTAAATAAGCAACTTCAGGAGAATCTGGTTAAGGGATTTATATGAACTAGTGCTTTATAATGGGGATAATTTGTACTATTTTTCAAAAAGAAGGATGGATAAATGTGTTTTTTTCATTGATAATAATGATCTTAATAAAATCATGATCAAGAACAAGTATCCTCCACCCCATATCAATGGTCTATTTGATCAAGTCAAATGAGCTCAATACTTCTCAAAGATTAAACTTCGATCCATATATCATCTCTTAAGGGTCAAAAGGTAGGATATTTACAAGATATCTTTCCAATGCATGAGGTATGGACACTATGAGTCTATAGTGATTCTATTTGGAATTAAAAATTCCCCCCAATATCTCCATATAAATAATTAATATAGTCTTTAGATACTACCATGATCAATTTGTGGTTGTATTTATAGATGATATTATAATATTTTCGAACAATAAGAAATAGCATAATGATTTTTTATATAATTTTTCTAAGAACTTGAGGAAGGAGAAACTATATACCAAATTTATCAAGTGTGAATTCTGGCTACAAAAAGTATCATGCTTGGGTCATGTAATCATAAGCAAGGGCATATCTGTAGGTACTTCCAAGGTGAAAGTTATTGAGAAATTTACTAGATTGAACATTGTAACTGAGATATATAGTTTTTTAGGTTATCAATATATTTATGACACTTTGTGAGAAATTTATCACATTTATCAAATCTATTAACCAATTTAATAAGGAATGGAGTGAACTTCCTTTGGACAAAGGAATATGAACATTATTTTAAGGAACTAAATAAGTGGTTGGTTACTATACCTATACTTACATTGCCTTGTAGTGGATAAGGGTTTGTAATATATAGTGATTCATAAAAGAGTGTATTAGGATGAATCCTAATGTATAATGAAAAGGTAATTGTGCCTCATGATAATAAAAGACTCATGAGAAAAATTACCTGATGTTTGATTTGGAGCTGGAGATAGTGATTTTTCATTAAAGATATAAAAATATTATCTCTATGATGGAATGTATGATATATATATACCAATCATAAGAAACTAAAATATATATTCACATATAATGAGTTGAAAATGTTCTTAAGGATATGGTTGGAGTTGATAAAATATTATGATTCTTTAATAAATTACCACCTAGGGAAGGTAGACATGGTGGATAATGTTATTAGTAGGAAAAACCATTCTAAATTATACATTATAATCATTGAAAATGACCAAATAATCATGAATTTATAAAGAATTAATATTTAAGTCATAGTGGATGGGGAGAAATCATATATTTCCTAAATGACTCCTCAACCATCCATTTACATAAAGATCAAAGAAGCATAGAAAGATAAGGTGAAACTGCGGAAAAAGGTAGTGAGTATTTTAGAGTTTAACTTTAATAAATATAGATTTATAAGTTTTGGAACATATATATGTATCCCATCAAAACTAGATCTGAATAATGAAATTTTGGATGATTAAAATAACTCATCCTTCTCTATTCATCTAGGAATCATGAATATTTATAAATATCTAAACAAAATCTTTTGGTGGGATAATATGAAAAGGTAGATCACAAAATTTTTATATCAATACTTGGTATTACAGAAAGTCAATTATAAAGGAAAAAAGACTATGGGTATGTTTCAACCATTAACTATGACCATATGGAAATGGAAAAAATTACCATGGGTTTCTTTGTGGGACTCCCCAGGAAATCTAAAATCCATAATTCCATCTGGGTTGTATTCAACCAAATTACAAAGTTAGTTCATTTTATTATCATCAAAAAAGATTTCTCATTTGAATAACTCACCATGAGATACATAGGGGAAGTGGTAAGGATAAATGTATTACCAATCTCCATTTTATTTGACCGTGATCCAAAGTTTACTTCAAGGTTTTGGAGAATTATTTATTAAGAATTGGATATAAAGATAAATATTCAATAATGTTTATCACCCTCAGAAAAATGGTCAATCTAAAAGGACCATTCAAACTCTAGAGGACATGTTGAGATCTTTTTTTATATATTTCAAAGGATTTTGGGACAAAAACTTCCCCGATAGAGTTCTCATATAATAACGGTTTCCATTATATCATTAGATGGAACCATATGAGGATTTGTTTGGGAAGAGATGTAGGGATTTGACATGCTGAGATGGATTTAGAAAGAGGAATCTAATCATATATAAACTTGGATAAGAAATAAAAAATGTTTAAATCATTCATAAAAATATGAAAGTAATACAATGCTGATAGAAAATTTATGTAGATAATCATCAATGAGACCTAGATATTGAAGTTGGCGACAAGGTGTTCCTCTAAATATATCCTTGGAAGCGGGTTATGATATTTGGGAAGAAAATGAAGTTGTACCCTAGTTACATTGGTCCCTTTGTGATCCTTGATCATGTCCGATATGTATCTTATCACTTAAAACCCCCTTTAGACCTCTCATAAGTACATGATGTGTTCCATATATCACTTTTTGAGGATGTACATACCAGACCCTAGACATGTACTAAACTCAAAAGCTGTGAAGTTGGAAGATGATATATTTTATGAGGAGAAACCTATGGAGGTACTGGATCAAAGTGATAAGGTTCTATGAAATAAGACTACCCATATGGTCAAAGTTTTATGGAGGAATCATAAGTTTTAGGAAGCTATGTGGGAACCTAATGATCTAATGATACAAAATTATCTTCACTTGTTTTACTAAGAGTAATAAAATTTAAAGGATGATTTTGTTTAAAGGGGATAAAAGGTAACGAACCATGATCTTAGAAAATATTTCTCCTTAAATAAATAATGTGTCAAGTAGTTTTTTTCACACACAAGATCAAACTAAAATGGAAACTATGATACTTTAATAAAATAAAATTATTAATTATAACCATTATAACATAGACATTAAATGATAATGTATAAATAGAAGAAACCAAATTATAAAAACTAAGTATAAAGTAGATGTTAGGATAATATAAACATGTAATTATTATTAAATTTTATATTATGAATTAAAAAGGTTATATTAATAAAAGAATTATTTTATGTTTTCCATGTTATGCATTAATATATCAAAATTAATTTCCACCAATTTTATAATTTTAATTTGAAAAGAATAACTTCATTTTTAGACTCATCATAAAAATATTAACTTAGGATTTTTTTTGAAAATTTTCTAAAATGATTGATTTTTAAGTGAATAGTGAGAAATATAGTTTTTACTAATACTAAACCACTTATGAATTTCATGCGATCTAGGAATAACTTAAAAGTATTATAAAATAATTTTATTAACTAAAAATATATTTAGGGAGTAAAATAATATATTTAAAAATAAAATTTTGAATTAAGAAAACCCATGTTTAACATTTTGGAACTTAAGTAAAATGTTAATTATAGCTTTTCCTTTTAATTAAGTTATAAAAAGGTGGAATTTGGTTTTGGATTGATTTGAAAGAGAAATAAATATTATTCGGTATATTATAAACTATTTAATTTCATGTAAATCAACACCAGTCATAATTTTATCCTAAACACACTTTTATGATTAAAAATGTATTTTTCTAAAAACCGTTTTTATTATGCTATATATTTATTATTTTATAATTATTTTTTCCTCACTTTAAGGATTATATCTAATAAAATGAATTTATTATTTGTAATTATTAGCAAAAAATTATGTAATAAATTCCATTTTATTTTAGGTATAAAAAATAAACTACTTAGGTATAAATTAATTACCTCAGTAAAGGTAAATTAAGGTAAAAAAGGTTTAATTAAGGGTAGAAGACCCAAAACATGTTAAAAATATTTATTAAAATGAGTTTATGGTAGGTGGATAAATAATAAATAATCCATAATCCATTATTAACCATTATTTTATCCACTTGACCATTGAATAGTGTCTTTTCCTTTAATATTATAAAAAATGCCACTTCCCCCCACTTATAAAAGGATCATTTTACAACCTCAATTATACACACCCCAAAAGAATATTAGTGTGAAAAAAATATACCAAAATCCCTCCAAAAAAATCCTATAAACTTTCTAGAGTTTTTTCCCCAAAATACCACTTTTCTAAGGATTAATCCAATTTGTAAAGAATTTTTTCCAAGGAGTACGATAAAAATTCATAATCACTCCTTTTCCATTTTTATTCTTTTATTTCTTCTTCCACCTAATCCAAATATATTTTTTTACATATTATTATAATGAAATCAGTATTTATAGTATACTTAAATGTTATTATGATGATTTAATAATCATTATATACTTTTCTACCTTTTTCTTTATAAAAATGAAATTGTCATCCATGCGTATGTGCAGACTACCGCCTCCATGAACGACATGTTTTATTTTTCATCACCACATTACATGGAAGGATAAAAAGAAATATTTAATAAAAAAATATTATATTTATAACATTATTAATATTCTAAAATGATCAATCAATTTATACTTTCCTTTTGTTCTATGGAAAATGAAAGTGTCGCCCGTGCGTAAATACAGACTTATGCCACCACAAAATGACGTATTTCATTTTTTGTCCCTGACTTACATGGATGGTTATAAAAATGAATTTACTCAGTAAAAATAATATTTTTACATGATTATTTTTTCTGTAAAGTTTATATTAATATTTAACTCATTATTATTATATTACCTTTTATTCATTTAAATTTACCTGAACAACCTTGTTATACATTTTATCTTTATGAATCATAACTAAAAATATAATGGGAAAAACACAAAATTTAATAAATCATTATAAAAAATATATTAAATTCCCTTTAATTGTATTGGTATGATTAAATGTTTTCAAAGGAATACAAATTTTCATCGCCATTACAAAAGTCATACAAAACAAACCAAATTACTAACATCTGATGATAAAAATAAACTATAAATAACTAATTTATATTTAATGAATTATTATGAATGAAAATTATATAGAGTTATATATATTAATAAGGATATAAAATATGTTATTAAGGTAGTTATTTTTATTATAAAGGGGCTTAGATCATGTTCTACTAAGCAGGTTTACAAGGTAAGTGGTTTCTTATCTTAATATTTGTTATTTGATACTTATTCCATACCCATCACTTTTTATATTTTTTTGGGTGTATTTAATACCCATGGATTTATTTTATAATGTTTTTAATGAGAATAAAATTTATTATAGATTCATCCCAGTTCAATATTTCAAGGGATTTTGGTTCGAGGGTTACCAAAGATGTAAGGCTTTCTTCACTAATCTCATCCTGAATTCAAGATTATTTATGTTTAAACTTCCATCTAGATAATTTATTTATTAATATTTATAAAACAAAACAATTTTATTCTCCCATGGTTATTCATGAGTTTTTAGTTTTTTCTCACAATTTTACTTCCCCTTTCTGTCAATAATTCACTCGAAGTGATGCTTTTAAGAAAAACTAGCCTCACCTCTTCTTTACAGTCGATAACTTTTATTCCTCTATTTCCATATTAATTATTTTGTTTATGAATCTTTTTATCTATACTTATATGATTTATTAAGTTATTTTCAATGAATTTGACTTTTTTTATAAAATTAATCTTATTTTAGTTTTTTTCTACATGGTTATTTCCCACAAAATTTGTTTTTTTAAATGTAAAAGGAATCTTATTTTTAGATGTTTTATATACTAATGTATTTTCCCAAAACTTATGCTCAATATATTTATGGAAATTCCTCTAATTTCTTTCATTATTCTATAAATAAATTTATATTACCTTGTTTTATGAATGTTTTCTCAAAAGTGATAAAAGATATAAAGAGTATTTCTTCTTCTTTCTCCAAGAAATTTTTAAATCTCTTATAGAAGATGTTTTTTATCTATGTCAACATACTATTATGAACCTTATGTTTCACTAAGTGATATGTTATTATGATATTAGCCACCTTATTTATCTATACGACTTATCAAATGTTCTTTGGAATCTTTTAATGAAACCTGTTTCTTTTCATTGGAGAATTAGGCGGTCTTTGAAATATGAATGTTTTCATGTTCTCATGGCACACATATACATGGTTTATCAATATGTTGTGGGTGGGTATTATATGTACCTCCAATACATTGGGTAAAGTTTTATATCTTCTGAGATAATTATGGGATACAGGGACATGGATTCCTAACCCAGTATGTTATTGGAGACATGGATGTGAATTCTTGACCCACTATGTCATGGTTGATATAGACATGAATTCTTGACCCATTTTGTTTTGGTTTTTGTGATTATGTTTGTGCCATATTAATATGTTTTACAACATTCTCATGTTATGATGACTCATTTTTTATTTTATTATTAGATCCTTATGACTTTATATATGATTGACGATCCATGTTTACTTGGGTATGATTTATTAATATTATATTCATGTACATTGATTATGTTATCATACCCACATGTTTTTCTTATGATTACTTATTATAATAAACTATTATCTATTATGTTTATGCTTACTAAGAATTTTACATCAATCCTTTATTATGTTCCCATTATCTAGGTTATGAAGATGAGTATAAATTATGATATGTCTATAAGGGGTTCTAGTGTGGTAAGATTATTGAGGAATATTAATGAGTGTTATAAAACAAGTTGATTAGGTAGTTTATCTTCCAAGACACTAAACTTTTAGTTATTGGGATTGTGAAACTTTTTGTGAGATGGAACAATTATTCATGTAAAATAACAGTTTAAGAGTGTTTATTTAGATTGGGTCTCCTCATTTATAAATCCCCAAGAACGCTCATCAACATCTCATGCATTAACTCATGTGTTACAATGAATGAGTTAATTTCTTGAAAAACACATGCATTATATGCATGAATTAATGAAATCCTTATGTATTATCACCCTTTTAATATAACTTTGATTATATCCATTATGGTAAGGAATGTTAGCTCTTAAAATTTATCCATATAAATAATTAAAAATAGAATACATACAATATGTCTAGTTATTTCTTATTATTGTGTGGGGTGGCCAATAACCATGAATTATGACCCAACCAATCATACCCTATGATTGGTGAGGTAATATACATGTTGCATGGTTTTCATATCTTGTGAAATGCACTCAATCATATGATATGATTGATTGAGGAAATGGAGTGGAATTAAGTCTCATTCCTTACAATAATATCCTATTATAGCCTATCATATAGCCTAAGTGCATATCATACAAATCATTTAGTTTATATCCATCGCCTCCAATATCCCACTTCTAATAAAGGCTAAAATAATTCACATCATTTCAGCTTATATAATATCATATATGATGACTTATGAAATCATATCCAAAAATATTTTGGATATATTCTAATTTTTTTTGGAAAGCTATCATTAACTTCACAGTGTATCCCATCATATGAAATAGCTTATGAATACCCATACAAAACTCTTTTGGATCAACTATAATATACATTTAGAATAACTCTCTGATTCAAAATCAATCCTTATTTAGTCAACAAAAAAGAATGACCCTATGAGCATTTGCAACATTGATAACAAATATGAATCACTAGATCCATAAATGTAAGCAAAGATAATACTCTAGAATAGAATCAATGATACTCAAGATATAAAGGGATTTGGCATAATCTTTATCAAACACATGTATTTATATACTCATGTCCACCATCTGAATCTTGTGTTAGTAAGAATTATCATATGTTGTATTTTTCCAGGACATTAAGTAACCATGGTACATAGAGTATATCAATCAAATATATCCAACTCATACATTCTCAATTCTCTGAGTATAGATTGATCAAGTAAATGAATACAAAAAATTATGGATGATCACATCACATGGACCTCATTTAAATAGATAAGCACATTATATGTACTTTATAGGTGTGGTCGCACACTCACAATCTATTATAATTGAGGGCCTATTTTCTATACTCATTGTACAAGAGGAAAAATCCCATTTTAGTTAAGCTATAATTGATTAATTGATCAATAGAATACCCATCCAACCCTTAATTACCCAAGTCTCAATGGATTACAAAAGAAATGTATCAAATAATGAAGATCCTCATGCTAGATATCCCTTTAACCTTAGGTAATGAGGGATATTATATAATTGATACAACCATAATATACCAAAGACATAGTGCATGACCCTCCATGTGATATACTTAGTGGGCCATCCAGTGCACAAAAACACTTTTGTGAATCATGAGCATATCTCATATCTCATAAAAGAATCCTACTTACACTAACCATAATAGTTTTTCATAACCTATAATACTACATGAAGAACATTAATCGAGACAACTCAAAGTCATACTTTTAGAGGTCAATTATTATTATAATTCATGAAATGTATATTGATATATACATATATGCAACTAATGTGAAAGAATGATAAAATTGATATTTCTATTTATATGATACAATTTATACTCTTAAAACACTTTTATGAATACTTAACAAAAACCTATATAAGCACATGTTTATCATATCATATATGATGGATTTCTAGACCAGCCTTATGTTTACTACACATTCTAGGGTTTTAACACATTATATCTATATAAAATTTATACTATATCTCTATGTAACCATCTTATAAATCCCTCCCATAAAATTATTTAATGAGTACCTTATATGAAGGAAAAAATTTTTGAACAATGGTGAGATATATGAATCATATTCTTAATGTTAGACTTATTGAATATATTCAAACTTCTTAAACTCCAAATATCAAATGTCAAGATGTAAAATTTTTCTTTCTACTTAGAAATATTTTTAAGTATAATGTAATCTTCTTTGGAAATTCTTCCATCAAACTTTTTTCTTGAAATTTTTTTGGTATCCAATATAACTATTTACATTATTACCTACCAAAACATCCTAAAATCATTTAGGATAAAGTAAAATTCACTTATAATTCAATAACTAAATGTAAATATTTACTCTTCTCTTTAGTGTTATACTCCAAAACTCTTTTAATATATAAAGTGAAATCTACTTTTGGTTTTTGACTAGAAAAATACTTTTGGAAATGATAAAGTTCACTTTCTCATGGTAACCAAATGTAACCTTTAAATTTTTATCTACCGTCACATATCCTAAACTATTTTGGATATTAAGTGGAAATAACTTTGGTTTTATAATTGAATAATCTTTAATTTTTTTTAACTTTGAACTTCTTTAAGTTCAAACATACTCCCAATAGACTCTTAAACACTATATTATCTTCAAAATAATATGACAATATATACAAGCTTCTTTGGGTTAGAAAATAACTCTCATTTACTTTTAGTAATAATATTTAACAAATAAAATATTATTTCCATATCATATATCATATTATATGTGTTTAGAGAATATTCCTCTTAGAAGAAGAATATTTATCAAAACATTCCATCGATGGGTGGTAGGAATAACTTCCATTGTATTTTAATAAACATCTGTATGAACACTTTATCCTGAATAAAATACATTTTTCCTTTTCTATTTTTAAAAACATGTTCTAGATACCGATGAATCATAAATCATGTGTATATAATTAATCATATAATTTTGTACAAAAAAATATTTTTTAATGAATAAATTATATTATCATATAAGATAAATTAAAAAAAGAAACAACTCCTTTACTTAGATTTATCTGAGCTTGACAATTCTTTACATTTAAATATTTTATGTAGAAATTATTTTATTTATCACATGAATGAAAAATACAATATATTTTAATTATGCCTATGATTTTTAACTCATGTATATTTACAACACTTATAAAGTATAAATATGTTATCACATAACTTTAAAAATCAAAGAATCAATTTCTATAACATTGATACTTGACATAAACATTCCATGGAGTTTCCAAAACCCCTTTAGGTATCAAAACCAATTAAATATTATGGAATCTTTACTAATCCTTCCTAATAACACTTTCAGGTTTCAATGACCTTGAATGGATACTTGAATAAACATATTTGGACTTTCCAAATAACATTCTTCTTCTAGTTTAAAAATTTACCCACTTATACTATATACATAGTACCAGAGCTTAAACATCACAAACCTAGTTCATATATTCTCAACTTTTTATAATATAGAGTAAATTTTTATTTAAATTTATTAATATTGTCTGAACAATTCCAGAGATGAAAAAAATTAATTCCTTAACAATAATAATCTTTAAGTAAATCTATAGTCTTACAAAGTTATTGATATGTCCAATCATATTGAATATATGAGAAGAGCCTTAAATTCCTCTAGTCATATCAAATATAATGACTTTGAAACCCTATGAGAATCATTTTATTTTTCAAATAATAATTTAGATTCACTTGATGAAAAAATTCAACACCTTTTTACTTAGGAAGCTATCTCTATAACATATAAAATTTATCTTACTTAATAACTCTTCTTATGTTTCTAGTCTTAGGAGTAGTTTACATTAAAATTATATTTTCTTATAGGAATGATCACAAATATATGTTTGATGACGGTGATGTTACAAAATAATATTTTATCAAATGATAATCATCTTTTATTACCTTTTAATAAGGGATTTTATTAAACAAGATCCCACTAAAATTATGATCCCATTAATATCATGTTATATCTATTAGTGGGTTAAGATCCATATTTCATCATGACTTACACTGGTTTGTGCACATAAATAAGTCATGACTATATCTGATAGATAATAATTTTCAATCATATTATATATTGTAATACCCTAATATTTTGTGTTATATTTCTCTTCAAAAAAATTTAATTTCTTTGATATCTTATGTTACACACAACACCAAGTTTAAATAAACCATGATATAATATTAAAATATTATTGTTTAAATGTGACTATTATAACCTAGACATTAAAACTTTATATATTAATAGGAATAAACACATTATAAAAAATATTTATAAATGTTTTATATAATCAAAATACATTTATTCATGTATAATAAATAATTACTCAATTTTTTAGTGAAGTCATTTTATGTCTCAAAAAGCATTTTCTTCCAAACTAATTTTTATTTAATTTTTGTGCATGGAAATTATAATTAATTTATAAAAATTTTAGAAATTTTATTATAAAAAATGAACTTAATTTTTTAAATTATCATGTAAAAATTAACTTAGATTTATTTTTTATAATTCTATGAAAATATTGATTTTTCGATGAATAAGTGAAAAATACCGATTTTTATTAAAAATCATCTTTTTGTTTAAAGCATTTAAATAGTTATATTTTGTTTTAAAAGGTTTTAAAAGTAAAATTAATTCATATATATTTTCAATAATACAATAAGGTCATTTTAGTTAATTTTATTTTGTATTTTGGTATAAAAACTTTTTATACTTTAGAAAACATTTTATTCGGGAAAACCACTTTTCATCACATTTTGCAGGTTTAATTTTAAATTAAATTAAACCATTTATGTTAATTGAATATCAAAAATTGGATTCAATATTTGGAATCAGTTGGTTAATTTTTTTTAAATATGTCCATTTTATTTTTGGTTATTATGAATAGTAATCTTGGTAAATATTTTTTACCTCGGTAAGGGTAGAACAAGAAAAATAGGGTTAAATGATTGGGATAAGTTTTTAAAATTTATCTAACACTTGAATTTATCATAATGTATTAGTGTATTTAAACCATTTATATCCAAGTCTTAGATATATGGCTACTTGGTTCCATTTTTATTTGATTATGACCTTATATATTTTTTTAAGAAAAGAATACATACAAAATGTCACTCTATTGACTTTAATATCTATAAAATTTTTATATAAGGATAAAATGATGATAATTTAAGTTATAAATATTTATTTTGTATATAAATGAATTTTTTTTAACATGATAATTTATTTCTAATTTTTAGTGTTTGAATAATTACCTTAAATACTTACGCAACCCCGATTCAATATTTATTCAATTAATAGAAAAATAAAATAATTGATATTAAAAATATTAAAAGTAATACAATTTGGATGAATTATCATCTTAAAATAATTTTTTAGAAAAATATAACATATTATAGATGCGTTAAAGGTTTATATTATAATTATATAGTAATATTTATGACTTTAAAGTCAAAGTAAATGAATAGTTCAAAAAATGACATTAATGATATTTTATAATAAACAATATTTTATTAAATGATTTAAAATTCATAAAAATACCTTATTTTAAAGTGTGAAATTTTTATGGTTGAAAATATCAACCATGACCCATTTATGTGTCACTTTTAATTTTATGGAAACATACTTGACCCTTAAAGAGTAAAAAACTTTGATATTGCGGTAATTGTCAATAAGATTAATGGAGGTTAAAATTAAAATATAAGGGTTAAAAGTTCACTTAAACTTGTATAAATTCTATTAGATGAGATTATTTAGACCTATAATCATAATATATTATAAATATGTAAATTTTTAGTCAGTTTATTTCAAAAATTAATATATATTAATTTAATACTTTAAGTAATTCTAAGAGTGCCCCTCCCATCACTTAGAAAAGGGTGCCTTTTATCTTCTCCTCCTCATACCTTTTTAGGCTTATATATTATAAAAATCCTACCAAAATACCTTACTATATTCCTTTAACACATCCTAGATCTTTTTTACTTTCCAAAATACCATCCCTTTAAGACTTAATGTGTAATCCAAAAGTGGTTTCTCAATGAAGAGGTATAACTCTCAATCGAGCATTTTCAATTATATTTATTATTATATATCCTCTATATCCATGATATTAATTATAAAATAATTAATTAAATATATTAAATATACTTAATTTTTATTATTATGATTTAAAACCATTATCCACCTTCTTTCCATCCTATGAATAGTGAAAACATTACTCGTGCGTACGTATGACTTACCGTCTCCATGTAGCGGTGTAATTCATTTTTCACCACTACTTTACTTGGATGATTATAATGATGGATTTAATAAATATATATGTTATTTATTATATTATTATTATTTAAAATTAAATTATTATTTAACTTTATTTCATTCCATCCATCAAAAAATGAAAATAGCGTTCATGCGTATGTAGGGATCACCGTCTCCATTGACGGTGTAATTTATATTTCTATCACTACAATTTATGGATGAATATAAATATATATATATATATAATTAATATATATGATATTTATTTCATTTTTAAAATTCTATATATTATGTAACCATGATTAAATTACAATGACCAGAACTGTAGAATTGAAACATGCATGAAAAACGAAGTTGTTATCACTTGAAATAATGATTTTAGTAAAGAGTTATTAATAGATGGGTGATAAAATGTTATAAGTAAAACATATATGATATGATATATATGATTATGGATTGGTAATATATTAATAATAAATCTATATTTATTATATAGGAGGTTTTAACACATACAAAGCAAGTCATACATGAGTTAAGGGTTTCTCGTCTCACTTTTATTTCTGTAAGACATGCCATATTCAACACTATTTTCATTTGTGTAGTGTATATAATACTAATTTGATATGTTATATCATTAATATATTTATATTAATGGTATTTTAAGTCTATTTTGAATCTATTTCTTTCATGGGGGTTATGATTTTAATGTTATCAAAGTGGTAAGGGTTTATTTCACAACCTCATCATTATTTAGGATTGTTTATATTTAGGTATCTATTGGAGGAATTATATGATATTTATATATTAAAACTAATAAATTTTATTCTAGCCTTTTTATTTATGGAATTTATAATTTTTATTTTCATTTTACACTTTTAAGTACTCAAGAGACTGAAAGAATATTTTTAAGGAAAATTGAATTTATTTTTTATTTGGTCGTGAATCTTTTTCTTCTACATTCATATTTTCATTAAAATGTTTTTGATAATGTTTTTAATATTATAATATTTTTATTTAAATTAATTTTTACCCAGTTTTTAATTTCTATAAAAATGTTTCAAATTAATCTTCTTTTCATTTCTCGAATGAGGTACTTTTTGAATTTTTATCAAAAATATGAAAGGAATCTTTGTTTTTACATACTCGGCATAAATGGAATTTCCTGCTATCATGGCTAATAAATTATTTGAATATTAATTTAAAATTTCACATGGTTATTTTCAAATAAATTATTCTTCTTAATATTCTATAAATTTTTAGTTTTCAAAAGTGATTTTCAAAGTGAAAAGGGTATTTTCATCAAGAATATATTTAATGATATTTTTATGGAATTTATATTCATCAATGAAAAAAACTATTTATTTTAATTATTAAAAAAATGAAAATATGTTATAATGATACCATCCTTATTATTTATATGGTTTTTTATGATCAGTTTGACTAGGAAAGTATTGAAATTCCGTATGATTGTTCTTCCTATACAAACAATTTTTTGATTATTAAGGAATATTGATTGAGTTGTATTGTTTATTCATATGATGAATGAATTGGAATTATTAAGTGATGGATGGGGACAAAAATTATATATCCCATCAATTAATTGGTAGATCTCAAGATACAAAACAAGTTTGGTATAAAATATCTAGGCATGAGGCATTGACAATATGTTTATGATGTCTTAGAATGAGGTCTCGATGATAAGTTTAATACGTTTGGGATTATAAATTCCATTATTATGAAATCAATTATTGATGTACATGTGATTATTTTAATAGTTATTATATCAATGTATAAGTTTAAATGTCATGTGATTATTTATGTATAATTGTTTTATCATCATTTATTTTTGCTTTATTATGCTTTGCACTAAATTTATTGATTAAATTCCTTGTGTTTTCAGTTATTTACCTTGAAACATTGTTTATTACTTATTTAGTAATGATATATTTAAATATATGTATGATCATATAATATTATCCATTTTTTATGTTTCCATTCCCTAGGATTCTAAGAAGTTTACTATGATTGATATGTTGGGATATTCTAGAGAGAGTAATGATGTTCTCAAATAAAATATTGTGTTGTATTTTATGTTTTAAAATTTAATGTGATATTCAAGTATGTATATAGTTTAACAAGAATAATCAACTATTCAGTCCTTTTAGATAAAATCACTTGTATCTAGTGATAATATAATAAAATAGATATTGGATTTGGGATAATAGATTCAAGGTCTTTACAATTGATTTTAGAGGTTAGTAGAAACCTTGGGAAATAGATTTTAGGAAAAAATAGATTAGAGAACATAAACTTATGAAATTTTTTAGGATATATCTAATTATAGTATAATTTAATAAATATTTTGGTTATATATAGATTATGTGGTTTTCCTAGAAATACATCCCTATCTAGATACAACAAGTGGATGTGGTTTCGAGATAGATTCATCTAGGGGTAATAACCCTAAAAAGAGTAGTTTGAATATATATTGACCATATTTTTGGTTAATGGTGAGTGCACCATTATTTTGCACCTATTTTGACACTCCTAAGTTATATTCTTAGGTTAATTCATATTTTCTTTATGAACTATTATGATGAATGGGATAATAGAACCTATGGAAACCTATGATATGCTATAGTGATATGGGTTAAAACTAAAGTATCTTGGGTTGATAAATATAAGGTTGGTCATAAGTTTAAATGTATAGATACTAATTTTGAGGTTTCATGTGATGAGAGTTTAACATGATTAAGGATATTTTAGGATACATTTATAGGAATACAACCCTTTGGTTTAGTATATGTTTTAGAAACAAGGTTATTTGAGGAATAATTCTTTTTATATTTTGTGGATATAAGTTTAAATTTATTGATAAATTTTTGGGTCAATATGATCATTTATGTAAATATAATAATAGTTAATTAGGATTATTTTATTTTGTGGAAAAATAAATTTTATATAAAACTATAATGGTTAAAGATAAATTTAATGATTAATGTTATTTTTGGGGATGTTTATAATATTTTTAGGAAATTTAAAGGAATTATATTAATATAATTTTAAAAAAAGAAAAATGGTAGGTTAGGGGACAACCCTTTACATATGGAAAAGGATGTGGGGCTTGAAAACACAAATGAAGGTTGAAAAGGGTGAAGCGCCTACCACTAACCCACATTATTTCCTGGTTAGTATGGAATTTTTCATACTTAAATGATTTGATGGACAAATATTAAGTTTATTTTGGGAATCATATTATAAGATCAAATATTTTTGAGATTTTATGGTGATTAATGATATTTTTGGAGATGTTTTATTGGGTTGAGATATATATAACATTTAGGTTTAAAATAAAGGATTATTTGGTAATAATGTTATTATATTTTTGGAGATATAAGATAAAGGGTATGGGATAACCTTTGAGGTCAAAAAATTCTTTAATTTTTATGTTATTTAGGTTATTTGGGATATAGAGATATTTATTTATAGAATGATATATGTTAAACCTTTGGTTTTATTATTTAATTTTGGTGATTAATATATTATTTCTTTATATGAATATTTATTCATTTTGAGTATTATCTTAGATTGTGAGAACCATTTTGGTTTTATTAAATATAGGAGGAATATATTGTTATTATTTTGTGTATTATGTGATCCATTAGAATTTCTTTTTTGTCCTTCAAGCATGAGAATTCATCCTGAATATTCATCATTTGGAAAAAGATGATATTTCGGTAGAAATTGACTAAAGGATGAAATGACACTTTTCAAGTAAGTATATATCCTTATGTTCTTTGTCTAGATGATAAATTAATTCTTCAACTTTTGGAAAAGGATCTTGAAATAAAAAATTTATCCTATTATATTCATTTTTTATGAATCAATGGTTTTTTTAAACTTCACTGATTTATAGTTTGTACTCATCAATTTTCTCATGTCCCTATTATCTATCACCCTATATTACTCCTTAAATGTTAATATTATTTTCCATGTATATATTTTAACTTTACAAAAAATTTCTCCTTATATGGTAACCCAAATATGTGATATTTCAGGAAACCTTTATGTTTTTGTCTTTCTCTTTTTGAAATAAATTTTATTATACCTATGTATGATGCATATTTTCAACAAATGTTAAACTTTTTATAGACAAGATAAAATTGTGAGGGAATAATTTATTTATGGTGGGTAGAATGTATCACCCCAAGATTTTATGTTATATTTATCTTCAAATAAATTTAATTTCTTTGATATCTTGGGTTATACGCAACATTGATTTTAAATGAACTGTGATATACTATTAAAATATTATTATTTAAATGAAAATACTATAACCTAGATATTAAAATTGGTGGTATGAATAGGAATAATAAAATCATTAAAAATATGTATAAATGTTTTATATAATTCAAATTCATTGATTAATGTATAATAAATAAGTACTCAATTTTTTAGTGAAGTCATTTTATGCTTTAAAATGAATTTTCTTCCAAAATGATTTTTATTTCATTTTACGCATGGAAATTGTAAAAAATTTCTACCACTTTTGGAAATTTTATTTTAAAAAAATTCATTTTTGAAATTATCATGTCAAAATTAATTTATGGGGATTTTTTTTATAATTTATGAAAATATAGATTTTTTGATGAATAAGTGAAAATACTAATTTTATTGAAAACAATCTTTCAGTTTAAAGAATTTAAAAAGTTAAATTTTGTTTTTAATGATTTTAAAAGTAAAATTATTTAATTTATATTATTAATAATTCAATTAAGGTCATTTTAATTAATTTTATTTTGGATTTTTGTATAAAAAAATTTTAAACTTCAAAAACATTTTATTTTATAAAACCATTTTTCATCGTGTTTGTGGGTTTAATTTTAAATTAAATTCCACTACTTATGTGAATAAAATATTGAAAAATTGATCTCATATTTGGAATAAATGAGATCAAATTTAGTAAATAGGGTACTTTTATTTTCAATCATTATGAATAGTAACATTGGTAAATATTTGTCACCATGGTAAGAGTAAAACGAACAAAATACACTACTGGAAAACACACTATACCAATGGTTTAGAACTATGGGTGTAGCCCCTAAAACCATAGGTATAGGATATACCCATGTTTTTAGGAATTGTGGAATTTGGATCCATTGATATAGAGCTATACTCATGGTTTCTATAGAAACTGTGGGTAAAAACTTAGAGGATTTTACGATACCCATGGTTTACCCCAAACCGTGGGTATATATCTATACCAACAGTTTTAAAAAACCATAGGTATATCTTTTCCTAGTAGAAAACATATATCCAAGGTTCTCTAAACTATAGGTATAGGTGTATGTACCCATTTGAGAACATCAGTAGCTCTTCTAGCCCCTGAACTTGTAAATAAAATAGAAAACACAGTACACATTCAATGCAATACAAATATTTTATATTTAGAATTCAACCAACTACTTATATTAACTTTCAAAACATTTAAAATACCATAACATACATATACATCCATAAAAACAACCAATTCAAGTCATTAAACAACATCCACATGTCTCTTTACTGCTAAGTCAAAAATGGAGGGGATCAATATCTCCCCCATCGCCAATATCCTCATCTAAAAAAACATCATCTTGAGCATCATCCCCACCACCACCACCCCCACTTCCACCACCACCATCGTCACCACCACCACTACCACCACCATCATCTTGACCACCAATAGGACCCTCATTGGTATCAAACTTTACATCATTTAAATAGTGAATTGATTCTATATATGAATCAACAATAGTATCATCTTTTGATGAAAGTGATTGACTTATAATTGACATAGATTTTAGGAAGTGTTCAGTGGCCAGTCACACTTCTGTAAAGATATTTTTTTAGACTCATCTACTCCTACATGAGCGCTTTGTAGCTTGGTGGTATGATAGGTTTAAGAGGATCCTGATTAGGACCAATACCTAGTGGGGATGATGTTTTTCCTCGGTCGACATCAGACTCTCCCATGGCGATCTTCACCTAATACCCGACTAAAATGATCATTTGGCCTAAATTTGTCATATTATTTATCATAGAGGGCCTCCATGGATGACTTTTGAAAATATAAATAAGATATTTAATTATGATTTTTTTTATAAATATTTTAAATATAAATAAAAAAACTTATAATATTTCCTTGTGTTTGTGCATTTACTACACTTCCATCATTTTTCTTTCTACTTGAGAAAAATGATTTTTCTCGAGGCACACAAACCTCAATGCCTAATACATCTTGTTGAAAATGAAATTGATTAGTATACATATATTCAAAATATAAACATTTTATAATATTTAATAATAATAAAAGGGAATAACTTTTAAATGAATTAAAAATTCATAAATTTAAACATTTGATAAACATTGATGAAAAATTTATAAATAAAAGCTAATCATAAACACTTTATAATTTTATCTACTCATTATGAATATTCCATAATATTGAATATGAATACTTTATATTCATTCCATAATATGAACTCCATATTATTCATTATATTAAATTTTATTTTTTATATATGACATTTTTATTATATATAAAGATTTAAAATTTCAATTTATTATACAAACTATTTAGTTAATCTAAAATTAACATTGTTAATAATATTTAATTCTTGATCAAATCAATCATAAAAAATCTTTTGATGTGGTTTAAATAATATCAAACTATTTCCCCTAATTTGAATATTTTAAATTATGTATTTGTGAACAATTCATAATCTTTAAATATAAATACTTTATTTCTAAGTCATAAGGAATTCCAATTGTCTAATTACCTAATTATCATTAATCCAATTAGCCAATTTTCCATTAGGAAATTAGTCCATTATTACAATTGTCTAATCATACATTAGGTTGTTAGTACATTAGGCAACTTTTTCAATTATCCATTTGGCCATTAGGACAATTAGGCCAATAGGACAATTGGAAGTTAGGCCATTAGGCCATTAAGACAATTGACCAATTTTCCATTAGTCCTTTAGGCCAATTGGAAATTAAGCCGTTAGGTCATTATGCCAATTTTCCATTAGGCCATTAGGAAATTAGGCTCTTAGGACAATTGTCCATTGGGTTGTTAGGATGTTACACCATTAGGCCATTAGGCCAATTGTCCATTAGGCTATTAGGCCAATTGGACATTAGGCCTTTAGGCCAATTGGCCATTAGGCCATTAGGATTTTAGGCCAATTAAACATTAGTCAATTAGGACAATTTTTAAATTGGCCATTAGGACTTTAGGATAATTGGAAATTAGGCCATTAGGCCAATTGGACAATTGGCCATTAGGCCTTTTGGCCAATTCCGCATTAGGTCATTAGGCCAATTGTCCAATTGTACATTAGAACATTAGTACAACTAACCAATTGTCCATTAGACCTTTAGCCCAATTGGCCATTATTTCATTAGGATAATTGGTCAATTGGACATTATGATATTAGGGAATTAGGCCAATTGGCTAATTGTCTATTAAGAATTTAGGCCAATTGGAAATTATGCCTTTTGGATAATTATCCATTAGGTCTTTAAGACAATTATCCATTAGTCCATTAGGACAATTAGAAAATTAGCCATTAGACCATTAGGACAATTGAACAATTGGATATTAGGACATTAGGCTAATTGGACATTATGACTTTAGGCCAATTGTCCATTAGACCTTTAGGCCAATTGACCAATTGTAAGTGGCTTCAGTGTCAAAATATTTCATCTTTTTAGATTTCATATAACATTTCCCTATTGAAAAATTGAAATCTTTCAATTCATTAAGAACATAAGTTCCTAACATATGTTGAGGTGGATTTTTAGTGTCAATAATATTATCAAACCTCTTGTGATTATTCCTATATTGATGATCCATTGGTAAGAATCATCGATGCCCCATGAAACTAAAACTATGACGATATGCAAGAATTCTCGATCATGTATTCTTCATAAAAATAGGGCATGATAGTTTTACCTTTATTCTCTAACATGAAATCATTTTATAAGAAGAGAAATCATTTATAGTGATATAATGGCATCACACATCTGAAATATATTTTTTAAAGAATCATCGAATGTGCGCACACCCATATCCCAAAGCTGATTCAACTATCTTATTAAAGCTTAAAAGTAGGTTTCTATATCATTGTTAGGATCAGAAGCTTCATATATTAGTATAATCAATAAAGTGAAAGGTTTTTTCATACACATACATGGAGGAAGATTATAAACATGAATAAAAACTGGCAACATGTTGTGAACAGTAAGCATATGACCAAACAGATTAAAACCATCACATGATAGACCTAACCTAACATTACACACCTTAGCTACAAAATCATGATATTATGCATCAAATTACCACCATGGTAATCCAAATATAGGATGAAATAACTCATAATTACCTTTAATTCTCTCCGAATCATGATATCACATATTAGATGAAATTTTTACAGACATGAATAGATTTTGAAGCCTGGGAATCAGTGAAAATTGCCACATGACTTTCTGTGGAACACGATATGGCATTACATATATATTTAGATTCCTTAGATATGTACCAAATTATTTATAGTCATTAAATTAAGATGTTTCCTCCCAAAATAAACTACAATCTTTCGGATAAGCATGAATTTTATTAATAGAAAATCTGAGCTACTTAGTTAACTTCTATTCCTTATAATTATTTGAGGGAATATCTCCACCATCAAGAAGAAAGTCCTTATAAAAGGTAAGAATATAATCAATGACAATATTAGAAATTACATACATGGTTTTTACATGATATAACTACATTAAAAATTCCAACTTTGTCATTTTAGTACATTCTTAATATACAGGAGTTCTAGCATCATCCATTAATTTTTTCGCTCTCTCAACATTATCATCTTTAGTATTTTCCTTCATGTTTATTGATATCATTTCATTATTACATTGGCATACTATATATCTTTTGATTATGCACAAATGGAAAGAGATCAAATATCAAATTCTTCATACCAATTCTTTCTTTCCGTTTATGAATAGTAGAATATTGTATCATCTCTCCATTATGATACCAAACATAATAGTTTGTTTTAAATCTATATTTTTTTATTTGGTAGATAATTTCTTACCAACTTAACCATGGTATTCTAACCTAGTTATAACATAGACACTATATACAACCTCCATCTGAAGCATTTTTAAATGAAAAATCTAAAAAAGTTTCCAAATTAATTTGAAACTTTATTGAAATCCAATCGGTATGATACATCCATATTCTATCCATTCTATTACAGGAAAAAAAGTTATGTTCCTATCAATAATATAAACCATAATTACAATGATATCCAAATTCAAATACAAATTAAAATTATAGTGTAAATGAAATTAAATAACAGTAATAGGAAACAAAATTGAATACAATGCATGATGTAAGTGACCATTATAGAATAATATACTATACATCCCAACAAAGAATAAGGCATATCATAAGAAAAAACCAAGGCATACTCATAGAAATCCAAACAAGGTTCATGTACTATAATAATTAATAACTAAAGAATACTAACATAAAAATGTGTACTTCTTATCCATAAAGGTCTTCTCATTTAAAAACATAATTAAGGATAAAATTTAATTATGAAAGGATTTTATTCAAGGTTAACATTACTTATATTATTCAAAATAACTAGATTATGAAATTGAGATGACCCTAAAAAACATATTATAATATCCCCTATACATGAATAATATTATCTCCATTATCATTACAAATGCTTTATGAAAAATTAATCAGATGAAATATGGGATATAATTATCCCAAATATAGAAGAGATACAACCAAAAATTAAGATCTAGTTTATCAAATTGATGAATCCTTCTATAACTATTCAAGTATCTTCATGTTCCTCTAGAAAAATCAAATACTAGTTTGATGAGTAAGGTAATCCAACCTTGAAAACTAAATTAATAAATCAAAAATTAAAAAAACTCCTAAATTTGGGTTACCTTCCAAAATTGATCGATTTAGTGTCTTGAAACTAACTTATCTATCAAATTATTATTTTAAAGTTAAGGTATCTAGCTCCTCTATAGAGTAACATTCAATATATGGGTTCCATCTGAACTCTTAATTTAAAAATCTCTATTATCAGGTATATTCACAATCTAAATGGTATTGATTGTAATAAATGAGTTTGGTGACCAGATTCTTGAGACTTAAACTAGGTTCTTATATAGGATAAATCACACTAACCTAGTACCTATTGGTTGAAAACTATGGTTGAGTGATAAAATAAACTATTGTGAACTTTTTTTCCCACAAAAGACATAAACAAAAATGGAAAATCATGCCTATGTAATGTAAAAAAGTTTTAAAAAATATTAAAAAACTATATCAAAAACAAATTAATTTTTACAATATCAAAAAAAATACAAATACATATGTAGAATCAAAGTATATTTATAAAAGGGACTCACACCCATGAAAATTGTGGAAGACAAGAGAATAAATAAGTGGAGGGAATGAGATATTACCTCTCAAAGATCATAATAAAAAACCGCCACAAATAGAGGAAGAACACCTGGATGATTGGTGAAATGCCACCTAATGAGGGGAGGGGGGGGGGGGAGAAAAAATTTCCTAAGGAGGGGAGGGGGGACACCAAAACTGATTAGGGTTCGAATGAGGAGGAGGGGAGGGGGATCCCGAGCAAGCCTGCCTATATAAAGGGATATACCCATGATTTTTAAAAAAACTTTTGGTATAGATCAACCTATAGCAAAAGTTTTTTAAAACCCTCAGTATAGGTTTGGGTATAAAATCTATACCCATAGTTTGTCTAAATTGTGGGTATAGATCCATGAGGATAGGTGCAGTTTCCATTAGTGATAGGGTTAAAACTTTGGGATAAGGATTTAAAATTCATCTAAAAATTTCCTTTATCCTATTGGATGAGTGTTTTTTGTCCATGTACATAAAAGTCTCAAATATATGTTTCCAATTTGTGCCATTTTTCTTTGATTATGACCTTTATATTATTTTAAGAAAATAATAAATTCAAAATGTCACTCTCTTGACTTTAATATCTCTATTTTTTTAAAAGGATAAAAATAGGATTAATTCAGTTATAAATGTTTATTTGATATATAAAATAATTTTTTTATCAATTTAATTTATTTTTAATTTTTATTTATTGAATAATTACCTTAAATTCTTATGCAACACTAATATGATATTTATTCATTTAATAGAAAAATAAAATAAATGATTTTAAAAATATTAAAAGTTATATAATTTGGATGAATTATTATGTTCCAATTTTTTTAAATAAATATAAAATATTAAGGATGTGTGAAATGTTTATATTTAAATTACACAACTATCTTGATGAAATTAAAGTCAAAGTAAATGAATAGTTCTAAAATTAGCATTAATGATATTTTATAATAAAAAAATTTTATTAAATGATTTAAAATTCATAAAAATTATATATTCTACTAAGTGAATGAGTTATGGTTGAAAATATTAACCATGATCCATTTATGGGTCAGATTTACTTTTATGGTAACATTCTTGACCCTTAAATAGTAAAAAACTTTGATATTGTGATAATTGTTAAAAAGATTAACGAGGGGTTAAAATTAAGAGATTAGGGTGGATACAACACTTAAACTTGTATAAATTTTATTAGATGAGATTATTTAGAATTATCCATATACTGTACTATAAATATTTTTTTTATTCACTTTATTATAAAAATTAATTTATATCAATTTAATACATTAATTAATTCCAAGTGTGCCCCTACCATCACTTATAAAAGGGTACCTTTCCTCAAATCTTCCTCACACCTTTTGAGCCTTATATCTAGGAAAATACCTACAATAATACCTTAATATCTTCCCTAAACACATCATATATCTTTTTTTCTAGGGAAAATACCATCCCTTCAAGGCTTAAGGCTTAATCCAAAAGTGGTTTTTCAATAAAGAGGTATAACTATTAACTGAGTGTTTTTCAATTTCACTACTTGTTATACCTTCTATAAATACATGTTATCAATTATAAAATAATTAATTCAGTATATTAAATATATTTAATTTTTATTAAAATGATTTAACCACCATTATCCACCTTCTTTCTATCCAATGGAAAGTGAAAACATCGCTCATGCATACATATAACTTACCGTCTCCATGTAGTGGTGTAATTCATTTTTCATCACCGCTTTAATTAAATGGTTGTAATGATGGATTTAATAAAAATATATGTTATTTATTATATTATTATGATTCTTTAAATGCGAATTATTATTTACATTTCTTTTATTCTATCCATAAAAAATGGAAACAACATTCATGCGTATATATGATCTACCGTCTCCATGAACAATGCAATTCATTTTTCTATGACTATATTTTATATATGACTCTAAATATATATAATGAATATATATTATATTTCTATAATGTTAAATTTTTTGATATTATGTAACCATGATCAAATTATAAAGATTAGAACCGCAGAACCGAAACTTGTATGAAAAACGAAGCACTTATCACCAGGAATGGTGATTTTAATAAAGGATTATTAATAAACAGGTGATAAAATATTATTAGTAAATAATAAATGGTATGATATATATTAATATGGTTATTTAATATATTTATAATTAATATATATTTATTTTAAAATATATTTTAACATGTATGAAGCAAGTCGGACCTAAGGTAAGGGTTTCTCATCTCACTTTTATTTTTGTGAGACATATGCCATATTCACCACTTGTTTCATTTGTGAGGTTTATATAATACCACTTTGATATATTATACCATTAATAAATCTATATTCATTGTTTTTAAATTTTTATTTGAAGTTATTTCTTTCATGGGGGTTTGATTCAAAAGCTACCAAAGTGGTAAGTGTTTATTTCACAATCTCATCATTATCTAAGATTGTTTATGTTTAAGTCTCCATTGGGGTAATTATATGATATTTATATATTAACCCTAATATATTTTTTTCTCCATTGTTTATTTATAAAAATTATAATTTTCCTTATATTTTCCTCTTTTAAGTACTCAAGAGACCAAATATTTTTTTAAGGAAAACTGACTTTGTTTTTTTATTCAATCAGGAATATTTTTCTTCCATATCCATATTATAATTAAAATATTTTCAAGAATGTTTTTACCATTCTAATATTTTTTTAATGTAATTTTTATCCATTTTTTAATTTCTATAAAAGTTTTTCAAAGGTATATTCTTTTCATTTTCTGAATGAGGTACTTTTGGACTTTTTATAAAAAATGTGAAAGGAATATTTATTTTAATGTACTTATCATGAAAAAATTTTACTAACTTCATGAACACTAAATTATTTTAATATTAATTTAAAATTTTTTATGGTAACTTTCAAGAAAAATATTCTTCCTAATATTCATGATTTTTTTTAGTTTTCAAAAGTTATTTTCAAAGTGAAAAGAGTGTTTTCCTCAAGAATGTTTTAATGATATTTTTATGGTATTTATATTCATAAACAACAAAATACCTTATTTTACTAAAGATACACTAGGAATATGTTGTAATTATACCATATTTATTCTTTCTCTTGATAGTTTATAATCATTTTGTTTGGGAAATTATTGACATTCTATATTCTGGTTCTTCTTATACGAAAAATTTTCTATTATTAAGGCATGTTGATTAATTTGTATTATTTATTTATATGATGAATTCATTATAATTATTAAGTAATGTGTGGGGAAAAAAATATATATCCCCTCACTATATTAGAAGATATCGTAAGACAAAATAGGTTGGGTATAAGATGTGTAGGCACGAGGCCTTGATATTAAGTTTATGATGTCTTGGAATGAGGCCTCGATATTATGTTTAAGATATATGGAATTATCCATTCCATCACTGTGAAATCAGTTATTTATATACATTTTATTATTTGAATAGTTATGATATCCAAGGATAAGTTTTGAGCTCATGTGATTATTTATATTACATTATTTGATCATCATTTATTCCTACTATATTATTCTTTGTGCTAAAGTTATTTATTAAATAACATGTGTTTTAATTTATTTAGATTTACATATTGATTATAACTTAATTATTTATTATAGATTTCATTTTACATAACCCATAATGAGCACCTTAACTTACCCCTTTCTTATGTTTCTTTCCCTAAGAGTCTAGGAAGTGTATTATGATTGATATACAAGTATATACAAGAGAGAATAATGATGTTATCAAAGAAAATAATGAAATGTATTTTATGTTTTAAAATGTAATGTTTGATTAAAGTATGTATCTAGTTTACCAAGACTAAAAAACTATTCAATCCTTTGTGATAACATCACTTTTATCAAGTGATAATATAATAAAATAGATATCATCTCTAGGCTACTAGAGTCAAGGTCTTTACATATATGAATTTTGGATAGCTAAAATATTTACCAAAATCTATTATGTGAATTTAATAAACTCTATTACTATGATATCCAAGTGGTTAGGGACTCTCAAAAAAATTATAATCCAAATAAAACACCAAGAACAAGGCATTTGACGGTTATGGTCACCTTATTAATTTCTTGACTTAGACACAAAAATCCATGAGAATCTAATAGAAAGGGTCACCCATATTGGATTATTTTAGTCTTAATAATTTTTAATTTGTAATGAATCTACCACTTTATATTTATAATTGGTTTTAATCTCACCATATTATATCATTTTATTTCCTTTATTTATACATGCTTATAAATATTTGGTTTTGGAATCCTATTCCTTCCACCAAATCAATATGTGAAGTAACCAAAGGCATGTATTAGATGCATTTTTTTCAATGATTTATTATTATTGATCATGTCAGTAGGTGTGTGATTATGATGGGTTAATTATTGAGTATCCATCTAATGAATATGAAGATGTTTCCAACACAATTTATGGGTAAATAAGTTTACAATATCTACCATTAAATATGAAAAGGAAAATTCATATGATTTTAAGAAAAACATAAAGGTAAATCTGGTTGGTGAGTATCCCGAGCATCCAACTATTGGATATATGGCCCTCGAGTCAAAAACAAGTGTTGAAGGTTTTTAAAGTATTATCTACAATAGTTTACAAAGAAGTGATGGATCTTAGGTTGGAGTAAGTTTTTTAAATTTTTGTGGAAATCATGTATAGATGTATTTATAAATATTAAAACACATTCAAAGTATTTAAGGAAAATAGATTTAATAGTAGAGAAACCATTATTAAGATATACAACAAAAGAGTTTGTTGAATTTAGTAAATAACTCACTTAGATAGAGGATTGAGATTTATGAGTTGAGGATAAAATTTCAAATTCAGTGAAGTTTTATACTCAAAGTTGAGTTTATTTTTAGAAAGATACTTTAAAATTAAGTTAAATAACTTTGAAATTATTATGATAATTTAAAAATTTATTTGAATTCATTTTCAATAGGTATCAAATTAAATTTTCCCTATGATTGGATCTAGTTTTTTTATTTCCCTAGTATTTTTATCATAATTATATGAAATAAATATTTGAAGTGTTTCCTGAAGAGCCTTAGATGAAGAATTATTGTTCTATCCCTTTAAATTTTGATTAAGAGGTTTTGACCAAAACATTTAAAAATATAAATAAGAGAAAGGCCAAGAATTTGAGAAAATAGATAGCAGTAATTATAGAAGAAAAACCCCAGATGAGGGAAATCAAAGTGGTAACTATTATATTAATTTTTTTGAAGATAATTCATCAGATGAAATAAGTACTAGTTGTGTAGGATATAAAGATTACATTCATGATGAATTACTCAGCGAATTCTATTCTAAAATAAAGGATTATCTGGAAATGGTCCCCATTGAAGTTATCACATACATACTTGTATATGTTAAGGGACTATAAAAAGAAAAATTACAGTAAAAACAAGAAGATAATGCAATGTAAGATTCATTTTATAATAATATAGATAGATTTGTCACTCTCATAATATTTTTTTAAAGTGAAGGAAGAACCTATCTCACATTATAGTGAAGGAATTTATCTAATTGATGAATAGTTAAAAATAGATATTTGTGAGAGTGATGCATTCAATAATGTTCTTATAGATGCGATCCATTCATTTTAAAGTCTATAAAAAGTTATTATAGATGTTAAAACCTCTCAATTAGAAATTAAGGAAAAATAGGTGAAAGATCTTGACAACATGTTTCTAGTGGAAAATAAAAATCATGAGGATAAAATTCAAATGCTAAAGATTTATTGTGAAGAGAGAGTGAAATAACTTAAATAAAAACTATACATCCTCAATATTAAATGCCTTGTGTTCAAGGTGAAATTAAAAAATATGAAAAAACCCAATAAAAATATTCATAATAAGTTGAAAGAAAAAATATTGCATAAATTTTTTTTGAGAAGGATTATTTCTTCTAAGAAGACTGAAATTGGGGAAAATAGATTTAATTCTTTAATAAATTTATTTATTATAGCCTCATGAAAGAAGGTATCCCATATCCCTATAAATTCATTATGTAATAATGTAGTTTCTCTTACTAGTATAAGATTATAATAAAAAAGTATAAAAATACATAAGGATAAAAATGATAATAAATTCATTATATAGTCATGGGTGAATATAAGAATTTCTAATAAAATAATAACCCCAAATGGATCTCTAAATAACAGGGTTTCTATTTTTTTAAAAATAACAAGGAAACTCTAGATAGACTGTATCAACTATAAAAATAATGAATTTTTTTGGGTATTTCAGGTTCTATCAAAGGTTTGGACATAAGGATATAAAATTTTGGCATATTATATCAATATATAGAAGTTATAAAAGTACTAAATTATGGGAGAGTACTACTAAAACTTAGAAGAGACCTACTGGATTTCAACAAACCTCCTAGAAAGTGAAAGATCTTTATATCAAGAATATATTTGTTTGTGTATATACCTTTTGTGACTATTACATCAAAAGTGGTATTTATTATAAGGAGTGATAATATGTACCAGTGCTACCTAATTATTATATTGATGTGAATAGAAGAACACAACTAAAATTGAATTAGGTAAGAAAATAAAGGAAGTATTCCTTAAAAAAACTAGTGAATAATTATGTTGAATTAATACCAATAAGATAGTGAAGAAAGATGAGAGGGATGTAAAATCAATAGGAAAGTGGTGGTTTTATTATGATTGAAAAATCCACATCATATATCATTTCAATATGATTATCAATATCAATAAATAATGGATCATGTTTAAAAATTAAGGAGAGTAAATCAAAGAAATAGAAAATATGGTTAACTTGGTAGAAAACATCTCTATTAAATAATTTGAAAAGCTACTGAATAAAGGTAACCCAAAATATAATGAAGGTGAGTACAGAAGGTGTAGGAAGGTAGGACACACAACTACCAATTGTATGAATTTTTCACCTAGTCAAAAGGAGTTAATAAGAGACAAGGGGAAGGATACAATGACTTCAATTATCAATAAAACTTCTATGATGAAGGAGTTAACACATATGAAAAAGGCTTAACATGTTCCCAAATATTTCTTAATAATATGGGCATCCCAGTTAGAAATGGTTAAGAAAATGGAGGTATAAAGGAATGAAAGTGCCTTGATTTCTAAAGTGAATTAGGATATTCAAGCTAAGAAGAAATATAAAAAAACAAAATAATCCATGCTCACCAAATATGGAAATATTTGGAAAGTCAAGAGTGGAGTAAGAATGAAGCGCTCTGAACATTTTAGACCCTAAAAAAAGAGTATTTCGGGTGAGAAACAAGACCAAAACCTATTTATCACATTAAGGAGTTGATAAAGACACAACTAATTACCATATAATGGTGTTTGTGTAATATGAAAGAGGTAATTGAAGGTGATACATTGAAATATAAGTATTGGTGAAGGTTATAATGTTTATATATCTAAGGAAATCAATCCATCTTAGAGAATTTCAATTGGTATCAAATTTAAAAAGGAATTATACATTCTTAGAGACTATTTCTTGAAGAATAATTGTTATAACTAATTTGTTAATTAATTTTGATTGATACTTTAATGATTTACCTCTAACCAATTGATTATTTGGAGGTTAATTGTTGCATATTTAGAATATAAGGGTATTTTGGTTTCAATTATGAAAATAGTTTAATTATTTACTCTTAATTATTTTATTTATATTTATAATACTTATAATAAAACCTATATTTAATCTTGATTTTTTTGATAAAATTTTCAAGTAGATGACTTTGATTCTAAGGAATTTAAGGTGATTTTTTTGTTAAAATAGGAATATGGTATTGTTGTGGAGTTGATTTCTTGAATTTATTAAAGGGAGTTATGTGTATGTGTCAATACCATCCTACATATGTGTATTTTGACACTAACATAGGTTTCTTTTAAGCCCAATTTAGGTGTGAAACTTCCCAATTTATGTGTCATTAAGTAAATTCTGGCCTCCATGTGTATGTGTTATCCCCCAAATTCCCACTTACATAGGTGTCATTTTGAAAACAATGTAGGCGTGTGGATTCCTAGTATAGTTTTCATGCATACCTTTTCTATATTTAGTGTTTTTTGAGGATTTTTCAACATCTTACCAAAAAAATGAGGATCAACCTAATCCAAGCACCCAAGGAGATCAAGATCAACCATGAAGAGGGGGCCGGCTAATCATCACACATGTGCCTAACATAGGGGATCATAGGAGGATCATTGAGTGTGTGGAAATAGTGGTGTCTAGGTCTAATGGGAATACACAAAACTAGTGATAAACAGAGTGGGGTGACCTTACAAGTTGTTCGAGTGTCTAATACCACATCTTGGGTAATGTACAAGCATTCTACCAAGATCAAATTTGGTGCGGGACAAATTAATCATGAGTACCTTTCATATTTTTTAAAGTCATTCTTGGATATTTTTAAACACCATCATATTATTCTTCATGGTCATAGTTCATCATCCTCCCACTCCACTACATCAATCATCTCTACCAAATACTACCATGAACATAGGTGAAGAAGCTCTAAACTAACTACGCACACTACTCCATTCACATATATTCCATAGAATCACCATGGGAGATCAGTAAAAATATCACACCACCATTATTTAACCCATTGAAGATAGATAAGAGCTTGAGTTCAAGTCCCTGCCCCTTCTACGCATCAACATTACAACCAAAATTCCATGGGAGCCCTACATGAGGCTTAGATTACCCACATGAACTCAAAGAGGGCCCTATGAAGTACTGAGAAGCTAAAAACCTCCATTAATGATGAGGTGGATATTAGGAAATGATACTATGATGAGAAACAAACAAGGAATGCCTACTGAAACTCTTATGAAGCTCAACTTCCACTGTGAAGGGAAACTTCATGCATTTATGAAGCGGGTTCAATTAAAAGGAAGAAGTCATGTACATGACATACACATGAGGAATTTGTTTTCATAAGAAGATATCACATGATAATTCCATGGTAGAATTTGAATAAGGAAAGTTTGAGGTTGTGGGTCTTGAGGTTTTAAAATCTAAGATCCTTCCATACCTTTGGAAGATTAATGTTAATCCTTCTTTGATCATAAGTTTAAGTGAAAATTTAATGGATTTTTTCATGATTAATGGAAGAAAATTGATTCCTATAAATAAGAGATAGATTCATATTTTAAAGGGATAAATTTCTACACTGAAAAATTGGCCAATGTTTTACAGCTATTTTATTTATGTACTTTATTTTATTTCACTATAATTGCATATTTTATATCTTAATAAGTTTTTCCTCCCTTATTCCTCTATTTCTCACCACATATCTATTCTCACTTATTTTATCTCCTCATTTTAATTCTTCACCATGTTCTATAATACTCATAATATCAAGTAATTAAATTGATGAATCTCTTGGGGGAGTAATATAGTGTTGAACCTAAGGCTTCATGAATTCATGTTTAAACATTTATTATTTTATTAGAGTTAGTTTGAGGGTGATATAAATTTGGAAATGAACCTTTGTGTTTCTAATTGATATATGAGTTCTATCTTATTATTTCTACAATATTTTCCCTCAGTTTAGGAGGCATATGTGTATTTTAATCACTGAGTTCACTGTATATTCATAAAAAAGGTAAAAGAGAATGATCAAACATTCTATAGAGTGTGTTAATTAAGTAAATATGAAACTAATAATAAGATATTGAAGGATTTCTCTGGGTGATTTTCCTAGGAGAATTTCCTCTCTTTCTAACTGCATTCATTCTATATGCATTTCATTGTAAATTTATTTTCAAGTTTTTCATTCCATAAATAGAAAACTACATAATTTTCACTACTTTTATACAATATAAAACACTAAAAATATAATAAGTTAATTTTAAATAGTTATTGTTTGACTATAAAACCTCCACAAGTGAGATGACCCTATTCATCCATTGTGATATATTATAAAAAATAGATAATTTCTTTTGTCACACCCCACAATAGGTGTATTTCAGAACATGGAACTATTTCCAGGGAATCAAGCAGTCCTTCACTTACTAATTCTTTTCTGGTTGTAAATATTTTATTTCTTTATAAATTCAAAAATCTAAAAAAATTGAACTATTGTCTAAATCACCCTCACCAATGGAAGAAACTATTGATTTATTTTCTAGATAAGTTATGGGATCCCAAATCTCAATATTCTCATAAGAAGAATTTAAAGAGATTATACAGGTCCTTAAATATTCCCTTAAGTACCTAGTATTTGAATCATTGACCTAAAAATTAACTGAGTTCTAGGAGTAATTCCCAGATTTCCATCATGAATTGGCCAAGGTGAAAAAAGGGTATCTTTGGGTTCCTCCTGATTTTATTGAAGAAATTATAGAGGTTTAGGACTTACTTGAATATCATATAAAACCTAATTATCTTAATAACCCAATAATAACCCTCCATGAATATTTATAGAAGATTACTGAAGAATATTTTCCTATTGATAAACTTATGGAGATCAATAATATTTGGATAAATTTTAGAATGAATTTGTAAGTCTAGACACATCACATGATCCATCCATATTTGGAGAGGAATCAACACTGCTCTACCTTTATCTAGATATGGAAAAAAATACCACTAAAGTGGTGTAATTTGAATAAAATATGGAGGAGTCTGAATACATACCTTCATATATTACAAATATACTCCAAGAGTCACTTTTCAATTAAGAAAAAATTAAAGCTAAACAAACTTAGAGAGATAGCCCTTTCTTGAGAACAATTTCATTTAATTTCATTAAAAAAACTTGAGTATTAACTCCTATTGTTTAAATTTTTTAGAATCAGATAACTCATGTTTTTCCTTGTAGAATGAAGATGAAGATGAAGATTCACCCGATGATGAACACATGGAGTTCCCTAAACCTATTTAACCATTATTGGAGGGAGTAAGGAGATACTAGTGTATTTTCAAGAATAAATTGAATTAAAAGACACTTTATTTGAAGGGTAATATTACAATATAAATTGTTCATATTTTAAAATATTTAAAAAGAATTATTCTCTGATGTACCCTTTAAAAATTCAGTTGATGTAGCACACATTGAGAAAGCCCAAGAATTGAAGGAAGGGGTTAAGGAATTTATGACAGAATCAAAGGAGGATGACCCATTCTTTATCCCACCATACCCTAGAAAATATATCTTATTTTCATGGGGATATAACTAATGCACTCTATTTATGGGATTTTCTCCAACCAATGTGAAGTAGAGAAAAGTGGAAGAAACCACATGTGGTGGTTCAAATCATAGAAACTCCACCCACTACCTAATTATGGATAATAGTTGGAACTGCTTGTCTTAGGGTAATAAAACCTTATTAATCACTTGGGGGGTAAAAATAAGAATTATAATTTTTTCTTTTACATTTTGTATTTATTTCTTATTTTTGTGAATTTCCTAAGTTTTATTGTTTTTACTTATAGGTTTTTAGTGAGAAAAAACTAAGATATTAACTCACTATTTCCATTTCTAATAAGTTAGGTTGTATTAATATTTTTAACTTGATTTGATTGATACATTATCCAATTTTACTTGAAAACTACTAAAATCATTATAAAAACAAATAAAAAGTGGTAATAATAATCTAAGTGTGGGGGAGTAGTATGAAATTCTTTAGGAATTGGATGTATTTCCTTTTTAAGTGTTTTTAGAAATCATGATCTTCATTGAAAACATTAGTAAAAATTATACTATCTTGATGTTTAGGATAAAAATGATGAATTTTAATCTATAAAAGTATTAAATGATTTATGGAATTTATTTTTTTCTCGATTTTCAATCTGATAATTTAAGAAATTTTGATCAAATATAAAACTCTTGTGAACAATTATTATACACATTTTTTAAAATTTTCCCATACCCAAAGGTTTCTAAGATATTTTGACATATTCTTTACATTTTATTTTTTTTGATTTCCTTGAGGCATACTGTGAAATATAGATTCTTCTATTTTTCTCTTATTCAAAGAAGTTATAATTAATTAATTTTGTTAAATATTATTGATGAACATTTTGAAATACAATTTTTACAATGAAATATATTTTCAATCCTGCACTTATATTTGACCATTTTATTAATCCCCTAGTATCCATGAAAGACCTTAATAGTAATAGAGGTTAAAATAAATTTATCCCAATATACCTTAATCTAAAATTAATTGCATTAATATGGTTTAAATCAAGTGTGGGTGAGGGTGAAGATGAGTTATGCACTATTACAAAGAAATTATTTTATTAGGGATATACATTATTTATTCCTACTATTTTGGGAAGGAAATACATGCTAGAAAGTTATGAGGATGACCAAACAATCCATTCAAATATGGGAAGAGAGTTCACCACTGCTTGAAGATAAAAAATATTCATTGCTTTCATTAAAACATATGACTATGAAGTGAAATTATAGGTCTTAATTCAAGCCAAAACAATGTAAAAGGGGAAAAATGGAAGAAATTTACTCATTGATGATGAAAATTACCAGGTGTGAACTATAAAAAAAATTAAATGGGTTTTTAAGGTCAAAAATTGAAAAAGATGAGTGATTTAGGAAACATTATTAATCTTAAACCATTCCATTAATTTTATTTTATTTTAGAAAAAATCTACCTCATTCTGCTTTTAAGTTTTTAACATTCAAATACTACCAATCCTTTAGATTCAAAACAACCTAGGTAATATGCTCATTATTAAACACATTTTATGACTATGTGAAGTGTATATTCTAGAAAGGAATCAATCTTATTGAAATCATGCATGTTTTTAAGAATGATAAATTATCTAATTCAAATATTTGAGTAAAGAGAGATACACATATGGGAAGGTAAGCAACAAATGTACATGGGAATTAACAGAATATTAAATAATTTTTTATGAATAGTGGGGAAAGGTATAATTGATATCTATTAATGAGGCATTATAATTATTTGTTAGTTTAAATTGAAATATAATGTCACTTATATCTTGAGAAATATTAAATAACCATGGTATAAAATGATTTCCTGAAGAGAAATGTTAAGTGTAGGGGAATTGATGGGAATAATTTGTTTATTAATTTTACATGATATTTGGATGATTTAAATCTCACTAATTTATCATTTTAGGGTAATTATTTCATATTTATATTATAAGGGTATTTAGGTCTAAATTGTAAAAATTGTTTAATTCTTTAAATTTAATTGTTTTACTTATCATCATTATAATTAGAAAAAAACCTACAATTAAACATGAATGTTTTGATAATTGTTTCAGTTAGATAAAGTTTATTATGAATAAATTAATGCGATTTTATTTTAAAATGGGAATATGAAATTGATTCAGGAGTTAACTACTTAAATTTTGAAAAGGGAGTATTGATCCCGAGCATGAATAAGTGAAGATAATATTGTATGGATATGTTTGGTGTGCTGTATTTTGTTGATATCATATAAATCATATTCAATCTATAAAAAAGATATCATTGTGGATATTTTTTTTAAATAAAATCAAGGGAAAGTGTTTGTGGATGTTGAAATACCATCTTTTACATATTGGAATAGGTTTTGATCTGATTGTGGAGGGTTAAAGTTGGTTTTAGGAGGTTTTGGTTTGATTTGAAGCGAGTATAAAATTTCTATACTGAAGTAGGATCATCTGATCTAATGGTTATCCATGAAGTCGATCAACTAACCATGGCCTCAAAAAGATTATTTTACTAGTACATGAATTTTATTAACTAAATGTGGCCTCACATGGTTTATTGGATATATTCATATGGTCATTTGAGTGTTGGGTGAAAGTCAGATAGTTTCATTCAAAGAGGAAGATTATCATAATATTTTTTTGTAGGATCATAAGCCTTTGGAGCTAATAATATGTCTTTTTCTAAGAATAAGTCATTAAATTCTAAACATAATGATTTGTCTAGAACATATTCCTTTGAGATCCAACATAATTATTTTTATATAATAATCTTTTACTACATTATAAGTCTTTAGACCATTATAAGAATTCATGTTTAGCATAAGTTATTTACATTATAAGGATTCCTAGAAAAATCATAATCATTTTAAGTTCCATCATAAGTCTTCATCATAAATCTCTGTGAGCATAAGTATTTGGAAGTACCTAACATAAACTTCTAATACTTAGTAAAATTTTGAAGTTTTTATGGATGAAGAAATCAATTTTCCTGATTTTAGTAAAGATAAAATATAATCTGAAACGAATCCTAAGCTATTCATTCATAGTATACACATCAAAAATGACTTTTGTGTTTCAATTAAATGAAAAGGAAGGTTTATTCATAAAGAAACAAGTGGCTATAAATAAGTGAGGAGTAGTTACTTCTATAACCACTTGGTTAACACTACAACCATTATTGCTATACTATAGTGACCTAGAGATTATTTTGAAAAGAATAAGAATAAGAAGTGGGAAAAATAAGAATTTATAAATATTTATAGGAAGTTTCTCATTTTAATTTTAAATTAAAATTAAAATTCAAAATGGTCTCATTATTGCTTCTATTTGATAAAATGAAGTGAGTATAATGCATACATGGTGTGTTGATAATTTTGAACAAAGTTATTGTAGTTAGAACTATAAAAAATAATATTAGTAGAGTTAACCATAAAGTTCACAATAAGGATAGAGATAGAATAAAGTGTTATTTCTATTTTTTTGAAGAAAAAATCCATCAATGAAGATGCAGACAGTTAAGGTTGTATGTGGTGATGTGTATGTAATTTGAAGTTAATTAATTCTACTATGAGTGAAAAGATGAAGAAGAATAACTCAACACACCCTAAAACTAGATAATTAGCTATAGGAGGAATATTGATCTATTATTACCCGAAACCCTTTTATCATTATAAAGTGTAGGATGTACTTGTTTTTGGGTTGCACTATAACACAACTGAGAGACATGAAAACTTGAGTTTCATTATTATACCCTTCTCATTGTACTCACATGATGATTATAGTGGGTAGTTTGATCTTGGAGGAATACATATCACACCAAGGGATAACCTTATCAAATTTAGAGGCAAACCTTACAAATTTGACATGTTATCTTATGTCAGCACATGTTTATATGTGAAGAAAACACATATGAAAAATAATCTAACGGATAGTGAGGTTTGTTTCAAAAGAAACTGAAAAAATAATTTTAGTCACCAATTCCCCTCATCTTAGTGATATTCCATTGACCCTGAAGTGGTTCTATATGAAGTTGTGTGTATGTATAAATAAAAACTTGTGTAGGTGTCTCTTAACACCAACATATGTGTATTTTGATCCCAATATTAGTGTGAATGTTCAAAAAATATGTGTCACTGAGTGAATTATATCTTTCATGAATATGTTTTATCTCCCAAATTCCCACACAAATAGGTTTCATTTTGACACCAATGTTGGTGTGTGGATGTCCAGTGTAGGTTTCATCCATTCCTTTATTTGATTTAGGACTTTTTGAGGATGTTTCAAAATTTTACTAAAGAAACGAGGCTTAATCTAATCCAAGAACCCAAGGATATAGATACTAATCGTACAAAAGAGATTGACCAATCATCACTCAGGTTCCAAACACAAGTGATCATAGGATGATTACTAAGTATAGGGTAGTGCTAGTTCTTAGGTATTATGGGTATATACCAAACCAATGATCAACAGAGTGGGGTGGATCTTTAAGTTTTTTGAGTAGCTGATACCATATCTTAGGTAATGTACAAGTACAATCCAAATATTGTATTTTATGTGGGATAATTTCAACACATGTACTTTTCATTAATTTTAATGTCATGCCTATATATTTCAAATCTCTATCCTCTTCTTCAATGTGCCTAGAGTTCTTTGTTCTTGCGCTCTGTTACACTGATCATCTCCACTACTGACTTCCATGAATATTGGTGAAGATGCTAGAAGCCAAATCCTCATATGGCCATGTTAACCTATACCCCATAAAACAAACATGGGAACTTAGTAAAAATATCACACCACCACTGTTTAACCCAATAAAGATGTAAAAGAGCACAGGTCTGAGTCCCCATGCCTTCCATGTATCTACATTACCACTAGAAGGCCATGAGAGCCCTACACAAGGCTTAGATTTAACATATGAACTTTAAGGGGGCCATGTGAAGCATTTAGGACCTCTAAACCACCATAGATGATGATTTTGAGCTCAAATGATGCTACTATGATGATAAAAAAATGTTTTAGGTCTACTAAAACTTTTATAAATCTCATAGAATACCACTGTAAAGGGAAATTGCATGCATTCATAAAGAAGACAAGCAAGTGGAAGTAGAGGTGATCAGTGTGAAGTAAGAAGTCACTTGTGTAATAATATGAATTTAATAAAATCGATGCCTATAAATAAGAGAGAAATTTGGACATTAAGGGGATTGGCTGCTATACTAAAAATATAGTCAAAGTTTTGTTGATGTTTCATTTGTATTAGTTATTTTATTTTATAATAATTACATATTTCATATTTTAATAAAATTTTCCCCCTCATTTTTTAATATCTCACCATATACCTCTTCTAAATCATTTTATATCCTCATTATAATGATTCAATATGATCTCCAATACTCATAATACCAAGTAATTAACCCAAGAAATACCCAAGGGGAGTAATCTAGTTTTGAATCCAAGTCTTCAAGAATTCATGCTTAATTTTTTTTTCTTTTCATAGAGTTATTTTGAGGGTGATCTAAAGTGGGAAATATGCCTTTGTGTTTCCACTTGGAATTTGAAGCCTAGCTTATTCTTTCAGAAATAGTTTCCCTCAGTGGAGGAGGTGGATGTGTAGTGCAATTAATGAGAAAAATATATATTCACAACCAAGGTAGAAAAGGATAACCAACCATTCAATAGAGTGTGTTAATTAAGTAAATATGAAACTAAAAATAATACAATGAAGGTTTTATCTAGGTGATTCTCTTGAGATAATTTCATTTATTTATAATTGAATTCATTTTTTCTACACTGCATTGCATGTTTGTTTTCATTTTTTACATTTCAGAAAAGACCCCCTAAACTTTCCAATACTTTTATAAAATAGAAACCAAAAAAAATATAATAAGTGAATTAAAAATAGTTAGTGTTTGATTATGAAATATTATCAAGTTAGATTACCTTTTTTAACCACCGTGCTAAATTAGGAAAAATAGGTAATTACTTTTGCCGCACCCCATGACAAGTGTGAACCAATAATCTACTATAAGAGTGGAGATCATACCCTAAGGGGGAGTTATTATAGAGGTGAATATACTAGATATTTATTCATTCTTGTCAAATTTTGAATTCTATACATCCCCTATAAAGATGAAGTTTGAGGTATTATTTTCACTTACCAATTCTGTTTTTATTTATAATGAATATGGTTATCAAGGGGGAGTGATTATCTAACAAATCATGGGATAAAAAAAATACTTGTATTTGAATGTTTCTAATGTGTTTTGTTAATTTGAGTACAGTTTGATAAAACTTATTGAAAATCTATTTAAATAACCCACGAGGAAGTTAAATATCTATTGGTATCACATTGTAGTTAGTACATGGGAAAATTTATTATCTAAATTATACACTCTTTTTTTCTACATCAGGTTATCCCAAGTCAACTTATAGAAGATTTTTTTCTGAATCATTTCTAAGATAATTTTTTATACCACACTTATCTCATGAAAATATAAGAGCATAATGAAAGTAAAAGACTAAAAGAAGAGGAGATGGTTTTTGAGAAGTAAATTTTCATCCTTACCTATAGTGTTAATAATAGGGAGATTAATTTTCACTTTTTTCATTTGTTATCAATAAGGGATAAAAAGGGTGTGAACTTCTATTGAAAAACATTTAGAGTGAATCAATTTAATGATATTTAAAATAAACAAAAGGGGGGATATTGAAGTTACCAAAGGTGTGTACTAGTTATATTTGTCATTAATAATTAATTTTCAATGTGCATGTCAATAGGTGTGTGATGATGATGGGTGATGGAGTGAGTATCCACCTAATGAATATGAAGATAATACCCACACAATTTATGGGTAAAGAAGTTTTATGCTGCTTCCATTGAATATACAAAGGAAAATTCATATGATGGAAAGGGAAATGTAGTGGCAAAGCTACTTGGTGAGAATCGCTGACATAAGATGATTGGAGATATGGTCCTTAAGTTTAAGAAAAGTGATAAAGGTGTTTAAATTAAAATAAAAAATAGTTTACAAAGAAGTGGAGGATATGAGGTTGCAGTTGGTTACTAAACTATTTGTAAAAAACTTTTATAAATATATTTATAAATATTAAAACATGTTTAAATTATTGAAGGAATCATTCTTGAATAGAGGATAAAACATCCTTGATATATTTAGCATGAAGGTTTCTAAATTTACTAAATAAATCACTTGGATGAAGGTTTGCGATTTATGAATTGAGGCTGAAATTATAAATGTGGTGAATGTTCATAAGAATAAGTAAATTTAATTTTATAAGATACAAGTGACTTTGAATTTTAGTTAAAGAATTTTTGAATTACTTTGATAATTTACAAAGTCATTAAAATTCATTTTAAATTGATTTTAAGTGTTTGAGAATTATTTCAGATGAGTTGATGATATTCTATATTTATTTTAAGACATTCTGTAATTTAGAGTTATGGATATAAAAATGATAAAGGAATGATTCTATATGAGTCATTTTCACATCATATGATTCATTTTAAGAGGAAAATGTAACTCTATATGATTCATTTTAGGTGGAAAGGTGTCTGTGCTTGATTAATTCTATCACTGTGTATGAGTGGTTTAGAATCTATGTATGGGCTATTAAATCATATGATGAACTGCATACAATTCATATAGACCTATTTTTGAGTCATTTGAATTTATGTTTAAGTAATTTTCCACTGTATATTATTCATCTAAATCTTTTTATGAGTTATTTTCAGTTCTATATGAGTCATTAAGATTTCTATATTAGACCAACATATAATGAAAATTTAGGAATTGTATAGGATAAAATTAAAGTTTATAAATTTAAAATTTTAAGGTGGAAATAAAATTTGATGATGCAAAAAATATTATTACATGATATAAACATCATGTTTCTATGATAAGACATGATTCAAGCTATGATTTTAGGAAGATGAAAATAGATTATCACTTTTTTATTAGTATGTTAATTTCAAATAAGAATATTTGAAATTCAATATTCGAAATCAAAGTCGGAAAATAAATATGATGATTGATGATATGAACTCCAATATTTAAAACATGAAAACATATATTGTGATTTAATATGAGGAATGAGAATATTATCTTGATAAATGGTAATAAGAAGATCAATGTTGATTATGTTTGAGAAATTATATGAAGCTTGAAATGAGAAGACTCCAAAAATAAATGTGTAAATATTGGAACTATTCTTAAGTGTTCTAAATATTAAAAAACACTTTGTGATTCTTATTGAATGAGATGATAATGAGGATAATTTTCTAACAATTGTATATAGACTGAAGCTAAAGTATGTACTGATTTTTATTGAATCACTCACACAGTAATGAAAAGCTTCCCATTACAAGATGTTGATTTCTCTGTATTTTTATATAACCATGAAGAATGAATTAATAATTTTTTGGGAAATATATTTGAGAAGATGAGGAGGAATAAGGATTATATATATACTGAAGTGTTTAGCTATGATAAAATGAGAAAATTAGAAAGAAGAATAAAAGGGTACTCCTTTCATTTTACAAGAGAAAACTAGTTTGAAGAAAAAAAGAATAATTGAAATCATGGGAGATTCCCACATGAAATCCATTGAGGAAAAGTAACATGAAGAATGAAACCCCAAAATTCCTGAGAATATTTTCTATATTCAAATATTATATAAAATTTATTCTGGTGACCTATATATAAAATATGAAGAGATAAAGAGAGAGAGAAGGTTGTGTGAAGTGTTGAGAATCAAGTGAACAACCAAACTCTCTAAGAAGAAGAATAAGACGATGTCAATCCTGTGTTGAATAATATTTACCATCTAGGTATCAAAGAAATACTAATAAGAAGATACTATAACATCAACTATTTTATAAGTTTTAGAATAAGAATAAAGAAGAAGATAATGAGGAGAGACTAACACTATTGTGATTGTGTGTGGTCTGGGTGCTGTTCCTTTGTGATATTGAGGAGCCACTGGATTCATGAAGATCACATGATCTCATTTGAGTTGATAGAGGTCATTGAACAATTTTTGAAGAAGAACTGGGAAGCTATGTAGAATGTAGAGATCAAGTTATAAGTAGTTGTACTTGAAGATCTATCAGCATTCAAAGACTCTATTGAGGAAGTAGATCAAATCAATTGATGAAGTGAAATAATGTGATTATTGGAGATCTAATTAAAAAATTTAGAGGGAGTATTTCATTTGTAGTTGAGAATAATAAAGTGCAATGATAAACTATGAGTTAAATGATATGATCGAAATGGAAGCATAGCGTGACTCTATGTATAGGTGTGGGATGCACCGTGGGTGAGGATAATAAATTACCACACCCATTATAATCTATGAATAATTATAGTATAAAATCTATTATTAGGGTGAATAAATAATCATATCAAGGAGTAGTATTTTCATTAAGGGATCAAACATTATAAAAATACCATGTTATATATTTTACTTTCTTTCCTGTATTTCATGTGGTGTATGTGATTGGTAAACAAGAAAAATACACTATTATCCTAATAGGTAATAGAGGTTCAAATTCCAAGGGGTAAAAGCTTAAAAAAGAGAAATTGAAACTTGATAAAAATTAAGAAATACCTGATTCACCCCTCAAGGTGTCTACACTAACCCTAAGGGGAATTTCAATATATTCAGACCATATTAATGTGTAACTCTATAAAAACCCACAACTTGTGTTACTCACCAAAATATAGAATACAAACATATTTATACATACCCAAATGCATCTCATGCATAAAATTAATGAAATTTTCATGTAAAGTTATAAAATTGTATGATATTTACAAACTCTCACATGAGGAATCTGAGATCTACAGATAGGAAACCACCACCTTTTTAGAATAATGTATAAGCCTCTAGGCCAGTGGGAAGTCTGACCCAAAGTCCCTTTACTTGGGGATACTTTTCTCAAGAGAGAATACAATTCACTATAACTTTAAAAACTAATCTATATAAACTATGTTCAATAACTAAATTCAATCTAATAACTTTGAATACAAATCATGGTCAATGTAGAAGAAAACTAAATCTTATGTAATCATACCCAACATGTAATGAAATTATTAAAAAATAATAAAAAGAAGTTTAACATCTTAAACTAAAGCATAATAATATTCACAATATAATTTATATTATGACTAAAATAGGAAATAACCTTTGAATAAATGAACAATTCAAATTTTTAAAAAAGATATCACTATTTATGAACAATCCATAAAAATAAATAATTATAAACACTTTAATATTTTAGCTCATTCACTATGGACATTACATAATTTTGAAAATAAACTCTTTATATTCAATTCATAATATGAACTCTTTAAAACTATTCATTATATGGATTTTTTAATTTAAATATATGATATTTTATGGATTATAATTTTTTTATAATTCATTTTTTATTATGTAAATTATTTAAATAATCTATATCTCACATAGTTAACATTATTTAAAACTCAATAAAATCAATCATCAAAACACTTTTATGAGGTTTAAATAATTTCCTAAAATGAGGATTTAATCTGAACAATTCAAATTAATTAAGTATAAAAAATTAACAATTTAAATATAAAAAAATTATATTTTTTCCTATTTTTTAATTTATAATCACTTTATAAATTACCTCTTATGATTAGTAAATAAACATTTTATTTCTGATTCATAAGGTATACCATTTAATTTTGATAAAATGTGTTTTTTAAGATTAAAATTTAATATCAAGAAGTATTTATTAACAACTGTTTTATAAACATTTATTTAATTAATTATAAAATATTTATAATTAATTTTTTTTAACTTTTATAAATCAATAAATATCACCAAAATACCTTTTATCATTATTTATAAATAATTATAATCAATAGAATATTAAATTTTAAGAAAAACTAGTTTTCTTAACCAGTCATTTAATGATATATATTATATAATAATTTACAGTATGCCTCATTATCTATCATATTTTATGCTAAATAATTGGCAGTTGTGATATAATTTTCCAACTCCCAGATACTACATTTAACAATATTCATTATACCATTATTATGATATGATGTTATATTTTAATAAACTCACATAGGCTATCATATGGAGAAGTCAAACACTACGACCAGTGCACAAATTGTGAATTTAAAAAATGTCGATTCCTATGATATCTTATATCATAGGGTATTATTTTATTATATTTTACGATATGACATGTTTTATAATCATCCAAAATATAAAAATATATTCATATTTTATGACTTCCAATATGATAGAAAATATGATATACCAAAACTTCATTTCCCACATGTTTTCATGGATTTAAGAACATGGTAAGATCTGATACAACTTCTAAGATTTATAGGGTTCTAATAGGATTTATTAGATCATGTGCAAGTGATTAAAATTTCAAGACCAATACCTCCATGATTATAATAACAAAACCATAAAAAACTGGAAATAAAGAACACTATAAATCATGTATACCTTTATCTGAAGATCCACTACATATAACCATTACCTTATAAAACCTTCAAATGGATTGGATAAATATCACTAGAGTGGTAGTCAGAGGATGTCCAACCACTATAGGTATCCATGGGTAGTGTATGAATCATTTGTCATACTAATGGGATTCTTCATACCACCGTATAATTCTAGTGTGTTGGACATAAGGAAGGATAAAGAGGAGAGTATCAGAGTTATAGAATTTTAGATGAATGTTATGTGAGTATACCCATAACTATCACATGAGATTGGGATTTATAAATTCCCCAAGAGTATCCTAAGTATCTCATGAATTACTCATGCATTATAATGCATGAGTTAATGCCTTAACCAACACATGAATTTTATGAATGAATTAATAAACTTTTTATGTGTTACCAATTTTTTAATATGCCTTTTATGATATCCATTATGGGAATAAATGTTAACTCTTAACATTTTTCTATACATATAATCAAAACTATAAGTCATCCGATATGCCTATTCATTTATTATGATTTCATGGGGTGTAAAATAACCATGAATTATGATCCATCCAATTGTACCCTATTATTGGTGAGACAATATGAAAGTTTCATGGTTTTAATGCCTTACAACATGCACTCAATTATACTCTATGATTGAGTGAGGCAGTGGAGTGGCATGAAATATCATGCCTTCTAAGATCACCCTATAGTAGCCTATGATATAGACTAAGTGAATCGCAAGAAAAATACTTTCAGGAATATCTGTCTCCTTCAGCATTGTCCTTGGATTACTTTTTATATAAAAATGTTATTACAGTTTCCAAATATAATGATAAACTATAGATAACATGAAAATAATCTTAAACATATGTCATATGGTCTATATACATCTTACTTATGAGACATTGATAATGTATAACTATCAAGTGGAAGGGGAACATAAGAATTGAGACTTCTTCTCCCAAAGTATTCTCCTAGTGATCTTGAGTATATAAGATCATGAGGACTAACCCAAAAATAGGAACACCATATGTTTTTGGTGTTCTTAAATGTTCTTATCTATGAGCATGTGTATTGGTATCTTGACTTGATATCATGAACAATGTACACCATTTAATCACATAATTTGATGCAAGATAAAAAAACATGAAATGTATATTTGAGGGGAGTTATCTTGCACTAGGTGATCCATTAGTGGAATGACATGATTGAATTATCAAGATATGATTTTTTTCTTACAAAAGGAAAAAACATCTTTATCCACTTGATTGGGATAATAGTGACTTGAATAAATCCATGGCCCTGGTAGACAAAAGAAATTCCATCTAATATAGTCAATAAAGATAAATAAATAATTAAAGTAATATGGAATAAAGTATACATCCTACTTTATAAGATATGATCAGATAAAAATATTATATCACATAGTGTATGTTCGTAGGAGATTTTCACAACTAAAAATTATCCTTGTCTCTTTAGGGATTATGATGTATTTTAAGATACTAATCTTGGTCTGTGAGTATGATTCATTTCTATTAAGATAAGGTCCTATCGAGTCACACACAAAGTGTGTCCACAAGTTCCACCAATTCAGATGAATTGAAGTTTAGGATGAAGTGGGCCCCATGCTCAAGGCAAGTGAATGTCTGAGTGTGAACGATAACAAGTAAATTAATTCAATTATATAATTCAAGTTTAGAATAAATAGAATTTAATTTATTTATCAATGTATTCAAAAGTTAGTGGTTAAATATTCATGACATTTACAACATGTTTACTAAGTTATTCATATTGTTTTGGGCTAGTTTAATAGGTTATCGAAGGGTTTAAGTGTAACTTTGGAAAGTTAAACCTATCTATTTAAGATCATTTTTACCCATGAATAGTGTGATAACATTTTTCATGAATTTAATATCTCTCCTATGTTTTATCTAAAGTTCTAAAGATAGAAACCAAATGATTAATATGTTTGGATAAATTCTTTCTCATGAATCAATCAGTCTTTCTTCATGCGATTGAAGGGACATCATGAAGAACATAGATAATCCATAATAGCACTCAATAATCAAATAAATATATTTAAAGGGTTGAGGTACATGTATGGATGATATATATTGTTTTTTTTGTCTTCTTTAGGCTATAGAGATCTATAGTTAAGTAAATAATATAGGGATTGTTCCATTCCATCGCGGTAATTTTTTATTTCATTCTACATACTTAAGATTAATTTAATAATATCCTTATCATGAATTGGCTATATCCATACTAAATATGGTATCTTAGGCTAGATCCTATGTACAATTTGTTTTCCTATTTTCACGCTTGTATGGAATACCCATTTACTTCAAATTTATGATGAAGCAATGAAAAATTCAAGTTGAAATTTAAATTAAATTTGCATGAATTCAGTTAGTGGGCATCAATATAGTCCCAACACCACCGGTGATACTTCTATCCAAGGTTGGATAGATGTGATATGGTCATTTGAAGATCAATAGCCTATTTTGGGAGTAAAAGTTAAATTAAAACACACACAGACACACAATATATATATATATACACATATATATAGATAGATATAGAGATAAAGAGAGAGAGAGAGAGACTAAGGTAAAGAAATGTAATGGTATTGTATGACCAGAGACTTTCTAAGGGGGATATAGTGCATTTTCACACAAAAAAGAAAAAAAAAACAGAAAATTTAATAAAAAAATATGTTGTGGGTGAAAAAATTCCACCCATATTTTATTTTTTTCCGCCCACCTCATCATGGGGGAAACCCCCACCCGTATCATGCAATGGTATATGTTTATTGTTATTTTTTTAATTAAATGGAAGAGCCTTTAATGGAACTCCTTTTTAGAACCCATGCTGGGAACACTCCTCTACTAACCCAACTCACCCAGACCTGACTAAGCTTGGAACTCCCCCATGAGGGGGTGGGGGGGGGGGTTAAATTTTGGGGTGTCTAAAAATTATGAATAAATTTAATTAATATTTTAAAAATATTATGAATCTAATAAAATCATTTCTAGGACTGTGTGTCTAACAAAATTATAAATTAAAATTATATTAATTTATTTTAATTCATAATGAATTCTATCGAGTAGAATTATTTGAAAATTTAATTTTATTATATGAGTTTAATTCATAATAACTAATCATGAGCTAGACTAAACAATGTTTGAATGATGTTTAATTAATTAATTATTGTAATGTAGGTTGTTTTTAATAATTAATTAATAAATGAGTATCTATGCATGATCCCTCAAAATCATTATATGCATATAGGTTTGTGTGTTCATTAGAGATATTATTTATCTATATCCCACACTCTCCATACCCCCTCACTTGTGAGTGAGTGTTATTAAATAATGAAGAGGGAGAACACAACATAGTTCACATTGAGCCTTAGAGAAATAGAATAAGATATTTGGATTCATTAAATAGGTTGATCACCATAAATCAATTGGGAAACAACTCAAGGAGTTACCGCTTTGGTCTTGAATGATCTATCATCTACTTGATAGATCAAAAATTATTATCAACTCATGATCTTTGTATTTATTTACCATATGCATGGTTTATTTCTTTTGTGTAAGTGTATTTTTTATGTATTCACATAAGAAAATAAACAGGCTTGTGTATATAAAAATAAACTAATGCATGATGATTGTTTTCTATTTATGTAAGGTTAAGTTGTGAGTGATATAACATAGTAACTTATATGAGATATTGAAGCATATTTCATTCATCGAGAAAAAAATGAAAATAACTAAAAGAAATATTTATTCATACATCTTCCTCCACTTAAAATATAATTAAACCATAGTTTAGGGTACTCATCAACCATAATCAAGGGTGCCTACTTCTATCAGGTATATCAAAAAGAACTGATGAGAAGAAAATAGACTTCTTTATATTTCAAAATAGTATCACATAAAACTACTTCATGAATTGGTTCATTTGATACCAAAAAATTAATCACCCAAATAATTTTTTCATAAAGGTATTTATATGAAGTTTTATAAAAAATAACTCCATTGAAGAAAAATATTTGTATTTTAAAGAGGAAAATGAAAAAAATCATAAAAAATACTATTTTATAAAACATTTTTTAACCTCTCTTAAGGAGATGAAGTTGCATGTTATTTTAAAAAGAAAATTTTAAAATAGGGAAGTGAAAACTTTTGGAAAATTTTAATTTAAAAATATTCTTCAAAAATGGATCCTTGAAAAATACATAAAGTTATGCAAGTACATTTTGGTTTGGGAAAAAAAAATTTGATCATGAAAGGTAAAAATATTTTTATATTTTGAAAATACCTCTATTGAAAACCCATATCATAAAAAAATAATGAAGCTTTATTTTGAAAAATGGTAAAGGGAAATATGATAGTCACATGAATTAATATATAATAGGGTTTAAAATTATAACGGGAGAACATTTTTGGGAAAGTTTAATATATATATGAAAGATAAATATCCACTTAAATTGGATGAGAATAGATTGAAACATATTATAATTTTATGAAAAAAAAATCATTCATGGAAATAGATTTATAACAAAACTCATTTTACATATTGAGATATAATAGAAAATATCATATGAATTGGGAACTATGAGAATAAAGAGAACATTGAAGAACTAAGTTGAATAAGAAACCTTATAACTCAATGAAAGAAGTTAGAGTTACCAAAAACCCTTAATAGTAGCATAGTTCATGAAGTAAGAAACTTTTGGAGAGGGTTTAAATGATAAAAATATAAATACATATAATTCAATAGAAAATTACACATAATTCACTCATAGAGTATAATTTACCCAGATTATATGAAATAAGTTCAATAAGGGAAATCATGACTCAATGAATGAGAATTCATTTAACAAAAAACCTTACAAATTGAGGTGTGTTTAAATAAAATACTCATGAAAGAGAGTTATTTAAATTGAACTTTACTTACTATGATTAAAAGTTACTTCATGATATAATATCTCAAATAGGTAGTATATCCACCACATAAATGGAATTAGGTACATGATACAAAACAAGTCTCAAAGAGAGCAATTTGAGATGAAAACCCATACCTTAATCCCAATCCATTCAAAACATACACTAAGCATCTTGAATAATTAGATTACGTTTATTAAATAAATAAAAAACAACCTCATTCCTAACTATAACCATTATTAATTCTTATTTATAATCATTCTATATGTATTTATATTAGTTAGTATTCACCTATTTTTAATATTGGGTGTGACTACTCTTTATTGTTTTGAACTCGATAAATAATAGCATTGATAGTATTTATTAACATCCTAATGGTCAATATTCCAAGATAATTAAATATAATAGAATTTATATTCCATGATCATTTATAATTTTATAATTTCATTTCATGAGGGTTTGAGTTACGATACTTGAATATGAAATCAATAATGAGAAAGTTTAAGTGATTTTTAATAAATGAAAGGTGGTACCATAATTAAAGAGTTTAACATTAATGATATAATTATATAACAAAAAAAATCATAATTCACATATTTATATCATGTTTTCTGAAAGTATGAAGGCCATACATTTTTATTTATTTTGTATAATACCTTTTTTAACTGGGTCAATGGGGAACCCTAACATGACCAGTAGGCCCAGTAGGCACATGGCCTAAGTACATAACCCAAAGGCCCCAGTGAACTGATACCACAAAACACCTCCTCCCCAACATATTTAATAAATTTTAACAAACCAACTTAGCTTGAATGGATGCATAACTAGTATTTCCCCATACAGATTTTCACGGTGGATGTTACCCATGACAGATGCCATACCCTCTCATAATCCTAAAATGTTATCCCTAAAAATAAGGGAGAAACTGCTCTGAACCCCATATGGATATACTAGTGGAATGATGCCCAATTTTTTTAATCTTTGAGACATCGCTGCCATTGTAGCCTATCACCGTCTTCACCTTGGTAGTGAGTGAGATTGCCTGCTCTGTCGAATCTCATCACATATGATATCGTCGATCCCAAACTCTCTACTACTGAACTAGCCCACTGCATCCCACCTCCATCCACTGAAAATGCATGTTATCCTTCATCAATGTTTTTTCACCTCCCACCGATGCATCCAGACAACTATCCCTCTCCTCCACCCATCCTCAGATGAACAACGCCATCAAGGACAACATTGAGACCACCCACTGTCTATGCCTGACATCCGTACTAGTGAGGAATTCATTGCACCCACTCCAAAATTACAACCACACCAAATTTTGGGGTTCCTGTAGTAATTAAGATTCCATACCCATCCATTATATAATATCATTTTATATTTCAAGTAAGTGGTTAAACCGAACCAAACATGAACACATAATGATTAATGGATTATTATGAGGTGGTTTAGTTATAATATCATTATATTATAAGAATAATGATATTATTTCGTGTTTTTTATTATGATATATTATAATTTTAAATAAGTGTAATATGAATATAATTTATATAAATCTATTAATTAGAATGAAGATATAGTTTTCCTCTTAGTGTGCTTATTTAAGATGGTTAATTTTATAATGATCATTTTTTACTAATGTCATTAATAAGTTCTATAATTTAATAATATATAATCCTAATGATTTCATAAACATAATATTTATCATTTAAACCAATTCTTATAACCATCCATGAAAGTTATTAATGAAAAATAGAATACATCGATTCATGGAGGCGGTACTCCGCACATATGCATAGATGGTGATTTTGTTTTCATAGAATTAGAGAGGAGAGTAATATGTTCTATCATTTTAAAATATTAAATAAGTTATAAATATAATAATTATAATTTCATTTTGATTTTTAAAAATCCATGTTAGTTGGTTAAGGAAAATGAACATGTTACTTTGTGGAGGCAATAGTCCGCACAACGCCTGAATGATTGTTTCATTTTTTTAAAATAAAATGGAAAAGTGGTTAATGATTATACCATAATAATAATAAAATTTCAGTATAATAAGGATTTTGATTTTATCATTTTAGGATGGTGTAATGAATTATTATTAATAATAAGTACACATAAAGAAATATAAATTAGAATAGAGAGGTTAGAAATTTATACCTCACTTCTTGGATTATCTCCTTTGAAAAGGGGGTTAAGCCTTTGAGTGGTGGTCTTTTGAGAAGACAAGAACCTATTTAAGTTGTCCAATAATGTTGGAGATATGTTTGGGTAGAGTTTGGGATGAACTAAGTGGGGTTTTTTGTGAGGGTAAGTGAGTAGAGGAGTTCCACTTTTATAAGTGAAAAGGGATGACATTTTTGTAAATACCCAAAACTTTTCTATAATGGGAAGTCACTCTCAAGGAAAGTGGCTCAAAAATTGAGAAATAATGGATATGGGAAGATATAAGGTCAATATAGTCCTCAAAAACCCATTCCAAAACATGTTTCAAATATATTTTTAACTCATTACCATTAAAATTTTCACTTTTACCATGTTAGATTTTACTATAGTAACTAGTTTTACTTAAGGAAACGTATCCTTTATGATAAAAAATAAAAATAAGAATTATTAATTAATTTGGTATTAATGAATAAAAATTTTAAATACATTTTATTATATTAATTTTATAAAAGTGATAAAAATTAATTTCAAACTATTAAATTTATAATATATTATTTTTTTGAAAAATATAACATATGTTCTAAAATGTCAAATATGAGTTTTTAAATTAAAACCAAAAATTTTAAAAAATAAAATTTCACTTATAAAATACCTATTTTAGTCTTATAATTTTTTATGATTTTTTGATTCATACTTATTTACAAATAATTTCATAAAAGTCATGTTATTTGTAAAAGCTATATTTTGTACTATTCACATAAAAATCAACTATTTCAGAAAAATACCAAAATTTCACCCTAAGATAATACTGAAATTATAAATACAAAACTAAATTTTATTTTTTCAAATTAAATTTCTGGAATTTTCTATTTTAACTTTTAAATACAATCATAAAATACAATGAGAAACTCTTTTTATTGGAAAAAAGTTTTTCAAAATACAAGTTGTTATTATTCTTGATTTCTATAAAAATATTATAAAGTTAGAATTAATTAATAAATATTTTATTATATTAAAATAATCACTTAATAATAATATACTTAATTTTATTTTATAAAAATTACATCTCATAAAAAGATAGATTCTTAAACACAATAACGAATTAAGTAAATTTTCATAAAATAACCTTATATATATTAATATATTTTGTAATTAGGTTACTTATATTCATACATAATAATTCAACAACCAGATTTTGATGGTATAAACATATCATGGTTTCATTTTAGTCCACTATTGTGTATGATGCATGCTATCAGACACATTGATTATTTAAGGAAAATGTATAGTGAAATCTCAGGTCATTACACCTTCAATTCCATACATAGAAATAACAAATATAATATATATTTTGAACTCATTTTCTCCTTAGTGATATAAACAAGGTCAATATTTTCTTATCAACCAAGGTACTCTTTTCCTTCCAGCGCTATTTTGGGGGGAACTATTCATGATTTCTCCCTTAGTCTTTCCCATATAAATCTTGGAAAAAATATATACATTTATTCTTTAAATAACCTCTTTGTGTGGAATATTCTTCTTTTCCTCAATAATTAAAGCACATGATATTCTTGGTGATAAATTTAATTTCTTTAATATCTCCTCTTGGGTTAGTAATATAATCAAACAATCCTTGGAATTGTGTCCAACCTACTAACACCTTCTGTATAGCTCCTAGTGAATATTTTTGACCAAAAAATCCTTTTATTCTTATCATAGATTGATTCTACTCTATAATGATATATTTTTCCCCTACAAACTTCAACACTCGTGGATTTCTTGTAGGAGTCCATGGTGTCTCCCATTTCTCCATAATAAAAGAAAAATATTCTTGTTTTTATGAATCATCTTCTTAATCTTCTTGGGATTATTTTGAATATAATGCTTATTTTGCTTATTTGAAAAGGTAATATTATATTCTTTATTCACTTGATTTTTTCTGCAAAAATTGTGGTATTTTTTCTTCAATATAATTTTTAACCTACATGATTGATTTATACGAGCATGAATCTTCATAATGAACACTTTGATTGCAAGAACACATAGATTTTCAAGAATTAGAAATCTGTTTGAGATAAAAATATTCTTACCCTCATTTTGTTTAATTAAGATCAACTCAAATACACTCCCCTTATATGGGGAATTCATTTTATTTCTAATGGTTGATGTATTATTCTAGTAGTCAAGTGACTTGTGATTGAATCTTAAATAGCACAAATTATAGCCAATAAAACTTGTTTGTATCCTTTTAAATATAATCTATTTAGATTTTTTTCCTTACTATTTTTTTGATATTTTATATATAAGTTGATATTTGATTAGGGGAAAATTCTTCGATACATTCTCACATTCACCATAGATGTTGTGGTTGATTCTTCACTAATTTTTTCATTCATATTTATATAAAATTTGACTGAAAACTATAAGTATTCATTAAAATACTGAAATGATTTAGGATTTGGACAACGATAACCCTTAAATTTATTAATAAAAAGAAAAATGAGAGGATAAATCATTACAAGGGATTTTATAAATGCAGGAGTGGATCACACCCCACATATCTGCATCAACTAATGATGATCAGTAGTTAGGAGTCCATAATGATCACATCGAACTCAACTCCTTAATAACTCTCTTAAAAGGTGTATCCGAAACTTGTTTGGCCTCCCTATATTCATAAGATACCATAAATTTGAGGTGACTAGTGGCTTTAAGACATTTGATCTATTGTGGAAGCACTTTAAATGGAATATTCTTGGTTCTTTCCATAAGTGATTCAACAGATAACTTTGAATTTGACTCAATCCAAATATAATCCTAGTTATGATGAAAAACATGCTTGATGACTTTGATAATGGACTAGATTTCAGCCTTGTATCAATAATATTCCCAATATAATGATAAAGAAACATTTTAAAAATCCATGATGATTACAAAAAACACCTCCACACCCAGAGCATTCCAGCGAAACCTCTTTCGTTATGCCTATATTTAGTGTATCAAAGAATTATTTTATTGACTATATTTATATAATATTGAGGTGTTTTAGAAAACATTTCCTCCTTATAATTATGTTTAGTATAATATCTTCGATTATCTTGTTATAAAGGATCATCTTTAACAATTTCATGGTTTCTCAATTTTACTGCATGTTTAAGAAACTTTAGATTAAGAGTGTTTTTCCGATCTTTAATAGACTTCACAATTTCTTCACAATATATTTTTATCCTCTAAAATTGGTCTTCGTGCATTTTTTTTTCTATTTTAATTAAATATAAATCTCCTTAATATTATTAAGTTTGACCCCCAATTTAAAATCCTTTACATAAATTATCTATTCTAATGCATGGATTTTTTTATTTAAACCCTTTCTTGGATTTATCCTTTTATTATATTTAATTAAGCCAACCATTCTCAAATATAGAGAACAATTCTTTAATTTACACATTCATGGAACTTATAGATCCTAATTTATAATAGTATTTTACTCATGTCAACAACTTTTTCTCCAAATACTTCTTCATAAATTCACAATTATCTTCATGTTGGGTGATCTCATCATGCATGCTTCTAAAAGTTCCACAAACAAAAGTGAATATTTATTTGGGAAAATTATACATGATATACTTTAAAATAATAATTTATTTATATTATGAATATTTATATATATGATCTTACCCATTGGTACCTATAATGGAAAATTTTTGTAAGATATTTTAGTTACCACTTCATCACATGAATACTTTGAATATTCTTATGTTAATGTGTTTTCTATCTTCTTAATAGTGGATTTTACTACCATATCTTCTCCATACACATTAGTTATGATTTATTCATGATTTAAGTATGTAGAAGTTGAAATTTATTTCTCTTTACACAAGTGGGATGAAATCATCATCCTTTTCATATCTTTAATCCTTCTATTCTTTATAGTATTGGAATTGATAGAATTATAATCAGTAGTTGATACTTATTCTAAAATTCTACACTTCATGATTACTTTGGAAGAGAATTTCAAAATTTTTAAATCGTGATATCTTTAGATTTTTGAGAATCCAATAATAGGTGGATCTATATCTTTGATATTAATTTTTTCCAATAGGATCAATTCTACCACACTAAGAGGGTGTGAATCATTATGAGTGACTTTTTACTAATAAAATTTTCTTCAAATTTTTTATATTTTCACCTATTTGGTGAATCAATCTCCCACTATTTTCATACACCTTATCCAAAATTCATGATTTAGTAAAAAATTAAAGAAAAAATAGAAAATAAGAATGTGATAACATGGTTCTATTATAATTTGGATGACTATGTCCTCGGTGTAGTGGTTGTTATACCACTCAAACATAACTTCTCTTTTATTATCAAGATGAAACTAAAATAGGGGTATATCCTTGAACCTATATTCCCAGCACTAACCGAGTTATATAAAAGTGCCATCCTTTTGTTACTTAGACTCTAAAACTAACCAGGTCTTCCAATTAAAATACCTATTTTAGTCATCTCCTCTCTAAAGTATAATCTGTTGTGTTGGATCATGTCACTCCTAGATAGTATGAATCTAATATACTTTCAAAATAGGTACTAATCAACAAGGATACCTCTAGTATAGAAATATATTATAGATATCTCAGTTATAAATAAATCCCCAAGGGCTACCACCCTTCTTATCCAATTTTTATAATACAGAAATCATAGGCTAGTCTTCTCACCATTCTTCTTCTTTGTCTTATATGATAATATCCAAATAATATCCAAGCTAGTATATATTTATCTCTCTCATTATTCTTCATCAACAAAAAAAGATAATCTCTCATAAAAACATTTGTTCTCTAATTTTATTTGATACACTAACTATTTAGGACAAATAGAGCATCGAGTCTCCCCCCCTTTTCTTGTCATTTTATTCTCGTTTATATTTATAAAATCACAAAAAGGATAATATTTTCATATTTTAATATATAAATCCTTAAATCAAAACATCATGATCTCATCACTTAATTATCCATAAACTCCATTCTTAATTACAACATTTAAAAGATATTTTTCTCTAATATTAAATGTATATATGACTGGTTGTGAAGATTCCACATTTTCCACCTTGTTAATTGGACACTTAAAAAAATGATTACAGTTATAGAATAATATTATATAATATTAACAGATTCCATATTTTACTTATAAATAAATATATATATTTTTATACATCATAACCTCCCTCAATTATCGTAGTTTCTTACCTTTAAAATTCTATAGTATCTTCAACCCTTTAATTCCACTTCTACATGATATAATGATGTGACACGGTTGCGGTGTGAAGGATATTTTCATGGAACATGATTTTTTATTTTTGGAATGGATTGAATCATGATTATAATAAAAACCAAAATATTTAAATCACTCGAAGAATAAATCAAGAATCACCTAAATTATTTTCTCTTTTTGAATACTTATTTCAAAAAATATCATATTTTTAGATAATGAAAAAATCTTTTTGTATCAACCTGATGAATGATACATATATGCTTATATCCAGGTTGTTTATCCTTACATATCACAGTGTAGCTCAATAATTTTCTAAATTCTCAATATATAACATAGAGAGACTCTTACGTATGAGTAAATCACTCTTATATACATCCTTCACTATAGAATTCACCATTACCTATCACTAGGAAAATTATATAAACCCTTACATATTAGTTGAGTATCTTTTTGTATTAGTTAATCACCCTTACACATGTGCTGGGGTACCCTTATTTATCATAGTGTGGCTTTATTATTTTTTTAAATTATAATATTTATGGTCTATAAAACCCTTACATATTATATTTTAGGTATATACCTATCTATAAAATATTTTTCATTCATTATAAAATATAGATAACTCCTAAATATAGAGGAGTTTGAAATTTTGTCCAAGATATATAACTCTAAAATTTCAAGATATCATATCCAGATTCTTAAACCCAACTCAAAACATATTCAAAACTTATTGTGGAATCTAGAGCCACTTCAAATCCTTCCACGTCACTTTAAGATATCTTTAAATCTTATTCATTTATGTCAAAATTATTTCAAATATCATTGCAACATATAATAACCCTTTAAATCACTTTAATGTTTTTCCACTACATAAACCAACTTCAACACTTCTTCATGAATCATAAAAATATCTTCTTCATGTAACATTATCATTCAATGTATGATAATACTTCAGATGGAAATTTCCATCTTGCTTTCCCTGCTTCTTTGTATAGATATACTATATGGAAATCAATATAATCCATGTAATTTTTCTAAAATTTTGATATTCTAAATCTCAATGAATGAAAAAATGTTCCAAATTAATCCTACACTATGATAATAAATAATACATTCATACACCAAAAAATATCATCATCATCATCTTCATCCAGCTTTCCTTTTCCAAATATAAATGGATCTCCATGCATATCTCTAATGGAAGCTTAACACTTTAAATTTAATTTTACATATGAAAAGTAGAAGTAACTCACTTACAATCTCTAGGATGTTTCTCCAATCCTCATTTATTTCTCACAAAACTACATATAAAGAAACTTCCTTAGGCACTTAACTCAATCTTATTATCAAAATTCTTAGGTAATCAAAACAATTTCAAATCACCTCTTTCAATATGTATTAGCGACATATTAATTGAATTCATGTTCATTTTAAAAAATAAAACTCAATACCAAGTGAGTTAAAAGCTTAAATAGAAGAATTGAGAAGGTGTTATGTGATATTTCATATCTCATGCTTATCATAGATAATGATATCCATCTATCATAACCTAATAGAAACCATAACCATATCCTGAATAGTAATATTATTATATCACTCCCTATGATAAGACTATATCAATCCTAGATATATAAGCATATTGTATGGCCAAACTATATAATATATAGTGTTATGACTATATAATTGATAATGTTATATATTTAGGGTAACTATATCCTCAAATATAACACTTACTCTAAATTCTATTAAACTTTATACACATTTAACCTCATATCACATCACATGTAAAAACTTATGAAAATTGTACCCAAAGTAATTTTAGATATCTTCCAAAACTCCTTTTAGATAAGATATCAAATAACTATCTATTTTCTATCAAGGAATTTGTATCAAAATAAATCATTATTTTCACAACATTTTGTATCAACCTATGGGCCTTTATAGTGTTAAAAATGATTATGATTTTTTAATCCATAACTATAAACAAATCATGATATATAGAAAATCATAAATATTACTAAAGTTTCAAAGGGATCCAATATTAATTCCATTAAACACGTTTATATCTATAAAACTTATGCTATATATATCTCACAATTCAGGTAATATAATATATTAACATTATCTAATATATTTGGTGTGGCCATAAGACATGGAATATGCCAATCTCATAGAGGATAACCCATCCATTCTTGATTCTCCAAGTAATGACCGGTCAAATATGATGAATACATCTCATGCATTTCAACTCAATGAAAACTCCTCATGCCATTTATTTTAAATATATTAAAACATAACATGTCACTCAACTAAGTATTCCCATACACTTCCTCAGTCATTTACATCGAGGGACCAAATGTCATACTGATTATATATGTGAAAAAATGTCATATTGGTTATAAAAAAACATACCACATGATTAAAACCACACCAAACCACCCCTTTATTATCTCATCCTCAAGGATGACATAATAAAACCTTCAAATTATGAAGTTTTGTATGTAAGGTTCTTTATTAACCTTATATATTAGGGATGGGTATGAAACATACACCCCCCAATATACCAAATAAATAATGTTTAACATTCCATGTTGTATACATATTGAGTTAATATAGAATAAAAATCACATTTATTTTTCATGAGTGAATCTATATTACTCTAAAAACCTATAATCATACTCATTTTCACATCTAATCATAACCCAATCATTTTCATGAAGATCATTAATCAGATATAACTTAGAGATTTATCTATAAGGGTTTAATTATAATTTCAATCCCTTGATATATGCATCACACAAGAATAAATGATAAAATAGAAAAGCACTATAAAACACATTTCATTTATATAAAATTGAATTAATTTTAAGATAATACTAATAAAACCATAAACATAAGTATCAAATACTATTGCATTATAGTATACACAGACCTTATATGTCCTTATGTTTTTTCATTAGTGTTATTAAAACATGTTATATATCAATGTAACTTCTATTATATAACTATGTAACTCTTATTACATTATTTTATAGCTAATTGAAAAGTTAACACCCTATTACAATATTTTAATGAGATCACATATTTAATGAAATAATATTGAGATAATTTTGATATTATGATTTATAATACTTATATCCAACACTTTGAAAATTTTTCTAAAAAATTTTCCATTAAAATATCCAATATTAAGATGCAATTAATTTTTTTTATTAAAAATAGATAATTGTAATGACCCTAAATTTTTGGTTATTAATTTTAGTTTATATATAGATCTTAGTGTTTTGAGTTTATTTATTCTTATGATTAAGAATGATGGTTGGTTATTAGAGTTAATGAGCCTCATCATTTCAACTTAGTTTCTATTTATCTATAAATATTTATTTTCCTAGTTGGTTTGATATTAAGTTGAGTAGTGGTAGAGATATTTTTATGGGAATTGGAAGAAAAAAGTGAAGGGGGAGAGGTGTAATAGGTCGACGGGGGTACTTAGTGGTATGGTGGTGTTTTTGTAAAATAAATTACTTTTATCAAGAACCCAGTGGCCTTGTACTGGGTACCCAATACACTCCTAGGATTTTTTTTAAATAATGGGTATTTTTTCCATACAAATCCAAAATTATAACCCTAAAAATCCCGTGGATCAAGATTTTATATAATTTAAACCATTCCTCCTTCCCCTTTAGTGATCTCAATACTCTTAGACCCCTCTCAAGAAAAACCCTCTACAATCCTTTTCAAAATCCCCCCTTCATCTTGTTTCTACATGGAAGGAACTCAAAACAAATTTTTATCTTTTTATAGGTTGTTTGATATCTTATGTTTCTTTTAGATTCTATTTTCCAATCTATTGTGATTGTTAACTATAAGTGAGGTTAATGTAAGAATTTTTATTTTTATTTTCAATATCCTTATTCCTTATTAATAGTGAGTAAATCCATAATATCCAATATATTAATTTGGATTAATCATTCTTGTGGTGCCTTTTGATATAAATTTTTTAGAAAAATAAGATTTCCAGAAATACATTGAGAATATAAAATAATTTTTAAGGGGAAAAATTTTAATGGGAACCCACACTTTGTACTTATCTCCATATATCACTTTGACACTCCTTTAAACCATCATAAATGTGTGAACTACTTTGATCATGACTCTCACCCTACTCACACCCACTACATGAACACATTTCAAAGGGACTATGAACCCTAGATGGGTACCAATGGTTACTTTGGAACATAGGTTCCCTTGTCAATATAAGGACCCATTAGACTCCCATTTTGACACCAAGTAAAGAGAGAGAGAAGGCTCAAAAACACCTAAGTTTAAGAAACCTATGAACATGTCTTATAAGATCCCCCTTTTAGTTGTTTTCAAATCCATACTATGGGGAAAAGAGTGAAAAAGGTATCTATGTCATTAAATGATTAAAATTGTTATAATATCACTTATATTAGGATATCAAAAAGGTAAAGGTGAAGGAAACTTATTGATAGAATCTCCCAAGAAACTATCATGCTTCATATCAGTGCCTAGTTTCACTTAAAGGGGAAGTACACATATCATCCTTAAAGGTCCATGCTTAGTTATTAAGGGACAAAAATTATATTCCCATTCACTTAGGCCCCCAACATGAATTTATATTAAACCTCTAATATCACCTAAAAGTGTACCCAAATATTCCATCATTAAAGCCACACCCAAGTCACATAACTTGGTTCCCATTCAATAGGGTCACTCAACTGGGCACCCATTCACCTTGATCACTAAACTAAGAACCCATTCACCCAGGTCCCCTACTTTAGGTCACACTTAGTTCCAAATACATATCTTCTATAAAACCTACATGGGAACCCCATTTGAATAGGTATACTTTAATTATGATAAATAAGTATCCCAAAATACCTTTCTAATACCCTTTTTCCCAAATCAACTTGTTATAAAGTTGCATTATCTTGGCCTCCTAATAGTTGTAAGCTCTGACCATGTTATAATTGATTATCTTATCACTATTTCTTATCAATGAGTCATAAATAACATGAGACTCTTATTAATTTTATCCCCTAACCATATCCTTTATTATCTTGTTAGTAATATACAAGAGATAAATACTATGGGATTTTTAATAGGTATCTGACCAAATAACACCCTCTCCCATTTAGCTACCAATAAACCAGATAAATTAGGAAGGGCTACTCATGTTTAAGTTCCACACAAACCATTTCTAGGTTTCTTTTTTGGTATTATTTTTTGTATAACTTTGTATTTATTTTAATATGTCCTCATAATATAAAATTAAACTATAAGATATATTATTCCAAGGAACACAACCTTAAAAATGCACCATAAACACACAAACTTAAAAGGTATATCCTTAGTCCTTATTGCTTACCCTTAAATGGTGCATAATAGTTCATGATTGGATAACCTTTAAAAGAAAAAAACGACCCTTTTTTCATGGCATTAAAATGTACGATGTATCTTATTAATAGCCATTTAACTATGTGGGTTTTAATTCCCTTCATATGTATATGTAGGAATCCCCTCTCATGGGATGAATCCTGACTCTAAAATACCCATCACCTCCCTAGATAGTGTTTAATTCTATAATTCACAATTTCATTACTTTACACCATAGTGTAACCAAGCAATAAGGGAGAAGATAGAGAAAATCTAATAAATATAGATATTCACAAAAATGCATGGTAATGATTGATCACACTCAAAACGAAGGTAAGTAGTATTATTACTGGGTATGATTTCATGAATATGTATTAAATATATAAGATAGGATCTAATATTAGTAATTAAAAACCTTATTGGATGAGATAGTTTCCCATCCTCTCAACATAAATATGAAATTATAATTGTCATTAGAATATCACTATAACAACTTTCCATTGGTAATTAGGTCCATAATGAAACATAAACTAAGGATGTGAATGCATAGGGTGAGATATTTATTGAACCTGACATCAAATGCTTTACCCATTAAAAAATCAACTTTCCATGAACTTTTTCTTATGATGTCTCATCAATGGGTTCATTATTTATGGTTTTATCCTTTAGGATATCCCTTCAATAAAAATATAATTCTCACTCAATGTGCTTCCAAACATCTAATTCCCCATCTAGATTTATGGAAATGGAATATTGACTAGGGTTCTCAAACATTTTTAAAAAGTGGTACCCCAAACAAATTCCTTATCTATAATAAAGGATGTGGAATCAGAGTCTTTGTTGAAACTGTTTATAACCCAACACCTTCAACATTAGGTAGTATATTCCCCTTTATGGGAGTAAAACTTCAATATCTCCATATAGAACTTGTAGGTATCCTATAATAACCTCCAAGAGATAAATCCATATAGGTTGTCTCACCAATAATAGTCCACGAATAAGTAATGGACAGCTATTATAATGGAACTATATTTTTATAGGTGGATTATGCTTTGTTTTATACATTATTTAAAGGTGTTTTGAGTTGTTCTTTGTTTGGGTGAAGCATCAAGTAGATTATGGGTGGTTTTAAGGATTTTAGAGGCCTTTAATGGGTGCATAGTTTGAGTATGGTTTGGAAAAACCATGAAGTTCTTCCCAGAAAATAGTGTGTCTCATTAGAGAGGGAAAATAGATGGTGCATGATTAGATAATGATTATATCCAACCATGCGATGTTATCTAAGAAACCATATGACCTGAGAGAGAGGAAAAAGAATAGTCGGTGTATGGTTTACCAAACAGTACAACTAAATCACATGGGTTCCCCAAAGTGGTAGTGATCTTCACCCAATAGAACAAGGTTTAGTAAACTGTGTGACCAAACCATGCATGAAAATTTAATTAATATGAAAATAAGTATTTTAACCTAAAAAATCCTTGAAACCCTTCATTATTCCTTTTACTCTAAGGGATATCGAGCCTATAGACTCTAGTGATGGTTCTTGGTGATTTCACTCCCACTAAACTCTATCTTTTATGGATCTAGAGAATTTTTCTTATGATAATTCAATATAAGAGGCTATTCTTTCTTAGTTATTCACATTTATTATAGATATCCTATCCTCTTCTTAGAAAGAGTTATTGATCTGGGTTTTCATGGATAGATATATGAATTCTAATGTGATATAATGAGTAATTATTAATTTATCAATGGATGGGTGGGAAGATCTAGAGATGTTTCATCTCCCTCTTGATTGATTCTAGATCTATTGGTGGAAGTGATTCTATTTAGGTAAGATTAATCAAATTCTTTCCCTTTTAGTGACCTTCCTCTTAGATCTAAATTCTAAAATACTCATGTGTTTAATTGGGTATGGTTCGAGGCATCACTGGTGTATGGGCATGAATTGGGTAACGACACTTGACAATTTAGTAATTTAACTTCAATATGATTAAGGTAGGAAGTCCCTTACCATCTAGAGACCTTGTATAAAGATTTTTCCTTGATAATGACTACAAGTGTTTGCATATGTATCCCTGAGACCCATTTTTGATACTGATCACATGTGTGTAACCCGTGATTCCCATGTTTGACAATGATTGAATTTGCGTGAATATCTAGCCATAAGATTCATATTTGATATTGATCAAATGTGTGTGAATGTATAGCCATAAGACCTATGTTTGATATTGGTAATATAATGGACCAGTCTAGCCCACGATCATGATATTGTCCGCTTTGGGCCTAGCCCGCATGGTTTTTCTTTCCCTGGGCTATGGCCATCACACATCCCCTAGGAAAAGGCCTCATGATGGGAGAGGTATCCACACCACCTTATAAAGGGGTGCTTCGTTCTCCTCCTACTTTGATGTGGGATAACCATAATCCACCCCCTAGAAGGGCCTAACATCCTCGCTGGCACATCAAATGGATATTGACTCTGATACCATTTGTAACGACCCAGTCCATCCCACGATCATGATATTGTCCACTTTGGGCCTAGCCCGCATAGTTTTGTTTTCCCTCAGCTCTGATACCATTTGTAATGACCTATTCTAGCCCACGATCATGATATTGTCTACTTTGGGCCTAGCCCGCACGGTTTTGATTTCTGTGGGCTCTGTCCTTCAGGAATCCCCCCGAAAAAGGCCTCATAATGGGAGAGATATCCACACCATCTTATAAAGGGGTGATTTGTGCTTATTATCCTTAAATGTGGGATAACCATAATCCACCCCCCTATAAGGGACCAAAATCCTCACTAGAACATCAAATGGACACTACTCTAATACCATTTGTAACAGCCCAATCCATCCCGTGATGATGATATTGTCTGCTTTGGGTCTAGCCCGCACGGATTTGCTTTACTTGGGCTTTGGCCTTCAGGAATCCCCTAGGAAAATGTCTCATGAAGGTGGAGGTATCCACACCACCTTATATAGGGGTTCTTTGTGATCATCCTCTTAATTTGTAATGGCCCAGTCCAGCCCACGATCATGATATTGCCCGCTTTGGGCCCAGCCCTTCACGATTTTGCTTTCCCTAGGCTCTGGACTTCATGAATTCCCCAGGAAGAGGCCTCATGATGGGAGAGGTATCCACACCACCTTATAAATGGGTGCTTCATGCTTCTCCTCCTTCGATGTGGGATAATCATAATCCACCCCCCTAGAAGGGCCTAGTGTTCTCACTGGCACATCAAATGGACACTGGCTCTAATACCATTTGTGATTTACCAAACCATCCCATGATATTGATATTGTCCGCTTTGAGCCTAGCTCACATGGTTTTGTTTTCCCTAGGCTCTGACCATCACAAATGGTATCAGAGCCAGTGTCCATTTGATGTGCCAGTGAGGACGCTGGGCCCTTCTAGGGGGTGGATTATGGTTATCCCACATCGAAGGAGGAGGAGAAAGAAGTACTAGTTTATAAGGTGGTGTGGATACCTCTCCCATCATGAGGCCTTTTCCTAGGGATCCCTGAAGGCGAGAGCCCAAGGAAAGAAAAAACATGCGGGTTAGCCCAAAGCGGACAATATCATGATCGTGGGATGGACTGAGCCATTACAAATGGTATCGGAGCCCAGGGAAACCAAAACCATGTGGGCTAGGCCCAAATTAGACAATATCATGATCATGGGCTGGGCTGGGCCATCACAAATGGTATCAGATCCAGTGTCCATTTGATGTGCCAGTGAGGACGTTGGGCCCTTCTAAGGGGGTGGATTATGGCTATCCCACATAAAAGGAGGAGGAGCAAGAAGCAACCCTTTATAAGTTGGTATGGATACCTCTCTTATCACGAGGCCTTTTTATGGGGGATTCTTGATGGCTAGAGCCCAGGGAAAGCAAAACCGTGCGGGCTAGGCCTAAAGCGGACAATATCATGATCATTGGTTGGACTGGGCCGTTACAAATGGTATCAGATCCAATGTCCATTTAATGTGCCAGTGATGATGTTGGGACCTTTGATGGGGGTGGATTATGGCTATCCCACATCGAAGGAGGAGGAGCATGAATCACCCCTTTATAAGGTGATGTGGATACCTCTCCCATATGAGGCCTTTTCCTGGGGGATTCCTGAGGGTTAGAGCCCATGGAAAACAAAACCATGCGGGATAAGCCCAAAGAAGATAATATCATGATCGTGGGATAGGCTGAGCCATCATAGGTAACATGTGTGTGAATATGTATCCATAAGACCCCTATTTTATATTGATCACACATGTGTGTGCAGCCCATGAGACCTATGTTTGATAATGATTTCATGTGTGTGCATGTGAAACCCATGGGACCCATGCTTGATAATGATCACATGTGTGTGTATGGATGTCAATACTCATGATTCATATTCTATACTTGTTACTATATGTGTTATGATCTATTATGTGTGAATATAAGGTTTGTGAAGGTTTTTTTCAAGTAGAAAGTGACAGGTGAACCATCATTTCTTAGAGAGTCCTTAAAGGGGGAGCATGTATAGAATGTGATGATGAAGAAGTTGAAACTATAAGTTGGGAAAGGGAATGATGGACTTAAGGCCTAAAATGAGAAAGCAGTGGGATATAATGACCTTGTATCATGACTAGAGGTAGATACGAGGTATGACCAGCTTATATATTAATAAGTGACCGAGACAGGTCATGACAGTCTTGTGGAATGACCCAAGGATCCTTAGGTATGGGGTTTTTTAGGGATGTATGGTGTTCTTATGGCCCACCATGATCATGAAATACATTTTGAAGTTCCTTTTGGCCCACAGTTGAAGAAGGTATGGCTGAATTTTGTGGTGACTTGGTTAGAGCATGATTGTTCGACACATGTTTGATTGTTACATACTTTCACACTTATTATCATTACATACACCTATTATCCATGTGAAATTATTTCAAGGATGCATTGGTGTTTTCCTACTATTTATACTCACACCCTACATGATAATCTTGATGCATGTGAAACCTTCATGACTGGGGATCTAGGAAAGGGAAAGGGAATGGTGACAGGGAGATGCAGAGATGGAGCTTGATGTTTAGAGGTGATACTAGGATAGACTCTATAGTGATTTTTGGGTTTATTAATTTTATTTTTGTTACTTTTCTTATACTATGCTTGAACTACCACATTTGGGGTCCTTGGTTTATTATTTTTATGGTTCTATGATACCTAACATTTCATATATTATAGGAAATTTATAATTTAATTCTATTATTCCATTTAGAAATATTAATCACATATTTTTATGATTTTGGTATATGTTTTTTTTGATATTTAGAGTATAATATCCCCACTATATTTTTTTAGAACCATGCTTCTAGTTGGTAACGTATTGGATACGGGGAGGCACACATGAGTTCATGTAGCTCACTAGTTCAGGTTGGGTGATTTAGGTCAGGGAATTAAAAACTGGTATCAGATTTAGGTTTTTCTTTTATTTCTTCTTGAAAATGTTTGGGGGAAATGTTTAAATGAGATATTATGTATGGAACTCAGTTACGAGAGTCATGTAAGTTCCTACACAAATACTATGTGATGGAACTATAAGTTATCGATGACGAGACTACTATTATAGTTATGGATTTACAGTTTCATTATGATCCTAAGTATGTTTTTTTGTTATAGTTTATGGGATTTGGGTGCATTCATGCATCATGATTAGGCACATAGGATCTCATGCCACATATAAGGTTGTTTATTGAAATGAATGGTGGTTCATTTAATTAAATTTAATGATCTATACTATGTGATTTTGTGATATATTATACTATAATTTGAACTATTTAGACCTAAAAATGCTTTTTGTTATATATATATATATATGACTGTGAATAATGTACAAGTATGGGAGAACTAGGCTTGATCATTGGGAAGTGTTAGGAGGGTTATGCCTATCATTTTGGGTAGCCTTATAGGATTTTTATTCCTATATAAATACCTTGTGTATGCCTATAAAATAATTGATTTTACATCTTAAGAAAGTTTCTATAGGTATTATAAGAGTTTTTTAGCATTAAAGATAAATCCGATTATAATATGTCTAAGGTGACCAACGATGGAAGTAGGTCAAAATTATCCTTTTAGGCTCTCTTGTTTCACCACTATATGGACAATAGGATGTAGTTGAGAATGATCCTATAACCACTCTGATGGTTCAGGTGGTGTAACCTCTATATCCAGGAGTGTTATACATAGTGCCTATTTAAGGCAGAGGAGATTCTAAAAAAATGGTTGATTATTCATGGGACTTCCATCTTCAGCATCCCCCTTGACCTTATAGGGAACTAGAGGCTAATAAGATACTGAGTACTATATTGACATCATAGAGGGGATATTCAATCTAGTGGAGACTCTAGAGGGACAATGAGTAAATCTTTATTCCTTCATACTTTAGGGACCTACCAAAAGATTATGGGGTGTCATGAACCAGGAAGGTAGGCGTGAGGGTCTTACATGGGTGAAATTCAAAGACCTTTTCATTGAGGAGTTTTTCCCATACACATTGATGTTGGATAAAGATCAAGAGTTTATAGAGATTTAGTAGGGGATGATTTTGGTATCTACATATTCTTAATATTTCATGAATTTTCTTTTATTTTCTTTTCTTGTGGATGGAAAGAGGGATAAAAGTCTTAAAATTTGTAGATCAATTTTCAGCCAGAGTTGAGGAATCAGGTAAGGATATTTGACCTAAATACATATCCATAGGTTCTTTATAAGGCCTTGATAATTAAGAAAGGTCTATGTAAAGACATATATTCTAGTATCCAAGAGACAATGCCTTAATTTATTACATTGGTATAAGATACATGAAATATCATCCCAAAGGACCAAATAGTTTAGTAGTCTTGGTAAACTAGATATATATTTGAAATTCAAATTACATCTTGGACATAAAATTTAAGATGTATTTTATTTGAGAACACTATTATTACCTTTATCATAACCCTACATATAAATCATAATAAACTTCTTGGAAACCTGGAAAAAATAAAACATAATAAAAGGGTGAACTCAAATGCTCAATAAAGGTTAAGTAGAATGAAATAAATAATGAATCAATGAGAATATTTTACATGGTAAGGTCAATAACTAAGAAAACGTTCCATTTAATAAATAAAATTATAATTAAATGAATCAATATATTTTTTGATAGTTAAAATCCTTTGGATAAAAACAACTAAATTCTTAATGAAATGCCTAATTATTGGATGTCTTGTATATGGCACATGAACTACTACCGTCCAGACCTTTCACAAGACAGTTTAATATTTATGGGTAAAAAACCATCTAATTTGGACATGTAATTCATCACATGAGACTACCGATGCATTGAAGGGATTTTATATATATGTTCCCCACCTATTATTTCATGTACAAATCATTCATTATATATCGAATAATCGATTTAGAAATATATTTTTAAATCAAAGTGTCCCATACCACTTTGAAAATTTTGAATCATAATCCCCATGAAGGAATATAATTTAAAAAAGCATTAAATAACATGATAATAAATAAATTCATGATATGATATATCAAACGGTATGTATATATAAATCATAAAATAAGATGGGTGTATAACATCAAAACATGCCTCAATGAAAGGATATTGAGACGAAGTCCATTAAAATATCATTTCATTAATCAATTGGATTGATTATTTGTATTATCTATCAATAAAAATAACAACATGGAAATAAAACATGAGGTAATAAAAATTAATTTAACACTAATCCTTATCATTAAATAATCAATGAAATATAATTTTAACCCAATGAATGAAAATTGAGTTAATAAACCCTCTACCGCTTGTAATCAGTCGAATCGTATGCCCCATAAAAATAATAATTATCAAATGAAACATCGAATAAAATTAAAATAATGAGGTTCATGATATTATATATTAAAGATAATTATACATACATCACACACAAGAAATAATTGGTGAATATTCCATATATCTCGTAGAAGTAAAAGTGAAATGTGAAAACCATTACCTCAAGCTTACCTTTAGTGGTGTATACTTTATCCTCCTATATAATAGTTTAAAGACTATTATTAACAAATTAAAGAACTATATTCATATTTATAATACCTTATGTGATAATTTTATAACATTTTATTACCCATTCATTAATAATATTTCATTATTTTCTTGGTTTTGGGTGTGTTCATTTCATGGTTTCATGATCAGTTCATTTTTGTAAAATTATGGATGTTCTTGTAAAATGGGTTTATAACATAAGAAGTGGAATGAAATTGTTTTAATTAAATTACATAAGAAAAAATGGTCCCATATATCACTTTTCTTTCTTGTATGAGGATTATTCATTTGATAAAATGTTAATGGTAAATGTTTAGTTTATTTTGGCGGTTTTTTCCGAACACCACAAACTAGTTTCATTTTATTTAATGTTATTAATATATATTACTTATAGAACATTAAATAAGTAATAATATACTTAATAAAATATTAATTATATATAATATTAGTTTTATTACCATAAATTAAGGTGGCAATTTAAAATGAGAAAAATCATTATTCAGAAAGACGGATAGCCGACATAACTTGGACAATAGTTTTGTTTTTTTGAATCAGAGGAGGTAATAAAAGGGATAGATATAATATATTAAATTAAAAATATAAAATTCCATTATTTATATAATTATTTAATTATTATTACTTTATTATTCCAAATATGTAATCCATTCTACCAAATTAAATTCACATAATTGGAAAAATTAGATTTAAAAATAATCCCGCAGACACAATGAAAAATGTTAATCTGAAAAGTTTAAAAGTTAAAAATGTTTTTATATCCAATTTCAATGTGAAATTGATTCAAATGACCTAAATTGAATTTATTTATGTATAATTTAACTAATTATTCTTTAAAAAAAATTAAAATATAATTTAACTATATAAATAAATTAGATGAAAATGCCGTATTTTTCATTATTCATCAAAAAATGATCCTTATCAGAAAAGTAAAAAAAATTCACCCTAAGATAATTTTGATATCTCAATTTAAAAAAATGAATTTTTTGTAACATAAAACTTATAAAAGTGTCATATTTTTTTTAAAAATTGGTGTGTCATTAAAAGTGGAAAAATTACCTTTTAGAAAAATGTAACGCCCCGACCCTAGTTACCCAGACTCGGTGCATTATTACGTAACATTGACATGATCACAAAAGATCAAGTCTTGAAAGACCGATTAGTTTAGTAGCCTTTAAAACAATATATACATTCATAAAAGTTACATTACATCATAAAGTGAGAAACTACAATAACATGGTCCCCATAGTCCACACTCATATCCCCTTCCGACTATCCCTACAGGTCATTCATAAAATACTTCTTCACATCCTGGAAAAATTAAAACATTGAAAGGGGTGAGCTCAGATGCTCAGTAAGGATAACAATATAGAGGAAACTTTCATAAATAAACATAAACATTTAATGTAATGTATAACTAAAACAAAAGTCTTTTAAACTTGAACTTCAGCATAATATGGAAAAAGTAAAATGAAATAATTCCATTTAATTATTCACATGGATATTCTACTATTCGAATAATCACATGCAATATCAATAACCACTTTCATAATGATGGAATGCACAATGCCATACTATCATAACAACGTAGCCAAGGCCTTGTGCCACGACTACAAATAAGATTTTGTCAAGGTCTCATGCCAAGACACTAGTTTGTCTCATGAGACCTACCGATGCATCGAGGAGCTATAGCGGGCTCCACCCGTCACATAATAAGTCCAATGAATTCCTTATATGAAAAGTTTTAAACATATCATAAACCATAACATAATCATATCACATAAAACATGCATAAAGGAAACATAACATTTCCACATTTCAATCACAAGATATCAATACAACACATTGATATGATAAAACTATTTTCAATACCATTTTCAATAACAAAATAAAAGAAAAGTAAAACATGGTATTTATTTTTCATTTAAAAAAAGTTATGGCTTGTAGAGGAAGCCGAAACTCAAATAATGGTCACTGCGGCAGAGAAGTCGTTGTCGCCACATAGGTACGACAAAAAAAACATTCCCTTTTGTTGTTTAGTAAAATGCTTCATATGAAAAATATTCCTTTTGAATATATGTAAAATTCAAAGGGGTTTATACACTGTATAAAGGAAAGTTGTGTATAAAACAAAATATGCCTCAATGAAAGGAGATTTAGACGAAGTCCCTTACCTCGTGTCCGACTTGACTCGACCGTTTTTAACCTCCTGAATAATAAACTAGAGTTAATTTCTACTTGCTTAAGAACCTTTTTCAAGTTCATTATTCCTTTTATATCACTTATTACCATGTTATGAGCATTATGGAATTATTTAAGTTAATAACAGTCGTTTTGTCGATCTTTGGTACTTGAGTAAAAAATAAACTTCTTATGATTATAATTTGTTCATGTGGTAAAATATACATTATATCCAGAATTATATTCATGATTTAGATATCATATATATCATATATATCCAGTATATATATTCATTTATAATATTACATAACATTTAGAGGTAAGAAATGAAATGCATCGTTCATGGAGACGGTAAGCCGTACGTACGCATGAAAGCTACTTTCATTTCTATCTAATATTTAATGTAATGAAATAATAATGATATAAAGGTATATTATAATTCCAGTATAATATCATATATAATATCATTTACTCCATCCTTTATACATCCCACATATGGCATTAACGATTCAAATCACTTTGAGGGGGTGGTAGTCTGCACTTCCTAAAATGAAATTATCGCGTTTACCCATAATGTAAATCATAAAGGTATTCCATAAATGAAAAATACAGAAGCATAAGGAAAACATAAAAATAATATATATCATATATAAATATAGTGACGTCTTAATGGCCACCATGAGAGGTGTTAAAAGAAGATTGAACAATCATCGTTTCGTGAGGCAGTAATTCGCCACCCACAGAAACAGTATGTTCTTTAACCATTAGACGAAGGTATGTGTAAGTGGAAATAAAATAATTCTCATAAAAACATCCTAGTATATTTAAGATACTGGTGTTGTTAGAAAATAAATGAATAAAAAGAGTTTAAGGGGTTGGAGAAGCAAAATAACACAAAAGAACATAAGAGAATACATTACCTTAAAATCGGGTAACTCTTTTTGATTTGAGCCAAAGGCTTCCTTGGGAAGACTTGTGCCCAATGTGAGGCTTCCAGGAGTAATATAGGAAAGTTGAGAGAGTATTTTGGCAGAGTATGGCTGATCCAAATGGCTTTGATGGTGTGAATAAGGTGGTAGAGGTGGGGGCCTTTTATAAGAGGAGAGGAGGGGCACTCTTGGAATGTCATGAAATGTTACATTATTATGAAGTGATTTTCGGATTTAAAAGGTCCCAAAATTATATATTTAGAGGATAAGGTGATAAGGGTTCGAAATATACTCATAAAATAGGTTTTTGACAAGTGTAAGTCTTATATTTTACATTATCTTTTCATTTTATTTAAATCGTTAATTAATGAGGTAATCGCTGCATCATCATGGTGTCATAAAAAATTTAATTTATTTAATGTATAAAAATTATAAAAAAAAATATCATGATGTATGAAATCTTTTTATATTTCTAATGAATATTTATAGTCGAAAAGTTAACTTATATAACCCCATGTAATAATTGTTTTAGTAAAACAACACATGTTTGTGACAATTTTATTTTTACTTTAAATAAAAAGTTATTAATGTCATTTTCTTACCCAAGTGGATCCATGAGGTTCCCAAGTTGAACCATGTATTGTATTGGTCGGCCATGACTCATCCAATAAGGGTAGGAAAAGTGTCAATATATTTTCATATTTTTATAATATCATTTTTACCTTAAATTTCACTAATTACATTTAATCGCGATTAATAAAACTTAAAAGTTACTATTCAACAAAAATTATTTTCATCTCATTGAACCAAATTTTTCTTCCTAATAACAACTATGTATGTCGGATTTTTAAAATTCAATACACTGAAGTGGTAATGTTTCATTTACACGAAAAATTATTTTTTAAACTGCCACTTAGTGGTTTCACTATTCATAAAAAATTGAAGTTTTTCAGAAAAATACCAAAAATTCACCCTAAGCTGTAATTGATATTCTAAATTCAAAAATGATGTATATTTTACAAAATTCCAAAAATATAATTTGCATTAATTAATTTGATAATTAATTCTCGTTGTCAAAACAAATAGCGTGTTTTTAAGAAACAATATCAATCAAAAGATTGACAATTGTTTATGTCCAATTTCAAAGTGAAATTAATTCTAATGACCACCATTGGATAAAATGGTAAAATTATATTCTAATTATAATTTAAAACCACTCAATGGTATAATTTATCACTATTAATTTTTTTTATTAAAAAAGTTGTTTTTAATTAAAATTTAGTAATTTTCACTATTCATCAAAATATAAAAGTTATCCGAAAAGTTCCAAAATTTCACCCTAGGCTAAATTCGATATTCCGAATCCAAAAATGAAGTCCATTTTGAAAGATAAAATTTATAAAATTTCAAAACATAGTTATTACTATTCATAACGGCTAGTTTGATTGGTTGTGGTGTGTGTTAGAACTCGATGTTGCGTACAACACACGCTACTGTATTATTCAAAGAGAAGTGTACCGTGGAAGCTTGGGGTGTTACATTCTCCCCTCCTTCAAATAATTTCATCCTCGAAATTTCTTATAATATCACTGTATAAAAAGAATCGGGTGATTCTTCATCATAAGTTCCTCAGGTTCCCATGTTGCCTCTTCCATCTTATGGTTTCTCCATAGAAAGTTTACCAGACGAGTCGTCCGGTTTCTCAGCACTTGTTCTCTTGTATCAAGAATCCTGACAGGCTCTTCACAATAAGACATATCGGGTTCGAGTTCTAATTCTTCATAGGTGAGTACATGCGTTGGGTCAGGCATGTATTTTCTCAACAGTGATACGTGGAACGCATCGCAAACTTTGGAGAGACTTGGTGGCATTGCCAAACGGTAAGCAACAACCCCAATTCGTTCTAGAATTTCGAAGGGTCCGATGTACCTGGGACTCAATTTACCCTTCTTACAAAAACGTATAACTCCCTTCCATGGATATACCTTCAATAAAACATGATCTCCTACCTGAAATTCCAAATCCTTCCTTTGGTTGTCAGCATAGCTCTTCTGCCTACTTTGAGCTGCTTTGATGTGGTTTTGGATTACCTTCACCTTTTCCATCGTTTCCTACACCAGTTCTGGGCCTACAAGTTTTCTTTCACCAACGTCATCCCAACAGGTTGGTGTGTGAAATCTCTTTCCGTATAACGCTTCATATGGTGCCATTCGAATACTTGAATGGAAGCTATTGTTATAAGAAAATTATACCAGAGGTAAATATTGATCCCACATACCCTAAAAGTCAAGTGAGCATGATCTCAACATGTCTTCTATGGTTTGAATAGTTTGTTCTGATTGTCCATCTGTTTGAGGGTGGTAAGTAGTGCTCAAACGAAGTTCAGTATCCAAGGCCTTCTGAGGACTTTTCTAGAATCTTGATGTAAAACGGGGATCACGATCCGAGACAATCGATAGGGGTACTACATTAAGTATCACAACTTCATTAATATATAGTCTTGCTAGACGTTCAAGTGGTAGATATTATCTTATAGTAAGAAAATGTGTTTACTTGGTAAGATAATCAACAATGACCCATATTGCGTCATTCCTTCTAGGAGTCTTTGGTAGTCCCACGACAAAGTCCATCGTGATGTTATCCCATTTCCACTCAGGTATGGGAAGAGGTTACAATACTCCTCCAGGCTATTTCATTCCAGCTTTCACTTGTTGACAAATCATACATCTTGACACAAAATTGGCAATCTCCCTCTTTATGTTGTCCCACCAAAAATGTTCCTTCAAATCTCTATACATTTTGGTGCTTCCAGGGTGTATAGAGAAATTGGAACTATGAGTATCATCCAACAATTCTCTTTTTAGATCCGGTATAACGGGAACACAAAGTCTCTTCCCAAACTTCAAAATTCCATCTTCATACACAAAGTCACTCAATTTCCCATCATTCACAGCTTTAATCTTCCTTTGTAACTCTCCATCACCGGTCTGAGAACTCTTTATCCTTTCTAGTAAAGATGGTTTGGCAATCATTTGAAAAAGCATTGATGTTTCACCTTCCATGGTGATTCCCATATCCATCTTTACTAGATCCATGTATATAGGATCCTTTTCAACTATCATCTTGTTCAAAACTCCATGATCCTTTCTACTCAAAGCGTCTTCCACCTTATTTACCTTCCCTGGGTGGTAGTGTATCATGAAATCATAATCCTTGAGTAGTTCAAGCCATCTCCTTTGCCTCATGTTGAGTTCTTTTTGTGAGAAAATATACCTCAAACTCTTGTGATCAGTATAAATCTCACATTTTTCACCATAGAGGTAGTGTCTCCATATCTTCAAAGAAAAGATCACAGCTTATAACTCAAGATCATGAGTAGGATAGTTCTGCTCATGAATTTTTAGCTGTCGTGATGCATAGGCAATAACCCTATTATTCTGCATAAGGACACAACCAAGTCCTTTCATTGATGCATCACTATAAATAACGAACCCATCATTCCCCGATGGTAGAGTCAGTATAGGATCATTGACTAATCTTCTCTTCAGTTCTTCAAAACACTCTTCACACTCGTTTTTATAGACAAATTTAACCCCTTTACGTGTGAGCTTCGATAATGGGTTATCCAATCAGGCAAAATTCTGGACAAAACGTCGATAATAACCTGCCAAACCAATAAAACTTCGTACCTCAGTTATACTCGTTGGTGATGGACATTCTTGGATTTCCTTGGTCTTAGAAGGATCAACGGGAATTCCATCCGTATAGACAATATGACCAAGAAAAGAAATCTCCTGAAGCCATAATTCACACTTGTTAAACTTCCCATATAATTCATGTCTTCTAAGAGTCTTCAGGATAATGCGCAAGTGATTTTCATGATCTTCATAGCTTTTTGAGTATACCAAGATATCATCAATAAATACCACCACAAAATCATCAAGTTATTCCTTGAAAACTCTATTCATTAGATCCATGAATACAGAGGGTGCATTAGTCAATCCAAAAGGCATTAATGTAAACTTGTAAAGCTCGTACCTTGTTCGAAATGCTGTCTTTGGAATGTCTTCCTTCTTCACACATAACTGATGGTATCCAGATCGAAGGTCAATCTTTGAAAAGTATTGAGCTCCATGCAGTTGGTCAAATAAATCATCAATGCGAGGTAGGGGATACTTGTTCTTTATTTTTATAGCATTGATCTCCCTGTAGTCAATGCACAACCTCATAGATCCATATTTATTCTTAAAAAAAAGGACAGGGGCTCCCCATGGAGAAACACTAGGGCGAATAAATCCCTTATTAATCAATTCCTCTAGTTATTTCTTTAGTTCAACAAATTCCACAGTGGCCATTCTATAAGGGGTCTTCGATATAGGCCTTGATCTAGGAATTAAATCAATGGAAAACTCAACTTCTCATTCTGGAGGATGTCCAGGTAAATCTTATGGAAACACATCTACATACTCTCTCACAATAGGTATATCCTCTATTTGAACATTCCTTTCCTCACCCTCAGTCATTTCATTCTCTTCCTCCCAAATAATTAAATTTAGTTGAGCTACTGGGGGTAGATCTAAATAAGAATTAGGTGGTGATGATTCTTCTCTAAAGATAAGGTGTTCCTTATCATCATCATCAAAAATCGTAACCTCCTTCTTCTTACAATAAATCTTCACATCACAGTCTAAAATCCAATCCATACTGAGGATTATATCAAACTCAATCATAGGTATGACAATGAGATCAACGGATAAAGAACATTTATGTGCCCTAATGGGGACTAATTCACAAAACTTTGTTGCAATGATACTTCCCTGAGGAGTTTTGACTGACAATTCTCTTGTTAAATCAAATTGGAAATATCTAATTTTCTTAGCAAACTGGGAAGATATGAAACAATGAGATGATCCAGAATCAAATAATGCATTTTCTAAACTTGAGGAAACCATTAAATTACCTTCCACCACGTCTTTCGGAGCTTCAACCTCAACAGTAGTGATAACATAAGCTTGGACTTGATCCCTTGGAATCTTCTGAGGTAAGTTCCCCTGACACTTAGGACATTCATTTTCATAATGTCCCATATCTCTACAATAATATCATTCCACATTGACATCAACTCTCTTTCCCTTACAATCATGAGCTTGGTGGCCTTTTTCACCACACTTGTAACATACTCCCATTCCCTTCAAACAAGTACCAGGGTGTTTCTTCCCACATTTACTGCAGGACTGATATTCAACTTTTCCCTTCTTCCCCTTATTTCCATTTCTAGATTGATCAGAAGATCTCTTCTTCTCTTGCTTTGCTTTAAAGTTATAAGACTTAGAGAATTATTTTTCCATCTTGATAGCACATGAGAAAATATCTTCGTACGACGAGAAGTTTTGTGAGACTAATGCTCGATGGAGAAATGGTTTTAACCCATCAAAGAAATGATTAATCTTACTTCTTGGGTTACGTATATAATCTTAAGCATGCCTCGCTAACCTTGTAAAGTTAGCCTCATACTTTGCGACATTCTCATCCTCCTTCTGCCTCAGACTCAGAAATTTTCTTTCCATATCTGCTCGATGGTCATGTGGAAATTATTTTTCTAAGAAAATTTCTTTAAACTACCTCCATTCCATACATGATACTTCTTCATCTTCCTTTGTGTTTTGAATCAGTGACCACCATTGATCAGCATCTTCAGTGAGGTGGTAAACTGCCATGACAACTTTCTCCCTTTCTCTACTCCCCAAGGCATGGAATATTTTCTCTAAGGAGTTTATCCATTGCTAAGCTTCTAATGGATTTGTACCCCCATTAAATGTTGGCGGTTGTTGCCTCATGAAACGATCTAACATTGATCCTCCACGCTGCGGATCAGGGTGCTCCATACGAGTAAGGTTATTATTCATAACCTGAGTGAGTTGTCCCAGTATGGTGATAAGGTGATCAGCACCAGTTGTATCACCAGCTCCACTATAATTATCTTGAGCAGGAGGGAAATACCTACATGGAGTGCGTGCATTGATACCGTTTCCATTCCTTCCACTAGGTGCCTTTTCTAAACAATGTCATAAACTAAATTAGTTTATGAATCAAAATACATAATAACAAATATGCAAAACAATTAACATAAATTGAACTATTTATGGATATAATCCATATTCATAAAAATGTTTTCTTTGAGGAAGTATATACTCATAAACCTTTCATAATTGTTTGTAAAGAAAATGATAATTATCCTAAGCATATCCCCCAGGAGTGTCGTAACCAAGAGTGCAACAAGGCCCGTTGTCGTGAACTAGTTCCCGTTCGAGTCTAGATCAAAGTGGTGTTTTCGGGTTTTAACCCTAGGTACATCTGTGCCAGAGTCGCCTCTACCTGTTCGTATCCAGACAGGGATGTATTGCTCGTAAAACTCACAAAAATATCTATAATACCAAAATTCTAGGAAGTTCTTCTATACTAATCCTCAAAGTATATCTTAGGCCTATGTGCTCTAATCAGAGTTTATCTAAATCTAGCTTCCAAGGTTAGTATTAAGCTGCCTCTGATACCAACTGTAATGCCCCGACCCCAGTTAACCAGAGTCGGTGCATTATTATGTAATATTGGCATGATCACAAAAGATCAAGTCTCGAAAGACTGATTAGTTTAGTAGCCTTGGAAATAATAGATACATTCATAAACATTACATTACATAATAAAGTGAAAAACTACAATAACACGGTCTCTATAGTCCACACTCATATCCCCTTCCGACTATCCCTGCAGGTCATTCATAAAATACTTCTTCACATCCTGGAAAAATTAAAACATTGAAAGGGGTGAGCTCATATGCTCAGTAAGGATAACAATATAGAGGAAACTTTCATAAATAAACATAAACATTTAAGGCAATGTATAACTAAAACAAAAGCCTTTTAAACTTGAACTTCAGCATAATGTGGAAAAAGTAAAATGAAATAATGCCATTTACTTATTCACATGTATATTCTACTAGTCGAATAATCACATGCAATATCAAAAACCACTTTCATAATTATAGAATGCATAATGTTAGACTATTATAAAAACGTAGCCAAGGCCTCATGCCAGGACTACAAATAAGATTTTGTCAAGGCCTGGTGCCAAGACACTAGTTTGTCTCATGATACCTACCGATGCATCGGGGAGCTATAGCGGGCTCCACCCATCACATACTAAGTCCAATTCATTCCTTATATGAAAAGGTTTAAACATATCATAAACCATAACATAATTGTATCACATAAAACATGAATAAAGGAAACATAACATTTCCACATTTCAATCACAAGATATCAATACAACACATTGATATGATAAAACCATTTTCAATACCATTTTCAATACCAAAATAAAATAAAAGTAAAACATGGTATTTATTTTTCATTTAAAAAAAGTTATGGCTTGTAGAGGAAGCCGAAACTCAAATAATGGTCATAATGGCAGAGAAGTCGTTGTCGCCGCATACGTACAAAAAAAACATTCCCTTTTGTCATTTAGTAAAATGCTTCGTATGAAAAATATTCCTTTTGAATAGATGTAAAATTCAATGGGGTTTATACACTGTATAAAATAAAGTTGTGTATAAAACAAAATATGCCTCAATGAAAGGAGATTGAGACGAAGTCCCTTACCTCGTGTCCGAATTGACTCGACCGTTATTTGACCTCCTAAATAATAAACTAGAGTTAATTTATACTTGATTAAGAACCTTTTTCAAGTTCATTATTCCTTTTATATCACTTATTACCATGTTATGAACATTATGTAATTATTTAAGTTAATAACAGTCGTTTTGTCAATCTTTGGTACTTGAGTCAAAAATAAACTTCTTATAATTACAAGTTGTTCATGTGGTAAAATATCCATTATATCCAGAATTATATTCATGATTTAGATATCTTATATATCATATATATACAGTATATATATTCATTTATAATATTACATTACATTTATAGGTAAGAAATGAAATGCACCGTTCATGGAGACGGTAAGCCGTACGTACACATGAACGCTACTTTCATTTCTATTTAATATTTAATGTAATGAAATCATAATGATATATAGGTATATTATAATTCAAGTATAATATCATATATAATATCATTTACTCCATCCTTTATACGTCCCACATATGGCATTAATGATTCAAATCACTTTGAGGGGGCAGTAGTCCGCACTTCCTAAAATGAAATTATCATGTTTACCCATAATGAAAATCATTAAGGTATTCCATAAATGAAAAATACAGAATCATAATGAAAACATAAAAATAATATATATCATATATAACTATAGTGACATCTTAATGGCCACCATGATAGGTGTTAAAAGAAGATTGAACAATCATTGTTTCGTGAGGCAGTAATTCACCACCCACAGAAACAGTATGTTCTTTAACCATTAGACGAAGGTATGTGTAAGTTTAAATAAAATACTTCTCATAAAAATATCAAAGTATATTTAAGATAATGTTTTTTTTATAAAAGAAAGGAATAAAAAAAGTTTAAGGGGTTGGAGAAGCAAAATAAAACAAAAGAACATAAGAGAATACATTACCTTAAAATCGGGTAACACTTTTTGATTTGAGACAAAGACTTCCTTGGGAAGACTTCTGACCAAATTGAAGCTTCTAGGAGTAAGAGAGATAAGTTGAGAGAGTATTTGTGCAGAGGTTGGCCGAGCCAAATGGCTTTGATGGTGTGAATAAGGTGGTAGAGGTGGGGGCCTTTTATAAGAGGAGAGGAGGGGCACTCTTGAAATGTCATGAAATGTTCCATTATTATGAAGTTCTTTTCAGATTTAAAAGGTCCCAAAATTATATATTTATAGGATAAGGTGATAAGGGTTAGAAATCTACTCATCCAATAGGTTTTTTACATGTGTAAGTCTTAGATTTTACATTATCGTTTCATTTTATTTAAATCATTAATTAATGAGGTAATCGTTTCATCATCATGGTGTCATAAAAAATTTAATTTATTTAATGTCTAAAAATTATAAAAAAAATATCATGATGTAGGAAATATTTTTAACTTTCCAATGAATATTTATAGTTGAAAATTTAACTTATATAACCCCATGTAATAATTGTTTTAGTAAAACAACACATGTTTGTGACAATTTTATTTTTACTTTAATTAAAAAGTTATTAATGTCATTTTCTTACCCAAGTGGATCCATGGGGTCCCCAAGTTGACCCATGGATTGTCTTGGTCGGCCACGACTCATCCAATAAGGTTAGAAAAAGTGTCAATATATTTTCATATTTTTATAATATCATTTTACCTTAAATTTCACTAATTACCTTTAATCGCGATTAATAAAACTTAAAAGTTACTATTCACCAAAAATTATTTTCATCTCATTAAACCGGATTTTACTTCCTAATGAAAACCATGTACGTTGGATTTTTGAAATTCAAAACACAGAAGTGGTAATGTTTCATTTACATGAAAAATTAGTTTTTAAACTACCACTTAGTGGTTTCACTATTCATAAAAAATTGATGTTTTTCAGAAAAATACCAAAAATTCACCCTAAGATATAATTGATATTCTGAATTAAAAAATGATTTCTATTTTACAAAATTCCAAACATATAATTTTTATTAATTAATTTTATAATTAATTCCCGTTGTCAAAACAAATAGCGTGTTTTTAAGAAATAATATCAGTCAAAAGATTGACAATTGTTTATGTCCAATTTCAAAGTGAAATTAATTCTAATGAACACCATTGGATAAAATGGTAAAAGTATATTCTAATTATACTTTAACACCACTCAATGGTATAATTTATCACTATTAATTATTTTTATTAAAAAAGTTTTTTTTAATTAAAATTTAGTAATTTTCACTATTCATCAAAATATAATAGTCATCCGAAAAGTTCCAAAATTTCACCCTAGGCTAAATTTGATATTCCAAATCCAAAAATGAAGTCCATTTTGAAAGATAAAATTTAAAAAATTTAAAAAATTAGGTATTACTATTCATAACGGCTAGTTTGATTGGTTGTGGTGTGTGTTAGAACTTGAAGTTGTGTACAACACACACTACTGTATTATTCAAAGAGAAGCGTAATGTGGAAGCTTGGGGTGTTACAAAAAATATATTTTTTCTTGCTTAAAACTGGATTTATTCTTATCTCATGCCTATCAAACATATTGAATGAATTTAAAAATATTTGACTGAATATATAACATTTAAATTTCATTATGATCTCTCACTAATAGTTATTAATTTAATTTATTAATATAAAATTCCATTATGGGCATGAAAATAGTTTTTTTTATAAAAACACTTCCTTTATGTTCCATTTGATTTTATTTTCTAATTAATTGGTAATAAATAAATTCATTTTATAAACATGTGTAAACTATATTTTCATAATTTAGTTAATCTCATTCATTATCTCTATTCCAATGACTTGGTGATACCTATCATAAATAAATAATAATATTTTAATAGTTTGTTTAAGCTCGGTGTTCTGTGTAATATAAGCTATTAAAGAGATTGAATTTAAAAAGATACATATCATAAAATATAGGGGTGTTACATTATAGAATGGGACAAAGCTACAAGTCTTCTTCTAGCTCTTAGTGGATCAACCAGTAGAATTTCTAGTGCTATAGTGGGTGCCTCTTTTGGTGGAAACTATAGGATGGATAAGGAGTTTCTATAGGGAATTGTTAGGAAATCAGATCAAGGATGGGTTTATTTATATCCCTATTTTGGAGGAGGAGGTTCCTAATTTTTAAACTGTGTAGAGAGTGAGAATTGTCAAAAAAATTCATAGGACCTCAGAGAATGTGTCATCAGTGTGGTAAAATAGGGAATCCTTAGTATTTCTATTTTAAGGAATCATGAATAGGATCTCAAAAGGGTGAGAGGAAGACATGAACTATGATTTAGGGATATATTTGGGGTCCTCGACAATAGACTCATACCCCACAAAATTTAGAGACCCTAGTGAGTAATGCGCCTAAAGGGCATGCCCTTGGAGTTGAGACAAGAAGAGTTTATTTAGTAGACTGAGTCCTAGATGGTTGAGGATAGAGACCATATACTATTTGAGGTATGGTCTGGATTGAATATATGTAATATTTTACCTTTTTTGATATATGATATTTTCATTCATTTATATCTTCTTAGGTTAATATTGGAATTGACTTGTCAATAAAGTTAAAGTTGTCTTCTGAGTTGATATCTCTTGATACACCCCTGGGAAAGAAATTAGTTTGTCTTCAAATATGTCTTGAATTTTCCATAGTGGTCACTTTCTATTAATACCATTTGGATTTCATGATCCTTGAGATTGGTAGTTTCAATGTGATTTTTATCATAGACTTGTTGACTAGTTACCGAGTGCATATCAATCACCATAGGAGATGAGTATCCTTTATTACAGCTAAGTTAGAGAAGTTTGTTTTGAATGGATAATGGGTTTTTAGAGTAGGAATAACCAATCTATACCTAAGTTAGTTTTGAGATATTATAGTGAAACTAGTTGGCTTGGTTATTATATAAAATCAACCATTAACTCCCTCCTCTTTTACTTTAGTGGTGGAAAGTTACAATGATGTATTTCTAAATGATTTCTCAAGATTTACTCCTAATAAAGGAATTAATATCGAGATCAAAATCATGTCTGGATAATAACCCATATCAATTCCTCCATATCATATGACACCATCTAATTTGAAATAACTTAAGGTTCAACTCGGGGATTTCAAGGTGAAGGGTTTTATCAGACCAAGAACATCTCCCTGGGGTGCTCTGGCATTGTTTGAAAAGAAGAAAGATAGTGGCATTCTATGGTATTTGGATAATAAGAAGATGAAACAGCTGATCATGAATAATATATACCCATTTTCAAGGATCAATGTCTTATTTTATTAGTTTTGGGGAGCTCAGTGGTTCTCCAATATTGATCTAGATAAGGCTATTACCGGATTTGGGTCAGAGAGGAGGATATTCCTAAGACAACACTCAAGAGTATATATGAACTTTATGAGTATATTTTCATGCCTTTTGGGTTGAGAAATCCACCACTACTATTCATAAATCTCATGAATAAGATATTTTATTCATATCCAGACTCATTTATTGTGTCTTCCATCGATGATATCCTTATATACTCATGGACTTTGAATATGCATGCTAGATTCTTGGAGATTGTGCTGAGTATACTTCGAGCACATCATCTATATTCCAATCTATCAAATTTTCAATTTTGGATCCCATAGGACCATTTTCTTAGGCATATAATCTCTAAGGTATGAATTTTTATAGACCCAGAGAAGGTTGAGGATGTGATGTATTGGACACGCCCTAGAAATGTGTTCAATATAATGAATTTTATTAGGTTTGAAAGATACTATTGATGGTTAATTTAGAAATTATACTACCTAGCAGTGCCTATGACTGGGATTACTAAGAAGAAGGTGAAGTTTGAGTGGACTGATCAGTGCATATAAGCCTTATTGGAGTTGAATATGAGATAAAAAACCATAATACTGATATTTCTAGAGCCTTATATTGGATATGAGGTTTACTATATTTCCTATTTTGTTGGTTAACGAGTTATAATGATGTATAACTACCATACACATAACTTGTACTTGATATCTATGGTCTATGCTATGAATTGTTAGCATTATTATCTCTCCAAAGTGAGATTTTCTATATACAAGAACCAAAAGAGCTTGTGATACATCTTCTCTAAGTGGGACTTGAATATCTAACAGAGGTATTTGGTAGAGTATCTATATTCAATTTACATTGAGATGACTTATTCTACGATAAAAGTAAATGTTGTTATATAATATCTTAGTAGGAAAACATGGGAGCATGGAAAGTGACCTTCATAGGAGGAATGAAGGTTTATGAACTTGTTGGTTGAGTGGTTAGTGTATTTCTATGAGGAATATAGGTTAATGTATTATTACCCTTTAGTTATCATATATGCATTGATGTACCATGTAAAGGCCATCTAAAAGTCAGATTCTGAATGCTTAGTGATATAGTAATGGTTAGTGGGACGTGACCCAATCCCAAGATAATCGATAGATAGTAAGGACATGATCTTTATTCATGGGAGAGTAGTGGTTCCTATTTCTATGAGAGAAGAGCTGATGAGGGTCTCGCATTCCTCTAAGTGATAAGTGAACCCATGTTCAATAAAGATATATCATGATGTTAATCAAGACTTTTTGTGGGTGGGAGTAAAAATAGACATCATGGACTTCATCTCTCACTATCTGACACATTAGAGGATCAGGGTGGAGCACCAACATCTAGGAGGATTACTTTACCCACTTCCCATACCTATGTGAAAGTGGTATGATGAAATGATGGACTTGGTGATGGGATTTTGAAGAACCCCTAGGGGTAAAAATATTTTTTGGGAGATAGTTGATTAGCTGATAGAAGTTTCACATTTCTTACTAATACAAGAGACTCACTCTATTTCTGAGTTGGGAAAGATTTATATATGGTAGATTGTACAAATATATATAGTTCCTTATAGAATAGTGTTAGAAAAATATATGTGTTTTTCATCATGGGTTTGGCAAGGCTTGCAGAAGGCTATAGGGACTCGGTTGTAGTTGAGTATAATGTATCACCTGCAGACCAATGGATAGTTAGAGAGGATGATCTAGATCTTAGAGGATATACTTTGGGAAAGTTTCCTACACTTTTGTGGAACATTTTATGTTCATATATACTTGGTCCAGCTTGTGCGCAAAAATATTTTATAGGATTTGATTCAAGTGAAAAATTTTGAGGCTCTTCATGGTCATCCATGTCACTCATTTTTGTGATGGAACAAGGTGGGTGAGGTAGTTTTCATTAGGCCGAGTATGATACAAGAGACCTCTAAGAGGGTGAAGTTGACCAAGAAGTTTTTGATTACCACTCAATGTGGGCAGTGATCATATATATATATATATATTAGATGAGATGACCTTTGGTGTTTGTTGTGGGTGGATGGGTTTTTTTGGGTGTTTTATCGATTAGGAAATCATCATCTATGGAAGCAATGGATGATGACACCATGCTTTGTGAGACCATTTGAGATCTTCGAGCATATTAAGGAAGTTTCATACCATTTGGATCTTCCTCTAAAATATCTAGGTATGTGTAATTTGTTTCATGTGTCCCAACTTTAGAGGTACAAGACTGATCCTATGCATGTGATCAACTGAAAGGATGTTGGTTTGGAACTAGAAGCATCATTTTTGGATCAACCGGTGCAGATTATGAACTTGAATGATAAGGTATTGAGGGGAAAGATGGTACTAGTTATCTGAATGTCATAGAATCATATATGGATCCAATATGAAACTTGGGAGAGTGAATCTAAAGTGTGAGTTTATTGGTCCAAGTTTTTTGAGAAGTATCCCTAATGACACTTCTTGAGGATGCAAATTCATTTGATAGGGAGATTTTAATGGTATAATATTTTTATAGGTGAATTATGCTTTATTTTAGCCCTTCATTAAGGGTGTTTTGATTTTCTATTTGTTTTAGTGTATTTTCATGTATCTTATATGTGGTTTAAGGATTTTAGAGGACTTTAAAGGGTTGAATGATTTGAGAATATAATGTGGTTCTTTACAAGAATCCTTATGGATTGTTGGAAAAGGACAATGGAGAAATAATAGTCGGTACATGGTTAGAGATAACCACGTGACACTCTCTAGGAAGCTATGTGACTCGGGATAGAGGAAAAAGAATGGTGGCACATAGTTTACAAACCATGTGGCTAAATTATGCAGATTCCTTAAAGAGTAAGCGAGCCTCACATGGTTGGTGCACATTTTGGTACACTATGTGACCAAACCATGAATATCAATTTAATTAATCCAAAAATTTGGATTTTAACCTGAAACCTCCCTAAAACCCTTCATTCTTCCTTCTACATGCAGGGATATTGAACCTAGGGTCTCAAGTGGTGGTTATTAGTGATTGATCTACCTCTTAACTCTAATCCTAGTGAATGTAGATACTTTGGATTGTGTGAATTCTAGGTAAGAGGTTATCCTTTATTTGTTCTTCACATTTCTTTTAGATTTACTCCACTCTTCTTGGATGGAATCATAGATCATTTCTTTCATAACTAGATATATGAATTCTAATGTGATATAATGATGGATTCTTGATTCATCAATGGATATGTGGCATGATCCAAAGAATTTTTATCCCCCCCTTGATCGATTTCAGATTCATTGGAAGTGGTGATTCTTGTTGGGTAAGATTAATAGAATTATCAATCTTGTTATGATATTATTCTTGGATCTATATTCTAAAACCATCACATATTTAACTGGGGATGGTTCTTGGCATTGTTCTTACATGGGTGTGACTTAGGTAATGGAACTTGAAAATCATGGCATTTAACATCAACAAACTTGAGGTAGGAAGCTTCTTATAATCTTGAGATCTTATATATGGTTGTTACCTTGATAATGAATGCGTGTGTGTGTGTTTGTACAATGAGATACATTTTTGATATTGTTCACATGTGCGTGCATGTGAAGCCTATGAGACCCATGTTTGAATATGATAACATGTGTGTCTATGTAGCCATGAAACCCATGTTTGATATTGATCACATGTGTGTGCATGTGTAGACATGGGAACCATGTTTTATATTGATCACATGTACGTGCATGCATATCCCATGAGACCTTGTTTGATAATGATTACATGTGTGTTCTTGTGTTACTTTCATGACCCATTCTTGATAATGATAGTATGTGTGTGTATGGATTTAGAGACTCATGCTTGATATTATATGTTTATGTCAATATGTGTTATTCTATGTTGTTTGTGAATATATGGAATGTAAATGTTTTTCTTCTAGTAAAAAGTAATAGGTGGACCATCATGGATTAGTTAGTCCCTATAAGGGGATTATATGTGGAATGCGATAATTATGATGATGAACCTAGACATAGGGTAGGGGAATAATGGTATTGAGGCCTGACCTGAGACGGTGGTGGGATATGAAAACCTTGTGGATGGATCCATGACAATGATGAGTTATGAATACCTTGTGGAATGACTCATGATAGATATAGTGAATCATGATCTTATGTACTAAATAGAAACTCTTTAGCCATGTGTCTGTTCAAGGATATATAGCGGCCTTATGGATTACCATGATAATGACTCCCATTATGACTTTACTTTTGGAATGGAACTAAAGTCAGTAAAATTGGGGTTTTTGGTGTATTGGTCAGTGCACTATCACTCAGAACATGTTTGTTACTTACTGTGCACTTATTTATTGTCAAGTAAGACACATATTATGTATGTGAACTTATGTTATGGATGCATTGGTGGTGTCTTACTAGGTTATAATCACACCTTGCATGGGAATCTCGATGCCCATGAGGACTTCATGATTAGGGATTGAGGAAAGGGTAAGTTCTCAATGATAGGTATCTAAGGAGATGGAGCTTGTTGTTTGGAGGTGGTACAAAGATGGAATCTAGAGTGATATCATGATTCCTTCATTTTCTTTTTGTTTATTTTATTATACTCTTCTTGAACTACCACATTGGGGGTCCTATTATTATTAATTAGTATGGTTCTATGATACATATCATGTAATTAGTTTTAAAATATTTTATCATTTAATTATACTATGTCATTTAAGATCATTACTAAAATATTGTTATGTTTTTTTGTGTATAGCCTTTGATAATGAGTGTATAGTATCCCCATTGTACTGTTCATACGCTTGATACTAGTTGTAAATATCTTGTATATGGGGAGGCATACATGTGGTCATGTATCTCACCAGCCCAAACTAGGTGATTTGAGTTGGAGAGTTACACCTATCATGATAACTAATCACTTCAGGAGTCTATCATCATAGTGTATAAACACCTAAATCCTATATCTTAAAGAGGTGTAGGAAGATTTTAATTGCATCCCCACCACTGTTCGTAAGCTAAATATGATGAATCTCACTATTTTTCATCATCGTTAGTGCCACACATCCCCAACTCCTTAAGAATATGTTTAGGAGGATTACTTAGAGATCACCACCTTGAATGTATAAACTAGGAAACCAAGGAGGATGAATTATCAGGGGAGAGTTGAATAATGATTGTTAGGAGTTGGTTTGCACCCCTCTTGTAACACCTTGGAGCGAATCGCCAGGTCTAAGCCAGAGTTCCAGATGCCCTCATGCGTACCTCCCTATACGCAATAGGTTTCCGACTAGCAATGAGGGTCTCAATGCCATCTTTGGAGAGAATATACCCTCTATATAAATAAACATGAGTATAAATAATAACACATAATAAAACAGTGGAATAAATAATAAATACTATAACAAATTATATTAAAGTATCCCAAGTCATATAGAAAAGTGAACCAAGGACCCCCAATGTGGTAGGTCAAATAAGAGTGAGTAAGAAGGGTAAGTAAATAAAGCACTATGAAATCACTTGGTCCTTTCCCTTTCCTATATCACTGAACATGAAGTCTACATGGGCATTGAGATGCCTACACAAGGTGTGATTATAAACCTAACAGCACACCACCATTGCAACCTTAAAATGAGTGTGTATTCATAAGAGTTTATTCCATGGAAATAAATATACACATAATAAAATAACATAGAATCATACACCGAGTGGTCATGCACTGAACAAACCACCACAAACCCCCATTTGTAGCTACTTTAGCTCCATTCTGAAAAGATGATCATAAAAAAAGTTTTGAAGTAGAGTCAACCAAAATTTACCACAAGTATCACACAATATCCACAAGGCTAACGACTATTAGTAGCCACAAGGCTAAAGAATATCTGTAGCCACAAGGCCAATGAGTCACACGTTGGGCCATAAGATAGTCAAGTCCCAACTCTATCATGGGTTATAGTACAAGGTCATCGCACCCCATTTCTAGCTCAAGTAAAGCAACATGGATTTTTTTTCTCAACACTACCAAATTTCAAGCCTCAAGGATATCATATCCATGACCTGTATCTTGTTCTATTGTTGTCATCATCTCATGTCAACATGCTCCCCCTCTATGTTCAAACCAATCCATAGAAGCACACCTATCACTCAATACCTAAATCAAGAACCTCCGAAGGCTATTCATTTACACACAATGGATCTAAGAACATATAGGAACAAGTAAGGAATATGAATAAAGATAATTATTATCCAAACATACTGACTGTAAATTAAATTTTTATTATTCAAATCACTTTTGAAGAAAAAATGGGAAACTATTTGAGTTCATAATAGACAATCATCCGACTCCAAAATTAATAACCAAATTATTTAAATGAAGATTAATTCGACTAGAAGTATTACCTATATAAATCCACCAATGTAGGGAAGGAGCCTTCATATCTGGATATCAAACATGGTCTCATGGGATACACACGCACACACATGTGATCAAACTCAAGCATGATCTAAATCATATAAGAAAATGATTTCATATCTTATTAACAATAATATAATTAAATTTATATGGTAAGTAACTTCCTAACTTAATATTTATGATTTAAACATCAATATTTACCAAGAGTTGATCCCAAAATATTTCTAGTGCACTACCATATCAAACTATCACATCAAGGGTCCGTAGAACCGACTCCATAAAAATGTAACAAGGTTTACATTATAAGACTCATGAAGGAATAACTTGAATGTATTAGATAAACATCAAAAAATCTCTTAGAATACACCAAAATTTCTTGATCTAGTTCTAGTAAAAGTAGAAGGACTCCATCACTCTTAAAATAGCAATTAGAGATGAGAGACTAAGATCACTATGAATCTATATCATTATGAACAATCCCTTGAAGGAATGAATCACCTTAGGATTATAGTTAGAGAAGAATATCATCCAAGGTTTCACCATAGGTCTATATAGAAATCATATGGATTGATGGGACGATAAAGAGGAGGGGAATTGATTGATTAATAGAGGAATAAATCTAATTAAAATTATATTAAAGACCCCTCATTAAAGTCACATGTTTTTCTCCATTGAAACACTCAAGATCCGTGAATAATGGTAGAAATTTCTGTAATTTGGATTCTAGCCCAACCATCACCATAGCCTCTACTATGGCTTCCACCACACTGTAGTGGATTTGAACATGCTGGCCCGACACGATTAGCGCCTATAACATATTTCCAAAACCTTAACAATTTTCCATCACCAGAACCTCCACAATGGGTATGGTGAGATAATTATGTACATGACACATAAGAGATCACTCATTAATCCTCACTCATGGAAACTTATTTCCCTTTCCAATTCTTCATTTCCCATTTTTCATAGGGCCACACTAGGTTCCTCCATGGCTTGTACCACGATCATGATGTAATCCGTGTTAAACTAGAGAGGCTCTAAAACACCCAAAAAGATACTCAAGAGATCACTAAACTTTACCCAAGAATGGATCAACCAAAAAACTTAAAGGATAATATAGAAATAAGGATTAACATATTAGTAAATAAATTATAAGGATTTATAATCTCCCCCTATACGATTCTTATCTTCAAAAGCATCTATAGTGGTCCCACTCAAACAACTCAGTATATTACACTCGAACAAAAAACTTATGCTCTTATGTTTATTCCTAGATATGTTGATGCTTCCATAAGTCTTGAAAAAGTGGAACTATATCTCCCAAAAAATACCTTGTAACACTGATATATAATTAGCACCAGACACTCCTCAAAATATGTTTTTAGTTCAAACTAAATATCCTCGCAGTTGATCACATTTTCATGATCAGGCACACATCTCCAAAGATGAGAAACATGGAACATATCATGTATAAATTGATAAAGTAGAGGAAGATATAGTCAGTAATCTACTATTCTGATACATTTGGAGACCTGAAATGGTCCTACAAACTATAGTGCCAACTTCCCTTAATTCTTCAAATTATTATTCCCCAACTGAGATGACAACCATAAGAAAACACAATCACCAAAATAAAACTCTAATGGTCATATAATCTAGTTAGTATATGATTATTTTTTGCTATGAGTAGTGTTCAACCACTTCTTGATCAACCACACTCTCATAGAGGTGTCATTCTCTATACTCAACCCAAAAAATACTGCCTCTCTCGCCTCATGTCAATATACTGGTGAGTGACACAACCATCCATAGAGATCCTCAAAAGGTGCCATCTAAATCAAATATTTAAAATTATTACTATAGGAAAACCAAACCAAGGCTAGGTGTTCATCCCATTTCCCACTAAATTCCAAGATACATGGAAAAATCATATCCTAAAGAAGTTGAATTATCACGACACAAAATTTTATCAATGAAATTTCCATTATTATATTTATAAAACACATACATCACATACATAGCCCAATAAAAACATCATTGTCATAAATAAAGAATCAAATAAGTTATTTTTATGGAAATTAAATTACCTATACCGATGGAACAGTAACCTGATAGTTGGAATGGTAACATGACTGTTAGGAAAATTAATCCAGACAATAAAATAGAAAACTCACATATTAAAGTATAAATAAAATTTATATATCTTATAAATGAAAATATGATATAATTATATCATAGTATAAGTAAGTAAATTTTTTAAAAATGATAAATTAAGTGTTGATATTTTAATGAAAATGAAATGTTTATTACAATTTTATAATTAATATAATAATTTAAAATAAAATTAATTTTCATAAAATATATTCGTAAATTAATATTTTATTGTATTAAATTTTTTTCAAAGTGTCATGAAATCAATTATAATATAAAAATCGATATTTTTTTTAATAAATGATGATTTTAATGAAAAATAAAATTTATCATATTTAGAAAATTATTTTCATAAAATGGAGTCCATTTTTGAATTCTACACATCAAAAAATGGTTAGGGTGTTTTTTTGTGATATTTCTAAAATAGTTGAATTTTTGGTGAATAGTGAAATATAGTAATTTATGGTATTTAACAAATACATGAATTATTGAGTTATGTATGATGTATGGATGAGGTAAGAACCCAATGGTTATAACACTTCTAAACCTTTTATTGCATTTTTTACAATAATTAACACTATTGATAGTATTGATCCAAAATAATAAACTAATGAATAAAATAATAAAAAACATCCCTCTTCTCCTCTATAAATACCACCCCTCACCACCTCTTCTCCTCACACCATCCAAGACTTTTTGTAATGTCCCAGAAATTCTGTATTTTTTTTTAATTATATGGATTTATTTCAAGACCGCAAAATCTGACGGCACGCGATTTCGAGCCTCGGAGTGCCCGGAATGATCCGTCAAAGATTTGTTAAACTTTAAATAGAACGTGTATGCAATTTTCCTAAAAAAGTAGAATAACTCTTAAATGGTTTCCCAGATCAGAAATATGAGGGCACCATTGCTCTCAGGATGATGGGTTTACCCTAGGCGCGACTTAAGTTTAGTCGGCGCGAGCCTCCTGTGAGAAAACCCAAAAATGGCATAACCGTAAATAAAATAATTAAATAAATTATTTTAATTTTCAAATGCTTATAACTTAAAAATGGTAACTAAGATTAAAAATCTGAGACCACCAATGAACTCATGAGTGTATGTTTTCTTTAGGCAGATACTAACATTGGTCGGCACGGGCCACCAGTGAAAGTTAGTTTTTGACCGTAAATAAAATAATTAAGCGACAATTATTTTATTATAAAATACATAACTTTTAAATGGTAACTCGGATTGGAAATCCGAGAGTACCATTGGGTTCCTTGGGGCGTGTTTCACTTAATCAGAGCCTAGCCTCAACTGGTGTGGGTCAAGGGTGACTATTATTAATTTTATAAAGTTTTTTTGGGTACGTTCAGTAAACGCGCGATCAGTGTTTTGTAACTTTTGAACCGGTGCTCAGAATTGAAATCTGAGGGCACTGTTGAATCTAAAACGCTGAGATTCTCTTAAGGAAGACTTCACTTAGACCTTAGTAGGTCTAGAGAATAAGTTATTTTTTTGTGACTTTTAAAAGGAAATTAAATAAAATAATCTCACTATTTTATTTCTTTTCCACCAACGGACAAGCGGTAGTGTGGGACTCGCGGTGAGTCAAGCCATTAAATGGCATAACCCTTAAAATACAAAGTAACAATGTCATTGGAATTTAGGAAGGTTTCTATTAAAATAACCTTAATAAATTCCACGATCGTTACTTACCCTCCCCCTCTCCTATTTATATGGAGCTTGGGGGGAGGAATTGGCACAAATTCACCAAGCGGCGAAGCTATGGTAAAGTGACGCGATTCCAAAAACTTGGAGGATGGAGCCAGTTCTAGTGGGTGGTGACGAGCAACCCTGAACCACGAACTGAAGAATGGCGATGAGCGGCATTGTTGGAGGCTTGTTGCGGGGATGACGAATGCCGACACTTCCTCAAACACAGACGCTCTCCAACGAACTTGAGGTAGGGGGTTTATTCATTTATTCTTTTAATTGATTTTCCTCTTCCTCGTTCTTGAATAACACGAAGAACGCAGATCAACTGACTAATGGGTTAACCTGCGAATCATTCGTCTTTGCGGGAGGTCGTTGCGGGGAATCTTGTGGGGTTTATCTGGTTGTTTAATTCAATTGTTATTAAACCCTTAACCCCCCCTTGTGTTATGAGCTAATGCGGAGGGCGCATACCTAATGAACTCGGCCCAAACCCTCTACTATATTTGTTACATCCTTATGCCTCTATGGAATATTGACAGCGCGATGACACCGACTAGCTACGTGGTGGTTAGCACGTCAACGCACGACGCAAAGGAGGCCGCAACACAAAACTGCGGTGGTCATCGGAGTGGCCAAAACTATCCGACCACGGAGGAGGCATGGTGTGCCGCCGATGAACAAGGAGGTCCATGGGTCATCATTTGCGGGGACCAGAGGAGAGGTCGGCCGACACGCTGACCGGCCGTGACAGAGCCGGCGGAGCGGAGGTGGGGCGCGCCCTCGGTGGCGAACCCATGCTATAGCAAGGCCACGACCCATATTGGCCATGGTGGGAGAAATGGGCTGCCGGATCAACTGGTGGCCGGTGGACGGGGCACACGCCAGCGGCAAAGCCGCGGCCTGTCGACCCTGGCACAGAGGACTCGCGGCGCCCCGTGGCACCACATTGGGGTCAACCCCTACAGTTTGACCTGCTGACATGTCTTCACACCACGCCAGCCCTACCCAGATGTGCCGTGTCTGGGTATCCTTGGCGGTCCGTGTCGCTAGGCAGGTGGCACCGCCGGGTCGGTCCAGCGGACCGACCCGCCGCTCAACGGGCCGACCTGCGGCCTAACGGCCTGATCCGCGGCCCAGCCGGGTCGGGCCCAGTGGGCCGGGATGGCCCAAGTCAGGTCAAACCCGAGTTGTGTCAGGTCAACCCGGTTCGGCCCATGCCAAACCGGGTCGGGCCGGTCCGATCGAGGTGGACCGGACCCGAACCCAGTACTGCCGAGGAACGCAAAATGGGCCTTATCTTGAGAAATGAACGTCCGTTTGATGAAACGTCTACGACATTGGTATCCTTGGAGTGAGATGGTATTATTGACATACTACATTAGAGGTTTGTCGAAACTTGGAGTACGGTCGAGTTGGATCACACCCGAATCCAACCGGGCCCTCGGCACTGAAATGCCAATAACGCACAGACCGAGCGTCCGATTGATGCGCCGTCTGTTGCGTTGGAACCCTTATGAAATGGTGGATCATCAAGTTACTTCCTTGAGAGACTTTTTTCTAGTTGAAATAAGATTGATGACTTGAGGAGAGGTTCTCCAAAGCACGCTACGTACGGAACCCTACAGCTGGCTGAGACCTGAAGACTACTTGACGATGGCCAAGGTGGGAAGCGGTTCTATGTGACCCAGTAGGCCCACGGTGGGAAGAGGCTCTGTGTGACCCGAAATTCCCACAGTACACAACAGGTATGAGTACCACAACAATTCAAGGTTAGTGGGAAGCGGCTCTGTGTGACCCGACAAACCCACTGCACTCGATAGAGGAGGTGTTCTCCAACAACTGAGGAGTTAGAGGTTTGTGACTGACGATGTTATGGTTACTACCCTATAATATATATTGTGGAGACTTACATGGATATAAAGATGTAGTGAGTGGATTGAGGAGCGGTTCTCCCAAGTAGAATACATATGGAACCCTGTGGTTGGCTGAGACCTAATGACTGCTTGACAATTGGCCCAATGGAAAGCGACTTTGTGTGAACCAGTAGGCCCACGGTGGAGAGCGACTTTGTGTGACCTGATAGACCCATGGTGCTTGATAGGAGTAGTAACTTAGTTCGACCAAGGTGGGAAGCGACTCTGTGTGACCCGGCATGCCCATGGTGGGAAGCAGCTCTGTGTGACCTAGTATTCCCACGGTACCCATCAAGGATGGGTACCACAACAGTTCAAGGTTAGTGGGAAGCGACTCTGTGTGACCCGGCAGACCCACTGTACTCGATAGAGGATGAGTTCCCCAACAGCCGAGGTGTTAGATGACGCGATAACCCTTCTACCCCTAGAATAAATCCTGGTGTCAGCTCTCTTTACTTTGTGCTTGTGATTGAAGTTATGATATGTGGTACTTTACCTATGTGGTACTTTACCTTCATGGTGTTACCCTATGGTTTTTATTTGTGGAATTCTAGGAGACCTTCGGGGTCTCAGGGTCCCTACTGAGTATCATTATACTCACCCCTGCACGGGCTTCGCCCACACCTTGTTGTGTCTTGTGCAGATGACGAGCAGCTGGGCTGAGGTTTGAGGGAGCTAGGACTTGGTGGTAAGCGGAGGAGACGAACAGATGTGGAGTACTGAGGAGGCGATCTGCACCTACCCTTCAGGTCAGATTCGGGGTGGACCATTTGGTGTGACGCGACGCAGGGACTACTGATTGTAAGATGTACCTACCCTTCAGGTAGGATCTGTGGTGGATGATCCAGGAGCATATTTTCACCTTTCAACTGTTTTGTACTTTTCAGTTGTACTTTTACTTTTTCAGTTGGTCTTATATTCTGGCCCCTTTGCTTTCAGCACTCTTTTACTACAACAGTTACTTCATAGTTGCTTCTTGTTGTGTTCTCAGACCGTGTGTTTGTACAGGGTTAAAGGCAATGCCTTCCTGTTTTAGGGAATACACCTTTTGGTGCTAGTCTCCAGCCCTGGCCTATGGAAGGCGGGCTTGGGGTAGTCACGAAATGAGCCCCGAGGGACAGATCATGAAAAAGTGGTATCAGAGGAGTTTGGTTCTACCAAAGAACTAGGACTCTGATATTTTTCTGTGTGGCAATAGTGTTAAGTGTTATGAGTGTGGTTTTCAGTTCGGGTAGTCCAGTGTTAGTGCGACAACCGACGTATCCATACACCAAGACCCTGAATTCTGATTTCCAACTCAGTGCATGAAAACACTGATTACGTGTGTTTTTGAAAAGTTTTTCTTATGATATCTTTGAGTCAGCTCACCAGGTATAACTTAGTGACCATGGTGCACTTGTTCCTTATCAGGACGCTGCCACATAGACAGCCAGCTAGGATTCCTGAGAGAGTACACGATGATGGTCCACCGAGAAACGAGGCTCCGGTGCAGGGCCCTCATACTATGTTGGCACCTTCAGGTGGTGTACCAGCAACACCACCACCTGTTGGGCAGCAGTTACCACCAGTCGCACTGGAGGATGGTGCATGCCGACTGATCGCATTGCACGAGTTCCAACGGCATAGGACTTCGTGGTTTCTAGGCGAGAAAAATTCCCAAGAAGCTAAGGACTGGATGGAGGCTATGGATAGAGTTTTACACCTAGCTGGGACACCGGTAGAGCAGATAGTGATGAGGCTTCGGTACGTGGATCATTTCCCGAGATGGTACCTTCGGGTAGTGTGTCATATATATTACTACCTATTGGGTAGTAGTTAAAACCGGTGATACCGGTAGAGAACACATATAGGCTTAGTTCCTTACACGTGTTTCAACATCGGATACCCCTCAAGTTTTGAGGTGAGCCCGAATCATAGGTGGTTGAGGACTGGCTTGAGGAGGTGGATGAAAATTCTCTAGAGCTTCTACAACTTCGGCCAGACTACATGTCGGTAGCTAAGTATTCATCGAGGAATACCGACCATTCCTGGTACTTGATGAATATGATACGATCAGTGCTTCAGAGCTCAAACTTCTGAGCATGGTGTGTTTAAGGACGTCCGAGCCAACACTATTCCTCTATGCATTCCTACCTATGTTAGGGTGCAAGAGAGAACCTTTGCGGTTGAATGTTTTTTGGATGAGCAGATACAACCAGTGAATGTTAGTAGTGGGAAAGCAGGAAACTGGAACCAGCCTCAGAGACCTGGGCATGTAAAATGTTTAGGGAAGAGGATGTGATAGGGTCATATGAATCTGCAGGGCTGCATATGTGGAAGCAGATCTAGGATAGCATCATGAGGTGGTGTACATTTTGAAATGTTACAAACCACCCCTTGTGGTCCTTACTAGGCTCAGGGATCCAGAGGATAGGGGAAGGGAGTAGCTACATGTGGTCAAGGAGTGTGACCCAAGGGCTCTATGAATGATTCGAGGTACGGTCTGTGTCTACTACTAGCTACTGTATCAATAGACATAGGTACCAATCATTCCTTCCTTCCACAAATCTTGTCCAAGACCTAGAGTTTTCAGTTAAACCATTGAATTGACCCTCATGTCTTGAGATAACTTTGGGAGGAGACTCGATAATCACACTTAAGACGATGGTGTGATATGAACCTTGAGGCAAGAGTTTCGGTTGGAACCTCTTGGTGGCAGCGTCGAGGACTTATGACATTAGTTTGGGTATGGACTAGACATCCACATTTTATACTTAGATTGATTGTATTAGGAAAAAATATTGTGGTTTATCTACAATGTCAGAATGGGGTTTTCCTTGGTCGGTGAAAAAGGAAACCCAGGTAGCACAGAATAGACTCATGCATAGGAGGGTGCAGCCGATCACTCTTGAGTCGGCTAGCCATACCCTTGTGTCAATAGAAGTTTTGTGTTTTTAGTTCCAAATAGGAGTGGAAAAGCATGGGGACATCTTTTCAGAAGATGTTTACAGGATTACCTCCCAGAAGGGAGAGGGATGTTTTCTTTGGCTAGGTACTACCAGAGATTTGTACCTGACTTCTCTAGGGTAGGGACACCTTTTTCAGCTTCGACGAAAAAGGGGGAGCCTTTCCTATGGATGGAGAAGTGTAAAAAGAGCTTTCAGGAGCTGAGACAGATACTAACAAGTAGAAATATGCTACCCATGACCTGGAGTTATCAGCAGTGGTCTTTGTGCTGAAGGTGTGGTGGCACTACTTAATGGGTGAACGTTTTACAGTCTACTCTGATTACAAGAGTCGTAGATATATCTTCTCTCATAAGGAACTGAACCTGAGACAACATCATTGGCAAGATTTACTCTAGGACTATGACTTTGAACCGGTTCTCGTAATTGAAATATGAGGGAACTGTTGAATCTACAGCACCGAGATTCTCTTAAGGGAGACTTCACTTTGACTGCAGTAGGTCCAGAGAAGAAGTTATTTTTTTTGTGACTTTTAAAAGGAAATGAAATAAAATAATCTCACTATTTTATTTATTTTCCATAAATGGACAAGCGGTAGTGTGGAACCTATGGTGAGTTAATCCATTGAATATATTGACCCTTCAAATACTAAGTAACAACATCGTTGGAATTTAGGAAGGTTCCTATTAAATGAAACTTCACAAATTTTACGATCGTTACTTACCCTCCCCCTCTCCTATTTATATGGAGCTTGGGGGGAGGAATTGGCATAGATTCACCAAGCAACAAAGCAATAGTAAAGTGCCACAACTCCCAACACTTGGAGGATGGAGCCAGTTCTAGCAGGCGGTGATGAGAAACCTCAAACCACGAACCCAAGAACGACGATCGAGCAACGTTGTTGGAGGCTTGTTGCGGGGACGACGAACGCCGACACATCCTTAAACGTGGACGCTATCCAACAAACTTGAGGTAGGGGGTTTATTCTTTTATGATTTTTATTGATTTTTATCTTCACCATTCTTGAATAACATGAAGAATGCAAATCAACCGATTAATGGGTTGACCCGCGAATCATTCGTCTTTGCGGGAGGTCGTTGTGGGGAATCTTGTGGGGCTTATCTGGTTGTTTAATTCAATTGTTATTAAACCCTTAACCCCCCCTCGTGTTACAAGCTAATATGGAGGGCGTGGGCCTAACTACCCTGACCCAACCCCTCCACTATATTTTTTACATCCTTGTGCCTTCATGGAATAACGATAGCGCGACGACACCGATCGACTACGTGGTGGTTAGCGCGTCAACGCACGCTGCCAGAGGAGGCCGCTGCACAAAGCTGCAGCGGTCGTCGGAGCGGCCGACACTGGCTGAATGCGGAGGAGGCGCGACGTGCCACTGATGAACAAGGAGGTCCATGGCTCATTATCCATGGTGACCGGAGGAGAGGTCGGATGGCACGCTGACTGGACGTGACAGATCCGGCAAAGCGGAGGTGGGGTACGCCCCCGGCGGGGTGCCCATGCGGCAGCAGGGCTGCGGCCCGTGTTTGCCGTAGTAGGAGCAATGGGCTGCCGGATAGACCAGAGGTCAGTGGATGGGGCACGTGCCCGTGGTGCACCCAGCAGAAAAGCCGCGGCCTGTCGGCTGCGGCACAGAGGACTCAGGGCGCCCCGTGGTGCCACGTTGGGGTCAACCCCATGGGTTGACCCGCTCACGTGGCTTAGTGCCATGCCAGACCTACCCGGATGCGCCGTGTCTAGGTATCCCTGGCGGCCCGTGCTTCCAGGCAGGTGGCACTGATGGGTCTGTCCAGCAGACCGACCCGCCGCTCAGTGGGCCGACCCGCAACCTCAATGCCGGACTCGCGACCCAGTCGGGTTGGGACGGGCTCAGCGGGCTTCATTGAACCAAGTTGGGTCAGACCTGATTTGGGCCGGGTCGACCCATGTCCCGACCCGTCCCCCAGGGACCGTGCTGTGACTACCCCAAGCCCGCCTTCCATAGGCCTAGGGCTGGAGACTAGCACCAAAGGTGTAATTCCCTAAAACTGGGAAGGCATTGCCTTTATAACCTGTAAACACACACACAAACAAGCACACAACTGGACGAAACACCAAGTAAACTTTATAAAAAAAGAGTGATGAAAGTAAAAGGGGCCAGAATACAAGCCCAACTGGAAAGGTATAAGTACAACTGAAATTCAACACAACTGAAGAAAAATAAATACAGCTATTGGATCATCCTCCGAGGTTCCAACCAGAAGGGTAGGTAAAGATCACCTCCTCAGTACTCGTCTTCCGCCTGTCTCCTCCATGTACCGACTCATCGTAACTTGCACCTCTAGGTACCATTCAGTCCTGGTACTCTCGACCTCAGTCAGCGTTTTTTCATCATCTGTATCCAACACAACAAGATTCGGGCATTTCCTGTGTAGGGGTGAGTATAACGATACTCAGTAGGGACCCCGAGACCCTCTAGGTCTCACAAAATCCAACAAGGATAAAACACAAAGTAATAAATCAACAGATAACCTTACTTAGGTATATGACCATACATATACCTAAGTTATCAAGTAATCAATCTCAATCATGAGGAAAACACAAAGGTTCTGACTTAGTTCAAACCAAGATTTATTCAAGGGGGTAGTATCAAGTAACATTTAGAACACAATGTCGAACACCTCGACTGCTGGAGAACTCCCCCTCTATCAAGTATTGTGGGCCTTCCACGTCACACAGAGGTGATTTTCACTAACCTTGGACTACTTAGGTACTCCTCCTATCGAGTACCATGGGTATGCCGCGTCACACAGAGGCGCTCCCCACCATGGGTCTACCGCATCACATAGAGGCGATCCCCCTCAAGGCCTACTGAGGTACTCCTCCTATCGAGTACCATGGGTATTCCGCATCACACAGAGGTTCTCCTCACCATGGGTCTTCCATGTCACCAAGGTGCTCCCCACTGGGCCTGTCGAGTCACTCCGAGTCAAAACGGTCAGCATTCGTCAAGTCTCAGCCAGCCACTAGGTATCCACACTATTCTCACTCGTCTCCAGGATGATCCACTCCAAAAGCAACTAGTCAATACTACAACTACCACAAAGTACCATGAAGAAATATCTCAAAGGTCCATCTTGTTGTAGGGGTCTCAACGTAATAGACGACGCGTCAATCGGTCACCGGGTCTGTGAGTTATTAGCCTTTTAGTCTCGGGAGCCCAGTTGGATTTGTGCTCGATCCAACTTGACCATTCCCCATATTAATCCAAAACATAGTGGGGTATCACTAAAACAGACCGTCTTGCTCCAAGATTTCCAGCACCATTGACGGTTCTTCAAACGACCGTCTGATGCCAAAGTTATGGCCAAAGGAAAGTAACCGGGTCGTAGTGGGATCGGGTCCGGTCTGACCCGGTCGGACCGACCAGGCCTGGGCTGACTCGGTTTGGGTCGACCCGGCCAGGCCCGTAGTGTGGCCCATCCCGTTGGGTCAGGCCCGCCCCGTGAGGGCCGCGAGGGTGCCTCTGGGGCGACTCGGACAGTGGTGCGACTCGGCGGACATCGACGTGGCTCGGCTCAGACGGTGGTGCGGCTCGTCTCGGTGGCGCGACTCGGCTTGGACAGAGGCGCGACTCGACGGATGGCGACGTTTCTCAGCTCGGATGGCGGCGTGGCTCGTCGGACTTTAGTACGGCTTGGTGAGGCCGTGGGTCGGCTAGGTCAGCTTGGTGAGGCCGCGGGTCGGCCAGGACGACGCGACGAGGCCGTGGGTGGTGGAACCGTTGCCTTCGCCGCATTCCTCCATTTCAATGAATACACTAAAGAAGAACCATGGAGGGGTAAGTCTGTGTTTTCTTAGCCTGAAACCTCCATGTTTAGAGTGTTAGAAAGTGGTTCACAAAGAATAAAGCATGAACAAGAGACCATAATCTTCCGCAATGTTTGTTCTGAACCCGCACAAGAAAAAAAGGGTGTACATGGAGAGTGATGAACATTTAGGAATAAACCCATACCTCATATTGTTCGTTGATGATGATGAAAAGGGAAGGTCGTTCGTCGAAGATGTCCCACATCGGTTGCCTCCGCAAGGTGCTTCCAAGGAAGAAGTCAAAGCCGTTCCTCACCGGCGTTCTTCATAGAGGAAGTTTTCTTAGTTGGAGAAGCTTTCTCCCAAGTTCTCCTAATCCTCCTTTGCCAACAAATGAATAGTTAGTCCAAAGTAATAGATTGTAATATCTATTTAGCCGTTGGCATAATATTCAAAAAAGAATTAATTAATTAAAGGAGAGTTGGCATAATAAAGATATGTGCGTTGGATCAATTAATATAGAGGAATTCAAGAGGCTCCTCCACATTTAATGAGGGGGGTTGAGAGGTTTTCCTACATTTATGAGGGAGTTGAGGTTTTTCTACCAATTAAAGGGGGGTTTCAAGGGGGTTTAATCCTAGGTGGTCCCCACCACCAACTTCCACAGGGAGGTTGGTTATAACAAAATAAAATAAAATGGGTGTTTATTTTATATTATTATTTCCCCAAAAAACCCAAAAACAAACTTTCACTCTCAACCAACTGTCGTCGAGGTGAAAGTATTCTAAAGCGAATACCGGTGCTGCAATTTCAACGGTGCCCTCAGATTTCAATTACGAGCATTGGTTCAAAATTTATAAAAACATGCTCACACATTTACTGAACGTACCCGAAAAAAAGTTCAGAAATTCATTCCAGGAACTTCGGGCCTCGGAATCACGCGCCATCAATTTTCGTGGACTCGTAAAATTTACATTTAATTAAAAACAATTACCTAGAAATTCCTAGTCTTTACATTCTCCTCACCTCTGGATTTACGTCCCCATAATACACAACTCAAACTAAGGGAACAAGTGGTGGTACTGAGCACACATCTGAGCCTCCCGCTCCCATGTGTTCTCTTGGAGGTTCCCGTGCTGCCAGCGAATGCGCACCAGAGGTATCAACCATCCATGAAGGACCTACTTCTGTTGATCCTCAATCTCTACTGGAACCTCTGTAAAAGTCACCCCATCGTCGATGTCCATCTCTCCATGGTCGATGAAGTGATAAGGGTCGTGCATGTATCACCTTAGCTAGGATACGTGGAAAACATCATGCACCTGGTGCAACTGAGGTGGAAGATCTAAGCGGTAATCCACCTCGCTAACTCTACTGAGGACCTGAAAAGGTCTGATAAACCTCAGAGATAACTTACCGGCTTAGCCAAATCTTCGTAGACCTCATCGGGGTGAGACCTGTAGAAAGACGTGGTCGCCATCCTCGAACTCCAAAGGCCTCCATCTCCTATTGGCATATGAATTTTGACTACTATGTGTAGTTTTCATCTACTCCTGGATGATCTGCACCTTCTTTGTGGTAGCCTGTACCATCTCTGGTTCCACTAGTGCTGACTCTCGTGGGTCAGTCCAACAGAAAGGTGATATGAAAGGTCACCCATATAATGCCTCAAAAGGTGGCATCCCTATGGTGGAGTGATAGCTTTTTTTTTATTCAAACTACACCAAAGGTAAGTGATCCTCCCAGCTACGAACAAAGTCAAGGACATAAGCACGCAGCATGTCCTTGAGGGTATGAATGGTCTGCTCAGTCTGGTCATCCGTATGAGGATGGAAAGCGGTACTCAAACGAAGCTCTATCCCAAAAGCCTCCTACAACCCCTTCCATAGTTGGGAAGTAAAACGTGCATCACAATCGGAGACAATCGTCCAGGGTACTCCATGTAGCAGCATAATCTCCTACACATAGAGGCATCTCAAGCTCTCTACTGAAACCTGCTCTCTGATCGGTAGAAAGTGGGCCGACTTGGTGAGTCGACCGACGATCACCCAAATTGAGTCATGACCTCTAGATATACGTGTAAGTACTGTCACGAAGTCCATGGATATCCCATCCCACTTCCACTCTGGGACCTCTAAAGGCTGAACCAAGCCTGCTGGTACCTGATGCTCCGCCTTCACTTTGCTAACAAATGAGGCATCGAGAGATAAACTCTACTACTGATTTCTTCATTCCTGTCCACAAATGTTGTTGTTGGAGATCCTGGTACATCTTCTCCACTCCTAGATGTACCACTAGAGGGTAAGTGTAGAACTCCCTCAACACTTTCTCCTGAAGTGACACTGGTACCATGGTACGTCCTCTGAAGAGGATGATGTGATCCCCACCTTTAGAAAATCCATCAGGTGCCTATCTTGTGGATATCTGAGCACGTCATGCCTCACAGTAAGCGTCCCCATGTTGTGCCTCCCTGACTCACTGATGATGTGGGGGAGTGACTATAAGATACTGTAGAAAATCTGCTCCATCTCTATCCAAAAAGGATATTTGTAAAGCAGCCAACTACTCCATCGCCTCACCTAGAAGCTATATATCAGACCTCTTGCTGAGTGCATCTGCTACAATGTTCCCCTTCCCAAGAGTATAGACTATCTAGAAGTCATAATGCTAGAGGAACTCAAGCTAACGTCACTGTCTCAGGTTCAGGTCCTTCTGAGAGAAGATATACCTAAGACTCTTGTGATCAGAGTACACAGTAAAACAATCACCCATCAGATAATGCCGCCAAATTTTTAAGGAGAAGACTACTGCTGCTAACTATAGGTCATGGGTAACATAGTTATTCTCATGATATCTCAGCTATGGAGAACCATAAGCGATCACTACTCATTCCTGCATCAGGAAACATCTGAGCCCAGTACCTGATGTGTCGTAGTAAACTACGTACCCTACACCCTCCTCTAGAAGCCTTAAGATGGGGGCACTAGTCAGCCTCTACCTCAGCTCCTGAAAACTCCTCTAGCATATCTCCAACCATACGAATGGTTTCCCCTTCTTCATCAAGGATTATAGTGATGATTCAACTCTAGATAATTCTGGAACAAACCTCTGGTAGTATCCACCCAGACCCAGGAAACTTCGTACCTCAGTCACACTCTTGGGTGGCTCCCAAGCAAGTACCACCTCAATCTTCGCTGGATCCACTACAACTCCATCCTCCGATATGACATGTACCAAAAAGTGAACCTCTCAGATCCAGAACTGTAACTTCGAGAGCATAACATAAAGCTAGTGCTCTCAGAGTGTGTCCAGTACTACCCACAAGTGATAGGTATGCTCGTCCTCAGAAGCTGAGTAGATCAGAATGTCGTTGATGAAGACCACTACAAAGCAATCAAGGTATGGCTGAAAGATCTTGTTCATGAGTCCCATGAACACTGTTGGAGCACTGGTTATGTCGAATGGCATAACAAATAACTCATAATGGCAGTACCGACATCTTAAAGTCGTCTTCTGCACACCCTCGTCTCGCACTCTGAGCTGGTGATAACTGGATCTGAGATCTATCTTCGAAAACCACCATGCTCCCTTCAGGTGATCAAAGAGGTCGCCAATCCTCAAGAGTGGGTACTTGTTCTTCACAATCACATTATTTAGGCACCGATAGTCCACAAAAAGACTCAAGTTTCCATCTGCATTTTTGGCGAATAGAATCGGGGATGCCCAAGGAGAAACATTGGGCTAGATGAATCCCTTCCCCTGCAAGCCCTCTAACTATACCCTCAGCTCACGAAGCTCTGTGGGAGTCATATGATATGCTGATATAGATATCAGTGACGTCCCGGGGTACAAGTCAATGTAAAAGTACACCTCTCTGTGAGGAGGAGACCCAAAACATTATCCGGGAAAACATCCATGTACTGGTCCACCACTACAGGATAGCTCAGACTCTCCACATCAATGACTCTGAGGGTATTTCTAGCCAACTGATGAGTGATCGGTTGAACTCTCCTTCGGGTAAGTCCATCCTACACTAGAAAGGCTCCCTTCTTACCGGTGAAGGTAAACTTGGTCCCATCCGTGCAGACACACCACGCCTTGCGCCTAATATAGTCAATCTGAGCATAGACTGTAGATAACCAGTCCATACCCAAGATGACGTTGTAAGGTCTTGACGCCACTACTAGGAGATCCCAGCTGAAGCTCTCACCTCCTAGAGTAAGCTCGCACTGCCGGAACCAGTGCATAATCATCGAATCCACTCCAATAGGAGTCTCTAGCCGTAAGGATCGAGCCAACGGCTCCGTCAGAATCTCTGAGCTCCAAACGAGGGCAGTGGCAATGAAGGAATGACTGGAACATGTGTCTATAAGTACTACTACTATGGTGGAGTAGACACATATCGTACCTCATATCATCTCCGGAGCACTGTGATTGTAGGCCTCAACTGCTTGGAACTGAGCTCTCCCCTGTCCACCTGCTCCCTACGGTCGGGGTGGACCTCCTGGTGTTGGTGGCCGTAATATCTCAAATCATCACCCATCGCCAGCTGCACGACCAGATCCTCTGCCATGTCCTCCTGCTCCCTACGGACCTCCTCGGTCGAACCTCTGTCTCTGCCTGGGTGGTCCTTCGACCGTCTGCTGATCATCCGTACGGCGGGTCGGACAGTCATGAGCCATGTGACCCTACCCGCCACATGAGAAACACTGCCTGCTCCTAGCATGACAGTCTGTGTGGAGGCATCCTGAAAGGAAACAGGTGTGCTACGGTCAAAATTTATACTTGGTGAGTTGACTTATGGAAAACTTTTGAAAACACACATGCAATCGGTGTTTTCATGCACTGAGTCAAAAATCAGAAGTCAGGGTCCTAGTGTATGGATACGTCGGCCGCCGCACCAACACTGGACTCCCTGAACTGAAAACCTCACTCACTACACTTAACACTATTGCTTCATAGAAAAGATCAAAGTCCTAACTTCTGTAGTAGAACCGACTCCTCTGATACCAATTTTTCATGACCCATCCCCCAGGGCCCGTATCGTGACTACCCCAAGCTCTCCTTTCATAGGCCAGGGACTGGAAACTAGAACCAAAGGCGTAATTCCCTAAAATTGGGAAGGAATTGCCTTTATAACCTGTAAACACACACACAAACAAGCACACAGATGGACGAAACACCAAGTAAACTATATAAAAAAAGAGTGTTGAAAGTAAAAGGGGCCAGAATACAAGCCCAAATGGAAAGGTACAAGTACAACTGAAATTCCACAAAACTGAAGAAAAAGAAAGACAACTACTAGATCATCCTCTGAGGTTCCTACTTGAAGGATAGGTATACATCACCTCCTCAGTACTCATCGTCTATTCATCTCCTCCGTGTACCAACTCATCATAAGGTGAACCTCCAGGTACCATCTAGTCCTGGTACTCTCGGCCTCAGTCAATGCTATCCGTCGTCTGCATCCAACACAACAAGGTGTGGGCATAGCCCGTGTAGGGGTGAGTATAACGATACTCAGTAGGGACCCCGAGACACTCTAGGTCTCACAAAATCCAATAAGGATAAAACAAAAAGTATGAAATCAACATATAACCTTATTTAGGTATATTCCCATACATATACCTAAGTTATCAAGTAATCCATCTCAATCATGAGGAAAACACAAAGGTTCCGACTTAGCTCAAACCAGGATATATTCAACGGGGTATTATCAAGTAACATTCTGAACACAACGTCGAACACCTCGGATACTGGAGAACTCCTCCTCTATCGAGTACATTGGGCCTGCCGCATCACACAGAGATGCTTCCCACTAACCTTGGACTGTTGAGATACTCCTCTTGTTGAGTACCGTGGGAATGCCGCGTCACACAAAGGCTCTCCCCACCGTGGGTCTGCCGCGTCACTCATAGAATCTCCCCCCTCAAGGCCTGCTAAGGTAATCCTCCCATTGAGTACCGTGGTTCTGCCGCATCACACATAGTTGCTCCCCACCATGGGTCTTCCGCGTCACCAAGGCACTCCCCACTAGTCATGTTGAGTCACTCCGAGTCAAAATGGTTAGCAGTCGTCAAGTCTCAGCCAGCCACTAGGTCTCCACACTATACTCACTCGTCTCCAGGAAGATCCGCTCCACAAGAAACTGGTGATACTCCAACTACCATGATGTCCCACAAAGAAGTATCTCAAAGGTCTGCCTCATCATAGGGGTCTCAACATAACAGACAACGCGTTAATTGGACGCCCAGTCTGTGAGTTATTATCCTTTTAGTATCGGGAGCCCAGTTGGATTTGTGCTTGATCCAACCTGACCATTCCACATATTAATCCAAAAAACAGTGAGGTATCACTCAAAGGGACCATCTCGATCCAAGATTTCCAGCACCACTGACAGTTCATCAAACAGACGTCCGATGCCAAAGTTATGGCCAAAGAAATGTAAGTGGGTCGTAGTGGGCCCGGGTTCAGTCTGACCCGGTTCGGGTTGACCTGGATTGAACCATTGGGTCTGGAACGACTCGTAGTGTGGCCCGTCCTGGGCCGCATGGGTGCCACTAGGGTGACTCAGCCGAGGTGTACTGTGAGGGCGGCGAACCTGGCCGTGAGGGCATGGACCAACCGCGAGGGAACAGACCAGACACAAGGGTGCAGACCGGCCATGAGGGCGTGTACCGGCCATGAGGATGCAGATTGGCTATGAGGGCATGGACCGGCCCTGAGGATGTGGACTGGCCACGAGGGGTGCAGAACAGCCACGGGTCGGCAGACCGGCCGCAGTTCGATGACGGTTTGGTCAGGAGTGCGGAGCGGCTTGGTGGTGTAGCTCAGCTCAGTGGCGGTGTGGCTCGGCTAGGACGACAATACAACTCAGTGGATGGCTGTATGACTCGGCTCGGACGGCGGCACGACTCGGCGGATGGTGGTGCTTCTTGGCTCGGACAGGGGTGCGACTCGGCTCGGGGGTGCGGCTCGGCTCGGACAGCGGCGTGGCTCGGCGGACGTCAACATGGCTTGGCTCAGATGGCGGCATGGCTCGACGGACGACGGCATGGCTTGGTGAGGCTGCCGGTCGTCCAGGGCAGCATGGTGAGGCCACAGGTGGCGGCACCATTTCCTCCGTCATCTTCGTCACCTTCCTCCATTTCGATGAATACACCAAAGAAGAATGACAGAGGGGTCGGGTCATGTTTTCTTGGCCCACACACTCTGCGTTTAGAGTGTTAGCAAGTGGTTCACAAATAACGAAGCATGAACGTGGAACCATACTCTTCCGCAATTTTTGTTCCTAACCCACACAAGAAAAGAAGGGAGTACATGAAGAGTGATAAACATTTAGGAATAAACCCCTACCTCATATTGTTTGTTGACGACTATGAGGAGGGAAGGTCAGTCGTCGAAGACGTCCCACATCGGTTGCCTCCGTAGGGTGCTTCCGAGGAAGAAGTCAAAGACGTTCCTTGCTGGTGTTCTTCGTGGAGGAAGCATTCTTCGTTGGATAAGCTTTCTCTCAAGTTCTCCCAATCATCCTTTGCAAACAAATGAATAGGTAGCCCAAAGTAATAGATTGCAATATCTATTAAGTCGTTGGCATAATATTCAAAAAATAATTAATTAATTAAAGGAGAGTTGGAATAATAAATACATGTGTTTTGGCACAATTAATGTGGAGGAAGTCAAGAGGCTCGTCCACATTTAATGAGGGGGGTTGAGAGGTTTTCCTACATTTATGAGGGAGTTGAGGTTTTTCTCCCAATTAAAGGGGGGTTTCAAGGGGGTTTAATCCCAGGTGGTCCCCACCACCATAACCTCTCATGGGAGGTTAGCCTCGGGTGGTCCCCACCACCATAACCTCTCATGGGAGGTTAAGGTCTGGTTGTCCCCACCACCAACTTCCACAAGGAGGTTGGTTACAACAAAATAAAATAAAATGTGTGTTTATTTTATATTATTATTTCCACGAAAAACCCAAAAACTAACTTTCACCCTCGAACAACTGCCATCGAGGTGAAAGTCTTCTTAAGTGAATACTAGCATTGTGAGTTCAATGGTACCATCAGAATTCAATTCCAAGCACCGGTTCAAAAGTTAGAAAAACCCGCTTGCACATTTACTGAACGTACTCGAAAAAAAGTTCAGAAATTCATTCCAGGCACTCCGGGACTCGGAATCATGCGCCGTAAATTTTTGCGGACTCGAAAAATTCCCATTTAATTAAAAAAAATTACATGGAAATTCCGGTTCTTTAAAACCCGGGTCGACCCAGTTCGGTCCATACCGAACTAGGTCGGGCCGGTCCGACCGAGGCGGACCGGATCCGGACCGAGTACTACCCAAGAACCCCAAAAGGGCCTTATCTTGAGAACCAAACATCTATTTGATGAACCGTCTATGGAATTGGGATCCTTGGAGTGAGATGGTCCTTTTGACCTACTCTATAAGAGTTTTAGAGAAACTTGGAGTATGGCTGGGTTGGATCACACCTGAATCCAACCGGGACCTTGACATTGAAATACCAATAACGCACAAAATGAGCGTACGATTGATGTGACGTCTGTTGAGTTGGAACCCTTATGACATGGTGGATCATTGGGTTACTTCCTTGTGATACTTTTTACCAGTTTTAATATGACTGATGGCTTGAGGAATATTTCTCCTAAGCGCGCTACGTACGGAACCCTGTAACTGGCTGAGACCGGAAGACTGCTTGATGATGGCCAAGGTGGGAAGTGGCTCTATGTGACCTAGAAGGCCCATGGTGGGAAGCAGCTCTGTGTTTCCCAGAATTAACATGGTACCCATCAGGGATGAGTACCACAACCGTTCAAGGTTAGTGGGAAGCGGCTCTGTGTGACTCGACAGTCCCACTGTACTTGATAGTGGAAGAGTTCTCCTGCAGCTGACCAGTTTGAGGTTTGTGGCTGATGATGCTATGGTTACTACCCTAGAATATACATTGTGGTGACTTCCATGGATATCAAGATGCATTGAGTGGCTTGATGAGTGGTTCTACCAAGTAGATGACATATGGAACCCTGCGGTTGGCTGAGACCTAAAGACTGCTTGACGATTGGCCCAGTGGGAAGTGGCTCTGTGTGACCGAGCAGGCCCACGGTGGGGAGCGGCTCTATGTAACCTGAAAGACCCACAGTGCTTGACTGGAGGAGTACCTCAGTTCAGCCAAGGTGGGAAGCAGCTCTATGTGACCTGACATGCCCATGGTGGGAAGCGACTCTGTGTGACCCAGCATGCCCACGGTACCCATCAGGGATGAGTACCACAACAGTTTTAGGTTAGTGGGAAGCAGCTTTGTGTGACCCGAAAGGCCCACTGTACTTGATAGAGGAGGAGTTCCCCAGTAGCTGAGGAGTTTGATGATGTGATAACCCTTCTACCCCTAGAATAAATCCTGGTGTGAGCTGTCTTTACTTTGTTCTTTTGATTGAGGTTATGCTATATGGTACTTTACCTTCATGGTGTTACCTTGTGGTTTTTCTTTATGGAATTATAGGAGACCTTTGGGGTCTCAGGGTCCCTACTGAGTATCGTTATACTCACCCCTACATGGGATTCACCCACACTTTATTGTTTCTTGTGTAGTCAATGAGCATCTAGGTTGAAGTTTGAGGGAGCTAGGACCTGGTGGTACGCGGAGGAGACGAACAAACATGCAGTACTGAGGAGGTGATCTTCACCTAACCTTTAGGTAGGATCTGGGGTGGACCATTTAGAGTGACATGATGTAGGGACTAATGATCTTGAGCTGTACCTACCCTTCAGGTAGGATCCGTGGTGGAAGATCTAGGAGCTACTTTTCACCTTTCAACTGTTTTGTACTTTTTAGTTGTACTTGTACTTTTTCAGCTGGGCTTGTATTCTAGACCCTTTTCTTTCCATACTCTCTTACTATATAAGTTACTTCACAGTTGATTCTTGTTTTTTTCTTGAACCGTGCGTTTGTATAGAGTTAAAGGCAATGCCTTCCCGTTTTAGGGAATACACCTTTTGGTGCTAGTCACTAGCCCCTGGCCTATGGAAGGCCAGCTTGGGGTAGTCATGACACGAGCCCCGAGGGATGGGTTTTGACACTTTTATCTTGTCTAAAATATACTCAATTACATTCCCAAGAATCATATCCATGTCCAAGATCTTCTGGTATCAATAAAAGACCAAACCCATGTTCCTTAAGGAGGTTCTCAAGGAGACAACATTCAAGTGGTAAAACCCTCAATCCTTCTCTTTCAATTTATTTTATTTTCTTATCCTATCCTCAAATACCCTAATCCAAAGTGTCATGATAACTACATTATGTTATATATACTATAATTTTATCATGTTAATGAAATATCCATAATCAAATCTTTTCTCTTCTCAATTTTTTCTAAAAATGAAAACATTTTATGTGTCGTGTCGATTCACCGCCTTCATGGATGACAAGTTTTCATTTTCCTTTACTGCCTTAAAGGCTGGTCATAAAACCATTATTATGGTTAAATAATATTTTATTATCCATATTATAAGTTATATAATGTTTTGGAACTAATATATAATCATGATATTGAATAAAATTATATAAGTTTGTGATGGTCATAAAAAGCACCAAAATAATTAAATAATTTTCCTTAACATTTTATCTAATGAATCATCCTCATACCATAAAACCAAATGATATATAAGACCATTTAAACTTATGTAAATTAATTAATGACATTAATTCTTGAGAATTATTCTCATATTACAAGAACTTATATACTTGTATACAAGATAACTAATCATGAAAACCATGAAAACAAACACTCACAAAATGATAAAATTGAACTCTATAACTCATCAATATGGCCATAAACAAACTAAATAAAATTATTATAAATAGAATAAATGTATAATAGGTTCTTTATTTAGTAATTAATGAATATAATTTTATTATCTATGATATTAAGGTGAATAAATCATTAGGACATAAAGTGAGGGGATTCTCGAACCAACTCCTTTTCTTTGGGCTACTCCTCTTTCATGCCAAATTTTAGTGTGGATATTATTTTATTATTCCTAAAATATAACTTCATTTTCCTTCCCTTTTCTTTTCTTGGATATAAATTTTCCAATATTTTTTTATGACAAATACAAAGATTTTCCAAAATAACTCTTCTTTCCAAAACACATTTTACTCCACTTGAGTTGTTTATTCTTCGCTCAAGAATGATGAATATTATTCCAAATATTTTTTTCCATTTTCATTTAGGAAACCCAAGTTTATTCATGATTGATAAAATCATTATGAAATACATTTCTTTACATGAGTTATTTCATGAAATTGATTTATATACATTCTATGTGGAATGCATGATTATGAAAATGTTATGATGTGACAGGTGTGCCCAGAATTATATAGCACTCCAATGCATTGGGTAATGTGATGTATCTCATGAGATCATGTTAAGTATGTGTGAACATGATTCTATGTTTTTTTTCACAATTATTATGTTACTATTATGAACATATTTTATGTGTGAACATTATACTAGCTTTGTTCACAACTATGTGTGGTATTTAACCACTAAGACATGATGTTTCATTTTTATACATTTTCACATTCCATGACTTTATCTAATTATTTCTATCAGGATTATTATGACGACCCTATGAATATTTTATGACTATGATTATAATTATCACTCATGTTATATTGATTCATGTCCTTATCTATCCTCTTACCGATTTTTTAACTGAACCCTTTCTTTGATGTATATTTTCAGGTGACTATATATACTAAGGAGATCACACGATTTATAAGTATAAAGAAGAAGAATTTATTAAATAATTGTTTATGTTTTATTAATAATAATTGATGTATGGTCCTAATTTTCCAAAGATACTAAACCTTTGTATCTTGGTTTTGTAATGATTTTATGATTTTTATCGTAAAAATGATGTAATAATTATATAAGAAAAAATAGGGTCTCTATAATAGGTATTAGAGCATGGTTTAATTAACTTGGTAATTAGGATTAGAATAAAAATTCAAACCATAAGTATAAGCCTATATATAGGTAAAACATCCTAAAAGGATAAACATAGGGATCCCATAAGATATTCCTTTAGTGTTAATTATGTAAAAGAATAAATTATTCATGCTTTGTTAACTTGAATTTTTTTAAAATCTTTTCTATTTTAGAAAATAGTGGGAACCTAGAGGAACCGATCCAAAAACCCATGTGAGGGACAATTCAATGATTTTACGAATGAAATACCCAATTCTATGGTAGGTAGAGTTCAAAAATTCATGGAAATTATTACCCAATTGTATCAGGATATAAATAATAAACTGAACCATGTGGAAGATACACATTTATCCAATAAGGATCAACTAGGAATTGATTCCTTTATACAGAAACGACCACTAATGTTTAGTGGAACTTTTGATCCACTTGTCATGGAATAGTAGGTTAAATCAATGGATAATATCTTTTCTATGATCCAATACTCTAATAAAAAGAAGGTGACTCTTGAGATTTATCATTTAGATGGAGAAAATGATCAATGGTTGGTATTGGTAAGGAACACCAATACAAAGGATGAAATATAAGAGATGGAGTGGGAAGGATTTAAAAAATATTTCTTACCAAGTATTTCCCTAAAACTCTTCAAACAAATATAAAGGGAGAATTCATAGAGCTAAATCAAAAGTAAGGTGAATGTATCACGTATTACAAGAAAAAATTCACAAGGATTGTAAGATATGAATCAAGTTTTGTTATCAATAATGATATCAAAATAGATAGATTTATTAGTAGTTTAAAAAAAACACCTTTGAAAGGCTCTAAAAATATGATTCATTAAGAGTTATGAAGAAGTGGTTCAATGTTACCTCAAACTAGAGATAGAGTTAGGAGAATGGTACCATGGTTATGAATATAAGAATTTAAGAATGGAGTTTCATGCTCGTGGGTCAAATGACAAAGGAGGAAAGAGGATCCAACTACCCCCATATCAAAAATATGGAAAAAAACATCATGGGAATTATCTCAAATAGATGAGGAAATGCTTAAAGTGTGAGAGAGAAGGAAATAAAGCTCATGAATATTTAAGAGACATAAATAAGCTGGACAATGTGATATTGGAAAGGACAGAACCTACTAATGCACCACCTATGGTTCAATGCTTCAACTATAGGGATCAAGGCTATTATTCAAGCTAGTACCCTAAACCTTGAGTGTTTAAGGGTAATCATAATCAACATCCACCAATGCCAAAGGAGAAATGGAAAGCTTATGCCATCACTAATTCTAAAGTAGAGAAAGAAAACAAAGTCATAAAAGGTACACTTCTTATTCACTCAAGAATGTAATTTTTTTAATTTATTATGGTTCTACACATTACTTTACATCCTACAAGTTTTCTAGAACTATTGAATAAAATCCTCAATACATTGAAGTAGTTATATCTATAAAAACACCAAGTGGTGAAATCATTACAACCCAAGTGTTGTACTCTTATCTAATTAGTGTATGTGGGAATATTCTTCAAGGGAATCTTGTAATTCTTCCCTTAGTGGAATTTGATTCTATACTTGGCATGTATTGTATCTCATTATATAGATTACACATCAACTACTAGGAAAAGGAAATATCCTTTCATATTCCGAACTATCCAATGCTCCTATATAAATGAAAGGAAGGTAATGAACCTCATTTGGAAAATCCATCAATAGTGTGGGTGTTGATACCCTATAGAGAAGAATACATTCCTCAAATGGTTGAGTCAAAGGTATCAACCTGGAGAAAATTCCCATTGTTAGGGAATACACTGATGTATTTACTAAAGAGTTACCCAGACTCCCCCATATATTGAGGTAGATTTACCAATAGATCTCATATATAGATAAACTCCTATATCAAAATTCCCTTATAGGATGGCCTCGATTGAACTAGTGAATTTAAATAAGTAGCTACAATAGCATTTGGACAAAGGTTTAATATGCCCTAGTGATTTTCCTTAGGGAGTGATATAGCTCTTTTTAAAGAAGATGGATGGATCAATGTGACTATTTATTAATTACTGATATATCAATAAGATCACCATAAATGAAAATTATCCTCATACAAGTATTTATGACTTGTTCTATCAACTATGAGGATATCAATACTTCTAAAAGGTGGATCTTTGTTTTGGATATCATCAATTGAAGTTAAAGAAGGAAGATATTTATAAGACTACTTTCCATAAAAGGTATAGGGATGATGAGTTTCTAGTGATTCACTTAAGAATTACTAATGACCCTACAATATTCATGGATTTGATGAATAAAGTCTTTAGAAACTACAATGAATTTTTTTTGGTAGTGTTTATCGATATTTCTCACCCAATCTAAGAGAAAGGGGGAACATGAAAAACTTATAAGGATTTTCCTAGAAACATTAAGGAAGGATAAATTGCATTAAAAGTTCATAAAGTGTGAATTTTGGATGTAGCAAGTCATATTTTTTTTGGACTCGTGATCACATGTGACGGAATTTCTATAGACCCTTAAAAAAATAAGGCAGTCAAGGAATGGACCATACCCACTAGTGTCACAAAAATCCACAATTTTCTTATATTAGTAGGTTACTAATGAGGTTTTGTGAGAAATTTATTATGATTTTCTATCCCACTAACTAAGTTAACAAAGAAAGGGGTCAATTATGTTTAGATGGAAGAATGTGAGAAAATATTTAAGGATCTAAATAAGAGGTTAATCGCCGCACCTTTACTCACACTACTAAAAACTGGAGAAAGTTTTTAATTTAAAATGATGCTTAAAATAAATTTTTGGTTTGTTTACTCACACAAAATGATGAAGTGATAGCCTATGCCTCACTAAAGTTGAATATCCTTGATCAGAACTACCGAAAACATGATTTGAAGTATAAAGATGTGATTTTCCTTGAAAATCTAGAGGTACTACCTCTATGGTGAGAAGTGTGACATGTATAATTATCACAAGAGTATAAATTATCACACAAAAAGAACCCAACATGCATAAAATAATATGGTTAGAGCTAATAAAGGACTATGATTTATTTATTCATTACCATCTGAGAAAGTAAAACAATGTAGCTTATTCTCTTAGAAGAAAAGAACCTGCTACTCTATCCCTGATGCAGATTGAGATAGATCCTATCTTCAAGGGTATTAAAAGGATGGATTTGGAAATAATAATGGTAGTAGATACATCATACTTTACCAAAATAATTTACCAAAAATCTATCCATGAGAAGATCAAGGAGGAACAAAGGGATGGTCTGGAGTTACAAAAGAATGTAAAAGTAGTAATGGAAGGGAACCTACAAGAGTTCCACATCGATGATAATGGTGTGATTCCTTTTGGAATAATAATTTGTGTGCCTTAATCACTTGAGATAAATAAGGATCTATTGGATAATTCACATAGCTCATATTTCTCTATCCATCTCATAATTACCAAGATGTATAGTGATCTTCAAGTACACTTCCAGTGGGATAAAATGAAGAAGTAGATTGTAGAGTATATCTCAATGTGTTTGGTATGTTAGAAAGTTAAAGTAGAGAAAAATAATTCCAAAGGGTTGATGAAACAATTTCCTATACCCACATGGAAAAGGGAGGATGTCACTATTGAATTTTTTATCGGTCTCCCAAAGGCATCCAATGGAAACAATACGATATGGGTTGCGGTGGATATACTCACCAAGAATACCCACTTTATCACTATTTGGGAAGATTTATAACTTTAAAAACATGCCAAGTTATATGTGAAGGAAGTGGTGAGGATGTATTGGGTTCCACTTTCAATCATATCTAATTGTGATCCCAAGTTCACATCTAAATTATGGATAAGTCTTCAACATGATTTGAGTACTTAATTGAATTTCAGAATGAATTATCACCCCCAAAATGATGGCCAATATGAAAGGACTATTCAGACACTTGGAAAAATTATAAGAGCCTGCTCAATGGAATTCAAAGGTGGATGGGATTGGCATATCCCATTGGTTTAGTTACGATACAACAACAGTTTCCACTCAAGTATTCAGATGGCTCCAAATGAAGCTCTATATGGAAAGCGATGTAGAACTCCAACCTGTTGGGATGAACTTGGTGAATGAAAACTATATGGACCTGATATTTTGAAAGAGATGAAAGATAAGGTTCAATCCATAAAACAACACATAAAATATGCTCATATTCAGAAAAAGAGATATGCTGAAAACCAATGCAAGGATCAGGAGATTGAAGTTAGAGACAAATTCTTCCTTCAAATATCACCATGAAAGAGAGTCACGCGGTTTGGAAATAAAGGGAATCTTAGCCCAAGGTACATTATCTCCTTTTATATCCTTGATCAAATAGGATTAGTGGCCTAATTTCTTGTACTTACACCAAATATAGATCAAGTTCATAACGTGTTCCATGTATGTCTCCTGAGGAAGTACATACCTGACCCTCACATATATTAAATCTAAAGGTGGTACAACTAGAGATAAAACTCTCATATGAAGAGAATCCATTGAAGATATTGGACCTTACAGATAAAGTCCTATGAAAAAAGGTAAATAACCTTATCAAAGTGTTGTGGAGAAATTATAAGTATAAAGAGGTGACACGGGAACTATAGGAAGTAATGAAGGAGAATTACGCTCACATGTTCTCACCTTAGTTTGCAAAATAAAATTTCAAGGGTGAACTTTCAAAAGGGAGGAAGAATGTAATGACCCAAAATTTTATCAATGGAATTTTCCTTCTTATATTTATAAAACACATACATCACATAAAGATCCCAATAAAAACATAATTCACATAAATGAAGAATGAAATAAGTGATATTTATAGAAACTAAGGAACCTATGCCGATGGAATTGTAACATGGACATTGGAATAGTAACATGACCATTAGGAATAGTAATATAGAAAATAGAATATCAAACTCACCTATGAAGTACAAATAAAATTTATTTATCTTATAAATGAAAATATGATATAATTATATCATATTATAAGTATTATTTTAAAATGATAAATTAGGTGTTGGTATTTTTGTGAAAGGTAAATGTTTAATTATAATTTTATAATTAATATATTGATTTAAAAGAAAATTTATTTTCATAAAATAGATTCATAAATTAATATTTTTTTTATTATAATTATAATATAATTTTACTAGACCTTAATTAATTTTTCAAAGTGTCATATAATCTGTAATAATATAAAAACTGTATTTTTTGAATAAATGATGATTTTAATTAAAAATGAAATTTCTCATATTTAGAAAAATATTTTCATGAAATATAGTCCATTTTTTTATTCTACAAATTGAAAAATGGTTAGGGTGAATTCTTTGGATTTTTCTAAAATAGTTTATTTTTTTGTGAATAATGAAATACGATAATTTATGGTATTTAACAAATACATGAATTATTGAGTCAAGGATGATGTATGGATGAGATAAACACCCAATGTTTTGAAATATACTTAAAATTTTACTATATTTATTCACAATAATCAACACTATTGGTAGTCTTGAGCCAAAATAGTAAACTAATGAATAAAATAATCAAAAACACCCCTCTCCTCCCCTATAAATACCACCCTCACCGCCTCTTCTTCTCAGAACTTAAAAGAATTTTATATCATCTAAATTACTCACAATTACCTTCCTAAGAATATTCTATATGTATAGGAGCTTATGATCTTAATAAAAGACCAAACCCAAGTGCCTTAAGGAGGTTCTAAATGAGACAACATTCAAGAGGTAAATCCCTCAATCATTCTCTTAAAATTTATTTTCTTTTCTTATCCTCTCCTAAACTTCCCTATACAAAAGTGGAATGATAACTATAATATCTTATATATATAATATAATTTTATTGTGTTAATTTAATATCCATAATAAAATATTTTATCCTCTATATATTTTTTTTCTAAAAATGAAAATATCATCCGTGACGTGTTGATTCATCGTCTGGATGATGAGTTTTCATTTTTCTTTACCTACTTCAAGGCTCATCATAAAACCATTATTATGGTCAAATAAGACTTTATTATAAATATTATAAGTTATATAATGTTTTGGAACTAATATATAAACATGATATTAAATAAAATGATATAAGTTCATGATGGTTGTAAAAACTTTCAAAATAAATTAAATCATTTTCATTGACATTTTATCTAATGAATCATCCTCATAACATATAACCAAATGATATATAAGACCATTTAAACTTATTAAAGTTCATTAATTACATATAATTTAAATTCTGGATAATTATTTTCATTTTACATGAATTTCCATACTTGTATTCATGCGAATCAATCAAGAAAACCTGGAAAACAAAAACTCTCATAACGATAAAATTAAACTCTATAACTCGTTAATATAACCATAAAAAAACTAAGTAAAATTATAATAAATATAATAAATTTATATTAATTAATGAATATAATTTTATTATCCTGGATATTGAAGTCAAAAAATCATTCAGACATAAGGTAAGGGGATTCTCGAACCCGACTTCATTTGTTTGGGTTATTCCTCTTTCATGCTAAATATCAGTGTGGATATTCTTTTAATATTCTTAAAATATAGCTTAATTATAATTACATTTTATTTTTTAGGATATACATGATTCCAGTCTGATTTATGACAAATAAAAAGATTTTCCAAACGAACTCTTCTTTCCCAAACACATTTTGACTCCTCTTTAGTTGTTTCTTCTTCGCTCAAGAATGATGAATCTTATATGAAATATGTTTTGACCTTTTCATTTTAGAACCCAAAAAGTATTCATGATTTATGAAATCATTATGAATTCCATTCATGTACATGGGTTAATTTATCATTTGATTGATATATGTTCTATATGGTATACATGATTATGTAAATGTTATGATTTGATGGGTTCTACTAGGATTATATAGTGTTCCAATGCATTGGATAATGTGATGTATCTCATGAGATAATGTGAAATATGAATAAACATGATGCAATATTTTTTCACAATGATGATATTATGAATATTAAAATATGTTATGCATGAACATGATGATAGCTTTGTTCATAATTATATGTGGTATTTGACCACTAAGGCACAATGTTTCATTTTTATGCATTGTGATAGAGCTAATATTTTTATAATTTTTAATATTTATTTAAATGATTTAAGCAATACCAATTTATAATTTTGAGTTTATTTTCATTATATTTAGGGTTTTTGGTGTATTTTGGGCTAAAATTGGAGAATTTCATGATTCTGTAATTTTAACAGATTTTTATTAATTTGGTATTTTGAGCACAACTTTTAAAACATTGATCCAATTTGAGTGATTTTTTTTGTAGGATTAATTGATTTATGGGATTCAAATTATTATTCTTAACTAGGAGCTTATTATAACATCCATCAGCCCTAAAAAATCAATCAATTTGAAAAAAAATTCTGGATAATAGAGTGGACCCCACCCCAGTAATTGAGTCATAACTTAGGATACACACATCAAAATAAGACAATTATTGCTAGATTTGAAAGATAATTAAATGGAGAATTCAATAATTAAATATCATGGAGATATTAAATCATTAATACAACCATTTGATCCAAGAAATTGGGTGAATATTTAGAAAACATTCATCTAGAAAGAGCATGATTCATTAAATGTGTCATAACATCCTCTATAAACATCCAATTACTATGAAATTTTGTGGTTAAATAGAAAACTTAATTTCTAGAAACTTTAAAGAATAAAACATTATCAAATTATGTCATTAAATGGGTTAACCACAATTTTTTTATATGAATAGAATCTAGAGGATATCTTAAAGGGATATTTGGAAGATCTTGATTTTCAATACCGAAGGATGAAACCCCCTTGGCCTATATAAAGAGGAGTTCCCCCATTCTAAAGGATATATATTGATTCCCCAAGGAGGGAACCCACTGAGGAGGATGTTGAGATACTTCATGTCTATGTTTTAATTTTTATTTCTTTTCTTTTATTTATTTCTCCCTACCTCTATCTCTATAACAATCTAATCTAAATTATATTTTATATTATCCTTTAATTTTATCATCCCTATTATTTTTAAATTTCTTCATCCTTTTATTTTATTTTTATTCACTTCTTATTATCTTCTTATTCTCTTCCACCACTCCACCAAGTGATATATTACTCTAAAAAATGACTGGTTGACCCCAAGGATTGACCCGAGGGGAGGTCATGGTGTTCTTGAATTTTATTTAAAGTTAATTTTATGTTTTTAATAGATATAAGTAGCATGAAAGGGTAAACTGAATGTCCCCAATATGGTCATTATCCCCCCAATGATAGACAACTTAATCTATTTCTATTATTTTATTTCATTATTTTCTCTCTATCCATTGGTTAGTTCTTCACACGTTGTAGTTGAGTTAATCAATGTATGAAATGACATCAAAAGAGTCGAGTCCTGAATGATAACACAACCTAGGACAAGTTGTGTCATCCACCTTGATTAAAGTAGGTGGTGGATTTGAGATTTCATAAGGAAATAAATTATTTCCACAATTTATAAATAAAGAAAAGTAGTCCAAATATGAGATTTTATGTTTGTATTATCAAACTGAAATCAAACACATAAAAGAGAATAATTATTAAACCCAAAAACAAACCCAAAACCAAGTCCTTTGTTCCTTATCTCATTCTATTTTCATTTAATTATAGTTTATATTTTTTTATTACATGTCATTCTTTTAGAAAATGAAAACCCAAAAATATTTATTCCTTTAACAAAAAAATAAAAACAAAAAATATATACTTTAGGTGATTTAGACTAAGTGATTGAAAAAATTGAGAATCTCCTAAAGTGAGATGACCTTAGTCAGCCACGATGTTGCACTAGGAAAAATGATTTTTTTCCACACCCCATCATAGACATGCTTTAAAACTAGAACCATTTCTAATGATCTAATAATTAGTTCATTCACCTTTTCTATTTTCACATTTTAGATAGATTTTATTTATTTTAAAAAAACTAAAAATAAAAACTAAAAAAAATAATGATGTTTTCAAATGTTTTTTCTCAATTCATGGAATAATCTCTCTCAAGTGAAAGAACTAGTAATTCAAAATAATAAATAAGTGTCTCTCCTACCAAATATCGATAAACTCACTACCCTAACCAAGCATATGATAAATGGGTATAAAACTAGTATTTCATCTCAATAAATAGAATATATGGTTGATAAAGTAAAAATGGATTATCAAAGAATAAAAACCAAGAAGGAAGTGTCACCAGAGTTGCCTAATTTTACTGAATACATCAAAGAGGTTGAGGCCTAGATTGAAGAGTATTTAAAATATAACTACTTGATGAGACAAATCCAAAAATACTATGATAAGATAGAGTGAATTAATGATGAGGGAAATTTACTACTGAGCTAAATTTGGGTGATCAAAAAGATTTGGATGAATTCTAGAATGATTATGAGGTAAAAATTGATCTCCCATATCCTTACCAAGTAGAAGATCCAGTTCCATTATGTGTCACTCTATCCATGGAATATGAGGAATAAATCTCAATGATGAGATTTGAAGAAAATATGGAGGATCCCAACTACCTGGCTCCGTCCACTGAGAATCTATGCTAGGAGGCACTCACTACTGAGGTAGATATTGGACCTGAACCAACTAAGGTAGATGATATTTCTCTAAACTCTTTATTTTATGATTTTATTCAATTTGAATTGAGTATTACTCCATATTTGTTTGAATTTTTATATTTGGTCAATTCTTACAATGATTTAGAGGAAGATGAAGAAACTAGACATGCACCCATTGAGGAAAACATAGATATCCCTGATTTTGATGAAAATACATTTGAGGATCCCCATTAGGAGATCTAAGTAGCTGGCTCAAGGAAATTAGAAAATATGATGCTCTTTTTGAAGCCTATGTGAAGCCAACAATGGAAGAAAAAGATAATTTTTCACAAGTAGAAACCAATAAGGGGGATGATTCATACTTAATCCTACCCCACCATGTAAGTTATACCTAATTATGAATAGGGAGGATATAGTATACTCTATCCATGGATCATTCCTCAATAAAAAGAATGAAACACAAGCTAGAAAAAGGCACATGTGGTGGTTCAAATCAAAGAAGCTTCATCCACTATAAGACTTTGGATAACAGCTAGTACTACCCCTTAGAGGTAGTAAAAATTTAGGGCCCACTTGGGAAATCATACCAAAAGTTATCCCTTTCATTTTCTTTATATTAATTTATATTTCAATTTCCTTTCTTAGAAAGTAGTCCGACATGCATCCCACTCCCTCTTATCTTTGTGAGATTTAATGACATGGTCATTGTGATTAATTAAGAAATTATCTTTTGTAGGTTCATAATGGTAGAAGGTAACCCTAATAATTAAGGAGAGAATATGACTGAGCTTCATTTCAAAATGGAATTCACTTTTATAGTTATCTTTTAAACTCTCTACATTCTTTTCTAACAACATATTCTGAGATTTAAACTTGAAAAATTCACGCCCACACTTGAATTATTTATTTACTTAACTTATCCAGAAGACATGAGTTTCTTAGGAATCTTGTGATGACATGTTTTAAATTTCAATGTTAATGGAATTGGATGATTAAAGTAAATCATTGATATTAAAACGAGGACTCATGATTTAAGGGAATTAATTGATTCAAGTAAATGAAATTTACCAATCATTTTTCATGCTTTGAATTTATGAAATTCATGTGAATTGATTTATTATTATTATTTATACCTTGAGTTATTGTCAAATATCATATTTCCCATTCCTAAGAGGATTTATAGACCAAGGATTTCCTATTTTATCTTGAGTATATTTCTTGAGTGATCTTGGGACATGTCACCTGATATAACTTGTATTAAAACTTTTAAAATATATTTCCATACTAAAACACATTTAAAATGATTGATTCATCTTTTGATAATTCTTTATCCTTGAAAATCACCTTTACATTAATATTTTTTTAGCCCATAGAAACCATGAATGACCTTGTAAGTGACGAGCCACGTTTCAAGCCATTTTTTCCATTCCTACCCTAATCTTGGTATTTTCATGATATTTTAAAGATGAAGTGTGGGGGTGAAGAGAATCATTGTGTAAGGGATGAAATTCATTGTATGAAGAAAGTGTTGGGGAGGTATTTTGGGAATAAGGAAAGTATTTTTATTCATCTAATGTAATTAATTGTTTTACCTTCTTGAAAATAAAAAAAATATAAAAAAAGTAATGGGCGATGAGTTAGATGAATAAAAAATCACCATCACTAGACCAATGATTTTTATCATATGTGGTTGGGTGGTGGATACAATATTTATTCTAAGAATAACATTCAAAAAAGAAAAAATATACTTTTAAAAATAAATTAAGGTATAAAATTAGAGAAAAATTCAAGAAGGTGCACATCATTCATTATGATTTCATTATTCATGACCTTTTATTTGAAAGTTTGGGGGAAGTGGGAGTTGTTACTTTGAATAGAATAATTCCATTACACTATTATTTTTGATATCACGAAATGTAATTAAGAGACAAAACTCCTCCTTGAGCCTTAATTATTAAAGCATCAAATCCCACCAACCTTAATCTTTAGATTCATTTGAACCTTTATTGCAAGTCATCATGATTTTATGTACCTTTTGTCTTTACAAAGTTAATAAAGTAGTTCTTTTAAAAACCTATGGATAAGGATCATGTATTCATTATATGAGAATAATTATACTTAAACTATATCATGATTGATGAGAGAAAATAATCCCTTGTGAGGCAGATAATGATTTTTCATGTTTTTTAATAATCAATTGAGAAACCTAAATGATTGAGAAGAGAAGATACATCATTTTTCAATGGAAAAAAGTAAAATACTTGAGTTGATTTTTATTTTAAAATTGTGAAATTGAATTTATATTTTATGTGGAATTTGAAAGTTTGATTTAACATTGATAAAGGTTTAATTTTATTGCATTTTAATTTGAATAATGGTAACATTGGTACCCTCTAAATTCTTTTTTTGAAATTTTATTCTTGAGTAAAAACATGTTTTAATTGTGGGGGAATTGATAGAACTAATATTTTCATCATTTTTTATATGTATTTCAATGATTTAAACCCTTCCAATTTATCCATTTGAGTTTATTTTCTTCATACACTAGTGCAAAAACACAATTTAACGTCGTTTTTTTTAATTTTTGACGTCAGTTTTTAACCGATGTCTATAAAGGCGACATAAAAAATATGATTTTCAGCATCAATTATTATAAAATCAATGCCGAAAATTAATTTTTTAAGGGTTTTGACATCGGTTTTCTATAAAACTGACGCTGAAACCAAGTTATTTTTTTAAACATTACGACGTCAGTTTTTAAAATAACCGACGCCATAAATTAATTTTTTTTAGAAAAATCAAAAAATTACACTTCTAAAAATATTGAAACCCCTGTACAAAAGAACACAATATATAGAAACAGTTAAAAAATATTTATCATTCAATAAAAACCTATAACTTACATATACTAAGCATAAACAAAAAAATATGACATTGAAAGTTAAAAAAGAAAATTTAGAATAGACGTACCTAAAATTTACGACAGGATCATTGTTGGTTATTATTGAAGCATTAATTCGATTATTTTTTAGTTTAAACACCTAATATATCAAAAGCGTTAGTTTTTTGAACCCATATGTATTATTATTTATAAATATTATAATATACATACCTCAAATCCTAATCAGACTTAACAAATAGTTCGCAAAAGTAGATCGAATATGGGTAATTTCAGTTTAGGAATAAGACTGTGAATCATTGAATACCTACAATAATATTGAATGATATGAGGTTAAAAAATAAAATAATATGGTAGAATATATAAAAAAATTAATACAACTAACCTTTAGAAAATCAGTAGTTTCCCTAGTTGTGATTATCTCGTACATAAATCATAAAATATAATAACTATATTAAACATTTCTATTTTGATGATGACATTGCAGTTATAAAATAGTAAATTGATAATAAATACAATATATAACAATAAATTCAGAAAATAAATATAATATAAAAACTAATTACCTGTACTTACACATATTTGATTTTCTTTAGTTTCTTTACTAACATGTATTCCTTGTTAAATTGTTTCCATGAACCGCATTTTCATATATATGAACTAATAATACATGTCTAAACAATGAAAATTAAACATAATGAGCTTATAAAAAATAAAAATAAAAACTTTTTTAATAAGGTGGAAAATGGTTTACGAACTGTTCCTAATAAAGAGAAAAACTAATATAAGGTGTATTCACTTAGGCAAAATACACCTAACATCCAATGTCCCCTACAATAAAAAAATTTCACAATTAATGATAGTATAATGATTATTAGTTCATAATTATGTTTATGTTCTTACTTATCAAGAAATGGAAAAACCCAGCATTTAATCTCTGTCTGTGATAATCTCTCAGATATATATTGAACTCTATCATCATTCTTTACATTTACGACTTTCAAGGAAATGTACTCTGGATCTATAAAACTGTAAATGCAAGTTCTTTCATTTTGTAAAAGAAGCCTGTGTAGATACCTAAATTAAAAAGAAAATATAGTTAGTCAATTTAAAACCATATTTTTTTAAGTAAATAACAATTCAAACATCAATTTACTTACATGGTAAACAACTACACCACACTCAGCCTGAGCTCTTCAAAATCAACTAAATGCATGATATATTCTTTCATTATTCTCAATTGATAACTTCTTCAATATATATCGGGAATCATCCGCAATTGATAGATATAATTCAAGGAAGTAGAAGCATGAGATAATATTTGTAAACCAGAAGAAATATTAGAAGGTTCTAAAGCCGATTATTCTTGAACATTTTGTTGCATTTGGGCAGTTTCTTTTGCTTTCAGATATTCTTATATAAGTTAAATGTTAGAAAAAATTACATGTAATTTTGAATCATTTTTAATTCATATTAAAAAAAATTCATACCTCATATAAAATATAACATAGAAGACTATTTGGCCAAACTAAAAAATGGCTTCGACATTCTCCAACACAGGTGATCTCCTCAGTAGGAAACAGTAGAAGAATAGTAGGATCTATAATATCAAGTACCGATACTCTAACCTGACCCATCTGCATAGGATGATGATGTACCGGTCACCCAAAAAATTCACCTGTCCTAACACAACTATATTTACATGAGGATCTCTAGCAAAAAACTCACAATATAAGGCTTCATCCGAGTGAGGAGGTCGAGGCTCAAAGTAAGCAGATGGGATAGGGTAGTCCAGGTGAGCAGGTTGAGAAGGCAGAAAAATGAAAAATGTATATTAGTGTTTATAATTTATAAAATAGAAAAATTGATGAAAATAAAATAATATACCTCGAAAGGCTACGCAGACGGGGCAGGATAAGCAGATGGGGTAGGGTAGTCTGGGTGAGGATTCTGAAAAATGAAAAAGGTATATTAGTGTTTATAAATTATAAAATAAAATATTTGATGAAAATAAATTAATATACCTCAAAAGGCTGCACAGACGGGGCAGGATAAGAAGATAGGGTAGGGTAGTCCGGGTGAGGAGGCTGAAAAATGAAAAAAGTATATTAGTGTTTATAAATTATAAAATATAACAATTAATGAAAATAAATTAATATACCTCGAAAGGTTTCATAGACGGGGTAGGGTAAGCAGGTGGGGCAGAGTAGTCTAGGTGAGCTGGCTGAGAAGACAGAAAAATGAAAAAGTTATATTAGTGTTTATAATTTATAAAATAAAAAAATTGATGAAAATAAAATAATAAACCTCAAAAGGCTGCACAGACAGGGTAGGGTAAGCAGGTGGGGCAGAGTAGTCCGGGTGAGCAGGATGAGAAGGCAGAAAAATGAAAAAGTTATATTAGTGTTTATAATTTATAAAATAGAAAAATTGATGATAAATAAATAATATATCTGGGAATGCTGCATAGACAGGGCAGGGTAAGAAGATGAGGGAGGGTAGTCCGGGTGAGTAGGCTGAGAAGGCTAAAAAATGAAAAAGTTATATTAGTGTTTTTAATTTATAAAATAGAAACATTTATGACAAATAAATAATATACCTAGGAAGGTTGCACAGACTGTGACTATCTTGCCAAGTGTTCTAATAAAGCCTTCTGCACTGCTGCTTGAATTTGATCACTCATAGACTGTTTCATATCTTTCAGCTCTTCTTTTAAGGATTCTATTTCTAGGTCACTTGATTGCTTACTCTTACTAAAAACCTTCCGAATACTAACACCCTCCAGATATTCTCTAACACGGCCGGGGTGTTCTTACTTTACCAAAGCAGTGGCTAGGATTTCCATCCTACCCTCGGGGATAAAAGATCCTTGTGTCTCTTTCTCTTGATGTTCATCTTGAAATGAAAAATAAAAAAGTTATATTAGTGTTTATAATTTATTAAATAAAAAAAATTTAACAAATAAATAATATTTACTTACAATTCTATCAGCCACTTTTTGAGCTTCCCCTGTAAGATACTTTTCATTTTTCTTTCTTGTTGCTCATTTCCATTTCTCATAGCAAGTGGGAGGATATGGAGGACCAAACTAGACCTCTTCTGAACCACTACTTGATCGAGCTCTTAATGCTTCAAATTTTTCTTCAATCATTTTCTGCTTCAAATACGAATACCCTCCACATGATAAAGTATGAGGGTATACATTTCTCAACTTGATCTCCTAATGAGATCTTCTGGAGGCCTGTTATATAAAAATAAACTACTAAGTAATAAGAAAAATATATCATAAAATTTAAAATATAAAATAATTACCATACCTGGAATTTCTCTTCCGGACGACTGTCAACAAATCGTTTCCATGTATCTTCATCTATAAACGGATACTTAAGACATGGGCTTTCAAACCTTATCTTTCCAAAAACATATTTTTTTGTTAGTTTAGTTTTAAAATCTCTCCATCGAACCTCCACTAAAGTGAGATGTCTTTTCTTAATTTCTTTGGTTTCCTCAAAATTAAATTTCATCTGTAATTGAATAAATTTAATATTTCATTTAAAATATATAATATTCAAAAAATGATATAAAATAAATCAATTAAGATATTTTACAGTCACGGCCTCCCAAAGATGTTTCTTCGCCGTCCTGTCCACTGAAATCCAATTAGGATATAAAATACTAATCCTGCAACGACTCGACATTTCTATATAACCGACAAACTGAACTGTATTTGGGCTAAATGCATTATTATCATCATCAAAATGGATGTGTACTTTGTCATCATCATGAGAAAGTGATAGTTTTTGTAAACATGTAATACCACGTTTACCAACTTGATAACTTGATTTTTGAGTAGTAACATGAGAAGTCTCCTCCGCCGAGGACGCATCAGTAGTCCTGCAATTGTTTTTTTTAAATTAACAATTTTATTTCATTAAATAAGTATATTAATGAATATTTTATAATATGTCAAAATAGATATACCTTGGTAACTGCTCCTCTTTATCTGTATCTGACATTGCTACTAGAAAGTGTAATGAAATTTTGTGTACCTGCATATCATTAGAAAGCTGAATAATTAGAAACAAGGAAGACAAAAATATGTAAGTAAAAAAAGAGGCATGCATTTGTAATTTTCAAAAATGGAAAAAAATTATAAATATTTACCAGAAAAATTAGGAGACTAATTTATTGTTTTCCCACATGCCTTCATAATGATCATTACATACTTCATGCACTATGTCCATCTTATACTCATTGTAATCATCTGGAAATTGCGTAATAGATGAAGAAGGCTCATGTAAATCACTTACATCATCAGCATCATCCTCATCACCCAAATGGTATCTTTTTTCCTTAAAAAAAAACTGACCACTGATCATTCTATGGATCAATGACATAAAATACTTGTTTTTCATGTGTCCCCATGATAAATGGTTCCTCATTGTAATTAAATCTTTTCAAATCAACCAGTTTAAACCCATATTCATCATGTTTCACACCACTATTACTATCAACCCAATTACACTTAAAAATGGTGAATCAAAATTTAATATAATCAATTTCCCATAAGTCTTCAAGAACTCCAAAATATGACGTCGATGCAGAAATCAGGTTTTTATCTTTGGCACTCGAAAAATGCACTGCTTCAGTGAAAACCATCACACCACTATTCTAAATGGTACTCTTTTCATCCACGTTTTTTGTGTAAAATGTGTAGCCATTGATATCAAAACCATACCATGTGATCACATTAAGAGATGGTCCCCCTGCTAACCACTTCAATGTTTCTGATGCAGTTATATCTGGGGTGACTTTCTCTTTAAACCATGAAACAAATGTCTTCTTATGCTCAATCATCACCCACTTTTCGTTTCTTCTCTGATATCATAACTTTAATTCAGCAATATGTGAGGATATATATTATTGAACCTCATTTGTGTTGTTCAAAATGTATAAATGTGCCTGCATCACTTTATCACGTGGAATGAACTATACCTTTATGCCTTGAACCCCTCTAGCTTCACTATCAATTGTCATATGTTGAGATACAGGGAGAGCAATATGCTCCACCTCATACAAATAATCATTACAGAACTCAATCACCTCTTCTAATACATATTTTTGAACAATAGAGGCCTCTGGTCGATAAGGATTTTTAACATATCCTTTCAAAATTTTCATATATCTTTCAAAAGGATACATCCATCTTAAATAAACTGGCCCACATATTCTTATCTCACACACTAAATGAATCGGCAGATGAACCATTATATCAAAAAATGTGGGTGATAAATACATTTATAGTTGACAAAGAATAAGAGTTACTTCATTCTCCAACACATCTAACAAATTTGTATCAACGACTTTGCTACAAATGGATTTGAAGAAATTACATAACCTGATGATAGTCTTTCTAACAGCTTTCGAAAATATACCACACACTACTACTGGTAGTAGTTGTTGCATCAACACATGGAAATCATGAGATTTTATACCTATTAATTTTCAATCCTTCAATGACACCAAATTATTCACATTTGAAGAAAAACCACTGGGTACTTTAATACCACGAAGACACTAACAAAAATTCATCTTTTCAATATTTCTTAATGTGTGACAAGCCAAAGGTAAATATGTTCTATTTTCTTTCATAGTGGGAGATTACTACAAATGTATTCTCATTAATATCATGTCCAATATAGCATGCAATCCATCTTTTGTATTTACTTTTGTGTCTAAAAAAGTTCCAATAAAACTGTCACATATGTTTCTCTCAACATGCATAATATCAATGTTAGGTTTTATCTCTAAAAATCTCCAATAAGGTAGTTAGAAAAAATAGATAGCTTCTTCCAGATATGTTTTGGAAAACCAGAACTTCTTCTCTTTCCAAATGTCGAATCAACATCTTTCACCCTGTCATAGTATTCTTCAACTGACAATGGTCGAGGGGGAAGGTTGTATTCTTTTAAACTGTTAAATGACTTTTTCAATCTATGATAAGGATGATCAATTTTCAAGAAACTTCAATGTCCCATATACACTATCTTTCTTCCATTCTTCAGTTGATAATATGAAGTTTTCTCTTAAAAAATTAGACATGCTTTATGTCCCTTAACACTATACCTAGATAAGTTTCCATATGCAGGAAAGTCGTTTATAGTGAACATTATCATAGCACACAAAAGAAAATACTCTTTATTGTATGCATTGAAAACTTTAACACCTTCCTCCTATAGCAGTTTCAAATCATCAATCAATGGTGAAAGATACACATCAATATCATTTCCCGGTTTTTTTGGTCCAGAAATCATTAAGCTCATCATAACATATTTTTTATTCATACATAGATGTTGGGACAAGTTGTAAATTACCAACAAAATAGGCCATGAACTATGTTAGATACTGAGGCTCTGATATGGATTCATTCCATCAGTACACAATCCCATTATAAGATTTCTAACTTCACTTCCAAAATCATGAATTTTTTTATCAAAGCTCTTCCACTATGGTAAATCGGCAGGGTGACGTAAGTTACCATTAGAGATACGCTCATCTGAATTCCATCTTAACCTTTTTGCATCAATTGAATTTGTAAATAGACGCTTCAAACAAGGAATTATTGGAAGGTACCAAATTTCTTTAGTAGGAGTTTTGATTCTGGTACCTAAAAATGAATCGGAATTGAATTATCAGAATTGTATGCAAAAAATATTGGATGATATCATTATAAAGTACAAAATTGATTTTTCATGATGTTATATGAAATCACCTGAGAATGAATCTAAGTTGACTTTACCATATATCTTATAGCGTGATGTCCCACATGAAGGACAACTTGATAAATATTCATTTTCTTTCCTATACAGTACACAATCATTGGGGAAAGAATTTATCTTTTTATACCCCAATCCCATCGGGCATAATATTTTATTCACCTCATAATTAGAATTTGGATGCCCGTTTCCTTCTGGAAGTAGCACTTTTAAAAGCTCAAGTAAACTGGAGAAACTTTTATCACTCCACCCATTTTTTTATTTTAAGTTAACTAATCTCAAAACTACTGATAACACTGTATATTTACTACAACCTAGGAATAATGGTTTCTCAGAATCTCCATACAATCATTCAATAGTTTGTGTTTTTTCGATGGTTTCAACACTTAAATCATGAATTAATTCTTCAATACGATCCTCTACCTCATTATGAATATTTTCATCAACATTGGATGTTGAATTTTCTTTTTTTTCACCATGCCAGATCCAACGTGTATAATTAAGGCTAAAACCATAAAAAATGAGATGATCATTCATTTCTCTGGAGTTTAAATTTCTCATATTTACACACTTCACACATGGACATAAAATCAAATCAATGTTTTGAAGATGTCATTTAGCGAATTCCAAAAAATTATCAACTCCTTTTTCATATTCACTAGTGGTTCTTCATAGATGAATCCAATTATGATCTATTAAATACCTGATATCACAATATATATTGGTGAATATATTAATACATATAAACATTTAAATATCTATCAGATAATTTTTAAACAAAAACACATTTAATAAACACTGTTGATAATCAAATAGAAATCATCAGATACGAAACACATTTACAAATAGTAAACATTTTATTTTTATATTATATACATGTGTGTTATATTGATATTATAATTTAATTATAATATCATTTTTCTAAAATTTATTAGTTCATTTTACATAGTTGTTGCATTATTTCTATGTTGCATGTGTCAAAAGTATTGAAGATTGCATTAATTTAAAGGATGCAGTAAGTGAATTGGGTGAAATTTGATTGGAGTCAATGTAAAAAGATGAAATTTGTTGACAGGATATTTAAGAATGATTGTTGACAGAATATTTAACCATGTACTAACATATTTAAAATAAAATATAAACTAATAATTGAAGAAAATCAATAACAAAATTAAATAATAAATAATTTATCTACAAAATTAAAAAAAACTTACAAAATTTGAAGTTTATCCCGAATGGAGATCTTTAATCCAAACTGTGTTTCGTATAATGACTTAGATAAACAAACACTGAAAAATATATACCAACAATGATAATACTAACGAAAAATAATGATAAAAAACAACTTAATTCAAACCACCATTAAAAGTCACGTAAAATAGGGTTATAAAAGAAGAAATAAACAATAGAATATAAATCAAGAGGGATAACGAAGAATGAAAACCGAAAATCATGAAGTTTGAATAAAACCGTCTAATATGGACGTCCAAGATCACAAATAGGGCTTCGAATGTCATCCTGAGACAAAGGCGCCGCCGTAGGTTTTTATTTCAAAGAACCAAAAAAATGAGGTTTTTGCAACCCTGATAGATTTTAAAAGACTTTCGGCATCGGTTTTTAGAAAAACCGACGCCAGAAATAAAAAAAATCATTCAGCATCGGTTTTTCTAAAAACTGACACCAATATTCATTTTTTTTAAATTTTAGGCATTGTTTTTTTACCAAAACCGATGTTGATAATCCTTTTTTTTATTTTCGGCGTTGGTTTTTACTAAAACCGACGCCAGAAATATCTATGTTATTAATTTTGGCGTTAGTTTTGGAGAAAACCAACACTGAAAATTGGATTTAAGGTGTTGGTTTTCCTGAAAACCAATGCCAATTTTTTTTAATTTTCAGCATCGGTTTTCTTAAAAATCGACGTCGAAACATTTTTTTTGGATTTTCGGCATCAGTTTTTAAAAACCAACGCAAAAAATCATCGAATAATGGTTTTTAGCGTCGGTTTTACTGAAAATCTATGCTAAAAATTTCCCGCACGTACTATTTGTGTCGGTTTATAAAAAATTGACGTTATTATGTCGACGTTAAATCCCTTATTTATACTAGGGATATTTAGGTTTTTTTGGGGTGTTTTGGGCTGAAATGAAAAAATTTATTGATTCTAGAATTTAAAAAAAATTATTACTTTGGTATTTAGAGCATAAATTTTAAAATATTGATCTAATACGAGTGATTATTTTTTTAGAATTTATTTATTTGTGGGATTCAACTTCTTCTTCTAGACTAGGATATTATTCTAACTTCCAGAAGCCCTAAAAATCAATCAAGTTGAAATATTTTTCTAAATGACAGAGTGTACCTCACCTTAGTAATTGAGTCATAACTCAGGATACTCACCTCCAATTAAGATGATTCTAACTGGAATTAAAATATAATTAAATGATATATTCAACCATTAAATATCGTGGAGATATTGCATCATTAATGTAGCCATTGGATACTCAGAATTTTGGGAACATTTAGGAAACATTCATTTATAAAGTGTAAGAATGATTAAATGTGTAATAGCTTAATTTGAATGCGTCCAATTACTTTGAAATTTGAAGGGAAATTAGAAAAATTAATTTTAAGAAACATTCAAAAAGAAAATATTCCAAAATTTGATCATTAAAGAGGTAAAACATGAAAAAAAATTTGGTAGAAAGAATCTTGAGGAGATCTTAAAGGGAGATTTGGAAGATCTTTATTTTTAATACCAAAGGATGGAACCACCTTTACCTATATAAATAGGATTTCACCCATGGTGAGGATATATATTAACACCTCGGGGAGGGAAACCACCAAGGAGGAGGCTGAGTTGCTGCATGTCCCCATTTTCATTTTTATTTATTTCCTTTTTTTTCAGTTTTATATTAAAATTGTAACTTGAATTCTTAATTTAGTTAAATAAATTAATTCATAGATGTTTTTAATTTTTTTTCACCATAATTTTCCATCATATCTTATTCTTCTAATTCTTATTCTATTATTATTATTCTAACATTCTTATTATATTTATTTATTTTCTTATTCTTTCCCATCCTTCTTCTTCTTACATTTTATTTTTATTCTTATATTTTATTTATTTCTCCCTCTCCCCCTCTATTTATTATCCCAATTCTATTCTATTTTATTATTTTATTTTCTCATCCTCATTCTTTTTAAATTTATTCTTTTTATTTTATTTTATTTTTATTAACTTCTTCTTCTCTTATTCTTCTCATCCACCACTCCACCAAGTGATCTCTTACTCTCTAAAATGAGAGGCTGACCCCAAGGCTTGGACCAAGGGGAGGTCAATGTGTTATTGAATTTTCTTTAAAGTTAATTTTATGTTTGTAATATATTTGAGTAGCATTCATGGGTAAGGGAATGTCCTCGATGTGGTGAATACCCCCCCAATGACATGAAACTCAATATATTTTTATTATTTTATTTAATATCTTTTCCCTCTATCCATTGGTTAGTTCTTCACACATTGGAGTTGAGTTAATCAATGGATCAAATGACATCGATAGAGATGGGTCTTTCAAGATAACACAACCTAGACCAAGGTGTGTTATCAACCTTGATTAATAGAGGAGGTGGATTTGATATTGCTTAAGGCATTAAATGATTTCCACAATAAAGGATAGTTGTCAAAACATGAGATTTCATTTTTGGATTATTAAAATGAAATAAAAAATATAAATGAGAATAATTATTGAACCAAAAACCAAACCCAAAACCAAGTCCTTTCTTCCTTAACTCATTCTAGTTAGCATTGCCTGATCTTTTAGATTTTTTATTACATGTCATTGTTTTAGAAAATAAAAATCCCATAAAGATTTATTTCTTTCATAAATAAATAAAAAAAGCGATAGTTTAGGTGATTTAGAGTAAGAGAGTGAACAAAAAAATAAGCTCCTCAAGTGAGATGATCCTAGGAAACCACTATATTGTACTAGTAAAAATAATTTTATTTTACAACACCCCACGATAGGCATACATCACATTTCCAAATTTCATGACATTATCTAATGCTTCCTATCATGATTATGATGATTACCCTATACTTATATTAGGGTGATGATGATTATTGTCACCCATGTTATATTGATTTATTCCCTTATCTATCCTATTACTGGGTTTTTATCTCACATATTTCTTTGATGTATATCCTCAGGTGACTACATGTACTAAGGAGATCATGAGCTTTAGAATGATGAAGAAAAATATATTTTTAAAATAAATATTTATGTTTAATTACAAATAAGTGTTGTATAGTCCTATTTTTTCCAACATACTTAACCTTTGGATCCTGTATTTTTAATGTTTTTATGACTGTTTATCTTAAAAATGATGTAATAGTTATGTAAGAAAAAGTAGGTTCACTATATGAATCACCCTCTTTCACTATCCATTGATATATAGATGGTATGTTTTAATCTCTTCCAACTAAGTTCCCAAAATCTTATACAAGCCTTGCTAGCACATGAGCCTCAACCCAGTTGGTGAGGTATCCTTAAGTGCATCCACAAGACCCTGGTTCAAAACCAGGTAAAGGAATATTTTCCGGTACTATAACAGTACTGTAGTAGGTATTGTAGCAGGCACTGTAGCAGTACTGTACACTATGTGGGTACTGTAGCAGTTACTATTCGGTACTATAGTAGCAAGAACTATTTAACTTGGGCCACCAGTTTGGGATTGGATCTTTAAGGCTTTCAGGCCACCCAGACCTTCAGGTCAATAGGGATTTCGGGACACATTTAAGGCCTTAGGGCCACCTTAAGGCCTTCGGGCCACATGCAGTTTTCCCAGATGGACTCTACAAAAAAGGAACAACCTGAGAAGAGGATTCAGAGCAGGTGCACTCACCAGAGTAGAGCCAAATGGATTTTTTAGAATGAGAGGGTATGGCTATGCCATCAGGACCAGCCTGTGCTTTCATGGGAAGCCTAGCTAGATGGCCATGCAAAGGTGGAGAGATACTATCACGGTGCAGATGCTAGGAAGGATTAGTTTCTTGTATATAGTCTGGTTGAATTCCCTAAGACCTTCAGGTCATGTAATCTCCTAAGCCTAAGAGCCATGTAATATCTGAGCCTACAGGCCTTGTAAGGGTTCCCCCTCATCCCTTGAAAGGGGGATTATCAAAAATCAATAAAAATGAAGGCCTTTAGGCCATTCGGGCTATACAAGACTTTCTAGAGACATGATGTGTAATGTGTATCCACGTCTGATATAACATTGGAAGGAACTCCATATAGTCATACAGTCTCTCGAATATAAATATTTCCTATCTCATCTACAATATGAGTCTCCCAGATTTTTAATAAGTGAGACACTTTCTTCAGCTAATCAACTATCACCCAAATGACATAACGACTCCTCAAGGTAATATGTTTTCCCATCATGAAGTCTATTATCATCTCATCCCACTTCTACATAGGAATTTTAAGTGCTTGAATCAAACCAACAAGATGATGATTCTCGGCCTTTTCCCTCTGGTAGGTCAGGCATTGTGAAATAAAATTAGATATATATCTCTTTATAACTATCAAACAAAACTAACGTCAGATGTCATGGTACATATTCATTGATCCTAGATACACTACCCATTTTGAAGCATGATATTCTCTTATCATATCATCTCTCATGAAGGATAACACTAAAAACTAACCATGTATTACAATCATGTTTTCATCATCTAAGGACCACCCAAGAACCGAATCAACACCCATCAATCATTCCCACATCACTACACACTCAGGTTATAACTCCTGGTTGGAATTTACCCAATCCACTAATGAATACATGGTAAACAAAGAAAAAATTTCCTTAATACATGATCATACATTGATTCCACATTCAACTCATCCCTCAAACTCAACAGATGTTACTTCTCTTATGAAGTCCACTCTCCAAAGAACATCTGTAACTATATTCCCTTTTCTTGTAGTGTAGGATATCTCAAAGTTGAAGGTCGATAGATACTCCACCCAATGCCTTTACCTCAAGTTTATATCCTACTGAGAGAAGATATATCATAGGATTTTATGATCCCTATAGATAAAAAAACTTGATCCAAAGTTGAAATTTGATAGATCTTGATAAGAACATCTGTAACTATATTCCCCTTTCTTGGAGTGTAGGATATCTCAAAGTTGAAAGCTGAAAGATAATCCACCCAATGCATATACCTTAAGTTTAGATCCTACTAAGATAAGATATATCATATGATCTTATGGTGCTTTCAGAAAAAAAACCTTGATCTAAATAGATAATGTTTCCAGCACTTCAGGGAGTAGATCATAACTAAAAAATCTAAGTCATTTGTTAGGTATTTGTGCTCATGAAGTTGCAACTAACATGTCCCATAAGAAAATACCCAATCCCTCTATATCAACACAACTATTAAACCAACACATGAGGAATCACAATACACTAAGTATCTAATCTCGGGATTAGGAAGGACCAAAATAAGAGTTTTCTTCAATATACTTTTTAGCTAAATAAAAACCTCCTCACACTGATCAGTCCATTCAAACTCTACCACCTTCATATAAGTCACCATCACCGATGATTCTAAGTGACGTAATTCCTATATTAAGCTTCAATAGTATCCAAAAAAACCTAATGAAACTCATGATCTCAAAAACATTATGAAGGCCAGACCAATACATCACCACTTCCACGATCTTCAATTACACTATAATTCCTACCTCAGAGATCACATGGACAAGAAAGTAAACCTCTTAGATCTATAAATTATACATTAAAATATTGTAATAAAGTAGATTCACCCAGAGTGTACCCAAAATTATTTCAAGGTTTCCACCATATAACTTAAAAAATCTATGAATAAATAAGGACATCGTCAATAAAGACCATGATGAAAGAGTTGTGATATAGATAGAAGATATTATTTATGAGATCCATGAACACTATTGGGGAATTCATTAGACTAAAAGGCATGATGATGTAATCATAAAATCTATATATACTTTTAAAAACTATTTTAGGGATATCCTCCTACATGACATGAAACTAATGATAGCCTGAACAAATATTAATCTTGGAAAACCACTAGGATCCCCACAACTGATCAATGAGATCTTCAATCCTGGGTAAAGGACACATGTTCATCACCATCAACTAATTAATATTTTTTAGTCTACATAGAGTTATATACTACAATATTAAATCTTGGAAAAAAATACTGGAGTACCCCATGGTAATGTTCTAAGTCTGATATAACCCTTTAACTCTAGGTCCTCAAGCTGGATCTTAAGATCTCTTTACCCAGCTGGTTCCATATGATAAGTAGGAATCGAAGTGGGTTTCACGCATGGCATGAGTTTGATCTCAAATTCAATTTCCCTCTTAGTAAGGAGACCTAAAAATTTATCCGGTAGGATATCCTGATAGAGGTCCACCATTGGAGGAAAATAGAAGAGAGCTACTCCAAGCTTCACTACAAGAACCAAGCCTTATACTTTCGCTATAATAGTTTTGTTCTAGCTTAGGTTTGGTCCCATTCTACCTACTCTATTATCTCATCCACTGATCATCACAAATTTATCCCCTATGCACATAGTAAAGAATACATGTATCATGTAGTAGTTAATATATTCCCGATAACTAGTCAACTATTCCATAATGAAGATCACATTGATGATTGTCATCTGAAGTATCACAAAATCCCATATATGTCCATATCTTGAAACTAATATAGTATATACTAGAAATATATTAAGAAAATCCACTTTCTCCCCCATGGGTGTATTAAGAAATAATAATTTAGATGATAACTTCACTGGTAAGTCATCCCAAAAAATAATTTGAGTAGATATAAAAAAATGGAAAAACATGTATCAAACATGACGATAGAAAGCGTAGATGTAATAAAGACCATAACTTGAATAGTTGATGATCCCTCAACAATATCAACTAGAAACTAGTCCATTGCATACAAATTTTCTTATTCTAGACCATGACCTTACCCATGTGATGTATAAATAACCAGGGTTGCTAAAATTCATGGGGTTTGAAGTTGTTATTGAGGACCTCGACCAAACCCTTGGGTCATAACCCACATATTTTATAGACCCCTATGAGAACCTTTATAACGACCTGAATCCGGAGCCCCTCCAATGGTGCCCCATACCCGGTTCTCCACATGACCTCAAGCGCATTTCCCCAAATACTAGAGGCTACCGACTAGCAGTGAGGTCCTTGGTATGTTATTGGGGGAAACTATGCTCTCATTTGGTAAGGTATACAAGGTAAGAAAAACAACATTCAATAGCAGAAGCAGTAACAACATACATAACTGTAACCAAACAGTGGAAGAATAAATATATAGAAATGATGATAATGATGCAGCATGTACAAGTATCTAAGAAAATCAGCAAACACAAGAACGTGCTGAAATAAAACTGAACACAAAAAACTAAAGCAACAACAACTCCAGCAGCATCACAAGCCGTAGCTTGGTCCCATGCTCTCCAGCTCCACAACAAGTCAAACACCTAAAGTAGAAGGGAGCTTGCCCTTATCTATACCTTCAACAACATAGTCTTCTGGGCCCAAAATCATGGGCCAAACAGGGTGTGAGACAAGGTCCCAATAGGCAACCACCCAAAAATCTGTGCCTAACAGTCAATGAATACATGGAAAGTAAAGTACAAGAACAGTAAACAAGAAATACACAACAGCTACAATTTAAAGTCTAGCATATAAACTACACATGTAAAAAAAACAACCATCAAGTAAAACAAAGGTAACCCCCCTGGGTAGTTCTCACAGCCTAACCCTTATGGTTCAACCTATAAGTACTAGCAACCCCCTGGGAGGCCCATAAAGTCTCACCCCTCTGGTTCAACTAAAGAATAGACTCTCTGGGGAAGCACTCACTTTCAATTCCCCCTATAGTCTCGTATCGTACTAAAGGCTCTCTGGGGAATCACTCAACGTCAATTCCCCCTGTGGCCTGCGTCGAGGAACTAAAGACTCTCTGAGGAAGCACTCAATGTCAATTACCCCTGTGGTCTCGCAACGTAAATTAAAGACACTCTGGAGAATCCCTTACGTCCATTCTCCCTCTGGTCCATACACTAGGTTATCTCAGCCCTGTGTAATATAAACATTCATAACGCGCGTGTATCACCCAAGTAAACCTCAAGAACTACTTGGCTATCATTCTAAGGCAGAGCAACAAAACAGCACAACATTTCCACTATCCTACAACTAGGCATGACAACTAGCATAACGCCTAACAGGAAAAGCAAGTACGACAAACATCCAGAGTACAGCAAAAACTACTCTATTCACAAAGGTAAACCTCTACTATAAAAATCAAGAAAGCAGGAAATCAATCAAGGGAAAAATAGGAAAACACACAATTCTCGTTCAATAGAATTGGTGAAATTGCACAAAATATTCAAATACTTTCTACAGAAAGGCACAAACCACCTACCTCAATCCTATGAGATCGATATACGTGAACAATAATGACAGATTCTCCTTAGAATGTCGTATATCTGACAAAACATCCGAAACATATAAACCAAGATAACATGAGAAAGAGCAGGAATTGAAAAACAAGGCTCAAGGAGAAGGGATAACTCACCACTGTGATTCCAATGCAATCAACAGTGATCGAATCGGAGAACAGACGGAGAGGCGGGGGATCATCGAATATTCACAGATCCTCGGTGCTCTCGGACGAACGTAACCTAGAAGAAGACATTTCTGTGCGTCATGCGTGACCCCGGTCCATTTAATGAAAAAATAAAGAAAGTACATGATGTGTACTTTTAGAGTACACGCTGTGTACTAGGTTTTTTCGTACTCCGCTAAAATCGGCCTCCGCATCATCCCTACACACCGTGTGTGTGTCTCGGACACAGCCAACACATGGATTTGAGTGGGAAAAGAGTACACAACATGTACTCATAAAGTACACGATGTGTACTTCGAAAATTTACAGAAACTCAATTTTTCTCAAAAACACCAGAAAAAGAAAGGTGTACTTGAAACGAAGATCCGGGTTCTTACAAACTTCCCCCCTTAAAGAAATTCATCCCTGAATTTCTCTAGCAAGACGTAGAATAAGAAACCCCGAACAGCTCCGACCACTGCGAGCGTACATCGGCCTCCCTCTACCAGGTCTCGTCCTGTAATCACCCATGCTGCCATAGCACCCATACAAGAGGGATAGACCGACCATGGAGAACCTTCGTACTGCAATCGAAAATCCGGATGGGATGCTCCTCAAACGATGCATCCGCTTTGATCTCAACCTCCTCGGACAGAAAGACATGAGACGGGTCTAAAAAGTAACATTGGAACTGAGAGACGTGGAAGACGTCGTGCATGGACCGGTACCTCTGGGGTAGCTGCAACCGATAGGCGACCAACCCAACTCTCTCCAAAACCTCAAACGACCCGACTTACCGTGATGAATGCTTACACTGCCTCCGAATCCTCTCGTGTCCCAACCTCGGTGCAAAACGTAGGAAAACCTGATCCCCGACCTTGAACTCCAGAGGTCTTCTCCACTGATCAGCATAAGACTTCTGCCAAGACTGTGTTGTAGCCATCCTCTTCCGAATCAGCTCTATCTGCTCTGAAGTCTCCTAAACAAGACGAGGTCCCAACAAAGCTGCCTCTCCTGCCTCCAGCCAGCATAAGGGTGATCGGTATGGCCTACCGTACAAAGCCTCGTATGGTGCCATATGAATGGTGGCCTGGAAACTATTTTTGTAGGCGAACTCCACAAGAGGGACATGCTTCTCCCAAGAACCGCCAAAGTCTAGGATGCAATCTTGGAGCATATCCTCAAGCACCTGGATCGTGCGCTCAGACTAGCCATCAGTCTGGGGATGGTATGTTGTACTCAAAAGTACCTGTGTACCCAAGGCCTTCTGAAGTCCCTGCCAAAACTGAGAGGTAAAGCACGAGTCCTTGTCTGAAATAATAGAGTGTGGAACTCCATGCAGATGAACGATCTCTCTGATGTAAAGTCATCCCAGATCATTGACACTGAAGGTCTCCTTGATCGGCAAGAAGTGAGAAACTTTCGTGAGCCTGTCGACGACAACCCAAAAAACATCATTCCCCCGAGGCGACCTCGGAAACTCGGTCATGAAGTCCATCGCAACGTCGTTCCACTTCCACTCCGGAATGGGTAACTGCTGTAAAAGGCCTGCTGGTCGCTGAAGCTCCGCCTTCACCTGCTGTCAAGTAGAGCATCTCATGACAAAACCAGCAACATCCCTCTTCATACCTGGACACCAGTACTGGAGATGAAGATCTTGATACATCTTGGTGACGCCCGGATGGACTTCCCAAACTGAAGAATGAAAATTTCGCATCAGCTCCTCGCATATGTCGGCTGGCACCCATACACGTCCCTAGAAATGCAAGATCTCATCCTCACCCACTGTCCATCCAGGAAGAGGGTCCTCTCCTGAAACACTCTCCCGTAGGACTAAGCCTTCTGAGTCTGATAGATGCCTCATCTGTACCCAATCAAGTAATGTAGAGGTAACAACTATAGAAGATAGGAAGGTCTGTCCCTATCTGTCATGAACCTCCAGATGCATCTCAGAGAATGGAGCCATAAGATGCCACTCACTCCTGGCCTCCTGAATTGCCTGGATCTGAGTTCTCCTGCTCAATGCATCTACCACCGCATTTCCCTTTCCCGGCATATAAGCAAGCTCGAAATCAAAAGACTGAAGATACTCGACCCACCTGCGCTGCCTCAGATTCAGATCACGCTGAGTGAAGATATACTTGAGAATCTTGTGGTCGATGAAGAACACAAAGTGCTCTCCCAGAAGATAGTTTCTTCAACAGTGTAAGGCATGAAAAACAACTGCCAAGACTAGATCATGCATAGGGTAGTACCTCTCATGTGGCCTCAACTGCCGAGACCCGTATGCAATGACTCCATCTCTCTACATAAGCACATCTCCTAGTCCGATACCTGAAGCATCACAATAGACAGTATAGCTATTTCTTGGATCTGAAAAGACTAGTATCGGTGCCGACGTCAATCTTTCCTTCAGCTCCTGGAAGGCTGACTCACAAGAATCTGACCATAAGAACTTCTCCCCCTTCTTGGTCAAACCTGTCAATGGTGCTTCTAGGCATGAGAAGTCCTGAATGAAGCATATTTAGTATCCAGCCAGCCCTAGGAAACTCCGTACCTCAAAAACATTTTTTCGGCTGCTCCTAGGAGACTACAACTCTCACTTTCTCTGGGTCCACAAATACTCCTTCCTCTGAGATGACATGACCCAAGAAGTGAATCTGTTCCATCCAAAAGTGGCACTTCGAGAGTTTAGCACAGATTCGATGGTCTCTAATTGTACTCAGAACGATCTCAATATGCATGGCATGGTTGTGTTGAGTGTGAGAGTACACCAAGATATCATCCATGAAGACCATGACGAAGGATTCCAAGTAAGGATGGAACACTCGGTTCATCAGTGCCATGAAAACTGCAGGCGCGTTCGTGAGACCGAACGACATTACTGTATACTCGTATAGACCATACCTACTCCTGAAGGCTGTCAGAGGTATATATGATGGTCTAATGTGCAAATGATGATAACCGGAACTCAAGTCGATCTTCTAGAACACACGGGCTCCTCGAAGCTGATCAAAGAGGTCATCGATCCTCGAAAAGGGATATCGGTTCTTGACCGTCAACTAGTTCAGCTTCCGATAATCCACACAAAGATGAAGGGTACCGTCTGCCTTCTTTGCAAACAGGATAGGCAAACCCCAAGGAGGAGTACTGGGTTGGATGAAACCCTTTGTCTACAACTCCTCCAACTGCTTCTTGAGATCCTACAACTCAGGTGTAGCCATCCTATAAGGAGGAATGGACACCAGTGCTTCTCCTGGAACGAGCTCAATAGAAAAGTCTACCTCACGCTCCGGAGGCAAACCTGAAAAGTCCTATGGAAATACGTCCCTAAAATGATCCACAACTAGAGGAAAGTACAACTACGAAGTCCCCTGATCATCCAGATAAAGACTAGCAATTTGGGTTGTCACCCTTCTTAGCCCATGATGCTTGAGTACTGCTCGACTTGACTGAACATCCCATTCGCCTCTATAAAGAAAATATTCACCCTCTGGTGAAACGAAACTCACTCTGCGGCGATAATAGTCGATGACTTCCTTGAAGGGAACTAACCAGTCCATCCCAAGGATGATATCATAGCCTTTCATCTCTAGTACATAGAGATCCCATAAGAAACGATACCATGAAACCTCGAGAGGGAACTCTCTACACTGGCGTACACTAGATGTCCTCGTTACCAAAGGTGTGTCTAGTGTCAATGAGTCAGAAGAAGAAAAGACACAGAGACCAGGGATCTCCAAAAAAGAAACATAGATAAAGCTATGCGTAGCACCAGTATCGAAAATATCTGAAGATAAAACTGAGGCTACTAAAATCATACCTCGAACTGTAGAAGGTTCGAGATCCTACTCCTGATAGGTCTGCTCTACCGCAAAGGTATGGCCTGCCCCATGGCCCTGTGACCCTACGTGACCACTCTAAGCTGAACCTCCCTATTGGTGCTAAAGGACCGGTGACTGACTGCCACGACCTCGACCTCGACCTCGGCCCGAACGGCCGGAAGAACTCCAGTTCCCCGAATGGTGTGAAACTGGTGGTGCTGCTCCTGAACGAGGAGTCATGGAAGAACCCTCGCCACCAGCAACTGGTGAGAAAACCTGGAAGAAACGCTTAAGGTGACCCATCTTTCCGCAGGATCGACACTCCATAAGGTCCCTCTGGCACTACGGCCTCGTATGCCCACTCCTACCGCACTGGTAGCATAAAACCTGGCCGCCAGAAGATGTATCTCGCCTCCTCGGGTAACCGCGCGAAGACTCCCTACAGCGTTTCCTGCTATCAACTGGAGGAACACTATAGCATCCCGCCTTTTTATAACATAAACTTTTATTACATTACACAAAACTGAGGATCTTTAAGGTTTAGTGTCTTGGAAACCAGGAACATAATATATGAAAACAACATAAAACATTCTTCTTAAACACTTGAAAGGCTTCTCCTTAAGTTCATCCTAGGTTCATTAATGCATCTCATAACCTGGGGACATACAAGAAAAGAAAGGGTGAGCAGAAGGCCCAATAAGGGAAACAAGAGAAACATTTAACATGTGAACTTGAGATACATCAACTATGTCATGAAAAAGAACTTTAAGGTATGAGAAAGAAATCATGTGGCATATCATAATAAAAATAACATTTTTCATAACTTTAAGATGTGGCTACATCATTTAACATAGAAAATCATGAACATATCACCAAGGTCCATCCCCAAGGTGTCATTTGAAAATTACCAAGGTTATTCACCAAGATATCGTGAAAATTGTAATCTCTAGTGGTTACATCATTACCCAATGCATTGGAGCGCTATTAGGGAGAACCCTTAAATTTGACTTTATTATCATGTGAGCCACATATATAATAATCAAACATTTCATAAATAACCCATATATAATAAAATAAATGGGTTTCATTTCATAATGATAATGTTTTAAAAACTGCTTTAAAGACATGATCTTTACGTCACTTTAAACCCACGAAAAAAGGAAAGTGGGTTTCATGTATGTAAATCACAGAATTTAAAATAGAACATTTTGATATATATGTGAATTCCCCTGTAGAAATAAGAGCTTTGAGTATTCACTTAATAACATAAAATAATTTTGAGAAAAGAGAGAGGCATTTTGAGACGAAAATTCTGCAGCATAACGGCTACGTTTCAGGGTTTTAGAAAACATTGAAAAGAGAGGGGACATGGGTCAAACATTCATAAATGACCCATAAAACAGTAGAGGGACCGAATATGAAGGATATATGAACATGGTAATGAAATTTGAAAGATGTACCATATGAAATTAAGAACATGAAAGGAAGACAAAAATAAGATTTCTCTTATGAAAAAATTCGGCAGCCTAACGGCGCCACTTAAAACTTTAAAATACTGAATTAAAGAGATAAAATAGGGTCTCTAATCATATGAACATAAGAGTTAAGTATGATAGATATAGAGATCATACCCCAACATAATAAAAAGAAACTTTAAAGACTTCACATGGAATTAGAACTTTGAAAAATGAGAAGGGAGAAAGAATCCCTTAAAAATTCGACAGCCGAACGACGTCACTTAAACTTCAAAAAAAAATGAATTGACGAGATCAAATAGGGTCTCTCATCATATGAACATAAAATTTCAGTATGATAGATATAGAGATCATACCACAACATAATAAAAATGAATTTTAAAGACTTGACATGAAAGTAGAAGTTTGAAAAATGAGAAGGGTGAAAGAATCCCTTAAAAATTCGGCAGCCTAACGACGTCACTTAAAACTTCAAAATACTAAATTGAAGAGATAAAATGGGGTCTATCATCATATGATCATAAAAGATCAGTATGATAGATATATATATCATACCACAACATAATAAAAAGGAACTTTAAAGACTTGACAAGAAAATAGAACTTGAAAACGAGAATGGTGAAAGAATCTTTTAAAAATTCGGTAGCCTAACGACGCCACTTAAACATTCTTAAAATGAATCGATGAGAGAAAGAGGGGGTATCTCATCATATGAACATGAAAAGGGAATTAAGATGAATATATAAGAACATCCTCCAACATAACAATATGGAGCATAAATGAAATGACCTAAAAGAGATTACTTGAAAAGAAAGAGAGAGGTCGGATCCCTTACCTTAAAACGTAACTCTTAAAACTCAAAGGTTTGGACCTTGAGGGCTTGGGGGAACCTTGGGAGGACTCCTTGGTAGGTAAGGAGACCATAAATTCGTTGAGAATGATTTTGGAGTCCAAAGGATGAGAGAATGGCTTGGTATTTATAGGGAAAGTGAGGGGACAAGGCATTAATGGCCAAGGGACACCTCATAAGTGGGTTTCTCAAAACCATGTGCTCTCCCAAGATATTTCCAATGAAGTTAGGCCACATGGGGGCACCAATACAATAATTCATCACCTTTGGTTGGCCAACCCATAAAATATCTCATGACATCATCATGACACAGTTATGATGTCATTAAACATACCGAAACCCTAAAACTGTATTTTTACTATTCACTGAAAATTCAACTTTCTCAGAAAAATCCCAAAATTTCACCTTAACCAAATATCGATGCTCTGATTACAAAAATGAACTCCATTTTATAAAGATAATTTTCTAAATATTTTTAATTTAATTTTTAAATAAATACACTATTCACCGAAAATTTATTTTTTCAGAAAAATCCCCAAAAATTACCATAACATAATATCGACGCTCTGAGTTCAAAAATGAAATCCATTTTATAAAAATAATTTTCTAAATATTTTTAATTAAATATTTAATTAAAAATACGCTATTCACCCGAAAAAACTAATACTTGAATAATAATATATGAAACCATTATTTAACCATTTTATTGAATCACATTACTTAATCAAGGTGCCTAGATTATATTAATACTTTCTTTAAGTGAGATTACTAATCCATTTGGTCACATTACTAATCCTAAGCATAAAATCACTATTCATAATTTACTATTCATCAAAAATTAAGTTGATCTTATTAGACTCTAAATTTTGTACTGGACATAATTGTAGAAGACCATTTTTCGAATATCATTACATATTTTAAATTATTCAAGGTTTACAAAAACATTTTTAAAATATCCTTTTTCTAAAATTCATCAAAAATATGCATACTATATTTTTCCGGCCATTTGAAAATTCATAAACTTCATCATAAGAAGAAATCCCAATTTTTATTTAAAACAAAGGATTACACAAGGCAATCACGGTCTCCTTACATAGCCCCTTATCACACCAGCATAGGACCTAAGTGTATGGTGTGCTAAGGTGAGAGAATCTGAGGGAGGCTCGTCCAACATCGCACGAGTAGTAATTTCTATCAGTTTGAACTTCTCGCGAAGGAAATTCCATTCTAACTTCACACGATGAAGTTTTTCTTGGGTTTGGTCCAGAGTGAAGCCCAGTGGTGCTACCTCTTTCCCAAGTTCTGTTAGATGGGCTTCGATTGGTCCAAGACTACTAGGTGAGGCCATCGAATCTTCTTTCTATATTAATTAACCAAGATTACTTGTATTTAGAGACAATAATCAAAACGTTTAGTTTCCAGCAGTCATATTGACCAATGGTCATATAACAGTCAAAAACCCAACGGTCTCATTTTAATTATACTCATGTTATCAAATGAAACATTTTTGTTGAGTATAAAAAAAAATAACACACAAAATTAGGAAACAATATTTATTCAAAATTTCGGGTCATTACAAACACTAGCTCTGGAAGCAGAACCGCCCTGGCTCATAGCTCCAGAGTCTCTCAGATTGCGCTCCGCAATCAGTGCTTGATTGATGATGGAAGAGATGGAAGTCAACTAGAAGAGATTCACCTACGAACGGATCTCCCGCCTGAGACCATCCTCGATCTTCCATGCCAAGAACATCCCATATCCACCCCGGAGGGGTGTGAAATGCTGCAGCTCAGTAAAACGGGAGGAATACTCCATAACAGATAGAGTACCCTGCTCTAGACTCATGAAATCCAGGGATCGATCGACCCTTAGGGTCTCCGGGTAGAAGTAGTCATAGAACATGCGCTGGAACTCCTCCCAAGCCATAACCTGCTGATGACCCGCCTGTGAGATCACGTCCCACCACCTCTTTGTGGAGTCTCAGAGCATGTAGGTAGCGAGCTTGACCCGCCTCTCTAGAGGCATCTCCAAATGCTCGAAGATAGTCCGCATGGCTTCCAGCCATGACTCTGCAGCCTGTGGTCCTCCTTCCCCCGAGAAATTAGGAGGATGCTGCTGTTGGAAAACCTGCATCAAGTCTGCCATAGTCGTGGAAGGAGGTGGTGCTCCCTGAAAGGTCTGCATCATCCTCATAAAACCTTCCCTAAACTGCGCATTAGTGCCTGCAACTGGTATGACAGCTGGTGCCAAGGTTGGCCCGACTGGAGGATCTGCATGAAGTCCCTGATCAGCCATATCTGGCGTCTGATCACTACCTAACGACTGACGTACAACCGGAGGATGTCTCGAAGGCATAGCTCTGAAAGATCAAAAGCACACCTTAGATCAGAATTAACAAAGACAGAGAACACAAGAGTACAAAACGGGAACAGGGGAAGGAAAACACACAAGTTTACAAAACACGACTACACGGTGTGTATAAAAACTACATGGTGTGTCTTCTTAAGACACTGACATGGGTGTGTACCCCTGCCCTACAGGTCTTATAACACCTCAAACTACACAACATGTTGACCCCACACATGATGTGTACTTGAAAACTATTCCCCCTACCTGAGTATCTTTACATGGCTTACCCACACGGTCCGACTTAACCCGAGACTACACGGTGTGTTCTGAACAAACACGGCGTGTACTAGACAAGGCTTCAGCGACCCGTGTTGTTAAATACATGGCTATATACATGGATGAACCTTACACGGCATGTTACGAACAAACATGACGTGTATAGGTGAAGGTGACACCGTCCTGTGTTGTTTGTGACACGACCAGGTACCTGAACAAGACTACACGGCGTGTTCCGAAGACAACACGACGTGTCTAAGAGAAGGTAATGCTAACCTGTGTTGTTAATGACATGGCTAGGTACCTGGAAAGGGCTACACGATGTGTTCCTTTACAACATGGCGTGTTCTACTCGAGCTTCCCCGACCCGTGTTGTTAGTGACAAGACCAGGTACACGGCTTCGAACTACATGGCATGTACCAACCGTACACGGCGTGTTCCTGAAGTTATTTCTACAACAGTGTGTCCCTACTCACATGGTCAGTGACACGGTCTAAAAACTACATGGCATGTCGTCAAAAAGTACACGCCGTGTATTCTGGGTTTTTCTGGGAAGCAGCTCAGAAATTGCACAAAATCCTAGAAAACACAGAAAACAAGTCAAAGAGGATCCAAATTCTGATTCATGAGGGCCCATACTCCCCATGAATCAAAAATTGGCATTGATTTAAGAAAAGTAGAATACAGACAATCCTCTAACAAGGCAGTAAATATTCTATCAAGCATCTATCACAACAGCATTCATAATCTACACAAATTCTATCACAACAGCATGAAATTGCTAATGCACCCTAGATGGACTGGCAAGAGTGCATGACATGTGATTTCTACAAGTGTCTATATGATGCATGAGATGAAATACCCTCATCTCATCGGGTTGTGATGGAAATAGAACCACAATAGTCAAGACAATGACAACACAAAACATGTGAATTACTCTAGGTGAAATTATATCAACCGTAAAATCTCAAAACCAGCAAACTGCAATTAATGAGGTAGTATGGATTTTCCCTGTACACGGGTTAGCTACTCCCGAGCACAGCTTAATACCAAGTACCGAATCCATCATATCCCTGGATAAAGGCCCCAAATAGTAATTCAAGAGAAAAGAAACCCCTCTGATACAACTTTGTAACGACCCGAATCCGGAGCCGCTCCACTGGTGCCCCGTACCTGGTTCTCCATAAGACCTCAAGCGCATTTCCCCAAACGCCAGAGGCTACCGACTAGCAGCGAGGACCTTGGTAAGTTATTAGGGAAACTATGCCCTCATTTGGTAAGGTATACAAGGTAAGGAAAACAATAGTCAATAGCAGAAGCAGTAACAACATACATAACTGTAACCAAACAACGAAAGAATAAATATATAGCAATGATGATAATGATGCAGCAGGTACAAGTATCTAAGGAAAGCAGAAAACACAACAACGTGCTGAAATACAACTGAACACAAAGTACTAAAGCAACAGAAACTCCAGTAGCATCGCAAGACGTAGCTTGGTCCCATTCTCTCTAGATCCACAACAAGTCAAACACCAGAAGTAGAAGGGTGCTTGCCCTTATCTATACCTGAAACAACATAGTCTACTTGGGCCCAAAATCATGAACCAAACAGGGTGTGAGACAAGGTCCCATTAGGCAACCCCCCAAAGATCTATGCCTAATAGTCAATGAATACATGGCAAGTAAAGTACAGGAACAATAAATAGGAAATACACAACAACTACAATTTATAGTCTAGCATATAAACAACACATGTAAAAAAACAATCAACAAGTAAAACAAAGGTAACCCCACTGGGTAGTTCTCATTGCCTAACCCTTATGGTTCCACCTATAAGTACTAGAAACCCCTTGGTAGGAACACACAATCTCACCCCTCTGGTTCAGATAAAAAATAGACTCTCTGGGGAAGTACTCAACGTCAATTCCCCCTGTGGCCCGAGTCAAGGAACTACAGACTCTATAAGGAAGCACTCAACGTCAATTCCCCCTGTGGTCTCGTAACGTAAATTAAAGACACTCTGGAGAAGCCCTTACATCCATTCTCCCTTTGGTCCATACACTAGGTTCTCTCAGTCCTAGGTAATATAAACATGCATAACGCGCATGTATCACCCAAGTAAAACTCAAGAACTACTTGGCTATCATTCTAAGGCTCAACAGCAAAATAGCACAACAGTTACACTATCCTATAACTAGGCATGGAAACTGGCATAATGCCTAACAGGAAAAACAAGTATGGAAAACATCCAGAGTACAAAAAAAAACTACTCTATTCACAAAGGTAAACCTCTACTATATAAATCAAGAAAACAGGCAATCAATCAAGGAAAAAACAAGAAAACACACAATTATCATTCAAGGGAATTGGTGAAATTGAACAAAATATTCAAATACTTTCTACAGAAAGTCACAAACCACCTACCTCGATCCTAGGAGATCGATATATGTGAACAAAAATGACAAATTTTCCTTAGAACATCGTAGATATGAGAAAACGTCCAAAACACATAAACCATGATAACATGAGAAAGAGGAGGAATTGGAAAACAAGGCTCAAGCAGAAGGGAGAACTCACCACTGCGATTCCAACGCAATCAATGGTGCTAGAATCGGAGAATGGACGGAGAGGCGGGGGCTCATCGAAGATTCGTGGATCCTCGATGCTCTCGGATGAACGAAACCTAGAAGAAGACATTTCTGTGCATCAGGCACGACCCCGGTCCGTTTAATGAAAAAAATAAAGTACACGGCATGTACTTTTAGAGTACATGACGTGTACTAGGTTTTTCCGTACTTCGCTAAAATCGGCCTCCACATCATCCCTACACACCGTGTGTGTGGCCCGGACATGGCCCGAACACGACTTTGAGTGGGAAAAGAGTACACGACATGTACTCATAAACTACACGGCGTGTACTTCGAAAATTTCCAGAAACTCCATTTTTCTCAAAAACTCCAGAAAAAGGAAAGGTGTACCTGAAACGAAGATCCGGGTTCTTACAACCTTTCTATAATTACCTCACATAGAACTAATAAATATTCCCCATATTTCCACACCAATGACAATTGATCTGATTCCTTCTAGAAAATTTATGATAATTCACCCACTGTGTATAGTTTAAATGTTGAGTACCTCTTTATCTCTCAAAATATGCTAAAGAACCCCTTCATTATTCTACCCATCTACCACTAATCTAGTAAAAATACCTTTTGTTACTCTTCTTACTACTAGAAGGATCATTAAGAAGTCCAATAAAGGCTAAAAGAAGACCCACTCCTCTATCCTCCTCCAAAATATTCTTGTCGCCAGGGCCTTGAGAAGTACCTCCATATATGTCATTTGGTCAAAGCTCTGGACGTGTTGCCTCAAATTCAATCAGGGGCCAATATTGAACTTCTTGAACTTTTATGCTTCACTCCTAGCCAATATAGGAGTTAATATTAGAAACCTCATGAAATTTTTTGAGTAAGAAGATACTATCATTGAGCCCTACTGAAGCTCCATGAACTCCTAAGCATGGTCCATCTTATGCATGCCTGAGAAGAGTACCTTGAATAAGAGGTATTTTAAGGCCATTCAAGTTAGACCTTCGCATCTCCCATCCTGATTTTTAACACCGGACCACCTACCCATGGGTCCCTAAATCATAAAGGCATCTAACTTTACCTATCAACCACATGGAATAACCACTATATTGAATATTTCCTCAATGAAATCAATCCAAACCTTAGCATCTTGAGGCTCTCTAGTGACTTGGAAGGATATAGGGTACTGGAGTTGAAAGTATAGATAATAGTCGAACAAAGTCTTGTAAATCCTTCTAACCTAAATAGGAATTAAGAGGAAGTCTCTTGGATGAATTGGGCCTTCTTCTTGAACCACTGGTGTGGGTAAATGTGTATGCTAATATACATTCTCCCACATATATGGTGGTAAAATGGTAATTTCTTCCATTGTGGGAGTTTCTTGGCCCTATTCTCTTGGTGGGCCCATAAGACAATGCCAACAAAACATTGTTTGAAATTCTGAAATATTCTTAGATCACCTATATTAGCTTACTTATATAATAACCTAAGTAGTTTAAAGACACACACAAGGGATTATATAAAAACTATCCTAGGATTATATTGGTAATAATAAAACACATTCCTCCTAGTAATATCAAGGAAAAAGTCTAATTCTTCATTCCTATACATTAGTCACTGGTATATATATATATATATATAAAACCATGATCAAGTTAGAATAATCAATTTCAACATTGATATATCACAAAAGTAGGGGAAAAAGATATATCACCAAACAAAAAAACATGTCAAGACATTTAATTAAAAAAATACCATGTAATAATCAACATGAATATATATATATATATATATATATAACATGAAATCCTAAGTTCCTAGTCCTTATGTATGAACATAAAAAAATACCATAGAATAATAACAACACAATATAATCAAGATCAACATTTAACCATAAAATAATAACTATAACAACATTCCTAGCAATGGTAACTCAGAGATCTGTTACATATGTGCTAGCCTGGAATACATAAAACTCCCCTGCTGGAGTCCTACATAGCCTAACTCATTTATACCATTCCCCCAAAAAAATTTACAAAATAAATAAAAATAGAAACCGCCTATGATATTAATTTGAAATACCCTAACTCAAATCACTAGGCCTAAGATGGAGTATCACATGACTACATGCATGCCTCCCCACACGCAGTAGTTTTTTAGTAGAAGCAGGGGTTTAAATTCCATAAGGTGGGAAACTATACCCTCAGTATCAATAAAGAAAATTATAAATAATAACACATAATAACATAGAGAAATAAATAAGAAATTCTATAACAAATGACATGGAAAGTATCTCCAGTCATATTGAAAAGTAAAACAAGGATCCCTATAGTGTAGGTTAAACAAGAGTGTGAGAAAGATAGGTAAGTAAATAAATCATTGAGACATCACTTAAGAGTCCATCCAAGTACCACCTCTGAAAAAATGCTCCATCTCTTAGCTCATCGTCACTAGGGCCTTTCCCTTTCCTATATCCATGATCATAAATTCTACACACACATTAACATTCCCATGTAGGGTGTGAGTATAAACCAAACATGAGACCACCAATGCATCTTTAACATGAGTGTACATGCATAAGATTGTATTCCATGGAAATAAATAAACACACAATATGTGTATATATATATATATATATATATGAAGAGTAATCCTAAGTTCCTAGTCATGATGTATGAATGTACCCAAATCCCATATAATAGTCAAAATAAAATATACTCAGAATCAACATGAAACCGTAAAACCATAACTGTAATAGTAGCCCAAAAAAAAGTAACTCAAGATTTATTACACATGTTCTAGATAAGAACACATGAAACTACCTTCTTGAGTCCCACACATCCTAACTTATTTCTACCATACCTCAAAACATAGCCCATAATAAAGAAAAAAAGGAAAACTCCTTTGATACCACTTTGTAATGCCTTGACTCAAATAACCGGGTTCAAGTCAGAGTGACACGTGGCCTCATGTGCACATCCTCATGTTCAAGTGGTTTGTCATGAAACCCTCCACCCAAAGATTCCGTAGTTAAGGTAGAGAGATAATAACCCCCTGAGTCCTACCTCCAGTAGGCCTCGGGATGGTGACTAGCACTAAGGGTATATAAAAATATCAATATATGAGGAATTAACCTCTATAAAATATATATGATTGGGAGATATGATATCAATGATAAATAAAATCCATGACATAATATAAAGAAATAACCAATAACTAACCCAAAAATAAATGGAACATATACAAATTAATGTTTCCAAAGTACAATACCCAAAATAAAATTAAGGGGAAAACATGGAAACAATCTAAAGTACCAAGATAGAAATATCCAAAATGGTCCATGTAGTCCTTATGAAAACATAAAAATAGTTTACATATATGTGGGGTTACCTTACATGTATACTCAGTAGAAAAAACAAATTCTATTGTGCACATGTGAAAAGATCTTACTAATGCACCCATGAGAAAACAATAGAACCAATAGCCCCTAAAGAGGCAATCTATCCAAATCCAACCTCACAAAGGCTCTCTCACCAAGTAATGCATCCAAGTATAATAACATAATATAAAGTATATCAATGAAAGGTAACCCACACCACTTTCCCATTGATTCACCTCTATCACACCCTAATGACAAACATCTTACTTTTCCCACCTCTTCTGCATCATAATAAATCACATCACATCCCACCTGTAAACACCTGTACCATCACATAGTTGGTTATCATGAACATGAAGGAAATCAACCTCATTCCCTCCCCCTACCATGCATGACCCCACCATAATCCATATCATCCCATCCCACTCTATCCTATTCAAAGACACCCGATCCATCACATCACATCACAATATATCTCAACAAAAACACTTTTTACTTTTGGCCATCATTGACCATGCATGTTATCATTGCCTTGAAGAGGGATTGGGGAAGAGTGAGTGGACATCCATCCACCCTAAACACCGGGATATTGGAAAAAACACTTCCAAAGTTATTGGTTATCATTACTAGGTACTCAACATGGGTGGGACACATAAAGAAATAATAAAATAATATATATATATATATATATATAATAAATCCATGAACAACCCAACCTATGGGTTCACTTAAAATATTAAAAACCAACTCACAACAACACCACTTTCTCTATTACATCTACTTGCACCACACAACACCACAAGCCACATGGAACATGCCACTTTTCATATTCTCATTACAAGATAAAGAAAATTTCCATATTTTCATTAATGACCCATTTCAATTAAAAAAACCAATTAATTATAAATTTTCCAACCCATTAGCTTATATTTAACCACCCACCATTTAAACCACATAGCTTATTAAAATGTATTCTTCCGTTATCCAATTCATTTTACTATTTCCAACCCATTATCTAAACAATGTTAATTCCAATACTACTTAAGAAACCATCACAACACACAAAAATAATAATACACTGAAATACCAATAACACCATCACCCTAACCTCATTCCAACAATCCCACATAACACCACCATCTCACAGCCATAACCACTTTCCTCTGTAATGGACACATTCCACCACATTCCACCATATATCACATTTCATCACAATAACCACATATCCAAAAATCACCCCATCATATCCGCCATAATAAGTCCACTACCCATGAAACACACTAAAATAGTAAAACCACACCACATATCCACTTTCATCAATTCATTCCACACAAAACGCATAATAATTTTTAGATTAATTCAAATGGACTTATCATTTTCCACTTAAAATGTAAGGGTATTCTCATACAAGAAGAATTTTATAGGGGAATCTATTTGTTTTTGAATGTATAAGTGATTAACCAATTCCATTTAAGGTGATATAAAAAAATAATAAAAATAAGGGTTCCCTAACGCCAAAAATAAAGTGAAAAAAAGTATCCTAGTAAACATTATTTTCAGTAGGGAATTATCCCATATAGTTCATAACATCAATAGTAAAAAAAATAGTTAAATCATGCTATTTCACTCCCCTTACCATTACAATTTAAATTAAAATGATTCATCATCTTATTTAATATGTATAAAACTATATTCTAAATAGTTAACAAGAATAATACTACCCATCATGATATAGTAGGTGATAAATGAAGGAATCCATACCTAGAAGAATAAATATTCACATGATTTGCTCCACCAAAATAAGGGTTTCACACATAGGATGATAACACCATATAGAGAAATCAGACCAACAACAAAAATAGGGCTCTATGACTCCATGGGAAAGGTTTCAGAACCTTCAATATCAAGAGAAATAATGAAGAAAAGATCAAATGAAATATATTCATTCTAGAATCAAAAGATATGAAACAATCAAGATTTTAGAACACATATATGATTTTAATTGACCCTTAATATATGTTTCATTAAATTCATGCGGACCAGTAATTTAAAATCCTTATAATTTTAAGAAATGTATATTATAAATATACTCTTTTTAAACAGCTCATAATTACCTTAATTAAAGATTTAAAATCATTTTATATCTGGAAAATGTAAAAAAAATGAAAAACTATAAATTATAGAAAAACTAGAACATGCTACCTATATGAAATACTGTTAGGAATGAATGTTAGGAGCTACTTCTAGGAGCTAACGCCATGAGATATTTTCAGAAGATACCATTAAGAGATACCACCCGAATCTACCATGTAACACCTCGAGATTTTGGGAAATGTATTTTTTTTTTAATTAATTTTATCTTTTATATACTTTTCATTTCATGTAACACATAATTTAGCTTGTGTTATATGAAAGAACCATGTTTGGATTACATTACCTGAAAAACCAAGATAAGTTTTTGATATACACAAAACCAAGTTAATATTTCACTACATGCAACCCAAATTTAAACTTGTGCTACACAAAACACTATCTTAGCCTAAGTAAAATGCAACACTAAGTTTATATTGAGTTATATGCAACACTTAGTTTAAATGAAATATGAAATATTATTAAAATATTTTTATCTAATATGATAATTTTAACATAGACTTTGAAATTATGGTTATTAATAGTATTAATTAAATTATAAAGATATAGTTTACATATGTATATAAGATGAATTCATTGGTGACCAATTAACAAGAAATGAAAATAAAACCCTTTTTAAAATATAGGAAATCATTTGCTGGAAAACTTTTTTTATAAATTAATTAAACCAATTTTGTAGAATGATTTTAAAGAAATTAATATAGTATATATTTAATTATAAATTTTCCATTAATCATATGTTTTTACTGAACAATATATAAGAATAAATCTAACTTTACACTTAACAAACTGTATTGTTCTAAAAATTAGTTTTGTCACCTTTTTATAGTGGAATAATTTTAAAAATGATTTTGAAACTTTTATAAAATTTAACTGAAAAAATAAATTTCATTTATGAAAGAGTAATATCAATATTATCTTAGACTTACTTTTTTATATTTTTCTTAAAGTTTTATTTTTTGATGAATAATGAAAAATATTGAATTTTAATTGAAAACTGCCTTTTGGTCTAATTTATTTGTATAGTTTAATTATATTATAATTTTTTTAAAGTATAATTTGTTAAATTATACATAAATAAATTCAATTTAGGTAATTGGAATCAATTTCACATTGAAATTGGATATAAAATTATTTCAAACTTTTGAACATTTTCACTTTAAAAACCCATTGTCTTGTCCTGTTTGTGGGATTAAATTTAAGTTAATTTCTTCCACTTATGTCATTAGAATTTGTAAAAATGGATTTCATATTTATAATTAGAATAATATATAATTTATAATAAGTCTATCTTAAATTTTTACCATAATTATTAGTGAAAATATTTAAAATTAATCCCAATGATTAAGAGAAAAACGAGTTTACTAAGGAGATAAACTTTAACTTAAGGGAATTAATGACCTATAAAATTTTAAAAAACCTATTTTATGGACATATTTCGACCATATACCATATTTTATCGAAAATGGTTCTTTATTGGAGGCACATTAGGTAAGGGAGAGCTCCCGATAGTGTTTACCTTTTGGTATTTACATGAATGCCACTCCTCCTCCATTATAAAAGGGAATTCACTCTCTCTACTTATTGACACCTCTCAAGAAATTTTTATCAGACAATAACTATAAAAATATATTCCAAAATTACCTAATATAAACCTATATGCCTCTATTTGGGTAGAAATTCAACCAGGGAATTACTTTGGTGGAAACCAAAATAATTTACCTAAAGAAGAGGTAATGCTCATCAATGTGCATTTTTGTTTTGTTTCATTATCCACCCCTTAACTTATTATTATACCATGATTATATAATAACCTTAGTATCATAAATATACTAAGATATTTTTATGTTATGGTTATGAACCAAAACTTTACACACTTCCACCAAATGGTATACACAATCATTGTTCATGTGTACAGTGGACTATCGCCTCGCGAACTGATGTCGTTCGTTATTCCATTTCCCCATTTTAAGGTTGGGAATAATGATTTATTTATTGTTTATATGTGATATATATTATATTTATTATGTATTTATTCTTAGGTAATTATTATATAACACACAATTTAATGCTTTCCATTTTTTGAGAATATGATAACGCCATTCGTGTGTACAACGGACTATCTCCTCACGAAGTGATATGATTCGTTCACACTTTACATGAAATGTATTAATGATGGTTTTAATATAAATATGTGATATTTATTAAATAATAATTATAATGTAATGATTATATATATATATATATATCATTTAATTTTCTTTCTTTCAATATGACAAGAAAATTGAAACAACGTTTGTGCATATGCACGACCTACCGTTTCCATGAACGATGTATTTCATTTTTTATTTCTATATTTTATAGATTATTATTAATACATATATACTGAATATATATGATATTTATATCATGGTTTACATTATAAAAATTAGGAAATTATGATCCAATTAAGAGTATTAAAAATAATAAGTCGAAACATATACGAAAAGAAAATTAGTTATTACCTAAAGCATAAATTTAACATGGAATTATTAATAAAATGGTAATATAAAGTTATAATAAAATAATATATGGTATTATATATTTGAATAATTTTATTTTTTATATTTATAAAAAAATTATATTTATTATACCGGAGTTTTGAATTTGTATGAAGGAAGTCAATACTTAAGGTAAGGGATTTCCGTCTCACTTTTTACTTCCATGAGACACATGTAATATTTCATCACCTAATTCTTTTATGTAATGTATATACTAAACATGAATACGTTTTATTATTATTATAAAAAAATTATTTATATTTATATATCTATTTTAGGATCTCTCTTTCATGGGTTTACGATAAAAAAGTTACCATATCGGTAAAAGAATTTTGTCTCAATTTGCATTCTTTAAGACACATGTTATGTTATTCACATATATTATTTTATTATGTATATATACTACACCTTTTACATTTTATATCATGAATATAATTATTTTTATGATATTTTAAGCTTCATGTAATGTTATAATTTATTGGGGATTAGGATTCAAAGTTACCAAAGTGGTAAGAGTTTATTGCTACAATCTCATCATTTATAAAGATTGTTTATGACTATGATTCCATTGGTGAAATATTATGATCCATATCTCAATAATTCTGTTGAATTTTCTTATAATATGGTTATTAATGATATATTTAAGTAATGGTACCATTTTTATAGTCTTTGGTACTTAATATAATTAATAAATAGTTTTTAATAAAAACTTGACCTTATTTCTCTCTTAGATCAGAAACTTATTTTATTCAAAAACAATTTTTACTATAAATGTTTTCAAAATATTTTTTTAATTGATATTTTAAAATAATTTTCAAGGAAAATTATTTAAGAAAATGTTGTATGTTTTTAAAAGCATTTAATTTTTTTTCTAAAGCATCCTTTATAAGTTTTCAAGGTTATTTTAAAGAAAAAGGTTTTCAAAATGTTTTATGATAAAAAGTGTTTTTCAAAGCGGAAATAATATTTTCCTCAAGAAATGTTTTTAAATTATCTTTCAAAATTATTTTCCATATAATATTACATACTTTGATATAGTTTATTCTTCACTAGGGGTATGATCCAGGGTTACTATTCTTATTCTCTCTTGGAAATGTTTATGTTTAAGATGGAAGTTGTTTATGAAACCTGTTTCTATTCCACATGTTATACCATGATAAAGTTATTATGAAACCTGCTTTCCTTCATGTGTTGTTATATGATGAAATTATTATGAAACCAATATATTTTATATTTTTTATTATATGATGAAATTTTCATGATACCCATTTCAATTCATGGGTTATGATATGATGAATGTTTATGATCTTATGGGACATATATTTATGATTTAATTATGTAACAGGTGGGACCTATATCTCCCTTTAATGCATTGGGTGAAGATTTATATCTCTTGTGATAAAAATGGGAAACAAGTTGATGGGATTAATACACAATGGGAAATGGGTGTGTCCTGATCCATAATGGGAAAAGGTGCATCCTGATCCACTATGGGAAATAGGTGTGTCGTGATCCACCACATTGATGGTCTTGGTAGTTAACCTTGAAACATGAAATTGTTTTCTATATTTATTATGGTGACACACTTTTATGAAATGAGTTTATGTTTCATGATTTATTTGTGATGATTTATCACCATGATGGTTCATGTTTTCTAAAATGATAAAGTTTTATGCCAAGACTCATGTTTATGACCTATGATAGGTTGGGTATGAAATTTGATTTTTTTTCATCAGCACACAACCTTATACTTATCTTATGCTTTCATATGTTCATATATTTATATCTCTTTTTATTACCCTTACTAATAAACAATAACATATAATAACATAGTCAAATAAATAATAAATTATATAACAAATGGCATGGAAAGTATCTCCGGTCATAGAGAAAAGTAAACCAAGGACTCCCACCATGTAGGTCAAACAGGACCGTGATAAAGATAGGTAAGTAAAAAAATAATTACAACATCACTTAAGAGTCCATCCTAGTACCACCTCTGATGCCATACTCCATCTCCTATCTCCTCATAGATGGGGTCTTCCCCTCTCCTATATCCCTGATCATAAATTCTTCACAAACATCAAGATTCCCAGGTAGGGTGTGAATATAAACATAACATGACATTGCTAATGCGTCCTTAACATGGGTGTACATGCATAAGAGTGTATTATAGGAAAATAAATAAATGTACAACACATATATATATGAAAAGTAATCCTAAGTTCCTAGTCATGATGTATGATTGCACAAAAGTCCCATATAATAGTAACAACATAATATACTCAGGATCAACATAAAATCATAAAACCATAAATGTAACAATAGCCCCAAAAAATCAACTTAGAGAATTTTTACACATGTTATGGATAATCACACATCAAACTTTCATACTTGAGTCCCACACATTCTAACTTATTTCTTCCATACCCAAAAAAATAGTCCATTAGAAAGAAAATGGGAAACCTCCTTTGATACTACTTTGTAATGCCCCGACTCAAATAACCAAGTTCGAGACAGAGTGACACATGGCCTCATGCACACATCCCCATGCACAAGATGTTTGTAAAAAACCCTCCCACCAAAGATACCACAATGATATGAGAGAGATAATGACCCCCAAATTTTTACCTATAGTAGGCTCTAGGATGGTGACTTGCACCAAGGGTATATAAAAACTAAATATGGGAGGAATTACCCTCTATAAAATATATAGGATTGGGAGAAAAGATATCAATGATAAATAACCTCCATAAAATAATATAAATAAATGACCAAGAACTAACCCACAATGCATGAATAAATATAATATATACAAACTAAAGTATCTAAAGTACAATACCCAAAATAAAACTAAGATAAAAACATGGAAATCGTTCAAAGGGCCAAGCTAAAAATTTCCAATATGGTTCATGTAGTCCTTATAAAAACCTAAAAATAGTTCACATATATGTGGGGTGACCTTATAGGTATAATCCATAGGAAAACTAAATTATCTCATGAAGATGTGAAAAGTGCATATTAATATACCCATAGAAAACAACAGAACCAACAACCCCTAAAAAGGACATCTAGCCAAATCCAACCTCACCAAGGCTCACTCATCAAGTAACACATCCATGTATATTAACATAATATGAATTATACTAAGGAAAGGTACACTTCACCACTTTCCCATTTATTAGCCACTATTACACCCTAGAGAAAAATGTATTGGTGATCCCACCTCTACTATATCATAATAGATCACATCACATCCTACCCACAAACACATAGTACATCACATAACATCTCATTATATAACATAGGTCATAGTTTATCATGAACATAAAGTAAATCAATCTCGTTACCACCTCCTACCATGCATAACCCCACTATCATCCATCTCATCCCATCTCACCATATCCAATTCGAAGACACTTGGACTGTCAAATCACAACACATCTCAACAACACTTTTTTACATATGTCTATCATAGACCATGCATGTCATCATTTCCTGGAAGATGGATTGGGGAAGAGAGAGTGGACATCCATCCACCCTTAACACCAATATATAGGAAAAAACACCCCCAAACTTGTTGATTATCATTAATAGATACTTGACATGGGTGGGACACATAAATAAATCATTAAATAATACAATATATATACATATTTATATATATATAATAAATCCATGCACAAACCAACCTATGGGTTCACTAAAAAGACAAAAACCAACTCACAAAAACACCACTTTCTCAACTACATCTATATACACCACACAACACCACAATTCATAAGGAACATGCCACATTTCATCTTCTCATTACAAACTAAGAAAATTTATACAATTCCATTAATGAAGCATTTAAATTAAAATAGCCAGTTTATTATATATTTTCAAGCCCATTACTTTATATTTAACAACCCAAAATTTAAACCATAGATCCAGTTATAATGCATTCTTTTTCTATCCAATTGATTTTACTTTTTCCAGGCCATTATATAAACCATGTTAATTCTAATACTACTCAAGAAACTATCACAACACATAAAAACAAGAATACACCAAAATCCAAACACCACCATCATCCTCAACCTCATTCCAATAATCCCACACAACAACCCAATCTCACATCCATAACCAATTTCATCCACAATGGACACATTACACCACTTTCCACCATATGACATATTCCATTAAAACAACCACATCTCCTCAAACCACCCGATCATATTGGCCACAATAAACCCAATACTTGTGAAACACATTAAAATAGTAAAATTACAACACACATACACTTTCATCAATGCATTCCAAACAAAACACATAACAATTTTCAGATTCATTCAAGGGGATTTATCATTTTCCAATTTAATTTTAAGGGCATTCTCACACAAGAAGAATTTTATAGGGGAAATAATTTGTTTAGATGAGTATAACTGATTAAAAAATTCCATTTAAGGTGATATGAAACAATAATAAAATAGGGGCTCACTAAAAAAACAAATATAGTAAAAAAGGCTCCCAATAACCATGATTTTCAACAGGGCATTAACCTATACAATTCATAACATCAATAGTAATAAAAATAGTTAAAGCATGAAATTTCATTCCCATTACCATTTCAATTTCAATTAAACTAATTCATTATCATATTTAATATGGATAAAACCATCTTCTCAAGAGATAATAAGAATAATACCACCAATCATAATACATTAGGTGAGTAATGAAAGAACTCATACCTAGAAGAAAGAAGCTTCACATGATTTGGTGCACCAAAATAGGGGTTGCACACACAAGATGGGAAGAACACAGAGAGAACTCAAACCAATGATAAAAATATATCTATGACTCCAAGATAAAGGATTTGGAACCTATATTCTTGAGAGAAATCAATAAGAAAATATCAAAGGAAATATCTTCATTTTAGAATCAAAAGATATGAAACAATCAATATTTTAGAACATATATATGATTTTAACTGACCATTAATGTAGGTTTCATTAAATCCATGAGCACTAGTCATTTAAAAGCTCTATACTTTTAATAAATAGAGGATATAAATATACAATTTTTAAATGGGTCGTAATTCCCTTAATTAACGATTTAAAGTCATTTTATGTCAATAAAACGTAAAATTTGAAAAACTATAAATTATAGAAAAACTGGAACATGATAGTGTGAGGAAATACTATTAGGAACGACCGTTAGGAGATACTTCTAGGAGCTACAACCTAGAGCAATAATCTAGTGATACAAGTAGGAAATACCATAAAAACTACCTTATAATACCTTGAGATTTTGTGAAATATTTTTTATTTCAAATTAATTTAATATTTTAGATATTTTTCATTTCACACAACACTAAATTTAGCATGTGTTATATGAAAGAACTAAGTTTGGATTTCATTACATGAAAAACCAAGTTAAGTTTGCAGTAAACATAACACCAAGTTAATATTTCACTACACACAACACAATGTTAAGCTTATTCTATACACAACATTGTCTTAGCCTAAGTTAATCACGACACTAAGTTTAGCTTGAGTTATATGCAAGACTAAGTTTAAATGAAACATGAAATATTATTAAAATATTATTATCTAATATGATAATTTTCACCTAGCCATTGTAATTATGTTGTAACAACCAGAGATTTTATAAGATACATTCTTTTTAATTTCATTCATATTTTCTGTTGTACGATACACCAAGATTATCTTGTGCTATACGCAACACCGTATTAGCTTTCAGTTTACGCAACACTATTCTTGGCTCGTGTTACACACAATTTCAAGTTCATTTGATATAAGTTATTCTACGCAACATTGAGTGTATATATATATATATATATATTAAATGTATAAATAAAATATGGTTGGATTCTGTTATACGCAACAACAAAGGAGTCATCCACTACACGCAACCCTGACTTGGCTTGCATTACATGCAATCACGACCTTCCCTGATAGCGTGTGTTGTATGCAATACCGGGTTTTACTAAATAACAATATATTATTATAATATTGTTATGAACTATCCATTATGAATAGTATTAACTAAATTTTGAATTTTATAACATTATTATTCATCTTACACATTTTCTAGAACATGGTATAAAAACAAAATAAATTTTTCATGTAAAATAAGTATTTTTCAAAAAATACAATTTTGCCGCCTTTTGATGGCACACCCACTTTAAATCTAGGTTTTAAAATGTTTATAAGTTCCATTTGACAAAATAAAATTATTCTTTGGAATTAAGAAATAAAAATTTACTTTGGATAAAATTTTCATTCTATTCTGATAACTTTCATATTTTAATGAATAGTAAAAACACGCTATATTTTAATTAAAAACAACTTTTTTCATCGTAATATCTTATGTGGTTAAATTATAATATTGAATGGTTTTAAAGTATAAATAGAATATTTTTTTACCATTTAATATAATTTATGTCATTAGCATTGATTTTACCTTGAATTCGTAGGTTAAATCAATTCAATCTTTTGCAATGTTTTAAAGAAAAACTCGTTTTCTTTCGACAACGGGATTAATTTTAATTTAATTTCTGAAACTTTTGTGTATTGAATTTGGAAAAATGGATTTCATATTTGGAATCAGTGGGTCCAAATTATGTTAATAAGATACTTTTTATTTTTGGGCATTGTGAATAGTAACTACGGTAAATTTTATTTACCATAGTTAAAGTTAAATCGGGTAATTAAGGGTAAATATAAGATTATAAAATTACCCTAACACTTGGAAAAATCTTATTTGATAACTAAAAGTCGACCCATATCACCAAAGGGTCGGATTAGATTCATTTAATGGACTTTTTTCCATGAAAATAATTTAATTATTATTAAAACCAAAGAAAGTGACAACATGTCACTCTCTTAAATACTATAAGTATAATAATTTTAAGTTAGTGATAAACTTCATAAAACTTCGAAAATTAATAGTCTAAAGAAATCTAACAAAATTATCTACATCATGAGAATTTATTTATAATTTTTTGGGATTAAATAATTATCATTAATTGTGACACAATAGTGATGCAGAAATTATTTATCTAGTGAAAAATCAAGAATATAGTTTTTATTAAACTAATAGTGACCATAAAAGGCACAAAACCCTGACCAAAACTTATTGGTCATTTACATTAAAACTATAATCATCCAATGGTCGAATATTTGACCATTTGGAGTCTTATACAAGCAATTATGACACTTATATTATTTTATTTTAAATGATGCCAAAGTTGTCACCTTCATAATTTAATAAATATAACAATTTAACTATTGTGATTTTAAGATGATAAATTCTAGTAAAAGTATTATTGTGAAATTTAATAGATTTATATTCATCATAGTATTTTATTTTTAATTTTTATGCAATAAATAAGTATATTAAATAATAATACAAAAATGTTGAAGTAATTATTTTATTAAGAGATAAACCAAATAAATGGTTTTAAAAATAATAAAATAAATATTATATGAACTATTTAATGTTCTCCACCAATTTTATAGATATATATTGCCTTTTATGAATATATTAAGGCTTTTATTTCGAACATATCTTCTGTATATATTTTATTTAAATTCATATAAATGAATAGTGTCAAAATTGACACTATTGTTATTTTATGAAAATAACATATTATAAAATTGTTTAAAAATCACAAAGATATTTAAAAATTATAAATTTAAATTTATATGGTCTAAAATTTTATAAAGTATCCAATTATGGACAATTCACAAAAAAATAAGTAATTTTTCGTTATAAGTTAAAATTTAGAATGTTATTACCACAAATAAAATTAAATTGATTAAGTAAGGATAAATCAAGTTGACAATGTTTAAAATAATTTTCTAACATGTCTAAATTTTATTTTTTGATGATATTAAAACCCTATATCATCTTATATTCAAATATTAGTCATTTTTAGAGGTTTTTAAGTGGGGTTATATTTATTATAAATTAATATTTTTAAGATTTCCAAAGGTGCCCCTCTCCTCCCTTATAAAAGGGCACCTCCTCCCTCTCTTCCTCACACCAATTTGAGCCTTCAAGCTCGAAAAACCCATTCCAAATTCTCTTCTACACTTCCCTAGAAACATCCTAGAGGTCCTGGTCTTCTTCAAAGTCCAATTTTAGTGCCCTAAGAGGAGGTCTCAAAGAGGCGCTTCAAAGAAGAGGTAATGTTCGTTACCGATTGTTTCAACTTTATTTCTTCTTCCACTTCTTATTCTTTAGTTGTTTCATTATGAAGTAATAACATAAGTATCACTCATATAATTATATTTTATTATAAGTATGAAAAAACCCTATTTCACAATTTATCCATCCTACGGAAAATGAAATCACCGCGCGTGCGTACGTACGGAATACCGTCTCCACGCTGTGGTGTAATCTATTTTCCACCACCACCTTACTTGGATGGGTATAATGGTGTAAATAATGACTATATATGATTATTGTAATGTTATATTTATTCTTAAATATTATACATACACTTGAATACAATTCCACGATCATGGGAATGATATCATCGCTCGTGCGTACGTACAGACTACCGTCTCCACGACGCGATGAGATTCATTCTCAATGATTAACCATTCATGAATGATTATAAAGTATATATAATAGATAATCATGAAATATATGACATAATAATGATACTGGATTTATGTATATATATATTTATTTCATCTACTTAATTCTATTCAATTCAATAAGGAAACGAAAACAGCGTTCATGCGTACGTATGACCTACCGTCTCCATGAACGGTGTATTTCTTTCCATTTATCGATATATTATATATATGTATATTCTGAATATATATTATATATAAATCATGTTTTAAATTTTGGATATAATTGATCATGATCCAAGTAATCATATTAATAATTACAAGTTAAACCACGAACGACAAATGAGACGATTTTACCCAAAACGCTACTTTAACATGAATTTACAAAAGAACGAGTAATATAAAGTCATAAGTGGACCATATATGATATAATAACAATGAATATGATTCTTTAATAATTCAATAACATTATTTAAATCATTATACAGGGGGTTCAGATACGTATGAAGCATATCAGACCTAAGGTAAGGGATAATTTTGCAAATCTCATTTTTATCGAAGATTGCTTATTCGTAATTATTTACTGGGGTTATTGTTATCATCCATGTCCATGTTTCCTAAAAATGGTTTCATGTATGTTTAATGTCCTTTTTACCCACATTTTACTTTTACTACCTGGTATGTAAGGAATCTTTCTTTTGTTTACGTTACGAGGTACTTTTTTGACTTTTCCGACAAAAGTACGATAAGAATGTTTTTTTTAACGTATACAACATGAAAGGATTTTTATGGTTTTATAAAGCCTTATTTTCATGAAGCTTACTTCAAAATATGTTATGACTATTTTAACCAAAAACCTTTTCTTCTAAAATTTCATGACATTTTGTGAAAGGAAAATTATTTTTAAGAAAAAAGGATATTTTCCTCAAGAATTCATTTAAAGTGTTTTATCAAAACCATTTTCATCTAAGATGACATTATTTCACATGTGTATGTTTCAAGTGTAATGTCTCTATGATTTACATGGTTTCACTTTTTTTTATGAAATGATATCCATTTCTTTTATATAGATTATGTGATGAGGGGATGATGTTTATGAAACCCATTTTATTTTTTGGGTTATTATGAATGATGTATGTTTATTTTGTGGCAAAAGTAAGAATGATTTCATTATGAGATGGGTGGGACCTATATCTCCCTCCAATTCATTGGGTAAAGATTTATATCTCATGAGATAGACATGGCTGGAATGCTAAGTTAATCTGGTTTAGTGTTACAGGACTAAAGCGAGGAGTGAACTCGATTCAGAAAGGGACTTTGTCCACCAAGATGGTCTTGGCAGCAATGCCTTGGCTACTATGGAAATCATGACACGTGCTGAATGGTTGCCACAATTACATGTTTTATTCCCATGCTATTTTATCATTCTTAATGTTTCTTTATGATCTACGCCATACGTACTTCCGTGTTTTATGTCATTGCTCAAGATTTTGATGTTTAAACTTTATGTTCATGTTTTTAAGTTCAAATGTATATGGTATGTTTTATTTTATCCATGCTTACCCTTACTGAGAATTTGAGCTCACCATTTTTATTTTTTATTTTCCCCAAGATATAAATAAAGGTTTTAGGTAAAAAAAGGGGAAGATCTTTAAGGGAGATGTTGAAGATATTTCACCACGATTAGAATATTACGTTCCAAGTTTCCAAAGACACTAAAATATTACGGTCCTTGTGTGTCTGTTTTTGTTATGTATTAAGTATTCTGCAAAAGTAATGTAATGTTCATGTACGTCAGGATTTGGGTCTCTACATATGTTTAATAATATGATTAATTAATTTATAAAAATATAGTTTACACATGTACATAAGATGATTTATTTGGTGACCAATTAACTAGAAATAAAAGTAAAATCCTTTCGAAAATATAGGAAATCATTTGCTGGAAAACTATTTTTATAAATTAATTAAACCTATTTTAGAGAATTATTTTAATTAAATTAATATATTATATATTCAATCAGAAATTTTACATTCACCCTATGATTTTACTATATAATATATAAGAATAAATTTAACTTTATGGTTGAAAAACAATATGTTTTTAAAAAGAGGTTTTGTTGCTTTTTATGCTGGAATCATTTTAAAAATGATTTTGAAAATTTTATAAAATTAAACTGAAAATATAAAATTTATTTTTTAAATAGGAATATAAAAACTATATTAGAGTGAATTTTTGGTATTTTTTTGAAAAGTTTCATTTTTTTGATGAATAGTGAAAAATATTGAATTTTAATTGAAAACTGCCTTTTCGTCTAATTTATTTGTATAGTTGAATTATATTTTAAATTAATTTTAAATTATAAATAGTTAAATTATACATAAATAAATCCAATTTAGGTTATTTTAATCAATTTTACATTGAAATTTTATATAAAAACATTTCAAACTTTTGAACATTTTCACTTTAAAAACCCATTGTCTCGTCCAGTTTATATGATCAAATTTAAATTAATTTTTACCAATTATGTCATTTTAATTTATAAAAATGGAATAAATATTTGGAATCAAAATAATTTATAATTTCTAATATGGTAAACTTAATTTTTTACCATAATCATTAGTGAAAATAGTTAAAATTAATCACAATGATTAAGAGAAAAACAAGTTTACTAAGAGACTAAACTTTAACTTAAGGGAAAAAATGACCTATAAACTTATAAAAAACATATTTTATGGAAATATTTCAACCATATACCTTATTTTATCTAAAATGGTTCATTATTTTAGGCACATGATGTAAGGATACCACCTAATACTATTTTCCTTTTGGTATTTACAAGAATGCAACTCCTCCTCCATTATAAAAGGGAATTCACTCTCCCCACTTATTAAAACCTCTCAAGAACTATTTATCGTCCAATAAATATAAAAATATATTCCAAAATTCCATCCTATAAACCTATAATCTTCACATTGAGTATAAATCCATCCAAGGAAGTCCTTTGGTGGAAACCAAAAGGAGTTACTCGAAGAAGAGGTAATGTTCATCAATGTGCATTTTTGTTTTGTTTCCTTCTCCACGCCCTTAAATTATTCTTATACCTTTATTATATAATAACCTTATAATAATAAATATAATGATGTATTTTTAAATTAATTTTATAACCTAAAACTTTACACACTTCCATCAGATGAGGTACACAATCATCATTCGTGTGTACAACAAACTATCTCTTTGCGAACCGATGTCATTCGTTATTCCATTACCATAATTAAAGGTTTTTAATAATGATGGATTTTTAGTTTATATATGATATATATTGTATATATTATGTCTTTATTCTTTTTTAATTATTATATTACACATTCCTTCTTTATTTCCATTTTGTGAGAATATGATAACGCCATTCGTGTGTACGGTGGACTACCGCCTCACGAAGCGATGTGATTCATTCACGCTTTACATGGAATTTATTAAGGATGTTTATAATATAAATATTTGATATTTATGAAATTATAATTCTAATTTAATGATTATATATATATATATATATCATTTACTTTTCTTTGTTTTAATATGACAAGAAAATGGAAATAATGTTTGTGCGTATATACGACCTACCGTCTCCATGAACGGTGTATTTCATTTCCTATTTCTATATTTTATAGTCTATTATAAATAGATATATAATAAATATATATTATATTTATATCATGGTATACATTATGTAATTTATAAAATCATGATCCAAGTAAGAGGACTAAAAATAACAAGTCAAAACATATACGAAAAACAAAGCAATGATTACATAAAGCGTAACTTTAACATGGAATTATTAACAAACGAGTAATATAAAGTCATAATAAAAAAATATATGATATTATATATTTAAATATGGTTATTTTTTAGATTTATAATAAAATTATATTTATTATACAGTTGTTTTTAATGTGTTTTAAGGAAGTCAAGACTTAAGGTAATGGATTTCCATCTCACTTTTTACTTCTATGAGACACATGTCATATTTATCACCTATTTATTTTATATGATGTATATACTGAAAATTAATTTATTTTATGATTTTTATAAATAAAATTATTTATATTTACATATCAATTTTAGAATATCTCTTTCACAGGGTTTATGGTTCAAAAGTTACCTCATTGGTTAGGGATTTTTTTCTTAATTTTCATTCTTTGAGGCACATGTTATGTTATGAACCTATATTCTTTTAAGAGGTGCATATAATTACCCTTGTAAATTTTATATCATGAATATAATTATTTTCATGATATTCTAATATTTATGTAATTTTATTATTTCATGGGGATTATGATTCAAAGCTACCAAAGTGATAAGAGTTTATTACTACAATCTCATCGTTTATCAGGATTGTTTATTATTATGATTACATTGATGAAATATTATGATCCATATCTCAAGAATTATCATGAATTTTATTATACAATGTTTATTAATGATATCTTAAAGTAATGGTACTATTTTTACACTCTTTGGTACTTAATATAATTAAAAAATTATTTTTAATAAAATCTGACATTATTTCTCTCTTCAATCAGATACCTATTTTAATCAAAACCCATATTTTGTAAAAAAATTAAAAAATGTTTTTAAATTATATTTTAATATCATTTTCAATTAAAATGATTTAACAAAATTATTTATGCTTTAAAAAGTTTTTAGTTTTTTATAAGGCTTCCTTTATATGTTTTCAAGGTTATTTTTAAAGAAAAAGGATTTAATTTTTTTTATAATTTAAAAAGTGTTTTAAAAGTGGAAATGATATTTTCCTTAAGACATGTTTTTAAATAATATTTAAAAATTATTTTACATATTATATTACATCCTTTGATATAGTTTATTCTTTACTATGGGTATTATCCAAGGTTTCCATTCTTATTGTTTATTTGAATGGTTTATTTTTAAGATGGAAAGTTGTTTATGAAACCCATTTATCTTATATGGGTTATACCATAATAAAATGATTATTAAACCTACATACTTTCATGGTTTATTCTATGATGAAATTATTATTAAAGATATATATTTTACAGATGTTATTATATAATGAAAATTTTATTACACCCATTTCATTTCATGGGTTATGATATGATGTATGTTTATGAGCTTGTGGAATACATATTTATGATTTCATTATATTATGGGTGGGACCTATATCTCCCTCTAATGAATTGGGTAAAGATTAATATCTCATGAGATAAAAATGGGAAACAAGTTGATGGGATTGATCCACAATGGGAAACTGGTGTGTCCTGATCTAGAATGGGGAATAGGTGCGTCCGGATCCACAATAAGAAATAGGTGCGTCCTGATCCACTATGGGAAATAAATGTTTCCTGATCCACTACATTGATGGTCACGGTATTTAACCTTGAAACATGAAATGGTTTTATATATTTATTATGGAACCACACTTTTATGAAATGAGTTTATGGTTCATGATTTATTTGTGACGATTTATCACCCTTATGGTTCATATTTTCTAAAATGATAAAGTTTTATGCCAAGAATCATGTTTGTGACTTATGATAGGTTGGGTATGAACTTTGAATTTTTTTTTCATTAGTACATAACATTATTCTTATATTATTCTTTCGTATGTTTATATATTTATACCTCTTTTGTTTACCATTACTAATCATCTGAGCTCACCCTTTTTTATGATTCCATACCAAGGTTATAAAGAAAGGTTTAGGTAGGGTATGCCTATGAGGAGTAATAAATGGGAATATATTTTTGGTAAACATTAAATATCTTTCACCAAGTTAGAAGATTTTGTTTAAAGTTTAAAAATACAATAAAATATTATGGTCCTTGGGCATGTACTTTTGTAATGTGCTAAATATTCATCTAAAATGATGTAATATCCATGTATGTTAAGCTTGGGTTTCTATATTTGGAATCAAAGGAAAGGTTTAGTGAAAATTTTTAAATTAGGATGAAAAATATTTAGTGATATATTTAGGGATATTTATAAGGATATTTCTAGGGGTTTCTCTATGGTTAAGTCTAAGGATTATTCAATGTATAGAAAAATGTATTAGAATTTTGTTAAAGGATAGAGTGAGTGGTTTTCTTGGTATAATTCCCTTTATAGATACTACAAGTTGATGTGGCTCTGGAACAGATGTATATAGGGGTAAAAACCCTAAAAACACTATATTGAGCTTGAATTTATCGGGAATTGGTGCACAAAAATGGACTTTACTACACACCTGGTTTGACACTCTCAGGAGATATGATTTGGAAATTCACAAAATTCCTTATGAACCATTATAAAGTATTTAAATAAGATATGACTATGAATAAACTTGGATAAACCTAAGGTTTAATTGATGAAAGAATAATTTGTCATGATTTAGACATCCTATAAGTAACTTTTCATAATTATATGGTTTTACATTATGATTAGTGTTGTTCACGCTATTATTTTTGGTTTTAGTTAATGGATGGATCCCAAAGGAATTATGCTAATGATAAATGTAATATATAATGATATTATTTTCCTTATGAGAAACCAAATGATATGAGATCTATAATGAATTTTCTTTGATATACTCAAAAAAATTTCCTAAGATATGAATCAGGTTGAACTTCCAGATGAGAAAAAAGGCAAAAATATTTTACTGAGTCCTTTATGAGGCAACAACTATATTCTTTTAGTGGTTCTACTGATCCACTAGTTACTGAGCAATAGATAAGTACCACTAAAAAATATATTTTCCATTATTCAGTACACATATCATGAAAAAGTCATTTTGGATTCTTATCATTTGGAAGGTGAAGCAGATTAGTGGTGTACTCTTATTAAGAACACGAGGGAACAAGAATAAATTGAATCTATGGAATGAGAAGAGTTTAAGGGGATATTTTTCAGTAATTATTTCCCATGTATTATATGGAATAATATGGAGAAGGAATTATTTGAGATAAATAAAATGGACGATGAATCTATTGGTACTTATAATAATAATTTTAAAAGACTTTCAAGGCAGGCTTCTGGTTTGTTCATCATACTTGAATGAAAAATCAACCGATTATTTGGTGGCATGAAACAAAGTCTTTAAATGTCCTTAGATATAAGATAATTTATCATTTATAAATAAGTCATTCGATGTGCACTGAAGGTAGAAATAGAAATTTTATATTACCAAAATTCCTATGGTTTTGATAAGAAAATAAAGACCGAGTCTCATGAAAACTCAAATGATTGAATGAAATTATAGACATCTGTGTGCCAGAAACATGGGAAGAAGCATCAATGGAATTTATTGAATGGAACTGAGTGGTGATTTAAATGTGAAAAGGAAGGTCATAAAATCCATAAATTTTGAAACATGATTAATTGGACAGTTAATGTAGTAGAGTATAAGAGAATTCCAACTAATACACCACCCAAACTTCAGTGATTCAATTTTAAGGAGTTTGGGAATTATGACAATAAATTCCCCAATCCAAAGGCTAATATGGATGATAAGAAAAAAAACCTCAAAGGAAAATGGAAAAGGGAAATCTTATACAATCAAAATGGATTAAGTGAATAATTATAATTAGGGAACACTTATACTCCCCTCCTTAGTTAGGAATTTCATGTTTGGGTTTGTATGAATAATACCTATGAAAATATTATTGTTCATCCTTTAGTGAAGTTTCATGTGATTATCTCCTTCTACATGGATTCAAGAATAATAAAATCAAATTAATATTATATCTATACAAGGATTAACCTAAGTTTATAATGAAAATGTTTTTCGTATAAGATAAGATCCTATTTAAGGAATAAAGGGTGAATTATATTTTGGAAGTGTTATAAGGTTAACCATTTATGAAATGGTTTGAGTTAAGCTTTGGATGAGGTTTTGGATATTAAATTATTACTTCAAAATATGAATATTTTTTTATAATGGATATCCTGTGCTAACCATTTTTATTTGATGATAATGAAATATATACAAAACCACTTATTGTTTCATTTATCAATCTTATGATCCATTAATGCTTCAGACATAAAAAATTTACCTTTATTTTTTTAGTAAGATATGAATTGGAAATTGGTCAAGGTACAACCAAATGGTGAGATTGTGCATATGAAATGGAATTAAATCAAGTAAGTATATATCCTTGTGAAATTTATTTGACTTTAGTAAGATGGTCTTGAAATAAAATGTTTTCCTGTTATCATCATTTTTGATGATATCAAGGAACCTTTTCAAGCCTCTTTAGTTTATGGATTTGTGATCATTAACTTTATCCTGAACATGTTCTCTATCACTCTCCATAAATATTTGGGTGTTCTTTTTCTCTTCCATGTCTATGTTTTCACTTCCCACCTATTTTCCCTTAAGTGGAAACCTATTTAGGTGTTACTTTGGGTAACCGTTATGTTTCTAACCTTTATTTTTTAGAGGAAGTTTTAGTATTCATTTTTATGATGCGGGTTTCTATGAAAGAAACATTCAAGTATTAAACATTTGATGACCCATATGAATTTAAATTGTGAAACTAATTGGGGGGGGGGGGGGTAGGAAGTAATAACATGAGGTTTTTTGAAATATATCTTTTCAAATTAATTTAATCTTTTCAATATTTTTCATTTTATGAAAAACTGAATACAGATTGTGTTATATGAAATAAATAAGTTTGGTTTGAATTAAATTAAAAAACAAGTTAAGCTTTCAATACATGATTTTTTTTTAATATTTCACTACATGAAATATAGAGTTATTTTTTGTGCTACACGCAACATTGTCTTAGCCTAAGTTACATGTAACACTATGTTTAGCTTATGTTATATGCAACCCTGAGTTTAAATTAAAAATTACATATTATTAAAATATTATTATCTAATATGATAATTTTTACCTATATGGAGTTTATGTTATTAATATTATTAATTAACTTATGAAAATATGGTTTACACATGTATATAAGATGAATTATTTGGTTACCAATTAGCTAGAAATGAAAATAAAACCCTTTAGATAATATAGGAAATCATTTGATGGAAAACTATTTTTATAAATAATTAAAATAATTTTTGAGTTTTCTTTATAAAATTAATATAGTATATATTCAATTGGATATTTAAAATTAATCCTACAAGTTTCTTGGACAAGATATAAGAATAAATCCAACTTTATGCTTAAAAATTTGTATTTTTATAAAAAATGGTTTTGTCCCCTTTTTATGGAGGAATCATTTTAAAAATTATTTTTTAAATTTTTAGAAAAATTATTTGTAAAAATAAACTTCATTTTTGAAACAGTAATATCAAAATTATCTTAGGCTAAATTTTTGGGTTTTTCTAGAGAAGTTAAATTTTTTGATGAATAGTGAAACATACAAAATTTTAATTGAAAACAACCTTTTTGTCTAATTTATTTATATAGTTTAATTATATATAAAATTAGTGTTAAAGTATAATTAGTTAAATTATACATAATTAAATACAATTTAGGTTATTATAAACAATTTCACATTGAAATTTGATATAAAAAATTTCAAACTTTTGAACATTTTCATTCTAAAAACCCGTTGTCTCATCTCATCTGCAGGACTAAATTTAAATTAATTTCAGCCACTTATATGATTGGAATTTAGAAAAATTTATTAAATATTTATAATTATCATAATTTATAATTTCTAATAAGTCCAACTTAATTTTTTACCATAATGATGAGTGAAAACAATTAACATTAACCGTGATAATTAAGAGAAAAATGAGTTTACTAAGGGACTACACTTTAACTTAAGGGGGAAATGACCTAAAAACTTGTAAGAAACCAATTTTATTGAAATATTTAGACCATATCCCATATTTTATAGAAAATGGTTGATTATTAGAGGAAAATGATGTAAGGGGGACCTCCCAATAGTGTTTACCTTTTGGTATTTACAAGACTGTCACTCCTCCATTAAAAAAGGCATTCACTCTCCCCACTTCTTCACAAATCTCAATATCGTTGAATCAGTCAATACCTATCCAAATATCTTCCCAAATTCCTTTCTTTAAACATATAATCCTACGTTTGGGATGTAATCCAACCAAGGAAGTCATTTGGTGCAAAGCAAAAGGATTTTCCTGAAGAAGAGGCAACGTTTATAAAAACACATTTTTGTTTTGTTTCATTCTCCACCCCTTTCAATTCTTCTTATAGAATGATTATATAATATCCTAATTATCATAAATATATTTATATATTTTTTTATGTTAATGGTATGATCTATAACTTCATACAATTCTATAAAATGGGATAAACAACCATCGTTCGTGTGTACGGCGGACAACCACCTCACGAACTAATGTTGTTCATTCTTCCATTACCACCTATCATTATTGGGAAGAATGTTGAATGTATATTATATATATTATATATAATATATTTATGATTTATTTATAATTCTAGAATTATTATATAACACATACCTTCATGCTTTCCATTTTTTGAGAATACGATAACATCATTCTTGTGTACGGCGGACTACCACCTCACGAAGCAATGTAATTCATTAATGCTTTACATGGAACATATTAATGATGATTTTAATATAAATATGTGATATATATGAAATAATAATGCTAATGGAATGATAATATATATATATATATATATTATTTAATTTTTTTTATCTTTTATAAATTATTATAAATATATATATATTAAATATATATGGTATTTATATCATGGTTTACAATATATAAATTAAGAAATCATGATCCAATTAAGAGTACCGAAAATAAAAGTCAAAAACATATATGAAAAACAAAGTAGTTATTACACGAAGTGTAACTTTAATATAAAATTGTTAATAAATAGGTAATATAAAGTCATAATAAAATCATATATGGTATGATATATTTGAATATGGTTCTATTATAGATTTATAATGAACTTATATTTATTATAAATGAGGTTTGAATGTGTGCAAAGGATGTCAAGACTTAAGGTAAGGGATTTCTGTCTCACTTTTTACTTCTGTGAGACACATGTCATATTCACCACATATTTATATTATGTGGTGTATATAATCCCTATGAATGTATTTTATGATGATTATACTTAAAATTATTGCTATTTACATGTCCATTTTAGGATCTATATTCCATGAGGCTTACGGTTCAAGGTTACCAAATCCGTAAGGGAATTCCATCTCAATTTTCATTCTTTGAGACACATGAAATGTTATGCACATAAATTATTTTATGAGGTATATATACTAAACTTTTGATATGTTATATCATTAATATCCTTATTTTTATGATATTTTAATCTTCATTTGATTTTATTATTTTAAGGGGATTATGATTCAAAGTTACCAAAGTGGTAAGAGTTTATTTCTACAATCTCATCATTTATCGGGATTATTTATGAATATGATTCCATTGATGAAATATTAGGATCCATCCATCAATAATTCACATGAATTTTATTATCCTCTATTTATTCATGATATATTCCTATAACTATAAAAATTTTCCACTCTTTTATACTTAAGATAATTAATAAAGAGTTTTCAAGAAATCCTGACCTTATTTCTCTCTTTGATCAAAAACCTATTTTATTCAAAAACCATGTTTTCTAAAAAGGTTTTCAAAGATGTTTTCAAATTATATTTTAATATAATTTTCAAGGAAATTGATATAATATTTTTTATGTTTTTAAAAGTGTTTAAATGGGTTTTAGACCATCCTTTATAAGTTTTCAAGGTTGTTTTCAAAGAAAAAGGATTTCAACATTTTTTTTATGATTTAAAAAGATTTTTTTAAAGAGTAAAGGATATTTTCTTCAAGAATTTTTTTAAATGATATTTAAAAATTATTTTACATATAATATGACATCCTTTGATATATTTTATTCTTTACTGGGGGTATCATCCAAGGAAACCATTATTATTCTTTCTTTGAGTGGTTTATGTTTAAGATGACAAGTTGTTTATGAAACCTGTTTCTATTCTAGAGGTTATCCCATAATAAAAAACTTATGAAACCCAATTACTTTCATGGTTTATTTATGATGAAATGGTTATGAAACTTATCTATTTTCCATAAGTTATGATATGGTGAAATGTTTATGATACCCATTTCATTTCATGGGTTATCCTATGATGGATGTTTATGATCATATGAAACACATACATATGGTTTCATTGTGTGAAGGGCGGGAACTATATCTCCCTCCAATTCATTGGGTAAAGATTTATATCTAATGGGATAAAAATGGGGAAAAATCTACAGGCTTGATCCACAATGGGAAACATGAGTGTTCTAATCCACAATGGGAAACTGGTGTATCCGGATCCACAATGGGAAATAGGTGTGTCCTGATCCACTATGGGAAATAGGTGTGTCCTAATCCACTATGTTGATGGTATTGGTAGTTATCCTTTACACATTAAATGGTTTTATATATTTATGATGGTTCCATAATTTTATGACAAGAGATTATGGTTCATGATTGATTTGTGATGATTTCTCACCCTTATGGTTCATGTTTTCTAAAATGATAAAGTTTTATTCCATGACTCATGTTTATGATTTATTAAAGGTTGGGTATGAAATTTGAATGTTTTATTTGATTATCAAATACCCTTATTATTATTTTATTCTTTCATATATTCATAGATTTATATCTCTTATTTTTACCCTTACTGTGAATCTGAGATCACCCTTTTTTATGTTTCATTCCCCAGGTTATGAAGAAAGTTTCAGGTAGGATATGCCTATGAGTAGTACTAAATGGGAATATCTTTGTGGGAAATATTAAATATATTTAACCAACTTAGAATATTCTGTTCCATGTTTCCAAAGACACTAAACTATTATGGTCCTCAAACATGTACTTTTATAATGTGCTGGATATTCATCTAAAATGATGTAATATCCATATATGTTAAGTTTAGGCCACTATATACCATTAGGGTCAACCACCAGAAGCTGCCTCTAGAAGATACATTTAGAAGTTACCGCCAGACTAATCCTACTACCGCCAGATGATACCTTTAGAAGCTACCATCAGAAGCTACAATCAGAAGATACCATTAGAAGCTACTGTTAGAAGCTATCGCTAGACTAAGTTTGTTATCACTAAGATCTACCATTTATATATACCATCAGTAGCTACTATTAGGAGATACCTTTCGGATCTACCATTAGGAGCTATAGTGAGAAGCTATCATTAGCCTCTTAAACACCCCATTTTTCCTTTTAAACACCCCAATAATCCTTAGGACCTCGTCTAGAAACCTATTACACTATATTTATTACTAAGTAATGGGTCAAAAGGTCTAGGATGTTATATAAAATACATCTTGAACAATTATTTCCCTTGATAATCCAAACCAAACTGGAAGTAAATATAGAAAAAGGTCCAAACAACCACCCTCAAGATAACTCTCAAGGATCCCATTATACCCAAAAACACTAATGCTAACCGAACACAACAACCAATTTTTTTCCAAAAAAATAAATCACAACCACAAGGATATTCTCTTCTATGTAACCAATTTAATAATCATTTAAACACTTGGACAAACCCAAGACAAAAAATTCCACAACCAACACACAACGGATCCACAAGTACAAAAATCAATGGATTTTATTCCCATGTCAAGATACTATCCGCTTTGGGTGAAAGTGAATTTCCTGCACTTTTCAATCACATAAATGTATAATGTGAATCAATTAAGGATCATATTTTAACTTCTTCACATGAATTGAAGCATTAATCACACATCATATTGACAAGTAAGAATAATGTCTGATATAAAACAACATGATACAAAAATTACATCACTAAACAAAATAAGGAAAAACAAGACGAGATCAAAACAACTATGCGTAATGGGAATTAATTTTTGTGTTATGGTTCCAAGTAATATCCTCCAGTCCACCATGAATCCACAACACACGAACCATAGGGATGGTTCATCCTTGAAGCACCTTCTCTTGAAGATTATGGATCTTTACTGGATGTTCTATGGATGTCGCATAGTCCTTGGTATCTAACTCTCCTTATTCAATAACATGGGAGTCATTGAAAAGATATTGATGGAGTTTATAGATAGAGAAGATGACATGAATTTATTTCATTCAGGATGAAAGTTCCAACCAATACATTACCTCACCAATAAACCCCAACACATTGAAAGGAAAAAAATAATGGGAAAGAGATTACTCCCCCTACCGAACCACTACTTCCTACATTGAGGGGAGACCTTCAAGAACAAATTTTCTCAATCCTCAAACTATAAGGACCTCCTACTATGATTAACATAATATTTCTTATGATCCTATGCTACTTTCATCCTCTCCTGAACAACCTAAACCTTCTCTATCATTATTTTTGCCACATATGGTTCAAGAACTACTGACTCCCCAACCTCATCCCATCACAATAGAGAATGAAATGGATGACCATACAAAGACTCAAATAGGGTAATTCCAATGGATTAATGAAAACTGTTATTATAAGAAAAATCAAACAAAGTAAAGTTATGTACCAAAGATCCACCAAAGTATAAGAATCATGTCTATAATATATCCTCCAACATCTAGATAGTACACTCTGACTATCCATCTTTTTGAGGGTGGAAAGTAATTCTAAGGTGTAACTGAGTTCCAAAAACATACTACAACCCCCTCCAGAATTGTGAAGTAAAACATGTAATTCTATCCGAGAAAATGGACCTCAAAACTCCATGAAACTGCCCCACATTATCCATATACCTTCTTTCCAAAACATCCATGGTTCCTAACTCCATGATCACTAGGAAGTGGGATGGTTTAATAAACAAATAAATTATTAACTAGATAGAATCACTACCCCCTAGTGTTTGGGTAACCCTATGAAAAATTGCATCAAAATATCATCCCATTTCCCTTTAAGAGTATCCAAAGGTTGTAAAATACCACCAAGAACTTAGCGTCTATCTTATAACTACTAAAAAACCAGAAAACGAACCATAAACTATGCCACTACCCATTTCATCCTGAGCCACTAAAACTATGTCGTCAAGCCATGATACATCTTGGAAACTCCAAAGTGTACTACTAAATATGAGACATGAAACTCATGTAGGACTCCCACACACATCACTATCAGAACAAAAATCCTCCCCTAAAACAACATCCTATTCTAACCATCCTTTTACCATCTCTCAAGATAATCACTATGGCTAACATGATCACACATCACATCTACCTCTGAGTCTCCCCACTGTGACTCCACTACCCACTACATCAAATAATACTGCACTATTATCCAAAACAAGTAACCACCTCCATCAACCACCATTACATCGAAGTGTAAGACTTCTAGATCCTCCATCACTTTCCAAGAATCCCCATACTTCTGAATAATATCCATTTTTAACTTTCATCTCAGAGCATCATCCACAAAATTCTCCTATCCTACGATATAAGAGATCTCAAAATCATAGTTCTAAAGAAACTCCATCCACCTATGATATTGTATATTCAAACAGTGCTAAGATAATACATACCTCACACTTTTTTGATCCATCAAGAGAAAAAAGTGCTCCCCAATGAAGTAATGTCACCATAAATTCAGTGAAAAACAACTGATGCTAGCTACAGATTGTGGGTGGAATAATTAATCTCATGGGAAAATAATAGCTTAGTCCCATATGAGATCAACCATTTCTTCTACATCAAAACACATCCCAAGAATTTATGAGAAGCATCCAAGAACACCTCAAACATAACCCAAAATTATGGAAACTGGATCATTGACCAACTTATCATTCGGGTAGTCAAACATTTCCTAAAACTAAACAATTCAAATAAAATCATAGTCCTTCCTAGTCTAAGTTGTTAATGGGTATGAAAACCATGAGAAATCAGACATGAACCTATGATCACAACTTATAATATCCAGAAAACTATGGAACTTTGCCGCATTCTTGGGTTCTTCCTAAGAAACAACTACCTCAACCTTCAATAGTTCCATGGTCACAGCCTGCTGAGACACCACTTGCCCAAGGAAATGCATCTCTCATGTCCAAAACATACACTTGGACAACTTTCCATAGAGATGGTGATGTTTATGAATTTATAATATGGATTCGAGATGGTCAACATTCCTTTCCAATGACTTCGATAAGATCAATATGTCATTGATGACTGCGACTATGAACTGGTCCAAGAATTTCTGGAACATGAAGTTCGTGAGCCCCATGAACACAAATAGTGCGTTAGTGAAAAATAATATCATAGAAAGGAACTTAAAGTTCACATACCATCATCTAAATGTATTCTTCAATACATCATCCTCTTTCACCCTCAATTGGTGATATACAGACCACTAATCAAACATGGTGAACAAAATATCTCCCCTTAACTAGTTGAAAATATCATCGATCCTTGTAAGAGGATATAAATTATTGATCATCACCCAATTAAACCTCCAATAGTTTATACACAATGTTTGAATACTATATTCTTTCTTGGAGAACAACACTAGAGCACCCCATGGTGAAACACTAGGATATATTAAACCCTCCTTCATTAGATCATCTATATGAAATCTCATATCCTATAACTTAGAAGGTACCATCCGATAAGGATCCATCAAAGTTAGAGAAGCACCAGGTTGAATGTATACCCCAAAATAAACATCATATCGATGGGACAGTACCACATCCTCATTGGGTAAACCATATAGGAAGTCACTGACAACCATGGTAGCCTCCTCTACCCCAGTGTCCAATAACTCCACAGAAAACTCCACCATAATAAAAAGAATGGGTTCTACAAATCTATTGCCCCAATGATAACCCCACTAACCAACAAAAACCACATGTTGTCAATCCACATATGAGAATAATAATATTCTCTATACGTATTCGATAACAACATGTAAAAAATAAAACAAGTTGGTGTTGCGAATGACATCATACAGGTGCATATGTATCAAGAAAAGATCCTCATGGAATTGATGAGGTCCCACAATCAATCTACACCATCAGAACATATCAAAAAAGATAGTCTAGACTTCGAATTGTGTAGTCAACACCATGGGAACAAGAATACATTGTACGTATAGTCTGAGAGAATGAAATTTAGTGGGTGAAATAAACGAGTTTGAAGATACCGAATCAAACAAATCATAAACATGGATAGATAATAAACTGACTTTATGTATAATGATATATATCCCCTCTAGTGCTACTTCCTTCACTAAATGAAACTAACCATTCTCATATATTCTAAATCTCTGATAATGAACACCTATATGGACATGCTCACATCGAGGTACCAAAAAATGAGGAATATACTGAGGCTAACCTCTACCTTCCCCATCTGCTCTGGATAGAGCATAATCCTGCTACCCCTACTACTGGAATGGACTCACTGGTAACAAATTCTAAGGATGATGCTAAATCTATCCACCTATACCAAACTAATCTCAAGCATCCATTGGGCACTAATACTGATGATAGTTATCAATCCCACATATGAAATAAATTGGCCCAAATCCCCCATGAAAATCATAAAAAACACTTTCCTTAGATGGGGAAAAGGGAAACTACTGAGGTCGACTCGCTATTAGCCGAAACCTCAAAGGAACCAATGCCTGAAACCTATTACTAAAAACCCTTATCCTTGAGGAACCTTATTATATCCCCTATCATGATAAATCTCCTCACTAGTGCATGTGATCAATCTACTCCACCTTTTCCTAAAACTCTAGATATATTGAAAACATAATGGGAGTAGATGCATACTAAATCAAAGGATGAAGCACCTCTTTTAGATGTCTCATATGAGACTCCTCATTGAAAAATTATCTGGGTAAAATATATTAGGTCCTTGAACTTGATTCCAAACTCCCACATTGACATGCTCCCCAGCTAAAGAGAGGGAAGATCCTTCCTCTTTAGCGCCTTCATGGTCGATGAAATAAACTCCACCTTGAACTCTTTATAAAATTAGACCCAAAAAACATCTGCCTCCTTCCACTCCCCAAGGTACAACATATACCACTGATGCACAACTCTCTACATATGACTAAATTCCAAGGGGACCAAGTACTCTATCGGGGTAAAATTCAAACTGAAAGAGATATTTAACTACTCTAGCTAGCTCTCTATAGATATATCCAAAACACTATCCTCATACTTCCCTAAATCATTTCACTGAAAGAAACACAACTTACTAAACCACTAGAAATCCTCCTCAACCAGATCAAACCCTCCAGCAATCAACTAGATCAGCCTGACGAACCTCTACTTTCTGAGCTACATACATATGATGACCAAGATCCATATATGAAAATAGAAATAAGGATTTACTAAGCACAATAGTATGGAATTTTATTAAGATTTATTTAATTTATTTTATCTTTTTTCAACTTACCCAAAACCAAAAGTCCACCAATTCAAATATGACAATAAGTAATCACGATGCATGTACCTATATTAGGTCTCTACCATAAAAATGAGTCCACCTCACTTGGTTATACAATAATCTCATAGTCCATGCACTAGATCATGGGGGGCTTAAAACATTATGTCCTAGATAATATACCATTCTTATGTCATGCAATAAGGTTAACTAAACTATTTCCATACCAACCCATGAAATCATCATTGCACTTAACTTCAAAATACATCATTTATCTCAACCATCACCCATGATACCACTCTATCATGACCCCATCCCATCAATGACAATGTAATGAAGGGAGAGAGATAATGACCCCTGATTCCTACCTCCAATAGGCCCTAGGTTGGAGACTAGCATGAGGGTATATAAAAATCTAAATATGGGAAGCATTATCCTCTAAAACTTATGTAGGATCAAGAGATATGATATCAATAATCAATAAAATCCACGACAAAATATAAATAAATAACCAATAACTATCCCAAAATGTATGAAAAAATATATTATATACAAATGAAAGTCTCTAAAGTTCAATTCCCAAAAGAAAACCAAGGTAGCATCATTGAAAGAATCCAAATTCCCAAGCTAAAAATGTCTATCATGGTCTATGTAGTCCTTATAAAAATATGAAAATAGGTAAGATATATGTGGGTTTTTAGTTCATGTATACTTAGTAGGAAAACTAAAGTCTCTCATACACATGTAAAAAGATAATACTAATGCACCCAGGAGTAGACAAAAGAACTAAAAGAACCTAAATATGTCATCTATTCAAACCTAACATTACCAAGGCTCGCTCACCAAGTAACATATACAAGTATAATAATATAATATGAATCATATTTACAAAAGGTACCCCACACCACTTTCCCACTGATTAGCTTCTCTCACACCCCAATGAAAAATGTCTTGGTTCTCCCAACTCTTCAGTATCACAATACATCACATCACATTAGAACCATAGAAACCTAGGAAATCACATCACATATCATCATATAACTAGGGTATTAGGGTATTGTGAACATGAAGGACATAAATGTCGTGCCCTCATCCTACCATAAATGAACCCCACCATAATTCATCTCATCCAATCTCATCATATCCTACTTGAAGAAACTTAGTCCATCACATCACATCACAATACATCTTGACAGAAACACTTTTTTACTTATGTATAGCATATCCCATGCATTTCATCATCGCCTAGAATAGGGACTGAAGAAGTGTGGGTGACCATTAATCCACCCTCAACACTGGGATATTGGGGAAAACACCCCTAAATTTTTGGTTATCGGTATTAGGTACTTGAAATGGGTGGGGCGCATAAATAAATCACAAAATAATACAATGTATATGCATATATATATATATATATATATATATATATATATAAAATATCCATACACATCCTAACCAATGAGTTCACTATAAATAAAACACTCAACTCACAACAACACCACTTTCGCTGCCACTTCTATATGCACTACACAACAACACAATCCACTTTTCATCTTATAATTAAAAGAAAAGAAAATTTCTATATTTCTATTACCTAACTATTTTAATTAAAATAGCTAGTTCATCACACATTTTCGATTAAGTTAATTTATATTTAACATCCCAGCATTTAAACCACAAATCCTACTATAATTTATTCTTTTGTTAGCCAATTTATTATACTATTTCCATCCGATTAGCCAAACCATTTTAATTCCAATACTACTAGGGAAACTATCACAACACACAAAAACAAGCATACAACAAAATCCCAAAAACACCATCATCCTTAAACTCATACCAAAAAGACCACACAACACCACTATTTCAGAGTTATAACCACTTTCCTCCACAAAAACCACATTCTAACACTTTACAACATATTCTACATTCCATCAAAACCACCACATCTCCTAGCATCACCCTGTAATACCTACCAATTTTTTACATCCCATGCAATACGACAAGATTTAAAAACACTTCACACATCCACTTTCATCAATGAATTTCACATAAAACACATAACATTTTTTAGATTCATTTAAGGGGATTTATCATGTTACACACTACTTTTAAGGGTATTTTCACACAAGAAGAATTTTCTAGGGGAACCCTTCATTTAGATGAGTATAAGTGATTTAAAAATTATATTGTGGGTGATATCAAACAATCATAAAAATAGGGTCTCCCTAACACCATAACTATAGTACAAAAAAAGGATCCCAACTACCATGATTTTTAGTGGGGCATTATCCTGTATAGTTCATAACATCAATAATTACAAAAAAGTAAAATCACGTGATTTCATTCCCATTACCATTTTAATTTACTTCAATTTAGTTCATTATATTATTTAATCCAAATAAAACCATATTTTCCAGGGATAAAAAGAATAAACCCAACCCACATTATACACTAAGTGAGAAATAAAGGAACCCCTACCTAGAAGAGAGAAGTTTTACCTAATTTACTGCACTAGAAAAGTTTCTTTGTGCATAAAATGAGAACATCACAGAGAGAAATCGAACCAATGAAAATAATTGGGATCCATGAATCCAAGGAAAATGATTAAAAACCTCTAGTATTAAGAGAAATAATGTAAGAAATAATGAAGGAGCGATATTCATTTTAGAATCAAAATATTAAAAATGTTCAAGATTTTAGATTATAAATATTATTTTAATTTACCATTAATGTGGGTCTCATTAAATCCATGTGTAAAAGTCTTTTAAAAGCTCTATAATTTTAAGAAAGAGGGGATTAAAATATTCTATTTTGAAATGGATCTTAATTCCTTTAATTGAGTATTTAAAAACATTTTACATAAAAAAATGTACAAAGGGAAAAACTGTAAATTCTGAAAAAACTGGAACATGCTACTGTAAGGAGATACTGTTAGGAGCCACTTTTAGGAGTTACCACTAAGAGATACCATCAGAAGTTACCATCATGAAATATAATTAGGATCTACCTCCATAATCTATCATCAAGATCTACCATCATGAGCTACCATTAGAAGCTAATATCAGGAGCTACCATCAAGAGATACCATCAGGAGATACCATCAAACTCTAAAACACCCTCTTTTCCCTCCCAAACACTTCCAAACTCCTTAGGACCTACTTTTTGCACCGCTACTAATATATTTCCTAGAAAGTAAGAGGCCAGAATGACTAGGCCATTAAAAGGTTTCCAATTATCATTGAGGGTCCACATTCCATTAGTAGGGAGACTATATACTCAATATCAATAAAGGAAAGTATAAATAATCTCATATAATAACATATAAAAATAAATAAGAAATTATATAAAAATAGAATGGAAATTATGTCAATTCATAAAATAAGTAAACCATGGACCCCCAAAGTGGTAGGTTAAACAAGAGTGTAAGGAAAACTGGTAAGTAAATAAAGCATTGGGGAAATAATCCAAATTCCATCTTAGTAATTCCTCCTATCACCAAGACTAGTCTCCTAGCTTCCTATCATTGGGGTATAACCCTTTCTTATATCATTGGTCATGAATTCTACACACGCATCGAGATGCCTATACAGGGCGTGAGTATAAACCTAGTTAGATACCGCTAATATATCCTTAACATGAGTGCACATCCATAAGATTTAATTCCAGAAAATAAATAAACACAAAATAAAATAATATACTATTATATACCGAGTGGTTGTGCACTGACCAAGCCTCTACAAACTCTTGATCATACTTCTTTGACTCCATCAGAAGGATGATCATAAAAAAAATCATGAACTAGAGTCCAACACAAGTCACAAAATATTTCACATAGTATCTATATGTCTAATGACTCTCAACAACCACAAGACTAATGAATCTCTACAACCACAAGGCTAATGATTAATAGGTTAGGCCACAAGACTATGAAGTTCTGACTCTATCATGGTTCATACCATAAGGTCATAATACCTTGTTTATATGTTAGGTTAGGCCACATGGTTGTTGTGCTCCAACAATACCCCATGTCACAAATCCTTTTCATAATATACCTTCCTTGTATCTTGGTTCATCATCATCATCATTACATGTCAACATGACCCCCTCTAAGGGTTAACCAAGCTATTCTAGTTCACCTGTCACTTGATACCTGATGCAAAAACCACCAAAGGTTGTGCCATCACACACAATAGGGCATAACACATATAGGCATAAGGAATACTTATCAAGAATGGAAATTAGTATCCAAACAAACACATGTGATCAAACTCAAATATGGGTCTCATGGGCTACCCATGAACACACATGCGATCAAACATCAAACATTGTCTCATGGGTTACACATCACACACATGAGATCAAACTCAAACATGGTCTAAAGTATATAAGAACACAAAATCATATCATTATAAAAATAATATACATATCCTATACATGGAAAGGAACTTCCTAACTTAATATTGATGATATCAATGTCAATAGTTTCCAAGAGTTTATCTCCAATTCTCACCAATGCACTACCAGATCAAAATTTCATGTCAAGGGCACCTAGAACAGAATTAAAACCAATGTAAAAAAAGTTATAGAATAAAAAAATATGGAATAAAGATAATGGATTGGATCAACACCAACATACCTCTTGAAATCTACCAATATAACCATATCTAGGTTCGGTCAAAGGAGAAGAACCTATCTCTCATAGAACAATGATTAAACAACAGAGCCTAAGATCCCTACAAATCTAGATCATCTTGAAAAATCCACTAAATGAAGGAATCACCCTAGGATTCTAGTTATAGAATTATATCATCCAAGGTTTCAACCTAGGTTTGTCCTGAAATCATATGGATTGAATGAATGATAAAGATGATGGACATAGATCGATTTATAGAGGGAACAATTGAAATAAAATAGCATTCAATACACCAAATTAAAGTCTCACATGTTTACCCCTTGAAACACTCATGATTTTTTAAGAATAATAGTAATTTTAAAGATTTGAATTCAAAACTAACCATCATCACGACATCCACCATAGATTACACCATTCTCTAGTGGCTTTGAATATTCTATCCTAATACAACCATCACCTACAACATGTTTCCAAAACCTCAATAGTTTTCCCTCACCACAGCCTACACCACAGGTGTGTTTATGTCATTATGGTTGTGGACAATAACATCTACCTTAGTGCTCCCAACCAATGGATTACTTTGAACTTCCTCATTTATCCTTTCCCATTTTTCATAGGGGCTCACTAGGGACCACCATAACTTCCACCATAGCCATGGTATAGCCTGTGTTGAGTTAAAGAGGCTCCAAAACACCCAAAAAGATACTTAGGAACTCACCAGAATTTACCCAAGCATAGATCAACCCAAAAACTTAATGAATAATATGAAAACAGGGCTTAAAATATTAGGAACAAAATACATAGTCTTTACACCTATACCCATCAATACCCATGAAGCCTGCCAATATATCCTTATATAAACTAAATATCCTCCATGGAGGGCTACTACTCATGAATGCAGTTTCCCACATTACATAGCCCAAATCATGATTGAGGTTATAACCTTATTTTATCAACCAAAATAATCCAAAAGGATGGATAATTGGGGGAAATCTATTATCACAATCTTGTATTAGGTCCCTGCCCCTATGGTCTCTAATATCTATAAGGCTCATCTGTATATCGTGAGAGTTGCCTAAGGATTGTACTAATTCACTCTTACTAAGAATGCATAAATATTAACAAGGTGTATATTGGTGACTGCATCCACTAACTCCCCATCAATTGGATAAGTAAATCATGGCTATGGAGGTACTCCCCATAGTACTGTAATAGAAAACTCTAGAGTTCCTAACCATAGTACCCATTGTGGAGGTCCACCCTGTGACATTGAACATATCAATGATAACGGTCCTCTTCATGGTAGTAAAATGTAAATCATTATCGATGAAGGTCCTCCCCATTAGTTGGTGAAACTAGGAAGATATAATGGTTATCCCTACAGTGCCATCCTAGAGGTCCTCAATAATGATCTGGTCATTTATAAATGAAATTCCATTTTTAAAGGAGTAAATGACTTATTAAGAAATGTTGTTATAGAAAATACATGCACTAATTTGGTTATTTTAGACTGTTATATGTTATATCTGGTTGGATTTAATATTTCATTAAGAATTATAACCATTGATAATATTTCAATTGTATAGTGATTGTTATGATTTTTATATGTTAATGGTTATGATATAGTCCAATTGACACAGACATTAGAAGCGATGACCTCGACCAATAGGATCGTACCCTATGAAGCCTAATTATCATATCTTCTAAGGGATATGACATCACTAGGATTTGAACATGACCAAGACCAAGATGATATAAAATAAATAAAGCATGATTAAAACCATTTATGATATAATTTCAAGATTATTGAGATCACATCCCAAACCATGTTCATCAAACCACCCTAAGAAAGTGTCAACATTGCACACCTTACCCTTATGGCGTATGCCTGTGTAATTAGGGGTTATACATATAGACCCTAATAATATGAATTTCAACATTTTATTTTTAATAAAATGATTATTATTTTTTATCCTTTTTCATTATTACTTTATAAATGATTAAATAACAAGTTTGATAAAAATTATATTTTGATACGATGAAACTCAAACTATATTTTTGGGATATATATAGTTTCAATAAAGAAAATATTTTTGATTAATTAAATAATTTTAAAATAAATTTTATTTTAATAAAATATTATTATTAAATAATATTTATTTAAATATAAATGATAATATAATTTTATGAAGTCAGATGTAATTTTTATAAGGGTTAGAAAACTATCATCATCATAAAAACCTATATTTTTCAAAAAAATATGGATTTTTGATTTAAAAGGTAATTTTTTTTATTTAGAGAATTATTTTGATAAAATAAATATTATTTTTCAAATAATTATATTTAAATTATTAAATGGTTATTTTTTCATAATTTTTTAAAACATTCAATTTTTTGGGTAAAAATTAAATACGTTATAAATATAAAGTATGAATTATGACATAATAAAAGCTAAAAAGTGATCTAATAAATATTATAGAGTATACAATATCAAATTTAGGTTTCCCATTTAGAATAATGTGACTTTTAATTTATTTTATTAATTTTATAAATCCTTAATGTATCCTCCAAAATCAATATTACAAGTTAAGGTTTTAAAATTAATTATCTACAAACATGACCCAATTCCACATCACTAAGGGTATTGTTTTAATTATTTTGATTATTATTCTTATAAAATATTTAAAACCACTCTTATTTGGTAGAAACCATGGGTATAAACCATTTGTAGGTTTCTGGTCATGATTATTTTATTATATAGAGTCCAGAACTGAAGTTTAGAAATTAATAAAGAATTCCCTTCACTTTTTCTATAAAAAACCACCCAAAATACAATCAATATTATGGAGTTTTTAAATAATTATATTGTAACCATATTTTTAGTTTTTAATATATGTACCTAATTTCCCAAATACACTAGTCCTAATGATATTTTGGGATTGTATTATGTGTACCTTTATGTAATAAATCATTAATTAAGGTGTATTAAAGATATGAGTTGTCATAGTTGGTATCAGCGGAAAGTCTAGTTATTTTTGGGGATTATGATTAGAAAACATTAGAAAAATCCTGAGTGAATAGACTAAACATAGGAAAAAATCCCTAAGTTTTGGTAAAGTATACATTAATTGGTTTCTAAGAAACAAAATTGAAGTCCAGATACTACAAGTGGATGTGACTTTGGAACAATTCTACCTAGGGATAATAACCCCAAAATGGGAACATTGGGAATTGACTCAATCATTAACTGATGTAAAAAAATAGGTATTTATACACACTTGTTTGAAACTCCCAGGGGATATGATTTTGTTAATTCTCAAGTTCCTTATGAATCATAATGAAGGGAACAAAATGCCCATGAATTTTTATGTTTGGAAATAGATTATAGATAACTTAGATTGAAACCTAGAAATTTATATGTTAAGGAATTTATGTCATTTATAGATTATCCCTTTAATTTTCACATGTTTCTATTTTTATATGATTAATAGTTTGAAAATTATTATCCTTATATCTATTTTAGAATAAGTAAATGATTAGAACCAGAATCAAATAATGAAAGATAGTCTTATCATTAATTCATAAACTTCAAATTGCCTATGTGTTTTTGATTATATGGATTATTTCATATCCCATAAGTTTAGTCAAACTATTCAAACACCACTAAAAAATGAGGAGGTTGGGTTATCTATGAAGAAAAAAATGGGCCAATTATTGCATCCCAATCATATAACTCATCCTATATAAAAATTTGTGGGATGAATTTACCATAAAGCATTTTGATACTCCTTTAGTGGAATTCAATGATATTATAGTAATGGACATAATTTATTTGTATAGAGCCAACATAAATAGTTGAGAGAAATAAATAAAACTCTATATCACAAATTTCCCTCTGATTCTATACAAGTGAAAGTATAAGGATGAATCTTCTTAGGTATCATCATCTCAATTATGGATATTATTGCCTTATGAGCAAGTGTATATGGCTCAAATAATTGCGACTAATGAAAATATCATCCTTGATTTCACTCCCATTGTAAGGGAATTCACTGATGTGTTCCTTGAATAATTTCATGCTCTTCCTTCTAGTTGAGAGGTTGAGTTATAAATTGAGACTATACATGAATCTTTTCCAATATCAAAGACTCTATACATAATGAAAACTATTAAACTTGAATATTTGAAAAAGAAGCTATATGAGAATCAAGATAAAGGGTTTATACACCCAAGTGATTCACCATGGGGTGTAGTGGTCCTCTTCATCAAGAAGAAGGATTGGTCAATGCACCCTTTCATTAATTATCAGAAGATAAATAAGATCACGATAAAGAACAAGTATCATCTTCCATAGATTGATGACTTGTTTTATCAACTACATGGCTCCCAAAACTTCTCCAAGGTGGATATTCAATTGAGATATTATCAAGATAAGGTTATGAAGGAGGATATACCAAAAAAAATTGTATAAGGTATAGGAACTATGAGTTCATAGTGATGCCATTTGGACTCACTAATTCTCTAGTTATCTTCATGGACTTAATGAATAGAGTCTTTATGGATTATCTTAACAAATCTATGGTAGTATTTATAGAAGATATTATTATCTACTCAAAAATAAAGGAGTAACTTGGGGAGAATTTTAATTTTGTATTTAATACCTTTCAGAATGAAAAGTTATATGAAAATTACAACAAATGCGAGTTTTGGATAGAAAAAGTAACAATCTCGGGGCATGTTATCACCAAAAAAGGGATATCTATAGATCCTTCAAAAAGAGAGGCATTTGAAGGATAGCCCATACCAACCTTTGTGATGGGAATCCCTAGTTTCATTGTATTAGTAGGGTATTATCATCGATTATTGATCAAAATATCATGATTTTAGTGTCCACTAACTAAGATAACTCAGAAGGGGGTCATGTTTTTCTAGACTGATGAATGAAAGGAGAGCTCTAAAGATTTAAAAAAGAATCTAATCACTGCAATTTTACTCACATTATCCACCAAATAGGAAGGATTTGTGATCTATAATGATTTGTATCAAAATGGATTTGGTTGTCTACTCATACAGTATGAAAAAGTGATATCATATTCCTCCCACTAATTAAATATTCATACCCAACACATGATCTATATTTGGTTGCAGTGATCTTGACACTAAAGATTTGGTGACATTATCTATATGGGGAGAAGTGTTATGTATATATGGATCCTAAAAGCTTCAAGTATATATTCACACAATAGGATCTCAATATGTTCCAATAAAGGTAGTTAGATATGATCAAGGAATATGATTTTTCAATCCATTACCATTTTTAGAAGGTGTATAAAGTGTCAGATTCTCTGAGTAGAAAGGATCTCGTAACCCTATCAATGATAAGGAATGAAAGAGATAAAATTTTATTGTACATTCAAAGGATGGACATGAGGATCATAAAAGGATCTTTATACTAAATTTATAAAATAAATTCTCAACCATACATTTTTAGAGGATCAAGGAATCCTAAAAATATGATGAAGTTCTATAGAAAAAGGTAGTGAATATTATAGAGGTCAAATTTTCTAAAGATATATTTTCAAGGTTTGGAAGTTGGATTTGTGTCATAAAAAACAGAGTTGAAAATGGAACTTTTGAATGATGTGCATAAATCATCATTCTCTATTCATCTAAGAAGCACTAAGATGTATATTGATCTAAAGAAAAACTTCTGGTGGGATAACATAAAGTGGGAGATTATAGAATTTGTATCTCTATTATTAATATGATAACAAGTCAAGGCTAAATAAAATAATTATAAGGGTATGATGAAACCATTACCTATACCAGTATAGAAATGGGAAAATATAACCACATATTTCATTGTAAGACTCCCCATGATATCTAAAGAAAATAACACCATCTGGGTGGTAGTCAATCACCTTAAAAAGTAAATGTATTTCATTACTATTAATGAATATTTATATCCTGACCAACTCACTAATATATATATATATAAGAAAAGTGTTAAGACTACATGGAGTGACATTCTCCATTGCATCTATTTGAGTTACAAGATTTAACTTGAGGTTTTGGAGAAGCCATATGTAAGTGTTGGATATAGAGTTATGTTTTAGTACTACTTATCACCCTAAAATGGATTTTTAGTCTTAGAGAACCATTAAAATTCTTTAGGATATTCTGATATCTTATTCAATGGATTTAAACAGATATTGGGATCAACACCTTCTGTTAGCAGAATTCTCATATAAAAACAGTTTCCATTCTATCATTCAAATGGAACCTTATGAGGATTCATATGGAAAGTGGTATTAAACTCTAATATGTTGGGATAGAATTGGAGATAAGATTTTTATGGGACTTTATATTTTCCAAGAGATGAAATAGAAGGTTTAAACCATTAAATTTTATATGAAATGAAAAAAAGTCAACAAAAAACTATGAAGATAATCATTGACATGACATAGAGTTTGAGGTAAGAGATAAAGTGTTCATTCATATATCATAGCGGATGAAATTCATGAGGTTTGGAAATAAGGAAAAGTTTATTCCATGATACATCATCCCCTTTGAGATAATTGATAACATTGGAGCTTTGGCCTATTAACTATCACTCCCACCTAACCTATCTTAAGTACATGATGTGTTTCATGTATCCCTATTGAGGAAGTACAAACCAAACCATCACATGAACTGAATATATAGGTGGTACCATTGGATAATGATCTTTAATATGAGGATTATCTAATGAAGATTATAGATTATATCAACAAAACTATAAGAAACAAGACAACTCACCTGCTCAAAGTACAATGGTGGAACCAAAGGTTTTAGGAAGTAACTTGAAATTGAAAGAGGTAATGAAATAGAAGTACCCACTTTTTTTAGTTTATGAAATGAAATTTAAAGGGTTTAATTTCTAAAGGGAGGAGAAATGTAATGAACCAAAAATTTATAAATGAAATTACTTTTTTTAACGAGTAAATTCCTTATTAAGACATGTATTTACACAAAACACATGCACTACTTCTGTTATTTTAGACCCATAAAATTTTTATCATTTTAGATTTAAAAGACTGTTAAGAATCATAACCATTAATAATATATACACTATATAGTTTCTATTATGATTAATATATATTAAGGGTTAAGATAAAGTCTAATTGATACATATGAAAGAAGCGATGGCCTTGATTAGCAAGATCGTACCTTATACATCCCATTTCATAGAGATTTCGAGGGAGATGGTATCACTGGGATTTTACCTTGACCAATACCAATCTGAAATTGAACAAATAAATCATGATAAAAACCATTTATAGAAGAAATACAAGGCTATCCAGATCATGACCCAAACCATATTTGCTGAACCACTCCAAGAAAGTGCCATAATTGCACACCTTACCCTTAGGGAGTATGCTAGTGTAGTAAGGGTTTATATATATAAACTCTGGTAATATTAATTTCTACATTTATTTTTTCATAAAATAATGATTATATTTATCCCTTTTTATTATTACTTTATAAATGATTAAATAATGATTTTTGATAAAAACTATATTTTTATATGATAAAACTCAAATTGTATTTTTGGGAAATATATAGTTTCATTTAAGATACTATTTTTGATGGATTCAGAAATTTTATAAATAATAGTTATTTTAATAAAATATTATTATTAAATAATATTTATTTAAATATAAATGATAATATAATTTTATGAATTCAAATGTAATTTTTATAAGGGTCAGAAAACTATTATCGTCATAATTACCCATATTTTTCAATTAATGAGGGATTTTTATTTAAAAAGGTAAATTTTCATATTTATAGAATTATATTTTTTAAATAAATATTAATATTTAAATTATATTATCCAAATTATCAAACCATTATTTTTTTCATAATTTTAGGAGACATTCGAAATTTTGGGTAAAAATTAAATATGGTATAAATATACAGTATGTATTATGACATCATAAATTCACAAAAGTGATGTAATAAATACCATAAATAGTATCCACGACAAAAATTATATTTCACCTTTAAAATAATTTGTTTTTTAATTTATTTTATTAATTTTATAAACCCCTAATGAATTCTCCAAAACCCATATTATTTTTTAAGGTTTTAAAATTAATTCTTTATGAACATGGCTCCTTAAACATCACTAAAAGTATTATTTTATTGATGTTTATTCACAAACATATAAAATATTGAAATAAAATCCTATTTTTTTAGAGACTATGGGAAAAACCTTGAGAAGGTTGTGGTCTTTATTATTTTATTATATAGTGTCCAAAACCAAGGTTTAGAATTTAATAAAGAATTCCCCTCTATTTGGCTATAAAACCCCACCCAACCTACAATTAATATTCACTAAAAACCATTTTATGATGAACTTAGTCTACATTTACCTCTCTATATCCCTCCAAAAGTTTTCCAAAGCTCTTAAGAAGCTCCTCCCAAGATTTTATAAGTGCCCTATCAAGGTAAAGGATCCTCTCCTCCCCCTCTTTATGCAAGCACTTTCTTTGTGTTATGACTTTTGATTTACTATTTTTTATATTGTAATATGTTTATAAACATACATTTTAGTTTCCTTGTTATGTAAAAGTAATTATATACCTCCTTTAACTCTCATTAAACACTTCCAAAAATATTTATATACACCCATTATGCTATCAAAATTATCTTTTGATTTTCTATGCCAAACATTTGTACAGTGAATAACCATACTCATTTCCACTCAAGCGTATTCACTTAGATATAACTATACTCAATTGATTTTGGACTTAAATGTATTTAAAGAAAACTCCATTATCATGGTATTAAAATTGATGAAATGAATTCTTATTTTATATGATCTATGTGACACACAAATGCAAGTACATAATATGAATGTGATGGGTGGGACCAAAATTATATAGCCATCCAATGCATTGGGTAATGTTTTTATCTCATGAGATACCATGGATGATGAATGATAGGTATACTAAGAACAATATTTTATGATTTATCAATGGTTATTGTTGACTTATATTTATAATTCTATGTTTCATGTTGTTTCCACATTTCCATGTTTCCTCTATGTTATCATCTTATATCATGCCACATTGTTCAAGTTTATTATTTTCACCCATATTATGTTACCTTAATATGACTATTGATTAAAATTTACTACTTTAACTTATCATATGATTTTATTATTCCCTTATTGGAATTTATATCTCACCGATTTCTTATATATGACCCCAGGTAATCCAATGCAGTTTTAGAAGAGCAATGGAATTTTAAGGGCATGTTATGGAGTTTTTAAATAATGTTGTTATACCCATGCTTCAGGTTATTGTGATATGTACCTAATTTCTTAAATAAACTGGGCCTCATGATCTTCTAGGATTATAATACGCATACCTTTATGTAATAAATAAATAATTAAGTTGTATTAATGATATGAGTTGTCATATCTTCCCCATATAAGTGTAAACATTGATCATGAAGTACCTCTGTATGATGCCAACTGTGAAGGTCTTCCTCATTAAATGTGAATATCAATCATGAAGGTAATACTTGTTATTATTTCCACAAATATTCTCCCCATATCAATGTGAATATCAATCATGATAACATTCATTTTCACATCAGTCATATAGTTTCTCCTTGTGCTAATGTGAAGATCAATCACAAAGTTACACCTCATGACTCTAGTTGTAGAGGTCCTACCCACAATACAATGATTGAATAGAAAGAGGTCCTGACCTAAAAAACTTATCAATAATCAATAACTATGATGGATATACCAATAAAAACTAAGTTAATAAATTTTTATTTCCTCCCTAGGGTATATTTTGTAGAGGTCCTCCCTATGACAAAGTATTCAAATAGAATGGTGCTCATTCCTATAATAGTGAATCAAGAATCAACTATGGAGGTCCTCCCTGTGGTTCTTGTAATGAATTCAATCCTTGAAATGACACATCTTTTTAGCATTAAGATCCTACCCATATCAAATTTATTATAATTTTTCCTCATATAAAGAATAACTTGAGAAAATGAGGCTGAAAACAGCACATACCTCATCACCAATCTGTGGGGTCACATCCTAGTCAATGTATAATTTGATGCAATGATCATTATCTTCTCCTCCTTAAGTCCATGTATATAAACCTAGGCATTTTATTCATGGATATTAAATCTTTTTATATTAATATTAATTACATTATATGAACACACACTTGAAGATCATAATATTTTAGTGCCTTTGAAAACTTGGAACACAAAATTTTAATCTAGTGAAGTCTCTTCAACATCTCCCCAAAGATCTTCTCACATAATACGCCTCTTAGGAATAACCTACCTATATATTTCTTCATAACCCAGGGAAGAAAACATAAAAATTGGTATGATTAAATTCTTAGTAATGGTAAATATAATAACTATGAATCTATGATTATATGAAAGTATAAAATAATCATATGGGTATGTGATTATGAATATAACTTACAAATTTCATACCCAAACTATAATAAATCATAAACATTAGTTAGGAAATAAAACATTGTTATTTCTAAAAAAATGTCCCCTAAGGGTGATAAATCATCATAAATCAATCATGAACCATAATCTCATCTCATAAAAGTGCGACACTATCATAAACATAGAAAACTAATTCATGAGTCAAGGTTAACTACCAAAACAGTTAGCATAGTGGATTAGGATGCACCTATTTCTCATTGTGGATTAGGACACACCTATTCCCCTCAGTGGATCAGGACACACTTGTTTCCCATTGTGGATTAGAACACACCTCTTTCTCATTGTAAATAAGGACATTCTGGTTTCCCATTATGGACCAGGACACACATGTTTCCTATAGTGGATCAAGCCTATCAATTTTTTTCCCATTTTTATCTCATGAGATATAAAACTTTACCCAATGAATTATAGTAATATATAGGTCCCACCTACCAAATAATGAAAATCATACATATGTTTTCCACAAGACTATAAAACATTCATCATATCATAACCCATGAAAATATATGGGTTTCATAAAAATTTCATCATATCATAACCTATGGAAAATAGACAGTTTTCATAATAATTTCAATATTTCATCATAGCATAAACCATCAAAGGAAGCTGATTTCATAAGAATTCTATCATGGTATAACACATGGAAGAGAAGCTTGTTTTATAAGAATATTGTCATGATAAACCATTTAGAAAAAAATAAGAATAGAATAATTGGTTCATATCCCTAGAAATGCGTAATCTACATCAAAGAATATCATCTTATATGGAGAATGTTTTTGAAAAGGCACATGGAATGTTTCCTAAGGAAAATTACTTTTCTTTAAAAATCACTTTTTAAAACTAAAACATCCTTAAAATCATTTCCCTTGAAAATAACCATGGGAAATTATAAAGGAATATTTAAAAATCATTTAAAAAATATCTTGATTAAAGTAAATTTTTTATTTTAAAATCACTTTTAAAATCATTTTTCAAAACATTTTTAGAAAAGAATGGTTTTGTAAGAAAAAGAGTTTTCGACTAAAAATATTATTTTTATTAAAAACCATATTTTGAACTCTTGAGTAAATAATGAGAAGAAAAATAATGGAATGTCACGACACGTCCTCGGAGTCCGTGCCGTGACTACCCCAAGCCCGCCTTCCATAGGCCAGGGGCTGGCGACTAGCACCAAAGGCGTAAATCCCGATAACTGGGAAGGCATTGCCTTTATAAAAGTAAACAAAATACCACAGAGTACAAGCGGAAGTAAAACACTAAGTAAAAAAGAAAGTGCTGAAAAGTAAATGGGCCAGAATAAAAACCCAACTGAAAGTACAACTACAACTGAACGAAAGTACAACAGAAAAAGACAAACAGCTGGAAGAAAGGAAGAAGATCCTGGGTTATACTCCTAGGATCCAACCTGAAGGGTAGGTACAGATAGCCTCCACAACTCTCTCGCCTGTCAACCTCCTCTTATTGAAACATTTAACACGCCCGAGTCTCTAAGACTGGCGTCAGTTTCCCAATTCTTACTGCACTGTGCAGTCTTCATCTGCTCTTGGATGATCTGCACCTTCTTTGCCTACGATTTGAAAGAGATGCTAAAATTTCTCCTTTTTTGAAAAGAGAAACTTGGTCTCATCCCATGGATGAACTATGCCCATTGCCTAATACAGTCAGTCCTGACATGAATGCTGCATTCATTCCATGGATAACGTTGTAAGGCCTTGACGTAACTACCAAGGGATCTAACTGTCACTCTCATCTCCAAGGGTCGAGTCACACTATCGGCATTAGTGTGAGGTCACTGGGTCTCCTCCAGTAGAAATCTCGAAAGTGAGGGTCAAGTCAACAGTCTTAACCAGGACAACTCAGTATCAACCAAACAAAAGGACAGGAAAGAAAAAATCAAAAAGATAAGTGTCTTTTTATTATTGCAGCTCATAGTACCCAGACACGAATAAAACATCAACATAGAACTAGAAGTACAAGGGACGTATCCACTAGTTCCGCTCCTGTCCACCTGCTCCCAGAGCTCTACTGCCTTGTCCACTGCTTGACTGTTGCTCAAGCACCCGCCGCTGCTTCTGTCTCGGTGGCTCCTCCAACGCCTGTGGATCAACTGTGCGAGGAGTCGGACAGTCACATGCCAGGTGACCCTTCCTGCCTCATTCATAACACTTCTTGCCCCTTGTACAGCTGGCTCTGGTCCTCTTGGACCTCTGCATCATCAGTCTACTGCCCACAGATGACTCAGATGCTGATCGAAAATCCTGCGGAAAAGGAAGCATCTCCTGTACATGCCCAGGGTGTAGAGATACTGGCACAAACTCCACCCTAAAGAAGGTCTCGAATTCTTCCCATGTGAAGGTCATCCCATCACAAAACTGGAACAAGTGGCTCCACCACCCGCCTGTTTCTGCCTGAAGAAGGCTGGCATCAAAGATTACCATGAAGCCTGCTGGCGTCCCCACTAGCCTGAAGACTCTCACCATAGCCTCCAGCCAATCCTCAGCTGCCTGCGGGTCCATCTCTCCCCAGAAGCTGGGTGGCCTCTGGCGCTGGAACTCATGCAGCGCGCTCAAGTGGCGTGCATCGCCTACTGCTGGGGCTGGTGTCATCAGTGGCCCAACGTATGGTAGTACCGCTGGTGCCTCCGCTAGTGCCTCTACTGCAAGAGGGCCCTGTACCGAAGCCTCGTCACTTGGGAGGCTGTCAGTACGTACATCCCTCTGGGCTCTAGTTGGTCGTCCGTGAAAAGGCATCCTAAAAGAAACAACGTGACATAGTCAAACGTTTATACCTGGTGAGATGACCTAGTTTGAGCTGTTTTAAGGTAAAACCTTTGAAAACACACACACAATCAGTGTTTTCGTGCACAAAGTTGGAAAGCAGTTGTCAGGGTCCTGGTGTATGGATACGTCGGCCGCCCGCACCAACACTGGACTCCCTGAACTGAAGACCACACTCGATAACCTTAACACTATTGCTTCAAAGAATGAAAATATCAGAGTTATAAGTTCTGTGGTAGAAACGACACCTCTGATACTAATTTTTCATGACACTTCCTTGGGGCCCGTTCCGTGACTACACCAAGCCCGCCTTCCATAGGCCAGGGGCTGGCAACTAGCACTAACGGCGTAAATCCCGATAAATAGGAAGGAATTGCCTTTATAAAAGTAAACAAAACACCACAGAGTACAAGCAGAAGTAAAACACTAAGTACAAAAGAAAGTGCTGAAAAGTAAATGAGCCAGAATACAAACCCAACTGAAAGTACAACTACAACTGAACGAAAGTACAATAGAAAAAGACAAACAGCTGGAAGAAAGGAAGCAGCTCCTGGGTCGTCCTCCTCGGATCCTACCTGAAGGGTAGGTACAGATAGCCTCCAAAACGCTATCGCCCATCAACCTCCTCTGAGTGTCGTCTCGCCGTGAAGTCCACCTCCAGATAATGACTCGTTGTGTGGTCCACCTCCGGGTACCGTCCAGTCCTCGAACACTCGGCCTCTGTCAGCGCTGCCCGTCGTCTGCAACCAACACAACGAGGTGCGAGAATATCCCGTGCAGGGGTGAGTATACGATACTCAGTATGGACCCCGAGACCCTCAAGGTCTCACTAAAACCAACAAGGATAACCACAAAGAAGATCTCAACAGATAACCTCTACTTAGGTACATGCCCATACATATACCTAAGTTATCAAGTAACCCATCTCAATCATGAGGAAACACAAAGATTATGAAATCAATGGATAACCACTACCCAAGTATATGCCCATACATATACCTAAGTTATCAAGTGACCCATCTCAATCATGAGGTAAGCACAAAGGTCAATGATTCAGCTCAAACTAGGATCTTCATTATCGAAACCGTAACTGCTGAAGAGCCCCATATCTGAAGTGTACAGTGGTCCTGTCACGACTCTGAGGTACTGCTCACTAACCTAATACTGCTGAGGTACTCCTCCTGTCGAGTATCGCGGGCCAGCCACCCAAACACACTAGTGCTTCCCGCCGGGGTATGCCACCCAAACAAAATAGTGCACACCCCCTAATATCCTGCAGAGGTACTCTCCGGATGAGTACCGTGGGTCTGCACTGTCACATAGGTAGTTCTCCATCCACCATGGGTCTGCACCCAAACAAAGTAGTGCTCCGTCCACTGGGCTAGTCGACTCACTCCAAATCGAGTCGGCCAAGCAGTCGTCAGGTCTCATTCGGCTACACGGTCTCCGTACTCCGCATGCTCGTCTCTGGGAGGGTCCGCTCCACGAGCTACAGGTCGATACTCCAAGAATCTAAAAGTCCCACGAAGAAGTATCTCAAAGGACTGCCTCGTCATAGAGGTCTCAATGCAACGGATGGCGTGTCAATCGGACACCCGGTCTGTGAGTTATTAGCCTTTTCGTCCCCGGGGCCCAGTTGGTTTCGTGTGCGAACCAACCTGGCTGTATCTCAGCTGTACCTCAAACTCTCATAGGGTATACTCATAGGGACCGTTTCCCCACGTGATCGCCAACGCCGCTGACAGTTCGTCAAACGGACGTCCAGTCTGAAAGTTATCAGCTTTTCCGTTCCAGGGGCCCGGTTGGATTTCGGGTACAATCCAACCCGGCCACTATCCAACTGCATCCAAACCATGGACGAGGAATGAAAAAATTTCCGTCTCAACAAGAGGAATCTAACAAAGTCGAGAGCATGTCAATCGGACCTCCGGAGCTCAAGATATAAGCATTTCTGCTCTGAGGGCCCGGTTGGTTTCGTATCCGAACCAACCCGGCCAAACCCAAAGTTCTCCGAAACCTTGAGTGTAATATACTGAAACTACCATCTCGATCCAAGTATCACATCGCAACTGGAAGTGTGTCAATCAGAGGTCCGTAGCACAAGTTATGGGCATTAGAATAGAAACAATCCGAAATGGGGGGGGGGGGGGTCTGGGCGTGGCCCAGCTCGGCGGCCCGGCGCGCTGGCCAGGTGGCTTGGAAGAACGACCGAGCCGTTCGGGATGCAGGGGGGGGGGGTTGTAACCGCGACCCCATAATGGGGGCCGCTCACGTCCGGCCAGCCGGGGGTTTCGAACCCCCAGCTCTTCCACTGTCCGGCCGGCCGGCTGCTGCCGACTCGGGACCGGCAATGGCCGGTCCCCCTGCTCCGATGTCGGCGGCCCGGAACTGACCGTCGGTTCCCTTGCTCCGCCGCGGCCTATGTCATGGCATTGGGTTGTCCGGAGCGGCACGACGGTGCCGTGCCCCTTCGCTGCAGCCCCGCTCCGGCCGTGGTGCCTTGGGGGTTCTCTGGCGCAGCGCGACGGCGCTGCGTTCTTGATCGATTCAAAGGCATGGCGTAATGGCGCCGCACATACTTTTCTGCATGACCCCGCATGGTGGGACGACACCGTGCCATCCTCGTTCCATTCCACCACAAGGAAGACAAGATAGAAGGGGAGGAGGGTCGACCGTGTTTGTGCGGTCCGGCCCCCTTCCGTTAACTAGTAACAGGTGGTCCAAAAGTATGAGGAATGATGACGGATGAAAACACGAATATCATCAATAAAAAAAAAGAATTCCCTACAACCTCTTAAATAAAAAGAAACATACCAAAATTCCAACCTGAAAAATAAAACATTCGCGGATCAACTTAATGATGAGTTGATCCGGGTTCTTTTTTTTAGAAGGAACAACCAAGGGAATAATACCATTTTCAAAATAATCCCCCTACCTAAAAATGACGTTGCACATCGTCGAGTCGCGGAAGTCGAACGTTGCGGAAAAAAGAATCGTCGGCATCACGTCGTTGATTTCTGAGGATGGCATCTCTCACCGGCTGCGGAGAGGGAAGAAGATGGTATGAGGAACTCCCCTTTGCGGTGACAGAGTTCTTCATCGAAGGCTCGTTTTTCTTCGCGGCGACGGTGCGTTCTTCGCGTTCTTAAAGGAGGAAGAACGTTCTTCGGAACTTAGAGCATTCCTCTCCAAATCCCCTCGCACAACAAACTAACCTCCCACGAAATAAGACTTTGTCTTATTTAATTAACCCACAAGCCAACGTTTCATTTGAAATTCAAATGAATATAAGAATTAATTGATTAACTTATTCAAAGTAATTAATTCTTAGATTCATTTGAATTTCAAATGAAACGTTGGCTTGTGGGTTAATTAAATAATACAAAGTCTTATTTCGTGGGGGGTTAGTTTGTTGTGCGAGGGGATTTGGAGAGGAATGCTCTAAGTTCCGAAGAACGTTCTTCCTCCTTGAAGAACGCGAAGAACGCACCGTCGCTGCGAAGAACAGTGAGCCTTCGACGAAGAACTCCATCACCGCAAAGGGGAGTTCATCATACCATTTTCTTCCCTCTCCACAGCCGGTGAGAGACGCCATCCTCATAAATCGACGACGCGATGCCGACGATTCTCTTTTCCTTGAAGTTCGACTTCCGCGACTCAACGACGTGCGACGTCATTTTTAGGTAGGGGGATTATTTTGAAAATGGTATTATTCCCTTGGTTGTTCCTTCTAAAACAAAGAACCCGGATCAACTCATCATTAAGTTGATCCGCGAATGTTTTATTTTGCAGGTTGGAATTTTGGTATGTTTCTTTTTATTTAAGAGGTTGTAGGGAATTATTTTTTTTTGTTGATGATATTCGTGTTTTCATCCGTCATCATTCCTCATACTTTTGGACCACCTATTACTAGTTAACGGGAGGGGGCCAGACCGCAAAAACACGGCCGACCCTCCTCCCCTTCTATCTTGTCTTCCTTGTGGTGGAATGGAATGAGGATGGCGCGGTGTCGTCGCACCGCGCGGGGTCGTGCGGAAAAGTATGTGTGGCGCCGTCGCGCCACGCCTTTGAATCGATCAAGAACGCGACGCCGTCGTGCCGCGCCAGAGAACCCCGAAGGCACCGCGACCGAAGCGGGGCTGCGATGAAGGGGTGTGGCGCCGTCGCGCCGCGCTGGACGGTCCAATGCCGCGGCATAGGCCGCGGCGGAGCAGGGGAACCGGCGGCCGGTTCCGGGCCGCCGGCATCGGAGCAGGGGGACCAGACCTTGCTGGTCCCGAGTCGGCAGCAGCCGGCCGGCCGGACAGTGGAAGAGTCGGATGTTTGAAACCCCCGGCTGGCCGGACGTGAGCGGCCCCCATTATGGGGTCGCAGTTACAACTAGCGGGGGGTAGCCCCCCCCCCCCCCCCCCGCATCCCGAACGGCTCGGTCGTTCGGTCGAGCCACCTGGCCAGCGCGCCAGGCCGCCGAGCTGGGCCATGCCCAGCCGGGCCAGACCCGGACCCGGGTCGGTTCAACCCGGTTCGGGCCGACCCGGGGGGGGGGGGGGGCAGGCCGGGCCGGGCCCAGACCCCCCATTTCGGATTGTTTCCGTTCGAACGCCCATAACTTGGGATATGGACCTATGATCGACGCACCTCCAGTTGTGATGTGATCCTTGGATAGAGACGGTCGTTTCGTTATATTACACTCAAGGTTTCGGAGAACTTTGGGTTTGGCCGGATTGGTTCGGATACGAAACCAACCGGGCCCTCGGAGCGGAAACACTTATATCTTGAGCTCCGGACGTCCGATTGACATGCCGTCAACTTTGTTGGATTCCTCTTATTGAGACGGAACTTTTGACATTACTCGCCCATGGTTTGGACGCAGTTGGATAGTGGCCGGGTTGGATTGTACCCGAAATCCAACCGGGCCCCTGGAACAGAAAAGCTGATAACTTTCAGACTGGACGTCTGTTTGACGAACCGTCAGCGGCGTTGGCGATCAAGTGGAGAGACGGTCCCTATGAGTATACCCTATGAGAGTTCGAGGTACAGTTGAGATACGTCCGGGTTGGTTCGCACACGAAACCAACCGGGCCCCGGGGATGAAAAGGCTAATAACTCACAGACCGGGCGTCCGATTGAAGCGCCGTCTGTTGTGTTGAGACCCCTATGACGAGGAGGTCCTTTGAGATACTTATTCATGGGACTTTGAGATACTTGGAGTATCGACCTGTATCTCATGGAGAGGACCCTCCCAGAGACGAGCGTGCGGAGTACAGAGACCGTGTAGCCAACTGAGACCTGATGACTGCTTGACCGACTCGACTTGGAGTGAGTCGACTAGCCCAGTGGACAGAGCACTACTTTGTTTGGGTGCATACCCATGGCAGATGGAGCAATACCTATGTGACAGTGCAGACCCGCGGTACTCATCCGAAGAGTACCTCTGCAGGCTATTAGGGGGTGTGCACTACTGTTTTTGGGTGGCATACCCCGGCGGGAAGCACTACGGTGTTTGGGTGGCTAGCCCGCAGTACTCGACAGGAGGAGTACCTCAGCAGTCTCAGGTTAGTGAGCTGTACCTCGGAGTCGTGACAAGACCACTGTACACTCTAGAGACGGGGCTGTTCAGCAGTTACAGTTTCGATAATGAAAATCCTGGTTTGAGCTGAATCATTGACCTTTGTGTTTACCTCATGATTGAGATGGGTCATTTGATAACTTAGGTATATGTATGGGCATATACCTGGGTAGTGGTTATCCGTTGATTTCATAATCTTTGTGTTTCCTCATGATTGAGATGGGTTACTTGATAACTTAGGTATATGTATGGGCATGTACCTAAGTAGAGGTTATCTGTTGAGATCTTCTTTGTGTTTATCCTTGTTGGTTTTAGTGAGACCTTGAGGGTCTCGGGGTCCCTACTGAGTATCGTATACTCACCCCTGCATGGGCTATGCCCGCACCTCGTTGTGTTGGTTGCAGATGACAGGCAGCACTGATAGAGGCCGAGTGTTCGAGGACTGGACGGTACCCGGAGGTGGACCACACAATGAGTCAGTATCCAGAGGTGGACTTTACGGCGAGACGTCACTCAGAGGAGGTTGACGGGTGAGAGCATTGTGGAGGCTATCTGTACCTACCCTTCAGGTAGGATCCGAGGAGGAAGACCCATGAACTGGTTCCTTTCTTCCAGTTGTTTGTCTTTTTCTGTTGTACTTTCGTTCAGTTGTAGCTGTACTTTCAGTTGGGTTTGTATTCTGGACCATTTACTTTTCAGAACATTCTTTTGTACTTAGTGAATTACTTCCGCTTGTACTCTGTGGTGTTTTGTTTACTTTTATAAAGGCAATGCCTTCCCAGTTATCAGGATTTACGCCTTTGGTGCTAGTCGCAAACCCCTGGCCTATGGAAGGCGGGCTTGGGGTAGTCACGGCACAGGCCCCGAGGATGGGTCGTGACATGGAAAACATATATTCTTATTATGTAACTGGATTATAAGAAAATTCATGAGTTTATTTAGAGATATATCACAATATTTTGTCATCGGAAGAATAACCATTAACATTCTTGATAAACAGTGAGATTTTAACATAAAACTCATACCACTTTGGTAACTTTGAATAGTACAACCCATGAAAAAATAACGTTAAATTAAAAATAAAATAATATTAAAATAAATATATTCATGATATAACATGTAAAATAGGCTGTATATACACCTCATAGAAGAATATATGTGTATAACATAACATATGTCCTAAAGAAGGAAAATTGAGACAAAAACCATTTATCAATTTGTTAACTTTTGAACCGTAAACCCCATGAAAGAGAGGTCCTCATATGGATATGTAAATCCTAATAATTTTAAGTATAATTATCATAAAATACATTCATGTGCATGAGATACACTATATAAAAGAAATAGGTGGTGAATATTGCACGTGTCTCATAGAAGTAAAAAGTGAGACGAAAATCCCTTACCTTAAGTTATAGATTCCTTCGTACACATTCAAAACTTCCTTTATAATAAATATAAGTTTAATATACCTATATTATATAAATATACTTATATATATCATACAATATATGATTTAATTATTCCCTTCTTGTGACGTCACAGACCCAGATGCCACTTAATAGGTGCCCCGAGCCTGATGGGCCTCATAGCCTCAAGATCATATCCCCAAATTCCAAAGGCTTATGACTATAAGTGAGATCCTATAGTGTGTCTATGGAGAGACTATTCCCTAATTACCATATTTTATCATATAATATGAAAAATTATAAAGCTAAATAGTAAAAGCAATATAAGTAAATAGCAGATGCAGACTAAAGTAATGAATGAACAATGATAACAATAACTGAATCAGTTGGAATAACTGATGATGATATGAAATGTCACTAGAAAACAAGAAAACATGGATACAATAAAATAGACATAACATGTTACCCAAAATTATAAATGGGATAAAGACTATCCCAATCATCTCGAGCTCTGACTCGGTCATCTGCTATTAAGATCCATCCCAAATAGCAAGAAATCAAGTTTCCATAGCCATATGCTTCCCTTTATCAATACCTAAATTCATATAATCTACCCCAAGTACCAAAATAATCCTAGAGAGGGTGTGAGATAAATCTAAGTGGGCCACCACTAATGATTTCTATGACATCCAGCCTGTGTGATGGAAATGTAATAGTGTGAAAGCATTCATATGTAAAGTAAAGTAGTACAATGTAACTAAATACCCAAGTACCTATTTCAGCCTTTGACTGGTGTCTGAACATGTAACCAATTCATTACTTTATTATTACCAGTTTATTAATAAGTCACACATTAGAAATATTGAAGGCTCCAATTTGTAACAAGGAAACCTGTAATGATATTAAATAATGAAGATCAAAGGTAACAACTAAGGAAATGTAGACCTCAAGGGTCACCAAATCAGTAATGACTATATCTTAGATAAGGATAATAGTGTAATCCAAGGATCATAGACCAAGGCATTTCACAATAATATTCCTACCAAGTCCAAGTAGTTCATCCAAGGTAAAATGAGGCTAATAAATGATTGGGCATGATGGGATTTAACCATGGAACCTACTTGTTATTGCTGGATCCAAGGAGTGTATCCAAGGCATACTAAAATATTATTGAACAGATATTACGGTATCATACCGGGCATCCAAAGTCTGATAGGGATCAGGATCCAATTGTGTCTCAACCAAATAAAGCCTTATCCTTGAATCAGAACTAGGTTCTCGAGTGCTCAAGGCATTCCCTAAGAAATCCAAGGAGAGATCAAGTTAGGATAATACTATTTAATAATGATGTTATATAATATTTCATAAGGTTCAAGCCATTACCTTTAATTAGTGTGACAAGGCTAGCTGAGTATTCAACCATTTAATCATTTCATAAATAATTAATAAGTCCATTTGGTTCAAGCATTACCTTTCATTAGTGTGATGAGGAAAAATAGCATGTGACCATTCATTTAATCCATTTAAGGAATTTTCATAAATCAATGTTCACTTTGATACCTTCCATTAACATGGTAAGGGGTATTATAGACATGTAACCTATTATTCAATTACATTTAAAAAGGTTAAGTCATATACTTACTATACTTTCCAATTTCCATTTCATATTTAATTATTCAATTGAAACACCTACCTTAGGTGGGTCATGTGGTGAGCATACATGGAACTTTCCACTATGAAATTAAAATTTTAAATCAATCCATTTAATATAGAAAATATTACCCTTAGAAAGGTCAATCCAAGGACCACCCAAACAACAACTCAAATGTGTGAAACACTAAGATGACAATTATGGAAAAAAATCATACATGGGATGGACTGAGTTATGGGCATAACCGCTAACAAATAATCACATATTTATAAAGATAATAGCCATAAAGTTCTAATGATTATAAGCATGGCATATAAATTCAATAAAAGACACCTGAAGAAATCATCAGGCACAACAAGATAATTCCAAAATAAACAAACTTGAGGGATGAGTTATATAACACCCACCTCAGACTTGTAAGACTCTCCTCATAGCCTCTCATTTGTCTTGGAACAGATTAGATCCATGAAAAAGGTAAAAACATTCACACCATGATAAATAGGTTGAGATCAAGAGATATGAAAAATGGCTCAAACGAATTTGAGTACTTACAGTTGCACATCCAATGTGATGAAAGGAAGCTTGAACATATTCTGGATGAAAAAGATATCTATATACAAAGGTTAGCCCTAGAAATGATTTAAAATGGGAGGAAATGGAGGTTATGTTCCTTGGAAATAAAATTAGGGATGAAGGGTTGGGTTAATTATATCCTTAAGGGTAAAAATGTAAAATTATCCAAAATTTATCATTTGCACAGTTTGTTCGCATGGTTTTATAAACTGTACACAAACTATGCACTGATACCTGGTGAAAGGGTCATACCACATGCTAAGGTCACATGGTTAGGGAAACTATATTCCAACTATGTGCTACGACTCTATCTAAAAAAGTATGCCACCCGTACAGTTTTCCCTAACCATGAAACCTCCCTGCACGGTTTACTACAAACTGTGTCCCAAGCCTAGTTCTCCCAAAAAATGGGTTCTGGGCTATGAAAAATCCTTGGACACCCTTGAGACCTTTTCTAACTCATTAGGCATCCATATTAGGTCCAAAATAATGAATTACACTGAAATTTAAAGGATTTATACCTGAGTAAAAAAACCAAGTTCTTACAGTCTTATCCCTTAAACGAACTCATTCTCAAGTTCACCTTCCAAGGGTGGTGAAACAATTTCTAAGAAAAACTCTAGCCACTGGGAATGTACATCTACCTCTTGCTCCCTAGTATTTTTTTGCACGTATTTTTGATGCCATAACATTTATAAAAGAGGGATATACTAGCCTCAGAGATCCTTCGTGCTCCAGTCAATGTTGCATACTAGATACTCTTCAAAGGTATCATCGACATCTAACTCAACTTACTCAGGATCCAAGGTATGAGATGGGTTGACATGATATTGTTAAATATTTTAAACATGGAAGACATCGTGCATGGAATCATACCTTTGAGGTAGTAGCAATCAATAGGCTACTGACCAGACTCTCTCTAGAATCTCAAATGACCCTATGTAATAAGGCGTTAACTTCCCTTGCTTCTGTAACCATCCGTTCCATAGCTTGGGCGATACTCAAAGGAAAACATGATCCCCAACCTCAAACTCTAGTGGTCATCAATGGAGATTGGTATAAGATTTATGTCAAGACTGAGTAGTTGACATACGATTCCAGATCAGCTAAACCTACTCTAAAATCTCTTATATAATATGAGGACCTAGTAGGGATACCTCACTTTCCTCTAGCAAGCACAAGGGTAAACGGAACGACCTACCATATAAGGCCTCAAAATTAACCATTGGAATTGTTTCATGAAATCTATAATTATAGGTGAAATCGACAAGAGGGATATGCTTTACCCATGAACCACTGAAATCAAGGATTCATGCTCCGAGCATATCCTCTATAACCTATATCACCGGTTCCAATTTTCCACCAGTCTAAGGGTGAAAAGCTATGCTTAGAAGAAACTATGTTCCCATAACCTTCTGCAATCCCTTCCAAAACTGTGACGTGAAATGAACATCCCTATCTGAAATGATTGTATGTGGGATCTCGTGTATTCATATGATCCCACAGATATACAGTCTTTCTAGCCAATCAACTAAGAAAGTATCTTGAATAGGAATAAACTGGGATACTTTTTTTAGTTAGTCAACAACTACCCATACATCGTCGTTACCCCTCAGTGACCAAGTCAACCTGACTAAAAAGTCTATGGAAACACCTTCCCATTTCCATTCCAGGACTAGAAGTTGTTTTAACAAGCCTACATGTCTCTAGTGCTCCGAATTCACCTACCGATAGGTGGAACACCTAGTGGTAAATCCTTCTATCTATCATTTCATCCTAGGAAACCAATACTGGCATCATATATCACGATACATTTTATAGATTCCTGGATGAACTACCCACTGAGAAGCATAAGACTCCTTCATCAACTCTTCTATCAGATCTTTATGAACCCAGACATGTATACGTATGTGTAGGATATCATCACCATCCACAAACCATTTTAGAGGTGGGTTATCCCTCGATATACTCTCATGGAGAACCAAACCCTTTGGATCTTAAAATTTTCTACCCTTCACCTTCTCAAGGAGGAAAGAGGTAACTATCAAGGATAAGAGTTATGACTGCTCATAACTATCATGAAATTCCATATTCATCTCATAGAAGAGGGTTATTAATTTCTATTCATCACTAGCTTCTCATACAACATGTGCTTGAGTTTTCTAACTCAGTGCATCAACAACTACATTTTCTTTTCGAGGCGTATAGGCAAGATCGAAATAAAAGTACTATAGATATTCGACCCATCTCCATTATTTGAGGTTCAAGTCACACCGTGTAAAGATATATTTGAGGCTCTTGTGATCCTTATACACCACAAACTACTCACCTAAGAGATAATGTCTTCAGAAACTTAAGGCATGGATAATGGATTCTAGATAAAGGTCATGTGTTAAGAAATTTCTCCCATGAGGCCTTAACTACCGAGAACCATACGCAACGAATTCTTCCTCCTACATCAGAACAAATCCTAGGATGATTCTTGATACATCACATAAAATGATATAACCTCTACCTAGCTCTAGAAGAGTCAGAATAGGTGTTGATACAAGCCTCCCTTTTATCTCCTGAAAGGATTTCTCACACTCTTATGACCATAGGAACTTAACAACCTTCTTTGTATGGACTGTAAGAGGTGAAGAAAAAAGGGAAAAGTCCTATATGAAATGTTTATAATATCCACCTATCCCCAATAAACTTTATATATCAAACACATTCTTAGGCTTCTCCTAAGAAACTACAACACTAAACTTTTATTGGTCAATAGATACTCCTGATTCTGATATGATATAACCCAAGAAGTGTATTTTTTCAATCTATAAGTGGAACTTAGTAAGATTAGAAAAAATTTGATGCTCTCTTAGTGTACTCAGAGTGATCTCAAGGTTTTTTTCATGGTTTATACAAGTATGAGAATACACCAAGATGTCTTCCACAAAGACTATGACAAAAGAATCTAGATAGGGATGGAAAACCATATTTATTAGGGACATGAAAATGGGGGGCACATTCATAAGGCTGAATGACATAACAAGGTGCTCATACAGACCATACCTGCCACGTAAGGATATACGATGTATGTCTAATGGACTTACTCCCACTTAGTGATATGTCGACCTTAGGCCGATCTTAGAGAAGACCCTAGATCCCTAAATCTAGTAAAAAATATCATCTATTTGAGGTAGAAGATACAATTTCTTGATCGTAAACTGGATCAACCTTCTATAATCCACACATAGATGTAAGGTTTCATCTGAATTCTTGGAAAAAAGCACGTGCGATACCCAAGAGGCTGTACTAGGCCATATAAAACCTTTGGGCTCTAAATCCTCTAACTTCCACTTGAGCTCTTAAATCTCTGTAAGTTTCATCCTATATAGAGGAATGTACACTTGATTTTCTCTCAGAACAAGCTCAATCCTAAACTCTACCTCTCTCTTAGGAGGTAATCCAGAAAATTCATCAAGAAAAATATCCCTAAAATGATCCACTACTAGAGGGAAATAATCTTGACATAAACCCTAATCCTTCATGAAGAGATTTGAAATCTTGGAGGTTACTCTTCCTATCCTATGATACTCTGGTCCTGCTCTACCATCATGGACATCCCACTCACCCTTAGGTAGATAATTGATGCCCTCTAGTGATGTAAAAGATACATTGCAGTGATAACACTCTAAAAAAGTGTGATAATGAACCAAACTATGTATCTAGCGTTATTACACCACAATAATACTGTATCTCTACTTCTAGACTTTCCATGATAGATAAAGATATAAAAGAGTTCAAATCACCTGTATCAAATAAATCAAACACTATAGTAGATTCCACTAGAATAGTACCTCATACTATAGATGGTCCCACAACCTAATATTAGGGTATCAACTGCAGTGCATGCAAATGGCATGATCCATGGCCCAGTGAAACATCTTTCTACCACAATCATAACTAATATATTATCAATACTAGTGAATAGGGTTCTAGATACCACGACCATGATATCCTCATCATCTAGTCCTTACAGTTCTATTCCAACTCCCCGCCTAATGTGGCGCAGAGGAACCCGCTCCTGATGGTAGAGCTTGCATTGATACTTTTCCACTCGAAGCTAGTGAAAAGGTCCTTCATAATCTATGAAGATTCCCCATACATCCACAAACCCGACACTCCATTAGGTCTCTATCATAATGAGGCTTTACGTGACCCCTTCTTCCACACCGATGAAACACCATTGAGCTATCAAAGTAGGTACTATGGTTGTCACTGCCCTGATGAGAAACCTTGTGGGAATATTTCTTGCCATTGGAAGAACTACATGACAACCATTACACTAATCATATATTCCTGATGCTATTGTCTTCCCTCAGGTTGTGCTCAATGATAATATCTTGATTGAATATTTCAGAAAAGTATGTAGGTGAAATACATTCACCTGCTTACAGATGGCATACACAAGACCATCCTCTAATCATCTAGCACGCGAAATCTCATCATCGGCTAGAAGTGGTGAAAAGTGCTATAACTCAGTGAAGAACGCTGAATATTCCATAACTAACATTGAACCCTGCTTGAGATTCATGAACTCTATGGATCTGTTAGCTCTCAATGTCTGAGGAAAGAACTAATCATAGAAGGCGGTATGGAAATATACCCATGGAATGCCCTGATGAACACCATCCTAGGTAATCACATCCCACCAAAACTTGTTTGAATCACACAAAATATAAGTGTAAAGATTGACCCTCCACTCTGGAGGTGTTTTTGGATGCTCAAAGATAAATAGGGTGGCCTCTAGACAAGACTCAGCAGCCCGCAAACCACCATCCCCCAAAAATATTGGAGGATGCTATTGCTAGAAATCAGGAGTCATATCAGCCATCATAGGTGAAACTCATGGAGCACCATGAATGGATTCATCAGACATAGGAAACTATCACAAAATTAGGCATCAATGCCTGGATCAGGTACAATAGGTGGTGCCTCAAGTGGAAATCCTAGAAGGAAGACTAGTGGATCAGGGCCCACCACATCTAGAGTGTACTTATCGCCACCCTCTTAGCATATGATACGAGGACATCATTGAATAATTTTTCTATGAATTCCAAGAACACTTCTCAAAACAAACATAAAGTAGATATATAGTGACGCTTATATATGTTAAACAAGGAAAGGCTCACTACCCAAGGTACACTATCCCAAATACTCGCTTAGACGACCAGGTACTGGTAAGTTCTCAAGTATAATTTTCATTTCATTTTTCATTTAATTACAAAATTAACTACTTTAAATTTCATAAACATGACAAGTAAAGATAAGGACGTGCAACCATTTCATTTTAGATGTTGTGTTTCAATTTATAATGAATATTAATTCCCATTGAATCGGTTCCAATACACTTTATCACTGAAAATGACACCCATTTATTTATATCATAATGGATTGACTCAGTAAATTAATCATCCCAACCCACAAGGTCCCAAATAACTCATGAATTGAGATATACAATCACTCAATCATAACCAAGGAATATCAAAATAAAAAGTTAAATATCACAACATCAATCAACAATCACATGCATATCAATCTATGTAATTAGTGAAATGCACCAATATGGTGCGACAATATGCATGACATGAGAATTTTAGGTTCCTATAATGATGCATGAACTATGCTCATTGACCTCATATTATCAATCCAAGGATGGAATAAATCCTCAATCAAAGTAATAATAATAACCACAACACAACATGTGTGTCACCCCACAATGAAATAATGACAAATTTAATTGGGAAAAAAGAACAACAATTATATTTTTGGTATCTTGGATTTTACCTTTAACCAGGGTTCACGACACCCAAGCATGGCTTATGACCAAGTCCCATAGCGTTTCTAATCTCCAATATATTGTCTTCAAATGGTAAAGTAATAAAGGAAACTCCTTTGATACCACTTTGTGATGTACCATTCCTAGATTCCACTTAATAGATGCCCCAAGCCTAGTGGGACACATGGACTCAAGTGCATCTCCCTAAATGACAGAGTCTTCCAACTAGCATTAAGGGCCTAGGGTGTGTTTTTGGGGAGACTATGCCCTCATTACCAGAGAGTAGCATAGTAGATAAATAATAAAAGAGGTAATCAATGGAAGAACATAAGTAAATAATGGAAGATGACTAAATTAATGAATATAAAAGGATAACAATAACTTAATCACCTAGAATAAATGATGATGATATTTCATGTCACTAGAAAAATGGAAAACATGGATACAAGAAAGCAGGCATAACATGTTACACAAAAGTATAAAAGAAATAAAAAGACTATCCAAAGCATCCAGAGCTCCGACTGAATCATATTCTATCAAGATCCATCCTAAACAACAAGAAATCAAGTTTTCAAAGCCTTATTCTTCCCTTTATCAACAATTTAATTCACATAATCTACCCCGAGTACCAAAATAAACATGGAGAGAGTGTAAGATAAATCTAAGTGGGACACCACTAATGGTGTCTATAACATCTGGTCCGTGTAATGAAAATGTAACAGTGTGAAAGCATGCATATATAAAGTAAAGTATTACAATGTAACTAAATACCCAAGTACCTAATTCAACCCTTGGCTAATGTTTGGACTTGCAACCAATTCATTACTTGATTATTACCAGTTTATAAATAAGTCACACATTAGAAATAGTGAAGGCTCTAAGATGTAATAAGGAAACCTGTAATGATATTAAATAATGAAGTACCAAGGTAACAACCAAGGAAACGAAGACCTCAAGGGTCATCAACTCAATAATGACTATAGCCTGGATAAGGGTGAGAGTGCAATCCAAGGAGAATATTCCAAGGTATTCCATAATAAGATGCCCACTAAGTTTAAGGAGTTTATCCAATGTAAAATGGGGGTAAGCAATGAATGGGACCGATGGTCTTTAATCATGTAACCTAATTATCAATGATGGATCCAAGGAGTGTATCCAAGTAATCATATAATATTATTGAAGGGATACTATAGTGTCATGTTGGGCATCCAAAGTTAGGCAAGTATCAGGATCTAGGTGGTCTCAACCAAAGAAATCCACATCATTAAATCAGAATGGGGTTCCAGAGTGCTCAAGGCAGTCCCTATAGAATCCAAGGTGAGCTCCAGTCAAGTCACTCCTATTTTATAATGATGTTATATAATATTTCATATGGTTTAAGACATTACCTTTACTTAGTGTGATAAAGATAATTTAGCATGCAACCATTTAGTCAAATCATAGTTGATCAATAAGTCCATTTGGTTCAATCCTTGCCTTTCATTTGTGTGACAAATCCATTTAGCATGAAACCATTCATTTAATCCATTTAAGGAATTTTCATAAATAAAGGTTCACTCTTATACCTTCCATTAACATGGTAAGGGGTGCTACAAAAATGAAAACTATTATTTAATTACATTAAAAAAATATCTAGTCATATACTTAGTATACTTGCCAATTTCCATTTCACATTTAGTTATAAAATTGAAGCACTTACCTTAGTTGGGTCAAGTGGTGAGCACACATGGTAATTTACATTATAAAATTAATAATTTAAATCAATCCATTTAATATAGAAAATCTCACCCTTAGAAATTCCAAGCCAAGGCACACGTGAAAAATGACTCAAACATGTCAAATCACTAAAACAACAATTATGGAAAAACATCCTACATGGGATGAATAGAGTTGTGTGCATAAAAACTAATAACTAATCACATATTTATAAATAGCATAACCATATGGTTATAATGATTATAAGCATGAAATATAAATTCAATAAATGACACCTGATGAAATAGGCAGGCTCTACACAACAATTCAAAAATCAACAAACATGAGGGATGAGTTATAGAACACCCAAATTAGGCTTGTAAGACTCTCCTTTCCAAGTATTAGCCTCTTATTAGGCTTGGAATAGAGTATATATGAGAAAAGGGTAAAAAATATTACACCATGATAACTAGGTCAAGATCAAGAGAGGTAAAGAATGGATCAAACAAACTCGAGTGCCTATTGTTGCACATCTAATGTGATGAACAAAAGCTCGAACATATATTAGATGAAGGATATCTCATAATACCTAGGTCAGGCCTTCAAAATATTCAAAATGGGAGGAAATGGAGGCTCTGTCTACTGGAAATCGTATTAGGGAAGAATGGTTGGGTTAATTAGATTATTAAGGGTCAAAATGTAAAATTAACCAAAATTTATCATGTGTACGATTTGTCCACACGATTTGAAAAACCCTGTACAAACCATCCATAAATACCTAGATAACGAGGCATACCAGACAATTTGGTTGCACAGTTAGGGAAAATGTGCACCAACCATGTGTTAAGTCTCTGTCTACAAAAGTATGACACCCGTACAGTTTTCTCTAACTGTGTGGCCTTCCCACACGATTTACTACAAACTGTGCGCTAGGCCTAGTTCTCCCATAAATATGAGTTAGGATCTCTGAACAAGACCCTAACACCCTTGATACATTTTTTAACTCATTAATCATCCATATTAGGTCAAAAATAAATAATTAAACCAAAATTTAAAGGATCTATACTGGAGTGAAAAATTGGGTCCTTACACTTCTAGTACCCATTTATTAACAATTTCATGTTAAAGTCATGTTTCAAGTAATAACTGATTTATTTTTCATATAATTATTTTTATTTTAGTTCCTCTTACCTTGATCATGGTTCCATTACCTCAATAATAATAATCATGATATAATTGTCATATTTATAAATCAATTATACTATTAAGACCAATAATGAAAGATGGTTTTGAGAAATGAAGTATGTTACATTCATGGAGATAGTAGGCCATACATACTTACCTGAATAGCCCAAAGGCCTTCTTTTTTATTGATTTTTGATAACCCCCCTTTCAAGGGATGAGGGGAACCCTTACATACACATGAGTAAGGTTTCCATTTTTCAATGATAATTATTGAAAGGTAGTATGTAATATATTATAATTATATAATGATCATAATATCATAAATACCTTATTATTTAATTAAATATACATATACATATCATCCATGTGGTTTGGTGATAAAATTATTGTCACATCACTTTGTGAAGGCGGTAGTACACACATACACGAACGATCTTAACATATTTTAGTGAGTGAAAAAGGAAAGAAATAAAATGATATATTATCATTTAATAATGATAAAAATAACATTAATATCATAATTATTTCATTTATATCATATATATTAATGAACTCCATCCTTATTATATTCCATGTAAAGTGTGAGTGAGAACGAATCACATCACTTCATGAGGAGGTAGTCTACCGTGCACATGAGTGACATTGTATTTTATCCTATGTAATGGAATAATTATGATATAAATATCATATAGATAATTTATATCCATCATCATACACAACCTAGAGAGGTGGTATTGAAAAACAACGACATCGGTTTGCGTGGCGGTAGTCCGTCATGCACACAAATGATGATTTCATAACCCATTTGATGGAAGTAGAGATGGTTGTAGGTCATGAAATTAACATAAAAAAATATAAGTATATTGAAGATACTGAGGTTATTATATAATAATGGTATAATAATAATTTAATAAGGTGTATAAATAAATTAAATAAAGATGCTCATTGAAGAATATTACCTCTTATTCGGGTATTCTTCATAGGTTTACACTAAAGCCTTCCTAGGATTGATTTATGCCCAAAATAAGAATTTTAGGATGAGGGGAGGGAATTTAGAAAGTTATTTGGGTAGTTCTTGGCTGAAATAAAGTGGTGAGAAGGTGTGAAAAATGGAGGAGAGGGTTGGCCTTTTATAAGTGGGGGAGAGGAAACACTTGGAATTTTTGAAAATAATTGAGCGATCCCATGTTTTTCATTTGTCAAAAGGGCACCAAATAGACCATTACAAAAACTGATAGGTTTAATGGTCTAAAGTTTCCTATAAAATAGTTTTATACAAGTTTATAGGTTATTTTTACCCTTATCTTTTTAGTTTAACCCAACAGTAAACCCATTTTACCTTAAACGTGGTAATTGATTTTTACTGCATTTAGTATTCATTTTGGTAAAAAATTAAGTCATACTTATTAGATAATATAAATTATTCTAATTCCATATATGGAATTTTTTTCTTCAAATTCCATTCACATAAGTGGAAATAATTAATTTAATATTAATCCTACAGATGTGACGTGAAAGTAGGTTTTTAATGCGAAATTGATTAAAAGTTTACATAAGTTTTATATCCAATTTAAATATGAAATTGGTTAAAATTAATTAAATTGTATTAATATATGTATAACTGGACTATTTATAATTTAAATCCAATTTAAAATATAATTTTACATTTAAAATAATTTTGGCTAAAAGTTAGTTTTTAATTAAAATTCAGTATTTTTCACTATTCATCAAAAAACGATACTTTTCAGAAAAATACCAAAATTAACACTAATATAATTTTGAAATTATTAATTAAAAAAAGTTATTTTATCAAATTAATTTTATAAAATTTTCAATATTTTTTTTTAAAATAAGTTCACCAAAAAAGGTGACAAAATTTATTTTTAGAAAAATACAATTTTTAAGTGAAGAATTGGATCTATTCTTATTAATTAACTATAAAACACATAATATGAGGGTTAAATATTATATAATATATATATATAATAGATAAATTTCATTAAAATCAATCAAAAAAAGTATTTTTCTTATTTTATTGAGGTAAAACATATTTGTTTGCATAAAAAATTGTTTTTTAGAAAAAGATTTTATTTATTTTCAAATAGTTTTTATTTTTATTTTTAATTTTTTGGTTGATAAATAATTAATTATATGTACTTGTGTAAACCATGTTTACATAATTTAATTAATCCTATTCATACCCAACATTCTAATGGCTAGGTGATAACTATCACAAAAAAAATATTTTAGTTTTATGACACGTTACATTTAAACATGGTTTTGTGTATAATGCAATATAAAATAGGTATTGTGTGAAACACAAGCCAAAATTAGTGTTGCGAGAGTCACAAAATATACTCAATGTTACTTGTAACTCAATCCAAAATTAGGGTTTTATGTCACACAAAATATGTAAAAGATCAATTATATTTGAAAAAAATAATTTCACAAAATATCAGAGTGTTACACCATGAACCCTTGAATATAACTATGAAAATTTAGAATGACCCCACTCATATCAATTAAATAGTGAATAAATTACCATTTTGGTTGAATTGAGTAAAATAACCACTCACTAAGTTTGAGGAAAACTCCATTATCATGTGTGAATAATTAATTAGAGATAGAATACTGGTCATTTTCTTGCCTATAGACACTCATCAATATGAAATTCTAAAGAAATTAAATGAGGAATGCATACCAAACCTTCATTTGAACTTTTGGACAAATATATTAAGTCTAAAATCTCAGAACCTACCTTAGATAAAGTATATAATCTTTTTCCAAGCTTTGGATAATAAGTTCAACCATGTCGACCGGGACACCCTTTCAGTGGAATGAAATCCTTAACCAGGAATATAACATGAGTTTATCCAAGATTACTTACTTTGTGGTTGAAATTAACTCCACCAAATAGTTTTCAATACTGAACAACACAATAATATAATAAGGTGGATAGAATACATAACTCTGCATTTCACACTGATCATAGGATAATAAGACTCATTAGGGAAATAATTTTTAAATTTTGTCACTTTAAGCCATGAATTAATTTTTGGATATATATATATATATATCATATTTGATCAATCCAATTAAGTACTATAATTCATAATGCCCAAAAATAGAGTACTTGATAGGAGAAAACCATTTATATGATTCTATATCAAGCTATTGGGAACCTAAAATGGGCATCCAATTTTAGGAAAGAGAATCTATAATCATGAAGAAACCTTGGATGGAATACACTAAGTGAATTTTTTGTGTGCATATATATCATTCCAAGATAAAATATAAAATGTAAAAGAGGTACGTGTAGATATTCCTAGAGATACTACAGGGTAATCCATGCATTGATATGACCAACATGAATATACATAAATATTATATCATTTTACATGAATATTCATTATATATCACAATAAATCATACCCTAAAAAATATAAGTTTAGTGTATGTAGAGATTAGATACATAACCAACTTATTTTACAAACATTATTCAAAATATATCATATATAATATTCTCACATGATAACCTTTTTGACTCATCATATATAATACCCTTCATCATTATCAGGTGAATGAAAATATAATAATAGGTGATCTTAGATGTTTAGTAAAGGCTAAAAATAATAGATAACAATCAAAGATAACATGTGAACATAAGATAAAATTATATGAATGAGAAGATAGTAAAGGAACATGAACATAACATAAGAAAGTGATAACCAATAAAACATAGATAATAAATCATGAATCATTTCCTTAATGATTTTGGTAAGACCTGTGAAATGAGGTATAAGAGTATGGAATACACATAAGTATAGAAAAACATTTCCTATGTTAAGCCTCAAATCCCTGACCATTATCATATAGAGGAAATAATCCCATAGGGGATTGGTTTAATTCCTCATTCCCATAATCCTAGATAACATTGATTTTTTTGGTTCACTTCCCTAGCCTATAAATATAGTGTATAGAATACCTTAGGGGTTTTTGTTCACTCCAAATTCTCATAAACATAGTGCACAAAGTCCCTTAATGGATGTGTCTTCATTCATGTTTCTATAGATATATTCGACTGATTATCATAGGGATTTGTGTTCAATATATATTCCTATAATCATAGTGGATAAAGTCTATTAGTTGTTTGGGTTCACTCCCTATTTCCATAAACATAGTGGACAAAATCCCTTAAGTGTTTGGGTTTACTCCCTATTCCTAAAAAACATACTGGAAAGCGTCCCTCCGGGTTTGGGTTAACTCATTATTCCAATAAACATAGTGTAATCCCTTGGGTGTTTGAGTTTATTACACATTCCTATAAACACAGTGGATGAAGTCCCTTAGGGGTTTTGGTTCACTCTACATTCCTTTTCATCTCACGATATATAATTCTTTACATTATGCATTGGAGGACTATATAATCATGGCCCCACCATCACATAGTGGATTGATTTTACTCTCAAATCCTTTTCATCTCATGAGATATAAATATTTACCTAATTCATTAGAGATATATATATAATTCCAGGTTCACCAATTGTATAGTGAAAAACCATACATATGTGTGTTATATAGACACTATCACATTCATAATTCCATTATAACATAATTAACATGTGATAAAGAAATAGGTTTTATAATAATCATCAAAATAAATAAAAATTAATAAAACAAATAGACAAAGTTGATGATTCCATCGATACGTATCCCCAATGAAATAAAATAACTATTTAAGGTAATTGATCTATATGAAAAAACACTTTTTAAATGCATTAGAAAACTGTTTATAATATCAAAATTAAACATTCTTTAATTTTTTTAAATTTTATTTTAAATTAATATAATTTAAATTTTTTTTCTAAAAAATAATGATAAAATAAATACAAATTACTTTAAATTAGTATGAAAACTTGAAAACTAATCTTCATAAAGAAAACCAAATAAAATCAAAAGATAAAACGTATGTACGAAATTATTATAAAAATACTATTTTTATACTTTTATAAAAAATAAAAAGTTAATAAAAAATTAACTTAGTAAATAATCATACTATTTATTGGGAAATTAATTAAAAATATGTAAATAATATATATGGATGATGATGATTCTTAAATAAAAAGAATAGATAATTTTACCTCCATTTATAAACAACCTTTTGGGTGAATTGTGAACCAAAGGGAGGTGAAATATAAGGCCCTAGCCTTAAACCTTACATAATCTTGAGTTATTACAAGATTACACATTGAGGATCTTTTCAGGTTTAGAGTTTTGGAGAATTAGATCATAAAACTTTCATTACATTCCACATTTAAACAAAGTGGTTACAAAAAAGATAGTATTCATTTTCCCATCAACGGAAACATATTTAAAATAAAACATGGATTCTTTCTTGACACTTTCTTGACACTATCATCATATCATGTACCAATCCCTTGACCTGTGAAAACATTTCAAAAACTTGGGATGATCATAAAAATCTCAGTAAGGGTTATAAAAAGTATGGAAAGGAAACATGAGTACATATATACATAAGAATGAAATCATACTTTACCCATAAAACATAAGCACTTTAACATACCTCATAAAATCATGAATAAATCATAGAAATCATAAGACATAAAGGTAACTTGAGGCATTCATAACATTCTTACGTAGGGAGTAACCCTCTTGGTTACGTTTGGAATACCCATCACAGTATATTCCCTAAATCTCTTCAGAGAAACCTTAACGTTTAACTCCTTCGCGTTACCCAATGCATTGGAGAGCTATATCGGGCTCACCTGCCCTTAGTTTATCACGAAACCACCCTTCTTCATAACAATGCCCAAGAACCATAACATAATCATAGCACATAACTTAAGCATAAAGGAAATATAACATTCCCATATTTCAATAACAATATAACATTTTAAGATATTGAAATAATTAATCCATTATAAAAACCATTTTCAAAACCATTTAAAACATTTAATAAATAGATTTTTAAATCAAAGTGTCCCATACCACATAGAAGATTTTAAAATTTTAAACCATTAATATCCATATAAATAAATCCTTAAAACCAATTTGAAAACATGGATATTAATGAGAAATATTTATAAGATTAAATCATTAAAACATTTAAAACGATATTTTAGTTAAAGGGTTTTTAACAAAATGAGAGATAATTGAATACAATACTTGAGGAATAACATTTAATAAAAACTTTATAGTATCATGAGAATAAATGGATTCATGACATAATATTCCAAATGACAGTATATACACCATATAAGAGTGAATTGGTTCATAACAACAATGAAGTCTCAATGGAAATGGAAATTGAGATGAAATCCATTATAAAGATGGTATCATTAAATTAAGGATAAATCAATCTCATAATTATGTGCGAAAAATATAAATACACACAATATAATTGGATATTAAGTGTAAAATAATCAAAGGTAATTCACACATATTCAAAGGATGACATATTCAATAACTACATGTTGAACCCAAAGAAATTGAAATTGGGTTAAGAAGTTCCTTTGACATCCTAACGGCGTCACATCAAATTTTAGAAAAAGGGTTGATGAGAGAGATAAAGGGTATCTCATAAATTGGACATAAAATTTACAGCAATAAGGATATATAAGAACATATCCCCACATAATAAGATGAAAATTAAAAGATATAACAAAAGAAGTCTTTTAAAAAGAGGAGGGTGAAAGGTTCCCTTACCGATTTGGGTAACTTTCGAAACGTACTCCCCATGAAAGAAGGAATATACAACATTGATATAAATACTCATAAACAAAAGTATTTTACAAAAAGAGTAGAATAATGGACAGTACATACACCACTCAAAAGGAATTATTGACAAATGTAGCATGAATCTCACGAAAACACAAAGTGAGATAAAAAGCCCCTTACGAAATTTCGGCAGCCTAACGATGCCAATTAAATCCTCCAAAATGGATTGATGAGATAAAATAGGGTCTCTCATCATATGAAAATAAAAATTACAGTAATTGTAATATAAAATAACATCCCAATCATAAGAAAGATGAGCTTAAAAGGAATGACATAAAAGAGTGTACTTAAAAAGAAAGAGAGGGGTAGGATCCCTTACCTCGAGTCCGACTTGACTCGATCATTCTTTAACCTCCTGAATAATAAACTTGAGTTAATTTATACTTGCTTAAGAACCTTTTTCAAGTTAATTATTCCTTTTATATCTCTTACTATCATGCTATGAACACTATGTAATGTTTTTAAGTTAGTAATGGTCGTTTTGTAGATCATTGCTACTTGAGTCAAAAATAAACTCTTTATAATTACAAGTTGTTCATGTGGTAAAATATATATAATATCCATAATTATATTAATTATGTAGATATCATATATATCATATATATACATTATATACATGCATTTATAATATTAGATAACATTCAGAGGTAAGAAATGAAATGCACCGTTCATGGAGACGGTAAGCCGTACGTACGCATGAATGCTACTTCCATTTCTATTTATTATTTAATGGAATTAAAACATAATGATACATTATAATAATATAATTATAGTATGGTATAATATATAATATCATTAAATTTATCCTTTATACGTACCACATATGGTGTTAACGAATCAAATCACTTTGAGGGGGCAGTAGTCCGCACTTCCTAAAATGAAGATATCACATTTACCCATAATGGAAACCATAAAGGTATGCCACAAATGAAAAATACAGAATCTTAAGTAAAACATAAACATATTATATATCATATATAAATATAGTGTCATCTTAATTTCCACCTTTTAAGGTGTTAGAAGAATATTGAACAATCATCGTTTTGTGAGGCAGAAATTCTCCATCCACGGAAACAGTATGCTCTTTAACCATTAGATGAAGGTGTGTGTAAGTGTAGCTCGAATAATTCTTATAACAACATCCTAGTATATTTAAGATACCGGTGTTGTTACAAAATAAAAGAATAAAAAGAGTTTATTGGGTTGGAGAAGAAAAATAAAACAAAAGAACACAAGTGAAGACATTACCTTAAAATCGGGTATCTCTCTTTGATTTGAGCTCAAAGGCTTCCTTGGGAAGACTTATGCCCAAATTGAGGCTTCTAGGAGTAATAGAGGGATTTGGAGAGAAAAAATGAGTAGGGTTTGGCCGAGCCAAATGCTTTAGAGGTGTGGGTAAGGTGGTAGAGGTGGGGGCCTTTTATAAGAGGAGAGGTGGGGCACTCTTGGAAAGTTACAAAAGGATACTTTATTATAAAATGATTTTCGGATTTAAAAGGTCTCACAATTATAAATTTCGAGGATAAGGTGATAAGGGTTCTAAATCCACCCATCCAATAGGTTTTTGACAAGTTTAGTTATTATATTTTACATTATATTTTCATTTTATTTAAATCGTTAAATAATGAGGTAATCGCTACATCATCATGGTGTCATAAATAATTTAATTTATTTAATATATAAAAATTATAAAAAAAATACTATGATGTAGGAAATCGTTTTATATTTCTAATGAATATTTATAGTCAAAAATATGACTTTTATAATCCCATTTAAAAATTGTTTTAGTAAAACAACTCATGTTTGTGTCATTTTTACTTTTACTTTAAATAAAAGGCATTAATGTCTTTATCTTACCCAAGTGGCTCCATGGGGTCCCAAAAATCTACCCATGGGTTGTATTGGTCGGATATGACACATCCAATAAGTTTAGGACATTTGTCTAGGTCATTTCATATTATTAAAACATTATTTTTACCTTAAATTACACTAATTACCTCTAATCGCGATTAAAAACTTAAAAGTTACTATTCACCAAAAAATTATTTTAATCCCATTAAACCAAATTTTACATCCTAATGAAAACCATGTATGTTGGATTTTTGAAATTCAAATCACAGAAGTGACAAAGTTTCATTTAAACGAAAAATCAGTTTTTAAACTACCACTTAGTGGTTTCACTATTCATCAACAATTGAAGTTTTTCAGAAAAATACCAAAAATTCACCCTAAGCTATATTTGATATTCCAAATTTAATAATTATGTCTATTTTACAAAATTCAAAACATATATGTTGCATTAATTAATTTAATAATTAATTCCCGCTGTCAAAACAAATAGCGTGTTTCTAAGAAACAATATCTATTAAAAGATTGACACTAGTTTAAGTCCAATTTCAAAGTGAAATTAATTCCAATGACCACCATTAGATTAAATGGTAAAAATATATTATAAATACACTTTAACATAAATTAAAAATATAATCTATCCATATAAATAAATCATCTTAAAAGGAGGTTTTGAATTAAAATGCAACATTTTCAATAAAAATGATCATTATCGGAAAAATAACAAAATTTTACACAAAGTAAATTTTGATGTCCAGATTCTAAAGAACGATTTTATTTTGTCAAAAACAACATATAAAATTTTCAAAAGTTTATTTAAAAAGGGTTCTCCATCAAAAGGCGGTTAATCGACCTTTTAAAGAATATTAGAAGATTTATGCTTAAAATTGGATTCATTTGTATTTTAAGCCTCTAACATTTATTGGATAAAAGTAAAAATATTTGAAAAACATATATAATAATTTTTTAGTTAGTTCCGTTCATTCCCGCCATTATAACTGTTAGGCATTAACTACCTTTTAAAATAATATTATTTTATTATTAGAGTGTAACGTAAGATTTCTAAGAAACTCGTTGTTGCGTATTGGGTACGCTCTCGAGCATAGCATTCCCTTTAAAGTAATATTAATATTTTATTCAAAAATATGGATAAATATGAAAATGTCATATTCTTTATTTACCTGGGGTGTTACGTCCTTCCCCCCTTTTAGGAATTGCGTCCTCGCAATTTTAAAGTTGGGCTTGGAAGCTTCATTGAAAATCCCACATCAGAACAAGTGTCAGTAAAACTATCACTTTAAAATAATGGGAGAGAAGTACAAATGTCACCCAAGTTAACCCATACTAGGATTCCAAGTATGAAAATATGGATATGGAGGAGAAAACAAAGGGTCATGTTTTGATGGAGAGTGATAGTAAACATGTCTAGGAGAAAGTTAACAACAAGAAAATCACAAACTTGTGATGGGTTAAACGGTATTTGATTCCCCAGTATAAAAAATTAACAGACAACATTTTTGTTTTAAGTTACTTTTCATTGAGGAATTTATTTATGAGATTAACTAAAACATTTGGAAGCATACTTAATTTCCATGTTGAATTTCAACTTTTACTATATTTCTTACACGAACTCATATTTTCTCCAAAAGACGAGTATTTAGGATGACTTGTTCACATTAAGAGATCTATAATCAACTTCTAGAGAATCACCTAATCCACAAAAGAGAAATATATACTTTCCATGTCTTTATACCTTAACCAAAACTAAAACCAAAAAGGCTAGTATGAGATCAGATAATACCCAAAAAGGATAAAAACAAATCTATTCTTAATCTCCAAAATTTGTCAAACAAAACCCAAAGTTCAACAAAGACCATTCAATAATCATATATCCATAAAATTCTACAAAGTAAAACAAACTAAGATTGAAACCCAAAATGTATTAACCAGTAATTGCCTCAAATTCAAGGATCATATAAACCCAAATGGTTCTTTATAACTACATCCACAAAAGAAAGGATAATTATTCCTTGAGTAAAATTTTCGTATATCAAACATCAAGGTTATTATAAAAAGTCTTCTAATGTAACCCCATCATCAAAAGAGACTTAATACATCTAAGAATTTCACCATCATAAAATCTACCATAACTCTTGAATCCCTTATATGATGACTTCTTACTCATTCAAAATTCTTCATGATCCATTATCCATTCCTTTTCAACTTATTCTGAAATACTTCTTTCCTATAAACAAAATCATGAATCATATCCTAAGATTCCAATAATAGGAAAGTATATGTTAAGAAATAATCCATACCTTTAATTCTTCATTTTTAGTTTCTTCATCCTCAATTAGAATAGAATTAGGTATTGGTAAAAGAATATTTGTACGATCTTGGTGACCCCATTCCCAAAACTTCTTCGTAGGACATGTGTTTGCATAATGACCATGCACACCACATTTAAAACATTCAATTTATCCTTCAGAAAGAACTTATTTCCTTTTCCTAGAGTCAAATAGATGCTTCCTTTTTTCCATGGCATGTTCTTACTTTATGACCTTCATTTCCACACCTATAACATCTTTCTGTTCCTTTGAAACATTTTCCTATGTGTTTCTTTCCACATATTTGATACATAGGTTTTTGAACATACTTACCTTTATGATTATTACCTGGACTTCCGTAGGGATTTGTTTCTCGCATATACGATGCCTTATAAAAATCACTAAGTTTCAGGTGGTCAATCATGACTCCAGATAGTTGGTTGAGGATAACCACAAGAGTTCTCATTGCAGCTCCCATATAATTCAGTTGTTCTTTCATAAAACCGTCACAGTCTTCTTCAAATCCATTGTTACTTTGGTGCCTACTAGATCCAACCATTTACTAAAACCAAAAAGGCCAGTGTGAGTATATTAGTAAAATCATCAAATAAAAAAAAGAGGAAGATAAACACTAATATATACTTATCCAAGTTATTTCAAACTCATTCTAACTTAAAAAAATGATGACTCCATCTAATATACTAACCATTGTGGTTATACACAACTTGTCACTTTTTCTTAAACAACACTCTAACCTCTAAAGTTATCTAAACCGACCACCCTTTGATACCAACTATAAGGCCCCAACCTTAAACCTTACTTAATCTTGATTTATTACAAGATTACACATTGAGGATCTTTTCAGGTTTAGAGTTTTAGAGAACTAGATCATAAAACTTGCATTACATTCCACATTTAAACAAAGTGGTTACATAAAAGATAGTATTCATTTTCCCATTAACGGAAACATATTTAAAATAAAACATGGCTTCTTTCTTGACACTTCCTTGACACTATCATCATATCATGTACCAATCCCTGGACCTGTGAAAACATTTCAAAAACCTGGGATGAGAATAAAAAGATCATTAAGGGTTATAAAAAGTATGGAAAGGAAACATGAGTATATATATACATAAGAATGAAATCATACTTTACCCATAAAACATAAGCACTTTAACATACCTCATAAAATCATGAATAAATCATAGAAATCATAAGACATAAAGGTAACTTGAGGCATTCATAACATTCTTACGTAGGGAGTAACCCTCTTGGTTACGTCTAGAATACCCATAACAGTATATTCCTTAAATCTCTTCGGAGAAACCTTAACATTTAACTCTTTCGCGTTACCCAATGCATTGGAGAGCTATATCGAGCTCACCCGCCCTTAGTTTATCACGGAACCGCCCGTCTTCATAACAATGCCCAAGAACCATAGAATAATCATAGCACATAACTTAAACATAAAGGAAAGATAAAATTCCCACATTGCAATAACAATATAACATTTTAAGATATTGAAATAATGAATCCATTCTAAAAACCATTTTCAAAATCATTTAAAACATTTAATAAAGAGATTTTTAAATCAAAGTGTCCCATACCACATTTAATATTTTAACATTTTAAACCATTAATATCCATATAAATAAATCATTAAAACCATTTTGAAAGCATGGATATTAATGAGAAATATTTATAAGATTAAATCACTAAAACATTTTAAATGATATTTTAGTTAAAGGGTTTTTAACAAAATGAGAGACACTTGAATACAATAATTGGGGAATAAAATTTAATCAAAACTTTATAATATCATGAGAATAAAAGGATTCATGATATAATATTCCAAATGACAGTATATACACCATATAAGAGTGAATTGGTGCATAACAACAATGAAGTCTCAATGGAAATGTAAATTGAGATGAAATCCATTATAAAGATGGTATCCTTAAATTAAGGATAAATCAATCTCATAATTATGTGAGAAAAATATAAATACACCCAATATAAGTGGATATTAAGTGTAAAATAATCAAAGGTCATTCACACATATTCAAAGGATGACATATTCAATAACTACATGTTGAACCCAAAGAAATTGAAATTGGGTTAAGAAGTTCCCTTGACATCCTAACGACGTCACATCAAATTTTAGAAAAAGGGTTGATGAGAGAGATAAAGGGTATCTCATCACTTGGACATAAAATTTATGGCAATAAGGATATATAAGAACATATCCCCACATAATAAGATGAAAATTAAAAGACATAACAAAATAAGTCTTTTAAAAAGAGGAGGGTGAAAGGTTCCCTTACCGATTTGGGTAACTTTCGAAACATACTCCCCATGAAAGAAGGACTATACAACATTGATGTAAATACTCATAAAAGAAAGTATGTTACACAAAGAGTAGAATAATGGACAGTACATACACCACTCAAAAGGAATTATTGGCAAATGTAGCATGAATCTCACGAAAACACAAAGTGAGATAAAAAGCCCCTTACGAAATTTCGGCAGCCTAACGACACCAATTAAATCTTCCAAAATGGATTGATGAGAGAAAATAGGGTCTCTCATAATATGAACATAAAAAGTACAGTAAGAGTAATATAAAATAACATCCCAATCATAATAAAGACGAGCTTAAAAGGAATGACATAAAAGAGTGTACTTAAAAAGAAAGAGAGGGGTAGGATCCCTTACCTCGGGTCCGACTTGACTTGATCGTTCTTTAACCTCATGAATAATAAACTTGAGTTAATTTATAATTTCTTAAGAAACTTTTACAAGTTCATTATTCCTTTTATATCTCTTACTACCATGCTATGAATACTATGTAATTTTTTTAAGTTAGTAATGGTCGTTTTGTAGATCATTGCTACTTGAGTCAAAAATAAACTCTTTATAATTACAAGTTGTTCATGTGGTAAAATATATATTATATACATAATTATATTCATTATTTAGATATCATATATATCATAAATATTCATTATATACATGCATTTATAATATTACATAACATTCAGAGGTAAAAAATGAAATGCACCGTTCATGGAGACGGTAAGCCGTACGTACGCATGAACACTTCTTCCATTTCTATTTCTTATTTAATGGAATTAAAACATAATGATAAATAATAGTAATATAATTCCAGTATTATTTCATATATAATATCATTAAATTTATCCTTTATACATACCACATATGGTGTTAACGAATCAAATCACTTTGAGGGGGCGGTAGTCCGCACTTCCTAAAATGAAGATATCGCATTTACCCATAATGGAAACCATAAAGGTATGCCACAAATGAAAAATACATAAGATTAAGTAAAACATAAACATATTATATATCATATATAAATATAGTGTCATCTTAATGACCACCTTTTAAGGTGTTAGAAGAATATTGAACAATCATCATTTCATGAGGCAGAAATTCACCATCCACGGAAACAGTATGCTCTTTAACCATTAGATGAAGGTGTGTGTAAGTGTAGCTAGAATAATTCTTATAACAACATCCTAGTATATTTACGATACTAGTGTTGTTACAAAAGAAAATAATAAAAAGAGTTTAGGGGGTTGGAGAAGCAAAATAAAACAAAAGAACACAAGTGAAGACATTACCTTAAAATCAGGTATCTCTCTTTGATTTGAGATCAAAGGCTTCCTTGGGAAGACTTATGACCAATGTGAGGCTTCTAGGAGTAAAATAGGGATTTTTAGAGACAAAATGAGCAGGTTTGGGGCGAGCCAAAGGCTTGAGAGGTGTGGGTAAGGTGGTAGAGCTGGGGGGCTTTTATAAGAGGATAGGAGGGGCACTCTTGGAAAGTTACAAAAGGATACTTTATTATAAAATGATTTTCGAATTTAAAAGGTCCCACAATTATAAATTTCTAGGATAAGGTGATAAGGGTTCTAAATACACCCATCCAATAGGTTTTTGACAAGTGTAGGTCTTATATTTTACCTTATATTTTCATTTTATTTAAATCGTTAAATAATGAGGTAATCTCTGCATCATCATGGTGTCATAAATAATTTAATTTATTTAATATATAAAAATTATAAAAAAAATACTATGATGTATTAAATCTTTTTATATTTCTAATGAATATTTATAGTCAAACATATGACTTGTATAACCCCATTTACAAATTGGTTTAGTAAAACAACTCATGTTTGTGTCATTTTTACTTTTACTTTAAATAAAAGGCATTAATGTCTTTATCTTACCCAAGTGGCTCCATGGGGTCCCAAAAATAGACCCATGGGTTTTCTTGGTCGGCCATGATACATCCAATAAGTGTAGGACATGTTTCTAGGTCATTTCATATTATTAAAACATTATTTTTACCTTAAATTACACTAATTACCTCTAATCGTGATTAAAAACTTAAAAGTTACTATTCACCAAAAAATTATTTTAATCCCATTGAACCACATTTTACATCCTAATGAAAACAATTTATGTCTGATTTTTGAAATTCAAATCATAGAAGTGGCAAAGTTTCATTTAAACGAAAAATCAGTTTTTAAACTACCACTTAGTGGTTTCACTATTCATCAAAAATTGAAGTTTTTCAGAAAAATACCAAAAATTCACCCTAAGATATATTTGATATTCCAAATTCAATAATGATGTCTATTTTAAAAAATTCAAAACATATATGTTTCATTAATTAATTTAATAATTAATTCCCACTTTCAAAACAAATAGCGTTTTTTTAAGAAACAATATCTATTAAAAGATTGACACTAGTTTAAGTCCAATTTCAAAGTGAAATTAATTACAATGACCACCATTAGATTAAATGGTAAAAATATATTTTAAATACACTTTAATATAAATTAAAAATATAACCTATCCATATAAATAAATCAGATTAAAAGGAGGTGTTGAATTAAAATGCAATGTTTTCAATAAAAATGATCTTTATCGGAAAAATAACAAAATTTTACACAAAGTAAATTTTGATGTCCAGATTCTAAAAAGGGATTTTATTTTGTCAAACACAACATATAAAATTGTCAAAAGTATATTTAAAAAGGGTTGTCAATCAAAAGGTAGTTAATCGACCTTTTAAATAATATTAGAAGATTTATGTTTAAAATTGGATTCATTTTCATTTTAAGCCCCTAAAATTTATTGGATAAAAGTAAAAATATTTGACAAACATATATAATCATTTTTTAGTTAGTTCCGTTCATTCCCGCCATTATAACGGCTAGGCGTTAACTACCTTTTAAAATAATATTATTTTATTATTAGAGTGTAACGTAAGATTTCTAAGAAACTCATTGTTGCATATTGGGTACACCCTCGAGCATAGCATTCCCTTTAAAGTAATATTAATATTTTATTTAAAAATATGGATAAATATGAAAATGTCATATTCTTTATTTACCTGGGGTGTTACATGAAATTGTTAGGAGACATTTAATTTCTATAAATCCATTTAATTTAATGTAATATGTTATGAAAAACATCCATGAAGTAGTATATACACCATAAAAAATAAAACTAGTGGTGAATATGGAGCATATCTCAATTAAGGTAAATTGAGATGAGAAACCTTTACCTCAAACATTTCTTTGTCCGAAGGAACTATAAATCTATACAAAATAAGTTTATATTTAATATTATTATTTATAATAACCTTATTAATACTTATTTTATTTAATAATATTCATTTATAACTCCTTAATACATATATATTAATTTTTTATTGTTAAAATTAACATTAGAGTGACTGTTTTGTTTTTTCCACCTATGCTTCAGTTAAGAAATTTCGGTTATTTCTACTTAATCATGAGTTCATCACCTAAAAAACATTAATGAATATTTATTATATGGGTTTTATATATTTATGGAGTCTTAATATCATTTCATGGAACTTATAGTGATGGTTTGGATGAGATGCTTTAAAATTTCCTTTTTGATGATAATTGAATTAACAAAAGAATTTAATTTATTAGAGAATATACTTTGAAATATTTCCACTCCAAAATTACATAAAAATAATAATAAAATAATTTTTAAATCCTATTACTAGAATTTATGTATTATTATTCATTTATGATGTAAATTTTATAACATCGTTCATATAGGTGGCAAAACCGACCCAAATATGAACATGTTATAATGAAAAAATGAGTAATAACATGTAATTGTATTGAAATAATATCACTTTTCTTGAAGTTTAATGATTTTAAAAACATTTTACTGACGTTTTATATAATATTTAATAATAAATTGATGATGAAGACAAATAATTATTATTAAGGAGAGAACAACGCTTACGTTGATGACTTTAATCTTCTCTTATAGAGTCTCTTAAAAATTATGGATTTCGGACTCCTTCTTATAACAAAAGATTCTAAAAAGTGGTAAAGGGTTTTTAGGGATATAATTTAAGTATGTGTATAGAATTAAATAAAATTAAAGGTGTGGGTTAATGTGGGAAGATGTGGGGTCCTTTTATAGGCAAGCTTGCAGGGCATTGTTGCAAATACTCATTCCTTGAGGAATAAGAAGTGTAAATTTTTATGGAAAGTGGATTAGAAGTGTGGAAATAATGGGGATAGGATAATAGGATTTCTAAAATTACCTAATACACTAATTTAGATATAATAATTTATTATATTTTAGGTCTTTACCCCACAATTAAACCCTTTTATCTCATTTTATCGTTACAAATGTAACTCAATTTTTACCATGGTTACTTATTTTTATTCCTAAAAATGAAATTAAAATTATTACATAATTTGAAAATTCATATTAAAAATAGAAAATCTATTTTATTTTATTTAAATTAAAAAATTTATAAAAATAAATTTTAATATAAAAACATACAATTCAAAAAAAAAATCTTTAAAAAATGAATTTTTAAACATAAAAAATCATTTATTTTTATTCTATACAAATTAATAGTCATTAGATGATTAGTAAATTGTTTGAATATATATATAATTAACTTTAATAAAATCAATCTTCAATAGATATCAGTTTAATTTATAAAAATAGAACATATAAAAAAAATCTTTAAAAAAATATTTTTTAACATTACATAATTTTAATAACATCCCAATAATTATTAATCTTATAAACATTGATGTTTATCAATAAAATGGTATTATAATATTTCTTTTAATTTTTTAATAACCATTAATTAATGATAATAATAATAATATGTATTGAATACAAATGCATATTTTTATAAGAAACCATTTTAATTAATTACTATCTTTTTATTTCATTCCACGATTATTTATTATGTGTTAGTTAAATTATAAGTTTTTTATTACTAAAAATTTAAAAAAAATTAATAAATGTATTGGATAAAAGTGTATATAATGACCATATATCAAATAAAAATATATCCAATGGTCATATATTCAAAAACCATATATATAACAATCATATTATATTCTTATCTGTAGATTTAAATACATCTCTAAAATAATTCATCCTACTATAAAATTTCATTGTAAAAATATTTATCATATTTCTAATGTGTTGTATTCTATATATAGTCATCATTAGTGGTATGATATTCATGGAATATCCTAATGATAGAAATTTTAATCTTATAGAATTTTTATTAACTCATTGTTTCATTCATTTAGTAATACTACTAATTATTTTTCATTTAGTTTTCTCAAAATTTAATCCATTTTATATTGAAATAGAACACTGTCCATTTATTTTAGTTTTTTTTGTATCATAAGTTATTGAAAAAAGTATTTGTTTAAAAGGATATACATACCAAAATCCTGAGGCATTACATAAAACCCCTTAAAAGAATTTAATAGTTTAAATTCCATTACTCTAATGAAAATAAATGAGGTTATTTTTCCTTCATCACATCTTCGGGTTCATAGGTTACTTATTCAGAGTTAGGATTCCTCTAGAGAACATTAAGTTGATAAGTAGTCATATTTATTTGTAATTTATCTCTATGATCCAATATTTTTACTATTTATTCCTTATAAAAGATATCATGTTATAGTGGTATTATCTATGAGTTTAGTACATGTGAAGGGAAAAATATTTACTTCATCAAAAGTGAAACATGGACTAAATAATGCACTTGGGATAGGTTTTTTGGATGTGTATGATGATAATATACCATAACCACATGATCAAATATTTCAAAGGTGATAATGTATTTAGGGTTTAACATTCCCTTCATTCCAAATCTCACAACCCTCTTTCATGGTGATATTCAAAGTTATACCATAACATTAACTTAAAAAAAATCCAAAAATCATTAATGATTATCAATGTAGATATTTTATTGTATTTGTGTGGTTTTAATGTGTCCCTAAATAGTTTGATTTTTTTAAATATCTTGAGAAAGACTTGGTCATAACTTCTTATGCTCTCCCACTTCATCCCAACACATTGTAGTTCTTCACCTATTCCAATATATAGCCTCATATGGTGTTATTCAAATACTATAATAAACACCGTTGTTATATGAGAAATCTATAAAGAGAAGGTGTTTATCCCAACATACTTTTAAATCCATTGAGTGAAATGTTAGTCTATCTTTCAGGATTTGAATAGTACCTTTAGATTGACCATTAGTATGAGTCTGATAATAAGTGATGAAGCACAGATATATATCTAATTATTTTTAAATACTATTACAGAACAATGATATAAAATTTAGATATCAATTAGATAAAATATTGAGTGTCACACTATTCAACCTTACTAGTTCCTTTATGTATACTTTCCAAAGTTAATTGATCAAGCAACATGGTCAAATAGGAATGAAATGCACAAAATTTATAAGGTGATCAACTATAAGCCAAATGGAATTATAGCCTTTAGAATTATTTAGATGTACTAAAATAAAATATATGGTGATGTTCTCCCATTTACAGACAAGTATTGATAATGGTTTCATTATCTACTTATAATTTTTTAAACTTTCTTTAACTTTTCAGCATTCTAAGAATTGAGATACATACTCTGCAATATCCCTCTTCCTATTGTCTGACTAGAAATTCTCATTAATTTATCTATATATCTTTGTATATCTAGGATAGATAGATAATGATGAACCATGTGAATCATCTAATATATTCTTCTTAAATTATTTTATTGAATAGAAATATATTCATTTACTAAATCTTATGTAATGGTCTGGATAGTGAATCACTAAGGAGTTTTCCAAAAACTTAGTTCCATCAGACGGTTCCACCAAAACGGTGGCACCGGTCACAGAGACACCATGATGGTAGCACCATGATGGTGGCACCAGTCACGGTCACACACCGAAATGGTGGCACCGCTTATAGTGTTCTACCGAACCGATGGCACCGTGAAGGTTTCACCATAGTGTTCGCACTGTCACGGTCGCACACCAAAATGGTGGCATTGCTTATGGTGTTCCACCGAACCGGTCGCACTATCGCGGTCACACACCAAAATGGTGGCACCACTTACAACATTCCAGCGAAGCAGTGTCACTGTAGTGGTCACACCATCACGGTCGCACACTGAAATAGTGGCACCATGACGGTGGCACCATTATGGTGTCTCACCACACGATGCCCCACCCTTTGTGTTTTTTCTAGTTTCTGACTTTTTCAGCTCCCACAATGTATCTTTTGACGTAAGTGTTTTAATACCCCTTTTAAAAGTCAATTAAAGGCCATAAATGATATCTAGAATACCCAAAGAGTTGGGAGACCCTTGACTTACCAAAACATGTGGCCTTTTCCTTAGTGTCACGCCCTTTTTCCATACTTTCCAGTTCTGCCCCTGTTACACATTTTCCTCTGTTTAAATAAAACCCTTTAACTCACAACCATTATGAACACCTCTACGATGAGAATTATTAAATGAAAATTAATTCCATCGTGTGTAACCATCCAACCATGTGGTGAAACCATGATCCACCTTTAAATCCGTTAAAGAATTCATATCTCGTAACTTCAGGATCTCACCTTTTATCACACAAGATTATTTCTTCTTCTTGGATGGTCTCTTTTATTTTCCTTGGTGTATTTAGAGTCCTGCTTCTTGAGGTTAGTGGTGGACCCATGCTAAATCCCTTCCTACTCACTCTTGGAGTCCTAGGAGTTCTTCCCCTACAAGTTGCGCATCCCCAGTTCTTGGTGTGAGGATAAAAACTTTGATCCTCGATCATCCAAGTAGGGTTCTTCCTTTGTCTCTCTTTACTGTGTATCACGTGGGGTGGTTATGATAATGTTTCCTTCAGGGATGGATGAAACTGAACATTAATGAAGATAATAAATGGGTTTTAAAGAATTAAGGGGTGTGTTTGATGATGTTTATATACTATTTTATATTTCTTTATATGTTGTGATTTTTATGGTCTTATGTCCACTGAAAATCGTGTCCGTTGGTGGTCCTTTCTTTCACACTAATGAACCTATATTTTCTGGATAATTCTGTGATTGAATGTATGTAACATGGAAATTGGTTAATCACGTAAACTCGGTTGATTAAATAGGTGTCCAGTGAACAAAACTCCTTGTGTGATCACCCCGGTTAACCAAACGAAAAGAAGGATATTAATGAATGGTGTGTTTGAATCTGAAAACTCCCTTGCTCTGTCTTGGTAATATGTGTGGTTGTTCTGCTTGATGCTTGTGGGGTGATGTGGATGGGGATGGGATCCCCTGTTGTGCAGTTGTTTGTTTGTGGATCTGAGGCCGTGTGGGGCCATATATGGGCGCTTGGTATGGTTCCAGTACTTCAAGGGATCTCATGGATCCCTTTTATTATTTTGACTTTACAAGAGAACCAGGTGTGAATGCTTAATTTGTTGTTTGGCTATTTTCTTTCCTTGGCTTGTGGATACATCTGTTAGTTTCTCAGTAGTGAAGAATTATTTAAATGGAATCACTTGAACATGATAACAAGAATGGGTTTAATGGGGAATTGTTTTCTGGGATTGATTTGTGACTTGGTTGTAACTGTTGTACTTTTTAAGAATGAATAGTAATGAGGGTATTTGTGTATGGGCTAGTTTTGGAACCCCTAGGTTGGGATGAGTTCTTGTTTACCTATATGTATAATTTAGTTCTTATGTTTCATATCTGCACCCCACCCAAGTTGAGAACTTCATGCCGAACACCCCCATTTCATGGGGGAGGGTGTTTTTTTTTCAAAACTCCAAAGAGTGGATGGTTATTAGCTCCTTTTCTGCTCCCTTTCCCGAGTAGACCAAGACTCTTCAGGTAGGCTGTGATGGCTTGAGGTCCATTATATCCCAAGATTCTTCAAGCATGGTAGTTGTGGTGTCTAGCCCAGGTGTGTGCAGGTAGTTTTTTTCCCAAGTGTCTTTCGGGATGAGGCCCATGTGTCTTCAGGCATGGCGGTAGATGTTCTATCCCTGGTGTCTTTAGGCGTGGTGGTAGTTGTTGTGGCCTAGGTGTCTATGGGCGGGATGTGTGTGGTTGTTTTGGACCAGGTGTCTACGGGCGGTATGTGTGGTTGCTGTGTCCCATGTTTTTTCAGGAGGGATGCATGGTTATGGTGGCCCAACAGTTTGTTGTTGGGGTGGCAATGAGACTATGGTGAGAATAGAGGGGGAGGTCTGACATGTAGTATTTCTTTAATAACCAGTGAGAAAGCAGTGCGGGGTACCCAAACATCGATGTGCTATTACTATTATTTTACTTTACTTGCATTATTTGGGGAGTGTTCCTTGGTGAGGTTAGGTGGATAGTTTTCTTACTAGGTGATTTGGTTATATCATTTTTCTCACGGGGCATTAGAATGCCTCCCCCACTTGTGCATGAGAGATTTTGGTTTTCCCTACTGAGTATACCTGTATACTCACCCTATGTATATAAAAATGTTTTTAGGTTTCCAGGAGGACTTTGGGGACCACGCATGACCATACTTGTTAGGACATTGGTGATAGTTTATGTTGCTGTTTTTCTTTTCTTTGGTACTTTACTTTGGAGTTTTTCTTGTACTTTGTAGCACTTTATTTGGAACATTCATATGGGAATGGATTTTTGGTTTTACTTTACTTCTACCTTCAGTATTGGAGTTGTTTGGTTTTTTACCATCGTATCTCTGGATCCAACTAAACAAAAAGGGAAATGCCATCCATATTATGTGTGATTTTATACCATTGGTGCTAGTCGCCACTCCGGGGCCTATTGAAGGTGGGTCTTGGGGTTCATTATCTCTCTTTCAACTTGAGGAAGGAAGGATCTGGAAAATCTGATGCCCCTTCCCTCATCTTGGTGAAGGCGAGTCATAATAGAATGGTATCAGAGCTTTGATGGTTGAGAGATAGGATGAGGTCCGAGGTTAGGTATAATAAGGATTGAATGGGATGGTAGGGAAACAATGTTAGGCAATCTTGGTGTGTGAAATTGGCCAGGGAAGACTAGCTGGGACATGGGATTTTAGGCCCCCCATGATCCGATGAAAGGACTCTGGACCTACTAAATAACCAAGTGAGGCTACATTTATTATAGGGTAGAGACCCTAGGAAAGGTACATGCATCATAATGACTTGTGTTATTATGTGTGTTGGGTATTTTGGGGATTTAAAATAAATAAAAAGTTTAAGAAAAATTTAAAAGCAATCTTCTACACTACTCGGGATTAGGAATTCCTTGTTTACTTTACAGCTATGACACCCAAGCGGTGACCACGATTAGTGAAAGCGATCGAGGCCTAGGAGGATGATTTGGCTGATCAGCAGAGGGCTGATCGAGGGGAGGAGGATGACCAGTGGCAGAAGAAACATCATGCATTTCAGTGCTAGACCCTCGAGAAGTACAAGTGCAACATCTCATACATAGAGATATAGAGATGGATTGAGGATCTAGTGATAGATTTTAACTTGATTTGGGATCTGAAAGAGTACTAGGTTCCTCTGCCTATAATCCAGATGCAGGGAGTGGCACATCAGTGGTGGATGATCTATCTTGGGGAGAAGAGGAAGGTTGAAGTTTCATGGACTGACTTCAAGAGAGAGTTCTGGGTGGAATTCCTCTCTTCCCTGATGAAGGCAGACAATAAGTAGGAGATACTCTCCATTCAGTAGGGGAGTGTGTCAGTGAGGGAGTTGGGGATAAAATTCAATGATCTCCTTGAATTTTCTCTGGACCTCTTTCTAGATGAGGAGTCTCAGGCGAGACATTTAGAGGAGGTACTCTGACCTTCTCTTCTGTATACTGTTACTCCCTTCACTCTACCGACATATTTGGATGTCTAAAAGAAGGACGAAGTTGTGGAGAGGATGCACACACTGAGAGGTGGGCCACGAGAGGGGAACCAATTGGGATCGTCAAAGGGGGAGGCCATCAGCAGTAGTCCTCCAGCGTCAGGGCCTTCCAGGTTTCGGCTAGTGGGGAGCAGGCCCGAGTAGTTCCAATTTCTAACTCCTAGTCCTCACCCCTTCCTTACGGGCCTAAGACCGAGATTCTTCATCTGTGGTAGTCGTGGTCATCTTTGTAATCAGTGCCCAGACTGAGTGTAGTACAATGGGGGTGGGCATGTTCATTTCCCACCTCAGCAGCAACAGTTTCTTGCCAGGCCTTTTCAGCAGCAACAGTAGGGAAAACGAGCTCCCACTCCTCTAAGAGCAGACATTTCAGGAGGATGACGACCTCAGGGCGGTCTTTAGGGACCTCAAACATGGAGTAGTTAGGGAGGTGACCGATAACCGAGGGGCAGAGGAGCTGGGCGTGGGTAGTTTCACGCCATAGAGGCAGCAGTTCCAGTGGGGCCAGAGGTTGTTCAAGGTTCGATCAGCTTGTTTAGAACTCGTTCCTATTCCTTGTTTGATTAAAGAGCTTCACACTCCTTTGTTACACCCAGTATAGCCCATGATATGGGTCTAGATGCAGAGGGAATTCTTGTGCCCTGGGTTTTGAGTATTCCAATCAGAGGTCAGACCAGCTTGTCTAATGTTTGCTGGGGATGGAGACTGATGTTGGGACCACATTAGTCTAGTAGGGACCTTCTTTTTCTATAGATTCAGCTATATGATGTCATTTTAGTCACTGATTGGCTATTCTCTATGTGTTCCATTATCAATTTCTTCTGGAGAAGGGCCGTGTTTTTAGATATGGGCGGCCAACGTGAAGCTTTTGTCGGTGAGCGGGGTTGCCAGGAGAGTAGCCGATAAGTGGAGCCCCTCTTTTCCTTGTTAGTTGATCTATCAGTGGAGTCGGTAGATACAAAGATGGTGGAAGTCCCAGGGATCGTTAGTGAGTTCATGGACATCTTCCTTGGAGAGGTGGTGACTTTACCCCCTCAACTTGATGTTGAGTTTAGGATAGACTTGCAACCCAGTGACCATCCAATTTCGATGGTTCCCTATCGGATGGCGCCTTCTGAGTTGTGAGAGTTATGAATTCATATTGATTATTTGATAAAGAAGGGTTTTGTTCGACCAAGCACATCACTATGGGGTGCTCGGGTATTGTTTGCAAAGAAGGCAGATGGTGGTATTAGGTTGTGTATAAACTACCAAAGGCTGAACCAAGTAACAGTTAAAAACCGTTACCCCCTCCCGAGGACTGAAAACCTTTTTGATTAGTTTAAGGGGGTAGGATGGTTCTCCAAGATCGACCTGTGGTCAGGATATAACCAGTTGAGGGTGAATGAGGGTGACATCTCGAAGACTTCCTTTTGGTGTAGATATGGGAACTTTGAGTTTGTGGTCATGTCGTTCGTCATTATGAACACACTAGCCATGTTCATGGGGCTCATGAACTCCACCTTTTGAGAATATATGGACCAGTTCGTAGTCATGTTTATTGATGAAATTCTGATCTACTCAAGATCAGAGGAGGATCACACCGTGCATTTGAGGACGGTTTTAGAGGTCCTCCGACAACACCAACTCTATGGGAAGTTGTCCAAGTGCAAGTTTTGGATGCAAGAAGTGAACTTCCTTGGACATGTGGTGTCCATGAAGGGAATATAAATTGACCCATTGAAGGTCGAAGTGGTTGTTTCTTGGGAATCACCCTAGAACGTGGTAGAGGTTCATAGTTTCTTGGGTCTAGCAGGTTACTACCAGAGATTCATTCCCAACTATCCTGAGTTACAGTACTTTTGAATGCCTTAACCAAGAAATACCAGGCTTTGTATGGAGTGATCCATGCCAGACAACCTTCAGTTATCTGAAGGTGAAGCTGGTTAGTTCCCCAGTACTAAGGTTTCCAGAACAAGGGGTGACGTTTGAGGTGTTCTGTGATGCTTCAGGCCAAGGATTGGGGTGTGTACTGATGCAACAACAGGGGTGATCTCTTATGGGTCTAGGAAGTTACGTCCCCATGATCTTAACTAATCCACCCATGATCTAGAGCTTGTAGTGTTCATGTTCACACTAAATTTTTAGCTGCATTACCTCATTGGGGAATGCTTCGTGGTCTTCACAGATCACAAAAGCTTGAGTTATATCTCCTCTCAGTGGGACCTGAACTTGTGGTAGTGTAGGTGGATGGAGTTTCTTCAGGACCACGACTTCTAAATTTTTTACACCTTAGTAAAGGGGAACGTGGTGGCTGATGCCTTAAGAAGAAATTCACAGATGGTTATAGTTCGAGAATTAGAAGATGCTTTGAAGGAGATGGAGGAGTTGGCTTCCCTACACCTAGATGCAAAGGTGGAGGATGGCAGAGGCTTTCTATTCCAGATGACAGTGAAGTCCTCTCTATTGCAGTAGGTGGCAGAGTCTCAATAGGGGGACTTAGAGGCTGAACCAATGCGCGATCATGTTATCCAGGGTGATGCTCTGGGAAGATGGTCAGAAGACGAACATAATCAGATGCTGTTTCATGGAAAGTTGTTCGTCCCGGTGAAAATTCACAAGAGGGTTCTTGGTGATTTCAAAAAATCACCCCTGGCGGTACACCCTGGAGATTCCAAGATGTACTAGGGTGTGATGGGTCAGTTTTTGTGGCCCAGGGTGAAGTGAGAAGTGGCAGAGTTTGTGGCAAAGTGCCTCATGTGTCAGCAGGTGAAGGCTTAACACCACATCCCAGGAGGTCTGTTACAAACTTTAGATGTCCCCAAGTGGAAGTGGGATGACATCTCGATGGATTTCGTCATAGGACACCCAAATTTCAAGGGGGTTGCAATGCTATCTGGGTAGTGGTGGACCGACTAACGATATTAGCCCACTTCCTGACAATCAATGAGTCAAGTGCAGTGGATGCCTTAGCATAGAGGTACATGGACGAGGTGGTGCAATTGCATGGAGTTCCAAGGTCCATAGTCTTGGATCGAGATACCCGGTTTACCTCATGGGTCTGGAAAGGATTGCAACATGCTTCTGGAACCCATATATGCCTCAACACTAATTTCCATCCCCAGACAGATGTTCAGGAAGATTGGACCATCCAGATGTTGGAGGATATGCTTCGGGCAAGTGTTTTGGATGTCGGGGGATCGTGGGTGCGACACTTAACTCTAGTAGAGTTTTCCCACAACAATAGCTATCAGTCTACCATTGGCATGGATCCATTCTAATCCTTGTACGGGAGACTGTGTCGCTCACTCGTGTTCCAGATAGAGGTTAGGGAAGCATGTGTTCTTGGCATGGAGGTTGTGCAGAGCATTAAGGAGAAGGTTTAACTTACATGGGATAGGATGAAGGCATCTCAGGACCGGCATAATTCGTATTCCGTTCATGGGAGGAGGCCCTTGGAGTTCGAGGTCTGGGACCACGTGTTCTTGAAGGTCTCCCGTCGATGTGGGAAATAGAGGTTTGGTAGGGGAAGTAAGCTTTCTCCCAAGTTCATAGGACCCTTCGAGGTGTTGAGGTGGGTCAGCGAAGTGGCTTATTAGCTTGCGCTACCACCGCTGCTACTGAGGGTGCACAATGTCTTCCATGTGTCTTAGATCTATAGGTATATACACAATGATTCACACGTCCTCCACTAGAGGGATATAGACATTGAGGATGACACAACATTTGTAGAGTGACCAGTGAGGATCGAATATCTTGAGGTAAAGGTGCTTCATGGATAAACCATTCCCTTGGTTCGTGTGTTATGGAGGCATGGTGGCTTCAAGAAGATTACATGGGAATGAGAGGCACATATTCACTCCTAGTACCTAGAGCTGTTTTTAATTTTATTCTATTTTTTTGTACTTCTTTGTGATGTAGTGCTTGACCTTGTTAACTTTGAAATGGACTATTTCCCTTGTTCCCTAAATATCTGTGAAGAGTCCTAACTATGGAGAGGGGAGGACCTGATCCCTAATCAAGACACATTAAATTGGATGTAGTTAAACCCGTGCAGGTGAGTTAGTGCCACCCAAAGTGGATAGTCTCTTGACATGGAGTAAGGGACTCCATAATCTATATGATTGGATGGTGTGACCTTTACATGTTTGTGTGGTTACTTGGGGGAGAGGATTGGTAGTGTATCTATGGTTGTTCATAAGATAGATGAGGGAGATGTGTTCCTAGATATTGAGGTGGTTTTCTACTGAGATGTATCTTTCGAGGTGGTTGTTTGGACCCATCTCTTTTCTTCGGGTCTAGTTTTGATTCTTGAGGCTGAGAATAGTTTGAGAGGTATCTGATGTAATGGCCTGGACAATGGCTCATTAAGGAGTTTTCCAAAAAATCAATTCCATCAGAAGATTCCACCAAAACGGTGGCACCATGACGGTGGCACCAGTCACAATCGTACACTGAAATGGTGGCACCGTAGCGGTCTCACCATCACAGTCACACACCAAAATAGTGGCATTGCTTAAGATGTTCCACTAAACTAGTGGCACCGTGACGGTGACACTGTAGCAGTCACACCATCACGGCCGCACACCAAAATGGTGGCAACGCTTACAGTTTTCCACCGAACTGGTGGCACCGTAGCTGTAACACCCCCGAATGATAAAGGGTTAAATGGATAAATGATATGACTCATGTCAACAAGGTGCACCTCCCTTTTTGGGATCCTATCTGATCAGAACTCTACAGTTAAGTGTTCTTGTCATGGAGTAGTGATCAGGATGGGTGACCTTCGTAGGAAGATTCCTAGGGTGTGAGTGAGTGAGGAAAGAGCGCACTGGAAAAGACATGTGTTGTCCTGTGGGGACTATCATTAGTCAGATGACCCATTATGGCACATTGGTGGGCCCTAGGGTGGGGACCACGTGTCTTCGGGGAAACTGGTGGTACGTACCTAGTGGACCATGACCCGACAACCATGTTAAGGCGGAGTGTCTGTGTTGTCACCGGGACCCAGTTGTCACATTTGGTATCAGAGGTGGAACCCAGCCTTAAGTGCGGTGCACTGCCTGGGTTGAGATGTAGGGCCCACAATGAGGATGTTTTGCTCTAGGGGGGGGGGGGTGATTGTAACACCCCAGAATGATAAAGGGTTAAATGACTAAATGATATGACTCATGTCAACAAGGTGCACCATCCTTTTCAGAAGCCTATCTGATTAGAACTCCAAAGTTAAGTGTTCTTAGCCTGGAGCAGTGATCAAGATGGGTGACCTTCTAGGAAGATTCCTAGGGTGTGAGTGAGTGAGGACAAAGCACACTGGAAATGACATGTGTTGGCCTATGGGGACTATCATTAGTCAGATGACCTGTTCAGGAACGTGGGTGGGCCCTAGGGTGGGCCCCACATGTCTGCGGGGGCAACTGGTGGTACCTAGTGGGCCAGGACCCGACGACCATGTTAAGGCGGCATGTCTGTGTTGTCATTGGGACCCAGTTGTTTGGGCCCAAAAAAATTATATTGTTGTAGGTATAGACAAGGGCAAGTGCCCTTTTACTCCAGGTTCTTGACTTACTGTGGAGATGGAGAGCATGGGACCAAGATTAGGCTTGCGATGCTGAGTAGCTTTTTTTTGTACATTGGTTTAGTACTGTTTGTATTCCAGTATTCTGATTTGTTTGGATGCTTTCCTAGACACATGTTACACTGGAAAAGACATGTGTTGGCCTGTGGGTACTATCATTAGTTAGATGACCTGTTCAGGCACGTGGGTGGGCCCTAGGGTGGAGACCACGTGTCTATGGGGAAACTGGTGGTACCTAGTGGGCCAGGACCAGACGACCATGTTAAGGCAGGGTGGCTGTGCTATTATTGGGGACCAGTTGTTTGGGGCCAAACAGATTATATTGCTGCAGGTATAGACAAGGGAAATCACCCTTCTACTTCAGGTACTTAACTTGCTGTGGAGCTGGAGAGCATGGGACCAAGCTTAGGCTTGTGATGCTAAGGGGATGTTTATTTGTTTCTTTTGTACATTGGTTCAGTACTATTTTTATTCTAGCATTTTGATTTGTTTGGCTGCTTTCCTAGACACATGTTACCATGCATCATTTATATATATGCTTCAGTTGTTTGTTATTCCAGTCTTCTGCTATTACAGTTGTTGGTATATTTACTGCTTCCACTATTGTGTATTTTTTCCCTTCTGTTGTGTTACTATGCTAATGAGGGCATAGTTTCCCCACCATCACACCCAAGGCCCTTACTACTAGTCGGAAACCTCTGGCATTTGGGGAAATGCGCTTGAGGCCATGTGACCAACTGGGTACAGGGCGCCTCTATGTGGCTTCTAAAATTGGGACGTTACAGTAGCGGTAACACCATCACAGTCGCACACTGAAACGGTGGCACCATTATGGGGTCTCACCAAACGGTGTCCCACCCTTTGTTTTTTTTCCAGTTTCTAACTTTTTATGCTCCTAAAACGTATCTTTTGACGTAAAAGTGTTTTAATACCCCTTTAAAATCAATTTAAATCCCATAAATAATATCTAAAATCCCCCAAGAGCCGGGAGACCCTTGAATTATCAAAATGTGTGGATTTTTCCTTGGTGTCAGGCCCTTTTCTTGTACTTTCCATTTTCCCCCTATTATGTGTTTTCCTCTATTTAAAGGAATCCCTTTAACTCATAGCCATTATGGACGCCTCTATGATGAGAATAATTAAATAACAATTAATTCCATCATGTGTAACCATCCAACTATGTGGTGAAACCACAATACACCTTTAAATCTGTTCAAGAATTCATATCTTGTAACTCTAGGATCTAACCTTTTAACACAAGGGATTCTTTATTCTTATTGGCTGAACTCCTTTTCTTTCCTTGGTGTGTTTGGATTCCCCCTTCCCAAGGATAGTGGTGTGCCTGTGCTTAAGCCTTTCCTACTCACTCTTGGAGTCCTCAGATTTCTTCCCCTATAAGTCACACATACCCAGTTCTTGGTGCGGGGAGAAAAAATTTGATCGTTGATCATCCTGGTATAGTTCTTCCTTCATCTCTCTTTACTGTGTGTCGTGCAGGGTGGGTATGATAATGTTTCCTTCAGGGATTGATGAAACCGAACCTTAACAAAGATAATAAATGTATTTTAAATAATTAAGGGGTGTGTTTGATGATGCTGATATACTATTTTATCTTCCTTTATATGTTGTGATTTTTATGGGCTTATGTCCAATGGAAATCATGGTTGTTGGTGGTCCTTTCTTGTACACTAATGATCCTCTGTTTTTTGGATAATTTAGTGATTGAATGGATATATCATGGAAATTGGTTAATCACATAAACTTGGTTGATTAAATGTATGCATAGTGAATAAAAATCCATGTGTGATCACCCTGGTTAACCAACTGGAAATAAGAACTTAATGAATGGTGTGTTGGAATCTGAAAACTCCCTTTCTCTATTTTGGTAATATGTGTGGTTGTTCTGTTTGATGCTTGTGGGGTGATGTGGATGGGGATGGGATCCCCGGTTGTGCAGTTGTTGGTTTGTGGATCTGAGGCCATGTGGGACAATACGTTGGGTCTTGGTTTGGTTCCAGTACTTCGAGGGATCTCATAGATTCCTTTTGTTGTTGTGACTTTACAAGAGAACCAGGTGTGCATGTTTAATTTGCTGATTGGATATTTTTCCTTCCTTAAAATTTGGTTATGCCTGTTAGTTGCCTGGTAGTGAAGAATTATTTAAATTGAATCACTTGAACATGATAATAAGAATGGGTTCAGTGGGGAATTGTTTTTTGGGAATGAGTTGTGACTTGGTTGGGGCTGTTGGTCTTTTTATGAATAAATAGTAACGAGGGTGTTTGTGTATGGGATTGTTTTGGAACCCATAGGTTGGGATGAGTTCTTGTTTACCTATATGTATAATTTAGTCCTTATGCTTCTTATTCACACGATACCCAAGTTGAGCACTTCGTGCCGAACACCCACATTTCATGGAGGAGGATGTTTTTTCCAACACTTCTATTAGTGGCTGGTTATTAGCTCCTTTTATGCTCCCTTTCCTGAGTTTCCCAAGACTCTTAGGGTAGGCTGTGATGACTTGTGGTCCATTAGAGCCTTAGATTCTTTGGGCAGGGTAGTTGTGGTGGTTGACCCAGTTGTGTGCAGGCACTTTGTTTCCTAAGTGTCTTTGGGATGAGGCCTAGGTGTCTTCGGGCGTGGTGGTAATTGTTCTGGACCATGTGTCTTTGGGTGTGATAGTAGTTCTTTTGGCCTAGGTGTTTGCAGGTGGGGATTTTTGTGATATTGTGGCCTCGGTGTCTATGGGAGGGATATGTGGTTATTGTGGCCCAGGTGTCTGCGATCGGGATGCATGGTTGTGGTGGCCCAAAAAGGTGGTTATTGGGGCGGTAGTGGGACTGTGGTGAGAATGGTGGGGGATCTATGACACATAGAATATATTTAATAACCAGTAGGAAAGTGGTGCGGGGTACCAAAACATCAATGTTCTATTACTATTATTTTACCCAACTTGTGTTATTTGGGGAGTGTGCCTTGGTGTGGTTGGGTGGATAGTTTCTTTATTAGGTGATTTGGTTATCTCCTTTTTCTCACGGGGCATTAGAATGCCTCTCCCACTTGTGGATGAGAGATTTTGGTTTTCCCTACTAAGTATTCCTATATACTCACCCTTCAGATATAAAACTATTTTTAGGTTTTTAGGAGGACTTCGGGGACCATGCAAGACTGTACTAGTTCAGACGTTAGGGACAATTTCTATTTCCGTTTTTATTTTCTTTGGTACTTTCCTTTGGTGTTTTCTTGTACTTTTTAGCACCTTTTTTGGAACATGCATATGGGAATGGATTTTTGGTTTTACTTTACTTCTACCTTTAGTCTTGGAGTTTTTTTTGGGTTTTTACGATCATATCTTCCGATCCTACTAAAAAAAGAGCAATGCATTCCATATTACATGTAATTTTATACCCTTACTGCTAGCCACCATTATAGGTCCTATTAAAGGCGGGTCTTGGGGGTCATTATATCCCCTTCAACTTGAGGAAGGAATGGTCTAGAAAATTTACTAACCCTTCCCTCATCTTGGTGAAGGCGGTTCGTGACATCTTATAATTCTAGAAATGTATTGGTTGAACTTTACAACATTCCTTACCTTCTTATGTTGCTCCATATCCTCATTCTACATCCATTTGATCTTCATATATATGGATGATTGAGTGGTTATTTAGAAAATATAGTATTTCTCACCTTACATTATGATTCCAAATTCTATCCTTTGAAAATACATGATTATTGGGTTTCTTTAAATCCTCATCATGGATAAGGTCACATGATCCTTATTGCTTAGAGAATCAACCACCTTGTTTTCCTTCCAAGGGTGGTAATATATTGAGTATTGAAGTCCTTGATCAAATCCAACCAAAACCATTGGGGAATGTTAATCTTATTTTATATGAATATATTATTTAATCACTTTTTATCCATATATATATATATATCACATTTCACTATAGATAAAATTCCTCCACATATTTAATGAGAATATTAAAATTATAAGCTTCAGATCATGTGTAGATTAATTTTTCTCATCATATTTTGATTGAAATGAGGTATATACTAATAATATAATTTTCCATGATGATACATATTAATCCCTTATTTTATTAATCAAAATATATCACAAAAAATTCTCCACAAAAAGTTAGTGTGAGAATAAGTGTAGTGACCAACCTTCTCTTATGCTCCTTGAAATTTTATTCTCATTCATATGTGTAGAGGAAATTCTCCCTTTAGAGTTAACTTGTTTAGCGTATTTTACATTCATGAGAAATTTCTCACAAAGCTTCAATGGTATCTCTTTAATCCAAACAAACTATGGATTTTTGCTATATTGGTTGGTTTGTAACATTCATCAATTACCATTATCTTTGAAATATATATTTATATACCATTTCTTGTGATCACATTACCTAATATTGATAATTTCTATATATAAGAATTCACACTTTATAAATTTAGATTATTTTTTCTCCTTTATAAAGGTCTTCATAAAATCCTTAAATGATCTTCACAATCATCCTTTATTAGGGAATATATGAGAATATCATAAATAAAAACTACCAAAAATTAATAAGGGAAATATCTAAAGAATTAATTAAATATATTCATTAATATGGTGGATGAATTTATAATTCAGGATAAAATTAATATGAATTCATAGTTCCCATATCTTACATGAACTGCTATACTGGGTTTATCCTATATTTTCACCATTAATTGATAATATCTTGATTTAAGGTCAATATTTGAGAAGTATTGAACCATTCATAACTGATCAAAAAAGTTATCAATATGGGGAAGATGATACTTGTTCTTGATCATGATCTTGTTAAGTTCATGATAATCAATACAAAGATACATTGACTTATCTTTCTTCTTAACAAATAGGATAAGGGCAAACCATGGTGAAGTACATGCGAATATAAAACCCTTATCCATATTCTATTGGTGCTTCTTATTCAATTACTCTAATATAATTTGGTCAATTATTTAATTATTTTTTAACATATCCTTAATATTGAAATTTTACCAACCTTTTGAGTAGAAAACCCTCAGGATTTGGTATTAAGACCCGTATAATAGATGTAATACCCATAGAGATTTCATAGTTAACCTTCCAATAATAGAAGATCATAGGTTGATTTGGGATATGAAATGTGTCTTACCTATTCTTATAATTTATATGGGATTTATATAAAGAGATCCAATCCATACCCAAAATAAAATCAAATTTGAATAAAGGTAGAATAATAATATTTATTGGAAGCATATTCCCATAAACATATGTTGAAGATGAGTTATAGCTTTCGGTTGTAATCGTCATACCACTAGAAGTTTTAATTGATAATTAAATATCAACCCATTAGGGTTGTAAATTAATATTCATAAAGAATTTTCATGATATGGAGGAATTTATAGATCTAGGATAAATAAGATGTATTGAGAAAATCTTTCACCTCCCAAATATTATGATCCTATATTCACCCCTTATTAAAAAATGGTTAGTGTGAGTGTCCAGTAATAATAAATAAATTAAGAAATTATATGATAAGGGAAATAAATCATAATATTTCCAATATTATGATTCCTTCATTTCAACCTATGAAATTTTAGGTATATCCTACATGACTTTTTGGTTAAATATAGGTTATTTTAAGTTCAATCCTATTATTCTGCAATTTATGCCTACAATTAAATAAAACCCACCATGATACCAACTAATGTGACCCATACTTAACATAAATACATATTACATCATTCTAAATAAATATTCATTATATCTCATAATAAATCACACCCAAGAACCTATAGTTATAGTGTATTTGGGGATTATATATACAACCAACTTATTTTAAAAACATTCTTCAATATCTACCACAAAAAATATTCTAACATGATATTATTCTAGACACATCACATATAATATTCTTCTTTACTACATAGTAAATGGAAATTTAATAAGGGGTGAGATCAAATTATCAATAAGGGGTGAACATAAAAGTTATCAATATAAGATCAAAAGTGAGAATAAGATGAAAATTTGGGAATGTGATGATAATCAATGTACATGGACATAAAAAAAGCAAATCAAACCCAATAAAACATGGATCATAAATAATGGATCTCAACCTTATGTATTTTTACCAAACATGAAAAAATAGGCATAAGAATATTGAATATACATAAGCATAGAAAATCATTTCTTATGTAAAGGATCATGTCCAATACCATCATCACATAGTAAATAGAGTCCCTTTAGGGTTTAAGGATACTCCATATTCCCATAATCATTATTAATAGAGTCCCTTAGGTGTTTCAGTTTACTTCACATTCCCATAAACATAGTGGATAGAGTCCTTTAAGGGTTTGTGTTCACTTCCTATTCCCATAAAAATGGTAGATTGAGTCTCTTATGGGATTTGGTTCACTCACCATTCCTATAAATATAGTGGTCATAATACCTTAGGGTCTTGGGATAATTCCCCATTAAAATAATTATAGTGTAAAGATTCCATTAGGAGTCTGAGTTTATCCCCCATTATGATAAACATATTGGATAAATTCCCTTAGGGGTTTGAGTTTACTCCCCATTCCAATTAACATTATAGAGAAAGTCCCTTAGGGGTTTAGGTTCACTCCCAATTCCCATAAACAAAGTTTATATAGTCCTTAATGGGTTTGTGTTCACTCTATATTCCTATAAATATCATATATAGATTTTCTTAAGAGTTTTTTTTGAAAAAAATCACATCATTATGGGTTGAGAAAACCTAGGGAAATTTAATTTTTTTTCTTCATTAGTTTTGAGGAGAAAATGGTAATTTCCCTAGGATATGATTTTTTATTAATTTTGTTATCATTTAATTGGTCCTGAAATAGGTATTTTACCCTAGGTATGGAGTTTGGTTGAATTTTGAGCCTTTTTTATTTTTTTAAATATTTAATTTTTAATTAATTAAATATTAATTATTTCACAAGTTCGATCGATGGTATTTCTTGAACGATGAGGTTGATTGAAATTACAACTTTTTGATTAAGTTTTTATTGGATTTTTATATCTTATTGATGTGTAAAATCAATCCCGACACTTGGTCTAGGAACAATCCTTTCCTTTTTCTTTTTTCTTTTTGCTTTTTTTTATTTTTTTTCTTTTCTCCCTTTTCGTTTCCCCTTACCCCTTGTGCCTTGCTATGTATGTGAGAATTTATCCTCCAAATTTTTCAGTTGAATTGAATAAATATAAATAGAGGGAGAATATAGGCTATTGTCACTAGGGTTTATTTTAAGAGGTATATTGTGTTCCGATGGTTGCACAATGTTGATCGAGGATCGAAGCTTCAGTGTTTATGCCATAATGTGGGCCCGATTTTATATTTTTTCCTCAAATACTTTTACATTTTTTTTCATGTTTTAAAGTGTTATATATGTTTTTTGGGGACACATTGAGATTTTTTGGGATATTCAGGGGTTTTAGGGCTTTAAAACGGTTTTCTATTTTGGGGAAATTTGAACATATGATGTGTAGTTCAAGGAAAAACATCATATATTCTACATTTTAAGCGTGGGGTAAAATATGAGAGCTACACAAAATGTGAATTCGGCACATGCTGTGTAGATACACTCAAAGTGTGGTTAGATACAATGCTAGACACCCCATACGGGGGCACATGGCTATGTAATGAACATGACTAGAGTTCAGGTATAACACATGGTCATGGGAAATTTGGAGTACACAACTAAAGGCAATGCGACATACTTGGACTGACTCAATGTGAGGTTAATGGAAAAGTACCCATGAATCTTACATGTCTATGGGTATACACCATGTACTCAAGGTGAACACCATATACTCTCCCTTTGGAGTGTATAAGTTGTTTTCTCTCCCTAGAGTTAGAACTTGACTTATGAGTAGTCCATTTTGAGTGTTTTCCCATATAGGTCATGATGGTAAGAACCTCATGGAATTTAGAGGTGGCTTTTGAGATGGATTGGATGGTTCAAGTTTTATCAAGAGGAATCATTTAGGGTTTTAATTTAAAATCATCCCCAGGGAAGTTAGATGTGGTGTGAGATTTAAAGAGATTAGTAATACTTTTCATCTCCTTGGATTGAGGATACAAATGGGTTTAGTTTAAGGTTTTTTTAGATGGTTTATGGATTCTAGGATCAAGTAACTTTTTGTATGGGTTTTATCAATCCAATTATTTGAGGTTTAAATCTAGTTTCATGATGTTTGGTTCGACTAGATCTTTTGGTTTGAGATGATGTCATGGGATGTTGGGTACTACTAGGATTCATTCATAAGAGTTTTAGATGGGTTTTAGAGACCTTTTGATAAATTCCCTTTAGTATGTGGTGATTTTTGAGATACCATTGTGAGTGGGGTGTTTCCAAGGTTTGGGTTGTGTGCTGGAGTGGTTGGTTGAGGTTTCATTATGGTGGTATTATCACAAGTTTTTATTTCTTCTTGGGGAGACCTATGTAGTGTGTCCTATTATATTATGGTTCAGGGGACCTTTGAGGGTGTCCCATGCTTTTTTTCTATGGGAGAGTTGGTGATAGTTTTAGTGGTTTAGATTATGGGTTAGAACATTGCCCGGTCTATGGGTTTTGTGGCTTGTCCCAATTTTGGTTAAGGATATTCTTAAATTGGTTTTGGATTTAGAGGGGATAGATGTGATATTTTTTTGGTTTAGAATTTGGACATGGTATTGATCTAATGCTCCCCTACATTGGTTGGTTGGTGTTAGTTGGGTCTAAGGAGATAAAGTAACATCTAAATGAGTGCACCTATACCCCCATAATTTAGTATTACACTCTAGCCATTGTTGAGGATCATGAATGTCACAAAACTCCTAAGATAGATAATAGATGTGTTCATGCACATGGAATAAGTTTGGGATTAGTCAGGAAGTACATTCTAATGGGTCATTTATATTCTTTTTAGTTATATAGAACTCATTGTACTTTGATAAGTTCTATAGTTGGGCAATCAAAAGGTTATTATCATGAGTTTAGACTATACTATTGGAGTCCTAGAGCCAAATATTGGTGTGTTGTTGTCTTGGATGACTATTTTGATATCTTAGGGTCTGAAATTTGTGTATGTTGACATGTTAGATGCTTAGAGATCCTTTATGATCTAGAGGACGTGCCTGCTGGTTCATAGATTTGTGAGGAGTGCGTTCTAAGGACTCTAAATTTGGATAGAGTAGGTTGTGTTGATCTCAGGTGTCATTATATAACCCTAGTATTGGAATTGTTTCTTTTATTTTTTTCATATATTGTTTTAATTGTATTATTTATTTTCTTATCAATTATATTTCAACTAGGTTGGACATATTACGTGTTCATGTACTTGTTTATGATAATAGATGTTAGGTTCACCATTAAGGTTAGCCTACTAAGAATTATTTTCCACCTCATATGTAGAGAATTAAGTGTAATTTTATACCCTTATGTATAATTTCATGTTGAGCATAAAATGAATCGTGTATAGGAAAAAGACCAAATGCTTCATGGTCAAGTAGGACCACTCGAGTAGAGTCTAAGGATTGAGATAGATCATCTAGGCAGTTGTGGAGGCTGAGTATTTGGTATGAATTGATGTTGAAAATTGAGACTTTTTATTTATTTTGTTTCTTTTTTTATGTTGTCGTATTAGTGGGTGATCAGTGTCTATATGTTTTTAAATGACTTTCAATATGTATGTTTTTTCATTATATTTGATATAAAATGCTTTTGTTTTAGGTATTTATTATCCATAATATGGTTTCTTTTTATGGGTGTGTTTTTGTTTAGTTTTTTTCTCTATTATTGAACTATAATTCAAGGTAATACTCTACCCATTGTATTTATTATACCCCCTCTGCTAGTCAGTAGCCTTTGGTGTATGTGGAAGTAAAATTTAGTCCATGTCATGAGTCTAATTAGGTGATGTGCTAGGTTGAACTAGTTCGATTCATGAAAAAGTGGTGTTAAATCTATCTTTTTTTCTTACAATTTGGGTGATTGTAAATAGGTGGAAAATAATGTGTTATATCTTGTGATATATATCAAACAAGTGCATTGGGAACACCTTTATTAATAGGAAATCTAGGTTACTAAGGTATGAGCTTTTTGTTCATGATTTTTGATTTTATGATCATAACAATTCAATTTATATGTGACAATTGGGTTTTTGGATTTTTAATTTATTTGGTTTTAGATTTTTGATTATTGGATAGGATTGAATACATGCATTATACTAGGAATGTAGGATTAACATGAAATATTTCTATATGTGTGTGATTTCATTGATGATGGAAGTTCAGTTGTTTAAAGTATCAACAACAACCTATATGTAATTGTCTGATATAGCTTCTTGGTGGAGTTATACTCAATTTAACTGTGAGTATTTTCTTATAATTAAATGCCTTGTGGATATTTCAATGAGGTGTTCTCTAGGAGTGGAAAAACATTCACTTCATCGAGGGATGCATGGAGACCCTAGTGGGTCAGTGTGAGCTTTGGATACCATATTGGTAACTTGATGAGTGAAAGGATGACTGAGAGGTGTTTTTTGTTGGGAATTAGTTTCTATATGTATGTGGTTTCAATAAAGTGGTTTGTGGTCAGTATTGAGGTTTTATTGATCAGTATAGGTTGTGTACTTCGAGTTATCTTGGTTTTGATGTTTATTTGAGAGATAAGGTTTACTTTGAAACCTATCCCTACTAGTTATATTGGTTCTAATTTATATTCTGGTGGTTCAGTGGGATCATAGATAGGAAATCACGATTTTAGATAGGATTTTAGGTGTCGAGTGTTCATGTGATTGGTGTTGGTGTGATGGATATGCCTCATTTTTTAAGAGAAAAATTGAGGGTACTTCATTTTGTTCGAACTGGACTATGAGGGGAACATGGTCTATGGTATATGTATGTTAGCCTAGGTTCATTGAGGTATAAATCATGTGTGCATGAGTCCTTCTATGTGATCAGGTTTTGTGAGAGTGTTAATCCCTCATGTTTGGGTAAGCCAAGTGGGTTAGTGTATGAGTGCCTATAGGAGGTTCATAGTGAATTACTCTGCCTTTGGGAGAAGTTTGGTGGTTGGAATGGTTTTTTAGGAAAAGCCTAGTTGTGCAATTCAATTCATATGGTAGAGGGTGAACCATTGTCTGATAGGGGGTGTGATCCTTGTTATAAGTGGACTATTGATCATGGAGTATGTTGTTCCTAGTGGGCTAGGAAAGGGCGGTGGTTGGTGCCTTATTATAACAGTCAAGTGTGAGTGTTCTGACCTTGTCTAGTCATTTCATTTAGTGATGGAAAGAGTGTGATCCATAAATTTTGGTGATTTTCTCATGGGGTGAGGATAAGGATTCTACTATGATGGGGATCATCTGATCAGCTATGGATGAATAGACTTTGTGTTGGACGAATTGTGGGTATTGTGAGACCGGTCAGTGGATGGTTGAGGAGGTATTGGATTTTTTAGTGTTTATAGTGAAATATTCACTACTAGTTGACCACTTAGGCTTCTCAAGAGTGAGAAGTGTTATAATGGGGATTTTTAATTATCCACATCATTATTGGATGAAAAAATCAAGGTAAATTTGAATTTTTATACCTAAGTGGTTTTGAGGGGCCAAATGTTAATTTTCCCTAGGATATGATCTTAGAATAATTTTCAGCCACTCTATAGGTGTTGCAATAGAATATTTACCATAGGTATGGTGTTTAGTGTAATTCCAATTTTTTTATATTTTTTTTCAAAAATATTTTATATTTAGTTAATTAAGTATCAATTATTTTATATGTTTGATCATCGATATATCTTGAATGAAACCTCATATTGAAATTTTGACTCTTCAGTTGAGTTTGGAATGGGGGGGGGGGTTAACTAGGTAATGTGTAAACTTTCTTCGGGCACCATGTCCATGGTTGATCATTTTTCTTTTATTTTTATTTTCTTTTCCTTTTCCCCCTTTTGTCTTAATGCATATACGAGAGGGGATCGTCCCATTTATTGGATGACTGACTAAGAGATAAAGGTAGGGATAAGAGAGGGATCACAATTGGGGTTCTTCTGAGGAGGTAGATCTTGGTTATAGTGGTTGTACAATGTGGGTCTAGGATCCAAGTTCTGGCATTTTACTCTATGTGGTAGGACCTGTTTTAATTTTTTTTTAAAAATCCATGTAAAATCAATTTTTTACATTTAAAAGTTTTTAATGAGTTGTTGGTAACCCCTTGAGGTTCATTTAATAGTGTTTTCAAAAGATTCATGGATTTTGGGGCTTCATAAGGTTTTTATTTTTAGGAAAACCCAATCATATTGAATGTAGTACAAGAACACACATTGTGCATTATTTATTTTGGGTGTGGGGTATAATATGAGGGCTACATAATGTATGTGTTTGGTACACACTGTGTAGAGCCACTCAAGGTATGGCTATCTACACATCTTGATAACATATGTGGGGGAACATGGCTATGTAATTTATACAGCTAAATCCCATTTACAACACATGGTCAAAGGCCATATAGAGTATAAGGCTAGAGGCCCTGTGGCATACTTAGCTTGACCCAATGTGAGGTACATGCCCAAGTAACCCATTTGGCTTTCACACCATATAGTGTTGGTTCACACCATGCACATGGAAAATACACTTCATTTTGCGCTATAATAATTGTAAATAGAAATTTTATATGGGTACACACCCTATACTCATGTCTTTCATCGCGTACTCTACCCCTTATAGCGTTTCACTTTTATTCTCTCCCTATAGTCATAATTATACTTGAGAATATTCCATTCAAAGTTCTTTTTACAAGTAGTTCATGATAGTGAGGACCTTATGGTGTTTAGAGGTGGTTCATGATATATTTAGTATGGTTTGAGGTTTAGTTAGAGGATTCCTTCAATGTTTTTAATTTAGAATCCTATATAAGTAAGTGAGATATGGTGCGATTTTGGGTGAGAGTTGTAAGATTGTTGGGATCCTTGTATTTAGGATGAGAAGGTGTTCATCTTGATGTTCTTTTGGATGGTTCCTTGAAGGTGGGATCAAGTAAATTCTTATATGGGGTTTGTTAGTCTAGTTGTTTGATGTTTATATTTGGCTGGATGATGTTGAACTCAATTAGATATTTTCATCCAGGATGTTTCCATGTGGTGTTGGGTATGGATAAGTGGCATTGAATGGAGTTTGAGATGGGTATAATGGACCCTTTTATGAATAAACCTCTGGGTATGGTGATGTTTGATGCTTCCATTATAGGAAGTGTGATGCCGAGATTTGGGTTATGATGTAGAGTGGCTGGTTCAGGTTTCCTTGAGGTAGGGATGGCCCAAGGTTTTTTATGTTCTTGGAGAGTCCTATATAGGGTGTCCTACCTTGAGATGGTTGAGGAGACCATTGAGTGTTCCTTATACTTTATTGGACTTAGGAGGGTCTGTGTTAGTTATAATGGTTTGGATGATGGGTTCATATATTGGATGAACTATGGGTTATGTGGCTTGTTCCAGGTTTGGTTATGACTATTCTTGCTCATGTTTTTGATTTGGGAAGATACCATTGGGATATTTTTTGGGCTTAGAGTTAGAATTGAGATAGATTTGATTATATATTTAATTGGATCCCTAATGTTAGATAGGTATAGGGAGTTAATGGAAGATTTGGATGAGTGAACCTTTACCCCTAGTTTTGAATTATATTATAGATATTGTTGGGGCCCTTAGATATCGTAGAACTCCTGAGACTTACGATAGATGTTTCCATGCACATGGTCTGAGTTTGGGGCGATCTGGGCAGTTCATGATGATAGGTAGTTTATATCCCATCTAGTTATATAGGACTCTTAGGACATTGATAAGTACCCTAGTGTATTGACATATAGGATCTTGTTTCCTATTCAGATATTACCATTGGAATCCTAAATCCTTATAGAGTTTTTTTTCTATCTCTGATGTCTATGGTGAGATACTAGGGTTTTGAATATGTGCATGTTGAAATGTTAGATGTCTGGATATCTTTAGTGATCTAGTGTATTCACCTAATGGTTCTTGGTTGGTGAGAAATGTGTTCTAAGGTTTATAGCTTTGGCTGGAGTGGGCTGGGTTGATCTTGGGTGTCATCTTATAACCTGGTCCTTTTAAGTGTTTATTTTATTTATTTTCCAGTATTTATTTTATTATATTTATTTATTTTAATTTTAGTTATTATTTGACTAGGATAGGCACATCATATGTGCATACTATTTTATAGGAAAAAATATGTTAGGTTCATCATGGGGGTGGCCTACTAAGATTTATTTCTTAGCTTCTGTATGAGGGCTTTAGTGCATGTGAAAACCCTTATGTAGACTTTTAGGTTGATAATTGGATATATTTTGGATGTGGAAGATGATAAATATTACATGTCTATGAATAAATGCTCATGTGGAGTTTTAGGAGCGATTTGGAGTAGCTTAATATTTGTAGAGATCGATCATGCGTTACAGATTAGGGATGTAATTAGAGCCTTTGTATTTATTTTATTTTATTTTATTTATTCTCTATATATGGTTGTCTCTATGGGTGATTAGTGTCTTTGCTTTTTAGAATAACCATGTGTCTATATTTTTTCACATTACATTTGAGATAACATGCTTCTATTTCAATTATTTATTATGCATACTCTGATATTTTTTATGGATGTGTATATGTTTGGTTTATTTCCACTATTATTGCACTATAATTTGATGTAATAGTCTCTCTATTTTATGTATTAAGACCTCAACACTAGTTGGATGGCTTTGAAATATGTGTTTGAGGACTTATTGTGATTTGTATTGAGTGATAGTTTAGTTTGACCAAGTCCTGTTTATGACATTGGGTCCACTCCCCATTCCCTTTTATTTCATGAGATATAAAGCTTTACCCAACTCATTTGAGAGTTATATGATTCTGGGATCACCCATCACATATTGGATTAGGATCAATCCCCTATATTTTTCATCAAATGAGAAATAAATATTTACCCAATGCATTGGAGTGCTATATAATTTAAGGCCTACCCATCACACAGTAAAAAAAACATATATTTGTATCATATGAACTATATAAAATTCCTAATTCCATCACATCATAATTAACCTGTGAGAATTAAATAAGTTTCAAAAGAATCATAATAAGTAATAAAAATGAAATACCTCGATAAATAAATTAGAATATTCTATTGAAAAATAAACCTAGTGAATTAAAAGAAACATTAAATGATATTGAAATAGATAAAAAACACTTTATGATAGCATTAAAAATTTTATTTCGAGAATACGAATAAATATCACTCAATTTTTGATAAATTTTATTTTAAAAGGAATTAATTTATCAAACAATATTTTTATAAAAATATTTAGAAAATAACTAAAAATTACTTTGAAGAATTATGAAAACGTAAAAAGAAATATTCATAAAGAAAGCTGAAGAAAACATTGAGAGAAAAGTATTGTACATAAAATGTTCAAAAAAAATTATTTCACACTTTTTTAAATAAATTAATAGTCAATAAAAAATAAAAATAACAAATCATTAAATTTGGGATAATAAAATACATAAAAATATGAAAATCTTGGACATAGAGGAGAAATATTCTTTAATGGAAAGAAGAGATAAGGTCATCTCCACTTAAAATAAACCTTTCAGTTTAAATTCAAACTAATGGGAGGTGAAATGGTATGAAGATATGTAAAAACAATAAATAATTATATGAGAGTAAAAAAATATTTTTTTAGAAATAAAAACATATAATTTTCTCCAGTAGGAATTTAGTTATATAAGATCTCGATTTCAAAGTGAGAATAGCAAGAAACCCTTAATAATTTTTTAACCTTTGAACTAAAAGACCTTAAAAGATAGAACCTAATATGGATGTGTAAATCCATTTAATTAATTTTAATGTATCATAAAATAAATTCATGGGGAAATATATACACCAAATAAGTAGTTGGGGTTTGTCTTAGTGGTAAACACCCCTTAAATCTACATGAAAAATGGGGGTTCAAAGCCCATTGGGCACAGGTACTGTAGAAGTACTATAGCACACTGTAGTAGTGGCGGCACTGTAGTAGCGGCGAGCACTGTAGCGGCGAGAGGGTACTATAGCGGCGGCAGAGCACTGTAGTAGCGGTGGGTACTATGCAAAACTGTAGCATCACGGGTACTGTATAAGTACTATTCACAGAATGGGCTTTGGGCCAAAAAATGGGTCTACGGGCCATGTAATGGGCTAAATGCCCACTGGGCCTTCAAGCTATGCAATGGGTCTCCCTCTACCCAGTTAAAGAGGTCTTTACTTTGCTTTAATAATAAATGAGGCTTCATCCCCAACCTTTAAAAAAAATATACACCAAATAAAATAAGTGGTAAATATGGATCATATCTCAATGAATGAAAATTAAAATGAGAAACCCTTACCATAAATTTTTTCTTGGTAAGAAGCACCCTAACTCCATGTATAATAAATTTATATTTGTTATCCATAAATATAATATAATTTATCATTTTTATTTTAATTAATATAATTTATTTATAATTCCATATTATCCACATATTATTTTTTATTATTAAAATTAATATTTGTGTGTTAATAGTTTTATTTTTCTATGCATGGTTCAGTTTAGGAGTTTTAGTCATTTATCCTTGATCATGGGTCCATAAACCCTAGAATTTTCATAAATATATTGTATATTTTTTTATATAGTTCAAATCATCATTTCATGTATCTAATTATGATGATTCACATTGAATTCTTAAAAATATCCTTTTTAGTGATTATTTAATTTACAAAAAATTGGATTTACTGGGGAATATAATTAGAAATATTACCACTACAAAAATATGAAAAAATATTAAATAATTATTTAATAATATTTCCATTATTTAAGTTTTCATTGTTATTCATGATGTAAATGTAATATTATTGTTCATCTAGGTGGTAAAACTAACCCAAAAACAACTCGTTGTAATGACTAAATGAGTAAGAACATGTTATCATCTAGTAATAATATCACTTTTAAAAATGGTTTATGATTTTAAAAACATTTTATTAAATTGAAAAATTATATTTAATAATATTTGGATGAATAATATAAACAAAATGATTAATTAGGGAAAAATCTTATGTAGAAGTCTTGAATCTTCTCTTTGAGTGACTCTTGGAAATGACCGATTTGGGATTACTTCTTGTGACTAAAACTTCTAGAATATGAGATAGTATTTTTAGGGAAATAATTTGGGTAGGTATTCAATATAAAACTGAAGGAAAAGTGTGGTTAGAGGAGAGGTCCTTTTATAGGTGATATTGAATATAATTTTTGTAAATACCAATTTCGTGATGAATAAGGAATGTATTTTTCCCTAGAAAGTGGATCCAAACTGGAAAAATGATGGAGATAGGATAAGGGGAGTTAAATAATTACCTTACACACTCATTTAAATATAAAATTTTATGATATTTAAGACATTTACCCCTTATTTAAACCATTTTACGTCAATTTGTATTTATCATTGTAACTCAATTTTTACCTTGGTAAATTATTTTTATGGCTAAAAATAAAATTGACCTTATTACCTAATTTAGAAATGATGATTTCAAATATTTAATCCATTTTATTAGATTAAATTTATAAATATGACAATAATTAATTTTAATATAAGAACACATAACATGTAAAAACATTTTTTATGCTTTTTAAGCATAAAAAATCATTTATTGTAATTTATTCCCAAGTAAAAATAATTGGATGATTTGTAATTTGATTGAATATATATATATATATATTTAATTTTATCAGAAACCATTCTTTAAAAATGATTAATTTAATTTATAAAAATACAACATATAAAAATATACAATTCTTTAGAAAAAAGGTCTTTCAACATTAAATGATTTTAATCACATCCCATTAATTATTTATCTTTTAAACATTAAATTTTATCAGTCTATTGGTAGTATAATTTATTTTAATTTTATAAACATATAAAATAATTTTTTGTTTTTAATAATAATAATAATATAATGAATAAAAATACATATTTATATAATAACCCATTTAAATTAATTATTACCATTTTATTTCATTCTTTAATTATTTCTTTTGTGTGAATTAATTTATTTTTATTTTTATTACTAACAATTAAACAAATTTAATGTATCTATTGGATATCGATATGTCCAATTACCATATATCAACCGATTATATATCCAACATCTATATGTCCACTGACTATATATAAAACAACCATGTTAAATTCTTATATATAACCTTATATACATATCTAAAATCATTAATCATATTTTATAATTTATTTTTCAATATGTTTATGATATTTCAAATGTTATGTATTCTTTCTATAGTTATCATTGGAATTATGATATTTATGGTGGATTATAATGATGAGAATCTAAATCTTGTAATATTTTTATTTACTTATGGTTTCGTTACTTAATTTTACTAATTATGTTTTTTAGTTATCTCCTAACATATTCCATTTTGTATTGAAATAAATCATTTTAAATTTGATTTAATGTTTTTTATATCATAAGATATCAGAAATTGAATTTATTTAAAGGTAAATACATACTAAAGTCATGAGATATTGTATTCTACCACCCTTAAATTAAAATTTCCCTTGAAATTTCATTACTCAGATGAATAGGAATTTGGGTAAATTTCCCTCATTACAACTTTTAATTCTGAGGTTGCTTCCTCAAACTTATGATTTATCCAATGAACTATAACAAAGTGAGTAGTCTTGTTTCATAGTACTTTATCTATATGATCTAATATTTTTACTAGTTGTTCTACATAAGAGAGATCATGCTCAAGTGGTACTACCTCTGAGTTTAGTTTATGTGAAGGTTAAGGTATTTAATTCCTCAAAAGTAATACATGTAAAACATATTTCACTTTTGAGAGGTTTGGTAGAAGTGCAAGATGATAATATACCCCCATAGATGATTGAGGATTTTAATTGGGAAAATTTTTCTAGGGATTAACTTTCCATTATTCTAAAATCTCATAACCCTCTTCTATGGTTAAATTTTAAGGAATACCTTACCTCTGACTTTAAACTCAAAATCTCCCTAATGATTATCATCCTAGATATTTTGTAGACTTCATGTAGTTTTAATTTATTTTTCAATGGTTTGAATCTTATTTGACATCTCTTGTGAAAAAATTAGTCTCAACAACTTATACTCTCCAACAAAATCAAAAAAAATTAGAGTTCTTCACCCCTTCCCATACAGAGCCTCATATGGTGCTATTTGAATGCATAATTGGAAACTTTTGTTTTATAAGAACTATTCATAGTGATGTGTTAATCTCATTCTCCTTAGAAATCCATTTATTATGAAATCATTATATATTTTGGGGTTTCAATTGTATTTTCAGATTAAACATCTGTCTGAGGATGATAAGTAGTAAAAAAATTCAACTATGTATCTAATTCTCACTAAATAATTTTCCATAACTTTGTGGTAAAATTGGGATCTTAGTTAGATATAATTAAGTGTGTTACTTCATGAAACCTTACCACTTTATGTATATCTTGGTTAGTTTAAAGACTGAGAAATATTCTCAAATAATAATTAAATGCGTCAAATTCTTAAGGAGGTTAACTATAACCCAAATGTAATTTTTTCCTTTTTATATATTGGGAACTCCTATGAAAAAATCCATGGTGATGTTCTCTCATTTCCATACATGTATGGGTAATGGTTTCATTATCCCCTTATACATTTTTTCTCAAAAATGCCTTTTTTTCATACCATTTATAGAGATATATGCTACACAATATCCCTTTTCATGTTATCCCACTAGAAATTCTCCATGAGATATCTATATAGAATTTTTCTTCCAGGTTGGGTAGATAAGGATGAGCTATGTGCATCATCCAATTTATCATTCAGTTATAGTATTTAAGGGATACATATTCATTTCCAAAATATTATAATTCTAAAAATGTAAAGTTTAAACTCTAGAATGTTCCTTCCCTTATTTTATACCTCCATATCCTACATAAACACCTCTTTGATATTCATATAGATGGATAGTTGAGTAGTCATTCAGGAGTGATTGGATTTATCCCCTTCCCTTATGATTCCCAAGTCCATCCTTTACAAATACATGAGTATTATGTCACTTTCAATCCTTATCTCGGATAAGGTAGGATGATCCTTCACATGGAGGTAATATATTGAGCATTCATAGTACTTGATCAACTCCAACCATCTACTTTGACACATGTTAAACTCCTTCTATGTGAATATATACTTTAATCTCTTATGATCAGTATATATATCACACTTTTCACTATAGATACAATGCCATCATATCTTTAGTGGAAATGTTACTTTTGATAACTCCAGATCATATATTGAGTAGTTTTTCTCAAGGACCTTTAATTAATAACAAGCTTATGAAAACTCTATATCATTTTGTATGAACACACACATCAATACAATATTTGATGGATCTTTGTATATTACAAATCCTTTTCTATTGTAGGGTAGTGAGAGTATAAGTGAAATGTCTAACCTTATCTTAAGCTACATGATATTTTCTTCACACTCATCTTTTTAGAGGAACTTGAATCCTTTTAGAGATAATAGGGTTAGTGGATTTAATGGCTGTGAAATATTTCTCACAAAGAATATATTCTATCCCTCCAATCCAATAAATCTACTTATTTTGGTTACAGTTGTTAGCATTATTCATTCTTAAATTACCTCTATCTTTAAAGGATCTATAGATAGAACCTATCTTATTATTACATGACACAATTATGATACTTTATAACATACAGTTTCTCCTTTCTCAAGATCTTCAACATAATCCTCAAATGATATTCATGGTCATAATTAATATAGGAATATATAAATATCATATTTAAAGAGTACCATGAATTGATTGAGGTAATATCTAAAGTATCTATTTATTAGATCCATGAATATAAGAGAGGTATTTGTATGTTTAAATGGAATTATATGAATTCATAATGTCAATATCTGGTAATAAAGTTTGTCTTGGGTAAATCCTCTCTTTTTTACCTTATTTAAGGATATCCGGATCAAAGTTCAATATTTGAGAAGTATTGAGTCCCTTGTAGTTGATCAAACCAATCCTCAATACTAGGTATGAGATAATTTTTATTGATCATGATTTTTTAAGTTCTTGATAATAAATGTAGATAAAAATTGATCTATCTTTATTCTTAAAAAATAAGAATGGTGCTACCCATGGTGAAGCACTTGGTCATATAAAATTAATATCTAAATTCTCTTGGATTTTATTTTTTAATTAATCCAATTCAATTAGGGATATTATTTAGGGAGTCTTTGATATAGTCATACCACCATGTATGGGATACATACAAAACACAAACACATGATTTATGGGAAGATGAGGAAAAATTTTAGGAAATAAATCAATGTATTCATTCAAAATTAGTATATCCACAATATTGAGTTTTTACCCAACTATTTGAGAAAAATACCCCTCAAGATTCGGTATTAAGACCCATATAAGGGAATTAATTACCATGGAGAGTTCATAGTCATCTTTGCATGAATATATGATCATAAGTTGATTTTGGATATGAAATATGACCTCCCAATCTAAGAAATTAATATGGTATCTTTGTAGAGAGATCCAATCCATGCACAAAAATCACATCAAATTCAACTAAAGGGAGAATAATAAGATTTACATAAATCAAATCCCATAAAATTCTATCAGAGAACACTTATAAACTTAGGATGAAATCATAAAACCACTAAAATATTTAATTAATAATTCAAAATCTAGACATTGTGAATATTTACTAATAGTCATAGATACTTTTCAAGATATGCATGAATTTATAGATCTGGGCTCAAATAAGATGTACTGAGCATACCTGTCACTAATCCAATATCATGATTATTTCACCAACATCTCACTAAAACTAAAATGGTTAGTGTGAGTATTAAGAAATAATAACTAAAGTAATAAATCATGTGATATGGGAAATTAACCCAAATATTTTCTAAATTATGCCACATTCATTTCAACAAATTACATTTTAGCTTCATCCTACATTACTTTTAGGATCAACATAGGTATTTTTGTTGGATAATAAGAGTATATTATATGGATATACTTATAATATGGGGGGTGTGATTTATAGTTTAATAATTTTAAACTAAAATAAAAAAATAACTCTTAAAGTAATATTATCAGACTCATAGATCATTCGATGATTGAAGTGAAAGAATTAGAATCACATTTGATCTAATTGTATCAAATTAAGTTTTTATCATAATCATATTTAAACTAATAAAAAAAATATTATAGAAATATACGTATGAAGAATAACTTTCTATTACATGCATAGTGAAATAGAATTATAAAAATAAGCAATACAATTGCTAGTAAAAGTAAGAATGACTTAAAATATGTATTAAAAATAATATTCTCTTTTAACCTTAAGAGTAAAGGTAGTAAATATCTTTGAATAAAGGTATCAATAGTTTTATACTTACTGTAATGTTTGTCTTTCCTTATTATGAAATCCCTCGATATGATGATCAGAATAAGCTCTGTCTTTCTATCCTCGAAATCCCTCGATATGATGATCAATGTATGTCTTACTATCCTAGGAATACCTTGATCATATGGATTTTATTCACCATCTTCCTATCCCAGGAATACATTGAGAAAAAAATTGACCAAACATATAATAAAAATGAAAAAGTTATAAAGGAAAAAATCCTGACAATGATTCCTTAGAATGAAAACTCTCTATAGTATTACAATGACATAGAACGAGATGTGCATGCATAGAAAACTTCTTAATACTTTATTTTTAAAAATTTATCATCTCTAAACTCTTTAAATGATCGATTTTTTAAAGGTGAATCTCCAAAGTTCATACTTCTAAGTGAGTTACAATTTCCTTATACAGGTGTCTCTTTGACTTCCCATAATGCTATGGTATAACTGAATGTTTGATGTTATTTTGTTTTAGCACTATTACAATGATAAAAAGTGTTACTTATGATAGAAATAGTTCTTATGTGCTTTGATTTAAAACTTTGGTCAGTCTGATGGGATTCCTTATAGATTATCAATACGATTAACTGAATCAGGGTTAGTCTGATATATTTGCACCAAGGTCATTCCAATGGTCATTACTTTTGTTAGTAAAGTAGAAAAATACATAATTATAACCAATAGTGTAAACAAAGGTCATTATAATGAATCAGATGCAACTTTATTCTAATGGATCAGAATGAGAAATGTAAAGTTTTTATTTATAATAAATTAGAAACATTTCTATGTATGGTAGAAGTATCAGCTTCAAGATGAAGAACACTTTTCTGGACTTAGCAAGCATTTTATGATTGCCAGAGATCCCCATCAGTGAGGTTGTTCTATACTGGGGTATCCAACTAGATTGAGAGGAGGGGACATTGGAACTGGGTCTGCTGGTATCCCCATAGAGATGGGCTAAAACTCAACACAGATGGGTCCTTCCAGAGAGGACAGATGAGGGGGGAGGCATGATTAGGGACCAAAGAGGGTTTGTTGTTGCTGCTTTCTTGGCCTTTTATAGTAGTGGTTATGCTCTTCAAGCTGATGAAAAGTATTTGGTTATGAGGTTGGAATTAAGTGATCAAAGACAACTTAATTTGAAGGATGTGGAAACGGATTCCTTTATCCTCTACAAAGCACTCATGGAAAGTGGAAGTTGCCTGTGGTGTGTTGAATATAGTGCCCGCAAGTGCAAAATGTTGATGGGCATGCATACAACGATCACTCAAACATGGAGAGAGGGGAATAAGGTTGCGGATTTCTTGGCTTATCAGGCTTCCCTAAGTCATAATGTTTCTCTCTTCCTTAACCTTGGTTCCTTTCCATCCGGTGGTAGTATATTTGTCATCAATGATGCTTTGGGGATCCACTACTTTAGACCTCCATGATGTGTTTCTTGTATGTTGTTTTTAGTGTGTTTCCAAAATCAATAAAAATGTTAGTGTTCAGTTAGTCTACGTATCGTAGAAAGTAATTTTTTCTAAAAAAACTTACTAAAACACTTGGGACATAAAAATTTAGTAAACAGCGTTTTAAGAGAGTGTTTGTGATTTCTAAAACTAAAGTAATGGAAAATTAATAAGTAATACTTATACTCAATAATATCTCACTTTTTGGAAATAGAAAACCACAATACTTAAATGAAACAATATAACTTGAAAAACTTATATCCTTTAGTTCTTTTAAGAACTTTTAAGAAATTATTTATAACTCCCTTCGAGTTTATAATTCTTTTTGTAATATAATGAAAATTATTTAACATACCCCCCTTTGAATACTTCTCCCCTTTAATTAAATCCTTCTTACCCTAAGTATAACATCACCCCTTTATAAAATATTCTCCCATTTTATAAAACTATCTCCCCCTTTATGATTTTAAAAAATAAATGGGAAAGTATGAATATTTTCTTAAAATATTAAAACGGATAATATACAAAACAAATATTTATCTAATAATCCATGAATTAATAAAAATAACATAAAACCAAAAGTATTAGAATACATTTTCATATGAATGATTGGATAAAAAGATTATTACATTCATCAATGATACAAATTATTGATAGAAAACACATCAAGAGTTAAAAAAAATAAAAAGTATTCATTATTTATTCATCAATTTATTGACAAAAGATTTTATTTTATTGAGCTCCTAAAGATCCTTCTCAAGCTTTGCGATATTTTCTTCCAAAACATCTTGATTACAAAGTCCAGTCTTCAATCCTTTAACTTCGCTAGAGAACTCTTTACTCTATTCCCTCGTAACGATGAGTTCATTTACACAAGATTTGAGCCTAATCATATCTAACTCCATATCATGTATCATTTATTTCAAAACTTTTACATCATCGATCCAATCATTTTTAGTGAATCTGAGTTCATTTAAAAACTTTACTCTATTGAATATATCTAAGGATAAATTGTTGAAGGAGTTTGTTGTTTATAATGTTTTTTTCTTAACTTCAAAAAATTGATCACCATATTCACATGTATCACTATACATTTGGTCTGACCACTTCACCATCTGATTTTATGAAGACTTTTCTAACATAAACTTTTTTTTGAAAAAATTTCAAATCAGTCTCTATTTTAATCACTAATTCATTTATAAATTAAAGTGATTCAAATTTTTCTTTCAAATATATATGAATCAAATTACATCTTGACATAATGTTTTTAGATAATGAATCTGACCAAATAAACTTTTCATAGTAAGAAAAATGTAATCAAAACCCTTTTGAATGATTTTAGCTTCTGAGTCTGATTGTTTGGTCTTAGCTTGAGGAGTTTTTGGTCTACTTGTTCCAACATCAACTACTTTTCCTTTTTTCTACATTCTTTGAAAATGTTTGTGGAATTTTTCTATAATTTATTTTTTATTTTCAAACATTCAAAAAATCAAGAATTTTCTAGGATTATGCATTATCACTGACTCTAGTATTTGAATGTTAGTCTGGTTTTTTTATTTAGAGGATGAATGTTATTTGTATTATGGTAAAGGTTTTACATCTTTAGAACTTTCTGAGTTTTCAACCTTACCAAATTGTGAATGTAAATTTGTTGAGGATGATGAAGAATCTGATTATTTATTTTCCTTATAATCTTGTTATTATTATTTTTCATACTCTCCTTCTCATTCAACTTATTCTTCTACCTCTTATTCAACTTGTTCTTCATATTTTTATTCTTCTTATTCTTCTTTTCCTTCTTCTCCAACTTTGTTTTAAATTTCTTCTTCTAATTTCATAGATGTTATTAGAGTTTAATTTCCAACTAATTTTGATACCAATTCTTTTTTAGGTATTTTTGGAATTGATTCTTCAAAAGATATTTTTTATTTTCACTTATAAACCACTGAAGGGAATATTGGATTTTCTTTGAAAACATGTTCAGCTTCCAGAATGACTTGATCAGTTTGAGAAATATGAAGGATTAGATTTTCAAAATCCTTCACAACCCCTTTTAATAAACTCTAAACATACCTAGCTTCATGAAACATCTTTCTTTGTTTCTTTTTTTCTCTTATTATTATAACTATTTTGCATTGTGAATTTTTAAGGCCTTAGCCTCAGTATGATCAAGGCCAAACTCTAGATCTCGTGGTTTCTTTTGTGCCATATGTATCATTAAATTTTTGAATTCCTTATTGAAAATTATCTTTTATTTCTTATGTTTCACAAGATAATATGATTCATTTTTTATCTTCTCATTAAATTCCTAAAATTTATTTGAAGGTTGGTCATCAGAAGCAGATCAATCAAACTTTTCAACAATTTTTTTTATTTATAATAAAAATAAAATTTCATCCTTGAAATTGTATCTTCACTTATAAAAGAAATCTTTTCTTTTACTGGGTAAGATTTATTTTCATCCTGAAAAATATGAATACATTTGACAATCATCTTACTGATAAAAACTAGAAACATAATATTCTTTGGCTTGATAGAAGAACTTTTTATTTTTCCACTGTAATGAAAATTAACTTAACCAAATATATTTTCCTCACATTGACCAAAAAGTGAAGAGAAAAAAATTAAATTTTTTTAATATATCCCTATCATCTTTTCTAGATATAAGATAACCTTGAATTCATAAGGATATTAATCTTTTATCTAGTGTTAGATGTGACACTTTATAGGCTTTCTCATTAAAAGGAAACGAAAAATCTTTAGCCTTAACATTCTCAAAAGAACCAAGCTTGTTTGGTTATCTATGTGAAGGTAAATATGCTTCTCTATCAGAAGAAACACCAACAAGATTTTATACTCTATTTAATGAAAACTTATATATTTTCCCAAACATGTAAAAGGAAACATTATCATTACCATATTCTTTATCAAATTGAATATATGCATAAAAATATCTAACTATTTTAGGATAATAAAGATCGAAATATTTTTCTCATTTTTCTACACAAATATTTTACCAACCATGAAATGGAATAATACTTTTGAGAGTAGTGTCAAACTTATTAAAACAAGATCTTTTAATAAGTCTTTACCTAAAAACATATCATTGTTCATATTCTTCTTTGGTCTCTATCATAATGTGAATTGAGTTAAAGATAATCTGAAAAAAAAGAGACATGGAATAATGTCTTTAATGGGTGTGATAGATCAAGAGTAAAATCTATGAAAAATTATGTGGGACAACGGGGTGACCCACCCTTATATAGGTGTTGGGGTGACCATTTATCTTCCTTATTGAAATAAATGGTTGATATTGAAATAGTTTCTAACCTAACGACCAAAATTTAATCAAAGAATGTTTTTTAAAATTTATTTGAACTCTAAAAATGTTAAACTTTTTTATCGGATTCATAATCAGTTTGATTAATAAAAAATATAATATTTTGAAAAAAAAGAACGAACTTTTTATTAAAAATAAAAGTATAAGAACAAAAATAATTATAAAATAATGAAATTAATTAGTGTTGAAACTTAAAATAATAGAATATTTCTCTTTATAGTATAATGTTTCATCAATATGATTAATATATTCTTCTTGGTTATTTTAAAATAAATAGATTATGAGTTCTTTGATAAAGTATTATTATGATAGTTTTATTACAAAAACTTATTATGATATTTTTTTTAAAAAAACTTATCATGATAGTTTTAAAAAGAAAACTTATTACAATAGTTTTTTTAAAAATAACTTAATATAATAGTTTTACAATGAAAAATAATTATGATAGTTTCTTAATCTAGAAAAGTTTGTAAAAAAATTTGAATCCAGAAATTTCATAATAATTTATGAACCCAATAAATAAATTTTAGAATTATGAATCCAAAATTTTTATAAAAGTTTGAGTCCTGAAAACTCATTATGTTACAAAATGTTCAGAAAATATAACAATTTAGAAAACTAATAGTTTTTATAACAATTAAAATTTATTGAAAAACAAAAACATATATAATCTCTATGTGAAAAAGAGTATATTAATCTAAGGATATGAGTCAACAAGAAGTAGATGTGAATGATCACTTAACATTGATCATTCCAAGCTTCAGTTTAATGTGTTCAAATCTATAGAAATTAAGAGGTTTAGTTAAAATATCATCAAGTTTTTCTTGCATTCCGATGAATTGTAAACTCATATCTCCTTTAAGTGTGTGATCCCAAAGGAAATGGTGTCTTATATATATGTGTTTAACATGTGATTGATATGATGGGTTTTTACTTAAAGCAATGGCACTTGTGTTGTGACAAAGTATTTGGGTTTTAGTAAAACTCATTCCATATTTAGTGAGTGTGTGTTGCATTCAAAACACTTGAGCACAAAAACTTACAAGTACCACATATCCAGCTTCAATAATGGAAAGTTTTACTGAGTGTTGTTTCTTACATGACCAAGAAACTAAATAATATCCAATGAAATGAAATGTTCTAGATGTACTTTTTATATCCATTCTAAATCTACCAAAGTTATTATTCAAAAAAATTAGTTTAAAAACCTGCTCAGAAGAATAAGATAGGCTTAAATCCATAATTCCCTTAAGATACTAAAAAATTCGTTTTCCATCATTATGATGAGATTATTTTGGATTGGATTGATAAATTGCATATAAGCATAGTGAAAAAATTAAATATAGATGACTAACTGTTAGGTATAGTGAACTTCTTATCGTACCTCTAAAAATATTTTTATTAACTAGTTTCCTAGCCTCATCAAGATCTAAAGTATTGGAGGCTCCAATATGAGTATTAATACTTTTAATGTTGTTGTATCCAAATTTATTAAGAATATATTTTATATACTTATGTTGAGATATAAAAGTTCCTTCTAGTTTTTTTTGAAATTTGAAAAACTATAACATAAGTTAACTCATCCATCATACTCATTTCAAACTCATACTTCATAAAACCCACAAAGGAATCTGTTAAAGATTTTTGAGTTGAAACAAATATATTTTCATCGAAATAAATTTCTACAGTTATAATTTTTTATGAACTTATTTTATAAAAAGAGTTGGATTCACATTTCCTTTAACAAAATTATTTTGTAAAAAATATACAGTTAACCTATCATAACAAGATCTAGGGTCTTGTTTAAGCCCATGTAGTGATTTGGTTTGTTTATAAACATATTTTGGATTTTTTTATTTTCAAAACCATGGGGTTTTCTACATAAACTTCCTCCGGAACATATTCGTTAAGAAAAGAACACTTCATATCCAATTAAAAAAATTTAAATTAAAGAATGTCGTAGAGTCTATAAGTATTTGAATAGATTCAAGTCTTGATACCATAGAATAATTTTATTCATAATCTATTCAATCTTTATTGGTTATAACATTTAGAAACAAATCTATATTTATTTATAACTATTATTCCATTTTCATCACATTTATTATTAAATACCCATTTTACACCAAATATAGAAGTTCCCATAGCCCATTCAACTAAAGTCCAAAAGTTTTCCTTTTAAAATCATTGATTTACTCTTACATTTATTTAATCCAATCCTCATTACCTAAAGCTTCATCAAGATTATTAGGATCAAATTGGGATAAGAAAGCTAGATGTCCAATTTTGTTTCTTAAAGAAATTATCTTTTAACCCATTGATCTATATCACCAATGATACTTTTACAAGGATGATTCCTAAGAAATAATTTACTTATTAGACTGAAAATTCATTTTTTTATTAAAAAACCCTTTTTGGTTATGTGAGAACCCACCAAAACAAATCACTTTTAGGTAAGTGAGAACCATTAGACCATCATAAGGATCCATTGATGGGCTGGGAAAAGAACCCAGTCCAAGACCAGACCCACCCAAAAAACACCACAAAAATATTTGACCATCACTTTGTTGATAAGTGAGAACTGAACAAGAAAAATATGACGACAAACCCAAGATGGAACCTGCCACAAGAAAACCACACCCAAGATCCTCCAAGATCAGAAACTCCTTCATCAGATTCACCAACACCATCCCAATTTTCCAAAGAATCCTTCAAACTAGTCCATAGTGGGGAAGTGTGCAAAGGGAAATGCAAAAAGAGAAAATAAAATTTAGATAATGGTGAAACCAAACCCTAGAACACAAAAATAGAACCCCAAAGGGGAAAATGTCAAAAAGGGAGAACATGCGAGGGAATTTATCACCTCAGATCATTCCCAATGTTACCCTTTTCAACATCATATTAACTTAGGTAGAAGACATTAACCCTGCCTTGTTTGGACCCTGAAGCAAACTAGAAGTAAAATGTTGAGGAGAGGACATCATCAGAACCGAGCATTCCTGCATAATCCATTTGTATCCACATACCAACTCTAGAAAACAAACAATAATTCCACTATCCAGAACACCCCAAACCACATCAGAACCACTGAGGTAAGAAGTGACCATGCAGAACCAGAACATAGGTAGAGTGAACCATTGTGGAGAGGACATCATCAGCACCAAGATTTCATGCATCTTCTATCCGCATCTACACACTAGCTCTATAAAACAGAAATGATGCTTCTACCTCAAACCGACTCCATTAAACCAAACAAATGAAATGAAGCAATATCCCTAGGAGAAACTGCAATCAAGGGGTTCTTCGACAGGGATCTCGATCGCACGCGTTGCTCTGGAAGGCTAGCGCACACATTTCTCCAAAGTCTAATTGTATCATTGATTCATCAAGGAGTGGGGGGGGGGGGGGGAGTGCATCGCTGATAGGAGTCTTGACCGTATCACTGATGTCGTCCATAGATCACACCACACCAACACACGCGGATATGATTGATGAGGAAAATGATGTAGGAGTGAGGGAAATAATGGTGGTGAGGAAACCCTAAGACCGAAATAGTAGAGAAACCCTCTCCAATTGAATTATTAGGTTTTCAAAAGTCTATTCCTCAATATATGGTTGAAAATATTCTTGAGGAATAACTTCAGAAACATATTCTTGAGTTATTTACTTATTAGAATTATTTTCTACTATAGGTTGAAAATTTGTTTTAGAGATAACATCATAGGATATAGGTTGAGGTTATTTGAAAAAAATGGATCAATTTTATCAAACATAACATGTAATATTTCCTCAACAATTCTTGTATTTTTATTAAAAACTATATATGAATTATAAGTAGTGGGGTAACCTCAAAATATTCTTTCATCAGATTTGGGTGAACACTTATATATATTATCTTTAGTATTCAGAATGAATACTTTGTAACCAAATACTTTGAAGAAATAAACTTTTGGTTTTCTTCCTGTCCATAAATCATAATGAGTTTTATTAATAAAAGGTCTAATTAAAAATAGATTTATATTTTATAAAGAAGTACTAACTGCTTCAGCCCAAAAAAATTTATCAACTGAGTATTCACTCAGCATGGTTCTAGTTATTTCTTGAAGAATTCTATTTCTTATTTCAACTACACCATTTTTATAAGGAGTTATAGGTGTTGAAAAGTTATGTTCAATACCTTTATTAATATAAAAAGTTTCAAAATAATAATTTTAAAATTATCTACCATGATCACTATGGATAGTTATCAAGGAGAGGTTTTTCTGATTTTTAACTTTGGCTACAAAAGTTTTAAAATAACTAAAATTTTCAGGTTTCCTTGTTATAAAATTGACCCAAGTGTATTTATTATAGCCATCAACTAAAAAATATATATAGTATTTTCCACCAATACCTCCATTTTTTTGTAGGACCAAATAATTACACAAGGACTAAATATAAATCACTTGAAGTTGAGACTTCACTAGAAGATTTAAAACTTTACTTATGTTGATTACTATATTAACAAGGGTCACAAACTTTAGAGGAATAAAATATAAGTTTTGGTAGATCCTAAATAAGTGCTTTCCATGTCAATTTAGTTAAGGTTCTTAGGTTATAATGTCTTAACATTCTAGTACATAGCCAATAATGATATTCCATTTCACTTAGGAAAGGTAAGTCTTGGCTCTTATGGTCTTCTATGTTTAGTGTGTAAGCATTCTCTTGATGATTGACAAAAAGAATAAATTGATCATTAGAACTATGTATAGTAAATTTATCAATACTGAAGTTTTAAAGGTAGTATTAATCACATAATTGAATTATACTTATAATATTGTTCTAAATTCCTAAAAAATAAAACATTTTAAATAAGTTATTTTCCAAAAAGAATAATATTACCTATATAGATAATATCTCCTTGAGAATTATTTTTGAAAGTTACTTTGACACCTTTCATCTTGATTATCTTTTTTAAGAAATATTTATTTCCAGTCATGTTCCTGGAACATCCACTACCCATATAACAAATGTTTTTCTTGGTGGTACCTAATTTTCCTGAAAACAAAAAAGAGTAGTTTTTTGGAACCCAGACCTTCTTAGTTCTGGTATTGTTAGAAAATAATATTTTAGGTAACCAAAATTTTCCAACTTTACTATTTTGGGAGAATGTAATTTCCTTAGAAAAATAATCCTTTTGAAAACCAAGAGGTTGTACTCTATTTAAAGAACAATTTTTCCTCTAGTGACCACCACTTTGGCACTTAGTTTATAAAGGTTCACTTTTAGGAACAGAGTAATTTTTGATGAAAACATGTTTTTTTATTTGTAAAACCCATTCTAGTATTATCATAATAAGGCCTAATTTTAATAAAATGTTTATCAAAGTTTTCCTTACCAGTGCTAAACATGGATAAAATTTTCTTTAAGCTAGAAATTTAAGATTTTAGTTTTATAACTAATTTATTATCCTCATTGGTAATATTTTTGGAACTAATTGTTTCAAAATTATTTTGTAAAGTATTTTTATCATAAATAAATTTTTTAATTTTTTTTGAAAGAGATTATTTTTCAAAATTATTTTTATTAACATCCTTAGAAAGATCTGATAATTTATTAGTAAAAAGATTTATTTTCGAATCTACGATAGAAAGTTTTTCTTTAGAATTATAATTTTTTTTACAAATATTATAATTTACATTTTCAAATAGTTTTTCAAACCTATAAACTTCATCACAAATGGGTAGAGTATTATTTTCACTAGATGAAGAAGATTATTCATAAGAAGATTTAGAATTTTTCTCACTATAACTTTCAAGGTAATTGGAATTTAAATATAATTTGTTAATAGATTCAACTGTATATACCTTTTCCATGAGATAGTGATTTTTCATAGGTAATTTTTTTAAAAGACCAATGTTCCTTTGTCTGAAAGATTCATTATTAGAATAATATTAAACCAAATCTCAATCATTGGCACTCTAAGTGTCTTAAACTTTCAAAATATTCCTTACTTTCAACTTATAATACTTCTTGTAATTTCTATATGAATTCCTTTCCTTTATATATTTCCTTTTCAACATTGGTAAATCAAATCAGATATGTCCTACCTTCTTACATTCATTACAAGTGACCTTAGAATCCTTATTTTCACCTTTACCCTTATGACCTTTATTATATCAGTATTGGAAGTATTTCTTTCCAAATATCTTGTTTATCCAACTAGAAATATTAGACAACCCATTCTAAGAATGTTATGATGTACTAGAATCTGATCGAATAACCACTTTATTATTTCCTGAAGATTTCACAACTTTATCAGGTGATTTTAGTTTAGTAGATATCGTAGGTGTTTTAGAAAAAACAACTCCACCAATTTTATTTTTTTATTTTTCAGTATCTTCTTTAATTATTTATTTATACTGAATAAGATTACCAATTAGATCATTAAGAGTAAGATTAGTATGCTTTATTTTATCATCCAAAAATATTCTTTTTGATTCCCTCTCATTGGGAATTATGTTTATAATATTTTCATTGAAAATTTCATTATCAATACCTTTTTACCCAAGATATTATAAACTATTTATAATAGTCATAAATCATTGGTTCATCTTGGAAACTGTCTCATCGTGTAGAAAATAAAAGGCTTGTTAATTAGCTCTTGGAATAACTCTTCTTGTTTCAATAACTTTGGATGTACCAAAATGCGTTACTTCAAATTTACTCTAAATACTATTTGAAAATTCACATGATGATATATGGTTGTAGATATTCCTTGTCATAGAAAAAAATGAAGTAGTTTTGAATTTGTAGTTTAACTAATATTCTAGAATCTCAACATTAGTAAAAGAAGAAACTTCCTTATCAGTAATCCTGTATTTTCCAATAAGCATTAAGAGATTATAACCTTCGATGTTGATCATAAAATTTTTCATTCTTTCTATCCAATACTTATAGTCATTCCCATCAAAGATAGGTGGTTGACTAGGATTTAGATTGTCAATAGATCCAATATTTATACCTACCATCTTAAAAAAATATGTTCTATAAATACACGTTAGTGTAGAAAAGTTTAAAAATAGAAATTTTATATAAAAAAATAGACAATAGACTTGAAGTTAATAGAAGAATTAAAAACTCAAAAAGTATATAAGTAGTAAAAGCCTGCTCTAATACCAATTTTTTGACTGTGAGAGTATCTTATATGGATATACTTATAATTGGAGATGAATTTTAGTTTCAAAAGTCTTAACTAATCAAAATAAAATACCTATTAAAGTAATATTACTGGACTAACATATAATCTGATGATCAAAGTGAAAGAATCAGAATCACAGTTGATCCAATGGTATCAAAGTAAGTTTTTTTCATATTAATAGTTACACCAATAAAAAAATAGTATATAAATATAAGTACAAAAACTAACTTTCTATTGCATGCATAATGGAATAGAATTATAAAAACAAGCAATAAAATATATAGTAAAAGTAATAATTACTTATAATCTATATTAAAAAATACACTATTTTAACCTTAAGAGTAAAGGTAGTTAATAACCTTGACTAAAGGTATACATAGTTTTATAATTACTATATAATCAGTCATTCCTTATCAGGAATTCCATTGATATATTGATCAAAATAAGATCTATATTTTTATCCTTAGAATCCCTAGATATGATGATCGGTATCTTTCTTCCTATCCCCTGAATCCCTAAATCCTATGAATTAGATTCACCATCTTCCTATCTCTAAAATTTCTCAATTCTAACAATTATTGAACATATAATGAAAATAAAAAAGTCCTAAAGGAAATAACATAGAAAAGTATTACTTAGAACAAAAACTCTCTAAAGTATTACAATGACTTATAACAAGATGTTCACATAGAGAAAAATTCATAATAATTGATTTGTAAAAATGTATTATCACCCAACTCTTAAAATGATTGACTTTTTATAAGACAATCTGTAATGGTCATAGTTCTGAGTTAGTTGCATTTTCCTTGGATATCTAGCTCTTTGATAGCTCAGTATGCTCTAGAATAACTTAATGTACAATTTCATTTTGTTTTTTCACCATTAAAATTATAAATAGTATTCCTTATGATAGAAACAGTTCTTATGTACTTCGATTACAAACATAAATCAGGTCGATGGACTTCCTTATTGATTATCAATATGATGAATTGGATGAGGGTTATGTAGGACCAAAATGATGATGTAGATTCTCAATATACAATTGGGGCGGTGAATTGTGTACTTTAAAAAATTCCTTTGGAAATTTTAAAGATGGAAATGTTTAACAAAGTTAAACAAGGTAAATTCACAAGACCTCTTATTTTTTCAAACTTGCTTGATTCTGGAGATATGGTTCCATAAATGAAACTTAAGAAAAGTTTACAAGGAAAAAGATTCTACCTTAAAGCATATAGAATCTTACTAATCATAATACAAGTATAAGAAATTATAAGATAGTTATACTTTCATTAACAATAAAAATGCAGTGGGAAACTTGAAACAATAAAAGTAACAAGTAGTAAATATTTTAACTCAAAGAGAAGGGTATCCAACAACCCTGGATTAAAGTCCCTTGATTTATACTTTGAAGAAAGTATGTCTTACCCACACTAGGGTAAGCCCTCATTATGAATATCAAAGTCTATATTTCTTTCCCCACAAGCCCTCAACTTCAAGGTAGTCGGCACCTCTGTCTTCCTATCCCCTGAAGCCCTTGAATGTACTCAGCAAAATTCAGAGTCCCATGAATCAATTCTGAACAAGATGTTCAGTACACACAAAGAAATAAAGTATCTCTCTCTAGAAATCACTTCAACAACATGTATTCTCTAGATCAATCAACAATTTCTTTTGAGCTCGTTCAAATGAGCTTCTGTTTATAGGCACATATTCAACGATCGACTCCCTCCTCCAACAGTCATATTTTGACTTGAATTTATGAGGGACTAATACATATGTCACTCAAAAAATGGTTGGTTAGAAACAAAAAGCATGACATTGTTTTATAACTATAACAAGAGTAAGAAATAATATGTTTGCTTAACCAAATCCATTTTTCAGACTGTAAGGAAAAAATAAAAGTTTAGATTCTAACCAGAAAACCATTTAATGTCTATAATAGATAAATAATTGGATTCTGACTTCAAAAGAATTTGAAACCAGAATTCTATAGAATTCCAGAGTCTAAATTTCACGGAAACTTAGAGTCTGAATTCATAATAATTCAGAGTTTGAATTCAGAAAGTTCAGAATCTGAATTCAGAGAATTCAGAGTCTGAACTTAGAAAGTTCGGAGTCTGAATTCAGAGAATTTGGAGTCTGAACTCAGAAATTTTAGAGTCTGAATTCGAAGACTTCGAAGTCTGAGCTCAGAAAGTTCAGAGTCTGAATTTTGAGAATTCGAAACCTGAATTTGGATTCTGAAAACAGAATACTCTATATCTATGTATTTATAAGATTCTGAGGTTTTAGATTCGAAAATGAATTTTATACTTAGAAATAAAATGAGTTATATTATAATATAAACAATGAAAACATGGTAAGGATAAATTTCCTTGGAGAAGGAAAATTTTCCTTATGAATAAAAAAATATAGGGGAAAATAAATTTGCCTTAAGATAGAGTGTTTGTGATTTTCAAAATAAGAAGTAATGGAAAATTCATAAGGAAACCTTATTGACTCAACAATATCCCCCTTTTTGGAAAGCACAAACATACTTACGAAAAAGAATATAAGGAATTAGAAAATATTTTTCTAGAATTTGAAAAAAAAATTATCTCCCTTAACACATAGGTAAAGAGGTATACGACTAACTCTCCCTTTGGATTTGGAAACACTAAGGATCGTATTCTTGATTTCCAGATTGAGACATAACATTTTATTGCATACATAAATATTCTTGGATAAGAACACCCCCTTATATGAACTCCCCCTTACTGGGGGAAATTTATTCTTTTACTTTTTATTCTTTTTTAACATTCCTTTCTCCCCTTTTGTGATTTTCAAAAAAGAATACAGGGAATAGAAAACAAAATATGGTACCTGAAATATTAGTACCAAACAACCAAAAGACGAGCAACCAAAAAATTTAATTAGGATTAGAAAAATTTATACAAGGAAGAAATATAACAAAAGATAAGAATTGAATAATATTATCCTTCCTTATCCTTAGACATCAACTTCTTTACTATGGTTTTGAGCTTCTTGAGCTCATTGTGATCTTCCTCTGCACATTTAATAAGCTGATCATGATCTTATTTTTTCTTCTCTAAGGCTTTGATTTTTTCTTCTTGATCCTTAAGAGGTTATACCTGACCCATTAGAACTTCTTCATGATTATAAATTTTTTCCTCAAGTTCGATTCTAAGATCTATTTCACTCTTCTTACTCTGATCAACTGAATATAATTTACCATTCAGATCTTTCACTTCTTGCTTCCGAGTATTTTCTTAAAGAGATATATTTTCCTCAAAACTATTTGTGAGATACTTGATCTTCACATCTTCGGTGTCAAATTCATCCTTGACACTTTCTTGGAATTCACCAATAATTCTAATTTCTTCTATAGTTTTCTTTGACCAGCTAGTCATTTTCTTGCAAGATCTTTTGTGGGCTTCGTAGTTTATGAAAAAGGTTTTGAAATTGGCCTCAAGTTTGATTCAATTATCCATCACCATGGACACTGAATCCAATTTTTGATTTAAGGTGTGCTGAAGCATCTAGCATATTGAGTCTATAATGGGAAATATTAGAATAGTCCCAACAAGATTCTTCAAAGACTGGACTACAAAATCATGTGCAAGAGTGGACAATTTTGAATTAGAGATTTTTCTTGGTGAGGATTATTTTTCAATATCAGCAGCTTTACTCTTTGATGAAGCACCCACTTATTTATTCTTCACCACTGCTCTTCTAGGTGTATCAACAACCACCTGTTTTCCCTTATCAGCTTTTAGAATTACTTCTTCTTGATTGGGTGATTCATGTTCACTATCAGATAGCTATACAATTTTATCTTCATCTACCTCTTCCTTATGAGATCTTGCATTAGAATATTATGGATGAATAAAATCATGGTTACTACTATTATCTTTAGAAAACTTTTTAACTTCTTCCTCACCTTTATCATCTATTCCTGGTGTAGCAATTATTGAAGAGTCAACTTCATAGGTTCGGAATGATAATTTTTCAGAAGGTCTTTCTTTCTCATGAAAATCCTCTACTTGCTTTATCAAGTCTTAAGTATCACCACTTCCTTATTATTATTCTTCTTCTACTTATTTTTCTTCTACTTATTTTTCATGGACTTTTTCCGGAGTCACAAACTTCTTTCCTGGAGTCTCTGGTAAAGGTTATGTTAGGAAGGATTCTAGTACTAGAATACTCTCGGATGCTTTCTCAACAGCCTTCAGAAGTGATTAGACTATCTCTGCCTTAGAAAACGTTTTCTTATACTTCTTCTCTTTCTCTTATTTCTCAAGGTCTTCATCTGCCTTTTCCTTCAAAGATTTCTCCTCAGCAGGATCCAAGCTAAACTTAAGCTCCCCTTCTTTTTGATTTTTCTTTTCTTCCCTCCACTTAGCCACAACCTCATCAGGATAGGATTTTTTTTTGTTTGGCTTCGGGGTGCTGACTAAATTTCCTTTTATATTGGGGTTTTTTCCTTCTCTTCCACTTCCATTACCTTCCTTTTCCTTCCAACCTTTTTAGAGGTTTTAGCCACGTCCTGTTTCTTTGAAAGAGATTCAACTTCCTCTTCAGGAAAATCATAGAATTCTTCAGATTATTTGGAAAAACCAACTTTCGTCCTTCTCAAGGTGTCATCACTCAGCAACATGACTTTGAAATTTCTTGACTTAGATTTTTAAGGAAGTTTGAAGGATTCTAAACACTGAACAATAATATGTGACAGGATGGCTGGATACATAATAATCTGAGCCTTCATATTTCCATTCTTTATGTTCTCAATGGTAACCAATATATACTTAACCATGTTTATCTTTCTTAAGTTTACCAAGAAATCTAGAATGTATATGTCACTCTTCTTTAATGTATCCTTATCACATTTTCTTGGAATGATGAATCCTTGAACCCACAATTCAAGAATATGAAAATTTGTAGACAGGCGAAGAATCTCTAGAGTCTTTACATATGAAAGACCAAGACAAACCATGGTATTTTCTTTAATAAAAATTCCTTGAACATCAAGAATCTTATGTGAGTAGAAATATGCTTCTCCTTTATAAGAAATACCAACCAAGCTTGCAACCTTGGTGTAGGAAAGTGAATATGTCTTCACGCAACACTTAAAAGAAAACATTCTCCTGCCTTCTTCCTTGAAGAAAGTTATTGTCTCATAGAATTCATTGAGCAACTCCAGATACACCAGATCCTGTGCTTTCAGTTTTGAAATTCAAACTCTCCCACCCATTCAGATTTATATTCTTAGAGATAATGGAATCATAGTTAGTGAAGAAATTCGAATGAAACAAAATTTCTCTGTAAACCTACCATTGAAAGATTTCCTTTATGGATGACATTTATTTTTGAGATGAAGCTTCAATAGACATTCACAGTTAATGAAACCTTGAAGATCCAGAACGAGCTTATGTAGGAGGGTCAGAGCTTCAGCACGTAGAGGCTTGAGTTTCAATGCGGGACAACCATCGGGGTTCCTTTATATAGGCATTTGAGGCAATAGTTGAGCTTCCATACTCAATCCAATGGTTGAAAAACCTTCTGATCATATCTGACGACTTAAAAAAATGACCGAAAAATAATTTTGACGGATTCCGATCTTTTGAGGTTTTTAATAAAAACATTCAGATTAAAGGAAAAGATAATATGAAAATTTTAAAAATACAGGAAAATAACAATAATTAAAAGATAATTACGAAAATTTAAGAAAGAAAACATACCTTTCAGATTGCTAGGAAGATTATTTGTAATGAGGAAAATTCTTCTTGAAGAACTTTAGATTCTGAAAAGTTTGATTACAAAAATTTTCAATACGAAAATCTCCATTACGAAAATTTTAAGTACAAAAATCATCATTACAAAAATTTTAAGTACAAAAATATTCCTTACGAAAATTTTAAGTACGAAAATATTCATTACGAAGATTTTAAGTATAAAAATCTTCATTACAAAAATTTTAAGTATGAAAAACTTCATTAAAGAAATTTTAAGTAAGAAAATCTTCATTATGAATATTTTACATACAAAAATGTTCATTACAAAAAAATTTAATAATGAAAAAAAATTTGACTACGAAAAAAAAATTTAGACTATGAAAAAATTTAGATTAACATCATCTCCCATTATACCCATCTTTTCTTATTTCACATTAGGTTATCAACATCATCTATATAAATTACCTTATATATATAATTCATTTAACCTCATTATTTATAATATTAGGAAATGGAAATATAATAAGGATGATCACAAAAGATCTATAAGGGTAAACATAATCATTTGTAATTGAATTTCATCAATGAGAATAATAAGTGTAAAAGGTCATGATGAAATAATCAATGTGCATGAGTGAATCATAAAATAACTCATACCCATAAATACTTTGATCATTAAATAAAAAAATATGAAAAAATAAAGATTCACCAGAATCAATAATCATGAGCCATATGATTTAACTCTTGGTCATATGAAACATTATAAACCCATAACATGCAATTGAAAACTTTTTAGGCAACTTGGATCATCATATTCATAAAACCCTTTCAAAACCATTTTAATTGGATTAATAATATGACCAAATTCCAATATATTCCTTTACCAATTCATTGTAGCACTATCTAGGTGCATCCATTATATACGCTATGATGGGATGAACCTTTGATATCTGGGCCACCACATCATATAAGCTTTAACATACTCACCAAATACTATTTGGTATGTCCCATTGTATAATATACAATAGGCTCACTCAGTGCTATTTGGGTCACCCCATCATATACAAGAACCACAACATGAATAAAGTGCATATAACTTTCATCCTAAAACTCATAGAAAAATCATTATTCCTTTTATAACTTGATTAACCCATATAAAATAAATGGATTTTATATCAATCTCTTTGAAACATGATTAAATTTTGGAAAAGAAATGAGTTCCATAATAATCTCTTTGAAACATGATTAACCCATAGAAAAGAAATGGGTTCCAAAACAATATATTTGAAACAATATTAATCCATCTATAAAAATAATGAGGCTATTTTCACTAAAAAATATCCCCAATTGAGAATAAGTAACAATAAGGGTTTTTGATGTTGATGAATGTAAATACCATTAAATGATCATTAAAAACATTATTACGTAAAATATACTTTTCATTTAGAAAACCACCTTTTAAAAAATAAAACATTTTGAAAATACATTTATTTGAAGATAACTATTAAAACATATAAATTGATATTTAAAAAAATATTTTTTATGATAAAAATATTCTTTCACCTTTGAAAACAATTTTTAAAACATTTTATAAAACATTTTTTGAAAACATGGTTTTGGAAGAAAAAGAGATTTCAACCGGAAAGATGATTTTTCATAAAAAAATCTTTTGAAATATTGAGTAAATAAAGAGGGGAAAACTAAGGGAAAAATTTATAACCATAGTATAACAATATTAATGAGTTTCATGATATATAGATAATAATATTTCATCATTTTAAGAATAATCATAAACAATCTCATTAAATCATGAGATTGTAACATAAAACTCTTAGAATTTTGGTAACATTGAATTATAATCCCCATGAAATAATAAAATTAAATGAAACTTATAATACCATGAAAATAAGTATATCCATGATATAACGTGTCAAAGTTTCATTATATACACCTCATACTAGAAAATAGGTGTATAACATAACATACGTCTCAGATAAAGAAAATTGAGAGAAAAATACATTACCAATTTTGAAACTATGAAACCGTAAACCCCATGAAATAAAGATCCTAAATGGGATATATAAATACCCATAATTTCAAGGATAATAATAAAGATATATTCATTGGTAGTATATAGACCACACGACAAAAATAAGTGTCAAATATGGGCATATCTCACAAAAATAAAAGTTAGACGAGAAAAAACCTTACCTCTATTTCGATTGGTCATGATTTTTATTTATCTTCCTAAATAATAAACTTGTATTAATCATTTACATTATTTATAACATTTTTTATGTTTATTTTTTCTTTTATTAACAAGTAATATTTAATTATATAGTCAATTAAGTTTATGTCAGATGTTTTGACCATATTCGACTGATGTGTCAAGAATGACTTTGGTGGGTAGACTATGGTCAAATAGGTTATTATATAAACATATAAATATTAATATTCATGAAATAATTATCATATTCATAAATAAATTATACTCTTTAATCCCATAATTAAATATGGTTATGAATAATGACCTAAAGTTATGATCATGAAGACAGTAGGCCATACATACGAATGAGTAACATTTCCATTTTTTCAATGATCATTGTGGAAAAAAGGTAAGTAATATTTTATCATTAAAAAATGATAATAATATAATAAATACTATATTATATACTTATTTATACTCATATATATCATTATTGTGATGTGTTTTTGAAAAAAATGGATCACATCGCTTCAAGGAGGCGGTAGTCCACATGTCCATGAGCGACGTTATCATTTTACTCAGTGAGTGAAAAGGTAAAACATAAAATTATATATTATATTTAAAGAATGATAAATATGTCATGAATGTAATAAATATGTTATATATATAACATATATTTATTATATTTACCCTTATTACCTTCCATGTAACACGTTAGTGAAAAACGAATCACATCGCTTCGCGAGGCGGTAGTTCATCGTATACACAAGGGATATTATCGTATCACATATATAAAAGAACCTCAAAGAGTATATATTTTATAATTACTAAAGAGGTATAATTATTCTATAATTTTTATATATAAACTGTATATCGATTATAATACCCAATCATGATAAGTGGTAATAGAAAAACGGATGACATCATTTCGCAAGGTGGTAGTCTTCCATACACACGAATGATGATTTCATAACTCATTTAATGTAAGTGTTTGTGGTTGTGTTTAATAAAATTATTATAAAAATATCATTATATTTAAGATGATATTTTTATTATATCATCAGGGTATGAGAATAATTTTATGGGTGGATAATGAAATAAAACAAAAATCCTCATTGATGAACATTACCTCTTCTTCGGGTCACTCTTTTTGGTTTACACCAAAGGCATTCCCTAGTTAAATTTTTGTCCAAATTAAGGATTATAGGGTGAGATTATGTATGTTTATAAGTTATTCTGTCATGTTTTTTATTATACAAATGTCTTGAGAGGTGTGATTAAGTGAGGGGAGTGAATTCCCTTTTATAATGGAGGAGGAGTGACATTCTTGTAAATACCAAAAAGCATTCACTATTGGGAGGTCACCCTTACCTCGTGCTCCTAAAACATTGAATAATAATGTAGTTTATGGTTTAATTGGTATATAAAAACCTCCAACACACAAAAATAAAATATTTTTTTTTCATTTTGTTCATTTGACTTTATGTTTACTCAATTCTACCCTTTTTGTTTTTACCACGGTAACTAGTTTTCTAACCTAGGTAAATTTTACTTTAAGACTAAATTAAAGTGATAATTGTTATAAAATTTAGACCCAACTATTATAAATATTATATTTAATTTATAAAATAAAAAACCCCATGTGTGATGGAAATTAATTTTAACAAACGCACATGTAATGTGAAAAAACACTACTTTAACCATAATCTTGCTAACAAAGTTTTAACTATTTATTAGTAAACATGTTCATTACAAAATATCAATTGGTTAATTAATTTAACAAATAATATATATATTAAAATTTAAATTTTTTTTTTCTGATGATAGTATTTTTGGTAGTTTTAAATCATTTAACAAAATATCATTTATTATAAAATAACATTAATGTCAATTTTGATATTATTAATTTAATTTGAATTTAGAAATATAAATACAATTATTAAATTAAAATATATTATTTTCACACTATTTTAATATGGTATAATAATCTAAAAAACTAACTGAACTCAATAATTCATTCAATTTACACCACTTTTTATATTTTTAGTACCCTTTATTCTATTTAATTATTAACTAAATAATTTTTACATTAGCATTTCTTAAGCATTTAAAGTGAAAATTTCATCTATAAATAATTTAAATAAATTAAAATGGTATAAAAAACTTATTTATATTTAAAAATAAAATTTATAACCTAAACTATGTTATTTCCCCCTATCCCATAGATTTAATTATATAAAAGGAAAAGAATGTTCATTTTTTATATTTTTCTTTACATAACATATTATATAGGACAATTTCATGTAATTATGTCCCAAAAACTCATAAAATAGATAATAAAGTTTTAATAGTCCAAATATGTCCATCCAATGGGTTTTGGATAAGTTTTAGGTCACTATTATACCTTATATTCTAAGTTCAACCACTAAGTAAACTTGTTTTTACCTTAAACACTATAATTAATTTTAACTATTTTCGCTAATCATTATGGTAAAAAATTAATTTTACCTTATTAGATAATATAAATTATTTTTATTCCAAATATGGAATCCATTTGTCTAAATTCATCTCATATAAGTGGTAGAATTTAATTTAAAATTAATTTTGGAGATGTGATGATAAAATAGAGTTTTAAAATTAAAAAAAGGTAAAAAGTTTACAATGTTTTTATATCAAAATTCAATATGAGAATGATTTCAATGACATAAATTTAATTAATTGATATAATATTGATCTAATTTTTCATTAAAACATATAGTAATATAATTAAGATTATATAAATTATTTAAATTAAAATACAATTTTCAATAAAAATTTAGTATTTTTCACTGTCCATCAGAACAATGAAACTTCTCAAAAAATACCAATAATTCATCCTAAGATAAATTTGGTATTATGATTTAAGAAATGAATTTTATTTTTTAAAATAAATATTATAAAGGTTCCAAAAATTAGTTTTAATATAAGTTCCGCATAAAAAAGTGACAAAACTATTTTTTTGAGAAAAAAATACAGTTTCATGTGTATAATTGGATTTATTTTTATATCTTGTATAGAAAATGAATATGATGAATGTTAAACATTATAATGAATATATTTCATATAAATTTAATAAATATAGTCCAATAAGTGTGATTTATTTAATTTATTAGTATAAAAGGTACTTGTGTGCATTAAAATATATTTTTAGAAAAAGATTTCATATTATTTTTAAGAGGGTTTTATTTTCTTTTATAATTAATTGGACACAAAATAATTAATTATGTATATATATCTATGTGTAAATAATATTTTCATAATTCTATTAATCCTATTCAAACCCTCCACTCTAATTTCTAGGTAAAAACTATCATATTAAATAATAGTATATTTTTGTTCGGTAAAACTCAGTCTTGCGTGTAATGCAAGATATTGAAAAAAATTGTTATGGAATGAATAATTATATAAAATCAATGTTGTGTGTCCATTAATATATCTAATATAATTTTATTTTCTAAAAAAACTAAGGGTGTTACATCCTCCACCCTAATAAATTGGATCCTCTCAATTTAAACATTATCTCGATAATCAATAGTTGGATATTTGAAAATACCTCTCCTTTTTTTAAAACTCACATCATAAAAAGGGATAATAAAATATCCTCTTAATAAAATATAAAGGTAATTACATTGGTCAAATGAAGTAACACAAAACCAGGTTTCCAAATAAGAGAACTTAGGTTGGAATAGAGAAAAAGTGTAAATAATTATAAAGAGTGATTGATGAAATTGATCACAAGAAAGTGAATGATCAATGAAAAGTTAAGGGCCTAAAAAACATAAATATGTGATGATAAAAAATAGCATATATTCATCAAAATTTAATGTAATAGGATAATACTTTTTTTTCAAGATCCTTTTCCTAGAGTTGAAGAATTCTTTCACCATATAGACTGAAAGCATATTGAAATATACTCACTTTTCTAGTATAATTTCTTCCTTTATCCAATTTTCACCAAAATATCATCTTTTCTACAAAAGATAAGTATTAAAGATGAATTTTACATGATTTATGCATAAAAATAAAATTTTAAAGACCATATAACTTTAAAAGGGATAACAATCTATTCCACCTGTCTTTAAACATTAACCAAAACCAAAATGATTAACACATGGTAATATAATTACAAAAATGAATTAAGCTTCATAAATTAATCTCCAAATTTCAAAATTAATAATAAAATTTGAAACAAAATCATTCCATATATTACTATATTTAAATTATTCAATCATTTCCTAACTAAGTTTGAAACACTAAAATTAGAAGGATATGATCTTATATTATTCCAAGATAAATCAATCATTATTCCTCAAATAAAATATTATATGTTTCAAAAATAAACTCAATATTTACCTTTAAATATTTAATACTGACAAGGACATCGTCTAGGCTAGTGGTAGGTGTAAAATCCTTCTCCTCATCCGGTCATGGTTTTCTACTCCACCACCTTTCTAAATGTGACACTTTGTGTAACATCTTGATCCTTTATAAATAAAATAACCCTTATGATTTAAATAAATGTATTACTATATATTATGGTTATTGAAAACACATGAACTTAATTGGTTTTATTATATACCATCATATTTAAAATAATGTTAAGCATAATTACCATTGATAATATATCCATTGAACAATGATCATATAATTAGTATAAATATTGGTTTTTGATAAACTCAATTGACACAGACAAAGGAAATAATGGCCTCAACTAATAGGATCATACCCTATGAAGCCCATTTATTGGTGCTTCCAAGGGCGATAATATCACTTATCTTTGGACTTTACTAATCCTAACCTGAGATCCAATAGCTAAAGCATGATCAAAACCATTTATGGGAGAAGTTAAAGCTCATTGAGATCATGACCCAAACTATGTATGTTGAACCACCCCATGTAAGTCTCACCATCGTGCACCTCACCCTTATGAAGTTTTCTAGTGTAATAAAAGGATATGTATCAAGAACATAATAACATGAATATATATATTATATTTTTAGTATAATAATTTTTATATTTTCATCTTATTTATGTTACATTATATATGATTCTGATTTTGATACAATAAAACACATATGGTATTTTTGAGAAATATTCAACTTTAATTAAGACATTTATTTTGATGAATTAATGAATTTATTAAATAAATAATATTTTAATAAAATATTATTATTGAATAATTTTTATTAAATATAATGAACATATAATTTTTATGAAGTCAAAATATAATTTTTATTAGGGCTCAAAAATTGTAATTGACAAAAAAACTCACCATTTCTAAATAAATATAATTTATATTTCAAAAGTAAAAATTAATATATTTTGAAAATTATTTTTATAAAATGAATTTTATTTTTGGAATCAAAACTTTGAAATTATCTAGTGGTAAATTTTTCATAATTTTCTCAGACAATCAAATTTTCAAGTAAAAAATAAATATGGGATAACTATATAGTGTGTATTATGACATCATAATAACCTGAAAGTGATTTAATAAACACTTTTAAGGGTATCTAAGACAAAATATATGATTACCATTTAAAATAATGTTATTTAAAATTTATGTTATTAATTTTTTAAAGCTATTATGAATCCTCCCAAAACTATAATATATTTTAATGTTTTAAAATCATTTCTTTAAGAACATGACTCAATTAAACATCAACAAGGGTAATATTTTAATAAGTTCGGCCATTTGAATTTTAAAATAATGAAAACACCCTTTTTTTGGAAACCATGGGAAGGTTGGTGGTTTTGGTTATTTTATTATATAGATTCCAAAACCTATGTTTTATAAATAATAAAGAACTCCCCCCTCATTTCCTATATAATCCCACACAAGATCCCATTCCTCTCTAGTAAAAACCCTTGGATCATGTACTTACTCTGAATTCCCCTTTATAGAGTCCTTTTAAGGTTCCCCCAAGATCTCAAGAAGCTCCTCCCAAACATTTAGAATCACTATCAAAGTAAGGGATCCTCTTATTCTCCTCTTTTTTAAAACACCTTCATTATCTAATGCATTTTATATCCATTTACTAATATCGGGATATATTCACCCATATCCCCCTTATTGCCCCTATAATTTCTAAATGATTATATATCCATTTCACTATCATCAATCTCTCCCAAGAACATTTATATTCCCTAGTTATGCTGCCAAAATTTCACCATGATTTTCCATTACAAAAATATCTGTAATAAATACCCATACCCATAATCTATCAAGGGTGTTCATATTTATGCACTCATAATTATTTTATTGGGGAATTAAATTTATATATTCCATACTCCTTATTCATGGAATTAAATGTGATGAAAAATTATTCCATGTTGTATAATCTATGTGGAAAACTTATACATGTGATTGATATGAAAATGACTGGTGGCCCAGAATTATAAATCTCTCCAATGAATTGGGTAATGTTTTAGTCTCATAAGATGTCATGAAAGTGATTAGGGCGTGAACCAAATCCATCATGTTACTTTTTCCACCATTATGTATTGCCGGGTTATCCTTGACCTCTGTTTATGATTCCACGTTTTGAGTTATTGCCACATTTTCCATTTTTTCTTTTATGTTATCATATTATATTAGGCTTCATTAATCAGGTTTATGATTTTCACCCATTTTATGTCTCATTTATATGAATATTTATAACATGTTATTAATTCATCATGTTATTTTTTTATTCCCTTACTGAGATTTTTCTCTCACCCATTTTCTATGTATGTCCCCTGGTTATCCCATGCAGTTTTAAGTACGATGGAATAATATGAGCATGTTAAAGAAGTTTTCAATAATGATGATGTATTCCCTATTATAATTTGGTATATAATATACCTAATTCATAAGGACACTATAATTCTTGATCATTTGGGTTTTATTATGTGTAATCTTATGTAATAAATCAAGAATTAATGTATAATAAAGGGTAGGGTTGTCATAGTTGGTATCAGAGGGAAGTTTAGTTATTTTTGCGATTAAGATTAGAAAAATGTATCGAAAATATTAAGGATTAAACTAATTATAACAAAACAACCATAAATTTTGATAAATTATAGGGTAAGTAGTTTATCAATCAAATACATCCCTGTCTATATACTACAATTGGATGTGCCTCTAGTGCATATGTACATTGGGATAAAATTCAATGACACTGCATTGATCTAGACTTAATAGAAAATGGGTGCATGAAAACATGACTTATAGCACACCTAGTTTCACACTCTTAGGGAATATATTTTAGTAAATTCACAATCTCATTATGAACCATTATTTAGAGAAAAAATTCCCATAAGAGTATATGTTAGGAAATAGATCATGTATAACATAGATTGAAGCCTATAAATTCTTATATTAAGAAAATAAATGTCATTTATAAGTTATCCATTTAATTTAATTGGATGTCTATTTATGATTTTAATATTTTAAAAATAATCAACCATAATTTTCCATTTGTTCTAGCTAATGGTTAGAAATATGAGGAATTAGATAAACAAAAAATGTGAAGGGAAATGTGATGACTGCCCCAATAAGATGACCATACCAATAAAAGAAATAATAGAGAAATTTGTGATAATATTCTCTCAGCTGACTCAAGTTATGAATAAAATATGAGATTTGGAGGAGTGAGAAAAACCCATAATAAAGAAGAAGTTGCAATTAAGACCTTTATGAGACAAAGGCCTCTAACTTTCAATGGATCATCTAATCCCTTAATTTCAGAACAATGTATCAACTCCATTGAGAATATATTATTCGTCCTCCAATGTTCTGATATAGAGAAGGTTATACATGTTATTTATTGAATGTAGGGGGAAGCTGATCAGTGGTGTACATTGGCCAAGAATATAAATCCAGAGGAAGCGATTGAAGTGATGTTGTTGAAGGAATTCCATAAAATATTTTTTGATAAATATTTTCCTCACACTCTCCAACTTAAAATGGAGAGAGATTTCCTTCACCTCAAGAAAAAAGTAGACGAATCTATCAGGTAATATAAGGAAAAATTCAGAAGACTTGAATTATACGCCTCTGGATTTTTCATTACCCCCCAATACAAGGTTTACCACTTTCTCTATGTGCTAAAAACTAGTCCAGAAACCATAGTGATCTGAGTCTTTGATATCTATGAGGAAATTTTCTGATGTTCCCTCAAAGTCAAAATGAAGATCACAGAATCTTTGGGGTATCACTAAGAGAATAAGCAGAAAGTGGGGTTTAATTTTATCAGTTATATAGAGAAATATAATTGTGATAATAAATTTAAACATCCCACTTATAAAATGTGTAGAAAGAATCAACCCAAAAATTAACTAAGGGGGATGAGGAAATTCTTCAGATGCATGAAGGAAGGACCCCTAGCTAGTGATTGCTGATGAGAGAAACCCAATAATGAGATGTAGGAATATAATTCTCTAGTAAACCCTCATCACATTTTTCATTGTTTTAATTTCAAGGAACCAAGGCACTTTTCAAACTAATTCACTAAGATGTAAGTTTTCAGAGACAACCAACAACCTATAATGCATCAAGGGAGAGCTTAAGCCATCAAACCACTGAGGTTGATCCTAAGAATGAAGTGGTGAAAGGTGCACTAGTTATTCATTAAATAAAAGTTATTTTATTTTTTATTCTTGTTCTATACATTCCTTTATATCATAAAATTTTAGTTGAACTATTCAAACACCACCACAAATCATATAAGTAGAGTTATTAGTGAATATGGAAAATGGATAAATTATTGCATCCCATGTATATAACTCCCCTGTCAATATTTATGGGATGAACTTCTCATTGAACCTTATGATACTCCCTTTAGTGGAATTTTATGCAATTATGGGTAAGGATTGGATTTACCTATATAGAGCCAATATAAATTTCCCTAATAAGAAAATCACTCTCCATGTCACAAATTTTCATCTAATTCTTTACAAATGAAAAGATATGGATGAGTCTTATTTAGGACAAACATCTCATGAATGGGTATTATTTACCTATGGGAAATAATATCTAGCTTAAATGATTGAGTGAAAGGAAAGGATCATCCTTGAATACACGCCATTGTGAGGGAATACACTGAAGTGTTTCCTGAAGAATTTTCCGGTCTTTATCCTAGATAAGAAGTTGAATTTTCAATTGATCTTATACCTAGGGCATTTACATTATCCAATAATATAATAGAATAGCTTCTTTGTAACTTGAGGATACGAAAAAAAACTATAGGATAATATAGATAAATGTTTTATATGCTTAAGTGATTCACTATGGGGTAAACCAGTCATATTCGTTAAGAAGAAGGATGGATTAATGTGCCTTTGCATTGATTATCATGAGCTAAACAAGATCTTGATAAAGACAAAGTATCATCTTCCCCATAATGATGACATGTTTTATCAACTATGTGGATCACAATACTTATCCAATGTGGATCTATGGTCAAGGTGTTACCAAGTTTGAATGAAGAAGGAGGATATACCCAAGACTTCTTTTCATAAAATTTATGGGCACTATAAGATCATAGTAATGCCATTCAGAGTCACTGATGATCTAGAAATATTCATGGAATTGATGAACATAGTCTTTATATATTTCCTCAACAAATTTCTATTTTTTATAGATGATATTCTATTTTTTTACAATGCATACATGGAATAAAACTATCCTAGGGACTCAACCCCGCGACCACCGCCCCAAACCCCAATTACCCTGCCTCCACATCTGCCAATATTAGGCCATTATAGATGATATTCTAATATACTTTTAAAGTAATGAGGAGAATTAATATCATCTGAACACTATTCTAAAGATCTTACAAAAGGATAATATGTATACAAAGTATATAAAATGTGAGTTTTTGGTTTAAGGAAGTCTCATTCTTGGGGTATATTATAACAATTAATGGGATATATATAGACCCTTAAAATATAGAATAAATTGAAGGATGTTCGAGGCTAATATATATGATAGATATCCCGATTTTTCTTTGGTTAGATGTGTATTATCATCAATTTTTGATAAATTTCTCACGATAGACAAACCCTCTAACCATGCTAACTCAAAAGGGACTCAATTTTTATTTGGAATAATAAATGTGAAGAGAGATTTAAAGAGTTGAAATATAGGCTTATCATTGTACCGATACTTATACTACCCACATGTGGATAACGTTTTGTGGTATTTAGCGATTTCTGAAGATGGACTTGGGCTATGAGTCAATATAGAGTGATAAAGTGATAGCCTATATCTCAAGGCAATTGAAGGTTCGCAAATAAAACTACCCAACACAGGATCCAGTGTTGGCTATAATGATCTTCATGTTGAAAATATTGGGAAATTATCTCTTTAGGGATAAGTGTGAAATATATACATATCATAATATCCTCAATTATATATTCACATATAAGGAGTTGAATATGTTCCAACAATGATGGTTAGAGTTGATCAAGGACTGTGATTACTCAATCCACTACCATCTTGGGAACGTGAATAAAGTGAAAGATGCTCAACGTAGAAAGGTTCTAGTAATTTTTTCATTGATAACAATTGAGAAGGATTTGATCTTATTATACTTGAAAAGGATGGACATGGGAATCATAAAATAAGGAAAATCATCAATTACTTAATAAATTATTGCTCAATCATCCCTTATTGAGATGATAAAATATGCTCAAATAGATTGTGTGGGAATTGATAAGAAAGTGGAAGCTATAAGAAAAGTTAGTTCCTTAGAGTTCAATGTTAATAAAGAGTGATTTACAATATTTGATTCCTGACTATGTGTACTGTCAAATATTAAGTTAGTGAAAGATTTGTTAGATGATGAAAATATTTTTACCTTCTTTATCCATCCTGGAATCATTAAGATGTATCAAGATCTCCAAGATCACAATTGGTGGGATAATATGAATAAGGAGATTACAGAATATATATCAAGATTTCTTGTGTGTTAGTAAGTGAAGGTGTAAAGGAAAAAATATAAGGGGATGATGACACCATTACACACACCAATATAGAAACGGGAAAACAAAACCATAGAATTTTTTTAGAGGTATTTATAAGACTTCAAATGGAAATAATTATATATGGTTTGTTTTGAATTTTCATACAAAGATTTCTTACTTCATTACAATTAAAGAGGTATTATCAATCAATCAACTTGTAAGGATATACATTAGAGAAGTGGTGAGACTGTATGGAGAACCACTATCAATTATATCTGATTGAGATCCATGATTTACCTCCAAGTCCAAGAAGCATATCCAACATGATCTAAATAATTATTTGAACATCATCATGACTTATCACCCTCAAAATGATGTTCAATTTGAGCAGACTATCTAGACACTTGAGGATATGTTGAAAGAATTCTTAGTTGACTTCAATAGAGGATGGGATCAACATATTCATATAGTCAAGTTCTCAAATAATAATAGTTTCCAATCAAGCATCCAAATGGGACCCTATGAATCCCTTTATGGGAATAGGTGAAGAGCGTCTTCATGCTTGGATAAAATTGGGGAACACAAAATGCTAGGTCCCAAAATAGTCAAGGAAATGGTTGAAAAGGTCAAGACCATTCAACTACACATCAAGGCTTCTCAGAGTCGACAAAATATCTATGTTGAAAATTGTCAATGAGACTTAGAGTTTGAGGTTTGAGGAAAGGTATTCTTCCACATATATTCATGGTATAAATTCATTATATTTGAAAATAAAGGAATGATTAGTCCAAGATACATTGGTCTGTTTGAGATCCTTAATCGCATTAGAGTGGTGTCTTATCAACTAGCACTCCCACCAAACCTATATCAAGTAAATGATATATTCAATGTATCCATATTGAGGAAGTATATACCATACCCATAACATGTAATCAATCTAGAGTTTTTACCAATGGATAATGATATTTCATATGAGGAGTATCCAGTTTAAATCTTAGATCATAGAGACAAAGTTCTACAAAATAAGTCAGTTCCCTTGGTGAAAGTGTTATGGAGAAACCAAAAGTTTGAAGAAGCAATGTGGGGACTAGAGGAGGCGATGAAATAGATTACCCACATTTGTTTTTGTGTGAAATGAAAATTTTTAGGGAGAAATTTCTGAACGTGGGAAGATTGTAAGGACCAAAACATCTATAAATAAAATTACCCTTGTGATTTCAATAAATATATTATTATATTTTATGGATATAGAAAACACACACACTTTATTGATTTTATTATATCATATCAGATTTAAAATACTATTAAATATTGTTACCATTGATAAAATATCCATTGAAAAATAATCATATGATTAATATAAATGTTGGGTTTTGATAAATCCTAATGACAAAGACAAAGGAAGTGATGACCTCAACCAGTAGGATTGTACCCAATGAAGCCCATTTATTAGAGTTTCCAAATAATATAACATCACTAGGATTTTCCGTTGACCAAGACTATGTTGAGATCCAATAACTAAATCATTATTGAAACTATTTATGGGATAATTTCAAGTTCATAGAGATCACAAACCGAACCATGTACGCCGAACCCCCCATGAGAGCCTCACCATCGCATGCCTCACCCTTAGGATGTTTTTTAATGTCATAAAAAATATGTATAAACACCATAATAATATGAATATGTATATTATATTTTTAATATAACAATGGTTATATTTTACTCTTATTATTATTACTTTAATTTTTTTATTTTGTTATAATAAACACAAATTGTATTTTTGGGGAATATTCAATTTCAATTAAGATATTTATTTTGATGAATTAATGGATTTTTTAAATAAATAATAATTTAATAAAACATTATTATTGAGTTGTTTTTATTGAATATAAATGATCATATAATTTTTATGAAGTCTAAATATAGTTTTTATAAGGGTTCGAAGACTATTATAGTCAAAAAACCTGACATTTCTCAACAAATATAGATTAAATTTTAAAAGTGAATTTTCATATATTTTGAAAATTATTTTGATAAAATGTAAAATATTTTTAGAATCCAAAAATAAAAATTATACAATGGTAAATTTTCAAAATTTTCTAAGAAAGTCTAATTTTTGGTTAAAAACTAAATACAGTAAAAATATACAGTGTGTATTATGACATCATAATAACCCAAAAAAGTGATGTAATAAATACTATTAAGGGTATACATGACTAAATATATTTTTTACATTTAAAATAATTTCATTTTATGTTTATTATATTAATTTTATAAATCCTTTTTAAATCTTCCAAAACCTATAATATATTTTGAGGTTTTAAAATAATTTCTTTAAGGACATGACTTACTTCCAAATCAAAAATAATAATATTTTTATATGTTTGGACCTTAGACTTATAAAATATTGAAAAAAAACCTATTTGGAATAAAAATTTGTTAAAAACCATGAGAAGGTTTTTGGTTTTGGTTATTTTATTATAGAGGGTCCAAAACTTATGTTTTATAAATAATAAAGAACCCCCCATCTATTCCAATATAAATCCACCCAATCTCCCATTATTATCAACTCAAAAATTCTATACCAAATACTTACTCTTCCCTATACTCTATATATTCATCCAAAGGTGCACCCGAGCTCTCAAGAAGTTCCTCCCCGGTATTTTCAATCACACTCTCAAGGTAAGGGATCCTCTCCTTCTTCTCTTTATTCAAGCACATTCATTATCATATTCATTTTATCTCTATTTATTAATGTTGGGATATGTTCCCCCATTTTCCTATTATTATCCCTGTGATTTCTAAATGATAATATACCCGTTTAAATCTCATTAATCCCTCCCATGAACATTAATACACCCCCATTATGCTTCTGAAATTTAACCATTATTTTCCATGCCAAAAAATGTGTAGGAAATACCCAAACCCATTTTCTATCAAGGGTGTTCACCATTATTCACTCATAATTCATTAATTTGGGACTTACATATTTGTATTACAGACTCTTTAATTTTGTAATTAAATGTGATAAAAAATTATTCCATGTTGTATGATCTGTGTGGAACACTTATGCATGTGATTGATATGAAATTAACTGGTGCACCCAAAATTATATAGCACTCCAATTAATTGGGTAATGTTTTAGTATCATGAGACATCTTGTAAGGGATTAGGGATTGAAACTAATAAATAATGATACTTTTACACAAGTATGCATTTTTGGGTTAGCCTTGACCTATGTTTATGAGGCCTTATTTTAAGTTGTTACCGCATTTTCCATATTGCCATTATGTTATCTTGTTATATCATGCTTCATTGTTCATGTTTATATTTTTTACTCATTTTATGTCTCATTGATATTACTATTTTATAACATGTTATACCTTAATCATGTTATGTTTTTTTAATCCCTTACTAGGATTTTTAGCTCACCCCTTTCTTATGGATGTCCCTAGGTTATCCCATACAATTTTAAGTTCGATGGAATAATATAAGCATGTTAAGGAAGTTTTTAATAATGATGATGTATTCCATTTTTTAAGTTGTTATGTAATGTACCTAATTACCAAACATTCTAGACTTATATATATTTAGGGTGGTATAATGTGTAATCTAATGTTATAAATCATGAATTAATGTATAATAAACATAAGGGTTATCCTAGGTTGTCACCTATAATATGGGTTGTTCATTTTTTTTTATTTAAAACTGAAAAAAAATTCCTCCCTAAATAAAATTCATGTTGATCTAATGGGTTACAAATACCTTGAACCAAAAAAACATATCAAAAAATTTCATTAATCACTTTCATCACTTAAAACCTCAATGGGGTGTAAAATACATCAAACTTATGATCATACATAAGCTTATAGACATATGAAAGTATCCATAACTCTTAAGATATATTTACATGAAAACATACTAATATCCAAAGTTATATAAACCCTATTATGATACCAACTATAACAGTCTATAATCCACATTCTCTAATCTAATGCTAAATTCATAAACATCAATTTTTCAGATTTTTTATCGAAGAAGGTGAACCAATTTTCACCAATAAAATCATATATCATCAAGAAGAAATATTGGATCACTTATATACCCATGGACCTTTTAGATTTAGAGTTTTGGATAATTAGGACCAAATCATATAAACTTGGATTCATAAACATTTGGTTCATAAAGATGAACATTATCTCCCATTATACACACCTTTTATTATTTCACATTAGGTCATAAACATCATCCATATGAAATCCCTTCTAGATATAATTCATTCAACCTAATTCTTTATAAATAGTGGAAAATGAAACATAAGAATTGCGAAAAAAATGATAATTAAGGGTAGATATAATCATTAGTAATATAATGTCATCAATGAGAATAAGCAGTGCATAAGAGTGTGATGGTATAATCAGAGTGCATGATTAAATCATAAAAGAACTCATACCCATCAATACCTAAATCATTAAATATTAAAACATATAAAAGAAAAGAGTAATTAGAATCTATTGTCATGATCCATATGACTTTAATCTTGATCATAAGAAATATAATAAACCCATAACAAGCAATTAAAACCTTTTTCAGGTAACTTGGAGAATCATATTTATAAAATTATTTGAAAATACTTTTAATTGGAATAATCATATGGCCGACTTCTAATATAATCATTACCCAGTGTATCATAGTGCTATCTGGGTGAACCCAACATATAATCTGTAATAGGCTCACACGACACTATCTGGGACACCCCATCATATTGGTTATAATGGGCTCACCTGGTGCTATCTAGGCCGCCTCATCATAGAAGCTATAATGAGATCAACCGAAACTATATGGACTTCACCATCATATAATATGCCTAAGAACCACAACACGAATAAATTACATACATCTTTTATCATAAAACTCATAGAAACAATCATTATTCTTTTTATAACTTGATTAACCCAACTAAAATAAATTGATTTCTTGTCAATTTCTTTGAAAGATGATTAAACCATGGAAAAGAAACAAGTTCAATTAGAATATCATTGAAACATGATTAACACATGGAAAAGAAATGGGTTCCATAATAGTCTATTGGAAAAACAAAATTAATCCATATAGAGAAAGAATGAGGATGGTATCATTACAAACTTTCCACAATATAGCATAAGTAACAACAACTATTTTTTTGATGAATTAAAATACCATTAAATGATCATTAAAAACATTCTTTATGAAAATATCCTTTTCATTTGAAAAAACACATTTTTAAACATAAAACATTTTGAAAATACTTTTCTTTAAAAATAACCGAAAGATTATAATGGAATATTTTAAAAATAATTTTAAAAAATTATTGATAAAATTATTCTTTAAGCTTTGAAAACATATTTTAAAACATTTTTTATTTTTTTTAGAAAACATGGTTTTGGAAGAAACTGTGTTTTCGACCGAGAAGATGATTTTTAATCATTGTTTTTAAACTCTTGAGTAAATAAAGAGAGGAAAATTAAGGGAAAATATGTATAAATATATAATTATAATATTAATGAGTTTATTTAAAAATATATCATAATATTTCATCATATGAAGCATAATAAAAAACAATTCCAATAAATGATTAGTGAAATATAAAACTCTTACCATTTTGGTAACTTTGAATCAGAATTACCATGAAATAATGACATTAAATTAAAATTAAAATATCATTAAAATAATTAATTTCCAGGATATAACATGTAAAATGGTAATTATATACACCTTATAAAAGAAAATAGGTGTATAACATAACATATATCTCAAATAAGGCAAATTGAGAAAAAAAATGCTTTACCGCTTTGGTAACATTGAAACTGTAAACCCCATGAAATAGAGATCGTAAAATGGATATGTAATTTAAATAAATTCAATGATAATAATCATAAAATATATTTAAATGAATAATAGATTCCATATAATAAAAATAAGTGGTTAATATGGAATATATCTCAAAGAAATAAAAGTGATACGAGAAAAAACCATACCCCGAGTTCGATTATTCACGCTTATTAATTATATTACGGAATAATAAACTTATGTTAATTATTTAATTTCATTATAAACTTTTTCAATTTTATTATTCCTTTGATTTCACTTATATATGAGTTATATTCTATTATTTAATAAATTAAGTTTAATTCGTATGTTTTGACCATATTCAATTTATGTGTCAAAAATGACTTTGGTCAATTGATTATGGTCAAAGAGGTTAGTATTTAAACATATCTAGAATAATATTACAATAATTATCATATTTATTCATAAATTATAATTTTTAAGCCCATAATAAAATATGGTTATAAATAATTAACCAACGTTATGATCCTAGAGACGATAGGTCATACGTACGCTTGAGTAACATTTTCATTTTTTAATGATCATTATGGAAAGAAGGTAAGTACTATTTTTTATTTATATAATTATAATAATATCATAAATAACATATTATTTAATTATATATACTTTTATATAGAATTATTGTTATGTGGTGGTGAAAAGAGGAATCACATCGCTTCGATGAGGTGGTAGTCCACAAGTCCAGGAATGATGTTATCATTTTTTTCAGTGAGTAAAGAGATAAAATTTAAATGATATATTATATTTATATAATTTTAAATATGTTATTAATATCATAAATATTTCATTAATATAATATATATTTAATATATTTACCCTTATTAGCTTCCATGTGATGCATTAGTGAAAAACAAATTGCATCGCATCGTGAGGCTGTAGTCTCTTATACACATGAGTGACATTATCGTATCCTTTACAGAATGGAACATAAATGGTTATATATAATATAATGACTCAATAGGCTTAATTATGTAATAAATATCACATATAAACTTTAAATCCGTCACCATACCTAACAATGAGAGGTGGTAATTAAAAAATTAATGACATCGTTTCGTGAGGCGATAATCCGTCGTACACAGGAATAATAATTTCGTAACACATTTTATGGATGTTTCAGTGATTTTGGGTCATAAAATTATTATAAAAAATATTATTATATGGAATATACATAGTTTATTATATCATAATCATATAAGAATAATTGTGTGTGTGGAGAAATAAATAAAACAAAAATTCTTTTTGATGAACGTTACATCTTATTCGAGTAACTCCTTTTGGTTTACACTGAAGAATTCCTTGGTTAAATTTATTACCAAATTAAGGATTATAAGATGAAAGTTGGGAAGTTTAGAAGTTATTTTTATATGTTTTTTATGATCTGAATGTCTTGAGAGGTGTGATTAAGTGAGGGTAGTGAATACCCTTTTATAATAGAGGAGGAGTGACATTCTTGTAAATACCAAAAATATTCACTATTGGAAGGTATACCCTTCCTAAAGTGCTTAAAAATTTAGTTATATTGTAATATAGGGTTTATTTGGTCTAAACAACCTCCAACACACAAAAAATAAAAGAATTTATATCATTTTTTTCCTTAGTCTTCAAGTTTACTCAATTTTACCCTTTTTGTTTTTACCAAGATAACTAGTTTTCTAACCTAGGAAACATAAACTTTAAGACTAAATTAAAGTGATAATTATAATAAAATTTACACCCAATAATTATAAATATTATTCATATTTTATAAAATAAAAAATACCACATTTTATGGAAATTTATTTTAACATAAGTGCATGTAATGTACAAAAACACTACTTTAGCCCTAACCACACTAACATAATATTTACTATTTATGGGTCAATATGTTCATTATAAATGATAAATTGGTAGATAAATGGAAAATATTTTATTTATATTGAAATTTATAAATTAATTTTAGAATATAGAACTTTTAGTAATATTAAATCATTTAATAAAATATCATTTATTATAAAATGACATTAATGTCAATTTTGACATTATTCATTTAATTTGAATTTAAAAATACCAATACAATGATGGAATTAAAATATATTATTTTAAAACTAATTTAACCTGGTATAGTAAAATAAAAATTAAATTAAATATAAATTTCCTTCAATTTACACCACTATTAATTTTTTTAGTATCATTTCATCTAATTAATTATTTACTAAATAATTACTATGTTGGTGTTTCTTAAGAATTTAAAGTGATTATTTTATATATAAATAATTAAAATAAATTATCATGATATAAAAATTCATTTATATTTAAAAATTATATTTATAACTAAACCTATATTATTTTTTCCCTATCCCAAAGCTTTAAGGATATTAAAGCAAGGAAGGTTTCTTTTTTGTCTTATTCTCTACTTAACTTATTATATAGGTCAATTTCATGGAAACGTGTCCCAAAAACTCATAAAAATAAATAATAAAGTGTTAAGAGTCTAAATATTTCAATAAAATGGGTTTTGTAAAGTTTTGGGTCACTCATATACATTATATTCTAAGTTTAACCACTTAGTAAACTTGTTTTTACCTTAATCACTATAATAAAGTTTAACTCTTTTCCTTAATCATTATGATAAAAAATTAAGTTGACCTTATTATATAATATAAATTTTTATTATTGAAAATATTTAATACATTAGTTCCTATTAAACTCATAAAATTTTCATAATTTAATTTAAAATTAATCTTGCGGACTAGATGAGAAAGCAGGTTTTTAAATTAAAAAAACTAAAAAAAATTTACAATGTTTTTTTATAAAAAATAAACATGAAAATTATTATAATGAACTAAATTGGAACAATTTATATAAAAGTTTTATAATTTTTCTTTTAAAAAAATAATAATATAATTTAACCTTATAAATTATTAAAATGATAAAAAATTCAATTAAAATTCATTAATTTTCACTATACATCAAAAAACTAAAAATTATCAGTAAAATACCAAACATTTACCCTATGATAATTTTAATAATACAATTTCAAAAAAGACTTTCATTTTTTAATATAAATTTTATAAAATTTCCCAAAATTTGTTTTAAAATAAGTGCATCATAAAAAAGGCATCAAAATATCATTTTTTTAAAATCCAGTTTAAAGCATAAAATTTGATTAATTTTTATCTCTTTTCTAGAAAAAAATTTTATGAATGTTAAAAATTATATTGAATATATTATATATAAATTTAATTAATATAACAAAAAAGTCATTTGTTAAAATTATTGGTATAAAATTGACTTGTGAAAATTAAAATAGTTCTTTTAGAAAAAATTTCATTTTATTTTCAAGAGGGATTTATTTTATTTTATAATTAATTGGTCACCAAATAATTTACTATATATACATGTCTAAATCATATTTTCATAATTTAGTAATATTGTATATACCCACCATTCTAATCGATAGGTGATAATTATCATATTAAATAATAGTATATTGTTGTTTTATAAAACTCGGTCTTGTGTGTAAGGAAAGATATTAAAGAATCTTTTTGTTGTGTTCATTATAAAATAAACTTAGAGATTCATTCCCTTTTTGTTATCGAATATAATTTTCTTCTTTAAAAAACTCAAGGTGTTACATAAATTCATTGGAGAATAATTTAAATACGTTAATGGGAAATATATTAAAGGATCTGATCTAGGTTAGTAAATTAGTTTATCTTATAAGGATTTATTACCCAATGGGTCTCATTCCTCTATTTTTTAATCCATGATTACATCACAAGTAACCCTCTCTAAGAATATAGATTCTATGAGTAAATAAATATGATATAAATATCTCAGGATAAATTGAAAGATCGTGATTTGGAAACTAAACTCTCATTATTATGAATATGTGTTTCTAGTATAGAGAAACTTCATCAGTGTCTAGTTAGAGATATTGTACTTTCTAGTTTGGTCTTTGGGTTAGACAGTTCCATATTTAGGAAGGTGTAAGTCAAGACTCATCCATCTATATGCAATATCAATTTATATCTTAGCGATAGTTCCTATTACACTGGGATGGATAGAGCTTCTTCATTTTATATCACATTTATACCCTAAATGCACTATAGAAACTTTATTGGTGTCTAAACTACTTTCAACCTCTATAAGAAAATTATATTTTATCATATTATAGGAAGTTTAAAAATTAAAGTCAATATTCTCCAAAAAATCATTACCATACATATTTGGGGTTAAGGAAATAATTCCATTCTTCATTAATATATAAGTTTAAAACCTCTTTGATATTACCATTAACATGAATCTCCTATACACTTTGAGTGATTGGGTATCCATTATCATTAGTTTGCACCTTCATCTCTATCTCACTTATATAAATACTATTTTTATGTATATTATTTTAAAGGATGATGTTAATAAGATCATTTATATTCCTTATTTTTTCTATTCATACTCCACCTTGGAGTGAAAATCATTAGTCCTTAACCTTTTTAGCGACTAGAAAACTACTCCAAAAATGATATACCACAACATAAAAATAATTTCTGGGAGATAGTTTGAGGCCCTACCTTAATCATAAAAAGGTCTTAGTCCTCTTTATCTTAAATTATTTCCCTATCTTTTGAATTTCCATATGGGCATTATAATTCTTATTTTAGTTTTATTAACTCATTGTTGGATCAATATACATCAATTCTTCAATATTAAGTTATTTTGAGGATTTATTGTGTCGTATATTTGGATGATCAGATTCTTCTTCTTCACTTGTTCCTTTTTGAGGCTTTCGGGTTTTATGCTTCCCCTTATTAGTGGATTTTGGTATGGTGACCTTGGTAATGTTCTTTAATAGAATATTTTCATGATCAAATAATATACACACATCATTATACTCAAAAATCTACCTGATGCCAGTATCTAAGAAAGACATGTTGATTTAAACATGGATACCTTCTCTGGAAAACATTAACCACAAATTCCAATACCATATATGTTTCTTCTCCAACTTAGAATCTACAAATGGTGTTGGATATTATCCTTGTATTCACCTTAATTAGAGTGAAAATTGATATGGTGCAAAGAAATCATAGGTAATGTAACGGTTAATCTATACTAACAGATTGCAATCCCACAAAGACATTATATATGACCAATTTTTATATCCTCTATGATCACTCTCTATGACTGTTCTAGTCAATATTTTACTATAAGTAATGAAATTTAACTTAGGATATATTCCTATAGTCTTAATGACTGTCATATTGTCCATAGATAGTGTCTAGATATCAGAGACATCTTGAATGTAAGGCTTGAATCTACACTTTATAATCTTTAGTATGTTATAGAATTTATACATCTTGAAATGTACTATTATCTTATTATAAAAAACTAGGAACAGTCCAGAAATATAAAATTGAGATTTCCCCCAATCAATAAGAAATAGAAATATGTACATCCTTGCTAGAATTCACACAACTAAATTGATGTTCTTAGGGTTATTGTTCTCAATCCTCACTATCATTACAAATATTATTATTCTCACATCAATTCTTGAATCATATTCTATCAGAATGTACCTGTTGAAACAAATTTCTAGGAATCTAGTAAGATAGACTTGTGTTTCTATGTCCATACTGACTCTATAATCCCCTCTACCATATTGATATTGCTCTAGTTCAGTACTATGGGATCTTATGTTTCCCCTATTTTTTATAGAAAGACACATTTTTGGGTGTTGAGAAGTGATCCCATCACCATTCTTGAGTAATAAGGCATTCATAAACTCCTCAAACATGATGCTAGTGCGGGGGTGAGGATCCTTTTTTGGATAAATTCTTAGCTTTATTCAAAAAAAAATCCTATTCTAATTGGGGTGTATAATATATACACCCCAAGAGGCCTTAAGTGGGGTGAATTTATTTTACCTACCTTTATGGATTAGTGCATTTTAATGCTTTTATACATCCTATAAACTAATTCCCACTTCTCTATGAACCAGATGGAAGGTGTTAGCTAGAAGGCTCCAATGATTGAGAAGGTCGGGGATGATGATTGTATTATCATAAATGTATATCTGTGACACCTAAATAACCTTATATATTTCTATGACTCAAAGAAAGTTATTAAAATCTATACAAATTTAACAAAACCAATATTTCCACACCAACTCTAGCTTGAATCCACCTTTGTGGAAAAGTTCTGAGCCCTTATTCAACCACTGGAGCTTGTTGTTAATTGTTTTAAAATAGATCGATGGGTAAAAATGTGAATTAGTCTCAAATTGAGGTTTGTGATTATCAGAAGTGGACTTCATATAACAAATTATATATATTAGGACTGATGAAGTCTCTTGGATAAACAAATCATTTATTTTAAATATCCACCCACTCCAGACTTGAGTAATGAGTGAACCAATATGATGGTGGGTTTTGATCTGGGTAAGGATTATCAATGTCTCTCCTCATCCCATAGACACATAGAGGAAAAAAATAAAACAATGGAAATTATTGATGATGTTTTGGTAGAGTTTTCTTTAGAGATGACATATACAACCCGTTCTATATAATTTTTCTAGACATGATGCTTTCCATCACGTATTTGATTTGATTACCAAAAACCTTATTAGGACTAATATTTTAATATATATACATTTTATATAAGTGAATTTCATAGATTATGTATCATTACTATAGTGAAATGATATCATAAAAGGGTATAAAAGGATGATAGCATGAGAAAATTCATGGAAGATAAACTGATGAACATTTCTCAAAGTATGAAATTTCACCCAGCTCATCACACCCACATCAAGTCACACAAGACACATCCCCAAATTTATCATTCCCAAAATCATCCCACTAGGTCATCATGCCTAGTTATCAGAACCCAGCTCACTTTTTCTAGAATACTATGCCCTAGCTCCATTCCATACCTATCATGCCTTGATTTCATGATTTGTAACCCATTCCTAGTTCCAAAATGAATTGGTTCCAAGTAAATATTGAGAACATAGTATGTTATATAGGACTAAAGATGGACACATTTCTATAGGATTATACAATGTTTGATCTTATCCTTAATGGTTTTGTAACGACACAAAGTTCCATTAATGGAAATCCATCTCGATCTAATTAAATGTCTCGTTATGTAAAATGTTTATATAAAATGTCAACTTCTTGGGTTTTATGTTATGAATTGTGACCATTTCTTTTATAGCCGTTGAACAGTGACCACATGATTAGTATAAATATAGGGCTTTAACAAACCCAATTTACTCAGACAAAGGAAGCGATGACCTCATCCAGTAGAATTGATCCATACAAAGCCCATTTATCGAAGCTCGAAAAAGAGGTGGTGTCTTTGAGCTTTGCTCTTGACCAAGTCCAAGCTGAGCTCCATCATGTCAAGCTCAAACGGGACCGTCTACAGGAAAAGTGGAAGTTGATAGAGATTACCACTCGAGCGATGTTATCTGAGCCACCCCGCGAGTCTATCACCATCGCACACCTTACCCTTAGGTCTTATGCGGCTGTTTTAAGGGGTTATGTAACAAATCTCTAGTAATATGTTCATGTATATTATTTTTTTGTATATAATAATGAATATATCTTCTTGTCATTATTGATACATTATAAATAGTTTTTAAAGTACAAATAGTGTTTTAGTAATTATTTAATTAAGAAATATATTTTATTAAATTAAGGGATTTTTGAATTAAATAATTTTTTAATAAAATATTATTATTATTATTAAATTAATTTTATTATATATAAATTATCATATAATTTTATGAATGCAATTATAATTTTCATTAAGGTTTGAAAGTCATTTCTGTCAAAACACGTGAATTTTCGATAAATGTCGGTTTTTATTTTAAAAGTGAAAATTAACATAATTAGAAAATTATTTAGATAAATTAAATTCTTTTTATGGAATTAGGATGTCTAAATTATCCAATGGAGAATTTTTCATAGTTTTCTGAGACAATCATATTTTTGGGTAAAAATTAAATACCGTTTAAATATATAATGTGTTTTATGACATCATAATGACCCAATAATGATGTAATAAAATACTATAAGATTTATGTTCGGCCAATATATGTTTTTTCATTAAAATAATGTGATTTTTGGTTTTTTTTGACTTATTTTACAAAGCATTAATGGACCCCTCAAGACTTATTAAACATCTTGTCTTTTTAAATTATTTTCCATGGGAGTGTGACTCACCTCCACATAAGAAACCCCATTATTTTAAGAATTTCGGACTTTGTCCTTATAAAATAATTTTTCCCTATTCACTTTGCCAAAAACCATGGGCAAAAACCATGGGATGGTTTGTGGTTTGGATTAATTTAATATAAGAGGTCCCAAACCTAAATAATAAATAATTCCCTCACCTTTCCTATATAAACCCACCCAAGCTCCAACTTCCTCCTCACTCAAAGCCTTTATAGTTCGTCCAACCTCTACCATACTCTCTCTAAAATCCTATCAAGGTGTCCCAAGCTCCCAAGAAGCCTCTCTCAAGCCTCTCTTAAGCCTTTGGAAGCACACTTCCAAGTAATGGTTTTTTCTTCCTTTCTCATTTTTGTCCAATTTTTTTAAGTTGTTTTCCCTTTTAATTTCAATTATGAATGTTGGGGTATGGTTTCTCACCTCCCTCATACTTCCCTCCTTATGTTTTAATGATGGGATACCCCTTTATCTCTCATTAAATGCCTCCCATGTACACCCGTTACTATGCCGAAATTCCGAAAGGAACTTCTCTCTCCTCATTTACATTAAAGAAATAAATTTGTATCATGAATCTAAATTTCATTAAAATTGTGGGGACATGTATCTATATGACCTCATTAATTTACATTACATGTAAATATGATGAGGAACCCCTTTCTCTCTCATCAACCATTTTTATGAATTCTTATGTCACGTCGTTACGCTGCCGAAATCGTACCGATTTTCTAAGACAATGCCATTGTGTAGTGAATACCATGCCCATTTCTCCATCAAGGGTATTAACCTTTATGCACATTTACTTATTGATTATAAAGTTTCATATATGAATTCCACATTCCTTTATTGTGGAATAAATTATTATGTTTTATGAATCCATGTTTCATGATCCATGTGGCACACTTATGCATGAAATGAAATGTTTGAGAAGGGTGCGCCCTTATAGTGCTCCAATGCGTTGGGTAAGGTATAGTATCATGATACGTCATGTACAATGAGTGTTGAATAATGGTAATTCAATTTCAATAAGGGTTTACTCATGCTTCATGTGTAATGAGGATTTACTCGTGCTCTATGTGCAATGAACCTTGGCTCATGCTAATTCCATGTTAAGTGTTGTTTCCACATTTCCATGTTATGATTATCATGCTTTATCATGCCTTTATGTTCATGTTTCTCTTTTGCTCTATTGATATGCCTATTGTCTAACATGTATTGTACTCCTCATGTATTCCATGTTTATTCCCTTACTGGGATTTATAGCTCACCCCTTTTTTATGCATGTCCTCAGGTTACCCCATGCAATGCTAAGTACGAGGGAATGTAGTGGTCATGTAAAGGAAGTTTTCAATAATGATGTTGTAATTCATGTTTTAAGTTGTTATGTAATGATCTTAAGCCCCAAAGACACTAAAACTCTCTATATTCTTTGTTGCAGCAAGTGAAGTTTTATGAAATAAATCATGTTTAAGTTTGTAATAAAATCAGGGTTGTCATAGTTGGTATCAGAGGATAGGTTTAGTTATTTTTGGGATTAGGATTAGAAAACCCTAATAAAGCCTTAGAGACAAGACCAAGTATAATAAAAACACCCCTAAGTTTTGGTAAGTACTGAGTAAGTGGTTTATCAAGAAACCACATCCCTCTCTGGATATGAGCAGGTAGAGGCGGCTCTGACATAGATGTATCCTAGGGGTAAAACCCGAAAACACTGCTTTGAGCTAGACTCGAACGGGAACTAGTGCACGAAAATGGGCCTTGCTTCACTCTTGGTTATGACACTACCGGGGGATATGTTTTGATAAATTCACAAGCTTAGTATTAACCCTTATTAAGGGATTTAAAAAAAATGCCCCTAAGAATATATGTTAGAAAGTAGATCATGAAAAGCCTAGATTGAAGCCTATAGACTCATGAGTTAAGGAAATAAAAGTTTATTTATAAGTCATCAACTTTTATCTTTGGATTACCCTTTATGTGTTACCCCCTAACATTCCTTTTATTCCATCCAATGACCGGTAATAGTAGGACTCGGGCTAACAACCGATGTGAAGATCAGTGTAATGACTGTACTAATCAGATGGCCAATCCAATGGGAGCGGGAATCATGAATTTTGTCATGCTTATCTCTCAGATAACTCAAGATTTGAATAGAAACACGGGTCAAGAGGAACTTCTAAACCCCCCTAAGAAGAAACAACTATCTATTGAGATCTTCATGAGACAAAGGCCTCCTACTTTTAGTGGATCATCTGATCCCACGATCGCTGAACAATGGATCAAATCCATTGAAAAGATCTTCTCCATAATTCAATGTTCTGAACAAGAGAAGGTTCTCCTGGAGGCTTATCGTATAGAGGGTGAAGCTGATCAATGGTGGACGTTGATAAAAAATACGAAGCCTGAGGAGGAGATTGAGGAATTGGAATGGAAGGATTTCCGGAAGATGCTTTTCGATAAATATTTTCCGCGCTCCCTCCGGCTTAAGATGGAAAGGGAATTCCTTTCCCTCAAGCAAAAAGAAGAAGAATCTGTTGAATCATGTGAGGCAAACTCTACAAGGCTTGCACGATATGCTTCCGACTTGGTCGTTACCCCCCAAATGCAAGGTTGACCGCTTCTTTGGTGGGCTGAAGCCTAGCCTGCAGAAAGAATTAGTGATCCGTGACTTTGACAACTATGTGGAAATTGTCCGATGTGCCCTCAAGGTCGAAATGGAGATTAGGGAATCATAGGGGTATCATGGGGACTATAAGAGTAAGGTGTAATTCAATGCTGGCAGTCCGAGGGATAAATCCAACGGTGCTAAGAATATCCAGCACCCAACTTGCCAAAAGTGCGGAAAGAAGCACCTTGAAAATTGCCTCAAGGGGATGAGAAAACGCTTTAGGTGTGGAAGAGAAGGGAACCTAGCTGTTAAATGTCGACAAGAAAGACCCGCGGCTGCAACAGAGGAGAGTAATGCTCCGTTCGAACCTCAACGCATTGTTCATTGCTACAACTACAAAGAACCGGGGAATTTTTCAAATTAGTGCCCTAAACCAAGGGTTTTTGGAGGCAACCAACAACCTCCAAGGCAGCAAGGAAGAGCTTTTGTCATCACTTCTACCGAAGCGAACCCCGAAAAAGAAGTGGTGACACGTATGCTAGTTATTCATTCAAGAATAGCGAACGTACTTTTTGATTCAGGTTCTACACATTCTTTTATATCTCGAATGTTTAGTAGAACAATCCCAACACCATCACAAATCATGGAAGTGAAGATGTCGGTGAGTACGAAAAATGGGGAAATCATTGCATCCCATGAATATAAGTCCTCCCCTATTATAATCTATGGATTTAATTTCCCATAGAACCTCATCATACTCCCTCTGGTGGAATTTGATGCAATTCTTGGCATGGATTGGATTTCCTTATACAGAGCCAACATAAATTTTCGGGAAAGGGAAATCACACTCCATATGGAGAATCAACGCCCGATTCTTTACAAGTGTAATGAGGAAGATGAATATATTTTAGCTCCATCATCTCAAGCTTGGATATTACTTCCCTATGAGCATACATATCTGGCTCAGATGATTGAGTCCAAGGAAGAAACCATCCTTGAAGAAATTCCTATTGTGAAGGAATTCGCTGAAGTGTTTCCCGAGGAACTACCAGGTCTTCCTCCTAGAAGAGATGATGAATTATCAATTGAAATTATACCAGGGGCACTACCATTATCCAAGACTCCATATAGAATGGTTGTTATGGAACTTGAAGAGAAAAAGAAACAACTACAGGAGAATCTGGATAAAGGGTTTATACGCCCAAGTGGTTCACCATGGGGTGCACCAGTCCTCTTCGTCAAGAATAAGGATGGGTCAATGCGGCTTTGCATCGATTATTGTGAACTTAACAAAATCACGATAAAGAAAAAGTATCCTCTGCCACTGATCGATGACTTGTTCGATCAGCTTTGTGGAGCACAATACTTCTCCAAGGTAGATTTGCGGTCAAGATATTATCAAGTAAGGGTGAAGAAGGAAGATGTCCCCAAGACTGCTTTTCATACAAGATAAGGGCACTATGAATTCATAGTAATGCCTTTCAGACTCACTAATACTCCAGAAATATTCATGTACTTGATGAATAGAGTCTTTAGATATTACCTTGACAAATTTGTGGTAGTCTTTATAGATGATATTCTAATATACTCCAAAACCAAGGAGGATCATGAGGAGAATTTAAGAAATGTACTAGAGACTTTGCGCAAGGATAAGATCCATGAAAAGTATAGAAAGTGTGAGTTTTGGTTGAAGGAGGTCTCATTCTTGGGTCATATCATCACAAGCAATGGGATATCTGTGGATCCCTCCAAAACAGATGCAATTGAGGGATGGTCGAGGCCAACATTGGTAACGGATATCCATAGCTTCTTGGGGTTAGCTGGATATTATTGACGATTTGTGAGAAATTTCTAATGATTGTACAACCCTCTTACCAAGCTAACTCAAAAGGGAGTAAAGTTTTCTTGGAGTGATGAATACGAAGAAAGCTTCAAGGAGTTCAAAAAGAGGCCTATCACTGCGCACGTGATCACTTTAACCACATGTGGGGAAATTTTTGTGGTATTCAGTGATGCTTCGAAGAAGGTCTTAGGATGTGTGCTGATGCAGAATGATAAATTGATATCCTATGCCTCAATGCAGTTGAAAATACATGAGAGAAACTATCCAACTCATGATATGGAGTTGGCGGCGGTGATCTTTTCCTTGAAAATCTGGCGGCATTACTTCTATGGGGAGAAATGTGAGATATATAATGACCACAAGAGTCTTAAATATATATTCACAAAGAAAGAGCTTAATATGTGACAGAGAAGATGGATAGAGCTCATCAAGGATTATGATTGTTCAATACATTACCACCCTGGGAAAGCGAATAAGGTGGTAGATGCCCTAAGTAGAAAGGACTCATCGATTCTATCAATGATGAGAATTGAGAAGGATCCAATCTTCTTAGACTTGATGAAGATGGACATGGGAATCATAAAGAAGGGAACATAATCAATCCTTTCACAAACTATTCCTTAACCATCTCTTTTGGAAAGGTTAAAGGATGCTCAAAAGGATGATTTGGGAATTCAGGAAAAAGTGGAAGCTATCAAAAAAGGGAAATCCTCATAGTTTAATGTTAATGAAGAAGGAATTGTGCAATTTGGGAAAAGGCTATGTGTTCCATCATGTCCGGAGCTGAAGAAGGAACTTTTGGATGATGCACACAGTTCAAATTTCTCTATTCACCCAGGGAGTAAAAAGATGTATCGAGATCTCTGAGAAAACATTTGGTGGGATAATATGAAGAAGGAGATCACTGAATATACATCAAAGCTCCTGGTGTGCTAGCAAGTGAATGCAGAGAGACAGAAGTCTAAGGGGATGATGAAACCATTGCCCATACCAGAATGGAAATGGGAGAACATCACCATGGACTTTGTCACCGGACTTCCAAGGACATCCAAAGGAAACAATGCAATATGGGTTGTTGTGGATCGTCTTACAAAGACTGAACATTTCATTGCTATTCGGGAGGATTTATCATTAGATAAACTGACACAGATATATATCAAGGAAGTGGTAAGGCTATATGGAGTGCCACTATCTATTGTGTCGGACCAAGATCCAAGATTCACCTCTATGTTTTGGAAGAGTCTTCAAAAAGCTCTGAATACTGAACTAAACTTCAGTACGGCCTATCATCCTCAAACTGATGGCCAATCCAAGCGGACTATCCAAACACTTGAGGATATGTTGAGAGCATGCTCAATGGACTTTAAAGGAGGATGGGATCAACATCTTCCTCGGGTTGAGTTCTCTTATAATAATAGTTTCCACTCGAGCATCTAAATGGCACCATACGAAGCCCTGTATGGGAAAAGGTGCAGAACACTGACATGTTGGGATGAGGTTGGTGAACGTAAGCTGCTTGGACCAGAAATGGTCGAGGAAATGGTGGATAAGGTGAAAAACATTCAACAGCATATCAAGGAATCCCAGAGTCAACAGAAGAGTTATGTAGATAATCATCGATGAGACCTTGAGTTTAAAGTTTGAGACATGGCTTTTCTACGCATATCTCTGTGGAACAAGGTCACGAGGTTTGGAAAGAAAGGGAAGTTATGTCCAAGGTACATCGGCCCCTTCAATATTATTGATCGTGTAGGGGCTGTGGCCTATCGACTAGCACTTCCACCTACCATGACCAAAGTACATGATATCTTTCATGTATCCCTCTTAAGGAAGTACATACCAGACCCTTCACATGTACTCTCTTCTGAGGTGGTACAGTTGGAGGATGATCTTTCTTATGAGGAGAAACCAGTGAAGATCTTAGATCATAGAGAAAAAGTTCTACAAAATAAAACAATGCCCCTCGTCAAGGTGTTGCGGTGAAACCAAAATTTTGAAGAAGCAACTTGGGAATCAGAGGAAATGATGAAGTTGAGTAACCCACATCTGTTTTAGTGTGGGAAAAGGAAATTTCGAGGGAGAAATTTCTTAAGGGGGGAATATTGTAACGACCCAATGTTTAATTAATGGAAATCCCTCTTGATCTAATTAAATGTCTCGTTATGTAAAATGTATATATAAAATGTCAAATTCTTTGGTTTTATGTTAATAATTGCGACCGTTTCTTTTATAGCCGTTGAACAGTGATCACATGATTAGTATAAATATAGAACTTTAACAAACCCAATTGACTCAAACAAAGGAAGCGATGGCCTCATCCAGTAAAATTGCTCTATACGAAGCCCATTTGTCGGAGCTCGGAAAAGAGGTGGCGTCTTTGGGCTTCGCTCTTGACCAAGTCCAAGCTGAGCTTCATCATGTCAAGCTCGAAATTGACCGTCTACGGTAAAAGTGGAAGTTGATAGAGATTACCACTCAAGCGATGTTATCTGAGCCGCCCCAAGAGTCTGTCACCATCGCACACCTTACCCTTAGGTCTTATGCGGCTGTTTTATGGGGTTATGTAACAAATATCTAGTAATATGTTAATGTATATTTTTTTTATATAATAATGAATATACCTTCTTGTCATTATTGATACATTGTAAATAGTTTTTAAAGTACCAATAGTGTTTTTAGTTATTATTTAATTAAGAAATATATTTTATTAAATTAAAGGATTTTTGAATTAAATAATTTTTTAATAAAATATTATTACTATTATTAAATTAATTTTATTATATATAAATGATAATATAATTTTATGAATGCAATTATAATTTTTATTAAGGTTTGAAGGCCATTTCTGTCAAAACCCGTGAATTTTCGATACATGTCGGTTTTTATTTTAAAAGTGAAAATTACCATATTTAGAAAATTATTTAGATAAAATAAATGTTATTTCTGGAATAAGGACATCGAAATTATCCAACAGTGAATTTTTCATAATTTTCTGAGATAGTCAAATTTTTGGGTAAAAATTAAATACCGTTTAAAGATATAATGTCTTTTATGACATCATAATGACCCAATAGTGATGTAATAAAATAATATAAGCTTCATTTTCGGCCAATATATGTTTTTTTATTAAAACAATGTTATTTTGGGTTTGTTTGACTTATTTTACAAAGCATTAATGGACCCCTCAAGACTTATTAAACATCTTGTCTTTTTAAATTATTTTCCATGGGAGTGTGACTCACCTCCACATAATCAACCCCATTATTTTAAGAAGTTAGGACTTTGGAATTATAAAATATATTTTTACTCTTCCCTTTTCCAAAAACCATTGGCAAAAACCATGGGATGGTTTGTGTTTTGGATTAATTTAATATAAGGGGTCCCAAACCTAAATAATAAATAATTCCCTCACCTTTCCTATATAAACCCACCCAAGCTCCCACTTCCTCGTCACTCAAAGCCTTTGGAGTCTGTCCAACCTCTTCCCTACTCTTTCTATAATCCTCTCAAGGTGCCCCAAGCTCCCAATAAGTCTCTATCAATCCTCTCTCAATCCTTTGGAAGCACACTTCCAAGTAATGGTTTTTTCTTCCTTTCTCATTTTGTCCAATTTTCATTAAGTTGGTTTGCCCTTTTAATTTAAATTATGAATGTTGGGGTATGATTTAAAACCTCCCTTATACTTACCTCCTTATGTTTTAATGATTGGAGGCCCCTTTATCTCTCATTAAATTCCTCCCATGTACACCCGTTACTATGCCGAAATTCCGAAAGGAACTTCTCTCTCCTCATTTACATTCAAGCAATACCTTTGTATAATGAATTTAATTTCCATTAAAATTGTTGGTACATGTATCTATATGACCTCTTTACTTTCCATTACATGTAAATATAATGAGGAACCCCTTTCTCTCTCATCAACCATTTTTATGAATTCTTAGGTCACACCGCTACGCTGCCGAAATCACACTGATTTTATAAGCCAATTCCATTATGTAGTGAATACCATTCCCATTTCTCCATCAAGGGTATTCAACTTTATGCACATTTAATTATTGATTATAATGTTTTATATATTAATTACACATTCCTTTATCGTGGAATAAATGATTATTTTTTATGAATCCATGTTTCATGATCCATGTGGCACACTTATGCATGAAATGAAATGTTTAAGAAGGGTGTGCCCTTATAGAGCTCCAATGCATTGGGTAAAGTATAGTATCATGATACATCATGTGAAATGAGTGTTGATTCATGATAATTAAAGTGCAATGAGGTTTTACTCGTGCTTCATGTGCAATGAGTATTTACTCATGCTCTATGTGCAATGAGCCTTGGCTCATGCTAATTCCATCTTAAGTGTTGTTGCCACATTTCCATGTTATGATTATCATGATTTATCATGACTTTGTGTTCATGTTTCTCTTGTGATCTATTGATATGCCTATTGTCTAACATGTATTTTACTCCTCATGTATTCCATGTTTATTCCCTTACTGGGCATTATATCTCACCCCTTTTCTTATGCATGTCCTCAGGTTACTCCATGCAATGCTAAGTACGAGGGAATGTAGTGGTTATGTAAAGGAAGATTTCAATAAAGATGTTGTAATTCAGGTTTTAAGTTGTTATATATTGACCCTAAGCCCCAAATACACTAAAACTCTTGATCTTATTTGTTGTATCAAGTGATGTTTTATGTAATAAATCATGTTTAAGTTTGTAATAAAATCAGGGTTATCATAGGTTTGGTCTCCAAAATTTATAAATAAAGTATTTTTAGGCATGTATCCTATATCGAACATTGCATGCCAGAAAGAGCATGCACCACTCCTTCACCTAAGCATGCTACTAATTATCCAACAGGAGAGAATATGCACAGACCAATTCATTTCAATGTTATATTTACTTCATAATTATATCATATTTATACTAATCAGATCAAATTATTATTGGGGGAATTTATTAGAAATCAAATTTCAGAAAATAAATAATTCCACCAATGCTTTTAGATGATCAAAGATTTTTTAAAAGGGGAGAAAATAACTGGGTGCCGACACCTTATTCCCAGTTCCATATAACACTCATGTTCCAGGCTCAACCATTATGCTCATATTCCACTTTACCACACTATTCATCCTAATCATACCCACTATATTCCCTTATTCAAAGGGACTATGAACCCCATATGGATACTAATGGTTACCTGGTAACCCATGTTCCCTTTCTTATATAAGGACCCCAATCCCTTATTTCAAAATTGAGTAATGAGAAATAGAATGCCTGGAAATATTTGATTGTAAGAAATATGATCCTAGGACTTCCAAAATCCCCCTTTAAGTGATTTTTGAATCCAAACAAAAGAAAAAAGGTTGGAAATTAATGTCATTTATATCATTCAATAATTATGATTTTTGTAAGACCACTTCACCCAAGTCATCACTAATAAAACAGTGAAGGACCCATCTTGAGAGGCTCTCAAAAGAAACCAGAACATGAAATCATGGTGCCTAGTTTTATTTAAATGGGTGATTCCCAAATCATCTTTAATGGACCACACTTAGTTATCAAGAACCACCCTACTGAGTGCCCATTTTTTTATCACCTGTACCTAGAGTGAAATTCTAATATTGAGATCTCCTTAAGGTGGATCCTAGGTTTCCATCATTTATATAATACCCAAGTCTCCTAAATGGGTTCCCATTTATCAGGTCCACTCAACTAGGTACCCATTCATCTATATCACCAAACTAGGAAATGATTACCAAGTTTCCATACTATGGGCTTCACCTGGTTCCAAATATCAATCTAGTACAAAACAAACTTATGCACATTGTTCAATTAAGTATCCTTTAATTGGGATAATTTTTTTTCCTAAAATACCTTATTGACACTATTTATCATGAATTAACCTACTATTGAGTCACAAATTTTGGGGCCTCCTAATCGGTGTAAGGCCTGTACATATTCTCATATATGATTTTACCCCTTTTCCCTATCAATGAGTCCTAAATACCAAGGTAATCCTATTAGGTGTAAGACCCAACCATAACCTTCCATGTCTATTAAAAAAAGAGATAAAACCCATGGGCCTTTAACAAAATATAATCCCCAATAATACCCTATTATATTTTGACATCAGAAAACATGATGAACCAGAAATGGATACTCATGCGTAAGTCCCAAATAAAACATTAATAGGTTCCTTTGACCTAGAATTCCATTCTTATTGACATTAAACTACTACAAATATGTCTTAATAATATGACCTTCAACTATAAGGCATATTGGTTCTGGTTACATAACCTTAAAATGAACCATGTTGGCCCCAGATGCATGACCTTAAAAAAACACATCATTGGTCCTTGTCATATAAAATTAAAATGTACATAAAGTGTTATTATTGTATAACCTTAAATGATACCAAAATGTTTCACATCACATAACCTTGATAGGTAAGAAATATTTCATTAAGAGGAACCAACTACATGGGTTCTAATTCCCTTCATAGTGGTACATAAGAATCTCCTCTCATGGGATTGATCCCAAATCCACAACACTTATCTCCACACTAAATGGTATTCAATTCTAAATTTGCCAACAGTATAGATTTAAAACATAATATTACCAACCAATATGGTATAATATATATAACCTCTTATACATATAGATATTAACATTGATGCAAGGTAATAATCGATCACTCTCAGGAACAAGGTAACAAGTATTGTTACTAGGAAGGATTTCATGAATAAATTTAAAATATATTAGGGATTATTGTATTAGGAAATAATGGCCTCGTATCATGTTCCGATTTCCCATCCCATAAACCTTGATGAATAATTAAAAGTGTGGTTGGAATATCCCTATGATTTCCTACCTTTGGAAATAGGGTCCATCGCTAAACATAAACCACATGCACTAATTCATAGTGGAATAGTGACATACCTTTATCCATTAGAACCTGGATAAATTTTTACCACTGGTTTGAGTAGGTGAATAATTATTCTAATTATAATTGTAAATATTTGGTTTGGAAATTTTATTGGGATGGGTAAATTATATTATCATAATGTTTTTCATGGTATAAATTTTCTATAAATTGTTTTTGGAAATATATAGATTAATTTGGATAATTAAACTCATGTTATTAATTGTATTTAAATGTTTCTAATAATAATTATTAGATATAATGTAATCTATAAAAATTATCCCAAACAATATATCAATGTAAAAAATATAAAACCATACAAAATTGGAAATGAAAAAAACTATAAAACCAATGCATAACTTACACTGAATTTTACATTGTATTATCTTCAAATGAGAAAGATGGATATTACAGGAGTAAAAATATAAGGACTCCCACCTCTAGATGTATTAATGTATCAATCTAAATAATTATATGTTTATATAGAATACATATTTACTCAATTACATGCTAGCGTCTTTCGGTACTGATGAGTAATATGAATAGAGATTCAGTGTAGGGAGTTTCATCCAAATATGATTGTGCATGCACATCAATTACCATCACATTATAGTAGTCTTTAAAATGTCTTAGGATGATACTTATTGGATCATGAATTTACTAATTCATTTATATCACATGATTAATTTCATTGTATACTTCATTAATATCATGGATGAATGCATATTACTCATATTATTTACATTTAATGAAATTTCATTTTTTAATGATAGCCTATGGGGGACAATCAATCAAAAATTCCACCACAACTTCCATCATAGATAATTTCATTTGATATATAGGTTTTACCCTATGACTTTATGGAAAATGGACACATTAAAAAATTCCCAACCATTCATTATGGATGAAGTAGTTAGTGGCATTAAATAACATTTTTTCCCATAAGATACGCTCTTATCATATAGTAAGATATTCAAAAAATACATGAAGCAAAACCTTTTTCCCATACATTTCATATTTAGGGATTGGTTATGTCATACCAAATGAAATAGATTATATATATCATATATACATAAAGGATTTAGGGTATATCTCCTCCAATATACCACTTATTCTAAATCATAAAATACTTTGTGTCATTTCACCTTATATTGTATCATATACAATAACTCATGAAATCATATCTAAAAATATTTTATATATCTTCCAAAACACTTTTAGAATGTTAAAATTAACTTCTCTTTATATCACATTATTTTTAATACCTTATTAATACTCATTAAAATCTATATTTGGATTAACTATAATAAACTTTTCGAGAATCCATTTGAGTAAAACTCAATCCTTATTTAGTTGACCACAATGTGGGGCTCCATGTTCCTTTATAGCATCGACAATGAATATGAATATTTGGAGATATATATGTAATTAAATATCAGCCTCTAAAAAGTGCTATTTCTACTCAAACTATAAATATGTTTGGTGTGATATCTATAAAAAATGTGTGTCTTTATAACTGTGTCCACCAATCGGATCTCATGGTTGCATGAATTCTCACATGTCCCCTTTGTCTAATAAATTGATTTTCTAGGGTACATGGTGTATTTAAATCCCATATAGACAACTTATATATCCTCAATTATTTGAGTATAGACTAAGGTGGTCGATTAAGACATAAAAATTCATTCAACTTTATGGATGAGTGCATCACATATCCCTTTTCTAAATAGATAAAAAAATAATATGTACTATCTAGGTGTGACTTAACTCTACCAAGTATATATTAATCAATGGATAAAATTTCATTCTCATCATATAGTAATAAAAATCCCATCATGTTTCATCTCTAACTTACAACATGATAAACAAAATATCCAAACACCCCTTAATTACCTAATCCTTAAGGATTGTGTAAAAAAGGCATCATGGTATGAATGTTATCATGATAGTTATCATACCAACCTCCAGTAGTGGGGAATCCTTGATATGTACCTATCATGGAGTATGGGAAAAAGTTATTTCCAATATTAGAATATAGTATAGTGGTTAACCAATTTTTTATCTATAGAGGAGAGAAAATAATAAATGTTTTAACTTTAAATTATAGGAAAACAACAGTGATTTTGAAATTGGTTTCTTATGAAAAAAAATTAATTTAAAAAATGTTTGAATTTTTTTTGATGATAATAGTGATAAGATCAGGGTTGGTCTCCCAAATTTAATGCTATCCATGTTTATCAAAGTAAGATTACACAATCACTTCTACTCACTCTCTTAGTAAAAAGGTGATGGTGAGAATGAAACTTACAGAAATCATAGCTTGGGATAATCTCCTTATAATGTGTGATATATTTGTAGTGAATACCCTCAATTGACTTAGGAAATACCTGATCAGGTGTTTTTTCATAAATAATCAAGAGTTTCCTCTACCCCACCCACACATACTGATAAATGTAGAGTACTTCACAACTAATCCCCAGTCTATTCTGTAATTTATAAACTAGAACCTAGTGGTGGGAGATAATTATCATCAAAAATGAAAATAGAAATAAAATAATTTAAAACCAAATACAATTTCACTCGATAATAAATTTTTTATGAGAATATTAAAACAAACTTAAAAAAATAAAGAAAGCAGTTTTATTCTATAAAGTGTAAGAACTCAAGTATTAAAAAAATAAAACCTCTCATTCCCCAATTACTAAGTATTTTACCCCTCGAAATTAAGGGTAAACAAGAAGAATTAAGGATAATAAGAAATTAAAGAACAAGGATAATAGAAAATGAAGAGTATAAAATTTCTCCTAAAAAAACCATTCATCTGATATTTTAAGTTATTTTTACCAATAGAAAGTTGAAACTCATTAAGTTGTCTTCTTAATATATTTTTTTAATTCAAGTATTTGTTATTAAAAAAAATTCAACATATTTGGACTTTTTTTTTGAAACATTATGCTTGAATTACTAAAGATCTCTTTTTATGGATGAACATGCTATCCAACTTCCTTATTTTGTACAAGCCCATAGGTTCCTATATTTAATTAATATAGACCTAATATTTGATAGAGGGATGGTTCATGGAGTCATATTTAGTTTAAATATTGAATAATATCATTTCGAGTTGTATAACCTAAATTATGCTTTATTTATTGAGTGTTCAAATCTATCGGCCTAAATGGTTCTCCACTTTTCATGATTTATTTGGGTCTTATAGAGTTCAAATGAGAGCATGGCCCAATTAAAGAAGTTTAACAAAAAAAATAAGGAATACTATAAAAATATTTTCTCAATATGGATAAATAGTGAACATTTTATGTCTGAAATACCAAAAAGATAAGAAACTGCTAAAATTTCATAATTATGGAATTTTCGCAATTTATCTCAAAGTTCAAAAAAAACAAAAATAATGCAATTTATCAAAAATTAATAAATTTTTTGTGATTAAATCATTGAAATATACATTAAAAATAATTCAAATATTATCTGTATTAATTCCCCCACACTTTTTACAAAGACTCCTAGACAAGTAAGCATCAAAATCAAATCCAAGGAAATTTAAAACACATAACCATGAGATAAACCAATTTAACACAAAGAAACAAAAGATACCAAGAATATTAAAAAAAATCAAGTTATTTATCTAGTTCATTCAATCCATTTCCACTTCAGTTATCTTCTCATTCACACAAAACTCTTACCTAGAATTAATTTTCCACTATTGAACAATTATATATATTCAAAAAATTTGTTATCCTTCAAACACATGTAAGAGTAACCATATTATTGATAAATTCCTAAATATATACTTGATATGATTCAAATAAAAGTGTTAATCATGAGGATTCTTCAGGTTTTTTTAGTAGATTTATATTTGTAGGATTTATATGTCTGAAAATCTAACAAAGAATAATGAGGTATTGAATCTTTTTGAAGAAAAATTATATGATTATAATTTTCACTCAATTATTTTATTATTTATAAATCTCCTCCTGAGAAAATATTCTCCAATAATCATGATAACATCAAGGAAAGTACACACAATTCATCATTTCAGTAGTAAAAATGATATCCACTAAACTTCCTTTAGAAAAATTGAATTTTTTATTAGTATTTTTAAATTCTACATATATTAATTTTTGAATTAAGTGAGGGTGATTTTCATTTTAAATTTTTTTTATAACTTCCTGTCTCTTCCCTTAAATTAAAATACATTTTTTCATATTCAAAAAAATTATTTGTTTCTCAAAATTTTTAGCACTTACAAACCAAAAGATATTAGAATTATTATAAAAAATCTCTAAAAAGGCACAAATTTTATACGAATAACTTTATAAACTTCTTATTTTCTTCTTAAATCATTGAAAAGAAATGTTGTAACATAGCACAAGTTATCTCCCCTATTCTTGAATTCAAATAGATCATGTCATTTTTACTTATAGAGCAGTTTTGATTAGGAAAAGTGACATGTAATGTGGCTAAATAACAGATTATTCATGGACACTGTGGGATATAAGGATTAAATATAAAAGAGTACCAATATAAAAAGGATATTATTGAAAAGGGGGTTTTAAAATAAAATAAGTTTTATAGTCATTTTAAAAACAAGTACCTCAAACCCACATGTTTTGACAAAAAAAATCAAGTTTTGGTTAATAAACTATGGTTTGATTCAATCATGGAATGAGTTAAATGTAAGAAACCTCAAAGTATGATGATTTTAAATATAAAAACAGGGAGATATGGAATGAGATTAAAAAATTTGAGGTCTTTTCATGAAATTCACAATGTTTTGAAATTTAAATAAAGTTATCTTAAACCATAATTTTATGTTTGGTTTCATGGGATAAATTGGTTTACTCATTTAAATGGGTTTCCAAAATGGAAAAGATAATCATTTGAGTGAACAAGATTAAAAAACACTAAAATTGAAAAAAATATAAAAATTTGAAAAAGAAGAATTTTTTTTGAAGAATAGAATTGTGAAAATACTAAACCACAAAGGTTCCCTCCCCATACTTATATGATGCAGTATCCTAAATGAATTGAAGTTGATTTAAAAGTTACGAATATTTTTAATTAAAACACAACATGAATGTAATGGTTAAAGAGAGGAACCACGTTTCTCATTAGCAATGCAATTTTGAGTAAATATTATAAGTAATTCCCAATGAAAACCTACAATAAAAGTAGAAAATAAAGTATAAGAAATTTATTTACATAAAATAAAATAGAAATATAATGAGAAAGGGACATAAAATAAGGATATATTTTGGTTTAACCCCCTAAGTGGGACATGGGTTTTGAATACCTCTAGATGGGTAGTCTAGATGTTATCCATATTTTAATAGTGGGTGGTTTTTTAGATGAACCAAAATATATATTTCCTTCTAGATTGAATCATATTTCATATTTCTTTTTTTAAGGTCCCCATAGATATTTTTTTAAATCTATCCCCTTATAAATGAGATATGGCTCACAAGGTGGGGGTGGGATAAAAAATTTGTTATTATACATTGGTTTGGAAGATACTTGTAAAACCACTTCTTCATCATGTTTGGAATCATTTTATATAATTTTATTCTACATATAATCTTAAATGGTTGTTGCCTTGGGTCAATATTCAATTTATAGGGGAAAATTCTGTTCAAACAGACCACAATATTTTTCACAAAAGGGGTTAGTTTTTTGTTCAAGAAGTGATAAATTAAAAGGTACTAAATCCATGGAATAATATACTCCCCTGAGTAGATCATCTATGAGATATGGTACTTTAATGAATGTCCCTGGACTATTTTCTTCTGGATAGGGTAGTGGATTGAAAAATATTTCTTCAAATCCAAGAATCACCTCATATTTTTCTTCTTCTAAGGAATTCTAAAAAATTATTGATTATTAAATTGAAAAATTAGAGTGATTTTTCATATAAATTTGAGTAATATTAAAAGAAAGTGAATTTATGGTTTATTATTCCCCTTAAGGGGTTTAGCTGGTAACATGTGTTTCTCTATGAGTTCCTAAGGTATCATCTTAGAAATTTTAGGGATAAAAGGTTCTTCAAGTATTTCTTCCACATCTTGGGTGTATTCTTCATATTTTGTTGAGTTGGGTTTCTTATGTACCTCATCCAAATGTTTATATAAATTTAGGAAGTATTATGGGATATCTATGATCTCCTTGTCCAAGGATTCTAGCTTGGATAGTTCAACATCCTGCTTGAGATCCCCAAGAATCTCCCTAAATTCCTCTATACCTATTTCAACTATGGATCCTTATATCTATCTAAAAAATGTATAAATAACCATAAAATTTGTTGGGGGTAAGTCAAATATAAAATCCCTTATTTATTTTATTTTAAATTTTAATTTAAAAATAGAAATATATTTATAATTTGATTATTTATACTTCCACATCGACTACAACGCCAAGTTTTGGCATGTACCTATTATGTGATATAGAAAAAATGATTATTTAAAAAGTTAAATTTAATTATAGTGTTTAAACTATATCTTTTCCAGATAGTATAACACAACAAACAAGTTTTTCATTTTAAATGATATGAAAATATGGGAGTTTTTGAAATTTTTTACCTTTGAAAATTAAGAAAAAAAATGAAAATAGGTTTGAAAATAGATTTATGATAAGGGTGATTCTATTGGGATTATTATTCTAAATTCAGTGATATCCTTGTTCCAAGTTATCCAATCCACTTCTTCTAAGTAAATGAAATTGAGATTACAAAATCACTTCCTATCACTCCCTTTATCAATTAGTGATGAGGAGAATAACCCTTACTAAAATCGTAGATTGGTTTACCCTATTTTAAATATGTGAGTGCGTTTCAATGAATAACCTCAACTAAATTAGGAAATACCTAATCAGGTATTGTTTTTCTTAAATAATCAAGAGTGTACACTACCCCTCCCACACTTACTGACAATCACCAAGTAATTCACCGCTAATCTAAAGTCTATTCCATAATTTATAAACTAGAACCTAGTAGAGGGATATAATTATCATCGCACAAGGAAATAAGAATAATAGAATCTAAATCCAAATTTTATCATACTTGATAGTACAAACTATTATTATAATATTGAAACCATTGTGGAAAAAACATTTAACACGTCGGCATTTTTCACGTCGGTTCTATATAAACAGTGTACAAAGCTTTAATAATCGATATATCATGTCGGTTATTTTATAAATGACATGATATATCGATCAAGATCCATTTTTTACGTCATTTATTTTATAACCGACGTAAAATATATGGATATTAGCTTTTTTAAGTCAGTTATAAAATAACCAACCTAAACAAAGAATCTGATGGGCTTTATCACGTCGATTATAAAATAACCGACGTGATAAAGGAAATCTCGGCACTTTATCACATTGGTTATAAAACATCCGACGTGATAAAGCTAATCTCAAATATTTATCATATCTGTTATCAAAAGAACAGACATGATAAAGTGACATTTATCACGTCGGTTATTTTATAAATGACGTGATAAATTGTTTTCTATTTCGGTTATTAAATAACTGATGATATAAACATTAAAAAAATATTTTACCACATTGGTTATTAAATAACCGATGTGATAAATATTTTAAATGATTTATCACACCCCGTATTCAGTCATTCTGTTTCTTTGATCGGGCGACCATCGAATCATCTCTCTCACGCGGAAAACCAAGAAATGATTATTCAAAGTAGTGCCCTCTATCCTCGTTTTTCCAACATCATTCTTCATATTTATTATCATCATATATATCCGGTCCACTCAAAACACTCAAGTAAGCCTCACATGACTCATTTTTAGTTTTTAATTTCCGCGATGCCCTAAACTATTTTTTTGAGATATTTTTTTTCCTTTGTTCTTGCTATCATGGTAAGTTTCATAGTGTTCATTTAAACCATGCTAAATACTTTTCTAGTAAAATAAACATATGGAAGTGATATCATAAAAGTTTACGATTTTTGTGTGTTTTATCATGTGTGTGCGCGCGTACAGGGGGGTTCTAAGGAGGTGGGGGATTTGCAAGTGGGTGGGGGTGTCTAGGGGGTTGGGTGGGATGTCTAATGGGGTGGGGGTGTCCAGGGAGTGTCAAAGGGGGTGGGGGTGGTGTTCAGGGGGGTGCAGGGGCTGTCCAATGGGGTTGAGGTGTCCAAGGGGGTGGGGGTGTCCAGGGGGTGAGGGGGTTGTCCAAGGGGATAGGGGTGCCCGAGGTGGGGGTGTACAGGGAGGTGAGTGGGATGTCCAAGGGGGTAGGGGGTGTCCAGGGGGTGGGAGGCTGTCCAGAGGGGTGGGGGCTGTTCAGAGGGTTCTGGGGGCTGTCTAGAGGGTTGGGGGTGTCCAGGGTGTCCATGGAGGTGGGAGGGGGGAGTCCAAGGGTGTGTGTGTGTGGGGGGGGGGGGGGTCCAAAGGGGTGGGGGGAGTCGAAGGGGGTGGGGGCTATCCAGGGGGGGCTGTCCAAGGGGATGGGGGCCTGTCCAGAGGGTTTGGGGGTGGGGTGGGTTGTCTGGGTGGTTGGGGGTGTCCAGGGGGGGTGTCTAGGGGGTGTCCAATGGGGTAGGGGGTGGTGTCCAGGAGGGGTGGGGCTGTCCAAGGGGGTGGGGGGGGGGGGGGCTGTCGAGAGGGGTGGGTGTTGTCCAGGGGGTGGGGGGGGGTCTGTCCAGAGGGGTGGGGGGGGGGTATCCAAGGGGGTGGTGGTATCCCGGGGGTGTCCATGGGAGTGGGGGGTGGTGTCCAGGGGGTGGGGGCTGTCCAAGGGGGTGGTGGTGTCCAGGGGGTGTCCAAGGGGGTGGGTGTCCAGGGGGTGTCAAAGGGGGTGGGGGTGGTGTCCGGGGGGGGGGGGGGGCAGGGGCTATCCAAGCGGGTTAGGGGTGTCCAAGGGGGTGTGGGGGATGTCAAAGGGGGTGGGGGTGGTGTCCGGGGGGGGGGGGGGGGTAGGGGCTTTCCAAGGGGGTTGGGGGCGTTCGGGGGGTGAGGGGGCTGTCCAAGGGGATAGGGGTGTCCAGGGGGTGGGGGTGGTGTCTAGGGAGGTGAGTGGGCTGTCCAAGGGGGTAGGGGGTGTCCAGGGGGTGGGGTGTGTCTAGAGGGGTGGGGGCTATCTAGGGTGTGGGGGTGGCGTTCCGGAGGTGGGGGTGGTGTCCAAGGGGGTGGAGGTGGTGTCCAAGGGGGTGGGAGGTGTTGTCCAAGTGGGTAGGGGTGTTCAGGGGGTGGGGGTGGTGTCTAAGGGGGTGGGGGTGGTGTCTAAGGGGGTGTGGGTGGTGTCTAGGGGGTGGGGGGCTGTCTAGTTGCACCAGGATGTATTCTTTGTGAACCTTAAGAAGAAAGGATCTGAGATGAATTTAAAACTGTTATATCTAACTATATTTTTTTAAAAAAAAATCATTTTCAAGCATTTTTTTTAAATACGCATTGATTTGTGTTATATTTCAAAATTGTTTTACATTCAAATTATGATATTTTTCATAAAAACATATATTTGTCTTATCTTAAAAAGATGTATAATTTTGATATTTGTTATAGGTAATAATGAGTCGAAGTTGGATTATGGAACATCATATGAGTAATGAATATGAGGAAGGTGTTGATGCCTTTTTGTAATTTTCTAAACAAAATGTTCCAAGCAGTGACATTTTTTTCTGTCCAAGCCTGAAATGTTTGAATATGGAGAAGTTGAAAAGTAGAGAGATAAAAGATCATCTGATTTTTCATGGTTTTAATATGAGTTACAACCCTTGGATTTTTTATGGTGAAACTTGACGGAATTTTAGATCTACTGATGATGATGATTCAAAAGATGGTAAATCCAATGGAATTGAAGAAATGATTCGTGATATTGTAGCAGAACAAATTGAGATAGAACCAACACTTGCATGTCTATATGGTGATGCTGAAAAACCATTGTATCCAGGTTCTACAGATTTTACGATTTTTTCGGTGCTGTTAAGATTGATTAACCTGAAGGCGAAACATGTATGGAGTAAAGAAGTTTTACAGAGCTACTACAATTGATGAAAGACATTCTTTCAAAAGATAACGATATTCCAGATTAACGTTCTAAGGCCAAGAAAATATTATGCCCGATGGGATTGGGATATAAGAAAATACATGCTTGTCCGAATGACTTTATGATATATAGGAAGGAATATGAATTTCTGTCAGAGTGTCCTAAATGTGGGACATCATGGTATAAGGTGAAATAAAAATCACTAGCTGATGTAGAGATTACAAAGATCCCTTCCAAGGTATTTTGGTATCTTACTATAATTTATCATTTCAAACATTTATTTTCTAATTAACATGATTCCAAAATGTTAATTTGTCATGCTGATGAGCGGATATGTGATGGAAAAATTCATCATCCAACTGATTGTCCACAATGGAAGAAAAGTGATGAGTAGTATCCTACATTTGGAAATGAAATTAAAAATCTCAGACTAGGGTTGTGTACTGATGGAATGAATCCATACCGAACCCTCAATAGCACATATAGTTCATGGCCTATTTTATTGGTAATTTACAACCTCTCTCCTGATGTTTTTATGAAGCACAAATATGTCATGTTGAGTATAATGATCCCTGGTCTGAAACAACCCAACAATGATATTGATGTTTTCTTGTCACAATTTATTGATGATTTGAAACTTTTATGGGAGGATAGTATTAGGGTGTATGATTCTTATAAAATGGAATATTTTCAACTACATGCAGTGCTTATGTTCACTATAAATTACTTCCCATCATATGGAATTTTCTTTGGATAGAGTGTTAAAGGGCATAAAGCATGTCCAATTTGCGAACAACAGACTTCATATAGTCAATTTCATCATGGGAGGAAAACAATGTACATGGGTCATCAAAAGTTTTTTCCTATGTATCACTCTTATAGAAGTCTAAAAAATGAATTCAATGGCTCAAAATAATTTGATATTTCTCTAAAACCTTTATCCACTGATCTGTATTTTGAGAGGGTGGAAAACCTTGATGTGACATTGGGAAAGACACATAAATCTGGTAATGATAGAAAAATTTGGAAGAAAAGGTCAATATTTTTTGAGATACCATATTAGAGATATCATGAAGTTAAACATGATATTGATTTCATGAATGTGGAGAGGAATATATGTAATAGTTTTATTAGAACATTGTTAGATATTAAAGGAAAGACAAAATATGGGTTGAAATAAATATTAGACTTACTATCAATGGGAATACGATTGGATTTATCTCCCACTCTTAATGGAAGACAAAAATTTCTTCCCCAGGCTTGTCATACATTATACAAGAGGGAGAAAATTAGATTTTATTAATGTCTTCATGATATCAAAGTTCCCCAAGGTTATTCTTCAAAGGTAAAAAAAATTTTCTCATTGAAGGACTTGAAGTTGATAGGTATGAAATGTCATGATTTTTACGTCATGATAAAACAAATTTTACCAGTTGCATTGCGTGGAATATTTCCCATCTGTTTTAGAAAGACTATAATGAATTTGTGTTATTTTATCAATTCATTTTGTAATAAGGTGATTTATGTGAATGCTTTGAATATTTTTGAAAAGGATTCAATTTTTATACTTTTTCAATTGGAAATTTATTTTACTCCAACTTTTTTTGATATAATGGTGCATTTAATGATTCGTCTAGTATGATAAATAAAGATTTGTGGACCTATATATCTTCTTTGGATGTATCATTTTGAAAGGTATATGAAAATATTGAAGGGGTATGTTAAGAATCCATATATACCTGAAGCCTCCATTATTGAAAAGTATATTTCTGAGGAGGTTGCAGAGTTTTGTACGAGCTACTTGGCTGCAGTGCAACACATAGGTTTTCCTCCATCTCACCATGAATGAGTTAATAATGAGGGAAAGGGGATTCATGGCTTGAAAGTCAAATCGTTGTCAGTTGAACAGATGAAGAAGTTAAAATTATACATCTTGAATAACATAACTTATGCTCAGCCATATATCACATTGCATATTAAGGAGTTGAAACAATGTCATCCAAAGAAGAAAGAAATATGGATTTTGAATGAGCACAATAAAACATTTTTGTCATGGTTTAAAAAGACCTTACTTGGTAAATCAGATGTATTAGATACATTAAAATGGGTAGTGGGTGGTCCATGTTTAAATGTGATAAGATGGTCCAGTTATGACATTAATGGCTATACATTTCATAAGAAAGTTCAAGACAATAGAAGTGCAGTTCAGAATAGTGGTGTATTTGTGTTTGCAGAAGCAATGCATTTTTCGAGTGATAAAGAAAAAAACCCAATTTCTGCATCAAGTGCATATTATAGAGTGATTGAAGAAATATGGGAGGTTGATTAATTTAAAATTAAAGTTCTTGTCTTTAACTGTAAATGGGTTATTGGTAAAAAAAAGTGTCAGACACGATGCATTCAGAATGACAATTGTTAATCTGAATAGATTGGAAGACACAGCTAGTTATTTCATAATGGAAACACATGAAAAACAAATTTTCTATGTATTAGATCAATTATATATGCAGTGGGTTGTTGTTTTACAATAAAAAAACAATATGTTTGCAAGGATAATGTTGATGAAGATTCTGATTTATGTGAGATCCCTACTTACATGGAAATATTAATAGAACATAATGATGAGCATGTTGAAGACATGGTTTGTGCCATAATGAACGATCCTGATGAAGTAATTTGGGAAAACAATCTATTTTTACATTCCTAAAATTATAGGTAACATTTGTTTATTTCTTTTTTACATTTATTATTTTCTTAAAATGTTAGATATTGTAAGTTTTTTCTTTATTAAAACATGTATTAAAACAAATAAGTATAAGTTTTTGTTTGTTTTAATTTTATTTAGTTTACTTTATGATGTTTACCATTACATAAATTATATATCTATTATTTTTGTTCAATGAAAATTAATTTAACATGTTTACCTTGTTTACCATGTTTACCATCTTTACCATCTTTACCATTGTTTAACATGCTTACCATATTAACCATGTTTATTATTTTGTAACTTAGTACAATTTTCTGTTTTCTGTTTACATTAGTATTGTAATATTTGAATTTTTATATTTTTGAACTATTTTTTTTTTTATTTTAAGGATAATGACATATCAATCATTTGATCAACCACATGATTTGGGAGATGAGTGTATTGGTCATAACTCTTGGGAGGAACATTCACATGCTCCTCTTGATGTTCCCCAATCTTCCTCATGTGCTCCCATTGCGAAAAAAGAGTTCAAGAGTTGGTAAATTTGGGTACACACATTTACCAAAATTATCACTTGAATGTACTTTAGATCAAAGGATACTCATTGATTTTGATGAGGACGATTTTCCTAGAGGTCCAAATGCAAAATATTTTAAGAGTTTTGTATCAACTCAGGGTAAGGGCAAAGTAAGCATTTAGTATGATGACTGGAGAAGTGTGGAAAAATAAATAATCTCTCAACTATGGTAGATGATTTTGGTATGATATTTTTCTATTGTTTTCCTATTATTTAAATGTTTCTAGTATATATAATATGTTTAACATCTTCTTTATCAGATGACATTCGATATTCCTGACACTGGAGAGTCGGGAAGAAATCCTTATTGATGGCTTCCTGGAGATGGAGGGATTTCAAATCAACCCTCTCATATGATTTCATTTTTGGCCATAAGAGTCATGAAAATCCATGTCATATATATCCATTCATAGATGAAGACACATGAAGACAGTTTATTGAATATAGAAGAAAAGATTCATTTTTTTAAGGGAAATGTAAAATTTTATAAGCTCTCTTATATAAATGATCTTATTAATGTTTTTTTAATGACTTATTATTTTTAATTTAAAGAAAAAAAAGGAAATATCATCAGGAGATCCAATCTAAAAATGTATACCCTCATATTTTATCTCGGGGAGGGTATACATTATTGGAATAAAAAATGATGGCGGAAAAATTACAAAAACTAAGAGCTGGGGTCTTCAAGCTCAAGAGAGGTGGACCCTCCATCCCCTCCATCTAGACATGAAAAATGGAAGTGAGCTCAGATGGGAAAAAATGGAAATATCTTTCGGAATATTCGAGAATATTACCCGAGAGGATTGTACGATATCTATTTTATTTATTTACGTTAACTATATTCTTCATATAATTTCAATCATTATAGAAATGTTCAATTAATTAATACAGGATTCTCTTGAGAAGTAGAGCTCACAGAGGGTATTTACAGCTTCTAGGAGGCAAGATATTTTATCTACAACATTGGGAAAGCCCCAACATCCTGTTCGTGTTTGAGGATATCCAACTGGTGTATCAGTAAGAAAAGTGATTCCATGTTCTTCAACTTCTTACTTTGAGGTTGTTTATAAAAAAATATAATCCTTGGAGGCTGAAGTTCATAATATTAATACGATGATAGAGGAAAATATTAGAGAATCGATACAATCTATGTTTTTAGACATGCAAAGGCAATTTCATACTACAGCTCCCACTCCTCCACCTCACCCCTGCAGACCCCATTATTTATCCACCACCTCCGCCAATAGCTCTCACTCCCCCACCTCAGCCTGAAGACCCCATTTTTTATCCTACTCATCCACCACAACTTCCTACTTATTGCGATTTGTACGTTGATGATCCTCAAAATCATATAGTTGCATATGGGTTGGTATATTGTATAGGAGACACAGTTCATCATCAATAATTAGAGGTATAGAATCATAGGGTCACTGTACAAGATATTATAGATAGATCAACTCGAGTATCATTACCTACAGATGAGGTGATGATAGTTGGACATAGTATCAGCCATTTTTTAATTTGGCTATCCAGACTTTTGCGACTCATTACCATAGAGGTATGTATATTATATCTTCTATTTTATTTTTTATTAATGTTGTATTATCATTTGAAAACTAATATATTTTTCTATTTATTTTTACAAGAATACTTCAAAGTTAAACAAATATTGTATAGAAAACAAAAAAGAAAAATGGCTATGACATCAGATACATATTCTAGTATTCTTGACATATTGTCAAGATATTCAAATTTTTTGGCGGATCAATATGAGTTTCCAATGGAATCTCATGTTTGTGGACGTGCAATAACTGTGGGGATTGTGAAAACTGATATCATGGAGCTTATTACTGGAGATAAGTTGGGCATCAATGTGGTGAAATTTTTTTCCATGTAAGTCTAAAAACCATTTCCATGTGTTATATTTATTAAAAATGTATACTTATGTCTATTTTGTATTAGGTATCTTTATAACATTTGTGAGAAGAATGAGATGACATATGTATATGGATTTATGGACCCACATTTGATATCCCTTGAGGCACATGAATTGGATGAGGAACAAAGAATTCTTTATATTGCTGAAAGATTTGAATAGAATATAGTCACACAATGTTGGATGATGCCTTTTTGTGAGATGTATGAAACACATTTCTCTCAAAGAGTTCATTATATTTTTACATAAAAACAACTAACCTTAAATTTTCTTTTATTAGTGATCATTTTATGTTATGTGTTTTTTGACCAAGGGAGAAAACACTTTATTGGACATGCTCTTTCCATGGAGATGTGCGGGAAAGTTTTAATAAAATATTGGAAAATTAAGTTTAAATTTATCAATAGTTTATATATTATAATGAATTTTAAATTTATCCCATTCGTATTATTTTCTAACAGAGGATGGGTATAATTTTGAAAAAACACAAAGAAAAGGAGTGCGAAGATCAAATATGTAAATGTAAAGGTAAATATCCATTTATAATTTTTACTTTTTTATTTATTAAATAAAAATAATATATTTAATTTACCCTCATTCAAACAAAATTTTCATGAAAAAAAGGCATCATCGAATGCGGATATTATATGTTAAGATTTATGTATGAAATAATAACAACTGGAACAGTTGTGAACTTTGACCTGGTAATATTTCCTTTTAAACATTTCCATAATATTTCATTTGATTTATTAATTATACATGTTAACTACTATCCTTTTTAATTTGTAGTTATTTGATGACCCTCAACCCTATAGTGCTCAAGACGTCAAACCCTTACAAGTGGAATGGAAAAATTATTTTACAGGTTTGATTGAATTTTAGATGTTTGTATTGTAAAATGTAATTTTGAATATTGTCATTGTAATTGTATATTTAGTAGTCATTTAGGTTAGATTTAGTTTTTTTTAATTTGACATTGTATGTTTTGAATGTTATATATGTGAATGTTTAATTTTTCTCTACTTATTGTTTTGGTTTACTTATGATGGTTTTTCTAGTATGGATTCTGGTCTGGGGGGAGGGGTTATAAGGGTGTTGGGGTGTCTAGTTGGGTGGGGGGTATCCAGGGGTGTGGGAGGGTTGTTCGGTGGGGTGGGGGTGTCTTGGGTGTCCATGAGAGTTGGGGGGGGGGTAGTCCAGGGGTGGGAGCATTTCAAGGAGGGTGGGAGGGCTGTCTAGGGGAGTGGGGGTGTCCTGTGGGGTGAGGGGGGTTTCTAGGGGTGTGGGAGGGCTGTCCAGTGGGGTGTTCAGGCGTGTGGGGGTGTGTCCAGTGGGGTGGGGGTATCCAAGGGTGTGTGAGGGCTATATGATGGGGTGGGGGTGTCTTGGGTGTCCATGAGAGTGGGGGGGGGGGCAGTCCAGGGGGTGGGAGCATATCCAAGAGGGTGGGAGGGCTACCCAGGGGAGTTGGGGGATGTCTAGGGGTGTGGGGGTGTCCTGTGGGGTGAGGGGGGTTTCTAGGGGTGTGGGAGGGTTGTCCAGTGGGGTTGGGGGTGTCCAGGGTGTCCATGGGGATGGGCGGGCAGTCCAGGGGGTGGTAGAGGAGGTTTCGCCATCCCTTGGGGGGATGAACACTGCTGGAAGGTACTCATCACCCTCACATGTGAAGCTTGAGCTCTCAAAATGTTTCTCCAATGCTTTCTTCCCCTATAAACATCATTCATTCTATCACTTTTATGCCATTATAACCAGGGGAAACGCGGTCATGTGTGACTAAAATACCAGGATCTCGGCGGTGGAAATCTCTCAGATCTTGTGGGACTAGAAATGATGCTCCCAAGGCTTCCCATGAGATGTTTGAAATGACGTTAACAAAAAGCCCGACAGTGGGAAGAGGGTGCCAATTTAGTTGGTGGAGAGGGACACTGAGAAGACGACTGTGATGATCCGAAATATACCCAACAAGTACACGTAAGTGACTATTTAGTTTCCCAAATTAGATGATTGAATAAATATAGGGCTATTTGTGTGTTTTTTTGGTCTCCTCCATGCAATATTGGTCCTTAAAGATTACCAGGATATCCCGTATGTCACCAAAAAAACACACAAACCACCCTATATTTGTTCAATAATCTAATTTGGGAAACTAAACAGTCACTTAAGTGTACTTGTTGGGTATATTTTGGATCATCGTAGTCATCTTCTCTGCATCCCTCTCCACCAACTGAACTAGCGCACTCTTCCCACCACTGAGCTTTTTGTTAACATCATTTTAGGTGTCTCATGGGCATCCTTGGGAGCATCATTTCTAGTCCCGCAAGATCTGAGAGATTTCCACCACCAAGATCCAGGTATTTTAGTTACACATGATGGTGTTTCCCCTGGTTATACTATCATCAAAGTGATAGAATGAATGATGTTTAAAAGGGAATAAATAATTGGTGAAACATTTTGAGAGCTCAAGATTCGCATGTGAGAGTGATGAGTACCTTCCAGTGGCGTTCAACCCCCCAAGGGATGTCGTCACCTCCTTTCCCAACACCAACTGTCCAGGGGTTGTTCAGGGGGTGGGGGGTGGGGTAGTCCAGGGGTGTGGGGGTGTCCAGGGGTGTGGTGGGGGATGTCCAGTGGGGTGGGGGGGGGGGGGGGGGTTCTTGTCTAGTTTTGGTTGGGTATTGGTCTGTTTTTGGTCTGGGGGTGTCCAGTGAGGTGGGGGTGTTCAGGGGTGTGGTGGGGGCTGTCTATTGGGGTGGGAAGGTGTCCAAGAGGGTGGGAGGGATGTCCAGGTGAGTAGGGGGGGGGGGTCTAGGTGGTTTCCATGGGTGTGGGGGGAATTCTAGTGGAGTTGGGGGGGGTCTAGGGGTGTGGGAGGGATGTACAGGGGTGTGGGAGTGTTTTCTAGGGGTTGGGGGTGTCCAGGAGGGTGGGGGTAGTCTAGGGGTGGGGGGGGGGTCCAGGGGTGTAGTGGGGGATTTCCAGTGGGGGGGTTCTGCTATGGTTTTGGTCAAGTTTTGGTCTATTTTTGGTATGGGGGTGTTCAGTAAGGTGGGGGTGTCCAGGGGTGTGGTGGGGGTTGTCCAGTGAGGTGGGAGGGTGGGAGGGTGTCCAGGAGAGTGGGAGGGATGTCCATGCGAGTGGGGGATGTCCAGAGGGTGTCCATGGGTGTGGGGGTAGTCTAGTGGGGGGGGGTCTAGGGGTGTGGGAGGGATTTCGAGGGGATTTTTGTCCAGTGGGGTGGGGGGGAGGGGGTCCAGTGGGGTGGGAGGGCTGTCCAGGGGTGTGGGAGTGTTGTCTAGGGGGTGGGGGTGTCTAGGAGGGTGGGGGTTGTCCATGGGTGTGGGGGATATCCAGGGGGGCAGTCCAGGGGTGTGGTGGGGGGGTGTCCAGGGGTGTGGGGGGGGGGGTGTCCAGCGGTGTGGAGGGCGACTGTCCAGTGGGGGGGAGGGGGTTTATAGGGGTGTGGGAGGGCTGTCCAGAGGTGTGTGATTGCTGTCCAGGGGGTAGGGGTGTCCAAGAGGGTGGGTGTGGGGGGGGGGGGGTTGTCTAGGGGTGTGTGGGGTTGTCCAGGGGGTGGGAGGGGGGCAGTACAGGGGTGTGGGGGGTGTCCAGGGGTGTGGTGGGGGCTGTCCAGTGGGGTGGGGGGGGGGGGTTTCTAGGGTTGTGGGAGGGTTGTCCAGGGGTGTGGGAGTGCTGTGCAGGGGGTGGGGTGTCCTGGAGGGGGGGGGGGGGGTTGTCTAGGGGTGTGGGCGCTGTCTCGGGGGTGGGTCAGTCTAGGGGTGTGGGGGTGTCCAGAGGTGTGTGGGGGGGTGGGGGAGGGGGGTAGGGGTTCTAGGGGTGAGGGAGGGTTGTCCAGGGGTGTGGGAGTGCGGTCCAGGGGGTGGGGTCTCCAGGAGGGTGGTGGGTTGTCCATGGGTGTGGGGGGTTATCTAGGGGGTCAGGGGGGGGAGTCCAAGGGTGTGGTGGCTCTATTTTGAGATATTTTAGAATACATTTCCTGAATTTTAAGGTAAACTATGGTTTGTGATAAAATAAAATCAAAATAAGTACACCATGAAGTCGCAATACTTCATTAATATAGATCCAAATGAGGCACATAAGAGGTAGATCAACCTTTATAGTGAGGACACCTATTTACTTAGAAATGAGGTTGATAATATCCCATACCTCATTATTAATTATAGAATTTGTTAGCAATCCATTAACAAATTCAATAGTAATATCTTCCCATGTCCACATAAAAATGGGAAAAGTTTTCATGGATCTTTTAGGATGTTGTCTCTCAGCATTTAATTGTTTAAAAACTAAATTTTTTGTTTTATATTATCCCAAAAAAATGTTCCATAAAATCCTGATACATTTTGGAGCTACCATGGTGTATAGAGAAATTTTAACTATGATATTTATCAAATAATTCTCTTTTTAGATCAAACACAGATTGAGAATATAAAATCTTTACAAATTTTAATATACAATCTAAATAGATAAAGTATACCAACTTCCCATCATTCATGTCTTTGATTTTATTTTGAATATTCTTATCATCAAGCTAGTAAATTTTTGTTTTCAGTAATAATGATGGTTTGGAAATCATTTTGAATTTAAGTGATTTTTCTATTTGTTAATGATCCTTATATCCAATTTTACTAAATTATTAAATATAGGATCTTTTTAATCCTAATTTTAGTCAAAACACCATGATATTTTCTACTAAATTCCCCAAACACCTTATTTTACTTCCTAGAGTGGTAGTGTATTATAAAATTATAATATTTGAGTAGTTTTATGCATCATTTTTGCCTATTATTGATATTTTTCTATGAAAAGTTTTATTTAAACCTTTTTTTCATCTGTATATATTTCACATATTTCACAATAAAGGTAACAATTCAATATATTTAATGAAAAATATTATAGCTACCAACTCAAGATCATGAGTTAGATAATTCTATCTATGAATATTTAACAACCTTGATGCATAAGAAAAAACTGTATCATTCTATAGAAGGAAACATCCAAGTCCCTTCTTTGATGCATCAATATATATCACAAATCCACCCCTTATTGATGGTAATGTCAATATAAATGTATTGACCAATATATTATTTAATTATTAAAAACATTATTTCCATTATTCTAACCATATAATCTTAAACACTTTACATATAAAATTGCTTAATGGGTTAGCTAATCGAGAAAAATTATGGACTAATCATTAATAGTAACCTGTTAATCCATGAAAAATTCATACCTTGGTTATATTAATTGGCATTATATATTCCATTATGGAATTTCTCTTTGAAGGATTAGCTGATATTCCATCATTATAGAAAATATATCAAATAAGAAAAAATGTCTCGAAGCTATAATTCACATTTTCTAAATTTTCAATATAATTTCTTTTCTATAATAGTCTTATTAATGATATAAAAATGAATCTTATAATCATCATATAGTTTACATTATACTATGATACAATAAATAAATACCATAATGGAATTATTGAGACAATACTTGAATACTATTCTCATTAGAACTATAAAAATAGAGGGTGAATTAGTCAATATAAACAACATTATTGTAAATTAATAACGTTCATACCTCATACAAAATGTCTTCTTTAGAATATATTCCATGTTAAACCATATATGATGATATTGTGAATGAATATAAATCTTTGAAAAATATTTATCTCCTTTAATTTTATCAAATAAATCATCAATACAAGGCAGATGATACTTTTTCTTTATGGTAATGGCAACGAATTCACTGTAATAAATTGATTAACTCATACACCCATATTTATTATTAAAAAAATAATAAGGGATAACCATAGTGAAACAATAGGTGACAAAAATACATTGTCACACAACTACTATAGTTTTTATTCACTTCCACTAATTATACTATACTCCTTCTATAGAGAGTCCTAGATCATGGTTTTTCATGAGGGATGAGATCAATAAAAACTAAACATTATTCTGAAGTGGATGTCTAAGTAGTTATTCAGGAAACACAACAATTTATTCATATATAATAGGTACATCGTTAATTTTAAGTATACCTTTCCAATCCATTGGTTTCTTCTCTAATAATTTCATTAAGGATAGATAATAGAGGCAAATCCATATATGATTCATATGATATAGTTTATAAGGACCTGACATTAAACAATCCATAAAATTTATTATTTAGGAAATAATTAATTTTATTTCATTATTATAGAAATTTTAGGTTTATATTTTTATATAATTGAGTAATAATCCTAATATAAATAAATAGTACATCATTAATTAGACACTTATACTTAGTAACCATTTTTACACACACAAAAACTTTTATGATAAAAAAAGTTTTCTTTTCCAAGAATTTCTTAAAAATTTTAATCTTAAACTCATCATTATCCCTAATAATCCTTAGAAACTTGTGAAAAAAATTTAAAATGTGGTATGAGAACAAAACTTTCAGTAAGGGAATTATTGAAATTAAGGAATAAATACTATTTTCCATGAATACTCATAAAAATATTCATTTTTTAAAATAATATTTGAACTCAAAATTAATATTTTCTTACCCAAGAAATCAACTTATCTACCCAAAGATTTTGAAAAGAAATTTAAAAAGAACTATTAAATTCCAAATAAATAAAATATTTTTTTCATTGAAATCATGAAATACTCAAGAAAACTTTTTCACAAAATTTTTCATTTCCCCCTAAGAAGTAGAATAAACATTCCTCTAAACTTAAGAACATTAGATTGCTTTGTAAAATAATAAATTTTTCTTAAAACCCATATAAATCACAGATATTTAATGTATATAACTTGGAGCATGATTTCTGTATCACTCTTATAATCACTCTTTCAAATGGAATAACCTACACAATAAATTCCAATCATGTCCTAGGATAAACCTATAACCAGTTAACTCTATCCATTTATCCAATGCATTAGAGAGCTATATAAGGGCCACCCGTTATTGGTTTATCACATGTACATGGTTTATAATTGAACTAACCATCATCATAAAAAAATTCAAGAACCATAACATAATCATAAAATGTTAAATCTTTCATTTTTCATCATTAAACTTATAAAAATATATTTTTCACCCATAAGAAAACGTTTCCAGATATTAAAATATCTATAAAATTTTAAACCCTTATTAAAAAAAACTAGAAAAAAGTGAAGGAGTTATTTTAGATAAAATTAAATATAGTAAAGGAATTAAAACATCAAATAATAGTCATGTCAATGGGTAAACTTTTGGCATCATATACATTAAAATAGAATATTTCTTTTTCCTTTTTGTCAAAACATTCTGTGTAAAATATGTAAAAAAATCATTTTAAAGGCATTCGAAGGAAAGTAAAATGTGAAATAAAATAAAATTTATAATTTATTTATGTCCATATAAATACAACTATAAAATAATTTTTATAATATGGGAATGAAAGAAATATATTTAGAAATTAAATCTTGAAAACCTTTAAAATAAGGTTTTTAGTGCAAAGTTTCCATTACCTCGAGTCTTAATCATCACGTACATTTATTTATCTTCATGAATAATAAACTTATGTTAATTATTTACTTTATTAAGAAATTTTTTCAAATTTATTATACCTTATATTATTTTATTACCATGTTATATACAATTACTTAATCAATTAAGTTCACATTTGATGTTTTGATGATATTAGACTCATATATCCAAAATGACTTTGGTAAGTTGACTATGGTAAAAGTGGTTATTATTACATAAACTCAATAATAATAACCAGGGAATAATTATTATTTTTATATATCAATTGTATTTTTGAAACCAAAAATGAAATATGATTATGAAAAATGAATTACGTTACAATCATGGATATGGTAGGTCGTATGTAGGCATGAGTAACGTTTCCATTTTTCTAAAAAAATTATAAAAAGAAGGTAAGTATTATTTTATATTTATAAAATTATTATTATATCATAAATATTATATTATTTCTTTAAATACACTTATATATATCATCCATGTGATGTTGACATGAAAAATGAATCACATTTCTTCGTGGAGGTGGTAGTCCACACGTACGCATGAATGGCATTATCATTTTTCAATTAATGGAAAGGTAATAAAATAGATGATATATTATATTTAAATAATTTTAATTATTTAATTGATATAATATATATTGTTTAAATCCATAATTATAACCAGTCGTGATAGGCAGTGATGGAAAATGCATTACATCAGTTCTCGATGCGGTAGTCTTCCATAAACATGAACGATAATTTTGTTTTCCATTTAATGGAAGACATAGATGCATATAAGTTATTCCATAAAAATAATAACATCTAATTATATGGAATATGTTTATGTTATTATATCATCATGATGGAATAATATTTGAAGGAGGTAGAATAATAAAAAAAACTAAAACATTTGGTTAAACGTTATATCTCCTCTTCGAACAACCTTCTTTTTATTACACCTTAACCCCTATAAGGTTGTTTTTATGACTAAAAACCGGCCTCTATAACATAGGGATGGATTTTAGGAAGGTGTTGGATTAGATAGAGAGCTAAAATTATATAAGTAATAGAGGAGAGGAGGTACCCTTTTATAAGTGAGGGGAGGGGCATTCTTGTAATTTCATAAATTATTAAATTAATATAAATTATTTTTATTGAAAAAATGGATCAAAATTGATATGATTATAATATTGGATGATTATGGGAATAAATAATATTATCCAATAAAATTTTTATTTGTTTAGATTATGTGTTTACCATTATCTCTTTGTCTTAACCACCATTAACCCTTTTTGAAAATTATGACGATATCATTGTTTATTACTATTTAGGGGACATTAAAGTTACTATAAAGATAAAAATACCCCATAAATTGAACATGGTTGAAATTTTAAACCATATCCCATTCAATTTACTGATTTTAGTATTTTTATAAAATTTAAACCATTTAATAAACATTTTTTATTATAAAATATCATTAATGTATTTTTTTGAAGTATTCATTTACTTTGACTTTAAAGTAATCAATATAATAATGGAATCAGAATGGAAACTTTTAAAAAATCCATAATATATTATATTTATAAAAAAATTCCTAGTACACTTAAAATCACCCAAAACTTATTAATTTTATAGTTTTTTAAAATCATTTACTTGATTTTTTTACAGCTTGCACAAGCACTCTCTATGCATTGTGTAAGCACTTAAAGTAATTATTTAATCACTAAATATTAAAAATAAATTACCATGATAATAAATAAATAATTTTTATTTAAAATAACCAAACATAAGTTTTTTATCCATGTCAATAAATATTATAGATATTAAAATCAAAAGAGAGGCATTTTTTACTTTATATTTACTTAAAATAATATATAAGTCATTTTTAGAGAAAATTATTACAAAATTTGAATAAATTTGAATAATGGATGAGTATGGTAGAACCATAGTCATAAAATAGATTAATTTTAAGTTTTAGATTTATTTTTAGCTCTTATCATATTATTTTTAACTTTATTTACCCAATTTACCCATTTACCCTTACCATGGTGGAAAATATTTACTATGGTTATTATTCATAATGACCAAAAATAAAAGGGACAAAATTAAAAAATTAGGATATACAAATTCAAAACATTGAATCCATTTTTCAATTAATGTCACAAAACAATATGAAAATTCATTTTCCAAAAAAAATACATTTTTAAGTATAAATTTTTTAATACCAAATTCAAGTATAAATTTCATTAAAAAGAACATAATTGTATTTTTTTAATAAAAATGAACTAATTAAAATTTAAAACTAATCAAAAAAATTTGAATTTGTAAATACTTGAAAAGAAAATATATTTTAAAATCAAAATCAATATTTTTTACTATTCATTGAAAATCCAAATTTTTTAGAAAATTGTCAAAAATTCATCAAAAGATAATTTTGACATGATGAATTAAAAAATTAATCTCATTTCTAAAAAATATAATTCTATAATTTTTAAATAAATATTTTAAATAAAACTATGAAATGCATGAAAACCCAATTTTGTTAGAAATAAAGCCATTTCCTTTTGATGAAAAAATATCTATTATTATTATAACTCTATAAAATCTAATTAATGAATATCAATAAGATATAAAAATTATATATCTTAACATTAGCTAGGTCTTACATTTTCACCCCATTTTGGAAATTACATTCTTGTAATTATTTTAATACTTAAACAAGTGAGGATATTTTTCCTTCATAGCATTTTCTGATTCTCATATTGATTCTTCAATCTCATAATTGTTTCACAAAACCTTAACCTGGTGAATAAACTTATTCTATAAAACTTTTTCTATACTGTTAAGAATATGATTAGGCTATTCCTTATATGAAATTTTTTCTTTAGATCGAATGACTTCAGGTTTCAAAACATGAGATGCATCTGTCATATATTTTCTTAACAAAGAAATAAGAAATACATCATGTAACTATGATAAGCTCAATGGAAAGGCCACTTAATAGGAAAATGATGCAAATTTATCCAATATTTCATATGGTCCAATGAATCATACACTTAATTTCCCTTTTTTCCCAAAAACATAACCCTTTTTCAGGGACATACTTTAAGGAAAACATGATCGCCTACCAAAAAAAGAAAGATTTTCCCTCTAGTAACCTATATAACGTTTTTTCCTATTTTGATCTATCCTCATGGGTTGTTGAATCATTTTAACCTTCAAAAAAATTTCTTATAATAATTTTAGTCCCAAAAACTTTATTCTCACAACTTTATCCCAATAATCTAGAGTCTAACAACACTTTCTATATAATGGTTTAAAATGTTCAACCATTATACTGGAAAAAACTATTATTATAAGAAAACTCAATTAAAGCCATATTTTTATCTCAATATCCTTGATAATCCATTGAAAATCTAAAATAATATATTTTAAATTCTAAATATTTCAATCTGACTTCCCATCAGATTTATGTTTAAAGGTTGTTCTAAAATTTTATTCAATGCACTAGGATTTTTGAATTCCTTTCTAAAAATTAGAGGTGAATCTATGATCAAAATCAGTTTTAATTGAAAGAGGTACTCTATGTAATATAATTATCTATTTAACATAAAGTTTAGAAATTTTATCTAATGGAATATTATTGTGAATGATAATAAAATGAGAATATTTAGTTAATATACCATAATTACACAATTCATATTTTTACCTCGAGATGTCTTTGGTAATCCAACCACAAAATCTATAGATATATTTTCTTATTTCTACTTTGAAACTGGAAAATATTAGATCGTCCCATTCAATAATTGTATTTTGGTTTTAAATTATTAACAATTGAAACATTTCATAGTAAAATCAAAAATATCTTTCTTTATTCATTCCCACCAAAAATGTTACTAAAGGTATCTATACATATTTTTTTTCTAAGATGAATAGAAAATAGATAACAATGAACCTAAATCAATAGTTATTTCTTAAAATGGGGGTCAAATGAAAAACAAAACATTTTTTGGACCTCAAAACAACTTATTTTTGTAATATTGAACTTATGAAACTTAGATTTATTAACCAAATCTACATTTTTCTATAAAACACTATCTTTCTTTAGATCTTTATTAATCCTATCTTAAAAAGATAATTGTATTGAAACCTAAAAATAGAGGTAGTTTCTACATGCACATTTTCTTATCTAACATTCATCAAATCATTACCCAAAGGATCATATCCTAGATGTAGTATGGTTAATGTAGAATTATCTTTCCAACTCAAAGCATCAGCTACTCTATCTACCTTTCCTAGATAGTGAATAATTGTGCAACCATAATTTTTTATCAATTCCATCCATCACCTATTTCTTGTGTTTAACTATTTTTTATTTAATATATACTTCAAAATTTTATGATTAGTATATATTTCACAATTTATTTCATATAAATTAATTTTTCCAAATTTTTATAGTGAAAAAAACAGCTTATAGTTTAGGATCATGTGTAGATAATTTTTCTCATGATGTTTTAATTGATGTGATGCATAAGAAATTACCTGATTATTCTACATTGAAAATATAATCCGTTCAAACAAACATTGATGTAGATAAAAAAAGTCCCCATTTTTTGATGTAAGGGATAAAGTTGGATCATTCACTAGTCTTCTATTATATTCCTAGAAATATTCATCGCATTCAATTATCTAGATAAACCTAAATACTTTTGTGTTAACTTAGTTAGTGGATAAATAATCATTAAAAGTTTTAAACAAACCACTGGTAATAATCTTCTAATCTAAGAAAACTATGAATCTTAGTAACATTTGTAAATCTTGTCGATTAATTAACCACATTAGTGTTAGTAGGATAAATAATTAGGCAATCTTTATCTATGATATATCCAAGGAATGAAATCTATTATAATCAAAAATAAAATTTACTAGGTTTTCCATATAAATTATTTTATTTAAAGGATTTAATAACAATCAATAGATGTTTTTCATGATTCTATTAACTTTTAGAATAAATCTTAATATTGTCAATAAAAAAATAAAAACTTATCAAAATATTTGTGAAAAACTCTACTCATAAGATACATAAATACAACTATAGCATTTGTTAACCAAAAGGGTATAACCACAAACTCATAATTCCCATACCTAGTATAAAAAATTTCCTCAAGGATTTCATCCTCCTTCACCTTCAGCTGATAGTACCCATACCTGATATCAACCATTGAGAAATATTGAGTTCCCTAGAGATAATAAAAAATTCATCGATATGAGGAAATATATACTTATTCTTGAAAATGATGATATTCAATTATCTATAATCAATTAAAATACTACTTGAATCATATTTATTTTTAATAAATAAAACTGGACCATTCTATGGTGAATTGATAGGATGAATGAAACCTTTATTAATAAATTCATGAAATTTCTTTTTTCAATTACGAAAGTTCTACTTGAGAAATTATATAAGGGGGTTTTGAAATTAGCTTACCATAATACACTAAGCCAATAGTAGATGAAAATTATTAATTAGGTATAAAACCTGGTAAATCAGCAAGAAAAACATCTAGATATTCTTTTATAACCAAAACATCATTAATCTGAATAGTTCCCTTATTTTAAAGAATATAAGAAAGATAAATTTCATTTCCATTTCATAAAATTTTCTTATCATCATGATATATTATCAATGGTATGAATTCATTATAATATATAAATAGAAAATCAGTTTTAAAATAACTTCTTTTTCTATGAAATGTATCTTAGAATTTTATACTAAAATACAATCTATACATAGAATAAAAACAAAGTATAAAATAGTAAATACAACAAGGTTTGTAGGGAAAAATATTTTATAGTTGATAAAAAAAGATCGTTATAAATTATTATTACCTTAATATTATGCTTAATTGTTTTTTCCAAAAGTATTGACATTATTTCTTGAGGATGAATTTTTATTTTACCAGAAAAGTTTTCATAAATAAAATAATGTGTAAACCCTAAATCAAATAAGACGTTAGCATAATCTGAATAAATAAGTAATGTATAAGTTACCCTTTCATTCGATGGTTTTATATCTTCTAAACTATTTTTAAAATATTTCTCCACTCCCTTATGATTATTGTCTTGTTGATTCCCATCATTTATACACTTCTTTATACACACATCTATATGATGAACCATATCATTACATTTTAAACACTTTACTACCTATTTATCAAAAGTACTCTTCTCACTACCAAAATCTTTTTCTTGGAAATCATGAGCCACATGCCCAAACATGTCACATTGGAATCACTTCCCTAATTTCATAATAAATTACCTAGAGTGATTTTTACCACACCTTTCTACAAACTAAAAACTTTTTTTTACCTTTGGATTTCTTTGATGCATTCGTCCCATTTCCCTACTACATGTATCTATTTTTTCCTTTATTTTCATGGAATACATGGTCATCGACAAACCCTATTTCCACCTTCTCATCATATTGAAGAAGTTTTTTATAACCTTTAAATTCATGAGAGTCCAATTCTCTTTAGTATCTTAGATTTAATCTTGATAAAAACTGATTAATTTTACTACCATGATCCTGAATACAATTTGGGGTGTACCTGGCCAATTGGGTGTAGTTTTCTTCATATGTGGCCACTAAATCTTCCTTTGTCTGCCTCAATTCCAAGAATTTATTTTCCATCATATATAGAACTACCGTAGGAAAAGACATCTCAAGGAAAATATTTTTAAATGTATCATATTACATAGAGTCAATATCTTCCATTTCTCTAGTATTCTTAACCATTGGCCACCACCGATCAGATTCACCTTCAAAATGGTAAATAGAAAGAGATAAATTTTTATAATCCAAATAACCAATGACTTTGAATATATTTTCTGGTGCTTTAATCCATCCATCTACTACCAAGGAGTCAAAATATCTACTGAATACTAGAGGGCGTTTCTCATAAAATGATCCACTATCAACATGCACTACTACAAAATAGGTGTTTAACAATGATAGTATTTATCAGTGCTAGAAAAAAGAACTGAAAATAGAATCTTTATCCATGCTAAATAAAAAACTGATAAATTTAACCCTTTATTAGTGATTTATTTTTAGTGCTGATAACGGGTACCCTTTAGCAGTGCTTTATTTTTAGTGCTAATAAAGGGTACCCTTTATCAGTGCTTTATTTTTATCACTGATAAAGGGTAACCTTTAAAAAAGATATATTTTTAGTACTAATAAAGGAACCTTTATGAGTAATTTTTAGTGCTGATAAAGTTATGAATAAATAAAATGAAAAAAAATGAGTTTATTAAAAAATATTACCATTTTTATAAATTAAATAATTATTGATAAAAATGAATAAATTGATTATAATATATAATTTTTTTAAAAAAAATAATAAATAGTATAAATTAAATATCTTGATATATATTAATATATATAAATATGATTTATATATTATAAATTTTTTATGTTCATTATATTAAATAGTCATATATTTAGTGAATAATGGTTCATAATTAAAAATTAAAATTAATTAAAAATACTTACTAATTGCATAGAGTAATGGACATAAAATTGAATATTGTTTGATTTTTCAATTTAACATAGATTAAGTGTTTATTATATTGATTTCAAATATACATAATTAATGCATTTTTATATACAATGCGCACACACAAAACTTATCCATTTTTTCAATATTGTTAAAGTGTAAGTATTTTCAATTTATTCAATTTCACTCATTTTTAACATGCATGCACTTAAAATTAGATATTCATTAGTAATGTTAAAAAAATATTTGTAAAAAATATTTATAAAAGAATTTATAATTAAATAAATTTATAAATGTACATATTATATTTATAAAATTGTATATATATAATTATAAATAAATAAATATTTTTTTAAATTTATTTATATATTTTAAATAAATAATTATATATATATAAATAATTATTAAATTTATAATAAATTTACTTAAATAATCAATATATTTACTATATTTATATTTATATTTATTTATTAAATATATATATATATATAATTATATAAATATATATATAATTATATAAATAATATTCTTTTAAAAAATATTTATATAATTATAAATACATAATTATATATTTAAATAATTATAAATACATAATTATATATTTAAATAATTATAAAATTATAATAAATATATTAAATTAAGGACTATATTTACTATTTTGATATTTATATATATTTATTTATTGAGTATATATATATATATTTACAATTTTTTTATTTATAATTATAATTATAAATCCCTTATCAGTGCTTAAGTAATTAGCACTGATAAAAGAAATATTTATCAACACTAAAAAAGCACTGATAAAATCAAAATTTATTAGTACTAAAACTTTAGTGCTGATAAATATACCTTTTTCAGTGCTTATTACATAAACACTGATAAATGAACTCTTTATCAATGTTGTTTTAAAAGCACTGATAAAAGTGACCTGATCTATTTAAAAAAACCTAACCAGTTATGAACCCATTGTAATATCAGAAGATTTTTACGGAATCCACCCATTATTGGCACACCTCCTCAGTGAATTGAAGCTTGAATCACACAAACCCACTCGACTCACATAAAACCACTACCTCCAGTTTCTCAAACATTATCCAACATTTGATGTTCATTTGTAGTTAGGGTTTCTGAGAAAATATCAAGATCTAGATCTAAGGATCTCAGATTTTCTTTAACCTAGCGAGGTAGGCCTGTATTTTCCTTTGTAGGTTCCAATTTCTTTCTTTATTTTTAATTTAATTTTTGGTTTATACATTAATGATGTCATTGGTTATTTTTTCTCTGGTCATTTTATACTGTTTTTATTTAATTTATGATCCATTGTTTTATTGACTACTGATTTGAATATCCTAATTTGATCTTTTTACATTTTTTCGATTCAATTTGCATCGTTATCTACATCTATACATGAGTTTTCTCCATAAGCTTAATTTTTTTGACATTTTGAAATCTTAGAGAATCACCTTTGGTCTGGAGATAAAATAATTAAATAAATATTTATTTCACATTATAAACAGTGGAGGTTTTGGATATAGACACCTTAAATGAATGAGTAAATTGATTTAGCAAACCAATTCTTTGTCAGGTGATGTTTTGAAGCAGCAATGGAAGATGATTTTATAAAATTCATGTAAGGTAATTTATTTATTTAAATTATTTGTTAATATTCTAGCATGAGGTTATTTCCTTAAAAATTTATTTTCTCTTAATTTTTTTTGTTTTATTTTAATAAATATTTTAGTAAGGGTGATACTATATTTATTTATTTCCAAAGGATCTCTATTTTCAAATTTAGTTTGGGGTTATATTTATTTTACTATGTTGTGATATTCTATTGCAAGGGTTACATATATTTTTATCAATTTATGTTTATTTTATAAGGACACACACACACACACACACACACACATATATATATATATAACTTTTTATCTATTTATATTAATTTTTAGAACTTATAATGTAAGGGTGATCTTATAATTATTTTTTCAAAAATTATGGTTCTAGATTTCCAAATTCGGTCTACAGGTATTGGTTCTTCCCCAAGGAATCTATGATTACTATCCACGTATATAAAATAATTCTTTATTTATTAAAATGTTTTATCAATAAATTTTTATATTTTTTATTGATTAAATGAGAGTTTATTATTATTGTTTATCAGATTTTGGTTTCTTATTACTCATTAATTTTTATAATATATTTTTATATGTTTCGGGTTTTTAAGAAAGACTAGATGTGTGTCAAAGAATAGTTATTATTGCAATTTTTTTCTTGAGACTCATCCCCCATCTCTTTTATAGGTATCTTTCATCCTCATCAACTTCATCCCTAGAATAGTCATTATTGTAATTTTTTTCTTGAAACTCATCCCCCATCTCTTTTATATTGTTTTTACTAATATGATCATTATTCATCCCAAGTATGAATACTTCTTATAGTATTTTAGGTAATATAGGTGAATTTCAAAAAGAGATTAAGGATGTGTCAAACAACAAAATGAAATGATAAATGTACAGAAGATGAGTTGACGAAGATAATTTGTCTATAACTTTCACCTTTAAATTAATTCATAGGATAACACCTACCATAGTGGAGAAATTATTTTCTTAAATACAATTACCCATTTTCTTCAACATATTGAAATTATTTAAAACAATCAAATGTTGAGTTTCCCTTTTTAGAATTGTCTACAACTTTCACCTTTGGTAATGAATATCTTATGTGTATTTATTTATTTATGGTACAAAATTAATATTTTTATAAATCCAATAGGATGGATATGAATAAAAAATGAATACATGTTAATCGTTTGAAAAAAGAGTATGAATATGAATTTAAATAGTTTAACAATTTTGTAAGATAGCATGCATACGACCCTTCTCAAATCCTCTTTTCATGTTTATGTTATTTTTATTCAAGGAAAATTAGTCCAGAAGAGTTTTATGACCATTTGATTTTTCATGGAATAGTTCATAGCTATAAATGTTATAATAAACATAGGAAAAATAATAATGTGGACACCTATTGGGATGAAACTACAGTTTATGAATCATTTGATATGAATACCAGTGTAAATTATTTTGCAGATCACATGGAAGAAATGATAATGGTAATTGAAGATGGTCTTATTGATTTTTCAAAGTTTTTTATAGAGGTAAATAGATGTGCCAAGAAACCATTGTATATAGGGTATACTAAATACCCAACATTGTAAGCTGTATTAAAGTTATATAATTTGAAATCTAGCAATAGATGGAGTGACACCATCTTTACAGAACAACTTGGTCTCTTGAATAATATGATACTAGAATAAAATGAACTACCATACTGAACATATTATGCTAAATGAATGTTATGTTTAATGGTAATGATCTCTAAAAAATTAATTCTTTTCCAAATGACTGCATATTGTTTCCCAATGACCATGGATCACTCATAAAATTCCATAAGTGTGGCATAGATTGATACAAGAAAAATGAATCAAATCCTTTGAAATTTGTATGGTAATTTCCTATATTTCCATGATTTAAAAGACTATATGGATGTCAAGAAACCGTGAGATAATTGACATGAAATTTAGAAATAATTATTAAATATGGGATCCTACATCATCCATCAGATTCTCCTCAGTGTAATAAAATTGATTATGAGTATCCTAAATTTGGAAATGATCTAAGAAACTGTTGTCTTCTGTTATCTATAGATGGAATAAATCCTTTTGGTGTATAGAGTAGTACTCACAGTACATGGTACATCATGTGGGTAAATAATAACTTTCCTCCATGTTTATACAAGAATCATAAATAAATTGTGTTGTATCTTCTTATATCTGGACCAAAGAAACATGGTAAAGATATTGATGTCTATTTGGCTCCATTGATCAAAGACCTAAAATTGATGTGGGATACATGTGTTACACTGTACGATTCTCATAGAATTGAGGAATTCACATTGAGGTCCATGTTGTAAAGAACGATAAAAGAATTAACTGCTTATAGAAATTTATCAGGAAATATCATTAAAGGAATGTTAGGGTGTCCCATTTTTGAAAAATATACATAATCATTTCAGTTGAAACATTCCTCAAATACTCTGTTTTTATGACATCAATTTTTTTACCTCAATGACATAAATACTGATCATGGATGAAAATATTTGATGGAAATATCAAATAAGGTACAATATCTTCTCCAATAATAAGAAATCAACTGTTCAATAAAGTAAAATATTTTGACACTATTATTGGTAAACCATTTTAAAAAAAACTCACAAAATTAGGTTGGAAGAAGAGATCAATTTTCTTTGAATTATCGTATTGCAATTGTTTGTATGTCAAAAATTTTCTTGATGTCGTGCATGTAGAAAAAATTTATTTGATAGTTTAATTGGTACATTAATAAATTTTCTTAGAAAAACAAAATACATCATCAAGGATAGGTTGGACTTGATTGAAATGGGGATAAGGGAAGAGTGGTACTGGTGGAGGGTAAAAGGTGGACATTTCATCCTCCATAATATTACTCTTTATCCAACCCGGAAAAGTTTCAATTTTTTATTTTCTTTAATAGTGTAAAAGTTCCTTAGGGGTACTCATAAAATATCAATAATTTCATTTCAAAGACTAATTTGAAGTTAAAATGACTAAAATCACATGATTGTATTGTTTTGTTGAAAGATTTAGCACATATTGATTTCTATTTCATTCTGTCACAAAATTTATGGCATACATTGACCAAACTCTAATTCTTTTTCAAATCCATATGAAGTAATGTTATAGACTCATTGAAGTTTTCCATCATGTATAAGGAGGTTGAAGTCATATTATGTGAATTAGAGATGTTATTTCCAACATCATTTTTTGATATAGTGATCCACCAGATACTTTACGTGGTTAGAGAGGTTAAACTATGTGTTCATGTCCATTATATATGGATGTACCCCATTGAACTGTATATGATAATTTTGAAAGGGTGTTTCAAGAATTGAAGTCAATCAGAAGGTTTTATTGCAGAACAATATATTGTTGAAGAAGCTATTGAATTCTATACTGATTACCTATCATCTGTTGATATCATCAATCTCCCAAAGTCTCATCATATTGAATGCCTTATGGGTGAAGGTATTTCTGGAAGAGATTTTATTACAATTAACTTTATAGAGTAGTAAAAAGTGCACCTTTACATTTTACATAATAGTGAATATGTTTATCCATACGTTGAAGTCCACAAAGAAATTCTCAGAGATTTAAATATATCAAGGGCTGAAGGATGGATATCAAATACACATAATCAATAGTTTATAGGATAGTTCTAAGATCAAATTTATAAGGTGTTATCTAAAAATATGAATTCAAATGTTGGATGACTTCAATGGTTAGTTGTAGGACAGAATGAAAATGTTATATCTTACACTAGTTTTTTAATCAACGACAATACATTCTATACAAAAGAACACGACGATTGTTGTACGATGAAAAACAGTGGTGTTATGCTTGTGGATGATGTGATGCACATATATGGTTCCAAGGATATAAATCCAATTTATGTTAATATGTTATATTTTTTCATTGTCTAACAGATAAATGAGTTGTATTATACAACATTTCAAGTTCCTGTTTTTTTTGTAAATGGGTTGACCATATCATTGCAGTGAAAGTTGATGAAAAGGGCTTTGTGAAGATAAATTTCAGTGTGGAAGGGGGAAAAGACAAGTCATTCCTAATGGAATCACAAGAAGTGAAAGTATTTTATTTCTATGATCCAACAAACATGAATTGGTTGATTATCCTACTGGTGACTGAAACAAATATTGGGTAAGATGAAAATTCAATCAAGGATGACCCTTTTATTGGGAGATCATAATCACTTCATATTGGTCCTAATGTAAATAATGTCTCTTACATTAGAGGGGTCCACAAATAGGGGATTTGGATTATTGATAGGGGAACAAAATCCCTAAATCCCATAAAAATATTAAGAGAGTTCAGTGATAAAGTAAATGTGTTTTTTAATATACTATGTTTTTCCTCATAATATTATATATTTTCTACTGTATTAATATAATATAAATTAAATGTGTGGATACTAATGCAGACAATGTCTTATGCACATGATGATGTTAATAATCCCTTGTAATAACAAACTATAATTAATGAAACCCTTTGGAAAGATATAAAGGTAGTGTTATGATATACATTCACTATTTTATCGAAAAATTATATAATGTAAAATTGATTTAATTTTAATTATTCTTTGTAGAGTATGTTTATTTTAGAAGATTCATGTCCATATTTCATGCCTTTGTATAAAGAGAAATGATGTTGTCTCTACTCAATCATAGAGGTAATCTTGATGATTTCACATGAAAATCAATGTCTATAGAATTAATATGTTGTTTCATATTTATGTTTTGTTTATTTATTTTTAGTATTACTCACATAATAATTGTATTCTTATGTAGGTGGATTTTTTTGTTTGAGTTGTGGTGGCCTGTCCATATTTCATGCATTTATATACCAAAATGTACATAAACTTCTTCTCCCTCAAAAATTTTTTATCTATTAAATGTTTTATTTATCACTTTCCTTCAATTTCCTTACATGGTGTAATCGGTATGACTCCATGTACTTCTTTCAATTAAAAATTGACATTAATTTTAAAAAAATAGATACTGACACACTCAAAACCAATAAAACATATTAATAGTGTTTCGATAATTTAAGAAAACAATACATAAGTCATTTTTGACATGTAGGAATAATCAGCTCCTCAATTTGATACACGATGTGCCTGGTATGAGTAAATGGGTCTGTTATCAATTTAAAAATTGGTATTTTATTTCAAAAAGTTTCACTTACTAAAAACTGATAAAACATTATCATATTTTCTTAATTATTTAGTAAAATTATTCATAAGTCATTTGTGATGTGTAGGAATCAGTTTCACATCAAACTGATACATGATGTGATCGGAACGAGTCAAAAGTGTGTGTTTCCAGTTTAAAATGACATTTTAGTAAAAACGAAAACTGATGTACCCAAAACTAAGAAAAATCATTAAGATTGTTTTTATAATTTAGGAAAACAATACACATATCATTTGAGATGTGTAGGAATTATCTGTTCCTCAATCTGATGCATGGTGTGATAAGTATGACTCCAACTGCATCTTTTTATTTAAAATTGTCATCAATTTTAGTAAATTGGACAACTAAACTACTCAAAACTAAGAAAAAACCTTCGGATTATTTTGATACTTTATGAAAATGATACCTATGTCATTTTTGATGTGTTGTAATCAACCAAACCTAAATCTAATACACAATTTTCTCAGTATGACTTAAAGTCTCTGTTATCAATTCAAAATCAACATTTTAGTTCAAAAAGTATCACTCAATGAAAACCAATTAAACATAGATAAGGTTTATTGATAATTTTAAAAACAAATCCATATGTCATTTTTGACATAAAGGAATTATTCTTACATAAAACTGATACACTATGTGATTGGAATGAGTCAAATTTTGTGGTTACAGTTTAAAATGACATTTTAGTAAAAAAGACAACAGTTGTACTCAAAATAAAGAAAACAGATTCAAATTGTTTTAATACAGTAGTAAAATTATCCATAAGTCATTTCAGATGTTTATTAATTAGCCGTATCTCAATCTTAACCATGGTGTGACCGATATGACTCAAAGTACATATTTTTATTAAATATTGACATCAATTTCAGTAAAATGGACAACTGACCTACTCAAAACTAAGAAAACACATTCATATTGTTTTTATAGATTACGAAAATGATTCATTAGTCATTTTTGATGTATAAGAATCATCCTCACCTAAATATGATATATGATATTCACGATATGACTCAAAGTGTCCATTATCAATTTAAAATCGACATTTTAGTTAAAAAAGTGCCACTCAATAAAAACTGATCAAACATTCTCATATTTTATTTATAATTTATGAAAATGATTAAAAATTCATTTGTGATGTGTAGGAATTGGTTTCACATAACACTAATACATGATGTCATCATAATTATTAAAAAGTTTTTGTTTTTAGTTTAAAATGACATTTTAGTAAAAAAGACAACTGACATACCCAAAACCAAGAAAACATATGCAGATTGTTTTGATACTTTAGGAAAACGATCCACAAGTCATTTGAGACATTTTGGAATCATCCAAACCTCAATATGATGCATGATGTAACTAGTATGACTCTATGTGCACCTTTTTATTTAAAATTAACATCAATTTTAGTAAAATTAATAATAGTTTTAATAAAATTAACACTTTATGTTAATTTATTTCTTTATATTATTACTAACATGAGAATTTTTTTCTTATACAGGTACACTATTTTTCTCGGGAAGGGGTGGTTTGTTTGGAAATAACATGATTTGGGGTTAAGATTAAAAGACAAAGAAACATTGATGTTTTTGAATGTACGTAATAATTTTTATTTATGTGATTATATAAACCTATGTTTTAAATGTCTATAATATAGTTTTTTTCAATAATATTTGTGTCATATAATTAATTTAATTTAAATTACATATTTTTACTTGTTTTTGTTGATATCTTGTGTGTTTCTGGTGTTGTGGTGTGTTGTTACAGCACATTGAACTGGTGCTGTATTGTGCTGTTGTAGTACACAATAGTATATCCCTTTATCACTACTTTTAATAGCACTGATAAATGACACATTTTTCATCACTTTTAAAAGCACTAATAAAGGACATATTTTTAAGTTATTTTAAAAGAAATTATAATGGTATACTATATTAGTGCTTCTATAAGTGTTAATAAGAGTCCCTTTATCAGCGCTTTTTTAGGGATGATAAAAGTCTTGGGATTTTAATATCACTCAGGTAGTAAGAGATTTTATAGCACTGATAAAGGCCATTTCTAGCATTGTTAAAAGTCTGTTTTTAGTAGTGTTTTTCCCTATGGGTGATCTGTTTGTTCTATAGAATAGATACAACCACCATTTATAGCTTGTGTTAGCTGATCCATCATAGAAAAAAACTGCTCAGTTCTATTTCCTACCATTCCAGGCTACTAGTTTGGAAGGATATTTTTCTCTTGGTTCCTTCCTACTTAAACATCCCAATTTTATCTATAGAAAACCATTCTGAACAAATATAGTTTAGATGAAGAAACATTGTAATATTCCAATTCTATATTATAATTACCATAAATTATAATATCTTAAGGGTATTAATTACATTATCCTAACCTCTAAAATTATCTAAACATTTCCTCTCATACCAACTATAAGAACCCAACCTTAGACAATCCATAAAATTGATTCTATAGAAAATAATTAATTTAATTTCATTCTCAGAGATCTATTAGGTTTATAGTTTTATAAAATTAGGTCATCACCCTAACATAATGAAATATTTCATCTCAAAGAGTACACTTCCACTCAGTATCCATTTCTCCCACAATACAAAAACTTTTAAGATATAATTTTTTTTTCTTTTAATGAAACATATTTAAAATTTTCTTCTCATTTATGTCCTTACCCACCCTTAATACACTTTGAAAAAAACAAGGGATGAGCACACAAATATTAATAAGAAACATATAAAAAGGAAAAAAAACTCGTTAGTCCATAAATACTCATAAACATCTTCCCTTTTTGAAATAAACTTTGAGATAAAAATAAACATTTTCTTAACCAAAAAATCAACTTCAATACCCAAATATTTTCATTAAAAATTAATATAAGAACTCTTAAATTAAAAAATAAAACACATAAATGATTATTTTAAATCATGAAAAACTCAATAGAACTTTTTCATGAAGTTATACATTTCACCCTTAAGATATAGAATAAATTTTACTTTAAACTTAAGCACCCCATATTGACTTGTTAAATCATAAAATTTTCATAAAAAACCCCTTACAAGAATAGATAAATCATTTAGGAAACTTGGTACATCATTTCCATATCACTCTTACAATCAATCTTGAAAATGGAATAACTTGAATGGTAAATTCTGATAATATATTAAGTAAAACCTATCCCTGGGTAAATCTATCGCTTTAGATAATGCATTGGAGAGCTTTATTAGGATCACCAAGTCTTAGTTTATAATTGAAACATCCATCTCATAAAAAATTTCAAATAACCATAACATAATCATAAAATTTTAAAGCTTTAATTTTTCATCATTCCACTCTTAAAAATATCCTTTTCACCCATAAGAAAATATTTCTGGATATTAAAATATTCATCACATTTAAAACCCTTTTTGAAAATACCTTTAATAAAGGGAAATATTGTTCTTATTTGAATAAAATATTAAATCTTTTAAATTAATAAAAATATAAAATAATAGTTATAGTAGTGGGAAAATCATATATGTTGTATGCATTAAAATAGAACATTCCTTTCACCTTTTTCAAAACATTATATATAAAATATGTAAAAGGATTCCTTTTAAATAACATGGAAGGAAAGAAAAAAGTGGCATTAAATTTCCTTTAAAATTCATTTATATCCATATAAATGTACCCATAAAATAATTTTAAGAATATGTACATGCAAGAAAAATATTTATAAAATATTTCTTGAAAACATTTAAATTGAGGTTTTCATGTTAAATTGTCTTATACCTTGAGTCAGACTCATCACATTTGTTTATTTATCATCCCAAGTAACAAAATTATTTTAATTATTTTATTTCTCAAGAACCATTTTCAATTTTATTATTCCTTTTATTTTATTTATTATCATATTAAAAAAATGATTTTATCAATTATGTTCTTGTTGGATGTTTTGATGATATTTGGCTCATATTTCATAAATGACTTTGGAATGTTGATTATGGTCAAAGATTTCATTATTAAATAATCTCCAGAATAATAATCATGAAATAATTATCATTTTTATATAACAATTGTTTTTTAACCAACTATGAAATATGGTTATTAAAAATGAATTATGTTACAATCATGGAGATGGTAGGCCATATGTATGCGTGGGTAACATTTCTATTTTTCAACAAGCATGATAGAAATAAGGTATTTATTTTTTATCTTAATAGAATTATGATTATATCATAAACATATTATTTATTTATTTATTTAAACTTATATATATCATCCATGTGATGTGTCCATGAAAAAAAAGTCATATCACTTTGCGGAGGTGGTAGTCTATACATACAAATGAATAATGTTTTCATTTTTAAAAGGATGGAAAGGATAGAAAGTAAATGATATATTATCATTATATAATGTTATTTATATCGGTAATATCATATATATGTATATAATTTAAATAAATTATTGTAATCATCCATGATAGGTGGTGATGGAAAATTAATTAAATCGATTCATGAGGAAGTAGTCCACCTGACACACGCCTATCGTAGGTTATGTCAAAACAATTATTTACTAAGTTAAAATATAGTAATGTGGTTGACCTAGGATGTCTCCCGAAGAGGAGTGCACACAAAACGGGTTGTCACTTTAAAACGGGGGTAAAAATGTTGTTCTTCTGAAAAAGAAATTTTAAATTCAAATGATTGAAAAAATATGATATTAAAAAGGGTGATTAGGTCGAGGTCATTTTCCTAATTGTAATTATATCCTTGTTCAATTTAATTCAAACCTCTTTTTCTTAGTTGACTAAAGTGAGTTTCCACAATCGTTTCCTCTCACTTCCTTGGTTAAATTATTATTGTGAAAGAAATACTTACCAAGATCTTGGTTTGGTCAACTCTCCTTCCATGTGTAAAATAGTTGTATTGAATATCCTTAATTGAAATGAGAAATACCTGATCAGGTTTTTTTTATCCTAAACAATCAAGAACATTCATTACACCTTTTACACGTACTGACGATCATCGAGTACTTCACCACTAAAACCTGGTTTATTCCATCATATATAAACTAGAAATTAGTGGAGGGAGATTATGATTATTTTATCAAGGAAAAAATAAATAACGGAATTAATATTCAAGAATGATCACATTTTATTATAATATCCACTATAAGAAATTCAAAAAAACTTTGAAGAATAAAGGAATTTATTCAGTTGCGTCCAAGAACTCAAACATTACAATGTAGAAAACCAACCCTTCCCCAATCACTCCAAATGTTTACCCCACCATGGTAAGGGTAATCGAGATGAATGGGGAAGAAGAAGGCATTAAAAAATATGAAAAAGTAATGAAATAAAAGAAAAATTTGAGAAGTTCTTCTCCTTGGTGTCCCAGAAGGAATGGGGTGGAGAATGGGATGATTTGGGAAGGAGGTGAGAGCCTCCTCTTATAGGCTGAATTCGACCTATGAAGGCTTTCACGTTTTATACCCCATAAAGGACCTCTTAACGAGTTACACCATTCATGAATTATGTTAATAAATATCTTGACCGTGTCCCCTCAAAATCTCAGAGGATATGGACTTGTATTAAGAGAGTTATGGCCGTTTTACTCTGAGCATTTATTCTATCCATTCAGACTCTCCAAATCGAAAACCTCCGGATTAGGGTGATTAAATGACCCATTAAACGGCCAATTCACGCGGCCCTTAATTCATTAAAGATACTCCAAAACTCCTTGTGAGTCCACCCACCGAATATCACAACATGTTGGCCCACCATGAATGAGTTATGAAGCCCACACCAAAACTAGGAAGAACTTTAGACTGCTTTCTTTCTCCCACTTGTGAGATTCTTTTGAGCTTCCATATGGCCGATTCTGCTTTTAGTCCAAAAATAGTAAATTAATCCCTATATGTGTAGAATCTGGAAAAGAAAGAATTTTGCAATTTGGATCAGTGTAGATAATGTTATGTCCAAAATAAAGAAATAATTTAAAACTGTTAAATATTCAAAATGGCCAATTTTTAGTATTCAGCTCAAAATAACACCAATATCATAAAAATGCAACAATTCATCTTAGAGGAACACTTTTGTGGGTTTAAAACAATGATATTCAATATAAAATAATTGAAAATATTTTCTCTATCAATTCCCCCACACTTAGCACTTGGATTCCTGGACAAGTAAAAATCAAATCAACTCAAATCCAAAACACATATCAATGAGATCTACCAAATCAATTCCAAGAAACAAAAAGATATCATTCCTCATCAAAAACAATTATTTAAAGTTATAAATTTTATATTTTAATATATTTCCACTTCATTTCTTATCTTATGCACACAAAACACCAACCTCACATGAATTTTCTATCATCTCACAAATGTAAATGCTGAACAAGGCTTTTCTCATCCAAACTCACACAAGAGTCACTATAGGCTTGATAAATTCCTACTTCTCAACCCGATGTGAGTCAAGGACATGTGCTTCTCATGAGGACTTTTCAGGGTTGTTTTGTGGCTTTCGTTTGGTAGGATTTAGAGTTTTAAAAATTCTGAGGCCAGAAAAGGAAGGCTTGGCTCTTATTAAAGCAAAATTGAAAGATTCTAATTTTTACTTAAATGTGGTCTCCTTCACTTCTCCTTTGTTGAAAATAGGCTCCATCATCATTAAATAAGCTCAGAAGAAAAAATATCAATATTTTCAAACATGATTTTTTTGAAAGCTCCAGATAGGCACATCTTTCTTTTTTATATTGGAAGCTCCAGAAAGGCATATCTTATCTTATCATGAAAGCTCCAGAAAAGGCATAGCTTTCAATCGAATAATTTTTCAGCATCACACGCATCTCTTCCACAATTTATTTTCCACCCAAAGTATCACCAAATGAGGTATTACACCACAGGGTATCTTCCCCCACACTTAAGTTAAACTAGATCATGCAATTTCACTTCAAGAGCAGGTAGGATAGGGAAAATTGGCTTGTAATGTGGCTATACTAACAGGAAATTCATGGATACTAGGGGCTACAATGAAGGATAAATGTAAAGGTGTTCCATAATGGAAAGGATTATTTTTAAAAGGGGGCTTCAAACCAAATAAATGCCTCAATCATTTAAAACACACGTACCCCAAACCCTCAAGTTTTGAAAGAAATAAATCAAATTCTAGTTTAAGAAAGCATGGTCTGGTTCTCTCAAGAAATGAGGCGAATAAAAAGAATATGATAAAAAATGGTTTAGAAGCCTCACAGGAAAGTGATTTCAAAGATACAGATAGTGAAATATGGCATGAGATTCAAAAATCAGTGTACTTTTCATGAAATTCCAAAAGATTTGAACTCGAAACAAATTCATTTTCAATATTCACTTAAGCTCAGTTTCAGGAAATAGATTGGTTCACTAATTTACATGGGTTTTAAAAATGGTATTGATAATCATTTCAGCTCAAAAGTTTCAGAAACACACCAAAAATTGAAAAATAAACAAAAATTTGAAAACACACAATTTTTTTATTTTTTTTATTTTTGAAAAAAAACATCAAATGAAAATCCTATACTACAAAGGTTCCCTCCCACACACTTAAATGATACAGTGTCCTCAATGCATTAAAGTTTATTTAACATATAAGCCAATTTTAAAATGAATCAAAACATCAAGAAAGTGTGAAGGAGAGGTACAACCTGATTTATTCGTAGTGCAACATTGAGTTAACCTCCTAAGTGTCACACTCTGAAAACCTAAAAATAAAAGAACAAAAGAAAACATAAGATATTTATTGAAAGAAATAAAAATAGAAATAGGATGATAATAGAAGGATAAAACTTGGTTTAATCCCCCAAGTGGGCCCTAGGCTTTGACTACCTCCAGAGGGGCAGTTCTAATCGATTATCCCCAATCTGATGGTGGGTGAGGTTTCTTGCTCATGAACCAACATAAATTCTTCTTCCCAGCATGCACTTGTTCCTTATTGTTGAGGACTCCATTGATATATCATACCAAGTCCACCCTCATTTTAATGAGATAAAACATGCATGGTGGGGTTAGGACAATAAATGAGTCCTCCCCTTTCTTAGGTTCCACATGAACAACATCTTCTTTATTCTCCAGTGGTTGCTAAAGGTATGATACGTCTGGGAAAAAATCAAAGAAAATGTCAGAGTTTAATTCTATTTGAAAAAAATTAAAGCATGAAGAATCAATATCAAATTCTTCTCTTTCAAAGTAAGTAGCTTGTGTCTCATTTTCCTCTAGAAAATCCACTTTAATCTTCTCATGTTCTCCCTCCATTAAATGTTCAACAGGTTTGGGGAGCTCTAGATGTTCCTCCATGGATGAATCTTCTTTTTCATCGTCTTCCTACAAGGAAATACATGTGTTGGTTGAATCTGAAAAATTAAAATAAGGGGAGGTAATACAAAATTTAGTTTCAACAAAATCAAAAGATAATGAGTTTATGAAAATATTGACTCCCTGAACTTGTTTGGCTTCAATCGCTTCTTCAATGAGAGGTGGCTCTTGGAGTTGAATTTCCCTTGATAGAGGTCGGTAGTCAGACTCCTATATCTTCTCTTCAAATTCCACTGCTTGGTTAGTTTCTTCCTTCAATGTTGTTGAATCATTATGAGGAATAGTTGTCTCAAGAAGTTCCTCACACTCATTCTAGAAGTTATCCAGATCTTTTTGATCACCCATATGTATTTCAATTTCAAAGTCTTCTTCATCAATCTCCTCCAACATTGATTGATATGGGCTCAATGGATCTTATTTTAATTTATTCAAGGCCTCCATGGGTTCTTCAACTTGAATGATTTGTGGGGATACTTCTTCCATCAATTTTTTTGCTTCTGGTTCTTGTTCTGGCTCCATTTGTTGATCCTGGGCTGCATGTACTTGTTCTGCTATCCACTGTATTGAGTTCTCCAGGTTTTGAACTGTTTGAGTAATTCTTTTGAATCGGGCTTCAAGATCCTTGTGAACTTAATCTTCTTGGTGTTGCACATTGATCATTTCTTGATAAAATTCTAGAAAATACTCCTGAAGATCAATTAATTATCTATCTAATCCCTCTAATACTGGGTATTCAAGGTTTTCTTTATGGTTTTCAATGGGATCCTTGAATTCATCCTCTGTGATGATTTGGATTCGAGCTCCCCGAATTTGTTTAGCCAAGAAAGAAACATTATACTCTATAGAACAAGGAGATTTAATAATTTTTTCTCGCACTGGTGGGTAATTTTTCTATAAATTAAAGAAATAATCATTTGAAAAAAACATGGCAAAAGATTTTTTTTTTAATTTTTTTTCAAATTGAAAAAGTTAAATATTTACATTTAGTTTGTGGCATTTACCTCCCCAGAAAAAGTGTCAATTTTTATGCATGCTTGTCGTAGGGCGTGGAAAAACAATTATTTCCTAAGTTAAAATATAGTAATTTGGTTGAACTAGGATGTCTCCCGAAGAGGAGTGTACACAAAACGGGTTGTCACTTTAAAACGGGGGTAAAAATGCTGTTCTTTTGAAAAAGAAATTTGAAATTAAAATGATTGAAAAAATATGATATTAAAAAGGGTGATTAGGTTGGGGTCGGTTTCCTAATTGTAATTCTATCCTTGTTCAATTTAATTCAAACCTCTTCTTCTTAATTAATTTAAGTGAGTTTCCATAATCATTTCCTCTCACTTCCTTGATGAAATTATTATTGTGAAAGAAAACCATACCAATATCTTGGTTTGGTCAACTCCCCTTCCATGTGTAAAATAGTTGTATTGAATATCCTTAATTGAAATGGGCAACAACCGATCAGTTTTTTTATCCCAAACAATCATGAACATTCACTACACCTTTTACACGTACTGACGATCGTCGAGTACTTCACCACTAATTTCTGGTTTATTCCATCGTATATAAAACAAAAATTAGTGGAGGGATATTATGATTATTTTTCCAAGGAAAAAATAAATAAAGGAATTAATATTCAAGAACGATCTCACTTGATTACAAAATCCTCTATAAGAAATTGAAAACAACTTTGAAGAAGAAAGAAATTTATTCAATTGCGTCTAAGAACTCAAGCATTACAATGTAGAAAACCAACCCTTCCCCAATCACTCCAAATGTTTAACCCACCATGGTAAGGGTAATCAAGATGAATGGGGAAGAATAAGGCATTAAAAAACTATGAAAAATAAATGAAATAAAATAAAAAACTGAGAAGTTCTTCTCCTTGGTGTTCCAGAAGGAATGGGGTAGAGAGTGGGATGATTTGGGAAGGAGGTGAGGGCCTCTTTTTATAGGCAGAATTCAACCTCCGAAAGTTTTCACGTAATGACCACTTCACACATTACACACTTCAGGAATGCTGTTAATAATTATCTTTTCTGTGTCCAGTCAAAATATCAGAGGATATGGACATGTATTCTGAGAGTTATGGCTGTTTTACTCTGAAAATTTATTATGTCCAGTCAGACTCTCTAAATCGAAAACCTCATGAATAGGGTGATTAAATGACCCAATAAATGTCCAATTCATGCGGACCTTCCTTCATTAAAGATTCTCTAAAGCTCCTTTCGTGTTCACCCACCGAATATCACAACATTTGGGCCCATCATGAATGAGTTATGAAGCCCACACCAAAACTAGGTAGAACTGAAAACTGTTTTCTTTCTCCCATTTGTGAGCTTCTTTTGGGCTTCCATATGGACGATTCAGCTTTTAGTCCAAAAATAGTAAATGAAGACCTGGATGTGTAGAATATGAAAAAATAATAATTTTTCAATTTGGATCAGTGTAGATAATGTTATGTCCAAACTAAAAAAATAATTTAAAACTGTTAAAAATCCAAAATGGCAAATTTTTACTATTCAACTCAAAATAACACCAATATCATAAAAATGAAACAATTCATCCTAGAGGAACACTTTTGTAGGTTTAAAAAATGATATTAAATATAAATTAATTGAAAATATTTGCTCTATCACCGCCGTAGACACAAATGAAGGTTTTGTTTCCCTTTTTATGGAATAAATAGTTGAATATTTAACATAATAACATCTAATTATATGAAATATACTGATGTTATTATATCATCATGGATAAATAATATTTTAAGAAGTTATAATAAGTAATAAAAATAAAAAATTTAGTTAAAATCTATACCTCTTCTTTAGAAAAATTCTTTTTCCTTACACCTTAAGCCCTCTAAGGTTTGTATTATGATAAAAAAAAGGACTATATGAAATGGGAAGGGATGTTATAAAGTTATTTGGGAAGGTATTTTCTAATTTTTAGTGATACAATGGTGTGAGGAAGAGAGGAGATGAGGTTCCCTTTTATAAGTGAGGGGAGGTGCATTATTGGAATTTCATAAAGTATTAAATTAATATAAATTAATTTTTAGGAACAATTTGATAAAAATTGATATTATTTAAATATAAAATGATTATGGGTAAAAATATTCTCATCCAATAAAATTTTGATAAGTTTATAATATTTTTTTTATTCTTATCTCTTTGTTTTAACCCCCATTAACCTTTTTGAAAATTAAGATGATATCAATGTTTTTTTAATATTTAAGATTCGAGAAAGTAAATATAAATGTAAAAATGACCCATAAATGAACATGGTTGATATTTTCAACCATAAACCATTCATGTGGTTGAATATATAATTTTTATGGATTTTCAATCATTTAATAAAATATTATTTATTTTAAAATATTATTAATGTCATTTTTTGAACAATCCATTTACTTTGACTTTAAAGTAATAAATATAAAAATGTGACTTGTATATAAACCTTTCACACACATTTGATATTTTATACAGATTTATAAAATTATAAGTACATTGAAACTCACAAAAAAGTATTACTTTTAGTGTTTTTAAAAATCATTTATTTTTTTTTCTACTACTTGCACAAGCACTTGCCAGCATTATGTAAAAATTTAAGGTAATTATTTCAACACTAAAGATTAAAAATAAATTACCATGATTGAGAAAAAATCATTTTTATTTGAAATATCTTAACATAAGTTTTATATCCCTTTCATAAAATATTATAGATATTAAAATAGAGTGACATTTTTGACTTTATATTTACTTTAAATAATATATAAGACATTTTATAAGAAAAATAACACAAAATTACCATAAATAAAAACATATTATGATTATGGTCTAAACACACTAATATGATAGATTAAATTAAAGTTTTTGGTTTATTTTTAGTCCTTATCATATTATTTTTAACTTTAATTACTTAATTTACCGTTACTAAGGTGGAAAATATTTACTACAGTTATTATTCACAATGACCAAAATAAAAAATAATTATTAAAAAAATTTGGAACTACATATTCCAAATATGGAATCCATTTTTCGATATTAAATTCCAGAAGTGTTTGAATTTATTTTAAAATTAAACTAGAAAAACATGACTAAAATTGATTTTCTATAAAAATACATTTTAATTATAAAAATGTTTTTATACCAAATTCAAGAAAAAACATCACTACAAAGAACATAAGTGGATTTTCTAATAAAAATTAACTAATTTTTTTTAAAACAAACCAAAATATAATTTTACTTTGTTAATACTTGAAAATAAAAGAAAATTTTCAATAAAAAATAGTAATTTTCACCATTCATTGTAAAATAAAACTTTTCAGATTATTCTCACAAATTAATCCTAAGATAAATTTAAGATGATGAATTAAAAAATTAAATTACTTTTTTTCAAATTAAAATTCTAAAATTTTGAAATCACCATTTTAAATAAAACCATATAATACAAGAAAATCCAATTTGGTTATAAATACAGCCTCTTCATTTTGAGTGAAATATTAACAAATTTTATTATAACTGTATAAAATATAATTAATGAGTATTAATAATAAATGAAAATAATATATCTTAAGATTAACTATATTATTACATAGTATCCCCTTTGAGTATAAGTAATTCCACATGTACATCGTAAATCGTAATCTTCTTCTTTTGGAAATATTTTTTTGCAACATAATTTGAAAGTCAATTCATACCAATGATTATATAAAAATCAACCATTATTATAATAACCATGATTTTAAATAGGGTATGTTTATGAATTGTAATAGGGACTAACTTAAATATTCTTGTTTCAATTAGATTTTCACTAGGAGTCTTGATTGATAACTCCCTTCTTAAGGTGCTAGGAAAATATCTAATTTTCTTGGAAAACATGGAAGATATAAAAGAGTGAGAAGATATAGAATCAAATAAAACATTTGATAAATTTATGGTTATGATTAAAGTACCTAAAACAACATCTTTAGTAACTTCAAACTCGATTGTAGTAATCACATCAGCTTAGCATTCTTCCCATAGACTTTTCTGATGGATGTTCTTGTGATGCTTGAGACATTATTTTGAAAAATTCTCCATCTCTTTATAGATGAAGAACTATATAACAATGGCTTATTTCTTTCCCATTCATTCATTAGCCCTATAAATGATTTCTAAATACGTTAAATAGAATCATGTCCCCATTAATCAATTACATTGGTTTTTTCCTTCCACAATTATCACATGTTTGAAATCTCATCTTTCTTTTATTCTTTTTTGAAACATTTATTTTTTTAGTTATCAAACAACCTCTTATTTTCTTAATATCCCTTGAATATAGAAAACCAAAAAAATTCTCTATTTTGATGGAACTTGATACTATATCATCATATAATGAAAGTTTTTGAGAAACTAATTCCCTTCTAAAATTCGGCTTAATCCCATCAAATAAATGGTCAATATTTATTTAAAAATTACATATATAGTCTTTATCATACCTAGATATCATTAAAAGTTATCCTTATAATCTATAACACTTTATTCTTCCTTTTAATTTAAATTTAGGAACTTCCTCCCCATTTTAGTTTGCTACTCTCAAGGAAAGTATTTCTTGAAGTATATCACTTTAAAATTTGTCTATTACATAATTTCTATTTTATAAACCGCTTTATTTTTTAGGATTAATGACCACTGTTGATTTTTATATCTATTTAAATAATAAAATTCCATAATACCCTTTTCCCTTTCATTAATTTTTAAGTCCATAAATATCTTTTTGTGGGACTGAATCCATTGTTCAATTATCAATGCGTTAGTAGTTCTGTTAAAATATTGAGGCTTTTGCACATTAAGTGAGTTAGGTGGGTGAATCAGGATATGGAATAATTTGTTTCTCTATGGATGCATGGTTATTCATCATAACCTGAGTCTGCTTATAAGGACCAAGCCTTAAAACATACATAATATTGAATTAAGTTAATAATTCACATTAAGGATCTTTTCAGGTTTAGAGTTTTAGAGAATTAGGACAAAACTATTACATCTCAAAAGATTACAAAGTAGACACTTCTACCCAGTATCCATTTTTTATAAAATAAAAACTCTTGAAAAAAAGAGTCATGTCTAGTTCCATGTTTTAGATAGCATGACTTTTCCTTGATCTCATCCTTGACCCTAATCCACATTATGTCATGTGAAAAACATTTCAAAAACATGGGATGAGCATAAAAAGCTCTCTAAGGGATACACAAAGAAGAAAACCTGTTAGTTTTTTAAAACAACAAGTAAACCATTAATACATTAACATAAGTAATACTTTTCACCTTTATGAAGTAGTAAATACTCTTCACTGAATAAAAGATCATTACTTACCCTTTTGTAACCAAAATATTACCATAAACCCCATATAAAGAACACATAACATATAAAGGTAACTTGGGACATAAACATACATAAATAGAATAACCACACGGTAGACTTCTACACATATCACTAAATGGAATAGCCATATGACCGACTTCCATACCAAATGCATTGGAGGTTATAATGTAACCACTCATCCTGGTATTCACGGCACCACCTGTCATTTGGTTTATCACGTAACCACCCATCAAATTTCCAAGTACCATTATAAAATCATAAGACATAAAACAAATATAAAGGAAAGAAAAAATTTCCACATTTAAATCACAATATATCACTTAAATATATTTATATAAAAAATCCATTATAAAAACCATTTTCAATACCAAAATACATAAAAGATTATGTGGTATTTATTTTATTTTAAAAACATTACTGCTTGTTGAGGAAGCCAAAGATCAAATAATACTCACGGCAGTGAAAAAGGTCATTGTCACCACTTATGTTAAAAGAAACATTCCTTTTTGTCATTTAGTAAAATGATTCATAGAAAAAGGTTCCCTTTGAAATGTCAAGGGTGTTTATACAACGTATAAAAGAAATTTGTGTATTAAAAAAAATATTCATCAATGAAAGGAGATTGAGACGAAGTCCCTTACATTGTGTACGAATTGAATCGATCGTTCTTTAATCTCTTGAATAATAAACTAAAGTTAATTTATACTTTCTTAAGAACCTTTTTGAAGTTTATTATTCCTTTTATATCACTTATTACCATGTTATAAACATTATGTAATCATTTAAGTTAATAATGTTCGTTTTGTCGATATTTGGTACTTGAGTCAAAAATGAACACCTTATATTTACAAGTTGTCCACGCGGTCAAAGGTTCATTATATCTAGAATGATATTCATGATTTGGATATCATATATATCATATATAACCAGAATAAACATGTAATTATAATAGTACATAACATTTAGAGGTAAGAAATGAAATGCACCGTTCATGGAGACGGTAAGCCGTATGTACGCATTAACGCTACTTCCATTTATATTTCATATTTAATGGAATTAAAACATAATGATACATAGTAGTATTATAATTCCAGTATTTTATCATATATAATATCATTAAATCTATCCTTTTTACGTACCACATATGGTATGAACGAGTCATATCACTTTGAGCTGGCGATAGTCCGCACTTCCTCAAATGAAATTATCGTGTTTACCCATACTGAAAACCATAAAGGTGTGATATAAATAGAAATTACAGAAGCATGACTAAAACATAAAAATAATATATATCATATATAAATACAGCTCCATCATAATGGCCACCATGAGAGGCGGTTGGAGATATTTGAACAATCATCATTTCGTGAGGCGTTAGTTTTCCATCCACAAAAATATTATGTTCTTCATCCATTAAATGGAGGTGTGTGTAAGTGTAGTTAGAATCATTATCATAACAACATCCTAGTATATTGAGGATACTTTGTTTTGTAAAATAAATTAATAAAAAGAGTTTAGGGGTTGGAGTAGTAAAATAAAAGAAAACAATTTAAGAGAAACCATTACCTTTAATTTGGGTAACTCCCTTTGGTTTGAACCAAAGGAATTCTTGAAGTGCCTTCTGCCTAAGGTAAGGCTTCTAGGAGGAGTATAGGGATGTAAGGAGATTAATTGGGTAGAGGTTTGATGGGCCAAAACGCTTGAGAGGTGTGAGGAATTGGTTATAAATGGTCTCTTTTTATAAGGGGGAGGAGGGGCTCTTTAGGAAAGTGTGATAATATTATTTTATTATATAATGATATTTGGTTTATAAAGGTCCAAGAATCATTAAAGTAGAAGATAAGATGACTCATATTCGAAATAAAATCATCAAATCAGAATTGGACATGTTTTTTATAATATTGAAATCATTATAATCTTATTTATTTAAATCATTTATTAATGAGGTAAATACTACATCATTATTGTGTCATAAATATTTTAATTAATGTGATGTCTAAAAATTATAAAAAAATACCATTATGTAGGAACTATTTTTATATTTACAATTAATATTTATAGTTGAAAATATAATTTATATAACATCATATAAAAATTAATTTACTAAAAGATTTTTTTATGTCAATTTTGACTTTAATTTAAATTAATTTATCTAAAGTATCATTATCATTCATAAGTGGCTCCATGGGGTCCTGAAATAGACCCATAGATTCCCATGGTCATATATTTTTCAAAAAATAGGATTTAGTACACGTTTAAGGATAATTTTATATTATTATTATATTATTTTTTTACCCTTACCTGATTTTCCTTTTAACCATGGTAAATAAAATATTTTCTGAAGTAAATATTTAAATGTCTAAAAATAAAAGTTACCTATTTAAAAAATTTGTACCTCTTGATTAAAAATATGGAATCTATTTTGCCAAATTAAAAACACAGAAGTGGCAGAAATTAATTCAAAATTAATTCCCGCTGTCAAAACAAAAAGCGTGTTTTTAAGAAATAATAACTATCAAAATATTAACACTTGTTTATGTCCAATTTAAAAGTGAAATTAATTCCAATGACCAAAATTGGATTAAATGGTAAAAATATATTTTAATTAAACTTTAAAACCAATTAAAAATATAATCTAACCATATACACAAATTATATTAAAAGGCAATTTTGAATTAAAATACAGTATTTTTCACTATTCATTAAAAATGAACTTTATCAAAAAAATACCAAAAAATTACTCAAAGTAAAATTTGATGTACCCATTATAAATAAGGATTTTATTTGATCAAATATAATTTATTAAAGTGACTAAAACTATATTTAAAGAGGGTTCTCAATTAATAGGTGGTAAATCGACCTTTTAATGTAAATTATGCTTAAAATTAGATTCATTCACAATTTAAGCCTCTAACTTTTATTGGATAAATGTAAATACATTTAAAAAACATATATAATCATATTGAAGTTAGTTTTGTTCATTCCTGCCAATACAATGAATAGGAGTTAACTACCATTTAAAATAATATTATATTATTAGTGTGCAACGTAAGATTTCAAAGAAACCTGTTGTTGCGTATCGAGTACGCTATCGAACATAGAAACCCCTTTAAAGTAAAATTAATATTTAATTCACAAATATTAATAAATATAAAATATGTCTTATTATTTATTTACTTGTCATGTTACATCCTTCCCCCCTTTTGTGAATTACATCCTCGCAATTTTACTTATCAAAATAAGTGGGGGTATTTATCCCTCATAACATTTTTATATTTCCACATTGCATATTCAACCATATGGTTTTTTCACAAAACCTTTACCTGGTGAATTACCTTATTCCGCAACAGTTTCTCTTTACTGTCAAGAATCTGGACTGGTTGTTCTTCATAAGTGAGATTCTCTTCCAACTGAACTACCTCTAGACTCAAAACATGAGATGGATCTAGTATATACTTTCTCAACATCGAAACATAAAAAAAATTGTGTACCTGGGATAACATTGGAGGTAATTCCACTCTGTACGCAACTGATCTAACTTTCTCCAAGATTTCATAAGGTCCAATGAACCTTAGACTCAACTTTACATTTTTACTAAAACGCATCACACTTTTCCATGGAGAAACTTTGAGAAAGACATGATCACCCACCTCAAAAGAAAGATCATTCCTTCGATTTTCCGCATAACTTTTCTATTTGCTCCGAGAAGTTCTCATGTGCTTCTGAATCAACTGAACTTTATCTGCCATATCTTCTACCAATTCTGGTCCCATCAGCTTCCTTTCACCTACTTCATCCCAAAAAGTTGAAGTTCGACAACACTTTCCATATAATTTCTCAAATGGAGCCATCTGTATACTAGAATGAAAACTGTTATTATATGAAAATTCAACCAAAGAAAGATGTTGGTTCCAACTTCCCTGGTAATCCATCAAACAAGCACGTAACATATCTTTCAATGTCTAAATTGTTCATTCTGACTACCCATCTGATTGAGGATGAAAAGTTGTACTAAAATTTAATTCATTACCCAACAACTTCTGAAGGCCTTTCCAAAAGTTAGAAGTAAACCTGGGATCACGATTAGATACAATGGAGAGGGGAACTCCATGCAACCTGACTATCTCTTTAACATACAACCGAGAAAGTTGATCTAGAGACAATGTATCTCGAATAGGAAGGAAATGAGAAGATTTAGTCAATCAATCAACAATAACCCAGATTGCATTATTACCTTGAGATGTCTTCAGTAATCACACAATGAAGTCCACAGATATATTTTCTCATTTCCACTCTGGCACCGGTAAAGGCTAAAGCATTCCTTTTGGTAACTTCCACTCAACTTTAACCTACTGACAAGTCAAACACTTCTTAGTAAAATCAGCAATATCTCTTTTCATTCCATCCCACCAGTAATACTCTCGAAGATCTCTGTACATCTTAGTACTTCCGGGATAAGCTGAAAAAAAGGAACTACGATCTTCACATAAAACTCATTCTTCAACTGTGAATCAAAAGTCATGCATAATATCTTTATAAACCTCAAAACACAATAATTATCAATGTTAAAATCAGGAAACTTTCCCTTCTGAACCAACTCTACCTTTTTCTACAACTCACTGTCTTCTTTCTGTGCTGGCTTTATTCTATCTGATAGAGATGATCTCACTGACACCTGATACAAAAGAGAATAATTTTCTGCACCAACAACTTTTATTCCAAAGTTTATCAAATAAAAAACCAAAGGAACTTGTTCCAAACATATCATGGTTAATGAAGCATTAATTTTTTGACTCAAAGAATCATCCACTTTATTTGATTTCCCGGATGCTAATGGATCGTGAAATTATAATCCTTGTTTAATTCCAGTCATCCCCTTTGTCTCATGTTCAATTCCTTATGAATGAATATATACTTTAAACTTTTATGGTCACTATATATTTCACATTTTACTCCATACAAATGATGCCGCCAAATATTTAAAGAAAAAACAACAAAAGTTAATTCCAAATCATGTGTAGGGTAATTTAACTCATGTGGTTTCAACTGACGTGAAGCCTAAGAAATTACCTGATCATTCTGCATTAGCACATAATCAAGTCCTATAAACGAAGCATAACTGTAGATAACAAACTCACCATTTCTGGATGGAAGTGCCAAAACTGGAGCATTCACAAATCTCCTTTTCAATTCCTGAAAACAATCATCACATTCTTTTTTCCAAATAAACATAACACCTTTTCGAGTTAACTTAGTCATTGGACTAGATAACTGTGTAAAATTTTCAACAAACCTCTGGTAATAACTTTCCAAACCAAGAAAACTACGAATCTTGGTTATATTTATGGGTCTTGGACATTCTTCAACAACTTTTGTTTTTACAGGATCAACAGTTATTCCATTTTTTGAAACAATGTGACCAAGGAAAGAAATTTGTTGCAACCAAAACTCACACTTGCTGAATTTACCAAACAATTTCTTTTCTTTTAAGGTTTTAAAGATGACCCTTAAATGAATTTCATGTTCCTATTTACTTTTGGAATAAACCAAAATATCATCAATTAACACAACCACAAACTTATCCAAGAACTTACAGAAAATTCTATTCATAAGATCCCTGAATACAGTAGGTGCATTGGTAAAACCAAAAGGCATAACGATAAATTCATAATGGCTGTATCTAGTACGAAATGCGGTCTTCAGAATATTTGATTCTTTTACTTTCAACTGATGGTTCCCCAACCTCAAGTCAATCTTTGAAAAATACTAATCTCCTTAGAGCTGATCAAAAAAATCATCAATATGAGGAAAAGGATACTTGTTCTTAACAGTAATGTTATTAAATGATCTATAATCAATGAAAAGTCTCATTGAACCATCTTTCTTTTTAAAAAATAATATAGGATCACCCCATGGTGATGTGATAGGTTGAATAAAACATTTATCTAATAACTCCTGCAATTGCTTCTTTAACTCAAAAAGTTCAATTTGAGACATTTGATAAGGGGGTTTTGAAATTGGCTTAGCATCAGGAACTAAGAAAATAGTAAATTCAACTTCCCGATCAGGTATTATACCAGGCAACTCATCATGGAAAAAATCAAGGTACTCATTTACCACTGGCACATCATTAATTTGGACAGTCCCTTTGTTTTCAACAATATGTGCAAGGTAACATTCATTTCCATCTTTTACCAGTTTTTCAACTTCCCGATATGTTATCAAAAGAAAGGGTTCATTCTTGTACACAAACTGAAAATCATTCTGAAAAGAAACCTATTTAGCTCTGCAATAAATCTTAGCATGATAAACAGAAATCCAATCTATTCCCAAAATAACATCAAACTCTACTAGAGGAAAAACAATAAGGTTGGAAGGTAGATTCTTTCCACACACAAGGACATGAAGGTTTTTATAATTTCTTTTTGTCTCAACATTTCCTCCAGGTATTTTTACCATAAGTTCAGTATTCATATCATGAGATGGAATTCCCAATTTAATAGAAAACTTATCATAAATGAAAGAGTGTGTAGACCCTGAATCAAACAACACATTGGCATAATCTGAACAAACAATCAGTGAACCTGATACTACTTCATTCGATGGACCAACATCTTCTGAAGTAGTTGCAAAGGATTTCACCACCCCTTTCTTCTTGTAGTATGGCTACTATCCCTTAGTTGAGTTATTATATAGACACTAGTTTTCATAATGACCCATTTCATTACACTTAAAACATCTTATCGATGGATTTTCATTTCCTTCTTGATCATCTCACTTATAGTTATGAGAAATATGGATAGACTTACCACACCGGAAGCACTTTCTAGACGTTGATAAACATTCTCTGGGATGATTTTTACCACACTTCTCACAATATGGATATTTAGTTTTCATACCTTTAGGATTCTTTGATGAATTCTTCCCCTTTGCCTTCCAACTATATCTCTTATTCTATTGTTTTTTAAAGAACACCTGATCATCTACAAACTCCAATTCTACCTTCTTCGCACATCAAACATGTTTTTTAATAACTTTTGAACTCACGATAGGCTAACACTCTTTGATATCATGGCTTCAGTCCTGAGTAAAATTTATTTATCTTACTATCAGGATCTCAATGAAATTTGGTGCATACCTTGCTAGTCGAGTGAACTTTGCTTCATAAACAGCCACTAAGTCATCCTCCTACCTCAATTCTAAGATTTTTTTTCCATCCTAAGACGATCCAACTTAGGAAAATATTTCTCAAGAAACATACCTTTGAATTCAGCTCAACCAAGAGCATCAATCTCATCACTATCCCTGATATTTTTCACCATCTACCACCACTGATCAGCTTCACCTTCAAATTGATAAACAGAAAGACTAACATTTTGATGTTCTGAACACCCCATGACATCGAAAATATTTTCTAGTGCTTTAATCCACCCTTCTGATAGCACCGAATCAGATGATCCTCCAAATGATGGGGGGTGTTGCCTCATGAAATGCTCCACTACTGACATGTTTCTCTATGGTTGATCTGGCTAATCTCGTGCATGGATACCACCAAAAGCCTGATTCAATTGTTCCATCATTGCAACAAATTTTTCAGTTCCGATTACGACCATCTCAGGTTGTTGATTTGGAAGGTTTTCTTCCTCCTGATTTCGTCCCAACATAGCTGCCCTGTTTCCTTTACGGAAAACCATTCTGAACACATAAATATCTTAGGCGAAGCAACATGGTAATATGTAAGTGTCATATAATTTCAATCTTAACATAAATTAATTTATGAACATTAATTTAACAATATTCTAACTCCTAAAGTTTCCTAAAATGACCTCTGATACCAACTATAAGGACCCGACCTTAAAACATACATAATATTGAATTAAGTTAATAATTAATTTTGAGGATCTTTTCAGGTTTAGAGTTTTAGAGAATTAGGACATAACTATTACATCTCAAAAGATTAAAAAGTAGACACTTCTACCCAGTATCCACTTTTTTTATAAAATAAAAACTCTTGAAAAAAAGAGTCATGTCTAGTTCCATGCTTAAGATAGCATGACTTTTCCTTGATCTCATCCTTGAACCTAATCCACATTATGTCCTGTGAAAAACATTTCAAAAAACTTGGGATGAGCATAAAAATATCTTTAAGGGATACACAAAGAAGGAAAACTGCTAGTTTTTTAAAACTTCAAGTAAACCATGAATACTTTAACATAAGTAATACTTTTCATCTTTATGAAATAGTAAACACTCTTCACTGAATAAAAGATCATTACTTACCCTTTTGTAACCAAAAGATTACCATAAAACCCGTATAAAGAACACATAACCTATAAAGGTAACTTAGGACGTAAACATACATAAATGGAATAACTATATGGTAAACTTCTACACATATCACTAAATGGAATAGCCATATGGCCGACTTATATACCCAATGCATTGGAGGTTATAACATAATCACTCGTCATTTGGTTTATCATGTAAACACCCGTCAAATATCTAAGTGCCATTATAAAATCATAAGACATAAAAAATATAAAGGAAATAAAACATTTCCACATTTCAATCACAATATATCACTTAAATATATTGACATAACAAATCCATTATCAAAACCATTTTCAATACCAAAATACAAAAAAGAGTATGTGGTATTTATTTTCTTTTAAAACATTATGACTTGTTGAAGAATCCGAATATCAAATAATACTCGTGGTGGTGGAAAAGGTCATTGTCACCACTTATGTTAAAAGAAACATTCCTTTTTGTCATTTTGAAAAATGCTTCGTAGAAAAAGATTCCCTTTGAAAAGTCAAGGGTGTTTATACAACGTAAAAAAGAAAGTCGTGTATTAAAAAAATATGCCTCAATGATGGGAGATTGAGACGAAGTCCCTTACCTTGTGTTCGACTTGACTCGATCGTTCTTTAATATCCTAAATAAAAAACTAAAGGTAATTTATACTTTCTTAAGAACATTTTTCAAGTTTATTGTTCCTTTTATATCACTTATTACCATGTTATAAACATTCTGTAATCATTTAAGTTAATAATGTTCATTTTTTCCATATTTGGTACTTCAGTCAAAAATGAACACATTATATTTACAAGTTGTCCATGTGGTCAAAAGTTCATTATATCCAGAATGATATTCATGATTTGGATATCATATATATCATATATAACCATCATATACATGTATTTATAATAGTACATAACATTTAAAGGTAATAAATGAAATGCACCATTCATGGAGATGGTAAGTCGTACGTACGCATGAACAATACTTCCATTTATATTTCATATTTAATGGAATTAAAACATAATGATACATAGTAGTATTATAATTTCATTATTTTATCATATATAATATCATTAAATCTATCCTTTATACGTACCGCATATGGTATGAACGAGTCATATCACTTTGAGTGGGCGGTAGTCCGCACTTCCTCAAATGAAATTATCGCGTTTACCCATAATTGAAACCATAAAGGTATGATATAAATGGAAATTATAAAAGAATAAATAAAACATAAAAATAATATATATCATATATAAATACAGTTCCATCATAATGGCCACCATGAGAGGCAATTGGAAATATTTGAACAATCATCGTTTCGTGAGGCGTTAGTTTTCCATCCACAGAAATATTATGTTATTCATCCATTAGATGGAGGTTTGTGTAAGTGTAGTTTAAATCCTTATCATAAAAACATCCTAGTATATTGAGGATACTTGTGTTGTTAACAAATAAAGTAATAAAAAGAGTTTAGGGGTTGGAGAAGTAAAATAAAATAAAACAATTTAAGAGAAACCATTACCTTTAATATGGGTAACTCCCTTTGGTTGGAACCAAAGGACTTATTGAAGTTCCTTATGCATAAGGTAAGGATTTTAGGAGGAGTATAGTGATGTTGGGAGCTTAATTGGGCAGAGTTTGGATGATCCAAAAGGCTTTAGAGGTGTGAGTAATTGGTTAGAAATGGTCTCCTTTTATAAGGGGGGGGGGGCTCTTTAGGAAAGTGTGATTATATTATTTCATTATATAATGATATTTGGTTTCTAAAGGTCCAAGAATCATTAAAGTAGAATATAATACTACTAATATTTGAAAAAAAAAATCATCCAATAATAATTGGACATGTTTTGGATAATATTTTAATCATTATAATCTTATTTATTTAAATCATTTATTAATGATGTAAATAATACATCATTATTTTGTCATAAATAATTTAATTAATGTGATGTATAAAAATTATAAAAAAATACCATGATATAGTAATTTTTTAGATTTCTAATAAATATTTATAGTCGAAAATATAATTTATATAACACCATATAAAAATTAATCTACTAAAACATTTTTTTATGTCAATTTTTCCTTTACTTTAAATTAATTTATCTAAAGTGTCATTATCATTCATAAGTGGCTCCATGGGGTCCCAAAATCGACCCAAAGATGACCATGGTCGGATATGTGTCAAAACATAAGATTTAGTACACGTTTAAGGGTAATTTTATGTTTTTATTATATTATTTTGTTACCCTTATTTACCCGATTTACCCTTTAACCACGGTAAATAAAATATTTACTGAAGTAAATATTTAAATGTCTAAAAATAAAATTTACCTATTTACACAATTTAGACCTACTGATTCAAAATATGGAATCCATTTTTACAAATTCAAAACAAAAAAGTCGTAGAAATTAATTCCAAATTAATTCCCATTGTCAAAACAAAAAAAGAGTGTTTTTATGAAATAATAACTATCAAAAGATTAATACTTGTTTATGTCCAATTTCAAAGTGAAATTAATTAAAATGACCAAAATTGGATTAAATAGTAAAAATATATTTTAATTACACTTTAAAACCAATTAAAATGATAATCTATCCATATACATAAATTATATTAAAATGCAATTTTGAATTAAAATACAGTGTTTTTCACTTTTCATTAAAAATGAACTTTATCATAAAAATACAAAAAAAATACCCAAAGTAAAATTTGATGTACCCATTCTAAATAAGAATTTTATTTGGTCAATTATAATTTATTAAAGTGACCAAAACTATATTTAAATAGGGTTCTCCACTAATAGGCGGTAAATCGACCTTTTAATGTAAATTATGATTAAAATTATATTCATTCACAATTTAAGCCTCTAAATTTTATTAGATAAATTTAAATACATTTAACAAACATGTATAATCATATTGTAGTTAGTTTTGTTCATTTATACTAATACAACGACTAGGAGTTAACTACCATTTAAAATAATATTATATTATTAGTGTGTAACGTAAGATTTCAAATAAACTGGTTGTTGCATATCGGGTACGCTATCAAACATAGAAACCCATTTAAAGTAAAATTAATATTTAATTCACAAATATTAAGAAATATTAAATATGTATTATTATTTATTTACCTGGGATGTTACACTACTACCCTAATATGGCCATGATCTGCTCATATCCAACACCAAGTGTATTGTCTTGCTCAGTAGGGAAATCCCTATATTGACTATGAGTGTTAATTACATTATTTCCACTAGGCACCATCTCTAAACTATGTAAAACACTAAGTTAGATCATAATAATCATATATATTAAACCATAAAATAAAAAAACTAATTATGGTAAAAGTTATCAAATACCCTAATGGGTTATCATAATTCTCATATTAGATATGTTTATTTAATATCTAGTTCTCTAGGTTCCTATTAAACATCCTCTAATAAAAAATTTAATTTACATGACTGAAATAACCTAGATCTAATGTTTAATTTATTATATTGGTATAATATAATAGGATTCACACCAATAGTATTGGTTAGTTTCGAATTATTGAAAAACTATATATATACATGATTCCCATATTACATTGGAAATATAAAAATATAACACAAGAAATATTCTTGCATCCTAAAAATAATTCCTAATAACTTTATTTATATTCTAGAAAAAGAAAAAAAAATAAATGGAGATCTTATAATCTCAATAAGGGTTATGTATAGTGGAATCTATCATGAGTAAATAAGGAATAATCATTATGGAAAACTTCATAATGAAAAAACATCTCATTCAGTCAAAAAATTGAGGTCAATAGATACCTGTGGATAATATTAACATAGAAATCATATGGATAATACAAATTGAATTCTCAATAAAGGAAATTCATAATTCTATACATTTATGATTTTACTATTAAAGCCCCCTGGAAAGATACCATGAATCTTACCATCAAGGCCTTGACCAAGATAATATTCATAAATGGGTAAGTGTAAAATAGATGCCTATATAATATGTCATGCCTACTATTTTTTCTCATTAGACCTGTTGATAAATTGAGAAGATAGAAATAACTGGGACCAATACATTATTTTCAAATTCAATTCATTCCCCATATATTGAATAAGAAAAAAAATCCATTAACAAAATTCCATATAAATAAAAAAAATACATATTTAATAAAGAATATACAATGTTTCTATAGTTAATGAAATAAATTTACAATTAATCATTCTCCAACTGATACCATATATATAAATGGTATATGTTTTAGAAAACATCAAATTGGTGTAAATGATACTTTATAAATCACTTTCAAAATTCCTTCCATTCCTTTAAAAAAATAACCCTTTTTCAGTGTCTTTAATGACTAAAAATTCCTAGAAAATTGAAAAACAATATTTTATTTTAAAATAACCATGGATACTTGTAAAGTAATATTCAAAGTAAATAATGGTTACAATGGAATGATATTTTTTTCATGTAGTAAATGTAAAAAAATATTACTTTCACACTTTTTCAAAAAAGTACAAAAGTACCTTATTCTAAAAATAAAAAGAACAATCATTTTAAAAATTTGTAAATAAATTAAAATATTTTTCAAAATGAATTTAAATAATAATTATATTATAAAGAAAAATATTCTTAAATCATATTAAAGTACCATGATAAGGAAAAAAATGAGTTGTAATGAAAAGTCTCGAACATCAATTTTTGAAAGAAAGCCCCTTGCATTTAACTTACTTGTTGATTATTGATCCAACATTAGAAGAAATGGAAAAAAATGTAATCCCCAAAAATAATCACATGTGAATAACTTGGATGGGTTTTAAGATATTAAGAACATATAATTTTTTTAATGGAAATATAAATATAAAAAATCTCATTATAAAATGAGATTGTAACAAAAATAACTTACCTTGGATGTCTTCTTAGTTATATGAATTTAATACCCATTTATAATGATTTTAAATTCATTAAACAATTTATAAATAATTTTTTCCTTCTATATTCTATTTTTAGGGTTATTTTATAAACATTTAAAATCTATTCATTGAATAGTTATTGCTTTCCTTGACCACTTAAGGTTGATTGATCAATTATTTCAGCATATTGTATGTGGTTAAAGGAGTCTTTAAATTGTTCATTAATCTAAAAAAATTAATAATTCCATGAATATAATTTTCATTAATTCTATTCAATTTTAGAATCATCCATTCATGGTGGAAATAGAAAAATGAATCACATCACTTCATTGAGGTGGTAATCCACACGTACACATGATTGACATTAACATTTTTCAATAGATGGAAGGGTAAGAAGATAGATGATAATATATATATATATATAGATTCATTATTATGTAATAAATATCATATATATTCAATAATTCCATATTTATAACCATCTAAGTAAAGCGTTGATGAAAAATGAATTACACCACTCTGAGGAAATAGTAGGACGTGTGTACGCACGCGTGATGTTTTCATTTACCGTAGGATGGAAAAGAGATATAAAATGGATTTACCATTAAAAAAACATATCAATATAGTGAATATACTTATATAAATATTTTAATATAGTTTTTTAATATTTATAGGAGGTTTGAGAAGAAGTGAACTTGAAAAGGCTTAGTAGGAACATATACCTCTTCTTTTTGTAACCTCCTTTGTATTAAACATTCAAAATTATTGAAGTGATCCTTTAATGATACCGTGACATCTAGGATACAGGTATGTGAGTTGGGAAGGTATTTTTTTATATATTGGTTAAGTTAAGAGGAAAAAATATTACAGAGTAAGGGATCCCTTTTATAAGTGTGGTGGGTGACAAACTTGTAAATATATGAAACTTTATTATATTATATATGTCTTACTTAAGTAAATAGGATAAAAATGGTCATATATTCAAATATCATAAGTTTAATGATGAAATAAAATCAAAAAATTATATTTAATAAAGTAATTTTTATTATCTTGTAGCCTTATGCCTTTATTTGTATCTTTTTTATCTCATTTAATCATTAACTGAGGTGATAAATATTTACCATGGTTACTATTTAATATGAACAAAAATTACATTTAACTTATTACCTAATATTAATTATTATAATTCCAAATATCAAATACATTTTACAATATTGAATTTTCCATAAGTGAGAAAAAGTTAAATATAATATACGTTCACAAAATGCAATGAAAACTGTTTTTAGAAAAACATCTGTTTTAAGCATAAAAATAATTTTACTAAAAAATAATATATTATTTTGATTAAAATGGAATTAAGTATATTATTTTAAATAAAATGAGACATATTTTTATTTTAATCCAAAGAAAATCTTAAATGAGCCTTGTAAATACTAGATTAAGACAGAATAACTAAAACACTTTTTATTTGAACAAAATAATTAATTTTATTTCCAAAATGCTATGAATATATTTATAAGTTAAGAATTATATTTTTATTTGAATTATATTACATATTAAATATATAATTATTCTATAAAAAAATTTATCATAAACTTTTATGTTGTTATAATTTCATAAAAGTGTAATTATTTATAAAATTGGTATTTTTCTCTTTTCACACAAAAATTAAATATTTTTGAAAAATATAAAAAACAAATCATCCTAAGATAATTTAAACGAGTTGAATTAAAAAATAAAATTAATTTCATAAAATTAAATTTATAAAATTTAAGAATTTAGGTTTTAACCACTATATTGAATAATCAATGTGTAATATTCAATGGTTTCTTTTGAAAGAAAATCTTACTTTCTATAATTAAAGCTTGGGTGTTATTATTTATGCTTAAATATTTTGTATTATTTATTCACATATATGAATTTTTTAAATAGATATTACTTTTAAGGTATAATTGTTTTATTTTATTAATAGAACTATATGATATGTGTGAAATATTAATATTGTTTTTGTTAAGTTGTTTTATTATCTTAAATTTTAAGTGTTAAATGAAAAAGTAAATTATCTAGGATTATAAATTTATTTTTTAAAATAAATTTTTAAGAATTATTATTAATTACATGGTAATTTTATTCCATTTAATAAATAAATAATCACATGAAGTAGATTATTAAACGATGAATGTGTGAAATATAAAATTCATTGGTATGAAGATAATAATTTTGAATAATTATAACTTTTTGAGTTGGAATACCATTAGATTAACCAAAATAATAAAAAAATGGGAATTTAAGATAGATTAATAATGTATTAAGTTAAATTTTGAATTGGGTTTATTACCTATAACTTTATTTGGTTTTATTTTCAATACATGTTAAAAGATAATCCATGTTTGTAAATAAATTGTGGTTTAATTTCTTATTTGAGTTAAGAATTTTATTTCCTTTGTGATATGTCTACTTGGTTTATGCCTCAGTCAATATTAACAGATTTTTTTTTCTAAATATCATTTATATTTCCTGAAATGTAATTAACTTATACAATTTGTCTGATTTAAAATTTTGAAAATTTATTGTTTGATTGTCCCTTATTTTCTTATTTTCCTAGAATTATTCCTTCTACCATATAGAATAAATGAGCCATCTATCAGCAAACATCATTTAAACATTAGGAAATAGTTGAATCAAAGTTGACAATATGGTTGGACAATATAGTTATGTTAGTCATGTAGATGATCTCTATATCCCTATCTTGAACTATTTCATAGATACTAAGAGTTTTTATAATTCAAAAAGTGTTTATTCATATAAAATCTACTCTTTTCAATCTTCCTTAGGATATTGATTAATTTCCATTTGTTTTTTCATATCTTGGAGTTTAATAATGGTAACCCTTAAGTTAGTTTCAAATGATATCTTTTTTTTAATACCACTCTTGTAAAATTATTAGAGATTCTTCACATGGATGAGAAGCTAAATAGTGGGGAAGATGTAATGATCCTAATTTTTGTATCATTAAATTAGATTTATATCTAGTTCTTTGGGTGCTATATTGATAGATTTTTAAGGGTGATAATTAAGGGAGGTTATTAAAGGTAATGACCATAATATTTTCAAGTTATTGTGTCTTTAGATCTATTACTTAATTTTCTTAGTTGGTGTCGTTTTTAGTGGAGGAGAGTTAGTTAGATTTAGAGGAGAATTTTATGAAGGAAGTTAAATGGAAGAGGTGAAATAAGTGAAACAAGTACATTATGTTTAGATAATGGGTCCCCGATGGGGTTTTGGGGGAAGTAGTTTCTTTTTTTAATCCATTAGGTACCTGATGTACTTGTACCTGGTACCCAATAGACTTCATGGAAAAATCCTTCAAGGAAGGATATTTTCATCATTTCAACTCCAACATTATAAACATAGAAACCCATTATCTTGGGATTTTCTATCAATTTACTTGTTACACCTTCCATTTGGCTCTCCTAATACTATTCTATTCCTTTTAATAAAAACCTTATTCAATCCTTTGAAAAATTGGTTCTAAGAAGTCGCAAGATCTAATCTTCAGGGAGGCTTGGATTAGGCCCCCTCTAGTTTTCCACTTTATCTTTTTTTATTTATGGAAAAAACTGAAAACCCTTATCCTATTATTCTAGGTTTTATAAAATCATACATTTACTTTGAATTTCATTACACCTATATATTGTGAGGGTTGAGTTTAGGAAATGATAAGATAAGTATTCTATTTTTCTATTTAGTTTCCTTATTACTTGTTAATAGTGAGTAAATCCTTAAAATACCTCATGTTAGGTTGGATTAATCATTTATATGGAGTCATAATTTTCCCCTTTGGAGCTAGAATAAATTTTCATGATTGCTTTAGGTAGGTTTCCTCTTATTCCTCTCATACTCAAAATGAGTTTTTTTTGGAAATGGTATAGGGATAAGTAAACTAGATTATACTCAAGTATTTTCACCTAATAAAGTTTCTATAATTTTTTTTATAAAATATGTAAACCATTTTTGTTAATTTTACTCATGTTATCATGTTATCATGTTATCATGTTATCATTTTATCATGTTATCATGTTTTGGGAATGTTTTGGCACTCACATATATATCTTATACCATGTTCATATTTCTATTGGGGATGTATATTTTTTTGTTCATATCAAATATTTTTGTAAGAGTATAATCATGATATTATTATATCATTTACTATGATTTAAATCATGATTATAGTATATATAAATTGAATTATTTATGAATTATATAAAGTAACATGTTTATTTGACGTTGGTTTGTTGTCCAAAATATGAAGTGATTTATTTTATCATGTTATAAAGTGTATGATGTGTATACGAATAGTAAACAAGAACACCTCATGTTATATAATTGGTTCATGGTATGGGATAATCTCATTATGCCCTACATTTGGTATAACCTTTCCCATATTTCTGAAAATAGGGGATGTAATATTACCCCATATTTTTATACATGATTTCCTTTACCCCCTTATAGGATGGATATCTCACCCTAGCTTTGTTATATGTGATTGTCTCAGATTTTGGGTTAGGCATAAAGTAGGCAATTCATATATAAATACTCCTAATTTTGGGAGTAATGTGTTAAAGTTTATATTTATATTGAATATCATTGATAAATCATGATATATATTTTTTGTTTTTTTAATTCTTCAAGCTTTATATAATTTATAAATATAATTTATTTTATGATAGATCATCAGAGGTGGGGTCATGACTACCTACCGAGTATGTCATGCTCAATCCCTACATGTATCACTCACTGGGATATATGTAGACCATTTTTATGAGATATAGGTAAGGGTAAATCACCAGATCATGGGACCTAATTCCACTTGTAATTTGGAGCATCAATAGTGTATTTTTAAACAAATTAAAGGAAGGGCGGAGGGAATACATAGGGGATATCCATAGATGTTTTCATTAGAATTTTCACTCATGGAACAATATATTTTAATTCCTTAGGGACTGTTTTACTTAATATTTCTAAATATAAAATATTTTTAGTTGACTTTTTATATACATTATGGATATTTTGTAATATAGTTGTATGATATTTTATATTCACAATACATTATGCATTTATCAATATTTTATTATCAATATATTTATATTTTTGAAAGGTTTTATACTCAATATGAAATCTTTATTAGTAAATCATGTTAGATTTTAGTGACTCTTGAATAATTTATTATAATTTGAAAGAGGAAAAATCATATCCCACATTTGTATTATTCAACCCTTAGTTTTTATACTGGTCTTAGTAAACTGAGAGGTTCACTTGAGGATTCATGGTGAACTGGTCTGATATTATTAATGAAAAATTGGTAATGGTCATTACACTAACATATATAATTCATTTAAATAATATAAAATTTATTTCAAATCATTAATATTAAGAAATAATGTAACTCTTTAAATTAAAATGTTATATTTACAAATTATATATACTTATAATATTTTCTTAATTATATTTTATTTGAATAAATTGGTATCCAAATAATAATAAAAATTATCACATATCGTTTTTTATAAAATTAGAACACCTCTAAGATCAATATTAACCCCCATTTTTCACTTATAAATTATATTTATCTAAATATAATATTTCCAAAAATAAAAAAAATATTTATAAAAAAATTATATCTCATATGATTTTCTTAACAGGATAATAAAAAAAATCATATCACGTATTGTTTTATTATATTATATGTAATTTTTATTTAGAGTAAAACTTTAAAATGAAGATTGAAATATGAGAAAATTTCAAATATCATTTTGATAAAGTATATTATTTTAGTATTACTGAAAAAATTAATATTTTTTCATATATTCTTTCTAATAATATATTTAAATAATATAACAAGAATGTAAAGTAACTATTTTCATCCAAAAATTATTTCATGATAAAAAACTTATTATAACATCAAATGTTATCCTCTTATCATACATGAGTACGAAATAACTAAAATAGTTTTTCATTTTGATTTAACCAGATAAATCAAATATACATTCCTTTAAAGCAACTTCATTTTTTATCCCCATTCATAAACTCTATGTTTCAATCATTAATCCTTCCTCACTTTTGAGCTCGTGTATATATACACAATTATTTTAAAATTACCCTTATGATCAATACAGACACCTGAGGGGGGGGGGGGGGTAAATTTGGTGTTGAATATTTTTTACAAATGATCAAATATTGTGTGAATATTTATCCCCCTTATGAACCTATTTTTCACTAAAGATCTTTAGATTTATTTTCTTTTAACCAAGTAATCAACACCACATGAAATGTAGGAAAGTGAGTAAAATGTGCTCATGTTATTTTTACAAGATTCAGATCAAATTCATAGTCCTTTTTATGATTGGTTGTTCCCCTCAATCATGGTTTCTCCACTATAATCAATCACTGAATAAAATGTATGTTGTTTCCCACACCTACATAGAGTCTCACTATATATACACTTGTATACTTCTAATCGGCATTATCTTTCTAGTTTCCCACTAGACTTATTCAATAAATTATCACTCTATTCACAAATTCACACTATTCTATCCTTGTATACCCAGAGTCATGTGGGTTCTATATCTTCCCTTCCCACCATGTATACAAAAGCGTTGCATTTCAATACCATCTTTTAAGTAATCACCAATCAGGGAATGATGTATTTGCATCCACTAGATTTTATCTCCTTTCACTTTAGTAGTAGAGTATTCAAATTCCATATGGTCATCAGGAATAATACATATAAATTCATCTCCACTTATTTAATATAATATTTTATAATCAATAAATACTTCTAACCTAGCCTTCTCAACTCACTTCTTAATCACTAAAATTATTGACACCAAATATCATAACATGAACATTAGGTTATTCTCTCTTTAACCATTTCTTCTCAAGCTTCTTCAATATTGGTTGTTAAAGGATCCTCGTATTTATTCAACTTCAATACATAGATGATATTCTCTACAATTCAATATCAGATCATCTTTTTTATTATTATTTTAGAGTTCTCTCTTTCTCAAAACATCTCAGATATTCTTTACTAAAGGTTTCTATAAGTTTTTCTTCTCCTCCTTCTACTTATTCTTTGAGAGTTTGGTTCTATCAGATACTCATAGTTTTACACTTCCCCAGTAGAACATCTTGTTCCTTTTTCTAATTATTCCTCCTCAATTTTTATATATTCATATGTTCATAATCAGATGTATTAAAAGGATCCTATTATTTATAATATTCATAAATATAATATTAAGTGTAATTTATCACTGGTATCCAAAATCACTATCATAAAATACCCATGTTCCCATTTTTTCATTCACTTATCAATACATATCTCATGTAAAACAACTTTTCATGATTTTATTTTAAAAATCATGTCCTTGATAAATGAAAATATTACCCTATAACTGGTTCCACTTTATCTTCAACAAAGATGGATATGTATTCAGGTATTCTATACAAAATGATTAAATCTGATTCTTTATAACACACTTCACATAATCCATATGAAATAAAAAATTCTCCCCAGTTTATAGGAGCATACAACATGCTTCATCATGTGGTGTGAAACTTTCTTATAGAACACCTTCAAACTCATTTTATTAAGATTTAATCATAATAATTTTTGTAATACTTAAGCATAGATGAAAAACTCAAGATTTGATGTATTATCATCTACATTATCCCATAAAATTCAATAATATAATTTTAGTATGTTTAAACTTATAGACATTATATTTCAATTTGATATTTATTTACCTTGGATTGAAGATCAGATTCTTGGGCTAGAAACATGGATTTATAAAGATTCATGATGTTTTAAACATGAACAGATTATACAAGGTTCATTATATTATATTTTCATCAAAATTAGATAAATTATGGAGGCTCTATTTTTATTCATCTTTGATATTCTTCCATAAAACTTTGAATATCATCTCCTTATATGTTTCTTACATGAATAACACACCATTCTAGGTGTTTATGATGCTTAGGGAACTTAAAAATAGATTAGGAATCATCAAAATTTATTTACTCTTTAGAATTATAATTTAATAAAATCACTTTCTATCCAGCATCATTCTAATTTTTTTATATAAGTCATACACTGCTCAGGGTAACTTCATTTCATATGAATTTATATTCATATGCTTTCCTGACATCAATTTTCTATGACTAATAAGTCATATGATATGATTAAATTCATACAGGCTTGGTTGAAGTTATATAATACACTGATTCTCCATTTTTCATGACTTACAAAGTCATATGAAGTCCACAATTTTAATGTCATATGATATGTCATATGGGTGAATCTACTTAATATGAAATTAAATTAATATAGTCTCAATTTATAAAGTTATATACACTAGAACCCAATGTCTAACATTGTCCTAAATTTTATATACTCAGTATCAAAGTCATACACTGAAGTCTCATGATATAAACTCAAATTATTATGATTATAATTAAGTAATGTAATTATTTAAGTCATGTGACATTATATATTTCTTATGACATTAAATTTATATGATATTATTAAAGTCTTAAAATATAAAAACTCTCTCAGTTTAAAATCAGAATCACTACCACTTTCTCTATGGATTATTTAATCCTTTCAAAACATCATCCTAGGTATTTAGACGCTGATTTTAGTAGTCTTTATCCTTAGGAAAACAATGACGTTTTCTATAATATTTAGCTATATAATTCCACACATTGATCTATTTTATATATTGTAACTACATCTTAATAAGTTTTATATCATGATTGTTTAGTATCCAACTTATTTTAAACCTTAGTTATTGTAAATCTATATCCACAAGTCCATAGAAAAGTCTTTCAACTTATTAGGTCCTAAATATCTTCAATACAACTATCCTTTAACACTAATAATAATAGATTCTTTATTTTTTTCACTATAACCATATTATTCTCTACTTCCTCTGCTTCTATCAACTATTGTAGAAAATAACTTAAATATTTATCACCATTTTTTGTTTAGGCGGACCAACACTATCAATATTATGATTTCATGAGTATCTTACTTAAATCCATCTAGCCAGGTATTCAAGGGAATCTAACTAATTTCTTTCATTAACCAAGGGCATGGGTATTCCTATTCAAGGTTTTCATTAGGTGGATATTAATTTATCACCCACGGCTCATCCATATTGACATGATTCATATAAAACAAATACAATAAAAAACCTAAGGGAACTTCAAACAACCCATTTATATTTTTTTTCAATACTTTGATCTTACAAATGAATGATATTCATGTTAATATTCCATATAAGTTCACTTTTCCTATCCCATTTAATGAAAAAAATAGAAAGAGAAAAATATTTTTCGCTCCCCCTTATTCATGTAAAAGGGAAGGAATGACATTTATTCTAATCCCCCTAAATGATAACACAACTCCAAGGGAAGTATGTATCCTTTCAAACCAACTCTTATAAATTTAATAAAAACATATTCTACCCCTTTTTATTCTACTTTATAGGTTCTTCATTATTTTCCTAAGATAAGGGTGGAACCACATGGTTCTATCAACAATTATCTATTAACCAACCAACTCTAATTCTACATGGGATAACCCATTGAAAAAATAGAAGTCAATCTTGGAAATAAAAATTTACATTAACCAACCTCGATGTGATACCACTCCTGATATTCCCTTCTTGGGGGTATATTAAAATAGATTTTATAAAGGATATAATTATTCCTACACATATCTCAGTAAACACTTCAAAATATAACTCCCCATTTTCTATAAGATTCACTCCCCCATTATGATTTTAAAAATCAGAAAACATAACAAAATTATGAAAGTGATTATCATACCTCAAACTTCTAATTTTATAGGGGCTATAAAAATTCTATATTTAGAATAAGAAAAGTAAAGTATAGAATATTTCACTTTATTTATAGATCCCCCTCAAGGGATGCTCTCCATATTCATTAACCTTTAACCCCTAATAGTAATATACAATAAGTGTGGGAATAAAGTGAGTCTTCCACTGATCATAAGTTGTATCACTAGGGTGGAGACTTCTTCCTCAACTTAGTAGTAATTTTCTTTGATGTTATGAAATATCTAACCCTTCTTCATTATTTCAACCTATTTATGTTTATAAATTTGTACTCCATTGGACAACATAAAATTATTCATGTTTTGATATTTATTCTTAGTTGTAATGGACTTCTAAACATGAGTAACTATAACACTTTGATTCTTTAAAATTTCTCCTAACTCCTAGAATTTTCTAATTAGTTTGGTAAAACACTCTTTCTTCACATGATCATACTTTTTTGGATGTGGTCACCTCCTTTTCAACAACTTTCTTAATAGTAGGAGTCCTAGGTGATTTTCCATTATTCTCCATTCACTCTTCTTTTTTAAGAATTCATTTTATATACATATTAGAAATGTATATTACCATGTTAACCTTCCACACACACGTTCATCAGATTTTGAATTTCCCTTCATGGGCATCTTCTTGACTTATTCATAAGGTGATTCAACCATTAATCTAATTTTATTATCTCTCTCTTGGATGGATTATTTTATTTATTCCACATATCTCCAAATTATATTGAAATTCATAGAGATCATTAAATAGTCTATGATATTACATATATTACCACATTATTACTACCTCTTCCCTATAGGTTGAACATTATGGTCTTTTTTATTCATTATCTTCTTGGGTGTACTTCTCTTCATTGATTCTGAATATAGGGAAGATGCACTTTCTTGATTTATCTGCATCTTAGTATGTGGTGGTTCTCTCTTATCTTTGGTATATTAGAAATAACTGGAAGTTTTGTACCACAATTTATCATATAAGTGACCACCAATGTTTTTAAACTCACATAAATTTTCAAAACACTTAAATATATTCGTTATAGAAAGATTATTCTCTTTTTATGTGATCTAATTCACTCCAGAATATTTCTTTATTTTCATAGCTCTACTCCCCCAGAATTCAACATTATTGGAATTGTACACACTAAAATATTTTTCTATAAATCAATTGATCTATTCTCAAATCTTTAGCAACACTAACACCATCAAATTAATCCTTTTATTTTACTAGTGCATACAATCTACCTATATTTTTATGCTTATTATCATTGCATTAGAACACATAATTTTTGGGATCCTATTGGGAAAAAATTCTTGGAAATTATAATATCCTTAATTTAAATATTGGTGGATTTTCATTCATTTTTTCTTCCATATTTATATAATTTTCAAACAAATTCTTTTTTATTTTATAAAAATTATTTCAGTTCATTCAGACTTAACTAAACAGTGGGATACCTTTCTATATGATCTTGAGGTGGATGATTATTCACATTATCTCAATATTTTTTTTCACCTTTAAGAGTCTTATTTATAGTAAATATCCTTCAATATCCTTAGTATAAGAAGTTCTCTTCTTAATAGAATGTGAATTTCTAGCTTGGATGGTTTCCAGATTTTTTATCTTTACCTCTTACTCAAGACACTTCATGCCAGGAAACAATTTTTTATCATCTAATATTTTCAACCTACAAAATATCTCTATAAATTATTTAAATTATAACCATTCATCCATTTATCCTATTATAACTTTTTTTTGAAGATATTTTTCTATGTTTTCCTTAATTTCTAGTTGATCTATTTTAACATCCTATGAGACTTTGTGAAATTTTTCCAAATAATTGTATGCCTCTTGGATATATTTATCAAAAATATATTTCCCAAAAAGATTACATTGTAACTATTCATCAATAATAGATAATATCTCATTTTAAGTTCATGAATATTCTTCTTTAAATTTTATAATATTTGTCACATTGTTTCATATGATAAACTTTTTGGTCAGTATATTCTACATGGCATCAGCTTCATTATCTAGATATGTTTTATCATTGATAGGTCCCTTGATGTAGGAAAATATGAATTCAGATACTTCAAGAGGAATTTTATTTATATGATCATTGAATTCAGAATATAAATATCTTAGTACTTTGTGAGAGTCATCTTCACTATAGCTTATACTTAGTTCACCATATTAATCATAAACTCTATCAATTTAGTCATATGATTACCATAATGAATACCTTCATGTACTGATCGATAACCTCATATCATTGATATTTTTCACTATATATTGGCCTCTTTCTTTCTCATGTTTTTTATTATCTTGGAAGATACATCCACATGTGTAAAAATAGAAATAGAATTCAGTTCTTACATATGAGGATCTATTCCAAATAACTCAAATATCCAATTCATCATCTTTTGATAAAAATACCAGGAAAGTTAAAATTCAGATCCAACCAGTGGGAACCTTTTCTCTGAAACTAATTTAAATTCCCCTTGGGATTGGTGTACACACCTGAAATGGGTGAATCATGTGTTGGCTAATTCTTAAAAATGATAAAATATTATTTTAAACTTTAAACCCCTCTAGTAATGAAACTTTATTTTCTGTTAATAAATTTGGAACTATTTTAGATTAAATAAGTAATAAACACCACGTTAAATGAACAAAATTATGTAAAATATGAAATTTTTATTTTTACAAGGTTTATATTAAAGGCCTACTATTTTCCATGATTGGGTTTTCACCCAAATAATTGTTTCTATAATTTATTAAATCACTAAAAATAATAGATAGTGCTTCCCAAACCTGTAAAGAGTCTCACCATTCATAAAATTTTCTTCTTCTCCAAGAAATTATCATTCCAACTTTACACTAGACTTATATATCAAATTATTAATATAGTCATATAGTATTATATAGTAACACTATGTTATACTTGTATACCTTGAGTCACATAGGTTCCACTTCTTTCTAATATGTATACACAAGTATTTTCTAAACATCCCTTATTTGAGGTAGGTCACCAATTATAGAATGATATATATACATCCAATATATTTTATCTCATTTCACCTTAGAATATGAGTATTCAAATGCCACATGTTATTTAGGAACAATACCTAAAACTCAGTCTCCGCTTAGAGCTCAGCTTTGTACCTCTTAAATAGATACTTCTCAAATGGCCTTCTCAATTCACATATCAATCACAAAAAGATTTGATATAAAATATTATAATATTAATAGTAGGTTTATCTCGACTCAATTTTTTCTTCTCATGGTTCTACAATAATGATTGAAGAAAGGTCGTCCTCTTTCTTCAACTTTGATACCTAGATGATATTCACTTCTGTTCAATATTGGATCCTACTTGTTCTTATTCTTTGAGAGTTTATGAAATCTATCATATTCACATATCATACATATTATATGTTTTAGTGTATTACTCTTATTATCTTACTTATTATTCTTCTCAGGAGTCTGTTTTAATTGGATTCTCACATTTTCACATTTCCCCAATAGTAGATCCTTCTTCTTTTTCTACTTCTCCCTCCTTAATATTAACATCTTCTCACATGCTTGAAAAGTTATATTAAATTTCTTCAACAATTTCCAATATCCATGAATGGGAAACTGAGTGTATTTTATCACTAATAACCAAATAAACCATTATTAAATAACCTTTTTTGGGTTCTCAGGTTTTTCATGCGCTACTCAATAAATATCTCACATGAAATGGTCTTTAAAAATTTTCTTTTACAAATTTTTGTCCTTGGTAAATAAAAAAATACCCTATTATTGTTTCTTTATTATTATTCATCTAGGATGGTTATATATTTAAGTTTTTTTTTCATAAGGCTTGACCCTACTTCTTTAAAACAAATTCTCCACACAATCCATAAGATATAAAATTTTATTCCTAGCTATATAAAAACCTACAAAACATTTCATATTATAGTGTGAAAATTTCTCATAACTCAACTTCAAACTCTTTTTCTCAAGGTAAAATCATAATTATTTGTTCATTACATAATCAATGATGAACATATCAACCTTTTACATATTTTCATTTACATTATTCTTGAAAATTTAGGAATATCATTTCATTATGTTTAAACTTGAAGACATTATCCAGCACTTTTATCTTCTTATCCATTAGCTTGAGGGTTAGATTCCCAAGCATGAATCATGTCTTAAAGATGATTCATAATTTTTTGAACAATAATGAAAAACACAAGAATAATTATATTTTCTTTTCAATAGAATTAGAATAATTTTAAAAACTCTATTTTTATTCATCTTTGATATTATTCCTCACAACCATAAATATCATCTCCTCAGATTTTTATAGTAGGAATCACACTCAATTATAGATGTTAGTGATGTTTGGATAACGTGATAATATCTTAAAATTCCTAAAAAAATATTTCCTCTTCAGAATTATAATTCTAGAAATTCGCTTTCCATCCAGTTGTATTCTAATACATTTTTAGGTGTTGAAGTTATAAGTATCTATGGATAACTCCATTTTGTATGACTTAAAATTCAAATGATTTCCTAGTTTCCACTTCATACTAATTCAAAGTCACGTGATATTCTCAAAGTCACATAGGCATGGTTGAATCTATATAATACATAGATTCTCTATTTTTTATAACTTATAAAGTCATATGAAACCCATATTTCCAAATTCTTATGTTATGTCCTTTAGATGACTCTACATAGTATAAATATGAATTCCTATTGCTTCTATTTCAAAATATATTTGCATTGGAATTAAAAGTCTAATTCAATCCTCAAAGTCAAATTCTAAACATCAAAGTCATACATTGAAGTCTTATGATCTTCACTCAAAGTCTTATGATTATAATCAAGTCATAAAATTATAGAATAATTATGATATTCTCCATTTTATTTGATTTTAAAGTCATATGATATGCTTAATGTATTATGATTTATAAACCTCCCCAGTTTTAAACCAAATTCACTTTCACTTTCTACAAGGCTTATTCAAAATTTTCAAAACTTCATCTAAGGTATTTTTACACTGATTTTGGTAGTCTTAAACCTTAATATTCCTTGGATGGTTTATCAAACCATTAAATATATCCTTAAACACTTTGAATCTATTTATACATTGTTACTACATCTTAATAATTTTCTCAGCATGACAGTTCAGTATCCATCTTCTTTTAAACCTCATGCATTGAAAATCTTCATTAACAATTCCATGGATGGTTCCTTCAAAATCTAGTTTCTTCAATATCCTTAACCAAAATATCCTTTAACACTAATAATAACATATTATTCAAGTTATTAACTACAATTAACCTCTTCTCCAATTCCTTTTATTTTATCAACTATTATAGACAACACTCTTAAACCTTCAACACTTTCCTTATCCATGAGGACCATGTCTATAAATTATCTTATTTCATGGGTTTCCCACTTCAATATGTCTATATAAATATTCATGGGTAGCTAATTCCTTTGATCGATTACCCAAGGGAATGGTTTCATGAACCAAACCAGATAATCCACCTAAATGGTACCGGAACTGATCTTAACACGGCCAGAAGGACCTTCCCAATCCCCAAAAGCTGGATACTAGTACCTAGAAATCAAATATAATCAAGAGGGAATGATTTTTCTATAAGAATTACTTATAAAGAAAAATAAATGGATAATAATCAATAAACATTCAATATTCCAAACACTCAATAAGGGAAAAGTACCGCAATTAGGTAGATACAAGTTTTAAAATGGTACATTAAATAAAGTTGTCACATAAAACCAACAAGGCATCATCATAAGATCTTTAGGTAACTAGTGGATCACATTCTCCACTAATCACTAACAACTCCAAAGGTTCCCCTATCAAGAACACCCACCACCTACTTGTGGTTATTTTATTTTTCTTAGACCTAGCATAAGAAAATCTATAAATGAATGAAGGAAAAGGAAGGGTGTGAGTAATGATAGATCGATTGGATATCACCAAGTGTTCTATAATAAATCCATATCAAAAAAAATAAATGTGCATAATTTTAAGTAAAAAGTTTCATGGTAATATTTTCACAATTCATATAAAAACATGATTTTCAAATCTTTTCAATGGTAAGGATAAAACAAGAATGAAAGTATATTTCTATTTATACATGCATTAATAAAAAACCTTTCAAAACATGAATGGATAATCATTTAAATCAACATCGGCATGTATATATCATTTACAATCATAGAACCATGGTTAATAGTCCTGGGTTTAGGTTGGTATAACGATTCTCACACATCTCAGTGAAATATAGATACATGTGTGCATACATCCCTAGATATAAATACTATGGGGAACAAGAGAATACCCCAAATATTTAACTCCCTAACCTGAACATAGTTTAGTTATCATTATAATCATTAATATATTTATAGGTAGATCTAATACATTCCTAGTGTGTGTTCTTCCCACCTAACTATCTAGGGCCTCATGTGCTTCAAAGAAATCTAGCACAAAAGGGTTATATTTAATTTTAAAATATCATTTCAAATTGGCCCTAATTTCATGTTTCAAAACATGATATTTTATTTAAAAATATGGAATTAAATAGTTTCTATAAAAACTCTTTCCTTTAAATGAAACAATTCATCTCAGTTCAAAACATAAATCATTTTATGAAATATTTTTATGAGGAAACATCATAAAAGTATTTCATTAAATCATTTAGTAACTTCAAAACTATTTCTTAGGAAATCATAACATTATTTAAAAATCTATACCCAATAGGTTCAACACAAAAATTCCATGCCACTTAATATACTTCAATATTGAAAATCAATTCATGATTTGGAAATCAATTGGAAATCCAATTCATAATAGTCAAGCATCAATGGTTTCAATTGATAGGAAATTTCTTATGAAACCACCCACCTTATTTAACGATATCATCAAAACCTGAAATGAGATATATGATAGAATGATTGAGGTAGAATGCTAGAACCACAATTCACTATGTCAATATCTATATCCATTGATGACATGATGATCCACCAATATATAAGTAGGATAGAGATAAAGAAAAAGAGAATTCATATTCAAAAGATATTACACTTACTAGAGGAGATTCAATGTAACAATTGGTACATTGATTTTTGAAGAATCAAGTTTGTAAGGGAAAAATTCACCTTTAGAGAGTATGAAGGTTGATTTGGGTCAAATTAGGTTAGAGGAAGATATGTAAGGATTTTAATCTGAGATTAAAAATAAAAAAAATATCTGATAATTCCCAATCTAAATTCACCATCATCGGTGTCATTGGCTAGTCGTTAGCTCCCACCGGATTTCCAATGGTTCCTAGAAGAATACACGGGTCACTGAAAGATCCATTAGTTGGTCGATGGAATCCCACTAGGTGGAAATTGGGATTCCTATAGGAACCCACTTCTATCAGCCATCCATTGACTGGTTAGAGGCTCTCACTGGATAGTCAATGGACATCCATTAGGTAATTCCCATTGTTATCCATCCACTGACTAGCCAGTGGCCCTCACTAGATAGCTGATGGACTTCCAATTTCAATTATGGATATAAACCCAATCAAATCTCATGTTAAAACCTGAAGACACCTCCCAACCACTCAAACATGGATCAAAACTGCTTTCCCCCACCCCTAAAAGGGATCAAACAAGGTGATACAACTAGTAATAAATACAAAAATAATGAAACAAATTAAATAACAAGTAAATAAAAAATTACACAAGGATCATACCTGAAATATGATACTGAAATATTAAAATTATCCCCACCATAAATTCTTTCTACCCCTAGAAATCATGTCAAGAAGACTCCCTAGAAAATAGGTTATACCACTTCTCTCTCATCTGATCCTCGCATACATCTCATGAGAATCAGATCGATATTAACATAACACCCATACCAAATATATATACTTACCATGAAGAACCTTTATATGAGGATCGATAATCAGAACTGGTATCTTGATCACGATCATATTCAGTTCCACATCAAGGTCCTCCCAACTCAAGACATGAGATGGGTTTGAAAGATAATTATTTAGTTGTGACACATGAAACATGTTATGAATCGATTTTATCCATGGTGGAGATTCCAAATGGTGCAATACCTTTCCAATACTCTCAAAAAACTCAACCATCTCCATGTATATCAGATACAACTTCCCCTATTTCAAATTCATCGATGACCCAATCGAGGTGAGACTCTCAAAATCAATCATCCACTGAATGATAACTCTAAAGTCCATCTACAGTGATTATAAAAATATTTATACTGGCTCTGGTCCATTACCATTCTCTAATGAATCATCTGGATCTTATGTGTCATCTCTTAGACCAAACTAGGTCCCACAAGGGAATATTTAGCAATCTCCTACCAATAGAGTAGTTATTTAAAAGGTCATCCTTAAAAGACATTAAAGACGTACATTTTAATTGATGAATGGTACCTATTTTTGTAGGAAAAATAAACTATCCCCAAATGACAATCCCAAGCTCCTCCAAAGTCATGGACACAATATTGAAGTATATCCCCAAGAAACTATATATCTAGTTTCATCTGACCATCGGCTTGAGGATGGTACATCATGTTAAACTTTACCTGGGATCCCATCACCTCATGGATGCCTCTATAAAAATAATAACTAAACTAGGGATCCCTATTATAAATAATGGTAGATGGGATACCATGTAGTCTAATGATATCCTACATATATAGATTCCCCGAGTCCTCAACTTTGGTGATATCACAAATGAGAATATAGTGATCTAATTTGGTCAATCAATCAATCGCTACCCAAATGTAATTTTTTTATTTTAGGAGTTTTTGTAAACCCAATTAAAATCCCATTAATATATCATCCCACTTCAAAATCAATATATGAAAGGGTTGAAGAAAATATGAATACTTTTAATACTCAGCCTTAAACTACTGACAATTATAAAAATAAGAAACAAAATTAGTAATATTTGATTTTATACCTAGCCACTAGAATCATTACCTAATATCATAATACATCTTTGTTTTTCCTGGGTGTAGAACCCACAAGAAATGATGACAATCCCCCCATCATGACCATAGTCATAGGTGATAGAATGATATATTCATTCCTAAAGAAAAGGATGAACTCGAAAGATAGATACCATTCACTAATGGTCTTCTAACCATTAAATAATCCATAATGCCTCAAGATTAATCATAAAGATGTTTTTTTAGAAGATCATATCTAGAAGAAAGGTTGTCAACTGAACTCTCACTAAAACGGCCGCATTGTTATCCTATTAGACTCCAAAATAAATGTGCTCAAAGAGAGCCATCAAGTTCTACTACTCTAAATATTATATAATAGTCTGGGTTGAAAACTTATTTCTTATATAATATGATAAAACATTCCCCTTACTAGAGGTTTAGGCAATGTCAAAGTCTAAAGATTTTAGTAATACTACCCATTACCTCTAAGAGATATTAAAATCCTCTTGTGAGAAGATATAACTCAATATTTTATGATTAGAATAAATAGTAAACCTTTATCTAAAAATGTATTGTCACCAAATCTTAAGAGTGTGCATAATAGCTATGAGTTCAAGATCAATTGTGGGATAGTTCATCTTATTAATCCAATTCTAGCGAGAACCATAATCCACCACATGATCACCATATATGATAAAACATCTAAAATACTTTTTTTGGTTCATCCAATGTCATAATAGCTTTCATCTTCTAAAGACCAACTAAAATACCATGTTCCAAAGACATGTGTCCTAAGTAATTTACATCATAAATCCAAAAGTTACATTTAGAAATCTTTTCATAAATTCAGTGACTCATCATGATATCCTTAACTTCACTCAATTGATGCACATGATCCTCATTTGATTTAGATTAAACCAAAATATCATCCATGAATAACACTATAAAATAATTGAGGTACTATTTGAAAATAATTTTCATCAATTCAGTGAACACATTAGGTTCATTAATCTGACCAAATGGTATACAAAGGTACTCATAGTGGCTATAACTTCTATAAAAGGTAATCTTAGGGATAACAGACTCCTTAATCCTAAGTTGGTGATAAATATACCTAAGATCAATTTTTGAGAACCACTTCACCCCATTCATATGGTCAAAAAAATAATCAATATAGGTCAATAGATATTGGTTCTTGACTATAAATTGATTAATATTTCAATAATCAACACATAGATAAAGGGATCCATTGGATTTCTTGGAAAGAAGCATTGGTGATGACTTAGGAGACAAAATGGGTCGAATAAAGCCTTTGAACATCTATTCATCCAATTTATTATTAATTAAATTTAGTTTAGTTGGTTCTATGTGATAAGAGGTAATAGAAATAGGCTGGGTACCTAGTACCGAGTTGATAGAAAACTCATCCTCCCTCACCAGTGGAAAAACAGAAAATCCATATAGAAACACATCGGTAAACTCAAGATCTAATGGTAGTAGATCTCTATATGAATATTCTTGATCTAGTTAAAAGGAAAAATATATATCATCCTATGAAAATCTAGAAGAGGAGTTCCAACTTGAATCGGCCTCGATACCGATTTTCCCAAAAAAATGGCATGTCCCATCAGGGGAAGTAAACAAGACCAAATGAAGATAACAGTCGATATGATATTTATGAGTGACCGACCAATCCTTCATAAGAATGGAATCTAGTAAACTTATTTCAAGAACCAAAAAAACCCTAAACATTCTCAAATTTAAATAAAGAAAAATCATAATAGAAACATTGGGGATCCTACTATCTCTTCATCCAAAAAGGCATCATTGTCTATATTACATAAGGCATGATCTCCATATGAATATTCAATAGGTACACATTATGGGTTGATAAAAAAGAATTAAAGGCACCAATATCAAATAAATAAGTCACTAAAGATGAAGAAATAGTAATGGAACCTCTCACTATCATAGGACTCGCATCAGATCCCACTAAATACTTATCTACTGCATGAAAAAGATTCATTCTAAATACCTATTGTTGGAACCCCTTTCTTCTAAAATAATACGACTACATCATAAATACTCTCTATACTGTTGATCATGTACCATTATACATTGTGGTAAAAACATGGAACAGCCTCTATAAGTGCTCTAAGTGTCTGAAAGAGCCATAAATATTTCATGTCTCCCTAAAAACATGATTTGAGTGTCCAACTTTTCCATATTGGAAACATGTTATCGGTCTGTTACTAGATATAATAGATGATTCGGAGAAAGACTATTGTCAAGGACAATAACCACTATTCCCACCCTGATATTTATTCTAATTCATATTTCCTGTAAAGAAACCATTTAAACTACCACTTATAGTAGTAGGAACTCCCATCCACATTTACTTACTAGACAGGTCAGTCTCACCCATCAAAGCCCTATCTAGATCATAAACATAAGTAGTAATATTCATCATGAATGCTTGATACTATATATCTAATTGAATGGACATTTTAATCCTATGGTCCTTCATCATCTAATTCAATACTACCTTTGGTGAGTGCTGAGTATGTTTAACAAAGAAATTTGCATACTGATTCACTATTTTAACACCTTGATGAAGGTTAAGAAACTCTATGGACATAGCCATTATCATCATTGTGGATATAATTTCTTCATGAAAAGTGTTCTAAAGTATTTCCACTCTAACACATAATTCTTATTCATCATAACTAAGAATTCCCACCATATTATTCAAGGTCCTTTAAGTTTGAAGATGACGTATTTCACATTAATGGAATTTTACATATCCAAAAACTCAAAGAGTTTCTCAAAAAAAATTCAACCAATCATCTGCCTCTTGAGGATTGATCATTACCTAAAAAGATAGTGGATTTTGATGAAGAAACTCTTGGTAATTATCTATGTTATTATCCCTTATAGGTACCTTCTATGGTGGCGGAACAGGAATAAGTACAGCTACATGGCCCAGATAATTTACCACATACACTACAAACTCTACCATGTTCTACTCAACTAGAGGGTTCACCTATTATGGTTCATCGCTATCTCTCTCCTAGGGCCTACCCAAACACCTTATTGGGGGAATGTTTCTACACAAGAATAACATATAACAAAGAAACATCATTAAAGATACTCAATATCATCAACTATATCAATCCTAATTCAATTTGGAAGCACAAATCTAAAATCAATGTTTGGGAAAACTCAAGAATCAAATCAAACAACTCTACAAAGACACATTTTCTTAAAATAACAAGTTAATTAAGGATCGTTAAAATGAAATCCTTCCAGAAACTTTCTTATTACTTACCCACTAAATCTCAATAATCTTGTCTGATATCTACCAAGCTATCTCAAACATCCTGCTGACATCCATGAAATGACAAAAACTCCTTCAATTTTCTTTTTCATGAATCAACCTAGATAACCCACCTAAATGGTACCCAAACTAGTCCTGACATGGCTTGAAGGGAATTAAATATCTCTCTAAGATAGATACTGATTCTTGGGAATCAAATGTAATTAAGAGGGAATAATATTTCAATTATAATAATTCATCAAGATAAATTAATGGATAAAATCAATAAATATCTAGTATACCAAGCAATATATAAGAGAAAATTATGACAATAAGATAGATATAAGCCCAAAACATGGCACATCAACCCAATTAATCATGTAAAAACAATAATACATAACCATAATATGTCCAAGTAACAAGTGGATCACATACTTCACTGTTCACTGCCAACTCCCAAGGTCCCTCTATCAAAAACACCCACCACCCCTATGTGGTTTTTTATTTTTACTAGATCTAGCATAAGAAAATATAAAAATTCATGAAGGAAAATGTATGGTGTTAGAAATGGAATCCCAAAAGGATATCACTAAGAATTACATAATAAAACCATATAAAAAATTGTTCTTAATTTCAAGTAAAACATTGCATGGTAACATTTTCAAAATTCATATAAGAACATTCTTTTCAAATCATATCAATGATGAGGAAAAAATTATAGAAGAACATTTCTTTCAATACAGGCTTGAATAGACATTTATATCAAAATATTAATGAATGATCATTTCAATCAAAAACTAGAATGTATGAATCATTTACAATGACAACACCATGGTTATGAGTCTTAGGGTTAGGTTAGTACAACAATTATCGCACATGTTAGTGGAATATAGATCCATGTGTTCAAACATCCTTAAATAACAAACCTAAGGGGAATATAAGAACACCACAAAGAATTAAATCCCTACCCTAAACATATTTTAGTTACTAATTCCATTAACAATATGTTTCTAGGTAGAGATAATAAATTCATAGTGTATGTTTTCCCTACCTGACTACCTAGGACCCCATGTTCATCAATGAAATCAAACATACAGGTGGCTATATTTCATTTCAAATAATCATTTCAAATCTTCCCCAAGTATAAGTTTCAAAACATTCCATTTAATTAAAAAAAGAATCAAATGGTTTCAATCAGAACTCATGTATTTCAATGAAATGATTCATTTCATTTCAAACTATAAAACATATTATTCAATATTTTCTTAAATAATAATCATAAAATAATTCAGTCATTTCAAATCCATTTCTCAGTAAATAATAAATTTATTTGAAAATAAAAACCCAAGAAGTTAAACAAACACACACCTTTCCATTTATAAAACTTTAATAAAGAATCTCAAGTAATGAATTGGAAATAAATTGTAAATACAATTCAAAATATACAAGTATCAAATGTTTCAATTGATTAAAATTTCATTACAAACCCACCTACCTCAATTCATGATCTTATCAACACCTAACACATGATCTAGGATAAATCGATTGAGGGAGAATAATAGAACAACAATTCATCAATTCAATATTTCAATCCATCAATGACATGAGGATCTTCCACTCTTAAGGAGGGAGAGAGATTAAGAGAAGTATAATTCACATTCAAAAGATCTTACACATACATGGAGAGATTAACCATAAGAACCAGTACATTAATACATTAAGAATCAAGATTTTAAGGGTTAAATTCGGATCTAGAGGGTCTTTAAGGTGATTATCGATGAATTATGTTAAACTGAGAGGTGTTTGGAGTTTAATCAGAGATTAAAATAGAAAAAAATTATGATACTACCTAAAAAAAATTTCCCACATCAGTGACATTAACTAGCCATTTTCTCTCACTTTCTAGTCATTGGTACCTAGTAGAATGCATGGAACACTAAAAGTACCACTGATTGGACAGTGGAATTCTTATAGAAAATTCCCACTTCAAACCTTCCACTAGCTAGTTGGTGGAAATCATTGTCTAGTCAGTGCGTATTCTATAGTTATTCTAGTTATATTTCCTTATCCGATGTTATTCTAAAACCCTTAAAAGACTCCCAACTTCTAAATATTTGATCAAACTCACTTTTAATCCACCCTTAAAAAGGATGAACTAAGGTGAAATAACTAATAATCAACAAAACAATGAGAGATAAAAGTAAAGAATAAGGATTGATAAAATAAACCATGGTTCATACTTAAAAGATGGTGTCAGGGTATGAAACATTGGTAGTCCTCTTCCTAGTGTTCATTAGGAATATACCAATTTTATCACCCATGGATCATTCATATTGACATGTTTCATTGAAAAATAAAACAACTATACACCCAAGAAAACATAAAATTTTATAATATATATTTTCTATCATATATCCATTAAAATATTATATTTTATTTATGTGAAATTAATACCTATTATAGAGTCCATAATTTTTTTTATGTCCCTTAAAACGATCTAGGAATTTTTTATCAAATTTATAACCATCACACAATAGAAAAATTTACATTATAAAATCCCCTTTTTAGTTTCAAAGAAGTGGAAATTGACTTTCCATAACTTTTCTTCTTCTTCCTCTAGTGTAATTCTTATAAGTTATTTTTTATACCACCATCATGAAATATTTATTTTACCTATTATTTCTTTCTCAACTACAATCAATGTATTGAGTAAATTTTGTAAAATTTTGTTAAATTAATTCAGGGGATAATTAGTGATGAATTGATAAAATATATCCAATAAGGATTTTAGGATAAAATTCATCACCACATTCAGTCTAAGTGGTGACACAAATATATCAAAATCATTTATATTCTCAATCATACTAAGTAACTTATTAGAGATTGATATACCCTTGATGATCTTGCACTGGAAAATTTCCTAACAAACTTATATCTCTCATATCAGTATTTTTATTGATAGATTCATTCCATTTTATCTATCATCCCTAAAGTATTTGTATTCTTCTATTAGTTTTGAGGTTTGGGATCCATTGAAACTATAATCATTATAGTGATATCAAGTGATTGCTTCCTTTAATTGATAAACTTAATTTTTTTTCTTGGATAGTTTCTCTTAAGTTAATAAGTTTCCTTATGAATTTTTCATTCCTCTATATTTTGAAAATCACAAACACATTTCATAAGAAAATTTATTTTTCTCTAAGAATTATTTTATTAAGGAAAATTTTATTTCTCTAAGAAAAGTTTTATCCTTATCATTGTTTTTAATGTCTTATTTAGTGTTTTCTTTAACCAAGACTAACCATCATTTTCTTAAGTCGAAAAATTAGATCCTTACCAATCTTAGAAACTTATAGTTCCTTAGAATCTAATTCCCCCAGAATTATGAATCTAATTTCTTCTAAAATCAGAATCTAATTTTTCCTAAAAAAACCCTGATTTCTTATGAAATCAGACCCCGATTTCTCCTGAAATTAGACTTTGATTTCTCCTGAAAACAGAATCATATTTATCCTGAAATCAAACTCTGATTTCTTATCAAATTAGACTCCAATTTCTCTTGAAATCAGACTCCAATGTCTTCTCAAATGAGACTCTGATTTCCCTGGAAATTAGACTCCCATTTCTTCTAAAATCCTACTCTGGTTTATTCAGAAATCAGATTCTGAATTCTTAAGAAACCAGACTCTGAAATCTTCATAAATCATATTCTCAATTTATCATAAATCAAATTCTGAATTCTTGAGAATTCAGACTCCGGATATCTATTATTTCATAATTCTATTGTTTATATTTTTAGACTCTGATTCTCAATTACTTAAGAATCCAATTAAATGATTTTCTTAAAATTACCTCATTTCTTTAAAGTAACATTTCATTTTATCTGATCCTAAACATGTTATTGTTTATTTAGCCCCAAAATATTTTCCTTACATCTTTATTTTTCTTATATAGGATAATGTTTCCTAGGTTTTCTAAAATAAAATGATGTTGTACAATCTGTTTCTAACTAATCATTGGTTGAGCGACACGTGTATAAGTACCTATGAGATTTAATGAAAAATTTGACTGTTGGAGGAGGAGTTGATTATTAGTATTTTTCTCTTATAAATACCCACCAATTTAAATATGTTGATAGATGTTGAGACACATCTAGATATTACATGTTGTGGTGTTGTGAAGTGATTTCTAGAGAGAGACTCCCATGCCTTGTACGAATGCTGTGAACAACTTGTTCAAGCTATGAACAACTTGTTTAGTCTAACTAGTGAAATTTTGATTGGCTAATAAATTGAGGTATTACAAGGATAGGAAGACAGAGGTTCCAACTATCTTAAAGTTTGAGGGATTGTGGGGATATCAAGATAGACTCAGATACTCTTATCGAGGGCTTACCCTAGTTTGGTTATGACAGACTTTCTTGAAAGTATAAATCCAGAGAAATTTTATCCAAGGTTGTTTGATATCATTATCTTTGGGTTAAAATATTTCTTATAATTATTTAATTGTTCTTGTTACAAGTTTTTAATTCCATTTATTTTTGTTAAATAAAGAAAGTATAACTTTATTACACTTTCTTATACTTGTATACTCTGATAAATAAGATTATATACACTTTAAGGTTGAATCTTTATCTAAGTAAACTTATTTTAATTTTTTCTATCAGACATAAATTTTCATATCCCAATCAAGTTAGTTTCTTTGTTAAGAACTAAAGAGGGTTTTTGAATCAATCTTCTTTATCTTTTTTAAACATAGATTTTATTAAGGATAACAAAAAAAGTTTTTAAACCTACAATTCACCCCCTCCCCATTGTAATTGATCATTTACATCTATATTTTAATCCTAAAATTGGTATTATAGGAGGTCTTTGAAATACTTATACTTAAATATAAGTTTTCTTGATCAACTTTACTTGCTCAACTTTACTAGTTCAAGTTTTTCTTAAATATTTTATTTTTTTATAAACTTTTACTACTAACAAGCTTTGTTGAAAAGATGTTTTGTATTTTTTTATAGAATGGCATGAATGAGATTTAGTTCTATAGAAAATATAAATCCTATAAAACCATCAATCTTTGATGGAAATGATTATGAGTATTGGAGAGATAGAATGAATACCTTTGTTATTAAAACTGGAGTAACAACTTTGTAATGCTCGCTGGAGATTACATGATACCGGAAAATGAAGTTAGAACCTTCCCAAATTAGGAAAAACAATAATATCAACTAAACTACAAGTTTTGCAATACTCTTTTATGATCTATGACTATGAATATATATATTCAAATAACCTATTGTGAAGATTACAATTGTATCTGGAAGAAATGTGAAGTTACACAATTTAGAACTTCAAAAGTGATAGATACTAAAAGAGCTATGCTTAGAGCTGAATACCATGGTTTTATATTTCCTTGTATAGAACCTATGTGCAAAGTTCAACAAAGATTTATGACTATCATCAACAGTCTTCAATATATGGGAGAGAAATTACTTGATGATGAAGTTCTTGTGGACAAGATAATAGATATTATTCCCAATGAGTGTGAATCTAAAAGTCCAGCTATTGATGAGAATAGGAAAATATCTAACATCACTCTTGATGAGTTATTTGGAACACTTATTTAGCATGAAATAATAATAATGGGAGATGTAGATATTAATAAGAAAAATAATGGCAATGTTAGTGTTTATTTCACTAGTACATCTAAATCCAAGAATCCTGAAAGAGTTACAAGATCTAAAGCTAAGAAAGCTATTGTTATATCTGAATCAAGTGACAATGATCATTTTGAGAATAAACTAGCCAATATTTCTTGAAGGATTAACAATATTGTGGGAAAGATAGATTTTCAATATAGATATAAGAAGAAAGATATAAAGGAAAATAACGATTAAGAAGTAACTTGTTATGAATGCAAAAGGGTTGGATATATCAGACCTGACTGTTCTATGCTCAAGAGAAAAGATAGAAAGGATAATAAATATAAATGGAACAAAAAGAAGTACTAGAAATATAAGGATAATAAAGTCCTGAAGGATAATGAAACCTGGAGTGCCAGTGGTGGTGACTCTTCAGATGATTACTTGTAATATGAATCTTATAGTCAGAAGAATATTGGTTTTATAGCTATATTACCTATTGAAAATCATTTTCTTATAGATAAGGTACACAATGCTGAATCTTTAACCAATATTTCTTTAAATTAAAATTTTCCTAATGAAGAATATTATGAATCTTCAGATGAATAATCTTCCTCATCAAAAGATAATACCTTAGATTCATTTGAAGAAGTCTCTAGATTTTCTAAATTACTTCAGAATGAGAATTGTAAGGAAAAAAATAAGTTAGAGAAATAAAATTCTATAATTTTTATTTTAAAAAAGGCGTATCAGATCTTTCAAAAAATCTTGATCAGAAAACTCTTGATTTTGAAAAAAATTCTAAAAACCATAAGGAAGTTAATTCTGAGAAGGATAAACTTTCTAAGGAACATGAAAATTCTATTTCTAAGAAAAATGTTTTATAGGATAACTCAAAACCTAAAACTAATGACCATGATGATAAGAATTTATTCATTAGACTAACATCTAATATATTTTCCTTAAAGAAACTTTTATCAAATTTTACTTTGAGAAAGAAATAATTTGATAAAATGTTTTCACAACATTGTTCTCTTAGGAATTGTTCAAGATTTAGTTATACTCACGGAAAATCTATTTTTAGTCACAATTATTTCATTCCCTAAAGTGATCCATTTTTTACCAAGTGTCAATGTGGTGTACATTGGGAAAAAAATTGTTCTTTTTAATAAAACTCAATATTTATATTTTCATAAATCTTGTTTTTTTAAGAAAATGTGGATACCTAATATTTTACTTTCTAACATTTCAGGGTCCAAACAAGTTTGGATTCTAAAAGACTAACTATTTTATTTTTAGTAAAATAAAGTAAGTACCAACAAAAATACATGGTATGTGGATAGTGGAAGTTCAAAGCACATGACCGATAACAAAAACTTCTTTGAAAATATTATTAAGATGAAAGGAGGAAAAGTAACTTTAGTAGATAATTATGAGGGAGACATTTTTAGTATAGTTAACATTGTTCTTCTTGGAAAAGAATTAATTTCAAATGTTTTGTTAGTTAAAGTTATAAAGAAAATCCTTATAATCATAATCCAATTATGTGATGAAGGTTACCTTGTGAATTTTAGGAATGATAAATGTATCGTACACAATTCCAAGAAAGAGTTTATTCTCTCTATCCATAGGCATGATAATGTTTATACACGTAACTTAGAAGACCTTAGGTGCCAAGATCTACCATTCCTTAGTGCAATGGAAGATCAATCTTGGATATGTCATAGAAGACCATGACACTGTAACCTTAGGAACCTATGAAAACTCTCAAAAAAATACTTGTTAAGGATCTACCAGAGCTTAGATTTGATTATTTAAAACTATGTTATCCTTTTAAATATGGAAAGAAACATAAGTCAAGCATTAAATTAATTAGTGAAGTCTCATGCTCTAATGAGTTATAGCTAGTGCATGTGGATCTTTTCAATCCAACACAAACTAGAAGTATGGGAGGCAAATAATATGTATTTTTTTAGTTGATGATTACATTATATTTACATAGTTCTATTTTTTAGTAAATAAATACGAAGCCTTTTATTATTTTAAATAATTTTTAGCCAAAGTTAGAAATGATAAAAATATTTCATTGATAACTATTCATAGTGATCATGGAGGAGAATTTGAAAATTCATATTTTGAAAAAATATATATATTAAGAAAGGCATTAAACATAACTTCTTAGCTCCAATAACTCCTCAACAAAATGGTGTTGTTAAAATATGAAATCGAATTTTTCAAGAGATAACTAGAACCATGTTTAGGGAATATTCTACTGCTAAATATTTCTGGGTTGAAGCTGTAATTTCGGCTTGTTATACTAAAAATCCAGTTTTAATTAGACCTTTTCTTAATAAAACACCTTATGAATTGTGGGATAAAAGAAAACCTCAAGTTTCTTACTTCAAAGTATTTGGATGCCAAGTATTCATCTGTAATATTAAAGATAACTTACGTTAATTCACACCCAAATCTGATGAGGGAATTTTCTTAGGCTATTCCACTACCTCTATGTCTTATAGAGTTTTTAACAAAAATTCTTGTACTGTTGAAGAAATAGTGCATGTTAAATTTTATGAAACTGATCCTTTTGTTTTTAAAAAACCCCAACCTACATCTTCAGATGTATTTTCAAAAATTGATTATCAACCTTTGATGGAAAATTATTCTAATAAAGAAAGTACTCAATAAAATGTTTCTGAAGCATTTACTCCAGAATAATTTTTACCTTATATTGATGAATAGGTTTTACAAAACCCAAATCAGTTGTTTCTTAAGAATCATCCCAGTGATAGTATCATTGATAATGAAAATCAACCTTTAAGTACTCGAAGTTATTTAAAAAATGATGTAGAAAATCTTGAATTTCTTTCACAATTAGAACCTAAAATCACTGATGATTCTTTAGGTGATAATTATTGGATCAAAGATATGCAAGATGAACTAAATGAATTTGAAAGGAAGAAGGTCTGGACCTTGGTTGAAAGACCTAAGGAAACTTCTATAATTTATGTAAAATAGGTCTTAAGAAATAAATGTGATAAAAATGGGATCTTTCTAAAAAAAATAAAAAAAAATAGTTGTTAAAGGCTATAATAAAAAAGAATGAATATATTATAAAGAAACCTACACTCTAGTAGCTAGACTTGATTCTATTCGTATTCTACTAGACTTTTCATCATTCTTCAATTTCAAACATTTTAAAATGGAGGTGAAGTGTGATTTACTTAATAGATATGTACAATAGGAATTTTATTTTGAATAACCTCTTAGTTTTGAAGAAACAAAACATCCTGAATATGTTTTCAAATGTAAAAAAACTTTATATGGACTTAAACAATCTCATAGAGACTGGTCTGATAGACTGACAATATTTTTGTTACAAAACAATCATGTTAAGAGAACTGTTGATCTAACCATTTTTATAAATAAATACAATAAGAATGTTTTGATTGTAAAAATTTATGTTGATAACATTATATTCAAATCAACTCAGCAATCTTTAACTAAATTATTTTTGAATATCCTGAAATTTTAGTTTGAAATGAGTATAATTGGTGAGTTAACATTATTCCTTGGTTTTCAAATTTCTCAAAAACTAGAAGGAAATTATATATCTAAACATAAGTATATTAAATATCTTCTTAATAAGTATGGATATAAAAACACTAAAAGTATATGTACTCCAAAAAGTACCACAAACTCTCTTGATCTTGATGAAGTTGGGAAACTAATAGATCAAACATCTTTTAGAGGTATGATATAGATTTTGTTATACTTAATATCTAGTCTTCTAGACTTAATGTATTTAGTATTCTTATGTGAAATATATCAATATAATCTATAGGAATATCATTTAAAAGTAATGAAAATATTTTTTTCTGTTTGAATGGAACCATGTATTTAGGACTTTTCTATTCTTCTACACATGACATATTTTAGAAAGTTTTTCAGATGCTGATTTTGGTGGATGTATAATGGATGGTAAAAGTATATCTAGAACTTGTAATTTCATACGAGATTCATTTGTTTCTTGGTCATGCGAGAAGAAACACTCGGTAGTGCTTTCCACCAGTGAAGCTAAATATGTAGCAGATAGAAGTGGTTGCGCTCAAGTGTTGTGGATGTAATACACACTCATAGACTATGACATGAATTTTACAAAAACACAGATAATGTGTGATAATACTAGTGAAATTTCCCTAAGAAAAAACCATGCACATCACTCTTATTAAAAGCACATAGACATTAGGCATCACTTTCTTAGTGATCACGCACTTAAAGAATATATTATTTTATAATTTATCAGAACGCAAGACCAACTTGTTGACATTTTTACAAAAACTTTAACCTCTGATAGATTTGAATACATTAAAAAAAATTAGGAATGATAACAATAAGTTAATCATCCATATTATCTTTTTTTAAAACCTATATCCTTATATTAAGATACTCCTTTTATTGGGGGAGTACATATGTTTATACTTTTATATTTTTCTTTCCTTGATAAAATTTTCAGAACCAAATTTTTTTTATTTCCTTAATAAAATTTTTAGAACCTAAAATTTTCATTCCTTAATAAAAATTTCTGAAACCTATGTTTTATAAGATGAACCTTATCAATATCAATAATTCTTACTGAGCAATCTGGAAGGTATATTTCCTTACTTAAATCTTCATAATTGCATTTTTTTCACTTTTTGTTATTTCTATCATGTTTTAAGAAAACTTTATCAAATTCACTATCCTGAAATCTGATTTTTCCTTAAAACCTCAAAAGATCAGAACCTTTAAAATTCTTCTTCTGTATTGATATCAACCATCTGATCAGATCAAGATAATATCAACCATGGGATTGATTTGTGAATATAAACCATTGCCACAAATCCTATATAAAGGACCCCTATATTCGCATCCCACATCAGTCATTATAATGTTTTTACACTGAATCTCTACCGCTCTTCAAATCAGCTATTCAATTCTCTCTGTTTCCTTAATCTCTGAATGTCTCTTAAAGTTTCCTCACAAAATATAATGGCCTCCAAGAAGGAACTCAAGGGTTGGTAAATCTACCGAAAAGTTTGGTGGACCCAAATTTATTTCTTAAGTATGATTCTTTGATTTAAAAAATCATTAAGAAGAATATATGGGAAAGTCTTTTTATTTCCAAACCATATAATCAGGATCTGATTTATCGTGATATTCTTATAGAATTTTATGATTCAGTTCAATTGTATGAATATGGATAAAGATAAATGTTTTCTTTCAATATCTATGGAAAGACTTATTATTTATCCTTCAATAAGGCTGCAAGAATTCTAGATATACCTTTTGAAGGAGAGGCTATCTTTAGTTCTCACAAGTTCCCAGATAAGGAAGGTATTTTGAAAAAGTTAAGGCAATTGAGTTACATATAATTAAAGGAGTTAAGTCACTGAAGATCAATCATCTTTTAACTAATTTAATATTGTTAGCCTTGTGGATTCAAGGATTTATCATTCTGAGAAAGTGAGATAAGGATTACTTTAAGAAATATGATATTTTCATGATTGATTTCTTAGTAAATATAAGGAAGATAAACCTTATCAAGTACATTCTCTTTAAAACCATCAATACCAAGAATAGAACCCTCATGTATTATATTATAATGTATCCAATAATATTGTCGATGATTATTTTCCTTTACCTAAAATCATTTAAAATTCCTTACAGTTCAAAACCAAAAGTTTTTAAGATAATATTGTTAAGTGATGATACTCTAAGAAGGGTGAAAATTGGTTTTAGTATTAAGATATGAGAGTTCTCTGATCTTCACGATAGTGATGTTTAAGCTATCAAAAATAAAGGTGAAGTCGATGAATGTTCCAAGAAAACCCCAAAAAAAGAAAAGAACTAGAACCGAAAGAGAATGTAATAGTACCAGAATCAGTATCTCCTCCAACCAATCCAAAAAAGAAAAAAAAATTATGATAAATTGGTAGCCAAGTGGTATGAACAAAATAAGAAAAAGAAGAAATGAGATTTAGTGTTTAGATTATACCCTGCTGTGGATAAGGCCTTAAAAATTCAAGTAGTTGAAGAGCTTGAGAAGAAAGAAAAAGAGAAAATGTTAAAGAAGAAAATTTCAAAAGGGGATCTTGTCTAAGCCTTTCTTAGAGGTACTGATAAGACATATGAACAATTTCAGGTACCAGAGTCCTTACAAGAATCAGTTCATATTGAAACTCTGGGTGAAAATAAGATAAATATAGTTTCAATTCTGGAACCCATTTTTGAAGAAGAAGTATAGAAAGAAGAAGAACATGAAGAATAAGAAGAAGAAAATGAAGAGAAAAGTGAGTATGTAATCAAAATTGTGGAAGAATCCAAAAGAAGGAAAATCCTTCTGATAATATTTCTATCAGAACTTCCCAAGATGAATCAATAAAGATAATATCAGAAGGGAAAAATGATGATGCTTAGGATACGGTTGATAAACATTAAGATGATGAAATTTTTAATCATGATTTTATTCATCATGATGATGTTAAAGAATTTGGTGAAATAGTTGCTGATGATGATGATAATTTTTTTCATTTTTCTGATAGTGAGCATGAGTCTCCAAAAGTTGAGAAGGAAATCTCTAAAGCTGAGAAAGGAAAGCAAGTGATTTTTGATTCCCCTAGGAAAGTTGTGGTTGTAAAATTCAAGAAAGATGTTGTTGGAACTTCTAAGATGAAAGTAGAAGAGAAAGATAAACTTCCCTCACTTGTAAAGGAATCTGTTTCGGAATCTTCATCTTCCTTGGGACAATATTTTGATGTTTAGTCTTTAAAGAATCTAGTGAATACCATTACCTTATTTCCAAGTATTGACTCGAGATGCCAACTTCTCTATCAAAAAATCAATCAAAAGTCAAATTCAACAAGAATTATCATGGAAAAGTTTGTCATTATTGAAGTTGAGTTCAAGAATTTTCACATTGGTTATGGTGCTCATAATATATCTTGAAAATAAATAACCAAGTGGTCTAAGTCAGTGATTGATGGTCTAAAAATCATGGATGATTTCCATGATTCAGTAAAGGATTCCTTTGAAAAGTTAGATAACACAATCATTAAATTTCCAACAAGTCTTTCAGAGAAGTTGAATCAAGAGAAAGTTTCCCAGATCTAAGAGGATAAAGACCTGAATGGAAAGATAAAATATGTTACATTAATTTTGAAAAGGGAAAGAGAACTCATGGGAGAGATGAAAGAAAAATTCAAAGAGAAGAAAGAGGTGGTAAAGTCTTAAGAATAGATTCTTAAGTGTCAAGAAGAAAGAATCAAAGTTCGTGAAAATAAAAACCAAGATCATGATCAGCTACTTAAGAAATCTTAGGATGATCATAAAGAGTTGAAAAAGCTAAAGGCTATCCTCAGAAATTTGATGCTGAAGGAAAGGAAGAATGAATAATTTCTTAAAAAATGATATTTTTTTTTATTTTCCTTGGGAAAATTTTTTCCATCTTAATGAAATTTGTTTTCATTCCATTATTTTGTCTTGTATAGTCCTAAACTTTCAAGTATAATTATTTTTCTTTCCCTCCATTCAATTTTGAAAATAAAAAAGGGGGAGAAAAGAATAATCAAAAATAATTTTAAGAAAGAATTTGTCCAAGTAAGGGGTAGATTAGTTAAAGAAAATATTATCAATCAATAAGAAGTAAATTCTCTATGAAATACAAGTATACGATCCCCAGGTATTTAAAAACCAAAGTGGAAGTTAGTCGTATTCATTATGGGTCATAATCAATGTAAAGGGAGATCAATATTTATTTTAAAGTTTAAAACATGAAAACCTTATTCCTTATATTATTTTAAGAAAAGTTTTTTATGCTTTACAAAAAGAGGGATATTTTTAAGTCAATAAGTATCCTTATGAATTTTCTATTCCTTTATGTTTTGAAAATGACAAACACATTTCTTAAGGAAAATTATCTTTCTCTAAGAATTATTTTCTTAAGGAAAATTTTCTATCTCTAATAAAATTTTTATCCTTACCCTTGGTTTTAAATATTGTATTTAGTGTTTTCTTAAACCAATACTAACAATATTTTTCTTAAGTCAAAAAATTGGATCGTTACATATCTTAGAACCTTACAGTTCTTTAGAATCGAATTCCCTTAGAATTGTGAATCTGATTTATTCAAAAATCAAACTCTGATTTCTCCTGAATTTAGACTCTGATTTCATCTAAAATCAAACTCTGATTTCTCATGAAATCTGACTCTAATTTCTCTTAAAATTACACACTAGTTTCTCTTAAAATAATACTCTAATTTCTTCTGAAATGCTACTCTAATTTGTTCTGAAATCAGACTCTAATTTCTTCTGAAACCAGATTCTGATTTATTCTAAAATTAGACTCTAATTTCTTCTAAAATCAAACTCTGATTTCCACTAAAATCAAACTCTGGTTTCATTTAAAATAATACTCCAATTTCTTCAGAAATTAGAATCCAAATTCTGTAGAAATCAGACTCCAAACACTCATTTTTTTCAAATTTTAAATTCTTAATAAATCATATTCTGAATTTATCATAAATATGATTCCAAATTCCTCAGAATTCCAACTCCAAATAACTATTATTTCAGAATCTGATTGTTCATATTTTTAGACTATGATTCTCAATTTCTTAATAATCCAATTAAATTATTTTCTTACAGTTACCTCATTTATTTAAAGTAACGTTTCATTTTATCAGATCCTAAACATGTTAATTTTTCTTAAGCCTAAATTTTTTTTCCTTAAATACTTATTTTTATTATACATTATAATTTTTCCCATGTTTTATTACATGAAACGATGTCATGAAATCTATTTCTAACTAACCATTTTCTGAGTGACATGTGTACATGTCCCTCCATGATTTAATGAAATATATGATTGTTGGAGTAGGAGCCGACCATTGGTATTTTCACATATAAATACCCATCCATTGAATATATTGATAGACATTGATACACATCTAGAGATTAAATGATGTGGTTCTATGAAGTGATTTATAGAGTGAGATATTCTCATGCCTTGTGATAATTCTGTAAACAACTTGTTCAAGTTGTGAACAACTTGTCCGATCTACCTAGTGAAATTCTAATTGGATGATAAATCGAGGGCTTCTAGGGATAGGAAAATAGATGTGGTGACTACCTTAAAGTTTGAGGGCTTGTGGGTATAACAAGACTGACTCCAATACTCTTATCTAGGGCTTAACCTAGTGTGGGTAAGATAGAATTTATTGAAAGTATAAATCAAGGGACCTTTATCCAAGGTTTTTGGATACCCTTATCTTTGGGTTAAAAGATTTCTTATAATTGTTAACTTGTTCTTGTTACATGTTTTTAATTCAACTAATTTTTGTTAAAGAATGAAGGTATAAATTTATTATAATTTCTTATAATTGTATACTCTGATAAATAAGATTCTACAGGCTTTAAGGTATAATCTTTTTCTAAGTAAACTTGTTTTAAGTTTCTTTATCAGATCCATATTTTTGGATCCTAAGCAACTTAGTTTCTTATTTGATAACTAAAGAGTGTTTTTGAATCCATCTTGTTTAACTTTTTTAAAAATAGATTTTCTTAAGGGTAAAAAAGAAAGTTTTTAAACATATAATTCACCCCCCTTATAATTGATCATCTACATCTATATTTCAATCCTACAGTTACTTCATTGGGTAATTAAAGAATGGGTTGTTTTCATAACTAAAATTTTTCGTATTATTTAATAGTGATTCTTAAATTCTAATAATATTTAAATAAATTTCAACTTTTTAGATTTTGTTTCTTTATTACTGATTTCAATGACAAGTTTCATGTTAAATTTATTGTATTTTGTCTATAAAAAAGTATTTATTAGATGATTATAATGGTTTATAAATATTCATTATTATTACTAAAATAATGACCCATTATATTTATTAGTGATAAAAGATCTAAATTTCACTAAAATTTCTCATTATTTATCTATTTATGTGGACCATCAAAACAATTATGTTATATATAACTCTTGAGTAGTTTAGCAGAAATTTTTTTTCCCTGATCCATCTTATGAATTATCCCAACTCTATTCCTCTAGGAACCTAATATTACTAGGTTCACCGAGCTATGTATAGGATATTGTTTATATTTTATATGGGAACCTCATTATATTTTCACCACCTATATTATATTCTACTTATACAAGATAATACATAGGCACTCAAGTTTTGAATAACCCACCCATACGGAATGATCAAGGTCTTAAAAAGTGTTCACTTGGAAAGGAATCTCAAACATAGTATTTTGAGGTTCATTAATTTATCCCACTATATTAATTTCATGTACATCTCATGTATATATCTTTTCATTCCTTCTCTATATATATGCATTCTTATATTTGATTTAATATATAAATCTCATGTCTATCAACCAAATTAACACATTTCAATCATGTTGTTGTATAACTATTTATACAATCAATGGTTTGTGTTATAAATCAATTATAAAATTTTAATTTTAATATTTAACATGTATACATATTTATCACTTTAAAATTGTAAATGAAACACTTTCATGTAAAGTATTAAAATAATATACAAATAAAATCCTTCTCATGAGCATGTATGGTGAGATAGGTATCCAACCCAACCTTTCTAGATAGAACTATAGTCCCTATTTCAATGGTTTTTCAACCAAAAATTGCATTATACATAGATAAATACTCATGATTGGTTCATATTTTTAACATTATTTTAACTCTAAATATATAAGAATAATTACAATAAAAGATTTAATTTGGAATTAAAATCATAAAATCACTAAGCTTGTTGAAATAAATTAAATCATATGTCATGCCTTAGGATAAAAATCATTGGATTAATAATATAAAATTTAATATAATTGATTTAAATAATTTAAATTAAGTTTGTATAAATTCATAATATAAACTATTTATATTAATGAATAAGGGAATAAAATAAAAAAATTAACAATTCATAAATTTAGACATGAGATGTAGTGAACATTTCATTAAGTAGGAATAATAAAACATTTACAATCCATAAAGGATATATAATTTTAATTTAATATAAAAATTAACACTATATTTATATCCTAAATATAAACACTTCATACTTCACATTTACATGGAATACATATGTATTCCTTAATTTTAGAATGTATGAATTATTAAAATATAAATTGTTAATGATTTAAATAAATATGAAAACTTTATATCAAAATGTAGACAATTAAAATCACTTAAATATTATATTTATATTTAGTTACACTTCAATTTTTATCCGCAATAATTATTTTAGAATAGTTTATATATATTTCTCAAAATAGGAAATTTAATATGAACACATCACATGATAATTTAGGAGAATTTCATAAAAAAATATAAACTCGTTAATATTTTTTATTTGTTTGTAATTTAAAAACACTTTATAAATTTATTTAATTTTCACATAAACACTTGATATTAAAATTATAAACATAATTCTAGGAAAATTAAAGAATTTAATATCAACTCCTAATATTAAAACATTAATTTATTAAACATTTCACAAAAAAATAATAAAAAATTATTATTAATATATAATTATAAACTCATGAACACTTTATAAATAAAAAATGTTCTATATTAATTTATTATAATTTATAATAATTTTATAACTTATATAATCTTTTCATAAATGATATAAAAAATAAAATTTTAAAAAAACATGTTATATCTTGGATACCATTAAAAATTTAGTGTTGCATGTGATATAGGAAGTTGTCATAACTTATATTTTTACATCCTTGTATTTATATAAATCCATAGGGCATGATTACCCTATATCACTGGTCATATCAATACTCACATTAAGAATCACAACTAGTGATATTCTTATGATTCTAGTCATGCTTCACTGAAAATCCAGTTTGGAATTGTATTACGGAGAATGATATCCCCACATCATAGTTGTGACATAAACCTCTATTTAGATTGAATAGTGATCATGTCGTGGAAACTAATATTACATATCACTGCCTTTAATACTACTATCTAAAATTATACTTATTCTATATATACCTTTTATATATCACAGATAGTGATATAAAAAAATATCTCCCAACTTTATGCTTGTTCTTCCTAAAATTAAAGATTTTCATAAAAATTATGATTTTCTTCAAAACTTCTTAGAAATGTATTTGATATCATAGAATGGTTTTTATAGAAAATTAATTTCCCAAAGCCTAGTGGAATAATATTAGAAAAAACATAATAACTACCATGATTGGTTAAGGAGAATAAAACATAAATGAAGAACATATCTTCTATTGATAAAGTTAAACCTTATTTTACATGGTTAAAGAAGGATCCTTAGTAAAAAAATATATTCTCACCTATAAAGGTATCCTATGGTAATATTAATCGCTAATAATTATTTTTATTTGTATTTTTTATTCACTTTATATCTTGATAGACCCTTAGTTTAAGGATAAAGAGAAATAATAAAGAGCGTTAACTATGAATATGTTGGGTTAAATTTGGTGTAAAAACTATTAATTTTTTCTCATTTATATAGGCATCCATTAAATTATACAAGGTTCAAGTGATAATGGTTATATGTTATAATATTTTAATATTAAACTATATTTATACAATAATTAATCAAGTATGAAGAACATGGGTGATGGATGGGTGGATGATGGTCGGGGGGCCTCCTCCTTGGGTGATGATGGTTTTTTGAATTCTTAGGGTTTCTGATTTTAGATTTACTTTATAAATAATATTGAGATTGATATATTGGTTAGGGGAATTATCTCAAGATCAACTAGTAACAGTGGTTCTACAAATAACTTTAAGGATTTCCATGAAGGGATCTTGACATCTAATGGAGATGTAAATCAAGTACACTTCGTAACATTAAAGGATTTAGTTCCTAAGAGAATATTATAAAAGGGAAATATCATTCATTTGGTTACTAATTCGGGATATATCTTAAAAAGATTCAATATTTGGAAGTTTTTAATTATCACTAGGCTTGTCTTACTAGTTGAAGGAAATATTTGGAAATCTAATGATCTAGTTTGTTAACGAATGGTAGTGTGGGTTTGTAGATTGGAAATGGATTCTAATGGGTTGGTATTATTTTCCTATCATCTTCCATTCATATGATTTCAAGAATTATTCATAGAAAATTAGATCCATCACCCTAAATCTTGGTATAGTTTTTTAGGGATGGTAATTTTAGTTTAATGCTTTTACACTTGTAATCATAAGGGTTCAAACATGTATTATATTCATTGGTTTAAATTGGATTTTTTATTAACTAAGAATGATATTTGATATTTCTTCTATTATTAGTATACCAATTAAAATGTATAGGATAGCTAAAGATATTGGATTTAGACCTTATAAAAAGGATTCTTGTAGAGATATGTTTTATCCCTATATCATTTCATAAGGTAGTTCTATCCACACTTGATGATGGAATATATCTTTAAATTAATTATTAAGAGTTTCATACAATTTACTTTCCATGTAAAATTATTAGGTATGTTAAAGAGAGTTTTTGTTACATTATATTATATTCTTACATTATTTTAAAGGGAATGTTCAGAATAATTATAGAAAGGTATCAAATAAAAAGATTATATAGAGGAATGGGGAATATTTCAATGTAGGTTATATTATCCTCTATATTCCACTCATATTGAGAAGGTTTTTATAATTTATTAGTACCTTCATGTTGTTCAAGATGTACAAAGGGAAGGGTAGTAGTCTATTTATTAAGGGTAGGAGACTCAAGTTATCATAATTTAATTTCAAATTGTTGGGTAATTTTGTCAGAGTTAGGGGAATAAAAAGGAATTGGTTCAAGGGAAGTAGGTTCAAGCTCCAATTCAAACTCAGGAGCATTAGAACACATAATAATAAGTTTATATTTTGGAGTAGTAGGTTAAAGCCCAAAATATTTTTAATCTACACAATAAATACCATGGGTGTACGCATGGGGGGTTTAAGTAATCTATAGAAGGTGATACGTGTGTGTAATATAATTAATTTGGAAATTTCATAAGGATAGAACTGATTCATATTTGAGTAATTATATGACCAGAAATTTATTACTCAGTACTCCCATATTAAGATGGAAATTAACTAGAAAATTAAATTCAATAAAATTCGGGTAGTTTATTTGACATGGAAGATTATGAAGTTCAATATTATCCCATATAGTTACTTTATACAAATATTCATTGATTAAAAATAAGAAACCCTTTTTCAATGAGAAGGTATTTCAAACTATCCCTCTTATAAAGTCAAGATGAATGAAATAGTATTCCCAATTAAAACAAATATTTTTCCATGGATAACAAATCTCATTAATATATAACTTTTAATGGGATTAGGATATTAGGTTCAAGGATTATTAAAATTAAATACTTTATTATGATTACTGGATAGACTGTATTTTTTGTTTATTTTTGAGTTTTAGGGAAGTTTATATCATACATTACCGTATATTTTCATTTATACCTTTTTCTTTTTATTTATAAAATGGGGAAAGATTCATTTTGATCTCTATGGTCTAACTATTTAAAAAAAGTTTGAATGGTTAATTATTTAAAAATTCATTGCAATCCCATAAATATCATCATGTGATATTAATTAAATGTTTAATAGCCTTAAGTGGAATAATAAAGAATACAGTTTCTGGTATCACATATTGCACACAAACCAAAAAAATGATGTGAATATTTTTCTCCCTATGATAAGAACCATAATCATACTAAGATATTCATATGATTCTACCACTCCTCTTGATAGTCTATTATTTCACCAAGTGATATAATCATATCAAATGCCCATACTATATCACATATACAATTATTATTCTATCAGTGACTGCAATATATCTTTAGTCTATTGAATATCCTTCAGTCATTGAAACTTTTTTCATCTTCATTCTTGGTATATAAATATAAAATAAATACTATAAAATCACAAGACTATGTATTATAGATAGTCAAATAAACATAAAAATATTAATATGATAAATCAATAAATGTGTGAGATCACTTATTTCAATGAAATTTGGGTGGGGATTGAAAATGGGTTTTAATGGTGTGAATAATATTTTGTATTAGAAAATAGAAAAATAGATGAAATATAAATGATAAAAGGAAAATATAAATCAAACAAATATTAGATTATATTTATTAGGCTATCTCCTAGTGAGATATTTTATTTATAGTCAATGAATCGATCATTAAATCCACCATTCCACTGTATTTGAGGGTAGTGATTCTCCTTAGTGAACCACCACATATGTCTATTTTATTAATCATTATTGAATATAATTTTTTTTTTGAAAGATGATGTAACACCCCAATATTTAATAGAAAGTTATTTTCTTTAAAATAATTTAATAGCTTGCATTATAAGCAACACCGAGTTTGAGCGCACTATGACTTACCAAACTAGCCGTTCAAAAAACATTTATGAATAATATTAACAAAATTTTGATGTTTATATACTCCATATAATTTTAGAATCCATATTATGTGTTTATTAGACATAATATAAGAACAAATTCCTTTTTTCAGATAAAAGAAGTATTTTTTTAAAAATGCAATTTTACAACCTTTTAATGACAAACCCTTTTTAAAACCAATATTTGACACTTTTATGTATTCAATTTCATGAAATTAAATTATTCTTTATAATCAGGACATAAAAAATTATTTTGGATAAATTTTTGGAACTTTTCTGATAACTTTCATATTTTGATGAATACTGAAAAATATTAATTTTAATTGAAATAACTTTTTTAATCGAAATAATTTATAGGTTTAAATTATGAATTTGAATGGTTTTGAAGTATAATTAGATTATATTTTTATCATTTAAAACAATTTAGGTCATTATAAGTAATTTCACGTTTAAATTTGACATAAACAGATGTCAAACTTTTGATAGTTTTTACTTTTTAAAAACCCACTTTTCGGTTTTGACAACAGGAATTAATTTTTAATCAATTAATGAAACTTCTATGTTTTTAATTTGGTAAAATATAATTCATTTTTGAATTTGGAATTTCAAAATTATCTTAGGGTAAATTTTTGGTATTTTTCTAAAAACATTCAATTTTTGATGAATAGTAAAAAACATTGCATTATAGTTTAAAATCGACTTTTTATTTAAATAATTATATATTTTATTTCAATGTATTTTAAGAAAAAATAGATATATAATACCTATATAAGTTCAATTTAATTCATTGGAGTCATTTTATAATAAAATTAGATGTATAAAATTTTATTGAACTTTTTACCGTCTTTTACCCATCTTCTAGGAGCATTTACAAATTTTCCTAAAACATAATTTTACCGCTTCTGTGAGTTGAATTTAAAAACTTCATAAGACATGGTTGAAATCAGTAAGTAAAATTTTGTTCAATAAGATGAAAATAATTTTTGGTGAATAGTAACTTTTAACTTTTATTTACCACGATTAAAAGAAAATAGGATAATTAAGGGTAAAAATGATATTATAATTACCCTAACACATGTCATAATTCTATTGGATAAGTTTAATTCGACCAAAAAAATCTTAGGAATAAAATATGATCATTTTTGTTCACTTGGATTAGACTTGGACATTTATTGTTATTTTATTTAAAGAAGAGTTAAAAGTGTTAAATTCAATGTTTAATAACTAAACCATTTTTAATATAGGGTTATACATATGATAAATTGAACTATAAATATTCATTAGAAATATAAAAATATTTTGTACATAATGGTATTTTATTTATAATTTTTAGACATTAATTAATTAAATTTATTTATGACTCAATGATGATGCAGTAATTACCTCATTAATGAAAGATTAAAATAATTGATATTATAAATATCCAAATAAATGTAATTTGAGACTTTTGATTAATTACACCAATTTTATAGGCTAATATTATTTGTTAGAATTTATTACATAATTTTTGTTTGAAGTAATAATGTTGTTATGATTTTTACAAAAACAAAATAATAAAAAGTGTCAAAATTGAAATAATTGAATTTTAAAAAAAATACTACATTATTAATTGATATAATATTCATAAAAATTTCAAGTTCAGCCAAAGGAATTATATAATGTTATATATATTAATAATGAACCACTTGGGGTTCGTTTTTCATATTATAATAAGTTTATAAACCATATAATATAAAAATACAAAGAGACATGGTAAATTTCAAACTATTTAACTAAGAGATAAATCTAAAAGATAAGGTTAATATGGAGACCTAAACCGCTATAAAACCTATTGGTTGAGAGTTTTTCGACCCATCCCCACCTTATCCAATAAATAAATCATTTTTGAGCCATTAGAAACCGAAAATGATTTAATTATAAAATAATATTTCAGGATTTTCTTAAAGTGACTCTCACATCTCTTATAAAAGGGTACTTCCCCTTCTCTTAATTTCACACCACCAAAGTCATTTGGCTCGGACCAACCCTACCGAAATATACTACGAAATTTCCTACCTTAATTATAGAGGCATTCCTTTGGTTAGAAATCCAACCTAAGGATCCATTTTGATCAAATCAAAAGGAAAAACCCGAAGAAGAGGTAAATATTTCATCACCTCTTTCAAGTTCTTTTCTTCTTCCACTTAATCTTTATTTTTTGTTTCCATTATAAATAATAACTCCAGTATCTTCTATATACTATGATGTTATTATAAAAATGGTACAACCATATTTATTATTCTATCCATCATATGAATGACAATGTCACCATACGTGCGTACGTACGGCTTACCGTCTCCACATCATGGTATGGTTTGTTATTCAAACAATTCATTTTTTGGATGGGTATAATAATGAGTATAACTGATTTAAATAATAAATATAAAATGTTATTAATTCTCTATATATGATATACCATCCAATCACATACAATTTCACCATCAATATAATGATATTGTCGCTCATGCGTACGTACGGATTACCGTCTCCACGAACACGATGAGATTCATTCCCCATCATAATAATTCAAGAATAATTTTCATTTTATGATTAAAACTAATTTTTATGAACTTAATATCATCTTGTATATGAATAAAATACATCCTATCCATAAAAAACACGACTTACGTAACTGAGCATATAAAGGAAAACAGATGAGTTAACACCTGAAACGATGATACTACAAAAATATTATTAACGAAGCAATATTATAGGATCATATATGATATAAAATTTATGTATATATTTATTTTATAATTTAATAACAATGATTTAACTATTATAAATGATGTTAACATACCCTCGACCAAGGAAAAGTACAAGGAAAGGGGTTTTCATCTCACTTCTTATTCCCGTGAGATTCATGCTATATTGCTACTAGTTCCTTTTGTGTGGTGTATGTAATGCACATGATTGTATTATTTGTGTAATATACCTTAATTTATGGTTATTTACATATTTATTTTATGATACTTTTTTCATGGGGTGTATGTTTTGTATGTTACAAATCGGTAAGGGAATTTCAAATTTCAATTTCCACTCCTTGGTCTTTATGCACACTTTGTTGATTATTTTACTCCAAGAATATTTGTGGAATCACTATTTATTATTTATGTAGTAATATCCACTCAACTTTATGTGTATATACCTTGGATACACATAATCACTCCATTGATAAATTCACATTCCATTGATGTGAACTTTTTAAGGGAAATCTTAACTCAATTTCCATGTATTGAGTTAAACATCCAAGTCATTGGTTTTGTTTTTTACAAGAATATGTGTTAATGTAACCTAATTGATTTACACTGAATATCCAATTATATTTAGTGTATTTATATTTTTCATGCATAATTATTTCATTGATTTATCATTAATCTAGGGATACGATCTTTATAAGGTATTTCGTCTTGATTTACATTCATTTGAGACCTCTTTGTTGTTATGAACCAATTCACTTTTATATAATGTATATACTATCCATTGACATATTATATCATGAATCCATTTATTCTAATGATATTATAATGTTTTGATTAATTTTATTCTTCAATTACTTGTATTCAAGTGTCTCTTATTTGGTTAGTAACTCTTTAACTAAAATATTGTTTTAAATGTTTTAAATATTTATTCTTCTAAATATTTCTCATTAATATCCATGTTTTAAAAATGGTTTTCAGTATTTATTTATATGGAAATAAATGTTTTGAAATCATAATTCCTTTTAAAAGTTTAAAAGTGGTATGGGACACTTTGATTCAAAAATCTCTTTTAAATGACTTCTTTGATAAATAGTGCGACAATTAAATGTTTACAAGAAAACGGGGGTATTTCTATCAAATAGTTTTAATGACTATTTTCATTTATGTCAATATCCTTCAGTGTGTTTTATTCTTGATTGAGGTTGATTTATCATAATACAATCATCCATATTATATTGAATGAGTTATGTTTGATTGTGGATGTGCTATTTTTATGCCATTCTTGGTTTGTGGTTAAAATAGTTGCATTTCATATGATAGTTTTAATACAAATGTTTAGATTATGTTTCACCCTTTCATATGAGGAATTAATTGGACTTAGTAAGTGACAGGTGGAGCATGCTATAGCTCATCGATGCATCGGTAGGTCTCATTAGACAAACTAGTGTCTTGGCACAAGACCTTGAAAAATATTATTTGTAGTCTTGGCACAAGGCCTTGAATATATGGTTATGAAGTCTGGCATTATGCATTCCATCATTATGAAATTGGATATTGATCTTACATGTGATTATTTGACTAGTATAATATCCATGTGAATAATTAATTGACATTATTTGATTTATCTTTGCTATATTATGCCAAAGTTTATGTTTAATAGGACCGTGTTCTAGTCTTATACATTGCCTTAAATGTTTATTCTTATTTATGATAGTTTCTGCTACATTGTTATCCTTAAAGAGCATTTGAGCTCACCCCTTTCTTATATTTTATTTTTTACAGGATGCAAAGAAGTATATTACGATTAACCTACAAGAATAGGCTAAGGGATATAAGAGTTTTCAAAGGGGACACAATGTTTTTTTTATTTCATGATGTATTGTATGTATCTAGCACATCCAAGTATACTAAACTGATCGATCTTTTGGGACCCGATTCCTTGTATCATTCCATGTATTGTAATAATGCACCGATTCTGGGTAACTGGGGTCGGGGAATTACAAATGATCTTGTGGTATCTAGTAATCCAACCCCATGGTCAACAAAATGTATAACCTTGTCTATTTCATGAACTTTATTTTATGAACCTCTCATTTTTAATAATATGTGGCCCATTTTTAGTTAAGGGGAGTTCAATACAAAATATTTGATTCCACTTAAGGTGTTGTATTTTCATCACTAAAATAAATTTTAAATTCATGAATAACCCCTTCTAGAGTAGTTAAAACATCAAAAAGGTTTCAAAAATTCATAATATATTTAAAATCAATACTATCATGAAATTATATAACACCATTTTCAATTTCAAAAAATAAAAAATCGTTATAAAATTGATATAATTAAAAAAATATTGACATCAGGATTTTTCTCCTTATTCAAAACAATAATATTAGATTCAATTTTTAAATTTTATTAATCCTAAGTACCATTTTTAAAATGAAATATTTCAACACATTCATTTATAGGGATGGAAAAATGGTATGAAATTTCCTTTTTTACATGGTTTGGGTTCATAAGTATATGTCTCTATCAACTGCCCATCTATACCTTTCTACCCCTCTAAATCTAAATTATCCATATTATTTATTATCTCATATGGTTATCCCACTAAAGGAATAAATCTTTTCAATTGGTTTGTTTGGTCTAATTGAAATTTGGTAAAATATTCAATATTTGATAATAAATTTTCAAAATCAAAATCATAACAAAAATCAAGTTCTTATTTTGGTTATATTTCTGGTATAATGATTTTTTTCATTATAAGGTTCACGCATACTGATGGTCCGAGGAGAGAGTGTATCTCCACTAAGAATGGGGTGAAGTATTAGTAACCAAAAACACCAACTAATAGATTAAAACAATGTGATTCTCATCATTAATTAGTGTGAAATGACCTTGATGGTGATGATGTGATGATGAGAGGTTAAGTGAGAGAGAACACACATTCACACAAGGGTTTTTACAAGGTTCACTCACCCATATTATCTGATGGTTAATCGTTGGTGCACAGTGGTTGAGATACCTCTACCCATGTTCCAATTTATTATCAGACGAATAAGGAATAGAGTAAGAAGGTTTCCATGAACATAGATTATAAAATGAATGATAAGAGCCAATAAGTTAAATTATATTATCCCCTAACACCTCAAGTGACTACAAGATTTGGACTTAGTATGTTCCCTTGTTATTCTCTTCAAATTTCTTCAAACCACTCCTTGGAATGTTCATGGAATAGCCATATCTTACTTTATTCCATCACACATACGTTTTATAGGTAGGTTTCCTATTTACTTATTGACATAACATGCATTATGGTGTGATGCATATGGTTTCAACATGATCATTAGATCTAAAATATAAAAAATACTTGATCACAAAGTTTATAAAGTATTTGGATATATACTTGACTATATTCGCAGTGTCACAAATTGATTATGCCATGCAACCATTATTTTGTCTATAAGCAAAAATCAACCAATATTATCTAGTAAAACTCATTAGGCATAGAACCATCACTATGGTGTGTCATACCTATGATTTCTATAAATATAAATTTTTCAAACCTTTTTTCTCATGTGGTAAATGTTTGGTTTATCCTACTACATCATGGTCCTATTTACCCCATGAAAAATTAGGAAATGAAGTAGTTTATCATGGTAAAATCACCAATTTATCCCTAAATAAATTCTAATTTAACACACCCTAGTTATCTTCATGGTGTAGTCGACTCCATAAAAATATCTCAGATGTTTCATTATGATGCAACCTATCCAGCTATGACGTGATTCACTTTAGGTCATATTCACTCTATATAATAAGTATATCACATCATATTAAATCATTCTATAATATGCATCATCATGGTTCAACATAAGAGATTATGGAATGATGCATGATATGTGATATTAATCCACTTCTACATATGAATAACTCATGGATGTCACCCCCTCTTATCATATAAAATCTTCCCTTCTTGTGATTAATTTAAACCTACTACAATGTGATCATATACTTCACGTTTTTATAATGAATTTATAGTATAAATTAACTCCTTTTTTATTATGAATCTCCACTCAACTACAAAAGTGATTCCAACTTACCTACGAGAATTCTTATAATAAACAAAATATGCAATCATCTGAAACTCATGAATGAATTACATCAAGAAAAAAGTAATAACATGACTCTAATATGAAGTTAATTTAAATAGATCACCATAATATAGAATGGTGATTATTAAATAAATTAATTATTAAATGTTTGATCAATGCCATATTGACCTTGTCTCAATTGAGATAACTCAAATATCCCTTTTTTAATTCATTTTTATGAGGGTTCATCAAGATTAAATCTCTCAATGTTCCCTTCAATCTCTCACTTTTTTATTTTTCGAAAACATGAAAATTATTACATGATATATACTCAAACATTATCAACCAACACCTCAAGTTTTAAACTCCTCACCCCTGATGATCATCTGCAAAAAGAAACTAGATTATATCCCCTTATTCAAAAATAGATCCTTTTGAATTCTTCACCATTGTTAAAAATGACAAGGAATGAAATATGGAAAAATAATAATGAAATAATTTTAGAGATTTGTGGGAATAATTAACTCCCAACAAGACACTCAATTGTTGGAAGGCATCCTTGGTCAATGGCTTTATCAAGATATAGAAACTTGATCCTTGTTTGAAGAATATTCTAATGAAATATCAATCTGCTCTATATTTTCCATGATAATGTGGTAATTGATATCAATATGTTTGGACAATGAATATTCTACGATATTATTTGAAAAGTTGATTGTGAATTAATTGTCACACCTAATCACTAATGGTTGTGAGATATCTACACTCATGTCTTCAGGTTGCAACTTCAACCATATAATTTGAGTTGTATCTTGTGGCACTACAACATAATCAACTTTCATTGAGCTAAGAGTTAATAAATTCTACATCATGGAGTGTCATGCAACACATCTTTCTCTAATAAATAATTCACCTCAAAAAGTAAATTTTTGATCTCTAAAATCTCCTATAAAATCTGTATCAATATATCCATAAACTTGTATTAATGATATTTTTTCATACGTCATGACATAGTCAGGGGTTCCTTTTATGTATAATAATATTTTATTTTCTTCCATAAGATGAATCTCCTTAAAGTTGGTTTGAACTCATGAAAAAGTGTAACTATAAACACAATGTCTGACTTGACACCATCAAATATAGTATGCCGTTGATGAGCATTTGGTACTCTATTTGATTAATATTTATTCCATATTCATCCAAGGATAACTCAATCCTGTGTTTTATAGAAGTGGTACTATAAGAAAAAAATAATTTAGCAACGGTTATAGAAAATTATCTCTAATTCATGGTTATTTATTAAAACTATCATCATTTCAATAGCAATTAAAATCATTTCTAAATCGAAAATATTTATATATAATTTTAGTGGTGTTTTTTTAAAAACTCTCATGAAATTAAATAAAATTAATAATTAATTATAATTATAATTACTCGTTAATAATTAATAATATTTTTTATTTATTATTTAATTATTATTATTTATTATATATAATCATTATTATTTATTATATATAATCATTTAATATGTATTATTTATTAGTTTAATTAATTATATTTGTTAATTAATAATTATTTATAATTATTAGTAGGTAATTATTTAAAAATAAACTAATTTTAATTTGAAATTATTAATTAATTGTGGTTCATATAAGTATATATTTATAAATAAAAATGCACATTCACACACACATGCACACACACACACACACACATACATACATATATATATATATATTGTGGTAAAAAAATTCTCACCTAACTGATGTTTTACGAGAAGTTTTAAATTATACGTTAGCTTCAAATAAACATAACTTTTGATTTGGGTGTTCTTTTTTGTCTACATCCTATCAAATTAAATATTTCAAAAATAAATATAATAAAATTATGTTGGAATCCTCATGTTTTAATCATGTTCTAATGATAAAAAAATGTTACTCCTATTTAATCTATCTCATATCATGTGTAGATATGCTTGGTTTCTTTATGCTTCAAATAAATTTTCTCAAGATCTTGATTAATATAAATCATGAATAATTATTAAAAACTATATTTAACTTTGTTCTATAATGATTTATTTAATGAATGATTAAGTCTAATTCATTCGTTGAATATTACTGCTTAAGTCTAAATACAGATATTTTTCTACGTCTAAGAAATTATGAATCCGCTACCGGTTCTGGTTTTCTGGCAAAGGACCCAAACACCGTGACCAGACACCATGACCCTGACACCGTGACCCATATACTGTGACCCAGACATCGTGACCAGACACCGTGAACCAGACATCGTGACCCAAGCATCGTGACCCAGATACCGTGACCAGACACCGTGACCCAGAAATCGTAACCAGTTTCAAATCTCATGAAGACCGTGACACTGGTTTCTTGCTAATACACTATTTGAAGTTTGGAAAAGCACCAGACACCATGATATTAATACTGAATCTATGATATTGGTTCCTTATCTCAATAAAATTATTCCATCATGATTGTCTCAATGCTCAAATGAAAATAATAAGACACCATCTCATGGTGACACCGTTTCTAAGTGACACCATTTCTACACAAGCTGTGACATCATCCTTTAATCTGTTTTTTTGTTTTAAATTTAATTTATAAAGTTCATATTTGAGTCTTTTAAATTCACTAACATAATTAATATTTCTTTATAGACATTTCACCTGACAGTACAATGTATGTGGTGCAGGATACTTGCATCATATCTACTCCAACTCATGCACTCCAAGAATAAAAATGAAAATAGTGGCCCTCAAACAAGAACTGAGTAGTCGTGTGCAGCACAAGCACAAGCATTATTGAAAAGTGGACCAATACCTGAAAGAAGATACATCTGAAGAACACACAAAGCATTCTCGAATCAAAAATCTAGAATACCACAAATCAGAGCCAACACATCTTTGCAATACCAACTCCCTAAAGAAAACGAGTTAGATCTAACTGGAAACCAATTGGAAACCAGAGCACCACAGTTGTGATACTCTGTTTCTTGCAAGAGGACTCGATACTTGAATCTTCTTAATCCTAGAAGTCCAGAGCTGCATAGAATAACACTCAGATCATTTATAACATTATCACATCATATTTTATCTATTGTGTATTGTTTTTTATCTTTTGAGTATAGTGTGTGTGTATTGTATTAAAAACACACACTATATATTGCACTAAACTGAAGGATACAAGATATCATTCCTCTCATATCTTTTTAAACTTGTTTACTCCCACATATAAGGGTGGTAGAGGTCCGTGTGTGAACTGATAATATTTACCCACAAAGAACTGTGGAAGAGGTCGTGTGACCTGAAAAGTCTTCTGCGCTGTTGTTAACCCTGATGCAGTTTGTGGATTAATTTCACAGATATAAACTACTTGGTGGAAGGTGATCACCAAGTAGAGTGGATTAAGTCTTAGCTTGAGACTGAACCACTTTTTTATCTATTGTATTTTTTAATTTAGTTTTTCCTTGTTTTACTGTATAATTTAGAAATCACTAGATTTAATTTGATAGTTAATCTTAGATAGAAGTAATAAATTTTTTGTTTTATTAGAATAGATTCAAAAGTAATATCAATTACTCATATTGAGATTAATGAGAATTAATCAATACTCTAAGAAGTTATTTGAACAGTTAAACTTTCATAACTGTATTACCTTGATTGGTTGGGATGTATTTATTTTATATTGGGGAACCTTTTAAAAAAAACTTTTTAACAGAAATTTCTATAGATACTCAATTCACCCCCTCTTGAGTACTCTACTCCGACTGACATTTGGTATCAAAGGAGTTTATTAAGACTCTATTGTCTAAACTATTCAACTATGATTTTAGTTTTACTTTAAAGATCTGTAAATTTCAGTTAATTCTAAATTTCTAGATCTTTAAAAGTATTTCATTATTATGGATAAAAGACTAGAAGGTGCTGCAAAAAAAAGACCACCATTCTTTAATGGAACTAATTATGCCCAATGGAAAATTAAAATGAAAATTCATTTAGAAAGTATGAGTTTTGAAATTTGGTTTTAAATTATATATGAGTATAACATTCCACCTACTGATAGAATTACTTGGGATGACCCAACTAAGAATGCCTAAAATAAAAATTTCCAAGACATGAATTCTTTATATAACACTTTAGGAGATGAGGAATTTAACAGAATTTCTACATGTAAAACTACCCATGAAATTTGGGTTACTTTGTCTGTTTCACATGAAGGAACTTCAATTGTGAAAGAAATGAGACTTAATACTTATAATATTAAATATGATAACTTTAAAATGAAACCTGATGAGACTATTTCTAACATGTATCTTAGATTCAATGAAATTTTCAATACAATGATTTTTCTTGGAAAAGAAGTTACTACCAAAGAACAAATCATGAAGATTCTCAAATTCCTACCAGATAGATGGAGAGGAACCTATGTCTCTATTAGGGAGTCATGTGACATCAAAAAATTACCTGTCAAAGAAGTCATTGGGAAACTAATAATGTATGAAGAGGATCTAAAAGTCAACAAGTAAGAAGAGGCTGAACCCAAAAAAAAATCTGTAGCATTTAAGACCACCACCTCTAAACATAAAGAAAATGGGAAATTTGAAGTCTCTATAAAAAGTTTCGACAGTGAACAATAATCACCTGACAGTGATGATAAGATGGCTCAATTATCCAGGAGGTTTAAGAAATTTTACAAGAAAGAAGAAATTTTTCAGAAAGCCTAACTTCATAGGAATATATGATCAAAAGGAAGCTGGAAGAAAGATTGGAAAATAAGTGAAAAGTCTGATGAGATAGTATGTTATGAATGTAAGCGAAAGGGACATGTAAAGGATGACTATCCTAAGCTCAAATATAAAAAGAAATATGAGTAAAAAGATAAAAATTATAAAAAGGAAATGAAAGAAACTTTGAGTGCTTATGAGGATAGTTCAAGGGACTCAGAGTCCTCACATGATGAACATGGTAATAAATCCAATTTGTGTTTCATGAAAAACACATATGAGGTAACATCAAAATATATTGTACAAAATTCATATTATTTTGGTGATGAAATTGATTCTGAATATATTTCTAAATAGGAAATGTTTGAGTATTGCAATATGATTGAAGAGATATGTAATGAACTAAAATATAAATATAAGTCTTTAAAAAAACAACATGATCTTACCTCAACTAATAAATCTGAACTTACTATAGCAAGAGAGAAAAAGTTTCAATTAATCAAAGAAAACAATGAACAAAAGCTATCTAATGAGAAATTGAAAAGGTACCTTTAAAGGTTTACAAATGGTAAAGATACTTTGGTACAAATTCTTGGTAAATAGATTACTCCTAAATATACTATTGGTATTGGTTATCAACCTGGTAAAATAAATTTTGGAAAAACCAATTTTGTTTCTAAATCTTGGACACACATCTTTACTTCTAGTTCAAGAAAACATTCTGCTAGTTCAAATTATGATACACTCTCTATTGTTTCATGCTTTTCTGGACCAAATAGAGTTCATTTTTCAAGTACATTACATAATTATTATATAAAACCTATGAGGTAGATGTGGGTTTCTAAAGCACTAGTCAATAATATTACTGTACCCAAACAAATATGGGTACCAAAGGCTGTTTGTATTTGACTGTTTTGTAGGAAAATTGTTTAAAGAGATCTTGTAAAATATTATAGTACTTGGATAGTGGGTGTTCAAGACACATGATAGAGGACTATTTATGCTTAAAAACTTAATAAAAATTTATGGTGGACATGTCACTTTTGGTGACAATTCCAAAGGAAAAATCATTGGCCTTATCTAAATCAGTAAATCTAACTCCGTTTTAATTTACAAAGTACTTTTTTTAAGGATTAAAATATAATATGCTTAGTATTTCACAACTATTTGATGATGTATTTCATGTTAAATTTGAGAATAATGCTTGCAATGTTTTTAATTCTAAAAATGAATTAGTTTTTTGTACATTGAGAAATAAAAATGTATATTCTGTTAACTTAGATTATTTAGTTTCTCAAAATGTTTAATGTTTAAGTGTATTTCACAAAGAGTCTTGGCTTTGGTATATGAAACTAGGACACTATAATATTCACTCCCTTGGAAATCTAACTAGAAAAGCTTAGTCAAATACCTACCCAAACATGAGTTTCCAAATGAAAAAGTGTGTAATCCTTGTCAAAAGGTAAAGCAACACAAAATTTATTTCAAACCAAAGAAGCAAGTGTCAAATTCTCAACCACTTGAACTGGTTCACATGGATTTTTTTTAGACCATCTATAGTTTTTAGTTTAAATGAGAAGAACTATGTTTATGTTCTTGTAAATGAATTTTCTAGATATACTTGGACTTTATTTTTGTCTCACAAAAGTGAAGCCTGCTCTCATTTCACTAAATATGATAAAACTATAGAAAATCTTAATGGACATAGAATTTAATCCTTAAAAAGTGAGCATGGATGTGAGTTTGAAAATCAAGAGTTTGAATCCTTTTTTCACAAAATGGATATAGTCATAATTTCTCAGCCCCTAGAACACCTCAACCAGACGAAGTTGTAGAAAAAATAAATAAAAACTTGAAAGAGATTTCTAGAACCATGCTTAGTGAATATGACTTACCTATTTATTTATGGGCTGAAGCTATAAATACAAAATGCTATATAATTAATAGAGTGTTGATTAGACCCATTCTTAAAATAACTCCATATGATTTATGGAACAATAGAAAACCCAAAGTAAGCTACTTCAAAGATTTTCGATGAAAAGTTTATATCCTTAATACTAAGGAAAATCTTGAAAAATTTTCATCCAGCAGTGATGAAGGAATATTTCTAGGATATTCAATCTATATTAAAGCATATAAAGTGTTAAAAAAGAACTAAATGTGTGGAAGAATATGTCCATGTCAAGTTTGATGAGGCAGATCTGCATGATCTTAAGACAACTTTAGATAATCTGGAGGATGATATATCAAATTTGGACATCAATGCAAATTTCTCTAACCATCCTATAAAGGAATCTGTGAAAACTTCCAGTTTTGGAAATTCTCCAGATTCAAGTCAGAATGAACCCGAACCTACTAATGAACCTGAAATCACTATTCCCTATTTTTTTAGAGCTGTTAGAACCATTAAGAACCATCCTTTATATGCAATTGTAGGATATTTAGATAATGGAACTCAAACTATATCTTCTCTTAGAAATCAGGTTGAACATCAAGCTTTCTTATCACAACATGAACCTAAAAACATTAATGATGCGATCAATGGTGAATTTTGGGTGATAGTTATTCTAGAAGAACATTATTAGTTTTAAAGGATAAAGTTTGGAAGCATGTTGACAGACTTAAAGACACATTTAACATAGGCACTAAGTGGGTTTTTATAAATAAGGTAGATGAAGCAGGTAACATAGTTATAAACTAGGCTAGATTGGTTGCACAAGGCTATAGTCAAGAAGAAGTAATTGACTATGAGGAAACTTTTGCACTAGTAGCTAGACTTGAAGCCATTGGAATCCTAATTACTTATGATGCTCATCTGAATTTCAAACTATATCAAATGGATGTTAAGAGTGCATTCCTAAATGGGTATATAGCTAAGGATGTCTTTGTTGAGCAATCCATTGGTTTTACAAATCCTCACTTTTCAAATCATGTTTTTAAATTATCAAAAGATTTGTATGGTTTAAAATAATCTCCTAAAGATTGGTATGATAGATTAAGTACTTTTATTATTTCCAAACGTTTTACAAAAGGAATCGTTAATCCTACCCTTCTTATAAAATGAATTTCCAATGAGGTTTTAGTAGTTGAATTTTATGTAGATGATATTATCTTTGGATCTTCAAAAAATTCTTTAAGTTTTAAATTTTATAAAATGATGCAAAACAAATTTGAAATGAGTTTAATGGGTGAACTAAATTTTTTCTTTGAAATCAAATCATTCAAAATAATGATGGTATTATTTTAAATCAAAGAAAATATACTAAAGATCTTCTAAAACATTTTTTCTTGGATAACACTAAAAGTAGTGATACTCCAATGAGTATTACTTGTAAGTTGGATCTTGATGAAGATGGAAAATCTATTGATCAAACCACTTAAAGAGGAATGATTGGAAGCTTACTCTACTTAACTACTAGCTGAACTGATATTATGTTTTGTGTATGTATGTGTGCTCGTTTTCAAGAAAACCCTAAGGAATCTCATTTAAATGTTGTTAAAAGGATTTTCAAACACCTCAAATATACACCCAATCTAGGAATATTCTATCCTAGAGGAAAATAATTTGAGTTAGTTAGTTATTCTGATGCTAATTTCAATGGTTGTATATTAGATAGAAAGCGAACCTCTAGAATATGTCACCTTTTAGTAAAGTCTCTAGTATCATTGTGTAGTAAGAAACAAAACTCTATTGCATTATCTACTGCTGAAGATGAATACATATCTACTAGTTGTTTTTGTGCAAAAATTTGGTGGATGAAACACACATTACTAGATTATGGATATCAATTCAAGCATATACCTATAAATTGTGACAATACAAGTGCTATTAACATCTCAAAAAAACCTGTTTCACACTCTATGACAAAACATATTGATGTAAGACATCACTTTTTGAGAGACCATTGTCAAAAAGCTAATATCACTTTGGAATTCATTGGAACTGATTATCAACTTGCTGATATATCCACCAAACCATTAAATTTTGAAAGAATAGATTACATCATACATGAATTGGTAATAATAAATCTTAAGTAGCAAGTGTAATATTTCATATTTTATGATCTCACTATGAAAACCTGTTATGTTCTCACTGTGAAAGTATGTTCCAGCCTCACCATAATAACACTTTTTTGTTTTATTTATATATTATAACCCATATCACTATAATTGATTATTTTATTCTTTTTTTTGCACTTTTGAATTTGCGACGCTTTATATCCCTAAATGATGAAAACAAAAGAGGTTTCATTTTTTTCACTTGAGATCTCTTCTCTCAAACTGTAAATCATCCTTCAACCCTTCAATTCTCTCGCTCTCTCTCTCTCTATCTTGAACCTTCGTTGAATTTGTAGAATCAAAGACCCATATTCATCAACTCCTAAGAAGCACAGATCAAAGAAGAAAATTAATAGAGCACCGACGATAGCACCTGAAGGTCCTTTGAATATGAATCTTATTGATAGAATAGTTGTACAAGAGAAAGATATTTTCTCTAAGTGGTTTCTATCAAATAAGACTTTAGTGTTGAAAGTACTAAAAGATCAGGGATGGCTGGTCTGGTTTGCAAAAGTGAACAGGCCGATTTACCGAAATCTAGTTTCTCAGTTCTATCAGTTTGTTCAATTCTCTTTCAATACAGGATATGATTTTGTTGTAAGAAGCTGGATCAATGGAAAAAGATTTATCTTTTCTTCTAGGTTATAGTATTCTTGCCTAGGGATACCTCAGGAAGGAATTTTTGAGGACTATTAGAGAGGTCCTCCTCCTCCCACTGATATCTTTATTTTATAAGAAGCCTTGGGAAGCTTGACTAGAAATAAAACAAAGAGAAGATATATTTATGTTGAGTTAGATGGTGAAACCAGATTGTTGTTTAAGTTTATTTTGAATATGATTAGTTCAACAAAAGTAGATTTTTCTACCCTCAAATATCAAGATATATTTTTGATACATCTTATGAAGAATGGACACAAGATTAACCTATGCAATAATGTTACACTTCATATGTGTGAGTTGATTATGGAAACCTCAAAGTCTACCACTTTGTTCTACTCAAGGTTAATATTTTCTTTTTTGTATGATAAAGGAATGGTTGGACCGAATAAAGAATTCATCAAGGACTGTGAATTCTTTATCTCAAAGGTTACACTCAAAAGAATGAAAATTATTTGGAATCTATGGAAAAAGTCTTGGGTGGAAGATAATGAAAGGTTATATGAAAAGTTTAATCCATTTGATCATTCTTCAAGACTTAAAGACATAAATGATCCTAGTTTTTAACCAAAATAAATTGTTGGCTATCCTATTGAAGAAGAAGAAGAGGCAGTTGTTGCACTTGTAGGGGAAAATATCATAGACATGGAAGATAGTGGACCTATTTTTCAAGACATAGTTGAGAAGGAAGTACCTGTTCCTGAAGAAACTATTGATTTGGAAGAAGAAATTTCTTCCACATAATATTTTGTTGTTAATGTATGAGAAAAGTCTATTCTAGAAGAGCATCTAGAAGAAGAAATTTCTCTTGATAAAGAATCTTCTTTTAAGGAACACTTAGAAGAAACAAACTGATCCTAAGATTATCCTATTTTCTAATGAAAGAATGGAGAAAGCCTTTCAGTTTTCTAGAAAAAAATGGGTGAGGCTATTTAGGTTGAAATCTTGGAAACAGATCAAATAATAGAATCTCTTAGTCCTATGAGAGATGAACTTTTTGAGTGGGAACAACACCCTAGTCTAGAAAGTGTTGAAATTCATAACCCTATTGATAAAATCACTTTGGACACCTTGTACAAGTTCCCTAGTTACTTTGATATGAATGATACCCAAGAATCATCAGTTAAATGCATAGACCAGTCAATTATGTTTTTATTGAAACCGGTATCTTCGCTTGATGTAATCTCTACAAATGAACGTGAGCCTATCTCAACTCCTATTCCTAAACCTTCACAAGAACCTCATACTTGTGTGAGTCAGAATGATCTGAAAGCCTTTGGAGATACTTTATTGACTGGAGTGGAAAGTCTTATGAACTCTCAACCTTCTCATGTAACAAACCTAAGTGAAATAGATGCTACCCTACTATTATAAAAGATCATATAGAAAAATCAGACAAAAATGCTTCATGAAATTCAAGAGGTCAGAATTGAGAACAAAAATCTGAGTGATGAAGTGAAGTATCTCAGAGCTATGGTTGAAGATATGCAGAATGAGTCTAAATCAAGACCAGATCCTCTTGCTCATCCTGTTTAGGATGTTAGTGGTCATATTCCATAGGAAGTTACCTCTATGATTCAACCAAAACAAAATTCCTTAACAGACAAGGTGGATGAGAGAAACAAAAAAATAGTTCAATAAATGAGTTATCTTGTTATTGGTCTCAAAAAATTGATTAATGAATACAAGGTATGTATATATAAAGTTCTAAAATATCCCAAGTCCCTCTCTATAGCTGTTGCAACATTGAATACCTCTAAACAGTCATCACAACCCTTTTATAGTGATCTTCTCAGAACTATTCTTAAAAGGGAAACTTCAATCAGTTCTAAGTGGCATTGAAAAAGAAATTCTATCTATGGTTGTCAAAAATAGTGATAGAGTCCTTGATTTGGTAAGGATTCATTCAAAGATTTCAAATGATGCTCAGGAAGAAATTACGAAGAAGGTGGATTTCTACTTCAATGGGATTTTCTCTAAGCATGATATAACAAACCATTTCATGTACCTTGCAGAGAATTTGAAAATTCCTCCTATCAATCAAGCTTTCAAAACTCAAGTTCAAAAGATGAAAGTTTCACTCCTTTATTAGACAAGTTCATGGAGAACAAAGATGATTTTGAGAAAGCAATGTAGTATGGTGGTAAGATTATTGCTGACTCCATCAAGTTATTGAGGCCTTATCTTCATGTGCATAGCACTAATATTGTGGCTCCTGTAGCTACACCCTTGCGGCCTAGTTTTCCTCCTTCCATATCCACTACCTTTTCCTTTACCTCTATGTCTATCTCTCAAGCTCTGAGTCAGATTAGACCTGTTATCCTTGACCAAAAATTACCTTAGTCTTTCACCAAACCTACCCTGGAACCCTCTGTTTTTTAAGGGCTCCCACTTCCTTCTCTGACAGTTGGTTTACTCCCTTCTTCAACTTCTACCCCTGATCCTGTGGCTCCTCTTGATGCTGCTGCCAAGGGTGAAGAGAAGACAACTAGTGCTGAAGAAAATTGAAAACTATCTTTTGGTAGGGATATTTTTAATTTTTTCTTCCTACTTCTTGTAATGCCTTTCTTTATCCATCTAATTCATAGTGAACACTTATTGTCTATTATCTTATTTAATTTTGTACTCTTTTTGATAATCCCAAAAGGGGGAGAGAAACATACACTAAGGTAGATATAGTACACTAAGAACAGATATCTCAATCATATGATTTGGGATCATCAAAAGGGGGAGATCATTGGACTCCTCATGTTTTAATCACGTTTTAATGATCAAAAAATGTTACTCATGTTTAATCGTTACTCCTGTTTAATCATTACTCTTGTTTAATCTATCTCATATCATTTGTAGATATGTTTGGTTTCTTTATGCTTCAAATATATTTTATCAAGATCTTGATTCCTATAAATAATGACTTATTATTGTAAACTATATTTAACTTTGGTCTATAATTATTTATTTTATGAATGATCATGTCCAATTAATTTGGTGAATATTACTTCTTAAGTCTATATACAAATATTTGGCTAAGTCTGAGAAACCGTGAATCTACCACTGGTTCTGGTTTTCTAGAAAAGGACCCAGACACCGTGACCCAGACACCATGACCAGACACCGTGACCCAGAAACCTTAACCTAGACACCATGACCAGACACCATGACCCAGACACCATAACCATTTTCAGATCTCATGAAGTTTGTGACACTGGTTCCTTACTAAGACATTGTTTGATATTTGGAAAAGCACCAAAAACTGTGATCCTAACACCGCATCTATGATACAAGTTCCTGATCTCAATAAAATTATGCCAACATGGTTGTCTCACCGCTCAAAGGAAAACAAGAAGACATCATTTCGTGGTGACACCGTTTCCAAGTGAAACCATTTCTAGACTAACTGTGACATCGTTCTTTAATCTATTTTGTCATTTTCAATTTCTTTTCTAGCAGCCATATTTGAGTCTTTCAAATGCACTGAAATAATTATTATTTATTTGTAGACATTTAACCTGATAGTACGAGGTATGAGGTGTAGGATATAGGCATCGTGTTAGCTCCAATTCATGCACTCCAAGAATAAAAATAAAAGCACAACCCTGAAATAAGAAAAGAGTATTAGTGTGTATCAGAAGCCCAAACATTCTTGAGTAGTGGACCGATACATGCAAGAAGATACATCTAAAGAACACACGAAGTGTTCTCAAATAAAAAAGAAAGAATACCATAGATCATATCCAACAAATATTTGCAATAATAACTCCATGAAGAACATGAGTTAGATCTAACTAGAAACCAACTGGAAACCAGAGCACCAGACTTGCGATACTCTTTTTCTCGCAAGGGGGATCGATTCTTACATATGCTTCATCCTATAAGTCCATAGCTACATAGAATAACACTCATATCATTTATAACCTTATCTCATCATCTTTTCTCTATTTTGTATTGTTTTTTAGCTTTCGAGCAGTGTGTGTGTGTTGTATTAAAAAAACACACACTTTCTTTTGAACTAAACTGAAGGATATAATATATCATTCCTCTCATATATTTTTACACTTGTTTACTCCCATGGATAAGGGTGGAAGAGGTCCTTGTGTGACTTGATAATTTTTACCCATGAAGTACTGTGGAAGAGGTTGTGTGACCTGGACAGTCCTGTTCACTGTTGTTTACCCCGATCCAGGGTGTGGATCAAGTTTACTAATATAAACTGTTGGTGAAAAGTGATCACCAAGTAGATTGGATTAGGTCGCCAATTTAGACTGAACCACTTGTTTTATCTATTGTGTTGTTTAATTTAGTTTTTCTCTATTTTATTGTATAATTCAAAATCGCTTGATTTACATTGATAGTTAATCTTTAATATAAGTTATAATTGTTTTCCCTTTTTAGAATAACTTCAAAAGTAATATCAATAACTAATATTGAGATTACTAATAATTAATAAATCTTATAAGGAGTTATTCTAACATTCAAACTCTCATAACTGTATTACCTTGATTAACTGGGTTGGATTTATTTTTTATTTGGGAAACTTTTTAAGAAAATATTTTAATAGATATTTTTATAAATACTCAATTCACCCCCCTCTTGAGTACTCTACTTCGACCAAAAAATTGGATAAAATTTTTATAATAATTAATAATAATAAAATATTCTAATATAAGTTAAAAAATTCTAACTTCAACATCAAATGACCATAAATTTAGATCAGGGTATCTATTTAGGCTTCATAACTTGTAAAATTAAAACTTATGACATTCTATACAACATTTAATACAAGGGAGCCAGTTAACCAATTTTTTCTTGGTCAAAAGTGGCTCGAAAGGCCTCTAAAATTGATATTTTAAGTTAAGGTACCCTAATTTTAAAATTTTGATAGTATTTCTGCTTCATTTATGAGAGTATTATTATCTTTTTAGGTAGGGTATGAATTTATTCCCTGAATTTGTAGTCCTATTGATATGATCATGTCGAAATGGTAGTGGTCTTACCTATTCTGGTGATTTATTTTTCTAATGTGTCTTATATACCAAAGATTTTATTAATGGTCATAAACATTCCTTACAGTGATAAGTTCAAGGTTAAGAATTGTACATGAATGTGTGTGTATTTATAGATATTTATATATGTATGTCTATATATAATTTTATATAAGTTTATTTATAGTTGTATTTGTATTTATGTAAATCTATGTTTGTATATGTATATATATATTTGTGTGTGTGTGTAAATTTATTCGTATTTATATTTATTTATGAAAATTTATACATATATATACACATATATTTAGGTATATTTATATGTATTTACATATATTTATGTATATATATATATATTTATATGTATGTATATATACTTTTATATAATATGTGGGTATATATATATATTTGTGTGTGTGTAATTATATGTGTTTATGCATATATTTATATTTATTTTATATTTATATATAATTATATTCAATTATATATATATATATATATTTATGAATTTATGTAAATTTATTTAAAGTTATATGTATTTATAAAAATTAATTTATATTTATATAGTGCGATTATTGCTAACAAGGGTAGCACATCTTCTAAACTGCAGATAAAATGTGATTATTACGAACAGGGGGAAATGTTGCCAAAGATAAGTGTCATGGTGTGATGTAGATCGCTCATTCAAGCCTTTAGTATGCCTCATTCAGGGGCCTTTGAGAAACATTTAGATGGATCTTTGGGTCATAAAGAACCTGAGACTTCAAGCAATAAATAAGAAATAAAATAGATTTAGTGGGTGGTTTTCATTCCTCATGGGGAGGGACCCAGTGTGGTGTCTGGGTGTGTGTGTTTTTTGTGATTTGTAATATCTTTTATCTAATATATATATGTGTGTGTGTGTATTTATAATTATATTTATATATATTTATATTTATATATAATTGTATTTAATTATATATATGTGTGTGTGCGTATTTATATATACTTACGTAATTTTTTTATCGTTATATATATTGATAGATATTTATGTATTATTATGTATATTTATATATATTTATATATATGATGGGGGAATGTGTCTATGTTTATTTATGTATATTATGTGGATATATATGTGTGTGTGCGTGTGTGTGTATTTATATATGTTTAAATCTGTTTATATATATACACAATTATATATATCTCTGTATTTACATATATTTATGTGTATTTATATACATTTATATATATTTTTATATATTATGTTGGTATATATATTTATACATATATTTATATGTGTGTTTATATATATATATATTTATATTTATTTATATTTATATTTATATATAATTATACATATGTGTGTTAGTGTGTTTTTATATGTATTTATATAAACAAATATGTATATATATAATAGATATTTATATATATTTCTAAATATTTATAAATTTATATATAACTATTTTTTTATAAATGTATATGAAACTATATTTTTATAGGTATTTATTTATAAATTATTAATAAATATATATATATATATATACATGTATATATGTTATACATGTATTTATCTATATATATATAAGTATATTTAGGTCTATTCAGTTACCACATGAAGGGCTTGGTAGTGTGGTAAAGGCTTTGCAGAACAACCGAGAGATCAGGAGTTAAAATACAAGCTTATATATATATATATATATACATGTGTGTGTGTGCGCGCTCGCTTAATTTTCCAAGGCAGGCTGGGTGGGACTGTGTAAGATCCCACCATTCTCTAGGTACCATCTCTCTCCAAGTTTTGTTGAGTCATTTTGTTTCAATATATAAACCATATTCCTTGTGTAAAATGAGGTTTTAGAAGTGTTTTGGGACTCAGAGAAGGTGGACTAGCAAAGTCTAGCAGTGACATGCAACATAGAAGAAGCTACAGTACTACCGGCTAGTGGGTGTAGTGCACTAGTGATTCTATGGATAGGAAAATATCTCTCTAAGGCTACAGAAATCCCACCAACTATCCAATGAGACCCACCAACTATCCAATGGATACTAGGTAGAATAGGTCTCCTATGAGAGACCCACCAGCTAGTTGATGGGATTTCTAGTCATGTATTTGCTTTGGATAACACAATCGACTAATTGGTGGTATCCAACAGCTAGATAGTGTCATCGAGATGGGCCATGTAAGGGAGGGTCCAAATTGTATTTCTTCCTCCAAAACCCACATTTAAGCATATTAATCTCATATTTCGACCATAATTTTGGATTCCATACTTTTAAGGGTTCTCTAAAACTTGTTTGGATTCTCTAATACCTCTCATTGATCTCTTCATCTATTCTTCAATTTGGACATCTTAAATCGCTGACTTTTCTTAGCATGGGTGATTTCAACTTGTTTCATCCTTGGATATTCTTCTTCCAGCCATGATATAGTGGTTCTACCACTATAAATATGGCATTTTGGTGTTTCATGTAGATTTGTATGCTTGATCATTTTCCTCTTTTTCTTATCTCTTGAGGGATGTAGTCTGAAACATCTCTATAAGGTCCACGTTTTCTTTCTATATGTGAAACTTGTGTGATCATGCCATCACATCATGTGCAGGACCCCTTGTAAATGGAATTCACTTGTATGGCTTGAATACTTGTAATTAGACCTACCATGTATCTTGTTAGGTCCATTGGTGTTTAGATTGGGACTTACATCCACCCACGTGTGTGCCTACCCTTTATCCTAGCTTAGAACATGGAACATACGAACATAGAACCCTACATTGAATTGGAAATTTCTTATGGAATGGATTAATTTGTGAATTGGATTAACATGTAAATTTGTGTAATTGTATTAATAAGGAATCACTTGACTTGTAATTTGTTAATTGACATGAAATTTTAATTGGCATTATTACATAATGGTATAAAGAATTAATGACATCTTAAATTATAATTAGGCTTAATAGATATGTGAATAAAATTTTTCACTATGATATGTGAATTGGCCTAAAATTGGTAATTGAGAAATTATGATTGATTGACTTGTAAATGGGTAAATAGGAATAACTGATTTAATGGTATGATAATTTTTAATTTGGATGGAATAACCAATATAGAATATGTTGACATGTTTTGTAAATTGGATTGCATGGCTATTGTTGCATTTGATTTGTGAAATCTTCAATTGGATATAGAATAAGAATTTTAATATATTACACTATTATTTGAGAACGTAAGTGTCCTTAACATGAGAATTTTCATTGGTTCTATTGATATATTTTACCTTAGTATGGTCTTGTGCATTGTGAACAAGTAAGTGGCTCTAGCATGGGAATTCACATAAATTCCATTATTAAATGGTTACTTGATGCCCAAGGGAGAGATGCATGGTAACTTATTTCCTAAGGGAGATGTACAATATTACATGATACCTGGAATGGGTATTTGGTCCTTGGTATGGGAATCCACCTAGACTCGAAGATTTCATAAATAGAGATATATGGCATCGGGCTGAAGTTGGTATTAGTTAACCCTGAGTGTTAACCCAGAGCTCAAGGGTCGGTTGGTTATTTTATATTCTACATTAATTTATGAATAAATAAACCTAATTATCTTATTATTTCATTAACTAGATTATTAGACTATATTGTTTCAGATATTGTGGGTGTTGGCCTGCTGAGTTTTACCCACACACTGTTTGGGCATCGTTTGGTTCCTAGGTAGATTTCAGGGATGTGGGTCTAGACAAGGGAAAGGGGACCAATTCTTGATTTATTACTTCTTTCAGTATTGGAGCTAGGATATTATATTGAGAATGGGGTTTGAGACTGGTGTTGGGTTTATTTAATTTGATTATTTCTTTTATTTATTTTATAGTACATCTTTCATCATGACATTTAGACGTCATACAATATGGAATGACATGGTTTATTATATTTCGATTGATTTTGTATTCATCTATTATATGATTGATTTGTGTGTTTGATTCATTTATCTTCTTTACATTGTGATTTATACTCTATTCTAGAGGATATAGTATCCCCACTATATTATTTAGTCCTATGCTGCTAGTTGGCAGACTCTGGCTACAAGGAGGTGTGCTTGAGGACATGTAGCGACCCGTCTCAGTCACTTGAGGGAGTAACGGGATGGGGGATTTATAAATTGGTATCAAATATTAGGTATTTTCTATTAATGTACTATTAAAATAAGCTAAATTGTTTCTAGGATGTGTTGGGTCTTGTAAATGAGCTCATTCATCAGAGCAGCTAACCCAAGTGTGAGGGAAAACCCAAGTTCCCAAAGATGGGATTAATATTATTGATGTTAATTTGTTATATCTATGATATTATTTAACCTTAGGTGGTGTAATTGTTGTGTTATGCTACTATTTTATAATATTTTAATCATGGTCTAATATAGAATTAGGTGTGTATACAAGCATCAGGGTAGGCATGTAGGAAAATATATTAACATTCATCATTCATCTTAGGTACATATTTATCGCATATGATATATCTATCTATCTAAATTGTGTAATGTAATACCTTGACATATTGGATAAAAATGAATAATAAAATAATTATAACATGTTAATTCACTAGTTAAGACAAGTTTTGGAGTAACCTTGGGTCATTGGTTCTTTGTTTCCTTCTTTTTCTTATATGATTGATATTGTTATATATCATGTGATCTGAGGAGTGTGTTGACCCTTGTTGGGAAAATTCCTCCACATCATCTTGAGGTTGAGATTCCTGAGAGTGTTAGCTAACACACGCCTCATGAAAAAAATCTAGTACTTCCTACAAAATCATGAAATTCGATGGATGATCATATCTGTGATAGTTTCATGTGGGTTATACAATCCATAGAGAGGGAGACTACTATAAATATCATGTCTATGTATGCTATGATGGGGGTGTTTTATCTATAGCACCCACCAACATTTACTATGGATGGAGGACCTTAGATAGCTATGTTTTGGATCGAGTCCATCCATATGATTTTCAAACACCTTGAGAAACCTATGGACATGAGGGTGAATCTTTCTTCTTATATGTTATGTGGAATAGCCAAGTGTTGATAGTATATCATAGAGAAATATAGATAGTGAGAGGATATAACATGGAAGGACTCTGATGTGATGCTTCTAAGTCACTTTTATCTAAAGACACTAAGGGATGTAATGGCTTGGGAGTTCATGCACCTGACATAAAGTATCATATCAGTGATGGACTACGCATGACATTTTATTGAACTACAATGTTTTACTCCATCTTTTGTAGAAGATGATATATCCATGGTGAATTACTTCCAATATAAAATTCATTATGATATCAATCCAATTATAAACATACATTTCACAAAAAAAGTCTCTAATGTGTTGAATCAAGATCTCATCACCGAAGGGAACATAAAGGAGACCTCGAGTGGCAGGCAAGTGATAAAAGGATTTTTAATAATTTAATACTTAATCAATATTTTTATCTCATAACTACTATAATATAATAGAAAAAAATGTTATATCCCAATTATATTTTATTTTAAAGAGCTTCTCTATCTTCATTTTTCATATTATTAACTAACTATTCTATTTCTATGGGGAGTTCTAAGATAGGAATTGAAACTATCCCAATTTTATTAACTAAGAAAATAAAATAAGAGAAAACAAGAAGCAGTAAATGAAAAGTGGAGAGAATTCAAATATGGATTTGTGGCCTTCCCATGTGATTCTACCAGATTATCCTTTCTTCATTGCTTTGAAATGATTCATTCGATAAACCCTTTAAACACATAGTCTGAAATCTCTAAATAGTGTGTCTCTTTAAGATTGAGAAGTCAAATCCAATGACTGATATTTCAGTAATCAAACTCCTTTCACCAAGCTCCCAAAAAAGTATTCAACGATCATCAAACACCATGAAACAATTGAATCGTTGTTCTAACAATTATCAATAATTTATTGAGAAGCTTCAACAATGAGAATCAACCATCAAACTCCTAACCAGACTAACTTAATTGTCTGCACCCAATGAATAGTTGTAATGATCAGATATGTTTCATCCAAAGAATGCAAGATAAAAGAAAACAAAATGATAGAATATTAAATCATCAAACATCTATTTATTGCTAAAAAATTTAAATCTATAGAAAAATTATAGTTTGAATGAAAATAGAAAAGCTCGAAAAAAAATACACCAGTAAAAACCACAAGGTAAAACAAAAAAAATACTCATCCAATCATGTCCATGAAATATGAATGGAAACATATCTTCAAGCTCTCTAAAAGATATCTCATCTCTCATCTATGTTTTTTCACTCCGATTTACATAAAAATGAGTTATTGTATGCTATATGTTGTCTCCTCTAGTCACTCTGTCTGAAATTCTTCCTAGATTCTCTAAAATTAAACCAAAATAATAATCTCCTATTTTTTATACTTTTTTTATAACTCACCAAAAAAACATTGGCTTTGTTCATTGATAGTAAAATGGACCATCCAATTATTCATCCTTGAGTCACCTCGTTTTTCACTTTAGAAAAACTCTTTAATAAACCCTCTCTATAATACCCTGGTTCTTATTTTAGGTACCGATCCTTTTATTTCTGTGAATTATCAGTTTAAATGATTAAATATGGCTTAATGTGGATTCCATTTTAATTCATGGAGCTTTCATGGGGTGTTTAGGGCTGGTTTAGATCCCAAAACATGAGATTTTTGTTGATAATGGTCAGGCGAATGGTTAGAGTAAACCATATGGGTAAGGACGCACGGTTTAACAAACCATGCGAGGTAGGGGAAGAGATAAGGAATATGCCTCATGGTTTCAGAAAAACCATGTGACTCAGGAATCACTTTCATATGGTCAGTTATCTAATCTTAACAGAGGTTATTTTAGTGGTTTTTGCACATTTATTCAAATATTACGAGTAAATCATGTAGGTGCCCGTTGCCTATAGTTAAAAGTGCATAATTGGTGAATGGTTTGTCAAACCTTGTGTCTAAACCATGTGAACCCTTAAAATTTGGAAAATTTAATAATTTTGAATTAAATTAAAATCTATCATAAACATAAAATTGGTTTCTTCTCCCACACATCACATTTGAGCTTTGGAAGCTCTATTTAATTCCTAAAGTATGATTTAAGGTAACTTCTTCATCTGAGCACAAAATCAAGATCTATCGAAAGCCTCAGATCCATTATAATGAGTTCCATGTTCCTTTTTAATCATTCTCCATACTTCTGGATATTGGTTTCACTATTTAGGTGTAAGATGTTTTTCCCAATTATTTGGTTCTTCATCCTTTCTTTAATTTTCTATTAATTGGAGCCAAATCAGGAGCTTATAGTGGAAGAGATATCAACTAAGAACCTAGGGTAGGTGGTATCTTTCCGTTTGCTTATAGTTGAGTTGTTTATGTATTTCTTCATGTCGTGCACCCAATTTTTTGCCATAACTTGTAAATGAAATTGAATCCTAGAATTTATAGGCATGTAATAGGAAATTTAATAGGGTTTTTGATGTTAATTATAGGTTGAATGCCTTGGAACTGAAACCACCCCTTTGCTTGTGTTTTTTAATTTAATTTTACCACTGTGGGTGGATCGTAGAAATAGAAACCCTTGGGTGTGCCCTTTTTTCCCTTACCTTGGGATGTGATTTGTAAATATAATTGTAAATAAAATTTATAAATTGATTAATGACATGAATTGTGAATTTAATTTCAATATGAATTGTAAATTTCTTATTGAATTGTTTAATAGGAATGGATATATGACCATGTACCATGGACCATGCTATGTAAATGCTTGAGTAAGAATGTATTTATCTTTCATTGATGTGCCCTTGTGTGTTAAATGAATTAAATTACTTGTAATAGATGTTAATAATGTATTTCTTGTTATAATGTTCTTTTACCATGTGAGTAAATGATTTCTATTATATGTAATAGTTCATTAAGCATAAGATTCTAGTTATAATGATTTTTCCCATGTGATTAATTTTGATCCAAGCCTTCTAAGCTTGGTCAATGACTTGAATCACCTATTTAGGTGATTTTGAATTTCATATTCTTGATTTTGACCGTGGAATGTTAAATGAATTTGATTAAATGATATATAATTGATTAAAAACTTATATTCCTTGGGTGACACATGGATTCAATGATGAATTCCATTGAAAGAATCAATTGTCTTGGAATTTTATTAAACACGAGTGAAACTTGGAATCCCTAGAGGACTACCAAGGATGGACTCTAAGGCTTGACTATTATATGTTGAGTGAAACTTGAAATCCAAATGGATTTCCAATGATGGACTCAAAGGGAATTGAACTTATATTCCATGAGTGATACTTAGTCTCCCTTAGTGAACCACCAAGGACTAACTCGATTGGATGTAACGATATGCCACACCTAGAGTGATACCTGGTTTCTTGAGAGATACTCCCGGGATGATATTGTAGGGTGTTAGTTTATATTACAGCTGGAGTGACACTTAGATTCCAATATAATAATATCAATGATGCGCTCAGGTTCATGAATGGATAATGGATGAAATGAAATTTTTGATGCGTCTACCAAGACAAATCACATGCTTGTATTTGGTCTTGACTTACACTTTATAGATGACCTGTTTATGCATCCTTTGATATATGTGCTTACAGGGAACATTGGGCTCTATTCTAGGTTCTGAAACATGATGACTAAAATAAAATGTATAGTTAAATGAGAATTTTAAAAAAGACATAAGTATGGACGTTTAACCAGAGATATACCCCTTAAGTGAAACTGATTGAATTAATTGGTTATAAAATGATAACCTAGAATTATAGGATGTTTACTTTTGAGTACTTCATTTTCTTATTGCTTTACTAACTGCACAATTTCTATTATATGTATTCACCGACTGATTGAAATCCGACATTTGGTAGTTTCCTATTGGGATTATACCTCACACCACGTTTGGGCCACATTTTGATACCCAAATAGACTATATGATTGCAAGTACGGATAAGGTAAAGTTACCTACTACTGCTTCTTGATTGCTTCTTAGGGGTAGGGGAGCATAGGACCGAGTAAAGGCTCACGATGCTAGTTAGTCCCTTTTATCCTTTTTTTCACTTTTGTTACATGTATTGTTTATCTAGCTTATATACATGTTTTGGATGATTTATTAGAGATACATGACTTGTATCATCATTTTTTATATGAAATGACATTTGGTGTTGTTTATTTATCAGTCTTCCACTGTTTACTTATTGTATGGTTATTATACTACTTTCGCTACTTGTATTTTATTGATTCCATTTTTTTACACTCTAGTAATGTGGTCATAGTCTCCCCATTGACACACCTAGGCCCTCGCTGCTAGTTAGAATCCTTTGGCATTTGGGGAGATGCGCTTGAGTCCATGTGGCCAGTCGAGATTGGGGCACTGTTGAGTGGTATCCAGTTTTGGGACGCTACAAAGTGATATCAAAGCTTTATTTTCTAGTTTTATTTACTATTTGGGGATAATAGAAAAAGATAAGAATGAAATAGAGTTGGTAATGAGATTTTATCCAGTGTAGCTACCTCATGTACAGGAAAAAAACCAAATTTCCTTGAATCCAATTGATTTTTTTTGGATTTGAATGTTACAGTTCACTTGATTCTAGTATTGGCCGATGCACTTGATTTATGATGTTATTATTGATATTATTTTGGGTTATATTTTATTATAATATGATTATATGAAGGTATTCCATATCATGCATTATATAGGAACTTTTTAGAATCACACGCCATGAATTATGACATTCCATTTAGGATGCATTTCTTATTTTCATGCTGTTGTGATAGTTTTTGTAATAGATGTACCTATTTTTGTGATAGATTTTGTGTAGTGGATAGAGAAAGTGATTTCATATTTCAATTCATAAGGATTATGGTCCCTTATGTACTTGAAATTCATGCACCTTTTGATTAAATATTTTAAAGTTAATTTGATATGGTATGGATTATTTGGGCCCCAAATTTTGGTTCATGGGGTGTTATGGGCCCTCATAGATTGGAACATGGAAAACTCCATTGGTTTATCCTTTTGAATAAATAAATGATTTAAATTAAATGGAAATTAATATTAGATGAATTGAAATGGGAAAGTGGACTTGGAAATGGAGACTTGACCTAGACCCAACTTTTGAGTGGGTAAGAGGCAGTGTCTCTAGTGATTTTTGGTGATTTCTCTTTTTATAGTCCAGGGTTTATGAGCAGGTTGTGTGGTATTATGTGGTTTTAGGAGGGTTTTGACCTATCCTATGCTTTTTAGCCATGAACATTGATGTTTTTCTTTTCTAAAGCATGTTATTGGAAACAAAAATTCACAACAATCCCATTAATTTCAATTGAGGCATGTTTCCTTTGAGATGACCCATTATGGGTGTTTATAACCCTGACAATTAGACAAATATTATTCGGTTTCTTTCTAAAGGACCTGGGTTGGTTTAACGAGACCCTCATTGTCCACTTTATCTTAAATAATTTTAAATTACTTTATTTTGTTAAATTTTATAATTATTACTAAATGTAAATAAATGGTTAATGTTTTAAATAAATTGATAAGACTTTATTGTTTCTCCTTGATGTGTTTGTTAAATAAAGTACCATGTTATTTTTTTATAGTTAATGCTTGATGTTCTATTTAAAATATTTGAAATGTTTAAAAATTAAAGGTGAATCAAAGTGATGAATTTAAAAATGGAACCTGAAGTGGAGTCCTTCATTTAAACCCCCATGAAAGGGTAGTTTAAACATTCCCTTGGGTTTCCTTAGAATGGAAATGTGAGTGTTTTCTGTAGGACTTATCCTTTTTAGAAATGGCTTAAATGATAGGCTCTTGATCCAAGTGACTTCTATTTGGCATGAGCTAGTGGTAGGGTTGACACCCACCCTTCATAAGGGGACTATATTGTATTAGGTAGCACCCTTAAAGCTTAAATTCCTTGTTAAATATTGTCATTTTCTAACATTTTGGGTCATTTGGGTGTCATTTTCTATAATAGGACTCTTACCTTCTAAATGAAATCATTGTTCTAATGGGTGGTTGTGGTATCCTTGACCCTTTAATGGGAATGAGCATCGGGAAATGATTAGTTTTAGTAGGTTATAAATGTCTAAGGAATGGTGAGACACTTAGTAGGTCTCTTGATCCTCTTATTTTCTGTAGTAATCAGCTACTTGGTATATCTTTATCCAGTTTAAAGGTTGTATTGGGCAGTGAAACTCTAGGTTAAACATGTTGTATGAACCACTTGATACTCATATATATTGGGAAGATAGCCTATGGATAGTATTCAGTTGTTTTCTTACATCTATAACCTTGGGGTAGTATGCATTCATGTATGTGGTACCCATCTAGTGGATAAATTATGTAACGAACCGGTTGAGTTTGGAGAATTTGTTGAGCCTTGTGTTGTTGAGTAAGTTCTTGGGCCATCTCAATAGTAGAGTGACCTGGGTATTAATGAATCATGTTCATCCTAATTCTTGGGATGAATTCCAATAGAATCAGGTGTTTTGACATGTCGGTCATGTTAGTTTTGGTTTTTATCCCAAAGGACTTGATGTTTTGAGTGTGACTCAGAGGAGTGTCACACCTGTGTTTATGTTGAATCTGATCTATTGTGCTTATGAGTGTCTAGTCTACCTCTTCTTTTGATGATTGGGACACTCCTAGGGCATGGATAATCACATCAGTTCTGGTAAATATGTGTCCTTCCGTGTATAAGGAGCGTAGCCTAAGAGGACCATTGAAAAATGGTTTGTTTTACTTAAATGCCCTTGAGGATTGAAAGTTGGAATTGTTTTAGTGTTTTCCTAACAACACGACTTTGAAATGTTTGGCTATGTATGAAACCTTTTAGAAACACCTTTGATCTTGAATGGACTTCAGTGGTAAAATTTTAATGATCACGGGATGCCTCGAGTAGTGAAGGTTTGTGATCGGTCTATAACAGTGCGTCGGTAGGTGAAGCTGAGCTTCTTTCAAGGGAAGTCGACCAGTAGTGGTTCGACTAATCTTATTTAAAATCATCAAATCCTATTTTTGTATTCATATTAAATATATGAGAATGTCACTTATCTTGACGTTGTCCTTGATGCACTAAGAGAGCATCGATCTTATGTTTTTCTAAAATTTCAAAAGTTTTTGTTGTTGTCTGGGTGGTTTTCTCAATGTTGCATTCTAATGCGTGGTTCTTAACAAGAAATTATTAGTACTAAGTGATACTTGGGTTCCCATGTAGGAACGCCTTGGATGAACTCTTGGAAACCATCTATTTTCTTCTAACTTGACTTCTAGGAAGATGATTCTCTGGGCTCAGTCAAGGTTTTTTTGTGTGGACATCTTGGCCTAGTATTGATGTCTTACTTGTAAACATGGAGTATAAATTACCTGGGGTTAGTTCTCTGGACTCCAGTTTAATGAATTTGAAGTTACCTCGGACTCATGTCAGGCTCGAAGGTGATGTTTAGAAAGGGTGACAATTCCAATGGGTTGGATATGGGTTACCCCATTTTTCATGTTACGGCATGAATTTTTTAAATGGTAGGGTGATCAGATAACCAGGGAATGTCACTGAGAGTTGGGTATGGGCTTCTGTGGACATGTTCATGGTAAATACAAGACTACTTGGAAGAATGTGTTGTGTTTCAATTTGTAATATGTCAGGTGTCTAATCCAATCATTTTAAGAGTATTCAGGCGGGGTGGCTCAACTTTTTATCCTTCTTATTCAATGTTTAAAATTGTAAGGAACTGGTTTAAACACATCACCAGGTTGAGGCAGGTGTGGTAAAAAGGTTGGAAGTGTCTTTTAGTAAATATTGTATGACCAGTTTCGGTTTGGTCAATTGGGATTCAAATTTTCTTTTATGGTGAGGTCCATAATAAGACCTCAGATGTAGTCGTGTTTTCCCAGTTAAATAAGTCATGCAGAGAGCATTCTATAATGCTTAGTGGCATGATTTACAAGGAAATTCTGATGGTGGAGGTACCATGATTGAGAATTGGCCCCTTTTTGTGATAAAATAGATGGTGGGGGAGCATTGGTGGATAAATGTTTAAATTGACTATGATGTGATCACATATCTACCTAAAAGGGATCTCCAGTAATGATGTCTAGTTTGAGTGCACAATTCAAGTGATTGAGGACATGTTGCGAGCATGTGTCCTAGATTTTGGGGGCTCTTAGGCGAGGCATATACCCCGGGTTTAATTCACCAACAATAATACACTTTATGCTACTATTCAGATGTTACCTTATGAGGAATTTTACGGTAGGCCATGCCGATCACCCCTGTTTTGGTCAGAGGTAGGAGATACAGCTATGTTGGGACCTTGTCTTGTTCAGGAGACCACATAGTAGGTGCAGTTGATTCGAATGAAAATGGCTACTACGTAGTCTCATTAGAAATCATACGCCGATCACCATAGATGACCTCTAGAGTTTGAGGTCAGGGATTGGGTTTTCTTTTATGTCTCATTAAGGTAGGGACATAGGATGATCAAGAGATAGGGTAAAATTTCACCGAGATATGTTGGGTCATTCAAGATTCTCGAGTGAGTCGGGTAGGTACCCTATCAGTTGCAGTTACCTAATAGATATTAGTCCATGCATGATGTCTTCCATGTTTCTCAGCTACGACGCTAGTATTTTGACTTGTCTCATGCCTTTTAACAAGATGAGGTTGATTTAAAGGTAGGCGCTTCCTTTGAAGAGCATCCTATACATGTTGTGGATCATAGTAAGAAGGTTCTCTGAGGCCGGTCCATTCCTTTTGTATGGGTGATATAGAAATACAACCGAGTACAGGGTAAGACTGGGGAGCGAGAGGTCGATTTATGGTCACAATGGCCAAATTTATTCTTAGATCATTCTTGACCACCCTTGAGAAGGAAATTCAGGGAAGAATTGATTTATGGGGAAGTTTGTAAGAACCTGGTTCTTCTTTGTGGCATGGGATCTTTTATTTACATTAATTATCATTTTAAATGATTAAGTATAAACTAATATAGATTCCCTTTGAGGTCATGGAGGTGTTAAGGGTTTTTTAGGCCAGTTCAGAGCCCGTAACATGATCTTTTCGGTGAAAATGGTCTGACGTATGGTTAGAGTAAATTGTGCGGGGAAGGCCACACGATTTAACAAATCGTGAAAGGTAGGGGAATCGAGAAAGAATAGGTCACACAGTTTTAGAAAAAACATGCTATTCAATCTGTACAACCATGTTTCCAACTATGAAATCTTGAAAAATGTGATTTTCATTGTTTGCGCACAGTTAGTCAAACCATTCCAGTAAACTATGTGGGTGCCCCTTGCCTACAACTAACTATGAATTGTTAACGCACGATTTTTCAAACCATGCATCTAAACCATGTGAACCCTTAAATTTGGGGAAATTTAATAATTTTAAATTAAATTAAAATCTATTATAAACCAAAAATTGGTTTCTTTTCATGCACATCACCTTTGATATTTGGAATCTCTCTTTGACACTGAACATTGGATTTGAGGTAACTTCTTCATCTGAGCTCAAAATAAAGATCATTCGGAAGCATCATATCCATGTCATTGATTTCCCCATTCCTTCTTATTTTTTCTCAATTCTTATAGATATTTTTTGTTCTATTTAGGTGTAAGATCATTTACCTTATTATTAGGTTCTTCGTCCATTCTTCAATTTTCTCCATATTTGAGATGAATTAGGAATTGATATTGGAAAATCTATCAACTATAGACCTAAGGTAGGTGTTCTTGTGACTTTCGCTTATAATCAAGTTATTTATATATGTCTTCATTTCATGGCCCAATTTAGGGGTGTCACCATGAAATGAAATTGAATCCTAGAATTGGTATTCATGTCCTATAAAATTAAAGAGTCTTGTCAATTTTTGTTATAGTTTGAATGCCTTGGAACTGGAACCAACCCTTTCGGTGTTTTGTTTAATTGAATTTGACCACCATGGGTGGCTCTTGGAAATGGATATCCTTGGGTGTTCCCTTTTCCCCTTTTCCTTGGGATGTGATTTTTAAATGGAATTGTGAATCAAATTGATAAATTGATTCATGACATGAATTTTTAGTTGAATTGAAATATGAAATGTGAATTGCATATTAAATTGTTTAATGGGAAGGGATAGATGACTATAGCCCTTGGCCCATTCTATGTAAATTCTTTAGTAAGAAAGTATTTCTCTTTAATTGATGTGACCATGTGAGTTAAACGGAGTCAATTACATGTAATAGATGTTAAGCATGTAGTGCTTGTTATGATGATTTTTTCTCATGTTAGTAAATGATTTCTATTCCATGTAATAGTTTGGTAATCATGAGATGCTAGTTATACTGATTTTTTTCATATGAGTAATTGTGATCCAAGCCTTATAAGCATGACCAATTACTTGAATCACCTCTTGAGGTGAGTTTGAATTAGATATTCTTGGTTTTGACCTTGGAATGTTAAATGAATTTGATTAAATGATATGGTAATGATTGAAAATTTATATGAATTAGTTGACACATGGATTCAATGATGAATGTCATGGATATATTCAATTTTCATGGACATTGCTTAAACTTGAGTGAAACTTGGACTCCCTGGAGGACTGCAAAGGATGGACTTAGAGTCTATACTATTATATTCTGAGTGACACATAGAATCCAAATGGATTTCCAGGGATAGACTCAAAGGTAATTGAACTTATATTTCATGGGTGATGATTGGGATCCCTTAGTGGACCTCCAAGTATGGACTCGATTGGAAGTAACGTTATACCACAACTAGAGAAGTACCTAGGTTCTTGATAGGTTCCCCATGGATGGGATCGTAGGGTTCTGGTTTATATTACACTTGGAGTTACACTTGGATTCAAACTTCAGAATGCCAAGGAAGGCTCGTGTTCATAAATGAATAATTGATGGAATGGACTTTATGACCCGTCTACCAAGACAAAGCACAAGCTTTCATTTTGTCTTCACTTACACTTTATATATGGCCTCTTTAAGAATCGTTGGATACATCTACTTATAGGAAATGTTGGGATCTATGCCATGTTCTGAGACTTGATGACTAAAAATAAAATATATAGTTAAGTGATCATGTTAGAAATTAAAAAAAACCTCACTATTTAATTAGATACTTACCCCTTAAATGAAACTAATTATATGAATTGGTTAAAAATGAGAGCCTATAATTATAAGATGTTTACTTTTGAGTACTTCCTTTACTTATTGATTTAATTCCTACACCCTATCTATTATATTTATTCACTAACTAATTAGAACATGGCCTTGGGTGGTTTCCTACTGGGATTATATCTCACACCCTATTTGGGCCACCTTTTGGTACCCAAACAGACTATATGACTACATGTATAGACAATGGAAAGTTCCCTACAATAGGTTCTTGATTACTGCTTAGGAGTAAGGGAGCATGGGACCCAGATGAGGCTCAAGATTCTAGCTAGTAAATTTTATAATTTTTTTAAGTTTTGTTACATGTATTGTGTATCTACCTTGTATGCATTTTTCGGATGCTTTATTAGAGACATATATCATCATTTTTTATATGAAATGACTTCTGGTGTTATTTATTTATCTGTCTTGCATTGTTTACTTATGGTCTGGTTATTATATTTCTTTTTCTACTTGTATGTTATTGATTCCACTATCTTACAATCTGGTGATGAGGGCATAGTCTCCCCCAAGATACACCTTGGCCCTCATGGCTATTCAGAAGCCTCTAGTATTTGAGGAGATGCGCTTGAGGCCATGTGGACAACAGAGCTTAGGGCACTCTTGAGTGGCATCTAGGTCTGGGATGTTACACTCTCACAATGGGCATTCAATGATTACCACAATTATAACCTTAAATTAATTTCTTATCTAATTCCATTTAAATTTATAAGATTCCTTAGTTCCAAATATTTGGGTCCATGAGTCATTCAACACCTCTATCCTTTGAAAACATCTCCAATGAATTTTTCCACTTTCCCGTTACATAATTAATTTGATGCTCTAGGTGTCACCTAAAAAAACTCCCATAAATAAATAATAATCCAAGTGTTGAACAAAAAATGTTGCATGATTCTCCTCTAACCTTGTATTTCAATAATTAATATCCATCAGTGTAAGCATGACACTTCATCATCAAAACTAGACATACATTCAATCATTTTCATAAATAAACACTAAAAATGAATCATAAGCCACTCTCAAATTTCAGATCATCAAAGTAAAATGATCAAACAATTAGTTTGAAGCCATATACAACCAAGAGTTCATAAAATCTTGGATAATTGAGGTACCCTTCATCAATTCACATTGACACCAGTAATCAAAAACTAATGAAGTGAAATTTCTTCCGAAAATTTATTTCAATAAAGATATTATCTAAAAACAGCATCAAAGTCAAGCTCTAGTTGTAATGTAATGGACCTATCTGGTCCATTACATTGTGGGAATCTGGTGTTTGAGACATTCTGGGAGGTCAAGGTGATTCATTTCAACACTTGCAAAATTTCTAGTTTTCCAATGGTGTCTCACACCAATAGTGTCTCATGCTGGCAGTGTCTAATGCCAATAGTCTCACCCTGATGGTAGCTTTCCCTAGAATTGTCTCACCCTATCATTCACTCACTAGAGGTCACTCATCCAGTGGTACCTCATCTAACGGTGTCTTGCCTTGCAGTGACTCACTGACGGTGGCAGGTGTTTCATCTGACGGTGCCTCATATAGTAGTGCCTCATCCGGTTGTACTTTTTCTGGTGGTGCCTCATAAAGTGTTGCCTCACCTAATGGTGGTTCACAAACAGTGCCTCATCTAGTGCTATCTCACCAGTGGTGTCTCATGAACAGTGTTCCCAGTTCTTCCAGTTTTGTCCTTTTGACGTCTTTCTTTAATATAAAATGAGTTTAATGACTTATTCGAAAGGCTTTGTGACTGATTCAAATCACATAAATCATATATTAAATTCCAAAAGAGTGAGGAGGATTTTAATTGTTGAAAACATGTAATCTTAACCAGATCTACCCTTAATGGAAAATCAAAAACGTATTTAAACTCATGACTCAATTTAGATCATTACAAAGTCAATATTCCTTTACCCATTACTCTTCGTTATTGATTTCTCTTAGTATGGGAATCCCCAAAATAATATTCCCATGGGATTTTTTTGGTCAACCTATAGATTTTGGTTCTTTTTTCTGTGGAGTTTTCTTTCCTGTGGCATGTGCGCCCTTATTTTGGTGCAACCAGGAAGTGACAATCAACTTTTATTCCAATTAGGTTTTCCTTCGTATTCCTTAATTGTGCATCATACGAGATGGGTATATGGATGGTTTCATTTTTAATGATAGTTGATTGCAGATTAATTAAGATAATTTAACCTATTTAAAATCAATATATAGGGGTCTGTAAAAAGTGACGCATGTTTCTACTGTTTTATTATTTTATTGATAGTGTGAATTTTATGGGCTAACTACCCCATGAAAATCCTAGTCGTTGGGGGTCCTTGTTTGTGCATAGAATAGTTTATGACTTTTATGTTTTCTGGTTCTATTTGATGCTTATATATAAAAGTTGGTTAACCACATTTATTCAGCTAATAAATGGATGCCCTAGGATCGTCCAATTTCTGTGATAACCCCTAAACTAATAATTGTAATTAAAAAAGGTATGACTTAATAAATATTAAATTTTTTTCCTTGGTATGTGAGGTGATTCGATGTGTGGAATTTCTATTGTTTGTGTGTATGGGGTGAAGTATATGACATGTGGCCATATTTTGGCGTTGTGATGGGTGTAGTGTGATTATGTAGTGGGGCTACGAAACGGGTTGTGTTGTGATGTGTTTATGGGTTTGGTTGTGAGGTGGGGTTGCTTTGGTTGGAATGGTGTTTTGGGAAGTATGAATTTGAAGAAGGATAGTAGTGGTTGGTATGGGTTCTTCTCCAATGATAACATGCAGAAAGCTTCGCCTTATATCTAGATGTCTTGGTGTGATGCATCTTTAATACGAATTGGGTAAATTTACCATGAATTTTATTGTGTTTCTTAGTTTCTTGGGGAGTGATAGAATGATTAAATAACTGTTAAATAAAGTTTGGAATGGTTTGGGTTAGTTTGGTTAACGAAATATAAATGGTTAAATGAATTGGTTGGAAAGGTAAATGGGGTTTGTGGCTAGTTTTGTGGTGTTGTACATTTAGAAGTGGCAGAAAAAGTGACGATGTTGTGAGTTGGATAGTTTATTTGTAAACCCATAGGTTGGGATTGAGTGTTTGGTATTATTTATATGTATAATTTTATTTTATTTTTGATTTCTATATTCACCCCACCCTAGTTGAGCATAATGTGTCGAAAACCCCCATTGTCACAAGGGAGGGTGTCTTTTCCAACATCCTAGTGGTAGGATGTATGGTTGGCCACCCGATCATCCCCACTCCCTCTTCCAGGTGATGACGGCCCATGTTTCTTCAGGAAGGATATGGTGAGATGTCATAGCCCATTTTTTTGTGGGTAAGGTGGTTTGTTTCCCATGTGACATTGGGATGATTTGTGACATGATTTCATAGGTGTCTTTAGGATGATAAGTGATGTGTTGTGAGGCCCAGGTGTGTCTGGTCATGATTTGTTTTTAGGCCCAGGTTTGTGTGGGTAGGATGTGATGTGGTAGATTTGAATGAGGTGGGAGCGCCATGAAATTTTTCGTTGGGGTGTGAGAGTGGATAATCAGTGGGAAGTGGTGTGGGGTACCCTATCAATGATGTGATTTATATTATATTAATTGACTTGCATTACTTGGTTAGTATGCCTTGTTGAGGTTGGTTTCAATTAGTATACCTACATAAGTGACTATTTTGTTATTCTATTTTCTCACAGGGTCATTAGTATGCTTCTTTCACATGTGCACAAGAGACTTTGGTTTTCCTACTAAGTATACATGTGTACTCACCCTACATATATAAAAAAAATTAGGTTTTTAGGAGGATTTCACGGATCATGTTGGGCCTGACTAGATTAGAATCTTGACAGTTTTTGCACCACTACTTAGATTTACTTTTGAGTATTTACTTTGAAGAATTTTGTATTTTGTATGAGTTATATTTTATACATTCATGTGTTGTGGTTTTGGTTTATCTTTTGTATATGTCTTGGAGTTGTTGTGGACGATTCATCTTATCTCCCACTATTTTTCCTAAAAGGGGTAATGCATCCCATATTGTGAGACTTGTAAACCCTTGGTGTTAGTCGCCAAGTCGAGGCCTACTAAAGGCGGGACTTTGTGGGTCATTATCTCCCTTTCTTCATTTCCATCCTAGGATGGGTATCATTATAGGGAGGGGGTCATGATAGAGTGGTATCAAAGGTGATGGTTGAGAGATAGGATGGAGTTTGGAATTAGGCATGGTGAGGATTGCATGGGTTGGTAGAAAAATATTTCTAGTTGACCTTAGTGTATGAGATAGGCCAGGAAGATTGGATAGGATATGAGATTTTAGGGCCCCCTATGATCTAGTGAATACACATTATGCTTACTGAGCGGCCAAGTGGGATGGACCTTATTACGGGGTAGATAACTAGGAAAGGTACATGAATCATAATGACTTCTGTTCTGGTTTGAATTGTGTTATATAGGGAAGGATAAAATGGATAAAATGAATGAAATGAATTAAAATAAATCTTAATAAAATTCTATACTACTTGGGATTATGAAGTCGTTGTTTACCTTTCAACAATGGATCCTAGTTTTTGTTCATGTGGGGATCAAGCAGTGGAGGTTCAGAAGTCTTATTTGGTTGATCTTTATGGGGTTGATCTATTTGTGGAAGATGATCGGTGGCAGAGAATGTTTCATGCCTTCCCGTGGCAGGTTTTGGGGAAGTATGATGATAGTGTTTTAGATTTGGAGATAGAGGGTTGGATAGAGGAGTTGGAGATTTCCTTTAGCTTTATCCGGACCATCATGGGATTCTAGTTCACCTTGTAAGTTTGTCTGATGCGAGGTGTTGCATGTCAGTGGTGGATGTTGTATCCAGGGGAGTGAAAGGAGACAGAAGTTTTGTGGGTTGACTATCATTAGGAGTTTCGAGAGGAGTTTCTTTCATCAACCATGAAGGATGATAAGAGGTAGGAGATACTCTCTCTTCTATAGGGGGTATGTCAGTGTGGGAGCATGGGATGAAGTTCAAGGATCTTATTTGTTTTTTCCTAGATCTCGTTCTAGATGGGGAGTCTCATACGAGATGTCTTGAGGAGGAACTTCATCCTTTTGTCCAGTATGAAGATACTCATTTTACATTGTTGACATATCTGGAGGTTCAGAAGAAGGAAAATGTGCCCAGGAGGCACTTTTGAGGAGGTTTAACATGAGAGGAGACTTATTAGAGTTCTTCAAGAGGTAGATTTTTCAATGGTGGGTCTCAGAAACTAGGATCTTCAAGGTTTCAACCGGTGGACTGTTGAATATAGAAACATCCCATTCGACCTTATGGTCTCTACGGACTTTCTGTGGGCTTGGGGCCAATTTTTTTTCCCATGGGGCTCATGTCCATCATAAAAACCATTACCCAGTAGTTTCTTGAGCTCAATGTGGTGGAGGTATATAGGTTCAGTTCCATCCATAGCAGCAATTGCTAGTGAGACCGTTTAAACAGTAGGGGAAGCATGCTTTTACTCTGTCGAGAGGGAATAGAGCAGGTAGAGGCCAACCTCAGAATGTTCCTCATGTTTAGGTACCATAACCCAAACATGTATGTGGAGTTGTTCTATAGTAGAGAGGTAGAGAATCTAAGCATGGATACTTGCACATAGTGAAGGCATCAGTTCCAATGGGGCCAGTGATCATCATAGGTACGATCTGCTTATTTAATACCCTTGTTTGTTCTTTGTTTTATTCAAGATATTTTCACTCCTTTGTTGCACTGACTCTATCCCATTCTCTGAGACTAGATATAGAGAGTTTTCCTATGAACTTGGTTTTTAGTATGCTAGTCAGAGGCCAAACCAACCTTTTTTATGTATGTCGGAGGTGTAGACTGATGATGGGACCACATCAGTCCCATGGGGATATCTTCTTATTAAAAATTCATCCATATGATGTCATCATCATAATATATTGGTTGTATTCTATACATTCTATTATCGACTGCCTCTGGAGAGAGTCATGTTTTTAGATGTAGATGGTCAGCGTGTGGTTTTCATCAAAGAGCAGAGTTTCCAGGTGGGCAGTTGGTGTGTGGATCCCTTTATTTCCTTATTGTCTAAGTTATTAGTGAAATTAGAGGATTCTGAAATGGATAAGGTTCCTAGGTTAATTGGGGAGTTCCTATATGTTTTCCCCAAGGAGTTTGTGATGATACCCCCTCAACGTGATGTTGAGTTCGTGATAGACTTGCAGCCTGGTGATCCTCCAATTTCAATGGATCCTTATTGGATGGCACCTTTTGAGCTATAGAAGTTGAGGATTTAGATAGTTGATCTGATGAAGAAGGGGTTTATCTAGCCCATTGTGTCATTGTGGGGTGCTCCGATGTTGTTCACAAAGAAGGTGGATGGTGGTCTGAGGTTGTGTATAGAATACCAAAGGTTTAATCAGCTAACTATCAAGAACTATTACCCCTTCCAAGGATAGATGATATTTTCAACTAGATGAGAGGGTATAGTAGGATTTCTAAGATTGATCAATGGTCTGTATATCACCATTTGAGGGTGAAGGAGGGTTATATCTTGAAGACTATCTTCAGATGCAGCTATGGGCACTTCGAGTTGGTAGTCAAGTTGTTCGGTGTTATAAATGCCCCATCTGTGTTCATGGGACTTATGAACACTATATTCTTTGAGTTCCTATGCTAGTTTATCATCATATTCCTTGATTATATCTTAATCTAATCGATGTCAAAGGCGGATCACTCTAATCATTTCATAACTTTCTTGTAGTTTCTTCGACGCCACTAGCTCTATGGAAAGTTGTCCAAGTATATGTTTTGGACATGGGAGGTGAATTTTATTGGGCATGTGATGTCTTAGAAAGGTTTGGTAGTTGAAAATAAAAAGTTTGAGGTTGTTTCATATTGTTAATCACCCAATAATGTGGCATATGTTTATATATTCTTTGGTATCGCAGGGTATTATTGGAGTTTTGTGCCCGATTTCTCTCAAGTTGTATCCCCATTAATGGCTTTGATTATGAAATACCAAGTGGTTATGTGGAGTGACCAGTTTTAGTCTATTTATGGTAACCTAAAGGAGAAGTTGGTTGATGCTCCAGTGCTCCAGTTTTCCAATGAAGAGGTAATGTTTGAGGTGTTTTGTGATAGTTCACATCAGGGTTTGGGATGTGTGTTGATGCGCCAATGATTGGTGATCACCTATGGTTCTAGGTAGTTACATCCTCATAAGTGTAACTCTACCACCCACGATCTAGAGTTGTCATAAGTTATGTTTGTGATGTAGTTGTGGTAGAATTACCACATTGGGGAGCACTTTTTAGTCTTCACCGATCACAAGAGTTTGAGGTATACATTTTACCAGTGTGATCTAAATATATGACAGTAGAGGTGGATGAAGTTTATTCAGGATTATAATTTTGAGATCACCTAATCCTTGGGAAAGGGAAATTTCCTAGAATATGCTTTGATTATAAAGTCACAGAAGGATGTTTCTTGGGAGTATGCAGATTCTTGGAGAGCGATGGATGAGTTGGAAAACTTGCAACTAGATGGAAGGGTAGATGGTGGTAAAGTATTTTTATTTTAGATGACAATATAATATTATATAATGAAGTAGGTGGAGGAGTCTTAGTGCGGGGGAATTAGAGGCAGAGGTGGTGTGTGATCATATTGGCCACAATGATGCTTCAGAGGGATGGTCAGAATCAGATTTTGTTTCATGGAAGGTTGTCTTTTCTAGTGGTGATGCACCGGGGATTCTTTCATGAGTTTCATAGATCACCTTTAGAGGTACACCTAGGAGTTTCCAATATGTACTGTGGCTTGAGGATACAGTTTGGTGGCCTGAGATGAAATGGTCAGTGGCAGAGTTTGTGGCACAATGTCTATTTTACCAGCAGGTAAAGGTGGATAATAGTGTTCCTTATGTTTTGTTACAATATTTGGATGTCCTTGAGTGGGAATGGGATGACATATCAATGGATGTTTTCATAGGGTTACCCAAAGCATAGGGAGTTTGTGTTATTATCGAGGTAATAGTGGATTGGTTAATGAAATTGGCCCACTTCTTAGCGATTAAGGAATTGCAGGTATATGGATGAGGTGGTGTGGTTTCATGGAGTTCTGAGGTCTATTATCTCAAATCAGAGAGAAAAATTTACCTCGCAAGTCTGGAGGGTATTACATCATGCTTCCGGCACTCAATTATCCCTCAGCACTACTTTCCACCCGTAGATAGATGGGGAAATGAAACATAACATCCAGATGTTGGGGGATATGCTACAAGAATTCATCATGGGATTTATTGGATATTGGATACAACACTTTCCTTTGGTAGAGTTTTCTTATAATAATATTTATCACTCTTCCATTGGCATGGCTTAGTTTGAAGAATTCTACAGAATACTATGTCATTCTCCATTGTGTTGGGTAGAGGTTGGGGAGAGTGTTGTTTTTGGTCCTGATGTGGTGTGGATCATGATGGATAAGTTTCATCTTGGTTGGGAGAGGATGAAAGTATTGTAGGACCAGGATATGTCTTATTCTGATCGTAGAAGGATGCCCTTGGAGTTTTATGTTAGGAACCATGTGTTCTTGAAGATTTCTCCTCGATGTGGGTAGTGGAGGTTTGGCATAGGGAGTAAGCTTTCTCCTAGGTTTGTTGGACCCTTTGAGGTGTTTGAGCGAGTTGGAAAGGTGGAATACCAGTTGGTATTTCCACCACTGTTGGAGAGGATCCACGACATCTTCCACATCTCACAGCATTGTTAGTATCCTCATGATGAATCCCATTTAATTTACTTGGAAGCGGTAGATATTCAAGATGAAATGACATTTGTGGAATGGCTAGTAGAGATCCATGATCAACGAGATAATGTGATGCATGGATGAACCATTACTTTAGTTCGTGTGTTGTGGAGTCATAATAGCTAGAAGGAGAGTACTTGGGAGTAAGAGATGTAGATGTGTACCCTGTACCTGGATTTTTTTGAGTTTTACCTTGTTCTATTTTTATTTATGATGTAATGTTTGAACCATGTTGGTTATGAGATGTGTTTTTTCCCTTAGGTTGTGATGTTTGTGGTGTAATGTGTGACAAATTCTTAACATAAGAAATGGGGAGGACCTGATTCCTAATCGAGATACATTAACTATGATGTGATTAAACCCATCTGGGTGAGTTAGTCCCACTCGGAGCAGATAGTATCTTGACATGGAGAATAGAATTTTTTAATTCATGTGTTTTGATGGTATGGGATGTTGTGGTTGTGTAGTGTATTTTGTGGTCGTTTGGGTTCACGTGTCAACAACTAGGATTATAAGGCATGGTTAGAAGATGTCTTTAGAGATTTTTTTCAATTTAGAGGTTTCCACTAAAACTTTCAAACAACATAGGGTGGTTTAGCATTGATTTTATTAGTTGGTATCATGTTTTGAGTGTAACAGATACCTAAGAGGTATCTTAGAGGATGGTTGTTCAGACCCATCCTCTCTTTCCCTTTGGGATGTTTTTGAATTCTCAATGGTGAGAATATTTTGAGAGGTATCTGATGTAATGGTCTGGACCTCTCCAATACATTACTTTGTCTGAATATAGTTTTTGGGGCATTTTGGGATGTCAAGATGACTCATTTCAACACTTTGAAAAATATTTATTTTTCCAAGTTTTCCAACAGTGTCTCTCACCAACATTGTCTCATACCAATGGTCTCACCCTTTGTGGTAGCTCACCCTGGAAGTATCTCACTTTGGTGATCACTCAAAGGGAGTGGCTCACTGGTGGTGGCTCACTGGAAATCACTCACTGGCGGTGGATCACTAGTGTTGTCTCATTGGTAGTCGCTCATCCAGTGGTGTCTCACCTCGTGGTGACTCACTGAAGGTGGCAGGAGTTTCATCTAATGGTGCCTCATCCAGCAGTGCCTCATCTAGATGTACTTTATCTGGTAGTGCCTAATTGAGTGGTGCCTCATCTAATGATGGCTCACAAATGTTCCTTGTCTAGAGGTGTCTTATGAATAGTGATCCCAGTTCTTCAAGTTTTTCTCTTTTGACATCATTCTTTGACATAAATGAGTTTAATGTCTTATTTGAAAGGATTTCAGACCCATTCAAAGCCAATAAATCATATGTTAAATTCCCTAAGATTGGTGAATATTTTTATTGGTCAAAATGTGTAATCTTAACCAGATCCACCTTTAATGGAAAATCAAAAACATATCTAAACCCGTGACTCAGTTGAGATATTTCCAATGTTGAGATACCTTTCCCCCTTTCTACTCATTCTTGATTTATCTTGGTATGAGATGCCCCAAACCCTTATTCCAATAAGAGTTATATGGTCAGACTGTAGTTTTTGGTTCTTGTTTCCTTGTATTTTTTCCCTACTACATGTTCCCCCTGTTTTGGTGCAATTAGGAAGTGTTGATTGACCTTTCTTCCTTGTAGGTTTTCCTTAATCTTTATCAATTTTTCATGATATCATGCAGGATGGGTATATGGATGATTTCCATTATAAAGATAGGTTATTCCTAGTTAATTAAGATAATTTAACCAATTTAAAATCAATATACAAGGGGCTGGGAAAAGTGATTAATGTTTCTAATATGTCATTTTTTATTAACATTGTGATTTGTATGGACTAACTACCCACTGAAAATCATGGATGTTGGGGGTACTTTTTTGCACACAGAATGGTTTATGTCTTGCATGTTGTTTGGTTATGTTGGAGACTTATATATAAAATTTGGTTAACCACGTATATTCAGGTAATAAATGGGTGCCCCAGGATCTTATAGTTTCTACAATAAACCCTAAATTAACAAGTGGAATTAAATAAGGGGTGCCTTAATAAATATAAAAATGTGTTTTCCTTAGTAAGTTAGGTGATTTGATTTGTGGAATTTTTGTGGTTTGTGTGTATGGGGGATGTGGATGACATGTGTCTATATAGTGGGGCTATGATGGGTGTAGTGTGATTATGTCGAAATGCTGTGAAACTAGTTGTGTTGTGATATGTTGCTGGGTGTGGTTATGAGTTGTGGTTATTTTGGTTCGAGTAGTGGTTTGGGCAGGATGACCTTGGAGAAGGATAATAGTGGTTGGCATGGGTTCTTTTCCATTAATAACATGGAGAAAGCTTCACTCTGTATCTAAAGGTCATGGTGTGATGTGTCTTTAATGTTATGTGGGTTAATTTACTGTTAATGTTATTGTGTTACTTAGTTTCCTAGGGATTGATGGATTGAATAAATAACTATTAAATAAATCTTGGAATAGCTTGGGTTAGTTTGGTTAATGGAATATAAATTTTTAAATGGATTGGTTGGAAATGTAAAATGGGCATTGTGGCTTGTTGTGTGGTGTTGTACATTTAGAAGTGGTTGAAAAAGTGATGGTGTTTTGAGTTGGCTGGTTTTTCTATAAAACCATAGGTTGGGATTGAGTATTTGGTATTATTTATATGAATTTTTGTATTTTCCTTATGATTTCTATATGCACCCAACCCTAGTTGAGAACTATATTCCAAACAGCCCCATTTTCACAGGGGAGGGTATCTTTCCTAGCATCCCGATGATAGGATGGATAGATATCCACCTACTATTTCATGCTCCCTCTTCCAAGAAATGATAGCTCAAGTTTCTTCAAGAAGGATGTGGTTAGATTTGGTATCCTAGGTGTTTGTGGGAGAGGTGGTCTGTTTCCTAGGTGTCTTTGGGATGAGTTGTGATGTGATTTTTCAGGTTTCTTTGGTATGAGAAGTGATGTTTTGTGATTCCTAGGTGTGTGAGGGTGGGATGTGTTGTGAGGACTAGCTGTGTGCGGGTGGGATGTGTTGTGAGGCCTAGATGTTTGTGGGTGAGATGTGTTTGTGAGGCCCAGGTGTGTGTAGTTGGGATGTGATGTGGTAGATTCACAAGATGTGGGAGTGCCAGGATGTTTTCTGTTGGGGTGTGAGATTGGCTAATCAATGGGAAATTGGTGTGGGGTACCCTATCATAGATGTGCTTTATATTATATTACTTGAATTTCTTTACTTGGTGAGAATACCTTAGTGAGGTTGGGTTTGGTTATTATACCTGTATAGGTGACTATTTGGTTATGATGTTTTCTCATAGGGGAATTAGTATGATTCTTTCACATGTGCATGAGATACTTTGGTTTTCCTACTGAGTATACATGTATGCTCACCCTACATATATATGACTATTTTTAGGTCTCCAGGAGGATTTCTCCGACTGTGTTGGGCCTTACTAGCTCTAATTATTAGCAATTTATGCGTTGCTTTTTAGTTTTACTTTTGGGTATTTACTTTGGAGAATTTTGTATTTTGTATCATTTCTATTTTATAAATGCATGTGGGATGGTTTGGGTTTCTATTTTATATATGTATTGGAGTTGTTTTGGATGATTCATCTTATCTCCCGATATTTTTCTTAAAAAGGGTAATGCCTCTCATATTGTGAGACTTGTACAATCTTGGTGTTAGTTGCCAACTCGGGGCCTACCGAAGGCAGGACCCAGGGGTCATTATCTCCCTTTCTTCATTTCCAGACTAGGAGGGGTATGTTTAGAGGGAGGTGTTTATGACAACATTCATCTTTAATCATAAAATCTCAAACATACTTTAAAAAATAGATGAAACCCAAACTCATTATATCATAAATTACCCAACTTCGAAGGTGCTATGAATCATCCATGAGCTTAGTAGATTCTTCTTCAGTAAAAAAACTGGAATCAAACCAGTCAATAAACCTTCATCATATAGGCTTGATATTGGAACATCACAAAATAATGATCATGTTCTGAATCATTACCCAGATTGAAAACTTCAGTTAGATTCATCAATATTCATCCAGACCCTAGATATTGGTTTTCTAGAATTCAATAAAGGTATTCTTCAATCTATTTTAATAGTGGTGGTGAGCCCGAATCTCCTTTGGTTCTCCTTCTTCATGCAAAACCTTCCATATTCTATAACAAAGGTGTAATATCATCAGTAATATTCTATAGAAAACATTAACTTCATGACAAGGGTGGCCATGGGCTTGGATTTGGCCTAAGTTCAACCTCAATAGCTAGAATGGTAGCCTTAAGACTTCGACAGCGGTGGATCCAAGGTTTCAGAGCAGTGATAATAGTCTCAGATTCTAGAATAACTTTTGTAAGTAGGAGAATCAGCTATGTGGGTGGCCAAAATAATCATCTATGTGGGGTGCTGAAAACATTTGGATACGTGAGGGACTTTTTAGAAATTGTATTTGGTATGGAAAGTTAAAACTCTTACATACCAAATTGGATAGGTAATTTCTGAGAAAATTTTGTTATGCAGTAGCCCCACAATTTTGGATATTTGAATACCACAATAAATATGGATACATAGTTCCTAGATAAAATTGGACACATGGATCCTTTATGCATTTTGACTACTTAGGATCTTCGTAAAATCAGTTATGTGAAAAGGAAGCTGCAATTTTCCTACGTCACCGCTATATCCAAAACATATAATTAATTATCACCAAATTAATATCAAATAATAAAAAAATAAATTTAAAATTCAAATTAAATTAAGAACATTAACTCACAAATAATATTATAAAATTCAAAATAAAAAAAAAATAAATAAGAAGGAATCAAAAATAAAATTAAATCAATAATTCATTTTTTAACTAATTAAAACATATAAAAAATAATATATTCTAAATAATTAATTTGTTAAAACAATAAAATATTAAATATTAAAAAACACTTAAAATAAATAACCTATTTATTAATTATATAAGAAAGAGATTATAATTTTTTTTAAAGAATTAAATTATAATATTACATGTCACCAATTATTAAATTATTTAAATAAAATAAATTAAAAACTTAACTTCAATATGTTAATTAATTACAATAACAAAGAAAATAGAAATTAAATTAGCATTAAACATAATTAAACAAGTAAACAAAAATAATATTTTAAAAGATAATCCAAAATTAAATTATAAATCAAGGTTAAAAAATTATAATTAAACATAAAAACAAATATTAAACATAAAATTAAGTATTTTAATAGTTTAACATCAAGTTAATAAAAATAATAAATTAGTCAAATAAAAAATTATTTTAACAATTTAAATATAATTAAATTAAATATATTACGGGGAAAATTAGTTTTAAAATGCATCTGCATCAATTCCCCCCCACAATATGGTTTTACTTGTCCTCAAGAAAATAATGAGAAAAATTTAGTGGAATGAAATGAATCTTAAACATGAAATACTGGATGGCCAAAAAAAATTTCAAAATGATTACCCCCCTTTTATTTTTAGCAAGTAATGAAAAATTGTACCCTCGAGAAATTGAATATTCCTTCAGTGAAAAATTGATTCTTATTTTACAAAGATGATTCATCATAAAATTTTTAAAACAAATTTAACTCATTTCAATTTTCATTCAGATGTACATCCAAACATCTATTTACCTTTAAGATAATAGACTCACATAATTAGTAATAAAATTAATTAGACACTTTATTTGGACTAGGGAAATTAATAAATTAAAAAGAGTATAAATAAATCATCCATCAACTTGAAGAATAAAATAAAAAGTTTAACCTGGGTAAAGATTTAAATTTCATGATCCATTTGAATTCATATATTACGAGTTTAAATCCAAATTCAAAAATTCAATGGCTATGATAACTATATAACATTAACACAATTTTTTTACGAAATTTAATCACTTTTAAAGTGGGAAATGAAAAATGTTTTACACAACTGTATCCAAGGGGTAATATGGAATTAACCTCCTTAAAGTGGCTACACAGTACTCAAACTTTAGAAGAATTTAATACCATTGAAAATGATTCATTGAAACTTAAAAAAAATAAAATTTGAAAAAATTTAGGGGCTTTTGATGGGATCATATTTTGGTACAATTTATCTCATTGAAATAAACTATCCCCCACACTAAAGCTCAACATTTACCTCAATGTTAAATCCCTTTTGAAGAAAACATGTAAATTCAATTTTAAATTTCAAAAATATTTTTAAATTAAGTAGATTATAAACATGTTCAAACGGTTATAAGAAATATCAATGAATTTTTTCCACATAATAAAAATAATTAACAATAATGCACAACATGCTCAAAAGTTTTATACTAGATACTAAACACTAATAAAAAACAAAAAATGATCAATTTAATAGCAATAAACAATAAGTTTCATTACAATATTCCACCTGAAAAAATCCTTTTGGATTTCAACTTTTCTAAAAAATTAATTTTTAAATAAACAACAACAACATAAAGAATTTAAAATCACGTAAATGAGAAGAATTATAAACTAAAAAACTCCTTGAATTATAATATTTCTTTTCCTTAACATAAATTCAAATACACCCCTTAATTAGTATCACAAAACTCCTCTAAATAGCCTAAAATATTATAAAATTAAATCATATTAACACTAAACCTTATAAAAATATCAACTCAAGTAAATTAAAATCAGTGTTTAATATTTAAAAGTATTGATCCAATATTAATCAACTTGTAGATTTGTTTGACCATGAAAATTGTATATTATCTACTCAAAATTATAGAGAGTGTCCCCAAGAGGATTCCTCAGGGTAAATAAATAAACTTGGCAGATGGTTTACAGCCTTAGAAAGGTATGTACAAAACTGTTTTCTACTCTTTTTCTAAAATGAAAACTATAAAACTCTAAAAGTTTATTCAAATTTAAAAACTAAAATAAAAAGTAAATGTGAAGGAAAGAAGTTGGAAGGGAAATATGGGTTGTACCCCAAAGGGGTGGTGTAATTTATATTGCCTACAGCTGTAAATATTTTTATTCATCCCCAATACACTAGTGGATGAGTATTTTGTGATAAGAACCACCACATCTTATTCATTACACAGTCATGCATCTTCACTTCTTTGTGAAGGCCCCCTTTCGAATAGTTTTTTGTATCCATCCCCCTTGTGTTATGGTAAAAACTTGTAGATGGGGCGAGAAAAATTATGAATGGGGCCCTATCTTTCACCTCTTTAGAAGGAAAGTATTATTCAAGTACCACAAAGTATTCTTGGGACATCCTTAAAGAATAGGTTTTTTTCTTATCTTAAAAATGAACAACCTTCTTCTCCTTATCCCTACCATACATCAAACCTTATTCTATAAACACTTACAAAACTTCATAGGTAAGTTAAGTGGATTTCATTTCTATAGTGTCGCAACAAGTATATTTAGTAAAAATTTTAGATTCAAAGTGATCTAAAAAATTATAGTCAAAATGTTCAAAATCCCCCTGAAACAAATATTTGGAGGTCCTTGTTCTTCCTCCATGGCCATGGAAAAATAGATCACATTAGGAAGTGAATGTTTAAAGATTCTTCCCTCAACCTCATTAATTTATTCTTCACAAGTTGGAAAGCTAATATCTCCTACATGGAACTTAGGGAAAAAGTGTGAAATTTTATGCACATTTTTTACTAAGGCTTTCATGACTCGTGGATTTAAATATTCTTTGAGTTCTTCTAACATTTTTCTGAATTTATTTTCTTTTAATGTCTTGAAAATATTACTAGTACTGTAGGAAAAATATCTTATAGTTATCTCTAAGGTTATGTCAAAATCCATTTTTTCTTATTGTTTTTTTATTAATTTTTTTTAGAAATTCTATTTTGTAATTTTTTTGTTGAAACTCCTTCGAAGACTCCCCAGAAATAGTGCAAATTTATAAAATAATTTTTTTTTCATATAAACCTTCCTTGATATTTTTATCTCTTAACTACTACAATATGGTAGAAATCAGGAATTTCTTCCAACAAGACTACATTTAAGGAGCTTCTCTATCACAATTGTTATTATTATTAACTAACTATTCTATTTATATGGGGGTTATAAGATAAGAATTGAAAATATCCTAATTTTCAAAACTAAGAAAATAAAACAAGAGAAAACAAGTAGTGAATGAAAAGTGGAGAAAATTAAAATATGGATCAGTGGCCTTAATAATTAATTATACATGATTATTTATTCTTAATTACTTTGAAATGATTAATTTAATAAAATATCTTAACACATAGTTTGAAATATCTAAAATGTGTGTCTCATTAAGTTTGATAAGACAAATATAATGACTAAGAATTCAGTGATCAATCTTCTTTCGTAAAGAACTGGTTAAAGTATTCAATGATCGTCAAACACCCTGACATAATTGAACCATTGTACTCACAATTCTCAATCAAGAATTAAGAAGTTTCAATGATTAGAACCAAGAATCAAATTCCTAACAAACTGACTTTATAGTTGGGACCTGATGAATAAAACATGTTAATCAGCTATGTTCCAAAAAAAGAATTTAAGAGTAAAGAAATCAAAATTATAGAATATGAAATCATCAAAAATAAATCAATTATTCAAAAATTGTAAATATGAATAAAAATTATAGTTTAAAATAAATGATAAAAACTTAGACCAAAATCATCTATAAAAACCACAAGGTACAACCAAAATAATACTCATCAAATCATGTCTGCCAAACGTGATCAACCTTCGATCTTCATATCCTTAATCAGAAATAGATATTTATGATCTCTAGAAGATCTCCCATCTTTACTCTCTGATTCACCATTCATCTTGACATAAAAATGAGTTTCTCACTGATGTCTACTATTTTCTCTCATCACTTTATCTAAAATTCCCCAATACTATCTTGAATTAATCAAGAATAATAATCTCCTCTATTTTCTACTTTTTTTATAACTCACTAAAAAACTCCATATTTTTTCTATGACTGTAAAATGGGACAGTCAATTATTTATCCTCGAGTCATGGTATTTTTCACTTTATAAAAACTCTCTAACAGAATCTCTCCCACATGTGCATGCAATGATTACCACAACATGAAGCTCAAATAAATTTTTTATCTAATTTTTTTAAAATTTATCAAAGTCATTAGTTCCAAATATTCGGGTCCAACTGTCATTCTACACCCATAATTCTAGAAAACACCTCCAACCAACTCTACCACTTTCCACTTATGTAGGAAATTTGATTCTCAGGTGTAACCTAAAAAAACTCCCTTAGGGAAATAAAAAACCAACTGTCCACCAAAAATAGTGCATGATTCTCCTACAACCTTGGATTTCATTCATGAATCTCCATCAGTGCAATTAGGACTCCCTGTCATCAAACCCAGATGGTCTCTCAATCATTTTATTCAATAAACCCCGAAAATGAATCATAATTCATACTCAAACATAAGTTCCTCAAAAGTCAAATGATCAAATAGTTGGTATACAACCATTAAAAACTGGACCAACATCATCTCCAATGCCCTATATAATTGTAATATCCAGTATACTGTAGATGATCCCATGTTTACTAGAAAAAAATGACCATTGTATTGAAAAGAAATAAAAAAATGTGGTTTTAGAATTTTTACAAAAAACCCATTTTACCCTCTGCTATTATTACTACCATACAGCCGTAATACATCATAAAAAAATTTAAAACATTAAAAAAACAAGTCAAAAACGTAAAAAAAATGTCAAAAAACAAAAACACTAAATAATAAAATGATATTTAAAATTCTATAAAAATGCTATAAATTACAAAAAAAATAATAACATATAAGAAAAATATAAAATTGTTGATATAAAAAAACATAAATAACATTGATACAAAATATAAACATTTCAAAAAAAATATTAGATTTAAGAATGTTGATATAAATTACTAATTAAAACTTATCAATTTATAAAAAAATAATAACATTGAAAAATATATATTTTTTAAATTACTATTTTTTAAAACATATCAATTTTTTATTTATTAAATAATGTTGTAAACAACTATTAATCTTTATAGGTTTAAAAAATATATTTTTTTAAAATAAATTAAAAAAAATTTACTTAGAAAAATATAACAATACATTATTACATTTAAAAGTTTTATAAAAATATTGTTTGGAAATAATAAAATTTTCACAAATAAAGTGAAACTCGTTATTTTATAAATGTATAAGAATTTTTAGTCTGAAATTTTTTAATGGAATAAAAATATTATATTTTATAATGGAACTACAAATTAAAAATACAAATTTGACGAAAAAATCATATTTTTATTTATAGGAAAAAAATATCAATGAAGAATTTCCATTATAAAATAACAAAACAAATAAAAACTAAAAAGGGAAAATGTAAATTAAATTTTAATAAATGTATTTATATTAATTTTTTTTAAATATTGGGGGCTAAGAAACATTTTATTATTAAAGCAAAGAAAATACCTCTTTTGACTGGGTAGCGGGAGACCCATTACATAGCCCGAAGGCCCAGTGGCCATATAGCCCACACTACTACAAATTTGGGTTATAGCCACGGATCTATAGCCACAGTTTTATAGGTCCGTGGCTATAGCTTTTATATTGCCACGGTTTAATTCATTCACCGTGGCTAAATAAATATTACACTGGCGCGTCATTTTTTTCCCCAATTTGTATCAGGCTCCTCCTCCTCCCCCGATCTGCAGCCCTCCTCCTCCTCCCCCGATTTGGACACCGCTCCCCAATGACATCTCCTCCTCCCCGCAGCCCTCCTCTCCTCCCCCGATTCACAGCCCTATCACCGCGCAGCCCTCCTCCCCGACGACGTCTCCTCCTCCCTGTATCCCTCCTCCTCCTCCCCCGGTTCGCATCCATATCACTGCGCAGCCCTCCTCCCCGGTGATGTATCCTCCTTCCGAAGATCTCCCCGACGATCTCACCATGCATCCCTCTCTCACAGCGGTTCCCTCCTCCCCTACGAACTCTCCCACAGTGGCGCCCTCCTCCCCGACGACCTCTGCTCAGTGGTCTCACCATTTGCAGGTAGAATCTTATCTCTCTTCATGACCCTAGCATATTTCTAAGTGCTAGAATCTATCTTTAGCTGTGATGAAGCACTTATGTAAATAGAGGAGTCTGTGACTTCCAGACAAGATAGGTATTGGATTTCTAAAATGGAAAAATACAACCCCTTTTGGTAATCTTCTCATCTTTGATTGGTTTTGTTTATGAAAAATTAAATTAAATATTGAGTTGATTGTATGTTGTACTTCCGGGATGCATTCTAAGTTTAAGTATTGGTTTAATTTTTTTCAATATCAGCCTCTAATCAGCAAGGCGGGGCAAGAATTTGTTGGATGTCAATATTTCTTAATTAAGTTTCATGTGAGAGGCTGACTTTATCATTATTGAATTTATGATCTCATACATTGAGTTTCGGCATTATTCTCTCAAAGTAGCCTACAAGTGAATTTTGGATGGAGAACCTTTCCTGAACTTACCTATTTACATCTTACGTGATGAAGTGATGTTTTTATTCTATGTAAAATTCAAACACAGATATTGATATATGTGCTAGGTGAGCTGGAGAGCAATCAATACATAGAGTTTTTGTTGATCCTGGTGGGAGCCATTGTATTGCGACCATACATGGTGATGGGGGTGTTGATACATACTATATGCATGAAAAATAGAGAAAACCTCGCATTCTAACCAAATTGAAAGGTCTTGTGGTGAACTCTGTTGCTTGGAATAGGCAGCAGATCACTGAAGCCATGTTTTTTTAAATTATTATTTTTTCCATTTTCTGGTCATTGCATTTTAAGAAAGATTTTGATAAAATATTTCCCTTGGGTATATATGTCGAACACAACTTCTACAAAAGAGACAATTCTTGGCACCGACAATGGACAGCTATATGAGATGGTCGTGGATGAGAAGGATAAGAAGGAGAAGTACATGAAGTTTCTCTTTGAATTGCAAGAACTTCCAGATGATTTTATGGGTCTACAGGTACATCTTCCTTAACCCTTGTAATTTGGGTTTACAGTTTTCCTTCACATCAAAAGAATTATGGAAGAGAGTTTTGTCAAAAGTGGTTTGTATAGGTGAGATTGAAACCTGTGAATGGTAGAGGGATAACCCATTAAAATTTTGAATGTAAGTTGAGGGGATCTAAGAGGGGATGTTTGATACACTGAAGAAACCCTTTCAAGAAGATTTGATTCCATGGGTTTCTTGTGAATATATGCTTGGTTGGAAGGAATCACATTTCCATGGAAAGACTGCTTCCAGAAAGGGATGAAAAAGGTCTTCTATCATTGGCTTTTGGAAAGGTGTTTCTAGTAGATTCCCATCCCCACTCTGCTTCCTTCTTTCCTAGCCCCCAATTTTGCAGACCACACATGCCCTTAGTGCAAGGGAGCTTGATGCATAGGTTTTGGCTGTCTAGATAGGTTTGGATGTCGTTGGAAAATCCATACCACATTTACAATTTCGAGTAAACTTTATGCTTCTATTTTTCATTCTGTTTCATTTTATAGATGGAAACAGCTGTTTTCACTAATGGGACTAGATATTATGTGATGGGTGTTACTCCTACATGACTATATTATTTCACTGGGATTAGATCTATGGAATTAAGTTCTCTTCTGAGTAGCTTCTCCATGTGGGACCCGGAATTTGTTACTCTTGTTTTAGAAAATACGAAACATTTCATTCATACCATACTATACATCACCTTGAAGATATTAAATGAAATTATCATGTTATGCTTCCACTGTTATTTATGCAATGCAACCTTTCCATGAAAATATAATGTGTTATGAGAATGGAAGCAGAACATGTTGCACTTCCAGACCTTTATTGCTAATATTTGGCCATTCCATCTGAAATATTAATGCTTATTGATTGCTGGTTGATTTGCAGACTCTTTTTTCTGGTTATTTAAACTGAGATGTTCATTTCATGGAACTTCCTGGGGAAATAAAAAATAGGTAGGTTTGTTGAATTGTTTTTGGTCTCAAGGTATTAATAATCATAGATATTTAAATTTTAGTAGCTTTAAGTTGAAATACATGTTTGAATTGAATCGAATTTTTTTAAATAGTTCAAGTTTTATAAATTGGAAACACCCATTTATAAATGAGAAACACCCTTTTTTTAATGCACATGAAAATTAAGGTAGTTTAAAAGCTGTGGTTTCCCACTCAGAGTAGATTACTAGTTTGTTTATGCCCATAATATTCCTTCTAGTGAACTGCATTTATTTATCAAGCAAATAAGGCTTGTGCATTTTGCATGGATTTCTAGAGAAGGCATCTACCATGGGAACCTGAAGATGTTGCCCCGCATATGTCGCTAGATCGGGCCAACACGCCGGGGTCACGTCGCGGTCATGCTGCGGTCACGCCGCGGTCATGCCGCGGTCACTCCGTGATTTGGATTTGCTCCAGGACGACACCCTGTGGCAGTTTTCAGTCCTGTCAGGATACTTCTCATATCCCTAAGATGTACTTCTCCAAACCCTCGGTGCCAATCCCATACTCCTCCCATCCTCGCCGCCTCTCCCATACCGACCACCCCTCGCCGTGTCTCCCATCCCAACCACCCCTCGCCGCTCGCCGATCGCCACTCCTAGCTCCCCGCTACTCTCGAGGGTTCTAACTCTAATTTCCAACCGGTCATCTTATCTTTGATTCAAGTAATTTTTGTTCATTTACTTTAAATCATTATGTATGCCTTCATTTATTTTTGATTTTTTGGTTCCATTTCGCTACAATGTACTATCTATTATGATCCCCTTATGAACACAAGAAATATATCATTTTAGGTTGTAGATTTGTTGTAATTTACCTATATAGAATCATTTTGATTGATATTGAAGAGGTCAAAATGAGGTGGGGAGGAGGGGGGATGTTCCGGAGGGGGGGATGGGCAGGGCTGAGGTGAGGAGGGGGGGGCTGGACAGGGGGTTGGAGGTGGCTGTGCAGGTGGGGGAGAGGGGGAGGGGGGCTAGGCAGATGGGGGGCTGGGCAGGGGGGTTGTGCAGGTGGGGGTGGTGGTTGTGCAGGTGGGGGAGGGGGTGGGATGTGCAGGGGGTTAGGATAGGCAGGGGGAGGGGGGCTGTGCAGGTGGGGTAGTGGGGGGGGGGGTTGGGCAGGCAGATGAGTATAGAGATGAACTTGAGTTCCTTGAACCCAATTAGATAACTGCAGAATGATTTCATAGGACCCGAGTATATCGGATAAGGCACATTCATGGAAGAATCTATAATTCTAGCCATGTCCCTACATAGACTATAAATGTTGTAGATACCGTGGAAGACCCATTTAGTGAGTCTAGTAGGAGAAGAAAAATCCCCATGCATAATCCAACCAGGTATAATTACTATGGAATGTAATAATGTTATATCCATCATAGATAAATATTAATACGTCATTATGTTGAGAAACATCATACCCTTGTACTTGTATTTAATGATAAATGTTATCAATATTTGAAAATATTACATTGACTATGATTTTTGATTTAATATCATTCCAATGTTGACACATTCTCATATGTGATATGATGAGGACAATATAAAACCTTCCACATAGATACTACAACTCTGTGTCCAATGTAAGAAATGTCCATAAGTCCAATTCATGCTCGGGGATCAATTTGGAGACCTCATTTCTGAATCATAATTTATAGTAATTCAGTAGGATCAAAACTTCATTGACTTTTTAGGAAGGCCTCTTTAAACTTTTATGAACACTCAAACATAACTACATTCTTAGTAATCCTAGTCATAGGCACTTCTAAAGGGGAAAAAATTTAAATGAACCACATGTAAAACCCGAATAAACAAAGGAAACCCACAATCTCAAACATGTTTCGTATGCCTTCTCATGACACCACAACCTATACATTCTTTGGGTCCACATAAATTCCCACATTATAGATTACGTGCCTAAGAAAACATACTTTATGGAAGCATAAGTGACACTTTGAGATCTTATAAAACATATAATGTGGTCAAAGTGTACAAAAAAAATCTATAGGTGTCCAATGTGTATTTTAATGGTCGGTGAGTATATAAGGATATCATCAATAATCACCACAATGAATGAGTTGAGATATGTATGGAATATCTCATTCATGAGATCCATGAACACCATTGGATTAATTTTAAACATGAAAGGAAATTCAAGATATGTGTGGAAGATGCCTTAATAATTTTCACACCATTTGTAATACGAAATCATATATATACATTCATCCAAATAATCAATTCATGTCCTTAAAAAAGTTCCACATGTCTCATTACTGCTAAGTAAAAAATGGCAAGGATCAATATTTTCCCTCATGTACTTCTTCATTACCTCTTTATTACCTCTACACAAGTAGTAATTTACCGCTTTCAAAATAGTAAATTATCTTCACACATGTCTTTTCTAGCCCAAAATATTTATATGTATCCACTAATTTTACCCTTATAAAAGCCCTAGACTAATACGTCTCACTCAATATAGCACATCACTCAACTCCCAACATCTTCATAGAAATAAACTTGAGGGTAGAAATGTTCCCTAAGCACAGATTCATCCTCCCAATGAATCATGCATATGGTATTTTCTCTTCAGTATCATCTCGGTATCATTTTTCTCTGCTCTATAGTTTCATATTTCACTATGTTCATACTAATTTTGCAAGGTGTAATACAATATAGGTGTGGATCCATTATTTGTTATGATATATTCTATTTGATTAGAAATTGTGTCCTCTAGTAAACTTTTATTATCGGGTGGGATAAAAACTTGTATCGAACAAACCAAATTAAACTGAAACTTGAGCCAAACTAATTATATACCATTAACATGAAGAATAATTGTTAATTAATAGAAATTTACTATTTGATAGTATCATTTTGAAACATGGATCTATTTCCCCCTTTCTTGCAGGAACGTGATTTGACCCATGGGGCATTGTTGTTCTTATATGTTGGGCGGTGACGTGTATAGTCACAGGAGACAGGTATGTTTTAGTTTAGTTTTTATTTTATTTTCCTTGTCGCAATGGCCACTTATGCCTACAATGTGTGTTTTGTAGCTATTTTGTGTTGACATGACCACCATAAATTATCAGACCAATGGGAGTGACTAAATGATGATATTTTGGTAATAATAAAAAGGAATTATAGAATATATAATGGTAATTGATTCATGTATCATTAATCATCATAGATCACATATATATAAGAAGTTGATATATCTCATTTATTTTCCCACTATTTTCTTGGAGGTGGTTTTTTATGATGAGGCTGGTTCTATCCACCACCATCGATGACAGTGAGTTCATCATTGGATTTGGGTAAGATTTATTTCGTTTTTATTCTTTGGCCAAATTTTAATTAGGCCATTTGTGATTTTTGGGTTCTTTATATTTTTATAGTGCTTTCTGGATCTCGTTGGGGTGGATTCAAGTTGTCGTTGACGAAGGCTTACATGTGTATGTATAGGTAGGCATATAAATATATAAGTTCCCCATTTATATATATTCACTCATGGTAGTATGAATATATATATTGGGTCAAGGTGTGCTTATATATAGATATGAAAAATGCATACATGTGTAAGTGTAAAGGGGTATATGCAAGTATAAACATATATCTAAGGATCCCCTTGTGCATATTTGGCCATGCAAATATGTATATAGGGGCTAGGTGTCCTTATATATATGTAAAGTTGCATATGCGTACAAGCGGAAAAAAAGGAAGATTCGAGTTGTCGTTAAAAGCAGCGCCTTAAGGTTGAGGTAAGTTTCATTTGCCTAACCCTTTAATTTGAATTCTATAATTTCTCGAGTATTTTAAAAACTTGTTTTCATTATTATATAATCTGTATATGATATTCAAATTGGTTGTGGCTCTTTATAATGACATTTTCACCTATTTTACATGATTTCCCTAAGACTTCAACATGGACTAGTAGAAAGTTTCAGCCAACTCAATAGTAGAAAATGAAATTTCCTTCACTTTAGAGATGACAGTGTCCTCATTTTGAGAAAACATCAACCGAGCATTCTCATAAAAATCTAAAACTTAAAGAAAATATTTATTTTCATTTCATCAAACACAAAAAATCGGCTTTGAAAACTTGATACTTTTTTCAGTAACATCATTATGAAACACTTGACCCAGAAAAAGACATAATTTAAATATTCTGAGAAAACATCCTCTCATGTTGCGGTCACACCGCGGTCACGCCGCAGTAATGTTGTGATTTGGCCCTACTCCAACCACATCCATCCCACACCATCCCCCTTTCCACTTTCATTTCATCCCACTGCCACCAGTATTCCAGCCCGCAACAGCCCCCCTACCACCTTCGAATTAGCCCGCAGCATCCCCCCAGCACCTGCAACCAGCCCCCATCCACCTGCATTTGAGCCCTCACCGAATTAGGTATATCAGGGGTCATCCAATCCTCTAGTCATCACATATTATCATTCATTTCATTAAATATTCTGAGAAAACATCCTCTCATGCCATCCATATCATCCTATTTGAATCTAAGTGGAAGATGTTGCCCCGCAGATGTCGCTAGACCGGGCCAACACGTTGCGGTCACGCCGCGGTCACGCTGCGGTCACGCTGGGGTCACGCCGCGGTCACGCTGCAGTAATTCCATGATTTGGCCCTACTCCAGCCACATCCAGCCCACACCAGCCCCCTTCCATCTTCATTTCAGCCCGCTGCCACCAGCATTCCTGCCCGCAACAGCCCCCCTTCCACCTTCGAATCAGCCCGCACCATCCCCCCAGCACCTGCAATCAGCCCTCTTCCACCAGAATTTGATCCCTCACCGAATTAGGTATATCAGGGGTCATCCAATACTCTAGTAATCATAGATTAGCATTCATTTCTTTAAATATTCTGAGAAAACATCCTCTCATGCCATCCATATCATCCTATTTGAAACTAAGTGGAAGATGCTGCCCTACAGATGTCACTGGACCGGGCCAACACACTGCAGTCACGCTGCAGTCACGATGCGATCACACCGTGGTCATGTCATGGTAATGCCATGATTTGGCCCTGCTCCAGCCACATACAGCCCACACCAGCGGCCATCAGCCTCACGGTTCGACCACGTGGATTCCTTTTTTCAACTGTTCTTCTTTTTTTCTACTGTAAATTCTGCTCGTTATTGTAGTAGAAATCAACAGAAACTCTTGTTTTTCTTCTCTCTCTGACTTGAACACCTATCACTAACCACTCATACTGTTATAATGTAGCAACAAATTAACAGATTCAGGGCTCCAATAAGTCTTTATCGAATAAGTAGTAGAAGATGGTTGAAAAATAGAATAAGTCCTAGACAGACAAGCTCCTACATGATTTATGGGCCTACCATACCACCATGTGAACTACTACCCAAGAGTCACAGTACAGAAAACTGAGCTATTTTTTCCCATTGAAGTCCAGTTTCAATTGCTATAAATAGCTATCTGTGGAAAACTCTACATTTGGGCCAGACCTATATAGGGAACAACTTGTTCATGAACTACATGTGGGTTTAATTCTCCCATGACATGATACATAGTGACACCCATATATATTGTCTTGGGTCCAGCCAAAATATTTCATTTTAATGATATGGAACCTACATCCTTTATACAGGGGGCAGAGGGTAGGGGGCAGGGGGCAGGGGGAAGGTCTGTCGGGCAGGGGGCAGGGGGTAGGGGGCAGGTCTGCAGGGCAGGGGGCAGAGGCGGGGGGGGGGGGGGGGAGGGTGGAGGGTGGAGGGTGGAGGGGGGCAGGGGGCAGGTCTACAGAGCAGGGGGCAGGGGGCAGGTCTGCAGGGCAGGGGCAGGGGGCAGGGGGCAGGTCTACAAGGCAGGGGGGAGGGTGGAGGGGGGTAGGGGGTAGAGGGAAAGGTTTGGGTGGAGGGGGTAGTGGGGAGGGGGAGGGGTCAGGGGGCAGGTCTGCAGGGCAGGGGGCAGGGGGAATGGGGTAGGTCTGCAGGGCAGGGGCAGGGGGGCAGGGGGAGGGTGGAGGGGGGCAGGGGGCAGGTTTGCAGAGTAGGGGGGCAGGGGGAAAGGTGTGGGTGGAGGGGGTAGAGGGAGGGGGGAAGGGGGCAGGGGGTGGGGGGTGGGGGCAGGTCTACAGGGAAAAATGCCGCGACACCTAAAGAGCATTCTACTAAGAAATTAAGAAAATCCAAGCACGGAAAGAATTCTGGAGGTAACAAAAACAGGGGTCCTAGCCCCAAACGTAAGTATAAATGAATATTTTATATTTGAACTGTGCCGAGGGAGTGATTTTGTATGTTTTACAGGTTCCGGTGTTATAGAATCTTGTTTACCAGATTTAGTATGTTTGGTTTGTGTCTTAGCCTAAATAGACTTTGGACTAATATTAGGACTCCCAGAATTTATAGGACAAATAGTGGTCTCCATCTCATTAGGATTGTTGACATATTTAATGTTATTAGGGTGATAAGTATTTCGAGTTGATTCCATAGGGGTCAAATTACATGGAATCAAGGGATCGGTACAGTCTTTTCCTACATCTTGAGTAGTTGAATGAGGAAAAGTGGGAAGCAGCGTACCTGAAATCACTTCCACAGAAGAATCAGATGTTACATAGAGTGACTAGAATAGTGATCATCTTCTCCATTTTATAGCCCATTTTCGGGCTAGGTTTACCACTGGAAAAACCTCTATCGTTACGCCTCCCAATGATTCCACAACAGAAATATGGACTAGGAAATTAAAACCATAAAGATATGTTTTAAACTCCCATCCTCCCATTTCAATGAAGGGTTCCATCATCATCACTCTTGTGGTGACATGCTGATTTCCTTAAAAAATTACGCATGTGAGACAAGGATCATGACCATCCTAGTGTAGTCCAACACAATGTTCTTGAAGTAAACCTATAGAAAAAAAAGTGATGAAACTAAGATGAATTCATTCTCCTTCAACATATATAGGATGACTATCATTGGGCATCAACATCAGGGATTGGTGAACCTGTTAAGAATTTCGTATCCTTAAAAAATGATATATTGAGTAACATAGGGGGAGGGGGTTTCAATGTGTTTTGTTTTAGTTTTTGTTTTTGATTTAAAATTTCATGGCAAACTGTATTAGCATTCTAGGGGGTTGCAATGTGTTCTGTTTTAGTTTTTGTATTTGATTTAAAATTGCATGATGTACTGTATTATCATTCCAGGGGGCGGGGGGGAGGGTCCTGGAGGGGGGGGGGGCTTTACAATGTATTCTGTTTTAGTTTTTGTCTTTGATTTCAAATTGCATGGCCAACTATATTAGCATTTCAGGGGGTTTATTTCCAGGGGAGGGGGTGTCCAAGTGGGAGGGGGGAGGGGAGGGTCCGGGGGGTCTGTCCAGGGGAGTGGGGGATGTCCAAAAGGGAGGGTGAGTCTCCGGGGGGTGTCTGTCCAGGGGAGGGGGGTGTCTGTCAAGGGAGGGGGAGTGTTCTATCCAGGGGGTGTCTGTCCGGGGGAGGGGGTGTCTGTCCGGGGGGGGTGTCTGTCCGGGAGTATCTGTCCAGGGAGGGGGTGTCCAGGGGTATCTGTTCAGGGAGGGGGGTGTTCTGTCCAAGGAAGGGGGGTGTCCGGGGGGCTCTATACCGGTGAGGGGGTTTCTAGGGGTGTCTGTCCAGGGGGGGTGTCTGTCCAGGGTGGGGGGTGTCCATCCGAGGGGGGTCTGTCCAGGGGAGGGGGGTGTTCAGGGTTGTCTGTCATGGGTTGTATGTCTGTCCAGGGGGGTGTCTGTCCTAGGTGGGGGGTGTCTGTGTAGGGGAGGGGTGGGTGTGTCCAGGGGGGGGTGACAGACAGGGGAAGGTAGTGATCATATTGTCTCATTTCATCTTTAAGATAGTTGTTGGATATAACTACAATATCCTTCTCTCCCTCCATAATAGCATTATCTGGAACATGTAGGAGCTCCTTCTGGTGTAGTGCTTCTTGAACCTTTATGTCCTTTCATCCACCAACATCCCGTGTAAAACCAAATAGCTTCATCATAAATAGCCCAAATGTAATGGAATCCCAACTATAGCCTTTATTCATCATTCTAAAAACCAAGTGTTGCTCATCCATAGTCCTATTTGGACCACCTAAGAAAACCGTACAGTAATCTGAAAGGATTCTGATGTATTGATACTTTGAAAACTCCAACATATGTACAGCAGGGGGTGTCCAGTTAGGAGGACTAGTAGGGGGCAGGGGGACTAGCAGGGGCAGGGGTGGCAGGGGGCAGGGGGGGACTGGCAGGGGTGGCAGGGGCAGGGGGACTGGCAGGGGGACTGGCAGGGGGAGGGGGCAGGGGGACTAGCAGGGGACTGGCAGGGGGCCTAGCAGGGTGTAGGGGGGGACTGGCAGGGGGACTAGCAGTGGCAGGGGGACTATCAGGGGGCAGGGGGGACTGACAGGGGGTGGCAGGGGACAGGGGGACTTGCAGGGGGTAGGGGGACTGGCAGGGGTGGCAGGGGGGACTATCAGGGGGTAGGGGGGATTGGCAGGGGGTGGCAGGGGGCATGGGGAGACTGGCAGGGGGACTAGCAGGGGGCAGGGGGGGAATGGTAGGGGGTGGCAGGGGGGACTGGTAGGGGGACTAGCAAGGTGCAGGGGGGACTGGCAGGGGGACTGGCAGGGGGTGGCAGGGGGGGACCAGTAGGGGCAGGGGGACTAGCAGGGGGTAGGGGGGACTGGCAGGGGGGTTGGTAGGGGGCAGGGGGGCTGGCAGGCCTGCAGGCCTACTGTGTTTTTTTGTTGAAGTTTGATCTATAGCCACCGTTTCTAACCGTGGCTATAAGGCTTTTTTGTGTTTTACCTTCTTCCACGGTTTTGAAACCGTGGATATAGGAGTTGGCCTATAGCCACGCCAATACTAGCCATGGTTCATTGAACCGTGTCTATAACCTATAGCCATGGTTTTTGGGCTTATAGCCACAGTTTGAAATCGTGGTTATAGCCTAAATTTTTAGTAGTGCCAATACATGGCCTGTAGGCCCAAATTTTTTTACCCAAGACCCATTCTGTGAATAGTACTGCTACAATACCCATAGTGCTACAGTTCTCACCAGTATTATAGCTACCACCGCTACATTTCTTGATGCCTCTATAGTGCCCGCCTTTGCTACAGTGCCTCCGCTGGTGCAATTTGTGCCTAATGGGTCTTGAACCCCCATTTTTCATATAGGATTACGAGGTGCTTACCATTAATCCAAACCACCACTACAATGTATTTATATTAAATGAAATTATATATAACATGTATTAAACAATTTCTATAAATTTTATAAAAATAATAAAATTTACTATTTAAAAATATATATAATACACGAATAAAAGTGTAAATAAAATATATATATTTAGGAGAATTCATAATAAATGAACTTATAAGTTATATATCATATATTTTTTAAAAGAAATCTATATAAATAACACTTATAAATCCATTAAAAGTTGTACTAGAAGTTATAGTGGAAGTTACAGTAGAACTTCCATTAAGAGTATCACTGGAAGTTCAAGTGGATAATCCATTGGATGTTCCACATGAAGTTCCAATGGATGTTCCACAATACAACAAAATATATATATTTATAAAACTATATAATATATTAAGAAAAATTAAATTTTAATAAATATATTTATATAAAATGAAATTATATAAAATATGTATTAAATTTTTTACCAAAATTTTATAAAAACAATATAATTTACAATTTAAAAGTGTATATAATAAATGAATAAAAATGTATATATTTAGAAAAAATTATCATAAATGTACTTAGAATATATATTAAATATTTTTTACAAAATCTATATAAATAACAATTATAAATACATTAAAACTTCAACTATAAGTTTTAGTGGAAGTTTTAGTGAAAGTTCCAGTGGAATTTCTAATTAAATTTCTAATGGATGTTCCACAATACAACAAAAAGTATATATTTATAAAACTATATAATATTTTAATAAAAAATAAATTTTAGTAATTATATTTTTGTTAAATGAAATTATGTAAAATAGGTATTATATTTTTTACATAAATTTTATAAAAACAATATAATTTACCATTTAAAAATGTATATAATACATGAATAAAAATGTAAAAAAATGAATATATTTAGAAATTTTATAATAAATGTACTAAGAAGATATTTTAAATATTTTTTAAAAAATTGTATAAATGACAATTATAAATTCGTTATGATTTTAAATAGAAGTTCTAGTGGAAGATTCAGTGGATGTTCCAATTTAATTTCCAATGGATGTTCCACAATATAAGAAAAAGTATAAATTTATAAAACTATACAATATATTAATAAAAATTAAATTTTAAAAAACATATTTATATTAAATTCAATTATATAAAAAAATTAATATTTTTTACATACATTTTATAAAAACAATATAACTTACTATTTAAAAATTTATATAATACATGAATAAAAATGTAAAAAAATGTATATATTTTGAAAATTTATAATAAATGCACTTATAAGATATATTGAATATTTTTTTTACAAAATATGTATAAATGAAAATTATAAATCCATTAAGAATTTTATTGGAAGTTCCAATGGAAGTTCCAGTGGAAGATCAAATGGGAATTCTAATAGAATTTCTAATTTAAGTTCCAATGGATATTCCAAATTACAAAAAAAGTATATATTTATAAATCTATTGAATATAATTATAAAAATTAAATTTTATTAAAAATATTTATATTAAATAAAATTATATAAAATATGTATTACATTTTTTACATAAATTTCATAAAAACAATATAATTTACCATTTAAAATGTATATAATATATGAATGAACATGTTAAAAAATGTATATGTTTAGAAAAATTTATAATAAATGCACTTAGATGATATATTGAAATTAGTTTTTACAAAAATCTATATAAATGAAAATTAAAAATCCATTAAGAGTTCGATTGGAAGTTCCAGTGGAAGATCCAATGGAAGTTCTTATTGAATTTCCAATTAAAGTTCCAATGGATGTTCCATAATACAAAAAAAGTATATTTATAAAACTATAGAATGTATTAATAAAAATTAAATTTTAATAAGTATATTTATATTAAATTCAATTATATAAAATATGTGTTACATTTTTTACATAAATTTTAATAAAATAATATAATTCACCATTTCATACTGTATATAATACATGAATAAAAATGTGAAAAATGTATATATTTAGAAAAATTTTTAATTAATGCACTTAGAAGATATATTAAGCATATTTTATATAAAATCTGTATAAATGAAAATTTTAAATCTATTAAGAGTTTGACTGGAAGTTCCAGTATAAGTTCTAGTGGAAGATCTAGTGGAAGTTCTGGTGAAATTTCTAATTGAATTTTTAATGGATGTTCCATAATACAACAAAAGTATATATTATAAAACTATAGAATATATTTTTAAAATTTAAATTATAATAAATATATTTATATTAAATGCAATTATATAAAATATGTATTACATTTTTTACATAAAATTTATAAAAACATATAATTTTCCATTTAAAATGTATATAATACATGAATAAAAATGTAAAAAATGTATATATTTAGGAAAATTTATAATAAATGAACTTATAAGTTATATTGAATATTTTTTTACAATCAAATTGGTTTTATAAAAGCTTTGTGAAATAATAATCAATATAAGAATTTATAATAGTTTTAAAAAACTACTATGAATAATTTTAGGGTAGTTTAAACTACCACTAAATAGAATTTTTAGCATAATTTGGAAGGTTATTTTGATGCCTCTATTCCAAATGTTTTGAGTAATTCATGATCAAACTCTTATTATGATAAAAATATAAAATATGTTGTATTTGAAACTTCCACTCTCAAAAATAATTTTGTTACATTAGTCATTAACATCTCAAATAGTCTCTTTATTTGAGTAGAAAACTTAACACAATATTTTTCTTTACTTTTGGAAAACATTATGTACTCAATAAACATAGTTATAATAAGTGACTTCATTTCATCTCCCCTGACATAAATATTTGAATACACCTTTACTTTATTTAATTTTATACTCTTTAAGCTGTTGTCCAGCTTTAAATAGGAATCATTGAGTGCTTGTTTAAGCTATTAGAATGTATTTATCAGTTCGCACTCTTGAGAACCATCACCATAAAGGAAAAACCCTTCTGGTTGTTCAATGTACACCTCTCCCTCATATTAACCAATAAATAGCATAGAATAAATAACCATTTGGAAAAATTATTAATTCCAATGAGCATATATAACATAAAATATTAAAATTTCATTTAACATTATAATAAGAGAAAATATCTCATAAAAATTAATACCATCAATTTGAGAATATCCTTCACAAATAAGACATGATTTTTCTCATGTTAATTCTCATTTATCATTGATATTTTTCTAAAAAACATATTTTCCCCAATTATATTTTTTCCATTAGGACATAACATGAATTTTCAAGTGTAATTATTCTTAATTTAGTTTATATATTATTCTATAACTAAAATCTAATGCTCATGTTGTAAGGATTTATCCACACCATTTAGTTAAACCTTTGAAATCAAGATTTTATAATTATAAATTATCAAGTTTCTTAGAGTTTTTATAACATTTTTACTATCTCTAAGAATATTTGGAGGCTAAACATATTTTCTTTGTCTTTTTAGAAATGAAATTTATTTATTTAATCCTTCCTTACTACTATAATTTTCATAATAATTCTAAGAGGTATAAAAATATTCTCAAATATCCAAAATATATAAATGTTGTTAATCACTCTCTTCAAGGGTTTCTTCACTATTATCATTAAGGAGAAATTATTTTTGTGGATAATTTTTATTTTACTACATAATCACATCAAATTTGTTGAAACTATTCTTCAGATTCATGTTGTATCACTGGTAACTCCTTTCATTGGCTGTATACCCATGAAATATTCCTTTATATTCCCTCTCATTAAACTTACCAAAATTCTTTCCTTTAATATTGATAAATCATTGGATATCCAATACCTTCAATTTATTCAAGAATATATTATTTCTAATCTATAATTCATTTAGTATTTTGACCAAAATGTGTTGGAGTAATCACTGATTCAAAATTTAAGAATCCATGATTATGATGTCTCTGAAAGAATTTTGAAGTTCCTTGATTCAAAATAATTATTCTTCTCATTTCCAAAAAAAATCTATTATTCCTCTCAATAACTCTATTTTTTTGGGGAGTGTATGGAGTACTATTTTCATGTTTTATCCTATGTTACTCAAAATATACATCAACCCTTCATTTTTTTTATTCGGATCCATTACAGATTGAAATATTTTGGTGAAATACTCTTTTTTATTCTCATAAATCCTCTAAAAGTTCTTAAATCGTTCAAGAACTTAATATATATTTATAAAAATAAATATAAATTAAATACTTAAAATCATCAAAAAAATCATAAAATACTTATCTATATTAATTGACTTCAAGATCATTAACCCACAAACATTTTAGTGTACTATCTTAATTGGTTTCTTCATTATAATTTCAAATAGTTTGTGAGTCTTGAACAATATTTTTACCTTATAACATGTTTAAATTTTTTTGAGTCTTTCAGGTCAATTTTTGGTATATTTATCATATCTTCATGTTTAACAAGATTAGATATATTATTTTACCCCAAATGGAAATGTATCTTTTTCCATATATGGTTTTACTCCTTTATACTTATGAAACATGAATTACGATCTTCATAAATCTAAAAAAACTTGTCATTTTTTTGTTTCCTATTCATTGTAATAATCTCATCTTTCATAATTTGTATGACACAATTATTATTTTTAAAGATTAAATCATTCCCATTATCTAAAATTTGGGAAACACTAAGAAGATTATGTCTCAACCCATCAAAAAATAAAAAACAATGTATTTATAAATACTAATCTTTGTGTATCCAATATCTTTCACATTGATTTATTCATAATCTCTAAAAGTTACATAACCTCCATCATAAAATTGTATTTCCTTCAAGATATTTTTATTTCAAACTGTGTGTGATGAATAAATGATATCAAGGATCAATGTCACCTCTCTTTTTTCATCCTTTTATTCCACCAGGACCACCACAACATGTTCTTAATTATTCCTCCTCTTAAAAGATATATAAAATTGATTTTTCTTTAATTTATTCGTTAGAATATTAAGATAATTATTAGTGGTTTTTCTATGTAGATTACACCTCCCACAAACCTTTTCAAGTAAATCCATTAAAATTTTAAATTATACCTTATCTTTTAGATATTTTCATGGATTGGTTTAGGGAATTTATTTTTTAATCCCCCTTTATTCCACACTTATCTTTGATTAAGTGAGTAATAAATTTTAACAACATACATATTCTTTGATTCTTCAAAATCTATTTATTATTATTCTTTTTTATTTTATATACACTACTATTTTCTAATATTCTCATTCTAGGGAGGTTTCTTATAAGTACTCAGCCTTAAAATATAATTAATCTTGAATTAAATTAATAATTCACATTGAGGATCTTTTCAGGTTTAGAGTTTTAGAGAATTAGGACATAGCTATTACATCTCAAAATATTACAAAGTAGACACTTCTACACAGTTTCCATTTTTTTGAAAAACCATAACTCTTGAAAAAAAAGGAGTCATGTCTAGTTCCATGTTTAAGAAAATATGAATTTTCCTCGATCTCATCCTTGACCCTATTCCACATTATATCATGTGAAAAACATTTCAAAAACTTAGGATGAGAATAAAAATCTCATTAAGGGTTACACAAAGAATGAAAACTGTTAGTTTTTCAAAACAACAAGTAAACCATGAATACATTAACATAAGTAATACTTTTCAACTTTTTGAATTAGTAAATATTCTTCACTGAATAAAAGATCATTACATACCCTTTTGTAACCAAAATATTACCATAAAACCCATATAAAGAACACATAACATATAAAGTTAACTTGGGACATAAACATACATAAATGGAATAACCATACGGTCGACTTCCACACATACCACTAAATGGAATAGCCATACGGCTGACTTCCATACACAATGAATTGGAGGTTATAACGTAACCACCCATCCTGGTATTCACGACACCACCCATCATTTTATTTATCACATAACCACCTGTGAAATGTCCAAGTACCATTATAAAATCATAACACATAAAACAATTATAAAGGAAAGAAAAAATTTCCACATTTCAATCACAATATATCACTTAAATATATTGACATAAAAAATCCATTATCAAAACCATTTTCAATACCAAAATACATAAAAGAGTATATGGTATTTATTTACTTTTAAAAGCATTACAGCTTGTTGAGGAAGCCAAAGAGCAAATAATACTCGCGGTGGCGGAAAGGTCATTGTCACCGTGTACGTTATAAAGAAACATACTTTTTTTCATTTAGTAAAATGATTCGTAGAGAAAAGATTCCTTTTGAATAAAAGTAAAATTCAAAGGTTTTTATACAGCATATAGAATAAAGTCTTGTATTAAAACAAAATATTACTCAATGAAAGGAGATTAAGATGAAGTCCCTTACCTCGTGTCCGACTTGACTCGATCGCTCTTTAATCCCTTTAATAATAACCTAAAGTTAATTTTTACTTGATTAAGAACCTTTTTTAAGTTTATTATTCATTTTATATCACTTATTTCCATGTTATAAACATTATGTAATCATTTAAGTTAATAATGTTTGTTTTGTCGATATTTGGTACTTAAGTCAAAAATGGACTTCTTACAATTACATGTTGTTCATGTGGTCAAAGGTTCATTATATCCAAAATTATATTCATGATTTGGATATCATATATATCATATATATCCATAATATACATGTATATGTAATAGTACATAACATTTAGAGGTAAGAAATGAAATGCACCGGTCATGGAGGCGGTAAGCCGTACGTACGCATGAACGCTACTTTCATTTCTATTTCATATTTAATGGGATGAAATCACAATTATAAAAAGGTAAATTATAATTCCAGTATAATATAATATATAATATTATTAACTCTATCCTTTATATGTCCCACATATGGCATTAAGGATTCAAATCACTTTAAGGGGGCGGTAGTCCGCACTTCCTAAAATGAAATTATTGCGTTTACCCATAATGGAAACCATAAACGTTTGACATAAATGAAAAATACAGAAGAATAAGTAAAACATAAAAATAATATATATCATATATAAATATAGTGACATCTTAATGGCCACCATGAAAGGTGTTAAGAGAATATTGAAAAATCATCATTTCGTGAGGCAGTAATTCACCATCCACAGAAACAGTATGTTCTTCACCCATTAGATGAAGGTGTGTGTAATTGTAGCTCGAATCCTTCTCATAAAAAATCCTAGTATATTGAAGATACTTTTTTTGTTACAAAAGAAAGGAATAAAAATAGTTTAGGGGGTTATAGAAGAAAAATAAAACAAAAGAACATAAGAGAAGACACTACCTTTAAATCGGGTAACTCCCCTTGGTTTGAACCAAAAGGGTTTCTTGAAGAGATTTCTGCCTAAGGTAAGAATTATAGGATGAAGAGAGGGATGTGGAGAGATAATATGAGTAGGGGTTGGACGAGCCACGGGATTGAGAGGTGTGAGTAAGGGGATAGAGGTGGGGGCCTTTTATAAGAGGGAGGAGGGGCACTCTTGGAAGGTCATGCATTGTTACTTTATTATGAAATGCTTTTAGAATTTAAAAGGTCCCACAATGATATATTTCTAGGATAAGGTGATAAGGTTTTTAAATACACCCATAAAATAGGTTTTTTACACGTTTAAGTTTTATATTTTACCTTATTTTTTCATTTTATTTAAATCGTTCATTAATGAGGTAATCGCTGCATCATCATGGTGTCATAAATAAATTTATTTATTTAATGCCTAAAAATTATAAAACAAATATCATGATGCAGGAAATATTTTTATATTTCCTATGAATATTTATAGTCTAATATATCATTTACATAAACAAAACTAAAATTGTTTTACTTAGGTGATACATACTTTGGTTATACTTTTCTCTAAAAAAATAATATAATAAAAGGTCACTATCACACTAATGTGATTCCATGGGGTCCCAAAGTTTGGCACAAGGCATCCCATGGTTGGCCATGACTCACAAAAAGTATTTGGACACAAGTTTGGGTTATATTATATTTTTATGATATTATTTTATTACCCTTAACTACCTGATTACTAATTAATCATGGTAATTAAAGATAATTGGCATCATTACTATTCATAATGTCCAAAAACAAAAGAGTATTAATTAAATAATTTGGAAATTATGATTCCAAATATGGACTCAATTTTACCAAATTCCAAACACATAAATTGCAGTAATTAATTTAAAAATAATTCTCGTTGTCAAAACAAATAACGTGTTTTTAAAAAACAATATCTATCAAAAGATTGACAATTGTTTATGTCCAATTTCAAAGTGAAATAAATTATAATGACCAAAATTTGATTAAATGGTAAAAATATATTATAATTACACTTTAAAACTAATTAAAAAGATAATATAACGATATAATTAAATTATATGAAAAAGCAGTTTTGAAGTAAAATGTAGTATTTTTCACTATTCATTAAAAAATGAACATTATTAGAAAAATACCAAAAATTTATCCAAAGTAAATTACAATGTCCCAATTATAAATAATAAGTTTATTTTGACAAATAGATCTTATAAAATTTTCAAAAGATAGATTTAAAAATGGTTCGCCATCAAAAGGCGGTAAAACAATCTTTTAAAAATATTAGAGTATTCTTTGCCTGAGATTGAATTTATTCTCATTTTAAGCCTATAAAACACTATCTAATTCATAAATAGACATAGATATGAAAATATATTATTCTTTAATTACTTGGGATGTTACATCCTTCCCCCTTTAGAAAATTGCATCCCCACAATTTATTTACCTATCGAATAAGTGGGGGTATTTATCCCTCATTGCATTTTCAGATTCTCATGTTGCCTCTTCAACTATATGGTTTTTCTATAGAATCTTTACTTGATGAATCACATTATTCCTCAAAACTTTCTCCCAGTGGCCAAGAATCTGGACCTATTGTTACTCATAAGATAGATTATCTTCCTACTGAACTACCTCTGGACTCAAAACATGAGTTGGATCTGGCATGTACATCCTTAACATTGAAACATGAAAAACATTATGTACTTGGGAAAAAATTGGGAGGTAAATCCAATCAGTATGCAACTGATCCAACTCTCTATATAATTTCATATGGTCCAATGAACCTTGGACTCATCTTACCTTTCTTGCCAAAACTCATCACACTTTTCCATGGAGAAACTTTGAGAAAAACATGATCACCTAGCTCAAAAGATAGATCCTTCCTCCGGTTATCCGCATAACTTTTATGCCTGCTCTGAGATGTTATAATGTGCTTCTGAATCAACTGAACTTTTTCTTCCATCTCTTCTACCAATTCTGGTCCTATCATCTTCCTTTCCCCTAATTCATCCCAAAAAGTTGGAGTTCGACATCGTTTTCTATATAATGCCTCAAACGGAGCCATCTGTATAATGGAATGAAAACTGTTGTTATAAGAAAATTCAACCAAAGAAAGATGTTGGTCCCAAAATCCTTGGTAATCCATCATGCAAGAACATAACATATCCTTCATGGTCTGAATTGTTTGTTCTAACTGGCCATCTGATTGCGGATGAAAAGCTATACTGAAATTTAATTCAGTACCCAACGACTTCTGAAGGCCTTTCCAAAAGTTAGAAGTAAACTGGGGTCACGATCAGATACAATAGAGAGGGGAACTCCATGCAACCTGACCATCTCTTTAACATACAACCGAGAAAGTTGATCTAGATATAATGTATCTCAAATTGGAAGGAAATGATAATATTTAGTCAATCGATCAACAATAACCCAGATTGCATTATTACCTTGAGGTGTCTTTAGTAATCCCACAACGAAGTCCATGGATATATTTTCCCATTTCCACTCTGGCACCGGAAAAGAATGAAGCATCCCTTTCGGTAACTGCCGATCTGCTTTAACTTGTTGACAAGTCAAACACTTCACAGTAAAATCAGCAATATCTCTTTTCATTCCATCCCACCAGTAATACTCCCGCAGATCCATGTATATTTTAGTACTACCAGGATGAACTGAAAATGGGGAACTATGAGCCTCACATAACAACTCATTCTTCAACTGTGAATCACAAGGCACACATAATATCTTCCCAAACCTCAAAACACAATCATTATCAATGTTAAATTCAGGCAACTTACCCTTCTAAACCAGCTCTACCTTTTTCTGCAACTCACTGTCTTTATTCTATGCTTGCTTAATTCTGTCTGATAGAGATGATCTCACTAACACCTAAAATAAAATAGAAGAACACCCCACACCAAAAAATTCTATGCCAAAGTTCATCAAATCAAAAACCAAAGGATCTTGTTCCAAACATTGCATGGTTAATGAAGCATTACTTTTTCGACTCAAAGCATCATCCACTTTATTTGATTTTCCCGGATAGTAATGAATTGTACAATCGTAATCCTTGATTAATTCCAACCATCTCCTTTGTATCATGTTCAATTATTTCTGAGTTAATATATAATTTAAACTTTTGTGATCAGTATATATTTCACACTTTACTCCATACAAATGATGCCTCCAAAGTTTTAGAGCAAAAACAACAGCAGCTAATTCCAAATCATGTGTAGGGTAATTTAACTCATGAGTTTTCAACTAACGTGAAGCATAATCAATTACCTGATAATTCTATATAAGGACACAACCAAGTACCTTCAACGAAGCATCACTATAGATAACAAACTCACCATTTCTGGAAGGAAGTTCTAAAACATGATCATTCTCTAATCTTTCTTTCAATTACTGAAAACAATAATCACATTCTTTTGTCCAGATGAACTTAACACCATTTCAAGTTAACTTAGTCATTGGACTAGATAACCGTGAAAAATTTTCAACAAACCTCTAGTAATAACCTACCAAACCAATAAAAATACAGATCTCGGTTATATTTGTGGGTCTTGGCCATTCTTCAAAAACTTTGGTTTTAGCAGGATCAACAGTTATGCCATTTTTTGAAACAATGTGACCAAGGAAAGAAATTTTTTGTAACCAAAACTCACACTTGCTGAACTTTCCATACAGTTTCTTTTCTTTTAAGGTTTGCAAGATAACCCTTAAATGACTTTCATGCTCCTCTTTACTTTTAGAAAACACCAAAATATCATCAATGAACACAACCACAAACTTATCCAAGAACTCATGGAAAATTATCTTCATTATATCCATGAATATAGTAGGTGCATTGGTTAACCCAAAAGGCATAACTACAAATTCATAATGGCCATATCTAGTACAAAACTCAGTCTTCGGAACGTCTTCTTCTTTTACTTTCAACTGATGGTACCCCGACCTCAAGTCAATCTTCGAAAAATACTGATCTCCCTAGAGCTAATCAAACAAATCATTGATATGAGGCAAAGGATACTTGTTCTTAACAGTGATGTTATTCAATGCTCTATAATCAATGCAAATTCTCATTGAACCATCATTATTTTTAACAAACAAGACAGGAGAACCCCATGGTGATGTGCTAGGTGGAATGAAACCTTTATCTAATAACTCCTGTAATTGCTTCTTCAACTCTAAAAGTTCAACTTGAGCCCTTAGATAAGGGGGTTTTGAAATTGGATTAGAATCAGGAACTAATTAAATAGTAAATTAAACTTTCCTATCATGTATAATACCAGACAATTCATCAGAAAAAACATCAAGATACTCATTTACCACTCACACATCATTAATCTGAACAGTTCCTTTGTTTTCAACAATATATGCAAGGTAACATTCATTTCCATATTTTACTTGTTTCTCAACTTCCTGATATGTTATCAAATGCAAGGGTTCATTCTTGTCCACAAACTGAAAATCTTTTTGAAGAAACCACTTTAGCTCTGCAATCAATCTTAGTATGATAAACAGAAATCCAATCCATTCCCAAAATAACATCAAACTATACCAGAGGCAAAACAATAAGGTTTGCAGGTAGATTCTTTACACACACAAGGATAAGAAGGTTCTTATAATTTTTTTTTGTCTCAACGTTTCCTCCGGGTGTTTTTACCATAATTTCAGGATTCATATCTTGAGATGGAATTCCCAATTTACTAGAAACATTCTCAGAAATGAAAGAATGTGTAGACCCTGAATCAAACAACACATTGGCATAATTTGAACAAACAAACAGTGTACCTGATACTACTTCATTTGATGGCCCAACATCTACTGAAGTAGTTGCAAAGGATTTCACCACCCCTTTCTGCTTGTAGTCTTGCTGCTTTCCCTCAGTTGAGTTCTTTTTTAGACATTCATTTGCATAATGACCTATTTCATTACACTTAAAACATCTTACTGCTGGATTTTCATTGCCTGCTTGATCATCTTCTTTACAGTTATGAGCAACATGACCAGACTTACCACACCAAAATCACTTTCCAGACTTGGATAAACATTCTCCAGGATTCATTTTACCACACTTCTCACAGGATGGATATTTGGTTTTCTTACCTCCAGGCTTCTTTGATAAATTCTTTCCCTTTATATGCCAACTGGACCTCTTATTATGTTGTTTTTTCAAAGAACACCTGATCATTAGTAAACTCCATTTCCACCTTCTCCACACATCAAACAAGTTTTTCATAACTTTTTAACTCACTAGAATCTAAATCCCTTCAATACTTTGGCTTTAACCCTGAGTAAAAACGGTTGATTTTACTATCAAGATCTGGTATGAAATTTGGAGCATAAATTTCCACTCGAGTGAACTTTTCTTCATAAGCATCCACTGAGTCATCCTCCTGCCTCAATTATAGTAATTTTTTTCCATCCTAAGATGAACCACCATAGGAAAATATTTCTCAAGAAACATACCTTTGAATTCATCCCAGTAAAGATCGTCAATCTTCTCACTATCCCTGATATTTTTCACCATCGACCACCAATGATTAGCTACACCTTCAAAACGGTAAACCACAAGACTAACCTTTTGATGTTCTGAACACCCCATGACATCAAAAATATTCTCCAGTGCTTTAATTCACCATTCTTCTAGGATAGGGTCAGATGATCCTCTAAATGATGGGGGTGTTGTATCATGAAATGTTCCACCACTGACATGTTCCTCTACGGTTGATCTAGCTGATCTCATGCATGGATACCACCACCATTTATAGCCTGAGTCAATTGTACCATCACTGCAACAAACTATTCAGTTCTGATTCTGACCATCTCAGGTTTCTGATTTGGAAGGTTTTCTTCCTCCTGATGTCATCCCAACATAGCTTCCCTATTTCCTATGTGGAAAACCATTCTGAACACAGAAATATATTAGGCGAAGCAGTATGGTAATCTTTAAATGCTATATCATTTCAATCATACCAAAAATTAATTTATGGACATGAATTTAACAATTTTATAACTCCTAATGTTTTCTAAACATCCCTTTGATACCAACTATAAGGACCCAACCTTAAAACATACTTAATATTTAATTAAATGAATAATTCACATTGAGTATCTTCTCAGGTTTAGAGTTTTAGGGAATTAGGAAATAACTATTACATCTCAAAAGATTACAACTTAGAAACTTCTACATAGTTTCCATTTTTTTACAAGACATGAACTCTTGAAAAAAAAAGAGTCATGTCTAGTTCCATGTTTAAGATAGCATGACTTTTCCTTGAACCCATCCTTGACCCTATTCCATATTATGTTCTCTAAAAAACATTTCAAAAACCTGGGATAATCATAAAAAGCTCATTAAGGGATACACAAAGAATGAAAACTGTTAGTTTTTCAAAACAACAAGTAAACCATGAATAAATTAATATAAGTAATATTTTTCACCTTTATGAAGTAGTAAATACTCTTCACTGAATAAAAGATCATTACTTACCCTTGTGTAAGCAAAATATTACCATAAAACCCATATAAGGAACATGTAACACATAAAGGTAACTTGGTACATAAACATACATAAATGGAATAACCATACAGTCGACTTCCACACATATCACTAAATGGAATAGCCATACAGCCGACTTCCATACCCAATGCATTGGAGGTTATAATGTAACCATCTGTCCTGGTATTCACGACACCACCCGTCATTTGGTTTATCATGTAACCACCCATCAAATGTCCAAGTACCATTATAAAATCATAACACATAAAACAATTATAAAGGAAAGAAATAATTTCCACATTTCAATCAAAATATATCACTTAAATATATTGACATAACAAATCCATTATCAAAACCATTTTCAATACTAAAATACATAAAAGAGTATATGGTATTTATTTACTTTTAAAAACATTACGGCTTGTTGAGGAAGCCAAAGATCAAATAATACTCGTGGCAGCGGAAAGGTCATTGTCACCATGTACGTTATAAAGAAACATACTTTTTGTCGTTTAGTAAAATGCTTCGTAGAGAAAAGATTCTGTTTGAATAAAAGTAAATGTCAAAGTTGTTTATACTGTGTATAAAAGAAAGTCTTGTATTAAAACAAAATATGCCTCAATGAAAGGAGATTGAGACGAAGTCCCTTACCTCGTGTACGACTTGACTCGATCGCTCTTTAATCTCCTAAATATTAAAATAAAGTTAATTTATACTTGATTAAGAACCTTTTTCAAGTTTATTATTCCTTTTATATCACTTATTTCCATGTTATAAACATTATATAATCATTTAAGGTAATAATGTTTGTTTTGTCGATATTTGGTACTTAAGTCAAAAATGGACTTCTTACAATTACATGTTGTTCATGTGGTTAAAGGTTCATTATATCCAGAATGATATTCCTGATTTGGATATCATATATATCATATATATACAGAATATACATGTATTTATAATAGTACATAACATTTAGAGGTATGAAATGAAATGCACTGTTCATAGAGACGGTAAGCCGTACGTACGCATGAACGCTACTTTAATTTCTATTTCATATTTAATGGGATGAAATCACAATGATACAAAGGTAAATTATAATTCCAGTATAATATCATATATAATATTATTAACTCCATTTATACATCCCACATATGGCATTAATGATTCAAATCACTTTGAGGGAGCGGTAGTCCGCATTTCCTAAAATGAAATTTTTGCGTTTACCCATAATGGAAACCGTAAAGGTTTTCCATAAATGAAAAATAAAGAAGTATAAGGAAAAAACAAACATAATATATATCATATATAAATACAGTGACATCTTAATGGCCACCATGAAAGGTGTTAAGAGAAGATTGAACAATCATCATTTTGTGAGGCAGTAATTCGCCATCCACAGAAACAGTATGTTCTTCACCCATTAGATGAAGGTTTATGTAAGTGTAGCTTGAATCCTTCTCATAAAAACATCCTAGTATATTTAAGATACTGGTGTTGTTACAAAATAATGGAATAAAAATAGTTTAGTGGGTTGGATAAACAAAATAAAACAAAAGAACATAAGAGAAGACATTACCTTTAAATCAGATAACTCCCCTTGGTTTGAACCAAAAGGGTTTCTTAAAGAGATTTATTCCTAAAGTAAGGCTTCTAGGATGAAGAGAGGGATGTGGAGAGATAATATGAGCATGGGTTGGATGAGCCAAGGGCTTGATAGGTGTGGGTAAGGGGGTAGAGTTGGGGGCCTTTTATAAGAGGGAGGAGGGGCACTCTTGGAAGGTCATGCAATGTTACTTTATTATGAAATGATTTTTGAATTTTAAAGGTCCCAAAATGATATATTTCTAGGATAAGGTGATAAGGGTTCTAAATCCACCCATCCAATATGTTTTTGACTAGTTTAAGTCTTATATTTTACCTTATCTTTTCATTTTATTTAAATCAATCATTAATGAGGTAATCGGTGCATCATCATGGTGTCATAAATAAATTTATTTATTTAATGCCTAAAAATTATAAAACAAATTCCATGATGTAAGAAATATTTTTAGATTTATAATGACTATTTATAGTCTAAGAGATCATTTACATAAACAAAATTAAAATTGTTTTACTTAGGTGATACAAACTTTGGTTATACTTTCCTTTAAAAAATATAATAAAAGCTCACTATCACACTAAAGTGATTCCATGGGGTCCCAAAGTTAGGCACAAGGAATACCATGGTCGGACATGACTCAAAACAGGATTTGGACAAAAGTTGGGGACATTTTATATTATTATGATATTATTTTATTACCCTTAACTACCCGATTACTAATTAATCACGATAATTAAAGATAATTGACGTCGTTACTATTCATAATGTCCAAAAACAAAAGAGTATTAATTACATAATTTTTACCTTTTAATTCCAAATATGGAATCAATTTTACAAAATTCCAAACACATAAATTTCAGTAATTAATTTAAAAATAATTCTCGTTGTCAGAACAAATATCATGTTTTTAAAAAACAATATCTATCAAAAGATTGAAAATTGTTTATCTCCAATTTCAAAGTGGAATTAATTATAATGACCAGAATTGGATTAATTGGTAAAAATATATTCTAATAAAAATTTAAAATCAATTAGAAAGATAATCTGACTATATAATTAAATTAGATGAAAAAGTAGTTTTGAAGTAAAATGTAGTATTTTTCACTATTCATTAAAAAATGAACATTGTCAGAAAAATACCAAAAATTTATCCAAAGTAAATTTCAATGTCCCAATTCTAAAGAGTAAGTTTATTTTGACAAATAGAGCTTATAGAATTTTAAAAATATAGATTTAAAAATGGTTCTCCATTAAAAGGTGGTAAAACAATCTTTTAAAAATACTAGAGTATTCTATGCCTGAGATTGGATTTATTCTCATTTTAAGCCTCTAAAACACTATCTAATTCATAAATATACATAGATATGAAAATCTATTATTCTTTACTTACTTGGGATGTTACATTTCTCCCTTACCTTGACCTTTTATCTTATCCTTAGTCTCAATATTCCTCTCTTTCCGCACCACTTTTCATTTGAAATTTTTATCACCATCATCACTTTTAGAAATATGTGTTCTCTCCCTTTTAGGTGATGTAATCACCATTTTTTTTATTTTTTTTATAACACTGTTATATTTGAAAGTATGAGTATCCAAAAAGAATATTCTTGTAACCATAATACACTCATCAGGCTTTATATTTTCATTAACAATATTCTCTATTGTTTTGGAGATTTATCAAAAAATTTCAATAAATTTTTGAACTCGAGGGATTTGGAATTACTCATGGAATTATCATCTTCAACTATATTTTCCTTTTGAGTCTACACTAACTCATTTTTTTAATTAGATTTATAGTGGTAATATCAAATATTTTGTATATAGTTTTAGGATTTACATTGATATCTACCATATTTCATTTGAATTCAAATTATATCTCTATAATTTATTTATATTTTTACTCATCATGGGATTTACTTAATGAATCATTCTCTAAATTCAATTCCTTATTCTCTTTTTGAGTTTACAATTTCCTTTTGAGAACACCATGAGACCTATACTAAATTGAAACTCCTTTTGTGTTTCATCAACACTAATTTCTCCTTCATCACTCCTCTCTTCTTCTTCTTCTTCACTTGAGGGATCTTTAGGCTTATTTGATTTCTCTCTAAAGGTTGTTTTTACTTATAACCTTTGAGTCTTATTTCTCTTTTTCACTTTCTTCATTACAATATATGGATTCATGTTGTGAGAAAATATTTTCTATATTTTTTATTGTATTTCCTTTTTCCTTTGAATAATCTTCCATTATTGTGACTATTATCTAATTCCTATTCTTAGATGATCTTTTAGGTTAACCATCATTCTCTTATTCATAGTTATTATAAGGTAAACATATTTCAAAGTATATATTTTTTCTATAATTAAGGAATTTAAATAGAATCTATCTTCTATATTTACCTTTGTCCCACTAATTTCATTTTTAGAAAAAAGAGATTAATTATTAAAATTCCATGGAATCACCTTTGACATCAATTTCTTATTCTATATACTTCTTTGAATCAACATGATTTTTTACTTTTATAGAATTGATTGTTCTCTCCTTTTCTATTCTTAATTTTCTCCATAGGTAAGAAACTATTGTAATCCCTTAAGAAATAAAAACATTATTGATTTTATTGATGGTTAACTCATCCAAGTCTTGATCCTCAAGGGATGAGATCTTCACATTGAATATATCAAGGGGGTCCTCATAATATTCTTCATGTTGGTAGAATATTTAGGATCTTCACCATATATTTAAATCGATCTTATGATTTTTTTACAACAATTAAGATTGATTCCACTGAATCATCCTCTTCTATTCATGTATCTTAAAATTAAGCCAAATAGGTTTGTAACAGAGTCTCTTACATATTATTATGTCCTTTATAGATATCATAGATCTTTATCTAGATTCACTTAGTTATTATCATTCCCATAACCCGTGTTAACTCTTTCTGTGAGAGTGATGAGAGTAATTCATTATTTTCTCTCTAATAAATTTTGATATTCATAGTGTCCAGCTGAGTGTAATACATTCGATATTTGGAAATATTAACCCCACTCTCAGTGATATCAAAAATATCCAGGACAAGTGATAGATGAAACAGAACCATCCTATCTCTCTCTATATGGAATCATTTTCTATTGACCATAAGGAATCCTTGGGTGTCTATGATATTAATTGACTCCCTGGATCTCATTGGTAGAATATATAATCAATTGATATCAAACTCAAAAGAACTATTTGATACAAATTGACATGTATTAGATGATAAAATCATTGAGAAATATGTTTTAAAACTTTTATTTGATATTAATTCACAGAACTAGGGTATAGTGTACCACCACTGAGAGGGAGGTGAATCTTTAGTGACAAAAACACTAAATCTCACATTCAAAAAAGATGATTCTCATCACTGATAATTGTGAAAACTATTGATGGTGATGATTTGATGATAAGTTGTTAAGAAAATAAAGAACACAAATAAACATAAAGTTGTTTACATGGTTTAATCACCCTTATTATGAGGTGGATATCGTTAGTGTCCAACAGTTTCTATCCCACCACCCACATTCTAATTTACTATCTATTGAAAAAAGAATTTAGAAAGTTTATTTTATTGAAATTCAATTTTAATATAAACAACAAGTGATAACAAGGATAATTATCTCCACATTTCATACCTCATGTACCTATATAATTTGGACATGGTGTATAACTTTTTCTTCTCTATAAAATCCTAATAAATCCTCTATGGAATTATATAAGAGTATAATATTATTTCTTTGTTTTATCCCACACACATTGTCCACATAGGTCAGATATTTATTTATAGTTATAATTTTCATTAAGGAATGAAACCTCTAGATGTTTCAAGAACATCAGATCCAAAAGACATGAAAGACTGAATCTTAATTATATTTGGATATTTTAATATATCTTTAACTATATTTTCAATGCGAACCATTGATAATAGTGTGGAACCTTTATTTTTTTATAGAACCATGAATCCACCAATTTTCTCCAATAAAACTTAATGTGGTGGGTAACCATCACTATAACACATCGATATTTTAGTATATATTTTCCATTAATAAAATAATTTGTTTAATATATTCCTCTACATGAAATATCAAACTAAACTAAACCTCAACCAATTTTTATTAAGATAAAAAAATATTTTTAAAGTAGATATTGAATTTTTGGGTATAAATGAAGGTAACCACACTATTAAAAAATATATAAAAATAAATGAAATTGTTATTACTATTGCATTAATAAAATTCAATCAGTGTGTCCAAATAACTAATCAGATCATTTTATGATTTAAAATGTATTTTTCCTAAAAATGGATTTTTATATTCTTTATTTTTAGAAACCAAATATATTATGGTTAAAATATATTTTTTATATTAATAATAGAATAACATTAATATAGATTAGCAATTTATAGAAAATAAGAATAAGAACAGTTAGTATTTGAAAATTTTATTTTTCTATAAATATAGTTTTAATTATATTTTATGATTCCATTAAAAATTTTAGTTCTTAAAATTTAGAATTTGAAATTTGAAAAAATAACATAATTTTTGGATTCATCATAACAATATTATCTCAAGATTTCATTTTGAGTCTTTTCAGAAAAGATTGATTCTTACATGAATAGTGAAAAATACATTTTTTACCAATACAGTGACATATACACCTTTATCATTATATAATAAATACTTATAAGTTTATAAAATATTTTAATTAATAAAAAATTCATTTACGGTGTAAAATTATGTATTTAAAATACTATTTAGGTTTTATAAAACATCTATTTAACATTTTTAAAATTTAACTGATATTTTATTCTAATAAAAATTGTTTTTTGTCCTTCCTTTTAATTAAATATTCTGGTGATGAAATTAGGTTTTGGATTTATTTTAAAGTACCATAAATATTATTTAAAAAAACTAGTTAATTTCATGGAGATCAACAATATTTATAATTTTATACTAAATATAATTTTTATGCATCAAATATACTTTTTTATAAAAAAAAATTATGTGTTATTTACGTTATTACTAAAATTGATTTTTCTTAACATTAGAAATTTTATTTAGTAAAATTATTTTAAAATTTAAAATTAGAGTGTTTAAATTTGGTAATAAGCTCAATTTAAATTATTTTCATTAAAATTAATTACTTAGGTAAAAAATTCGTTACTATGACAAAAGTAAAAAAAGGGTAAATAGGGTTTTACTAATCCGAAAAGACCTAAATATTCAAAAAAACATGTCTTAAAATGAATGTTTTAGATTTTTTATAATATAACATATCTCCACTCTATTATTTTCCACTTTTGGATCCAATTTCAAAGTGAATCATGTGCACTCTTTATATTAAGAAGTTATATTTATAAAAATGTCATTCCCTCCATATATAAAAGTGGTTTCCACCACCCCTTCCAGTCCACTCTAAAAATTAGAATTCATATTGAAAAAACTAACCATTTTAATTATAATATATTAATATTCCATTAACATAATCCCTTGTTCTCGTGAAATTCTCATATGTCCTCCATTTCCAAGAAACCCTCCAAGGGAAATCTCAAGTTCTCAACCTGAGTACTAAACACTTCCTAACGTCTCTTATTTTATATCATTATCTTAAAAACATAATTTTACCATTATTATATAATGAAATTAATATTATTATTTTACTAAATATTATTATTTTTAGGTAATAATCATTATCCATCTTTCCCTTTTCCTTAAAAAGGTGAAAATGTTGCTTGTGTGTAAGTGCGGACTACCGCCTTCATGAGTGATGTATTCTATTTTTCTTCACATCCTTACATAGTTTGATCTAAAAAATATTTTATGAATATATAGGATATCAAGTAGTAATATATATATATATATATCATGAATGTGATTCTAAAATTATTAAAAAAAATAAGGACCATCGTTATGTAATTCATTAATATTGGTCGATTACCCGAAATAAGTTCATCATGTATCTCATTATTGGGAACCATGCTCGCGGTTTTCATCAAATGAACATGGGGATATATAAATAATTGATAAATAGTTATTTTAATATCTTATATAATATAGTAATGGTGAACATGGTATCTAATAGAGGAGTTCAAAGTATCCCTTGCGAAATATGTGTGAAACAATGATAATTACAACATCTGATAATGAAAATAAAAGATAACGAACCAATGACTGTATAATAAATGATTATAGAAAAATATTAAAATTGTTATATATATTAATAAGGTTATAAAATTATTTATTAAGATATTCTTTTTTATTAAATATGAAGTTAAAGAAATTTTGTAGAAGCTGAGAGTTAAGTTAAGGGTTTTCTCATCTCACTTTTCTTTCGTTGAGACATATGCCATATTCACTACTTATTTTATATTATGTGGTGTATATACTACACTATATATTTATTTATGATACTTCATGAAATTTAAGGTATTTTAAAATCTATTTAATGTTCTATCTCTCATGATATTTTGATTTAAGAGATGCCAATGTTGTAAGGGTTTCTTTTCCAGCCTTATTTTCAAATGAATATTTTCATGAATAAATTTATATCTAGGAAATAATTGTGGAAAATTTATCTCTAAAACCACAAAAAAAAATTTCTATTACAGTTATTATTGAGGTTCTACATTTCCTCTCACAATTTAAATTCCCTTTTTAAATAATTTACAAGATTTTACATTTGTGAGAGAAACTAACCCACCTCTTCTTTTCAGTCGATAATTCTCTACATCTATGTCCATATTCAATGGATGATTTTATTATTATACTTATATATGACTAAATAATTTATTAAGGTCATCTTATATTATTTTTTATTTATTTACAAATGTTTGAAATGAATCTCTTAGCTTCTACCCAATGGGTTGTTTTTGTTAAAAGTGTAAAAATAACATATCTTAATTTTGTTTCTAACATACAAAGATATTAATATATTATTACCATTAAATAAGTCAATGTGTTTGATAGAGTTCTCCAAACATGACACTGAACTTAAAAAAATCATGATATATATAGATAAAATTTAAATATTTAAGTGCGACCATTAAAACCTAACCGTTGATTTAGTGAAAATGAATAGGATTAACCAATTTAGGAAATATATATATTAAGAAAATAAATACTACTTTAATATGAATAAAATTAAATCATATAGCCCAAAATGACTAATAAGATCATTAATTGTTTTGGAAAGTATTTTTATGAAAATTTACCTTTTATGCAATGTGTATTTCTATTTCAAGAAAAATGTGATTAATAATGATAAATTATATTTAATAATAATAATTTTTTTAACACTAATTTACTTGGTAAATGATATGAAATAAAAATAATAATAGTTAATATTTTGAAATTCTATTTTCCAATAAAAATGTTTTTTCATTATATTTTCTGAATGTAATAAAAAATTAAATTGATAAATTTTTGAATTTAATATTAATATAATGATTTTTTTAATAACCTATTTAATTATTGGATTAGTATGAATTTTTTATTATTTTATAAAAAGTTTGATTTCAGTCAAAAAAATGCGGGATTTATGAAAATTATAATTTCCATGATTTTATCACTATATAAGAATAACCTAGAAGATTGAAAAATAATTAAAGTAATAAAATATTAAAATAACGAAACCCATTTTGAATTTGGAAATATTATTTATACATATAAACCTATTCTAAAATAATTTATAATTAAATTAAAACTTTACATTAATATAAAATATGTTTTTGGTATTCTATTTAAAATCAAGTATCTTTAAGGTGTAGTTTTTCCTTGGAATCCTCACACATTTTATTAAATTCATAGTAAATAAATTTTTAGATTTAAAATTAGTAACCATGATAATGTTATAAAATATATAAATTAATATCTTAATAACATCATTTAAAAAAAACTATTTTGTGTGATTAAGTGTATTTATTTTAAAATTAATTTTTCATAACTTTAGAAATTTTATTTGATAAAATGGTTTTAAATATTTAAATCAAAATATTAAAATTATTTAATAATGTGAACTTATATATTTTTCTTTAAAATTAGTTTCTATGGTTAAAAATTAATTATCTTAGTAAAAATAAAAGTGGTAAATTGATCTTAACTTAGTGTAAAAATCATAAAACATTTAAAAAATGTATTAAATTGATTTTTTTTAGATTTTTATCAACCAATTAATATTTCCCCTATAATATTTTCCATTTTATATCTTTGGGACCTTGAAAAAGTTATTAAATTAAAAAATCTAAAGGTGTTTCCAGAAGTTCCCTTACTTTCACTTATAAAAACATACCACTTCCACCCTTCAAATATACACATAAACTAAGAAATATACCTTGAAAATATTGAATTTTACTCTATATATAACCCTATATCATGAACATAATCCCATGGTTACTATTAATTATCTTAAACCCTTTAATTTCAAAGACACTTCCATGGAAAGATCAAGTCTATGACATAAGTGTCATATCCCTCTTAACTTTTATACTTAATATTACTCTTCCAAATACCTTATCACCATAATGATATAATGAATTTATTATAATTATTATAATAATATTTTTATTTTATTTTTACATACCTTACTTATTCATTTTCATCCACTTATAAGAATAAAGGACTATCAATTGTGTGTGTGAGTAGACCACCGCTTCGATGAAGAATCATTTTTTTATTTTTTCTTTTAGTTTTTAATTATTTATAAGAAAATATTTAAATTTAATTCACCATCATAAAATAATAATAAAAATATTTCATTATTCTTTTATTATAATGAAATTATTTCAAAATAAATACCTCATTAACCATACTCCCCCATCGAGTTAAAGTGTTCCCATGTTTGGGTCTATTTAACCACCTACATAAATAATGATATATAATTATATCATATATGAATATGGGGATATAAATAAAAATATTATTATAATATAATAATAAAATTCTTATTGTTAGGTTTTTATATAAATATTATATTAATTATTTAACTTATTATTAAAGTGTCATCTTTGTTTGATAAAATTACCGAAATAAGTCGTTATCAATTTGATTTTCACATAACGTAACAAAAAAACATGTTGAATGAAATAAAAAAATTAAAAAAATATAAGTTTTATGTTATAGAATTTGAAATGATATATATATATATATAATGAACTTGGTATCAAGTTAAGGGTAATGATATCAAAATTATTAAACATGAACAAAATAGTTAAAGTTATTAATACCCAATGGTTATAATATGTTATAACTTATTAACGCACACATAATAAAAAATTATAATAAGGATTATAAAAGGGTAATATTAATTATTAAGGTTGTAAAATATTATATTAAGATAGTTATATCTTTTTTACAATAGGTTAGAGTGTGATCAACTAAAAAAGGAAACAAGGTAAGGGTTTTCATCTCAAATTTCGTTCTTTAAGAAACATTTGATATTATACACCTAATTTAATTTAATTGGTGTATATAATTATTATGTACAATATAATATTATGAATTATCATTTAATAATTTTATTTTTAGTTTAATTACAGGCCCTATCATTTAACGGTTTTGATTAATGTTTTACTCAAGCTGCAATATTTTTCATGGTCTCAATTTTGATTCTTTGAGAAATATTACATGTTAAGAACCGTGTTTAATTAGTATGGTACATTAACTCTCCATGGATATATTTTTATAATAATATTTTTATTTCATAGTATTTACAATATAAAAAGTTTTCCTTTATTTCACTATCTATTGATACAGTTATTTCCCTAATAGTAATGATTTCTGGTAAATCAGATCCCCTTCATTGAGATATAATGTTTTATCTTGAACATTATTCTTCCATAATTTGGTTATCCCAAAATAATATTTTATTATATGGTATTATATAATCCTCTTTGGTTGAATGAATTTTTAATAAAAATAAGGTTTTATTACTCTTTAAAATGTTTGTTTTTAGTGAAGGTAATATCAAGTATTAAAAATGTCCCTTACATAATCAATTTTTTTAGATCCACATTTCCTATAGAAAAGATTATTTCATTTTCTAGGATATCTTATTGAATATTAATTTAAAAGTAAATGTTTTCAATTATTTTTTACTTCACTATTTGAAAAATAGTTTTTCAAGTGGTCCCTAACTTCCTCTTTTATATCAATTTTAAAAATGTTTTTTGAAATCCCTTTTATGTTGTCACTTACATTTTCCTTATCACTTTCAAAAGTATTTACCCTAATGGGGATTATATTTTATGATTTAGTCTCTAATATATATATATATATATATATTTGTGTGTGTTATCATTAGGAGGAAATAAACTCAAAGTACCAAAAAATCCAATTCAAGATGCTTTCTTGGCTGGTATCATTCAAGCATTCTTCAGTAAGGATGTTTTTCATCTATTTCATCATCCTTATGGGTTTCCTTTATTGGAAAGGGGATACATTATTTTCAAACCATATAACTTATTTCTTTGGATAGATTATGATCATGATTATTTTAGTATTGACTTATCCATATACACATTCCTCTATACAGTGTGAACATCAAACTTTATATATTTCATATTTAGATGATGTTCACCTAGAAATAATGTTATTCTATTGACATGGGGAAAGTATTGGCATTTTGTATGTTGTTATTCCAATATAGAAGATTATTTCCAAGTTGACTATGTAATTTTTTTTATTTAAATTCTTTCTATAGATGGGTAATGATCATATAATACCTTTATTTAAAGGGGAAAAATATTGGAATTCTTAATGATTATTGACTACTAAAACAGGTTGATTATGTATTTGATTTCTGTATTTCTCATTATATGTAAAACCAGGTTTTTTGAGTAAGAGGTTCCTTATGGAATGGTATAAAATATCTTGATGAATCTTATGGGTATTTCATTGGGCTTATTCTAGTGATTGGTGGGGTATTGAATTATATAGACCCTCGATGCATCAATAAGTCTCATGAGAAAAAATAGGTTTGAGTATTTTGTGTATGTTTTCCTAATTTAGTAAGATTACTTGACTGTAGTCTCGATGAAAAGTAAAGTTTCTTAGCACAAAACCTTGATAGAGGGTTTTTGATGTTCTACATTATATATTTCATTAGTTTTATAATAGTATTATTGATATCCATGTTTTTATTTATTATCATGGATATATAAATCTATCATTTTTAGATGATTATGGATCTATTTTGTTTACATATTCTTTCCATAATATTAATTCCATGTTTATACCATGATTTCATCAGTTATATGTTTCTATTACTATGTGTCTGATCTCACCCCTTATTATGTTTCCATTTACATAGGTTATGGAGAAAATTAGTACACAATAAATGTTTTGAAGGATAACAGATGTGAAAGAAATTTTTAGAGATATTGAAGACTTTTTATGAATTAAGTAGTTTTGTATATAATGGGAAAATTCTCCATTTGATACAAAGAACATGGGATTTATCAATTTATGTTGCGTCCCTATTACTTAAATATATAAACCAAAAAATCCCATTTGGATGCAATAGATTCAAAAAAAAAATTTATTTTTTAATTATGGATTGTTATAACCAGGATTTTACAGTTGGTATAAAATAAAGTTTCTAAAATATGTGTTTAAGTCACTAGATCTAGTAGTGAGGGTATGGGGCATCACTATTGGTATCAAAGTAAATGTTTAGATAAATTTTGAGATTATGATGTTTATTGAGGATAATTTAAGGGTCGATAAGTTAGGGTTGATCATAAGGTCAAAGGTATAGATAAACCTTTTCGATAATTATATGATATAATGTTAGGGAAATAATGCAAATTTTATTTGTGTGTTGGGATAAAAAACTTAATTAAAAAACTTAGAAGTAATTCCAAGTATTAGATAACATCCTGATGTTTTGGTAAAATAGATATTATGTGGTTTTTCCTATAAATACATCCCTGTTTGTATAATGGAAAGTGGATACAAATGTAGCACATATAAACCTAGGGATAATCACTCTGTAAGATCCTATGTTTTAAACCAGATGTAATTTCCAAAGGAATTTGTATTTTATTATTTTGTGGGTGGTCTGAATCATATTTTGAACTTAAAAATGAAATTTTGATATTTTAAATTCTTAAAGTGATGTTTTTATATGGGGTTAAATGATCAAGAGGTGTCTCAGGTGTTCTGAGGTGTTTTGGGATCATCAGGCTCTAAAAACTCATTTTTTAGAGAAACATACCTAGGCATATGGTTAGCACAATGTCTGTACTAACAACGAGGGTCAACTATGAGGCACATTTTATTAAGGGGAATGGTTTATTTGACCATGAACCCGAGCCTGCGCGACCATGTGGGATGTCTGCAGAAAACTACAGAGGGTAGAACACAGGCCACACATAGTTTGGAAAACCATGTGCCTATCCCACACACTTAATGACACTTAGGATATGGCTATGAATAGTTGGAACATAGATTAGCCAAACAATGTGACCAAACCATACACCTCATTTAAATGGATGAAATTACCTTTTTCCCCTATATTATTTAACTCTTCATCCCTCTTTTCATTTCCTCTCCACACACAAACATCCCCCACATCTGAAGCTCCCTCTTCCTCTCCTCTAGGAATAGAAATACATTCTTTGTTTATGATTGTAATTGAGTTCCACCAGCCACATTTGATCACCCTAAATTATTCTATAATTGATCCTTCCTCCTTTCCTAGTTTATTTTTCTTTATTGAATTCTATATTAATGTGATCTTATATACCCTATTTTCAGGTAGTTTGTCTAATCTTCCTTTTTATCTCGAATCAAATTGAATAAAAGATCTATAATGGAAAAGTGAAACATATTAAGAATGATTTAGTTGGTCTCATGATTTTCCCTTAAATTTTATCATGTTTATAAAATATTTCATTGTTCTACATGCCAAAATTTATTTGTGTCACCTCAAAAAAGTAAAATCAATATTTTAAATTCTAATTCATTAATTTATATTATCATTGTGAATTTAATTAAACCATTTTAGGTTTTTAAACTCAACTCAAACAGCCCCCTTGGAGTTTTTCACTTATATTCCATAACCCTTATTCTTTAGATATGGAATTAAAATCACTTTTGAGAATGTTAACTTTATTTTCGTCAAAAGAAATGTTAAATTAAATGAAATATAGGTGGTGCATATTAATCACTTATATTACATTAATTATTTATAAAAATAAAGTACCATCCTTCATTAATGAAATGGATAATTAGAATTGAGTGGGATTCTTAAAAAAAGGATTTACCGTTTTCCATTCCCAAATTTTTTAATGGAATACTTGACTCCTTTACTCATAAGTGAAGTGACAAATAGAATTAATAGAATTAATTAAGAAGGGAAAATAAAATAGAGTTATTTGAAATGATAAATCTCATGGACCTTCCAATGGCCTTCTTAATTACTTATAAATGGAATGAACCAAATTGTATTCTTGAATTGTGATATTGTATGATTATGGACAAGACTTTGTATTATTAATACTTGATTTGAGAGATGATATGCTTAATAAAATGGACTTATTTATTTCCTTAAATTTAAAATAGTTATATGAGTTATATTAATCTTTAAAAAATACTTGGGTTTCCTTTATAAGGAATTCCATGGATGGGATTATAGGTTAAATGAATTATATTAAGACTTGAGTGATACTTGGGTTCCTTCTATGAAATTTATATGATGGGATCATAGGCTAAATGAATTATGTACACCTTGATAGATACTCTAGTTTCTCATGCGTAATTCCTTGGACAGGATCATAGGCTAATTGATATTACATGTACCATGAGCAACACTCAGGTTTCTTAAACATAATGCCTTAGATAAGATCAGGTTAAATGAATTACGTTAATCCATGGGTGATACCTAGGTTCATTATGTGTAGAACCTTGGACAGGATCATTGGTTAAATGAATTATAATAGACCATTGATCGATACTTGGGTATCTTATATGGAACACCCTGGATGGGTTTATTGGTTAAATGTTTTAAATTATGCCTTAAGCGATACATGGATTTCCTAGTCGGATCTCCGTATAAAGTCTCATAGAAAAAATGAATATATTACATGCTTGATCACTTTTATGAATGTATGTTGTGAGTTTACCTTAAGTATTATATGATTTTTATACTTTTATGAACTTGAATTTGTTCCCTAGTTGGGATGTTTTGGATGAGGCATTAATTAAAAAGCTGACTCATATAATATTTTTATCCTCATTAGATGTGGATACCTTGGTTAAACCTAGGGTCCTTGATATTCTTTCATATCTATATATATGACTAAATATTCATGTGTATATATAGTTCATATATATATATATATACCTATATGTATACATATATTTATATGTAGGGATACTTATTCAGAAAAATTTTGGTTTGTGCTGAAGTAGGTATTGTCAGTCAGAATCCTATAAAAAACTCAAGACCTACTTATTTATATTAATTTATCCACTACCTTATTTGTTATACCTACACACTATTGTATTTTTATATTCATGGACTGTATTTCATTAGACACCATTAGTGGTGGATTACTGAGTATATCTCACACCCTGTTCGGGCCTCTAGTACCTGGACTAACCTCATGATTATAGGTTCAAGATCATGGATTATTCTTGTGTTGTTACTCTTATACATGGGAGATTAGGAATATAGGACTGAGTCGATGATCAGGATTCTCATAGGAATAGCCTTTGGGATTTTTACTTTTTTTATATTTCCTATTGTATGTATTTTTTTGGTAAATTGTATCATATTAATGAATGATCATGCATTCCTTTATTGTTGGTTTTATTTATATTTCGCATTTCTAGGTTATCTGATTTATTTACATTTCCTTTAATTTATACTACTTACAATGTTGATGTATTATTTATATATACCTATCTTTCTCTGATCATGAGGGTATAGTCTCCCCACTATACTATCATTGGACCCTCGCTACTAGTCGTCAACCTATGGCTTCTCGGGAGGCACACTTGAGGCCATGTAACTAATCGTATCAGGGAAATGTTTCAGTTAATCCCCATTCGGGATATTACAAAGTGGTATCAAAGCTTATTTTCCTTTATCTTATTGATTAGGGAAAATAAACAGGATACTAGAAATGTGTTACTACTTAGTAAATATTTATTTTTGGGAGTGATCAACCCACACACGGGGAAGAGACCAGGTGGCCAGGAATGAAACTACTGTTCATGTTATTCATTATTACATTTGATTATTATTTCACCCTAAGTGATTGATTTACTTTCTTCTTCTTACTTATTTATGAAATTTATGATATTTTAATCTTATCCTAATATGACAAGGAATTATTGTGTCATGCATCATTATAGTCGCATAGAGATTCATATACCATGCATATTTCATTCCATGTAGGTTTCATTTCATGACTACTTGATACATTTTGGATGTGCCTTTTTTGACTTATCAAAATGCTTACTGATATACCATGTTTATTTGATTATTTAGCATTCTTTCTTAAATAACATGCTTAAGTGGTTCCCTATTTATATGTGTGTATTCATTATTTCTATGTGTTAAAATGACTTGTTATAATTAATATATATGATTGGTTATTAAAGTGCCTGCATCAACCTAAATAGTTTTTTCTCATATAGCTTGATGGTATCACCTTAACTAAATAATCATGAAATTTTCAATCTGTGAACCATTGGTTTCATGGGATGAAACATTTATAGTTTTGATTAAATGGGTGATAATAAAAATTTATAAAGTGTAAAGGACTTTATAAATTGGAGAATGGTGACCCATATAATTTACCCATTGTATATTAAATTGTTTTATTCAAAAATAAAATATAAAAACCTGGTTTCAACTACATGCATTCCATCTATAACTTATAAAATAAATTATATTTATAAATTGGGAATAGTAATGCATCTAATTGGATCATGGTTTTTTCTAAATTGAAATAATTACAAGAAATGGTTTCATTTATAAAGGCTTGAATCTTTATAACTTGGGCATGATGACCCATTTGACTAAATTCAAAAATGCACTCTTGGACCCCAATAGGTCAGTATGGGCATGTTTCTTATGAGATAAACCCACTAAAGGTATAATTACTCGGTAATAAAATTGTGGTACCCTAGTAGGTCTCCTGTTCCTTTTATGCCTTAGTACTTAGCCCCATGGGGGTATACTCACACTACATAAGGATGGTTATTTAAAGTGTCAATAACCACTTATATGGGTTATTTATAAATATATGGTGTCATCTTATTGAACCTTTTCCCCTTAAATAATAAAATACCTTTTGAGCATTATTATTATGAGGCTTTCATTAATTAATATTCTAATTAGAACCAAAAGAGTGTTTTCATCTATAGTTTAGAATTGATATTTTCTTTAACCCATCCTGGATATGAGAATTCTTTTAAATAAATAAAATTAATAAAAGGAATTTATGAGATAAATTTACTAAAATGAAACCAAATTTCAGAAAAATAAATAATTCTAAAAAGGAATTTTGGTGTAAATTTCCTATGTTTCCTTGTGTCATTAGCTAAATAAAGTACCAACTATATTTTTCTTTTATAACTGGGGCTTGAGTTTTTTAAACTGAATCTTTGAGATGATTAAAGATCAAATTTGAATTGTTGTAATAGAATAAATAAAAACCTTAAAGTGGGTTTCTTAGTTTTGAACCTCATGTAAGTGTAGTTAAAATCATTCCTGCATATGCCTTGAATGGGAATGTGGAAATAACCCATGGATATCTTTTCCCTTCCATGACATTGATCTAGAGTTAGTTCATTAATCCTATTGTCCCTTTTAGCATGACTCTAGTTTAAAAGTTGATTCTTTATATTTCAGTAAGGGGATAGCCTGGGTAGTCAACTCCCTTAGAATTAAAAACCTTGCTAAATCTTTTTGTAGAGTTCCAGATGTGAGGTTCCATTTGGGTGCCATTTTTCTTGGGTAAGACTCTTGTTATGAAACAACACCATGGTTAGGTGGGTGTTAATGTGATAAATAGACCCTTGTTAAAGACATTAGCATTGTGTAATGAGCAGATTCAGTGGGTTAGACAAGTCTAGGGCATGGTTGACCACTTAGTTTGTTGTTTGACCCTTCTTACTTTTCAGCGATGGGAGACTTAGGAGGTCGCCATCTATATTAACAGTCACATGGGATAATATAAATCTATGATAAATGTTGTGTATGGGAAATTGGATAGTGGGATGCATAGGGTCGATAGGACTATGGATGGTATCAAATGACGTGTCATTGTGTTGGTGAAATCTTGGGGTAGTATGTGTTGCTATAAGAAATACCCTTAAAGTTGTTAAAATGATGCAGTGAACCATATGATTTTAGTGGAAATATTTTAAGCCTTGAGCTATTACACTATGTCCTTGGGAAATTTTTAGAGTAGAATGACTTGGACATATAAAGAAGTTTGAGTTATCCTGGTTCTAGGGGCGAGGTTGTAAAAAATATTGGGTATTGTAACTCTACCAATCAGTTTAGTTTTGGCTTATATTCCTGATGTTAATGACATGCATGAGTGTGGATCGAGAGGTCATTATGAATATTTCTAGTGTAAATTGTATCTAGAGCACTTTTAAGTGACTTATTTTCCTATATTTTTTAATTATTTCATTGTAATATCATGTTTTCCACATCTATAACTCATGTTCAATGGTGGATGGAGTGTGTTATATAGGACATTTTCCCATTCTCAGTAAATGATGACTAGGACACTCCTAAGGTATAGAGTATCATGTCAGATAGGTTTTATCATATCTGTCCAAGTAAAGGGAGTATAACCAAAAAAGGCCATTTGGTCCTGGTGAGAATGGCTTTTGGAATCTCATGAGGCTGGTATGTATAAGTTCTAGTCGTTGAGGTAATGATTGAAATGAAACCTAGTTATCCGTTTGGATCAAGTTTGGATGCAAGATTCAAACATGGGGGGGTATGAGTTACCTAGGAATATAATGTTTGAGATGTGTGTCGATGCTTTCAAGGCAATATAACAATGAAATGGTTGGATGCATATGTAACCTTTAAGGATATCATGAGACAAGGTTAGACTACAATTGGGGTTTTTGAAAGAATAAAAAAATTCCTTACTAGTAAGGCATAGTGGTCAGTAAATAATGATGTGTTGATAGGTGCAGCTGATATCTTTTAAAAGAAGTGAGTCTATTTTGGATTGACTATTATTATTGTCAATTGCATTCTTTTTGTTAGAAACCATGCTGGGAACTTCATCTTTGATATGACAGGATTGTATTGGGTATTATTGTAAATCATTGGTATCTATTAATATACTCTTAGCTTAGTGATTATCATAACCCATTTCATGAAATCATCCAGGGTACACTGAGAGAGTGTTAGTTATACACCTAGATAAATTAATTACCTTGTTATACTTTATAATATACTCTATTTGGAATTGTTATCTTGGATCATAGTTATTTATAGAGGCATGGTTTGTCTGTAGTGATGTTGGTATTACCATATAGGAAGGCCTTGAATAGACTCATGGACACCAACTAATTAATTGACTCGATATCTCGGTGATATATTATTTGTTGGATCAATTTGGGTTTTGGACATGCAGTTGTCTTTGCTACATACCAACATCTCACTTATAAACTCAAGGTATGGCATACCTTTGAGGAGAACCTTGGACTCAAGTATTTGATTTTGAGGAAACCCTATACTTACAGTCAGGTTTAATTGAGATGATGAGAGTGTGATGATCCAAGGGTGTTGGATCTGTATACACCTATGTTCATGTCAAGGAACATTAATAGTAATGATCAATTTGGCAAGAGATATCACCAAAATCTAGTTACAGACTTCAATGGGCATGCGTGAAGTGATATTGACATACCTTGGAATAAAGGAATTGTAATTAGTTTTTGGATGCATCAGTTTTTATAGATAAATATATTCAAAAATGATTGGATGGTAGTTTTTTTAATATATTTTCTTCATTTGGTTGAATATAATCAGTGAGAAACTACTTCTACCATGGATTTGGGACAAGAAGATTGTATTAAAAAGGTAAAATGTTCATTTTCAAAAAATAATCATCCCAAATATGCTTAATTTGGTCTTTTGGTAATTGACTAGTCGATTAGTTGAATATTATGTCGGGAGCATCATTAGAGTGATAATGGGTGGTATGATTAGGTAATTCCAATGGTTGAATCACCATGGATTGGAATTAGCTGATCAAGTTAGAACCTTTGATGGGAAGTTCCTAGGGAATGTTATTGAAAGAGATGATGATGTCATTCTATCTCAGTTTAGAAACTCCCATGTAAGTTATGTATTGATGTTTCGTCTTTGGAAACATGCATTGTCTCAAGATGTAATGGTATACGTACTGTGTATTTTAGTGTAACATGTGCAGGTGATTTCGTTATTTAAAATTAAAAGTGACAATTTGAACGAAATTTTGTGACCCAAATTGGTCATGTGATGCTTCATTGTTCCCTAAGGATTCTCAAGAATGAGAATTTCTAAGGTGGAGATATTGTAAGATCCTATGTTTCGAACTAGATGTAATTTCCAAAGAAATCTAAAATTTCCCATTTGGTGGGTGGTATAAATCATAATTTGATCTTTGAGATTAAATTAAGAGAGTTATAATTCTTAAAGTGACATTTTAATATGGGGTATAATGACTGAGAGGTGTCTCAGGTGTTAAGAGGAGTTTTGGGATTATCGGGATCTAGATACTTAGTTTCAAGAGAAATATACCTATGTGCATTGCTAGTGCATGGTTAGTACTAACCATTTGGGTCAACCGTGTGGCCCCTTTTGTTAAGGGGAAAAAATTGTTTGATTGTGCACCTAAGCCCACACATCCATGTGGGATGTCCAGAGAAAAATATAGAAGGTATAACACAAGCTATAGATAGTTTGGAAAACCGTGCACCTAGACTACAAAATTAGTACAACTTAGAGAGTGGTTGTGCATGGTTAGTGCACAATTTTCCCAAACCATTATTCTAAACCATGAAACTCATTTAAATTTGTGAAATTACCTTACCCTACCTTATTTAACTCTTATTCCCCCTTTTCTTTTCTTTTTTATGTATAGTATCCCCCACATCCAAAGCTCCCTCTTACTCTCCTCTAGGAATGGAGAGATATTCTTCATTTAGCCATAGAATTGAACACATTTATTCATGTTTGATCACCCTTGGTTAGGATATGATTCCTCCTTCATCTTTTCTCAATTTATCTTTCCGTAATGAATTCTATTTCAATGCGAGCTTATATGCCCTATTTTCAGGGTGTTTGTCTTATCTTCCATTTTATCTCGAACCATATTAAATCAAAGCTTGATAATAGATTAATGGAGAATTATAAGAATGAGGTAGGAGATATCATCATTTTCCTTTAAAGTCTAACATGTTTATAAAATATTTTATTTTTCTTCATGTAGGACTTTCCATGTGTCACCTCACAAAAGTGAAATAATTATTGAAAATGATAATGACATAATTTATATTATCATTGTAAACTTAATTAAACCATTGGTGGTTTTTCACCTCAACATGAACCACCCCCTTGGGGTGTGTAACTTATATGTTATAGCCCTTATTATTTAGCTGTCACGACCCGTCCTCAGGGCTCGTGTCGTGACTACCCCAAGCCCGCCTTCTATAGGCCAGGGGCTGGCGACTAGAACCAAAGGCATAAATCCCTAAGATGGGAAGGCATTACCTTTATAAAAGTATACAAACACAACAAAGTACGCAACAGGAAAAAACACTAAGTAAAACTGAGTACAAAAGTAAGTGCTTAAAAGTAATGGTTCAGTATACAAACCCAATTGTAAGTACAGTACAACTGAAAAGCAAGTACAACTGCAGTAAAGTAAAACAGAAACCACTGAGTCATCCTCCTGGAATCCCACCTGAGGGGTGGGTACAGATGGCCTCCTCAGCACCTCAAGTTCATCCGTCCTCTCTGTGTATGTCTCTCCAAGTGCTCCACCTCAGGGTACCATCTAGCACTACAAGTCTTTACATTGATCAGTGTTGTTCGTCGTCTGCATCCAACACAACGTAGTGTGGGCATAGACTGTGTAGGGGAGAGTATATGATACTCAGTAGGGACCCCGAGACCCCTAAAGGTCTCCAGAATCCACGAAGGATAAACCACAGAAGATAGATACAAACACAAATTATCGACCAACCCTACTTAGGTATATTCCCATACATATACCTAAGTTATCAACCACAGTTCGGCTCCAACTCTCGAGCCCAATCACAACCCAATCCACCCAATAAAGTCAGTCAATCAAATCGATGATAATGATTGAAAGTCAAGACTCAACTCACATAGGTATACATATTTTGTATAGAGATAGAGATGATCAGATGTAGTCACTGATTCATCTAAGCTATCAGACCCACACAGGATACAAGACCAGCTAAGTTGTCGGACCCACACAGGATAGAAGACCAGCTACTCTGTCGGACCCACACAGGATACAATTATAGAGGTCAAACTACCAGACCCACTCAGGATACAAGAATAGTAGTCATTACTGTTGAACCCACAGAGTATTTCAGTATGGTAGTCTTTGCTATCGAACCCACGGAGGATTCCAATATGGTAGCCGTCGCTGATGAACCCATGGAGGATTCCAGTACAGTAGTCGACGCAGTCGCATCAAACTCTAGGGTTCTCGAACACAGTACGCTCGATTCTGGGAGGGTCCCCTCCTCGAGCCAAGGGGTCGATACATAAACTATCACGAAGTCCTGATTTAATGTATCCCAAAGTTTCGTCTCGTCAAAAGAAACCCAACGCGATAGACGACGTGTCAATCAAACGCATGGTTTGAGAGTTATTTGCTTTTCTATTCCAGGGGCCCGGTTGGAATTATGCTCGTTCCAAACCCAGCCATTTTCCAAAGTTGTCCAAACCTCACTTAGATTATTGCAAAAGTACCGCCTCATCATAAGGGTCTAAGTTCTGCAGACGGTGTGTCGATCGGATGTACGGTAAAGAAGTTATTCGCATTTAAGCATAACGGGCCCGGCCCATCAAGCCCGGTGGGCTGGCGGGTCGGCCCGTCTTGGCTCGACGGGTCCGACCCGTCTAAGAGGTCAGCCCGGACCGGCAGGGCGCGGCCTGGCCCAGATAGCGTGACCCAGCCCGTGGCGGGCTATGGCTCGGCCAGCTGGACGAGCAGATCGGGGGGGGCTCCGGTTTTCCGAAATAACGGCGCCGAGAGGCGCCGTCCCTCCTGTCCGGCCGGCCTCGGCCGGCCGGTCTTCTACGACGCGAGCGACCTGCATGGGTGGGCCGCTGTTTCCCCAGCGCGATGCCAGGAGGGTTTCGCGGGGTCTTCCCAGCCCGTTCGTCTGCCTGCTGGCCAGTTCGTCCGCCGAGCGGCCCGCAGGATTGGGCCGCGTCTCTTCCATAGCACGGCGCCAAGAGGGTGTCGTGGGGTCTTCCTAGCCCCTTCAGCCACCTTCCGGCCGGTTCTTCCACCGAGCGGCCCGCAGAAGTGAGCCGCGTCTCTTTCTCGTGACCGGTGCGCGGTCTCCGCTTCCGGTCCTTGTCGCCTCCGGACGTCGCTGCCTCCGGTCGCCGTCGCCTCTATTCTCCACCACAAAAATCAGGAACCAATGAAGGGTCATCGGGCCGTGTTCGTTCGGCCCGCGCCCTCTATGTTAGGCGGAAACAAAAAGGGTGAAGGAAAACCATTGCATACATCAATAATGAGGTATAATTTAATTTACTTAAAATTATACAAGCCCCCTACCTTGATTTAAGGTTCGTTCGTTGATGAGCCGTGGAAGACGAGCGTCAGTCAGGCGTCGCGGATGACGGTGTCGTTCTTCCAACATTGGAGGAAGAGGAAGGTAGGTAGAATTCTTTTAGGTGTCGCCTCCTTTCTCACCCCGGTTGAAGTAGTGGAGGAAGGTGATCATGTTCTTCGTGTTCTTTACTGGAGCGGATGAATAAAGTTCCACCAAGAGATTCTCCCCAAAGCCCTTAGAATATTTTCCAAGAAAATGAAATAATAGGCTTTTCCAAAATTATAAACTTTCCATCCATTTCAAATTAATTCAAAACTAGATTAATTAAGTGGAATTAATTAATCTCAAGAGTTGGCACATTCATGAGAGGACAGAGGTGGAGAGGCTCTACCATTAATGAGGGAGGTGTCAAAACTTAAGAGGAGTTAAAAAGAGTTGAGGGGAGGTGAAAGGGTTTGGGTTCGTGTGGGCCCCACCACACTAAATCCTCTCATGGGAGGTTATGTGGTGTGTGGGTCCCACCCCAACTCCCCTTTGGAGGAAAAAAACCACCTCTTAAATAAAATTGTACAATAAAACAATTTTATTTAATATTCCACGAATCCCCAAATTATAAATTTCAACCCACATAAAACGCAACTATGGTAAGGGTCCCCTTAAGCGATTACCAGCGCTGCAAGTTCATCGGTGCTCTCATATTTCTATTCTGACCACTGGTTCAAAAGATAGAAAAACCCGCACGTATGTTTACTGAACGTACCCGAAAAAAACTTCAGAAATTGATTGCATGCACACTGGGCCTCGGAATCAGGTGCCTTCAGAAACTGCGGACTCGTAAAATTCCAAAGAATTTAAGAAAAAAATTCCATTGAAATATTCGGTTCTTTACATTACCCCCACCTCAGGAATTTACATCCCCATAAATCTATAACACACACTAGGGAAACAAATGGTGGTACTTAGCACGCATTTGAGCCTCCCGCTCCCATGTGCTCTCCTGGAGGTTCCCTTGCTGCCAATGAATGCACACCAGAGGAATTGACTGTCCACATAGGACTCACTCCTATAGATCCTCGATCTCCACCGGGACCTCCGTGAATGTTGCCCCTTCATTGATGTCCAGCTCCCCGTGGTCGATGATGTGGGTCGGATCATGCACGTATCTCCTCAGTTGAGATACGTGGAAGACGTCGTGCACCAGATTCAACTGAGGTGGAAGGGCCAGGTGTTAAGACACCTTGCCTACTCTTCTGAGGACCTGGAAAGGATTTATGAAGCGCAGAGATAACTTTCTGCCCCATCTAAATCTCAATATCCCTTGTCGAGGTGAGACCTGTAGGAAGACGTGGTCGCCATCCTTAAACTCCAGTGGTCTCCATCTCTTATCAGCATAGGACTTATGTCTTCTATGTGAAGTCTTCATCCGCTTTTGGATGATCTGCACCTTCTCCGTCGTAGCATGAACCATCTCCGGTCCTACAAGTGATGACTCCCCTGGGTCAGTCTAGCACAGAGGTGATCTTCAAGGTCAGTCGTACAGTACCTCGTAAGGTGCCTTCCCGAGGGTGGAGTGATAGCTGTTGTTGTATGCAAACTCCACCAAGGGTAAGTGATCCTCTTAGCTATGACCAAAGTCGAGGACACATGCACAGAGCATGTCCTTGAGAGTCTAAATGGTCCTCTCAGTCTGTCCATCCATATGAGGATGGAAGGTGGTGCTCAAGTGAAGCTATGTCCTAAAATCCTCCTGTAATCCCTTCCATAGCCGGGAAGTGAAATGAGCATCTCAATTAGAGAAGATAGTCGATGGCACACCCGGAATCCATACGATCTCTTGAATATAGAGGCATCACAAGCTCTCTACTGAGACCTGCTCTCTGATCGGTAAGAAGTGGGCCGACTTGGTGAGTCGATCTACGATCACCCAGATAGATTTGTGTCCTCTAGATGTACGTGGAAGCCTTGTCATGAAATCCATATATATCCCATTCCACTTCCACTCTGGGACCTCTAAGGGATGAACCAAGTCTGCTGGAACCTAGTGCTCTGCCTTCACTTGCTGATAAGTGAGGCATCGTGAAATGAACTCTGCTATAACCTTCTTCATACCCAGCCACCAGTGCTGTCATCAGAGGTCCTGATACATCTTTTCCACTCCTGGATGTACCGCTAGAGGGGAATTGTGGAACTCCCTCAACACCTCCTCTTGTAATGCAACTGGTACCATGGTACTTCCTGTGAAAAGGATGACGTGCTCACCTCCTTCAGAAAATCCATCAGGTGCCTGTCTAGTGGATATCTGAGCACGTCGCGCCTCGCAATCAACGTCCCCACACTGCGCCTCTATGACTTGCTGAAGAAGTGGAGGAGTGACTATGAGAGACTGAAGAAAGGTTGCTCCATATCTATCCACAAAGGATATCTGCAACGCGGCTAGCTTCCCTGTCGCCACTCCCAGCAGCTGAATTCTCGATCTCCTGCTAAGAGAATATGCTACAACATTTCCCTTTCCATGAGTATAGACTATCTCAAAGTCATAGTCCTATAGTAACTCAAGCCATCACCGCTATCTCAGGTTCAGGTCCTTCTGCGAGAAGATTCACTTGAGACTCTGTTGGTCAGAGTATACTATAAAACGCTCTCCCATCAGATAGTGTTACCATATCTTCAAGGCGAAGACCAATACTGCTAACTCTCGGTCATGGGTAGTGTAGTTCTGCTCATGTTAACTCAACTGCTGTGAACCATAGGTGATCACCGCTCTCTCCTACATCAAGACACACCCAAGTCTGGTCCCTAATGCGTCGCAATAAACTACATACCCTACACCCTCCTCTGGTAGCCTCAAGATGGGCGCACTGGTCAATCTCTACCTCATCTCCTGAAAGCTCTGTTGGCATCTCTCTGACCACACGAAGGGTTTCCCTTTCTTTGTCAAATCTGAAAGCGGTGCTTCAACTCTGGATAAGTCTAGCACAAATCTCTGATAGTATCATGCCAGGCCCAGGAAACTCAGAGCCTCCATCACACTCTTTGGTGGCTCCCAAGCAAGCACTGCCTTGATATTCACTGGATCCACTACTACCTTAGCCTCCGAGATGAGTGTCCCAAGAAATGAACCTCTCGAATCCAGAACTGGAACTTCGAGAGCTTAACATAAAGTTGGTGCTCTCAGAGTGTGTCCAGTACTACCTGAAAATGGTAGGCATGCTCCTCCTCAGTAGTTTAGTAAATCAGTATGTTGTTGATGAAGACTATGAAAAATTGATCAAGGTAAGGCTGTAAGATCATGTTCATGAGACTCATGAACACTTATGGAGCATTGGTTACGCCAAAGGGAATAACCAAGAACTCGTAGTGGCCATACCGGCACCTGAAGGTCGTCTTCTTCACATCCTCATCTCGAACTCTGAGCTGGTGATAGCCTAACCTGAGGTCTATATTCGAGAACCATCGTGCTCCCTTGAGCTGATCAAATAGGTTTTCAATCCTCAGAAGTGGTTACTTGTTCTTCACGGTCACCTGATTCAGGCAACGGTATTCGACACACAGTCGCAATCTCCCTTCCACATTCTTGGTGAAAAAAATTAGAGAATCCTAGGGTGAAACACTGGGTCGGATAAATCCCTTCCCCTGCAAGTCCTCCAGTTGTACCCGTAGCTCATGAAGCTCAGCGAGAGCTATCCGATATGCTGGAGTAGATATTGGTGTTGTCCCAGGGTACAAGTCTATGTAGAAGTCTACCTATCTGCGAGGAGGTACTCCTGGAACTTTGTCAGGAAAAACATCTACATACTCATCCACCACAACAGGAAAACTCGGAATTCACACATCAATTGCTCCAAGGATGAGACTAGACAACTGAGGTGTGATCAGCTGCCCTCTCTTCTACCTAAGTCCATCATGTGCTGCAAAGGTTAACTTATCACTGGTGAAGGTGAACCTGGTCCCATCTGTGTGGGCACACCGCACTTTGTGCCTAATACAGTTGATCTGAGAATGGACTGTAGATAACCAGTCCATACCCAAGATGACATCATAAGGCCTCGACGCCGCTACAAGAAGATCCCAGCCGAAGATCTCTCCTCCTATAGTAAGCTCACACTGCCAGCACCAGTGTGTAATCATCAATTCTGCTCCCGTAAGAGTCTCAAGCCATAAGGATTGAGCCAACGGCTCTATCGGAATATCCAAGCTCCGAACAAGGGCAGCGACAATAAAAGAATGACACACACTTGTGTCTATAAGTACTGCAGCAAGGGTTGAGTAGACATAGATAGTACCTCGAATCATCTTAGGTTCTCCATGGTCATAGGACTCGACTACCTGTAGCTAAGCCCACCTCTGTCTTCTAGCTCCCTATGGTCGGGGTGGACCTCCTGGTGGTGGTGGATGTAGAGCCTCGAAATGTCATCCACCACCCGCTGCCCAGACAGCTCCTCTGTCTCGTCTGCTTGCTCCCAGTGGACCACCATGGTCAAACCTCTGCCTCTACCTGGGAGGTCCCTCTACTGTCTTCTTCTCATCTTCATGGCAGGTCGGGCAGTCACGAGCCATGTGGCCCTGCCCGCCGCATGCATAGCACTGCCTCCTCCTCGTAAGGATAACTCTGATTTGTGTAACCCGCACAACCGAACCTGTATCCTGAGGTCACCCACCTGATGGCCTGGTCTTTCTGGACCTCTATGTAAATTGTCTATTTCCAGATGCAGAATACTCTACAACATGTCATCCTGTGGTGGGTCTCACTGCTGGAGACTGCTCAGCGAGAAATCTCTCCACTAGAAGGGGTCGCTCCAGCACCCCCTCCTGGGTCGGAATGCTGAGGGGAATCATCGAAGCCCTGATCTCATGCCTGAGTCCCAGCTCAAAGGTCTGAGCCCTGAAGAACGGGTCCTGCATCATATCCATGGAGTAGCGTGAGAGGTCAGTGAACCTCAATGAGTACTGAGTTATTGTCATGTTGCCCTGCTGCAGATCAAGTAACTCCTGAATCTGCATTGTATGAAGGGTGGTTGGAACAAACTCCGAGAAAAGGAGACTCTCAAAGTCCGTCCAGAGTAAAGATGCCTCGTAATAAACATGGAGCATCAGGATCCACCATCTACTTTCTGCTGCGTGTAGGAGACTCGTGGCAAGGATCACCATAAGGTCGACTGGTGTCCCTACTAATCTGAAAACTCTGACGATAGCCTCTAGCCAATCCTCAGCTGCCTGTGGGTCTGTCTCTCCACAGAACCCGGGTGCCCTCTATTGCTGGAACTCATGCAACACACTAAGGCAATGTGCACTGTCTTCTAATGGGGCTGGTGGTATCAGTGTTCCAGTGTTTAGAGGTGTCGATGGTACCTCCGCTGTGATGGGGCCCTACACTGAGGCCTAGTCGCTCGGTGGGCTACCATCTTGTACATAACTCGGAACCCTAGCTGGGTGCCTTTGTGGGGACATCCTAAAAAGAAACAGGTGCACCATGGTCAAAACAGTATACCTGGTGATCTGACACAAAGTAATCACAAAGAAACCTTTTGAAACACACATGCAATCAGTGTTTTCGTGCACTGAGTCAGAAATCAGAGGTCATGGTCCTGGTGTATGAATACATCGGCTGCCGCACCAACACTGGACTCCCTGGACTGAAAACCACACTCAATACTCTTAAAACTATTACTTCACATAAAGGAATGATAAGAGTCATGAGTTCTGCGGTAGAACCGACTCCTCTGATAACAATTTATCATGACCTGTCATTGGGTCCCGTGCCGGGACTACCCCAACCCTGCCTTCTATAGGCTAGGGGCTGGCGACTAGTACCAAAGGTGTAAATCCATAAGCTGGGAAGGAATTTCCTTTATAAAAGTATACAAACACAACAGAGTACACAATAGGAAGAAAACACTAAGTAAAACTGAGTACAAAAGTAAGTGATAAAAAGTAAATGGGCTGGTATACAAAACCAACTGTAAAGTATAGTACAACTGAAAATCTAGTACAACTACAGTAAAGTAAAACAGAAACCACTGAGTAATCCTCTGTGAATCCCACCTGAGGGGTGGGTACAGATGGCCTCCTCATCACCTCAAGTTCGTCCGTCCGCTCTGTGTACGTCTCGCCAAGTGGTCCAACTCCGGGTACCGTCAAGCTCTACAAGTCTCTACCTCGATCAGTGTTGTCCATCGTCTGCATACAACACAACATAGTGTGGGCATAGCCCATGCAAGGGTGAGTATACAATACTTAGTAGGGACCCCGAGACCCCTGAAGGTCTCCAGAATCCACGAAGGATAAAACACAGAAGAGAGATACAAACACAAAGTATCGACTAACCCTACATAGGTATATGCCCATACATATACCTAAGTTATCAACCATATTTTGGCTCCAACTCTCATGCCCAAGAACAACCCAGTCCACACAAGAAAGTAAGTCAATCACATCGATGATAATGATTAAAATTCAGGACTCAACTCACACAGGTATACATATTTAATATAGCGATAAAGATGATCAGATTTAGTCAATGATTCATCTAAACTGTTAGACCCACAAAGGATAAAAGACCAGTTAAGCTGTTGGACCCACAAAGGATACAAGACTAGCTACTCTGTCAGACCCACACAGGATACAAGTACAGAGGTCAAACTGCTAGACCCACACAGGTTACAAGAACAGTAGTCATCATCATCGAACCCACAGAGGATTCATGTATGGTAGTCGCCGCTATCGAACCCATGGAGGATTCCAGTATGGTAGTCGTCGCTGTTGAACCCATAGAGGATTCCAGTACAGTAGTTGACGCAGTCGCAGCCATCTCTACGTTTCTCGAACATAGCATGCCCGATTCTGGGAGGGTCCGCTCCTCGAGCCAAGGGGTTGTTACATAAACTATCACTAAGTCCTGATTTTATGTATCCCGAAGTTCTGTATCATCAAAATAAACCCAACTTGATAGACGGCGCGTCAATCGGACGCCTGATTTGAGAGTTATTGGCTTTTCCGTTCTAGGGGCCCTGTTGGAATTACGCTCGTTCCAAACTCGGCCATTTTCCAAATTTTTCCAAAACTCACTTAGAGTATCAAAAAATGACTACCTCGTTTTAAGGGTCCAAGTTCCACAGACAGCGCGTCGATCGGATGCATGGTCAAGAAGTTATTTTCATTTAAGCATAACAAGCCCGGCCCGTCAAGCCCGTGGGGCTGGCAGGTCGGCCTGTCCTAGCTCGGCGGGTCTGAACCGGAAAAGGGGTCATCCCGGCCCGATGGGGCGCGGCCTGGCCCGGCTGGCATGACCCGGCCTGCGGCTGGCCGCGGCTCGGCCAGTTAGCCGAGCAGAACGGGGGGCGCGGCCCCCGGTTTTTTGAAATGACAGCACTGAGCAACGCCGCCCCTCCAGTCCAGCCGGCTAAGGCTGTCCAGTCTTCTCTGGTGCAAGAGGACCTCACGGTCGAGCCGCTGTTTCCCTAGCGTGGCACCAGGAGGGCGCCGCAGGGTCTTCCCAGCCCGGTCGGCCGCCTGCCGGCCGGTTCGTCCGCCGAGCGGCCCGTGGTAGCCGCCTGCATCTCTTCCACAGCGTGGTGCCAAGAGTGTACCGTGGGGTCTTCCCAGCCTGTCCAGCCTCCAGCCGGCCAGTTCGTCCAACGAGCAGCCCACGGAAGCATGCCAGGTCTCCTTCTCGTGTCTAGTGCGCAGTCACCGCTTCCGGTCTCCATCGCCTCCAGACACCGCCGCCTCCGGTCGCGGTCACCTCTGTTAGCCACCACAAAAATCGCGAACCAACGGAAGGTCGTCGGGCTGTGTTCATTTTTCCCGCGCCCTCCGTGTTAGGTGGGAACAAAACAGGTGATGAAAAACCATTGAATACATCAAGAACGGGGTAGAATTTAATTTACTTAAAATTATACAAGCCCCATACCTCGATTTAAGGTTCGTTCGTTGACGAGCCGCAGAAGACGAGCATCTCGGAGGTCGGGCGTTTTGGATGACAGTGTCGTTCCATCAACATTGGAGGAACATGATGGTAGGTAGCATTCTTTGTGGTGTTACCTCCTTTCTAACCCTAGTTGAATAAGTGGAGGAAGGCGATCGTGTTCCTTGTGTTCTTCATTGGAGAGGATGAATAAATATTCACCAAGAGTTTCTCCCCAAATCCCTTAGAATATTTTCCAAGCAAATGAAATAATAGGATTTTCCAAAATTATAAACTTGTTATCCATTTCAAATTAATTCAAAACTAGATTAATTAAGTGTCATTAATTAATCTCATGAGTTGGCACATTCATGAGAGGAGGGAGGTGGAGAGGCCCCACCATTAATGAGGGGAGGTGTCAAAACTTAAGAGGAGTTAAAGGGAGTTGTGGGGAGGTGAAAGGGTTTGGGTTCGTGTGGGCCCCACCACACTAAATCCTCTCATGGGAGGTTATGTGGGGGTGTGGGACCCACCCCAACTCCCCTTTGGAGGAAAAAAATCTCCTCTTAAATAAAATTGTTCAATACAATAATTTAATTTAATTTGCCATGAATCCCCAAATTATAACTTTCAACCTGCATAAAACGCAACTGCGGTAAAGGTCCCCTTAAGTGATTACTGGCGCTGCGAGTTCATCGGTGCCCTCGTATTTCTATTCCGAGCACCGGTTCAAAAGATAGAAAACCGGCACTTACGTTTACTGAACGTACCCAAACAAAACATCAGAAATTGATTCCGGGCACACCGGGCCTCGAAATCAGGCGCCGTCAGAAACTGCGGACTCATAAAATTACAAAGAATTTAAGAAAAAAATTTCCTTGAAATTTCTGAGTCTTTACACCCCCTTGGGGTGTGTAACTTATATGTTATAGCCCTTATTCTTTAGTTATGGAATTCGAATCACCTTTGGGCTTATTAAATTTATTTTCTTCAAAATAAATGGTTAAATGGAATTAAATAAACTATAAGTGGTGAGGATGACTCACTTATCTTACATTCATTATTTATAAAATCATAGTCCCATACTTCATTAAAGAAATGTCTAATTATAATTGAGTTGGATGCTAAAGGAAGGGATTTAACCTTGGTCATTCCCAAATTATTAAATGGAATTCCTGAATCCTTCACTCATAAGTGAAGTGAAAAATAGAATTAATAGATTTTTTTGGATTGGGAAATCAAATATAGTTATTTAAAATGATAAATGGAATGGAACTTCCCATGGACTTCTTAATTACCTATATATAAAATGACCCAAATTGTATACTTTAATTGTGATACGAAGTGCTTATGAACATGTCCATTTATTATTCATACTTTATTTCAAATATGACATGATTAATAACATGTACTTATTTATTTCTTTAAATATAGGCTAGTTAGATGAGTTATATTAATCCTTTAGTGATACATGGGTTAATTTTTATAGAATTCATTGTATATACTTATTGGTTAAATGAACTACATTAATCCTTGAATGATTCTTGGGCTCCTTCTACGAAATTCCTTGGACATGATCATAGGCTAAATGAATTAAGTACACCTTGAGCAATAATTGGTTTTATCATGAATAAATCCTTGAAAAAGCACATAGTATAATTGAGATTATAAATACTATGAGAACCATTAAGGTTCTTTTCATGGAACACGTTGGATGGGATTAGGTTAAATGAATTATGTTAAGTCATGGGTGATACCTGGGTTCCTTACACAGAGAATTTTGGATGAGCTCATTGGTTAAATGCATTTTAATACACTATAGAGTGATATCTAGATTCCTTATACAGTACTCCTTGGATGGTCTTATTGGTTAAATGATTTACATTATGCCTTGAGTGATACATGGATTCCCTGGTAGGATTTTCATGCAAGGGCTCATAGGAAAAATGAATCTATAACATTATTAATCACTTTTATGACTGGATGTCATGGGTTTACCCTAGGTCCTATATTTCAATTATAATTTTATGTCCTTTTATATGTTCCCTATTTGGGATGTTTTGGATGACACCTTAATTAACTAAGTGACCCATATATTATTTTTATCCTCATTATATTTGGACTCCTTAGTTTCACTTAGGGACCTCAACAGTCTTGCATATATATATATATATATATATATGACTACATATGCATGTATGTATATAATTCATATATATACATATATAAGTATATATATATACCTATATTCACATGTGGGGATACTTGTTTAGTGACATTTCAGCTTGGGCTGAAGAATGTATTGGCGGTCGGGTTTTCTTTGAGAAACTCGATACTGACTTTTAAATATTCATTTATACACTAACTTATTTGTCACACCTGTACACTATTGAATTTTTATATTCAAATACTGGATTGAATTAGAAACTATTGGTGTTGGCCTATTGAGTTTATCTCACATACTTTTTGAGATGTCATTTATTACCTGAATAGACCTCATGATTGTTGGTTTAGGATCATAGATTATGCTTGTGTTGTTACTCTTATACATGGGATCTTAAGAGCAGAAGAATGAGCCAATGATAATGATGTTTACTGAGATAGCCATTGGGATTTTTAATTTTTTATTATTTATGTATTACCTGTTGTATGTATTTTGTCTATACATTATAGCATGTTCATTGAAGATTATACATTCCTTTATTGTTGGTTGTATTTATATTTTTCATTTCAAGGTTATTTGATTTATTTCCATTACCTTTCATTTAAAATACTTATGATATTGATTTATTATTGATATACCACTGTACTTATCTAATCATGAGGGTAAAGTCTCCCCACCATATCATTGTTAGACCCTCACTATTAGTCAACAACCTTTGGTTTAAGAGGATGTGCACTTGAGGTTATGTGACTGACCGCCTCGAGGAACTGTTTCAGTGGTTCCCGAGTTGAGAAGTTACACACACCAAAAAGGGTTAGTTGAGAATTAACTCAATCATCACTCTGATTCATGCTGAGTGGGCCTAATACCTCACACCAAGTGAGACACTCTCAAGGGATATTCTTTGGTTAATCACATTCTCTTTTTAAACTAATATAAAATACTTAAGAATGATGTTAACTAATTAGGTTTGATAACCCAATAGAAAAATGACCATGGATAATCAAGGCTTGAAAAAGGGTTCATAGATTTATCCAAAATTATCATATGTTAAAAAAAAGGTTTTGTAAGTGAATACATATTTGTATTGATGTTTTCATATACATGTTTTAGATATTATAATAATTGTTTAATTTTTAGTATTTGGTTGAAACAGGATCATGAAAATGAATTTGAGAAAGGTATGTCCCTAGAAACCACTATGTCTTATAACTGAATAAGGGAACATAATAAATTGGTGAGAATCCTATTATATAGTTTCTATTATGGGAAAGGTGAGTTTCCTAGTCTTATCTAAGGTTGTGATATTGATGTTTTCTTGAAACTTTTAGCTATTTTTATTAGTGATTGATATTTATCCATGATATTTTGGTGAAATATAAATGTTATGGGGATCATGTGAAACATATAAAGATTATTTTTCATTAGTTTTACTTTAAAGGCATAGTGGCATATGTAAAATGGTATTAATAACTTTGAAAAGTTGTTTTATTACATTTTTATATTTTTGGGGATAACTATTAGAGAAAAAATGATTGAAATATTGATAACTATTAAGATTAATATATATATGATGATGAGATAATAAATGGAGGTTTGATTTTAAAAAATTAAGTTATATAATGATTGGTAACCTTGGTATTGATAATTGATTCATGGTATTTTTTGGGAGAAGTTAATCTCATTTGTGGGATTATGATATATAGTAACTAGCACGTGATCTTATGAACTAGTGGTTAATACTATTTTAGTGTCAAAGATAGTGTTATTTTTTAGAGGGAGATATGATCTCACTATGGTTTAATTTCTTAGTGATTCAAAAGGGTTTTGGGGAAGATATTTTATTGATAGTATAAGATTAGGGTATATAAAAACTTTAGTTTATGATTGTAGGCATGAATAATATTTTTTGAGGAAGGATAAGTTTGAATTTTTGAGAACACATTTCAATGATTATTGGGTTTAGAATATTTTAAGGATGTTTATGGTAATTTGGGATCTCTATTTTGAGGATTAAGTTATAAATTATAAGAAAACCCAACTCAAAGTATCCTAATTTGAAACAAGAATGATATATGTTTAGTTGAGAGTGATAAAGGTTGAACCGATACTAATATATGTATGGTCGTAAGAACTATAAGATAACATGATTGTTTTATAAAGTAATACATAATGAGGTTAAATTTACTATTGTTTAATTATGATAATTTAATTATAATTATTTTCATTAATGTTAAAAAAATTGGTTTCATCAATGGCTGGAGCCTGAAGGAACCAAGTTAATAATAAAAGTCATGAACAATGTGTAAATTTCCCCAATGAAAAACATAACAAGATAAGGTATGGAGTGAGAAATCTTGTAATTATTCCAAGTTAGATATCAAGAATTATAATTAATAACATGAACATAGTGGAAATTACAAACACACCAAATAAGATACATATGGAATCTTATAGGAATTCATGGGACCAATATGATAAAGGAAAAAAGATTTGATTTCATACATGTAAAAAATGTGGGAAGCAACATGGGAGTAAATGTTATAAGTTTGGGAAAAAAGGCCATCAGTATCAAAAGTGTAAGGTAAATATAGAAACTACTAAATTTTTTTCTTAAATTTCAATAGTGTTGAGAAACATATGTCTAAATGTCCAAAATTAAAGTTTAACAAGGGAGATAGTGTAATTTTTTAATAAAAACATGTTTTCATTATATTTTATGATTTTATTCAAAAACTACTTTTTTGACTTTTTGTATTTGAAATTAATAAAATAAAATTCATTTTTGAATTTATCATAACAGAATTGAATTGGTATGAATTTTCATTCATTTTCTAAAAAGGTTTATTTTTTGTCCAAAAATGAAGGATTTAAGAAAATTATAATTTCTATTATTTTATAAATATGTAAGAATAAACTAAAAGATTTAAAAACCATTAAATTAATAAAATATAAAATTAAGGAATAACATTATGAATTTTTAAATATCCTTAGTACAATGAAAACCTATTACAAACATTTTTAGAACTAATGTATTAATATTAAAATTGTTTTGGTATTCAATTTAAAATCAAATATTTTCAAGGCGAGGTTAAGTTTTGGATTTACTTTTAAGACTATACATTTTATTGAAATTATGATAAATTAATTTATGGCTTTATAATTAGTAACCATACTAATTTTATCATATATATAAATTTTAAATATTAATAATATTGTTTTAAAAAAATTATTTTACGCGATTAAGTGTATTTATTTTAAAATTAAATTTTCACAACTTTATAAATTTTATTTGATAAAGTTGTTTTCAAATTTTAAATCAAAATATTAAAATTATTTAATAATTTCAATAATAAGTTTTTTCTTTAAAATAATTTACTAAGGTTAAAAATTAATTATCACAGTAAAATTAAAAGGGGTAAATTTAATTTAACTTAGTATAAAAGTCCTAAATTTTTTAAAACCCATACCTTTAATTAAATATTTAATCTTTTTCTCGACCAATACATGTTTCCCCTATAACGTTTTCCATTTTGGATCATTGGGACCTTGAAATGATATTAAATTATTAAAAATGTAAATGCATTTTCAAAAATTCCCTTACTTTCACTTATAAAAACATACCACTTACACCCTTAAAATATGCACTTAAACTTTGACTTATACCTTTAAACTCTTAAATTTTAATATATCTAGAACCCAATACCATGAACATAATCCCATTTTTACTCATATTTATCCTAAACCCTTCAATTTCAAGGAGACTTCCTTGAAAAAATGAAGTCTCCAATGCAAGTATTATCTACCTCTTAAGTTTTCTTCTTAATATTACTCTTATAAATATCACACCACCAAAATGACATGATGAATTAAGTATCATTATTATAATAATATATTTTATATTAGTTTTACATCTTTATTTATCCATTTATATCCACTTGGAGTAACAAAGTAACATCAATCATGCATGTGCGCAGACTACCGCCTCGACGAAGAATAATTTTTTTATTCTTATATTTTTTAATTATTTATCCAAACATCTTCAAATATGTTTCACCATAATAATTTTTTAAATAATATCATTATTATTTTTTTATAATTATATCATTCCGAAAGAAATACTTCTTTAACCATACTCACCATCAAGTTAAAACATATTCAAGTTGGGGTCGGTTTAACCACCTACACGAACAATGCAATATAACTATATCATGGATGACTATGGGATTATAGATACTAATATGATTATAATATAATAATAGAATACTGATTGGTATGTGGTTATATAAATATTATATCAAGTATTTAACTTATTATTAAATTATCATCTTTATTTTCTAAAATTACGAAAATAAGTCATTATAAATTCGATTTTCACAAAACGTAAATAAAACACATATGTGAGGAAATAAGAAAATTTAAAATCAATATAACTTATGTATTATAGAATTATAAATTATATATCAATAATGAAATTGGTACATGATTATGGGTAATATTATCAGAATTATTAAACTTGTTCCCAACAATTAAAGTTATAAACACTTGATGGATATAATATTCTATAACTAATTAATGTACTCATAATAAAAATTTAAATAAGTATTATAAAAGGGTAATATTTATAATTAAGTTTATGAAATAGGATATTAATTAATTTATGTTTACTTTATAGGAGGTAAGAGTGTGATCAACTAAGCAAGGAAATAATGTAAGGGTTTTTGTCTCACATTCATCTTTTTGATACACGTTTGATATTATGAACCTAATTTCATTTAAGTGGTGTAAATAATAACTATGTGAGATATTACATAATGAATTATATTTTAATAATTTTATTTTAATTTCAATTACAATCCCTCTCAATCATGGTTTGTTTAAGGTGTTACTCAAGCTGTAATATTTTTCTTGGTCACAATTTTGATTCTTTGAGACATATTACACATTAAGAACCATGTGTCCTTTATATTATGTATCCAATTAACATGGATATGTTTTTATCAAAATATTTTTATTTAATGGTATTTACTATAAAAATCAGGTTCCCTTATTCAAGTGGATATTGATATAGTTATTCCCCCAGTAGTAAAGATTTTTGGAAACTCTAATCTCATTCTTTGAGTTATAATGTTTCATATAGAAAATTATTCTTTCACAACTAGGTTCTTTCATCCTAATATTTTATTATATGGTATTTTATAATCTATTTTTTGAAAATTATTTTTTAATTCAAATTAGTTTTTATTAATCTTTTTACAATGTGTTTTTTCACAAAAGTAATTTAAAGTATTAAATGGAAATGTTTTGATATTATTTTAAAATTAAAGGTTTTCAATGAGTTTTTACTTCAACTATTGAAATATACTTTGGGAAGTGACCCATAACATCCTCTTTTATTTCAATGTTAAAAATGTTTTCTAAAAGATCTTTTTTAAGTTTTCATGTCTACTTCTAATATCATTTTCAAAAGGATTTTCCCTAATGGGGTTTATGTTTCATGATTTATCCTCTAATATATATATATATATATATATCATCATTTGTGTAAATAAAATCATGGTACTAAATAATCCAATTTCACAACCATGTATTGGTATAATTCAAGAATTATTCTATAAGGATGTTTTCTATCTAGCCATGTTTTATTATGTAAGAGGTTATTCACGGAATGGTATAGAAGGTCTTGATGACAATTATTGTGAATTAATTAGAATTTATTAGGTGATAGGTGGGGCCTAGAATTGTATATCCCCTTGATGCATTGACAAGTCTCATGAGACAAAACATGTTTGGGCATTTGGTATATGCCTTCCAAATTTAGAAAAATGTCTTGACTGGGGTCTCTAAAAAAAGTAAAGTTTCATGGAACAAGTCCTTGACAGTATGTTTTTGATTTCTGAAACTATACATTCTGGTAGTATGTGATCGATATTATTTATATCCATGTTTTCATTTATTATTATAGATATATAAAACTCTCAGTTTCATGTTGATTCTGGATCCATGTTGTTTACAAATTCTTTCCATAATATTTATGCCATGTTTATGAAATGATTGCTTCAGTTATATGTTTCCCTTACTAAGTGTTTGAGATCACCCCTTCTTATGTTTTTCCCCAAGTTATAGAGTAATGTAGTAAATGATACATATATACAAGGATAACATGTTCTAAATAATTTGTGGGAGATGTTGAAGACTCTTCATGAATTAATTAGTTTCATATATATTGGTAATATTATCCATTTGATAAAAATATAATGTAATTTATCATTTTATGTCGTGTCCTAATTATCCAAATCCATAGACTTGAAAAGATCCTTTAGATGTATGATATTTAATAATAATTTTTAATTTTTTAATTAAGGATGGTTGTATCCAGGATTTTACAATTGGTGTCAAAGAAAGTATATAAATTATGTGTTCATGGAACCAAATCTTGTGGTATGGGTTTGAGGAATCATAGTTGATATTAATGGAAAGATTTATATAACTTTGGAGACTAGAATTTTTTTTGAGGATAATTTAAGGTAGGATAAATTAGGGTTGATCCTAAGTTCAAAGGTATAAATAATCTTTTGGGATAATTATATGATTTATTATTAAAGAAATAGTTCAAATTTTATTTGGGGATTATATAACATTATGTTATTATTTTCAGTTATCTCTAAACTTCTATTTTTGATATTTCTCTTATTGGGTTTTGTTTGGGGTTTAATTGAGTGAAATTATAATTTTTTGGATGTTTCTGGGCTAGTGCATGGTTGGTGCATAGTTTGTGCATAGTTTTCCAAACCATGAACCCTGCTATAGAAAAATAGAAACAATTGGATAGTGGGATTCATACGGCTTGCACATGATTTACCAACCATGCACCTCTACCTAGGAAACTATGTAGACGAGTTTTTCATAAATCGGTATTTTGATAAAATATTATTGAAACCTCCATTTAGGTCCTCGATAGAACTCCTTCAACCCAAATTGTTTTCTCCCAACCTTGGATCTCCCATGATTTATTTTTTATCCCTCGTATCCCTCTCAGAGGTGATTTGAAGCTTGGGGGAACAGACTTCTATCTTCTCATGGTTTGTTCCCTCATCCCGATCTCATTCTCCCGAAAACTCTCTTATTCTATATAGGGTTATGTGGATACTTATGTTGATTTATGGATATAATAACCTCTTTTTTTGGGATCTTAAACCTAGGTTTGATTCATGTTTTCATGATCATCGTTCTTTATGGAAAAATACTAATTAGGGTTTGGCATTGCGAGATTCGTTGATTTCGGTAGCTGGTTCTATTATGATGCCCAATTTATCTTAGCCCTAAATTTCTATTTTAAATGAAATTGATGATTTCAATTCAATTTATTGATTTGTATTAAATTTATTTTAGTGGTTTTATTAAAAACCTAAATCCATTGAATTGGGGATTTTAGAAAAAAAAGGTTTTTTTATGAAATTGGAACCCCCCCCCCCCAATTCCATTGAATTGTGGTGTGTTTGTGGAAATTATGGTAATTTAAATTGTTAAATTTAAATTTTGAAATGGATTTTATGGAAAATTGTGAAAAACCCCAAGTCTATTGAATTGGGGGTTTGTTATGAAATTTATGGAATTTATTTGGAAATTTAAATTCTTGAATTTAATTTTGAAAGTGGATTGTGAAATTATGTGAGTTGGTTTCAAATCCTTATTTGTAAAAAATGGTATAATTTTTTTTATGGAAACCTTAGGGTTTCATCTTTGTGAAAAAAGGAATGTTTTTATTAAAATATTTTTATTGTTTTCAAATGAAAAAAATTCATATTTGAAATGGATAGTGATATTTAATTGCATTCTAATCAGTATTAAAATAAATTTCCCATTTTTGTTCTATGCTTAAGCACATGAAAGCCTTAGGTTGTTTCTGAGTTATTTTGGGAGTCACTTTATGATTTACAACATTTTAAAACATCATATCGGCACATCATATCCCTTAGGTGATGGTGATAAGTCCCCTTTTACTTAGGACTAAAGGGGAATATGTATTTTTTTTTCACAGTATCAGGTTCCTATAGCATGAAACTATCATACCAAATTGACTCATGACCATGTTTCTCTCTTTTTTTATTTCAAATATATATATATGCCATTTTTATAAAAAAAATTAGATTCCTTCTAATTTATATAAACTTTTTTATATAAAAGTGTTCATTTAATACGTTTTTTTAAAGTTCCATTTGTGTAAAGAACACTTTTTAAAAGGTAATTCCATCATTTGAAATGTAAAGCATGAACTGATAAAGTATTTCTATCTTTATAATTACAAATCATGATTTTTTTAAATATTATTTTGAAATTACAAACCTATTTATTTGAAAAATTGAAATCATATTCTTTGTTAATATGATATTGTGATCTTGTTATAGAATCTTTGGTGAAATCCTATTGGGCTCTAGTTCACACCCTACTTGTGTCTTTGGGTGTTTTTAGATTATCTCTATCCAGGTTTGAGTAAGGTAAATAGATCTCTTTGAGGTTGTTCTAGCTGTTGAACTATGGACATGGTGAGTTGCATCTGAGTTGGGACTTATGTAGTTTTCATATTTTGGTACTCTTGGTTTTGGTACATGGGATTTGTTATTCTCATTTACATTTTGGTACATTACTCTTAGTGGAGTTTCTTTTGATATTAATATTGTCTTGTTTCTTTTACTTCTTCATTGTTAGTGGAAAAATTGTCCCCACTTCCATTTTTTATGATGCCACGTGCTAGTTGCCAACCATGGGGATCATGAACAACCACTGGGATATGTTAGGTCTGGCTCAGTTATCAAGTTACCAGTGTACCTGGGCAAGTTCCTAAAAGACTAGTATGAGAGGGAGGTTGAGCTTTTTTCTTGAATTTAGTATGCATTTGTGAAATCTAATCAGGGCTTAAGAGGTAGTTGTGATTGAGTGTATGACCATCTCTCACCATAACGAACCTTAATTCACAAGGGGTGGTTAGAGAAGTACAACTTGTGAATTAGTTCTAGTTTTCCCCCTATTTTGATTTGGATGTATTTAAATCCAAATCGTTGTTGTCCTATCTGTTGGGATTAATTTACTTATTGCACAGTTTTAGTGTAAATCTAATGTCTTTCTTATTTTTTGCTGATATTGTGTAGCACCATTCCTCTTAGAAGATGTGTGAAATGAATCTATGAGGAATTTGATGCTGAACCTCAGTGAGTGAATCCTTTTGTGGACCTGAATCTAGTAGAAGTTATCGTTCACACTATCCAAGCTCTCGGATATACACCACCTCTAGTTCCAATTCAGGATCCAGCTGTGGAACCTCGGAGAGATGTTCTTAATAATTTTTCCCAAGAGTTCCTTCTCTATAATCCAGAACCATTCAAAGGCCCAAATGACCCTCAAGAGGCTGAGTAATGGTTGAGCATAATGTTGTGCTTGTTTGGGTTCTTGGACATTCCCGATGAGATAAAAGTGATGTGTGTCACCTTCGTGTTGGAAGGATTGAGTAAGATATTGTGGGACACAATGGTGACAAAGAAGAAGCATGAGGGATGAGAGTGGAAGGACTTCATGGTTCTTCTCACTAACTAGTTCTATCCAGAATAAATTTTGTTGGCCAAGTATATAGATTTTTTCAAACATAAATAGGTCTACAAGACCATGTAAGAGTATGAAAATTGTTTTTCTGAGATTGTGAATTTTTCACATGAGATTGTATCGAATGAGAAGATGAAGGATCAATTTTTCGAGTTGGTACTTCTTCTGGATAGTCATTCTCAGGTTCTCTTGTAGAAGATTCCTTCTTATGTTAATGTAGTGGTAGAGTGTTTATGGTTGAAATGGACCTGGATGGAAATTCAGGGTTATTGTGAACATATTTATATCCCTGTGAAAGTAATATTTCTTTCAAGAAAAATAGGAAGCATATTGATTCTCATGTTAGTTATCGACAGTATGGTCATTCTAGACCTCCTGTAGTACCAGGAAGAGGTCCTTTGATTTTATACCAATGTGGAATGTTAGGATATTCAAAGAGGGCTTGCACTAAGGCATCCAATAACTATAGATCCTACGAACTTTTGGGAAACTTATATATATTCTTCCATGTTTATTCCACGACACATAGTGGAACAAGATCATAATCTCCTCCTAAAACTGTGGGGAAATTAGATGCTTCACATGCAAATGGGTTCCACCCACATGCATCCAGAATGAAGATTCTTTAAATAATGTAAGAGTATATATAGGAAGAAGATATGGTTCCAATAACTGTGAGAGGTACCATTACTATAGATTCATCATTAATGACTAATCTATTTGATACTGGTCTATCCCATTCGCTTATTTCAACCCGTATTGTTAATCTAATTGGACTTAATATTGAGCTCTTATCTTGTGCAACAGATATTACTACACCCCTTGGTACGAAGAGAGAGTAGGGTCTCCATAGTCCCTCTTGTGTCTTATCTCTATCTGTTATTGAGATTACATAGATATTTTTGGTTCACGAAATAAAAATTCTTAACATCATATTCAGGATGGATTGACTCATTGACAATAAATCTTGGATTGATTGTTATCTTCAACGTGTCTCCTTTACTATGCCCAGTGGTGTGTGTTGTGCCTTTCAAGGAGAATGGGACCCAAGGTTGAGCAGATTTGGACCTTCTTATCCAGATTTGGGGAAAGTAATATCGGTGTTTGCCTTTTATTTGTTGCAGGAATCTTTGAGAGGTGATTTCCTTCCATTAGTCATCACGTTTCTCAACATGTTTCTTTCTAAATTCTCTATTTTTTCCACTAGTAAGGGTGTTTGAGTTTTCTATTGAATTAATTCTTAGTAATCAACCAGTATCTATTCCCTATTATTGCATGAAACCAGCTAAAATGAAAGAGCTAAATTCCCAGTTAGATTATCTTCTTAAGAAAGGCTTTGTAAGCTCGAGTGTGTCACCTTGGGAGGCACTAGTTCACTTTGCTAAGAAAGATGATGGTTTACTTATCCTATGTGTTGATTACTAAAATTTCAATCATGTTACGATAAATAAAAAGTATTAGTTACCATGGATTGATGATATATTTGATTAGTTGAAGGGAGTAATGTGGTTCTCAAAGATTGGTCTTCACTCTGGTAATTACCATCAGTTGAGGATAATAGAATACAAAATTCATAAAACTACCTTTCGGAGCAGGTATGATCATTATGAGTACCTTTTCATTCCCTTTATTCTAACCAATGCACGTAAAGTTTTCATGGAGTTAATGAATAAGATTTTCCATGAGTATCTAGATACCTTTTTTGTAGTCTTTGTTGATGACATCCTCATTTACTCTAAGTATGAGGAGGATCATGTGCATAATCTAAGAATAGTTATGGGTTTGCTGAGAAATCACCACCATTATTCCAAGCTTTAGAAATGTGATTTATGGATCATGGAAGTAAATTTATTGGATCATGTGGTTTCTGAACAGGGTATATTAGTTGATCCTAATAAGGTGAAGGATTGTATGTCTTAGGAGAAAACATTGAATGTCTTTAAGATTCAGAGATTCTCAGTCTTAGCTAGATATTATTGCGGATTCATAAAGGACTTCTTTAATTTTTCTTCTCTGGAAACTTCTCAAACTTATAAGGGGGTAAAGTTTGTTTGGGATGAAAAATGTCAGAATTATTTTGTTGATAGGAAACATGTTTTGACTATTGTGCAAGTGTTTAATCTTCCAAAGTATGGATATGTCTATGTGGTCTTCTGTGATGCATTAGGTTTGGGATTGGGCTGTGTTTTTATGCAAGGTGATAATTTCATTGCTGATGTCTCTCATTAGCTTATTCCACATGAGAAGAATTATTCAACCCATGACCTTGAACTAGAAGTTGTGATGCATGTGATTAAAATTTTGTGGCATTACCTTTATAGAGAAAGGTTTACCATGTATTCTAACCACAAGATCTTGAGTTATATCATCTCTCAAAAATATTTTAATCTATACCATAGGCGTTGGGTGGAATACATGCAGTCTTTCAATTTTGACATCACCTATACCCTGAGAAAAGGGAATGTCATAGCAAATTCTTTGAGCAGGAAACTTATGAACTAGGAAGTCAAAGAATCATCAGAATAGTGGAAGTTGATGGCTCTCTTTACACATTTTAATATTGGAGTCGAGGAATTAGGGGTCGAGGTTTCCTCGACCAGTGTTTAGTTGGAAACCTATCTTCTCGAATTGATTCCTCAAAAAGAACAACTTGATGATGAGTTCTGTATAATTAGATAATCTCTTTATGGTGGGGAGATAGTTTCCTATTGGTTGTTCTCCAAAGAGTTCATTTTATGCTATCAGAATTGTTTTGTGGTGCCGTCTACGGTAAGGAAAGTTGTGATGGTGGATTTCTATAGTTCCTAGTAGAAAGTGAACCCATGAACCATGAAGATGTTCTATGATATGCGACAGTAGTTATGGTGGCTATGTATGAGATGGGGAATTTCTGAGTTTATCTATCATTTCTATATGTTCCAGCAGGTTAAGGTCGAGCACTAGAAACCTTTGGGTTTTCTTCAACCACTTCCAATCCCTACTAGGATGTGGGATGAGATCTTTATGGACTTTGTGGTTGGGTTTCCACGTACCCAGAGAAAGAATAATGTGATATGGTTTGTGATCAATAGGTTGACGAATTCATCTCACTTCTTACCCATTCATGATATAGCCAAAGTTGAGGAGTTGGGAAATCTCTATATGAAAGAGATTTTTTGTTTTCATAGAGTTCCATCTTCTATGGTTTCTGATAGAGATCCTCAGTTCACTTCTCATTTTTGGAAATTCATTCATGAGGCACTAGGATCTCACTTCCATTTCAGGATGGCATACCATCCATAGTAGGATTTCCAAATACAAAGATATATGTGTGTATATATATATATTCTTGAGGACATGCTTCACACCTATGTTCTCAACTTTGGTGGACCTTAAGATGATCACTTGGGGTTGGTTGAGTTTTATGCTAACAATAGTTACCATTCTATGATAAAATGGATCTTTTTGAGGCCTTGTATGGTTGTACTTGTAAATCTCTTTTGTTCTGGTTTAAGATTGGTGAAAGTTACTTGTTTAAGAAGAGCTTGATCCAAGAGATGACAGAAAAGATCCAGTTGTTTCATTAGAGGATGATGATGAAATAGAGCTAATATAAGTCCTATGTAGATCGTCATCATGGGTTTTTAGAGTTCTCATTTGGTGACTAGGTTCTCTTTAAGGTTTCACCTCGTTTTGGTCATCGACAACTTGGGAGGCAAGGGAAGATTACTCCTTATTTTTGGGGACTTTTGAGGGTGTTGAGTAGGTGGGAAAATTTTATATTTTTTAGCACTTCCACCACAACTGATGTTGATACATAATGTGTTTCTTGTATCTTAGCTATGAAAGTATCTATATAATCCATATCATGTTCTGAGATGGATTGATCTTGAGGTTGAACCTGATTTATCCATGATTGAACGTTCAGTCATGATAGTTGATTATGAAACCAAAGTACTTCTTGGGAGAATGATACCATTGGTGTGTGTGCTATGAAATCATAGTTATGATTCTCATGAGATGTGGGAGAGGGATGCATTTATGAGAGAGTAGTGGCCTCATATTTTTGGCATGGAAGATTTGTCCTAGGATTTTTTGGGATATAAAGTTTCTATGGTGGGGAGGTTGTAACATCCCATTACTATTTTTAGGTATTCATAAACACCTATTTTTTATATTTCTTTGGTTGAGTTTAATTTGGGGTTGAATCATGCGAAATTATAATTTTTTGAAAGTTTTTAGGCTAGTTTACAGTTGGAACATGGCTTACGCACGGTTTTCCAAATCGTGCACCCTACTATAGAAAAATGGAAAAAAATAGATAGTGGGATTTGCATGGCTTGCACATGATTTACCAATCGTGCACCCCCTTTAGAGAAACCATGAAACTCATTTATAACAGGCATACATCTTGTGTATAGTTTGACTAAACTGTGTTCATTTTCCCAGGAAACCAGGAAAATAGGTTTTTCATTAATCTAAATTTTGATTAAAAATTCCCAAACCCTCCATTTAGGTCCCCGATAGACTTCCTTCAACCTAAATCGTTTTTCCCATCCTTGGAGCTCCCATGAAGTGTTTTTGGTCCCCCAAATCCCTCTCAGAAGTGATATGAAGCATGAGGAATACCCTTCGATCTTCTCATGGTTAGTTCCCTCATCCTGATCTTGTTCTCCCATAGTCTATCTTCTTCTCTCTAGGGTTCTATAAATCCTTATGTTGATTTATGAATATAATACCATTTGTTTAGAGATCTTAAACCTAGATTTTATTACCATTTTTAGGATCATATTTCTTTATGGAAAAATCCAAACTAGGTTTTGGCATTACAAGATCCCTTGATTTCAGTAGGTTGTTCTTGTCACGAACCAACCCAGGTCGACCCTGAACCGGTCACCCAAGCTGGTCCGCGACATGGCCTGAGAGGCGTTCCTGATCCTCCTGGGATGGAGACAAGTTCCAAGGCATCAAAAGAGAGAAATAGGGAATGATTTCTCTCAATAAAAATAAATAAAGAAGCAGATACAAAATAGAACAACACAAAGTAAATAAACAACACGAAAAGAAAAAATGACCAACAACAACAAACTAACTTGATCATGACCAAAACTCCTTACGACCCGGAGATCCACTCACTAATAAACAACAAACTCTCACCCATAGCAATCAAGCTCGATTCAAACTTTCAACAGAAACTAAAAATAGGAAACACTATAGGCCTGAGTATTAAAACCCAGTGGGAATTCCCAACAAACTATTCACAATGCACTACCTTTAAATAAAAAATTTACTAATTCTAGGTTTGAACTAAATTATATAAAATATGGTTTTCCACACACACTTATGTTTATAAAACAAGTAACATTCCATTTCCCTTTTTAATTTAAAAACAAGTTTCATGTTTGAAAGGAATTGGTGTATTGCATTTTAAAACATTTTTTTGTGAACAATTTAGAAATCCAATTTTTAGTTTTTAGTCAAAAGGAAAACCACACACAACACACAAAACACACTAAGGGCAATGGAAAAGGTGGCACATAGGGGCCATAAACCGAAGTAGACCTCTCAATCATCTGCCACATACAAATAAACACTAAAGAAAACATGGGTCAAACCTAAGAGCTCATAAACAATCTAGGACGTACTATACATGTGACTCATCCTGAAGGCATGCCCTACTCAATGAAAACATAATTCCCTAACGCCTGGTGTTTCCCTACATGGCTAAACCGAGGGGCCCAATCCCCTAGCAGAGCAAAGTCTATATTAAGGGCCACTAGCATGTGCGTAATCTAAACTAGTGCAGCAATCATTCTCAGAAACTACACTCACTATGTGAGGTTCCCATGTCAACACATATAATAAACATTGGTGATTCAACAATGTAAATCAACCAGTCACGATGCATAAGAATCACACACAACTCACACAATCAACATACACAAAAAGATCACCCCTGAGTCACCTCAAATAATGTTTTCCAAATTAATTTATTTTATCAAAGTGCCAAATGGGCATGATGCAACTTTTAAATGAAACACCATTTCTCAAGAGAAACTAAACCATTTTCTCATGCATCAGAAGAAAACATTTACCAACGAACCAAAACCACAATTGAAAATCTGTGAATTATGTTCAAAGGATAAATGGGCATTCTTTCATTATTGTGCGTCAGTTCATCCAGAAAATAATGCAGGTTCCATGTATAAAATAAAAAGCTTTGTTTTCATCAAGAAATTATTCAAAAATTAATCATCTAATGCTATTTATCATTTATTGAAATTAATAAAATATCAAGAAACTAATAAATTCTAAATTTAAAGGCGAGTGCAGTGGGGGACCTAACTCAACTAGAAAACCAATCATGAAGACACGACACGCCTCTCACAGACGCACAAGCATGCGCAAGATCACAATCGTAGGACTGTGGAATAAAAACCTTCCAACACGCTGAAACTGAAAAGATAACTAAAATACATAAACACGGACTTAAAACAATCCAAATGAACAAATAGTGCAAAAGAACCACCTCGACATGTTTTCAAAACACAACTCGCACTATATGTACTATTTAATAAACCACTTCAAAATTTATAAAACAATTTCCAAAGAGTAACCCACACCCAAAACACCCAAAACTCATCCAAAGAACCCATTTTTGATCAAATTCATACTCAAAACATACCAGAATAGTAAATGCATGAGTTTCTTTGTCGAAAAAACTAAATACACAAATTCATGAAAACATATTAAACATCACAAAACTGGTTTCCAACATAACACAACTTAAATTCACATGAGCATGTTACCAAATATAAAATGAAAATAAAGTTCATTTAAAAACTAAACTTCAAAAAAAACTGATCAATCACAAAACATACCAGATCAATTAAGCTCGAAAAAATAATAATTATTCAAATAATGTTATTCTACCATTACAAAATAATCTCACCAAGAACAATTATACTTGAAATCAAAAATAATTATTAATAACAATGAAGTTAAAAAAACAATTCAATTAATCAAAAGGATTCCTAAATTTAAGGATCAATGCAAGGGATCTTATCTCAACCACAAATGGACCTCTCAATGCCGGTGTGAAACCTTGTTCACACCACAACCGCACCTACAAGAATCCAATATCAACTTAACACAATGATATTAAATGCACAATTTAAGAAATCGACCCTAAAAAATTAAAATTATATCCACGGAAACACAATAAACCCATATGATGAATGAGATAACTACCAAAGGATAAAACCACTACCGGGAGAGAAGGGCACCAGCAAGATGTGCAACCAGAGGAAAACGTGCTGGCAAGGTTCCTGCTAGAGGGGATGGTCGAAGGGGTGAGGCTGGTGTGGGGGAGAGAGGTGGAGGTGTTGAGGCCGAGGGGTGCGCCACTATGAGGCTAAAGGGTGGAGGTTAGGGGTGCGCCACTGCGAGGCTAAAGCGAGGAAGTCAGGGGATGGTTTAGTTGCGCGGGGAATGAAATGGGAAGGGACGCGGAAAGGAGGTAAACGATGGAACGACCAGGGGTGTGCGGCGAGACGAGCAGGGAGGGGGAGCTCTATGGTGAGATGGGGGTCAGCGAGGGGCGTGACCAGCAGGGAGGGCGAGCGGGTCTGGTCAGGGTTGTACCGACGAGAGGTAGAGGTCAGCTTCAAAGGGAGACATCGCAGGCTGGATCAGGCTGAACATTGGTGTGGGGAAATAGGGCCAGTGGGAGGCCAGGGCAGCAAAGGAGCTACACGAGAGGTGGGCAGGGGCGTCGTGCGGGTTAGAGGGGGGAGGTAGGGCATGGGTGCATCATCGTCGTAGGGTAGGAGGTCTGGGTAGAAAGAGATGGGGGCGCTGCGAAAGGGTGCACCTCACGGGGGAAGGAGAAGGGACAAATGGGAGAGGCGGCACTTCATGAGCCAAGTGAGAAGAAGAAAAAAATAGAGGGGGGCCATTTGGGTTAGAGAGAAAAGGAAAAAATTAAAAGAAAAAAGAAGAAGGAAAAAAAAGAATAAATAGAACAAAAATAATAATAATAATAATAAATAACAATAACTTTAATATATACTAAAAATAAACCTAATAATAATAATACTAATAATACACCAAATAATAATAATAATAAATTTAATAATAATATATAAATGATAAAAATAATAACTTTAATTATAAAAACTCTTTAATAATAATCCAATGATATTATTCATGAAAAATAGTATTATCATTACTTCGTAAGTTATTTATTTAACCAAATTTTTAATTTGCAACTAATCCAAATTTTTTTTATTTTCTTGCTTCAAATATCATATTCGTATGGTACCCGGACTAACCACATGACTTCCACTAGTCATGCGGTGCCCGCGCACCGACCTAAAATAATAATAATAATAATCATCATCATCATCATCATCATTTCATCTTTAATGATAATTATAGAATTATTAACAAAAAATATATATATAAATTAACACAATAAATCACAAACTTTACCCGTTTTAATTTTCCGAGGGTAGGTGGATCGTGCGGATGTCTAAGAGGAGGCACGCGTGGTTTCCAAAAACGCACTACGTCTGTGCGTCAAATGACGTCAACTCAAAAACACACAATTTTTAACATAACTCAAAAGTTTTTCTTCTGAGACTCAACCCAAACCCCAAAAAAAATTTAGAAAGGAAAATAAAATAACAAAATAAAATAATATATAGGTCGGGGTGTGAAAATTCTCTCCACCATAACACTTTCCACCCTCGGAAAGCCACAACATAATCTAGACCCAAAGATAAAACTTATCAAGTGTCACCCACCTACAAAATTTTAAGCGCCTCTAGGGGAGGTCTAGGTAACTCTTTAGTAAATACATAAATGTATTCCCAAATAGTGGGGATATCTCCAATATTTATACATTCTCTTTCTTCCCCTTGTTCGAAAATAATTTCTATAAAGAAGGTAATATTAAGTAGTTATTGGTGAGACTTGGGTTGGGATATCTCTCCTTTAAAGATAAATATAAGTTTCCCCTTCAAGATAATATAAATTTCCTTTCTTCAATAATTGATCTTGGAGTTATATTTTAACAACCATTCCATCCCAAGTATTATGTCGAATTTCACCTTTGAAAAAACATTGGGTTTGTGGAGTGATTTCATTCACCAAAGATAATAGGGGAATCCCAATATATCTTTGATACATGAATAGTTCCAATTGGAGACTTAATTAAGAACTCTACCACAAGAAGTTCAAGGTTTAACTTGATATTCTTTACAAAATTGATTCAAATAAAAGAATGTGTAGAACCAAAATCAAATAATGTACTTTCTAGATTTGAGTGTATGATGAGAGTACCTTCCATAAAATCATTTGTATAATTGAATTCAACTTTTGTGATTGAAAAATCACGACCATAACCCCATGGCCTCTACTGGTGTTAAGGGTGGTTTCCCTCTATTATCTTCTATTTTGGATATTGATTAGTGACATATCCATGCTCATAAAATTTGAAGAATTGCAAGGATAGTTGTTTTTTCACTATATCCTCTTTGTCATTGGTGTTAAAATATTTAGTATTAATATCTATATGATATTTTTGATCTATATGGACATATATTTTATACTTTTATTACTTTCTACTTCCTTGTGAACAATTCCCTAAATGCTTCTTTCCAAATTTCTTCACATGGGATGTTGTATTTTCTTCACATCTTGATTATTTCCAAAAAAAATCTCCATCATTCGCCTCTTATAATTATTTTCATGAGTCTATTGAGAATCTATGAACTCTATTTCAACATTTAGAGAACAACGTACTATCTCTTTGTAACTCCAAAAGTATCATATTACTAATGATTTCTGTATATGGGGTATTAGTCCAACAAATAATTTATCTATCGTTGGAATCCTCATGTTTTAATATTGTTTTAATGATTAAAAATCCAAAACATATTGTAAATCTTGTTAATCATATCTAATTTATCTCAACTCATGTGTAGAGATGGTTGGTTTCTATATGCATTAAATAAACCTACCCAAGATCTTAATTGCTATAAATCGTGATTAATTTTTGTAAAATATATTTAATTTTTTTTATAATGATTTTTTTTATGTATGATTAATTCTAATTCATTATCTGAATTTTACTGCATAAGTCTATATAAAGATATTTGGCTAAGTCTAAGAAAACGTGAGTCTACCATAAGTTCCGGTTTTCTGGAAAATGACCAGACACCATGACCCAGACACCATGACCAGACACTGACCCAGACACCATGAATAGACACCATGACCCAAAAACCATGACCTAGACACCTTAAAAAGACACTATGACCCAAACATTGTGACCATACATCATGACCCAGACACCGTGACCAAACACCATAACTAGTTTCAGATCTGTTGAAGTTCGTGACACTGGTTCCTTGTTAAGTCATCGTTCGAAGTTTGGAAAAGGACTAGACACTATGATCCTAACTCCACATCTATGATACTGGTTCCTAATCTCTATATAACTATGACATCACAATTGTCTCACTGCTCAAAGGAAAAGAAGAGGACACCATTTCCAAGTGACACTATTTCCAGAGAGACTGTGACACCGTTCTTTAATCTGTTCTTTCATTTTCAATTTAATTTCTAACGGTCATATTTGAGTATTTTAAATGCACTAAAATAATTAATATTTCTTTGTAGACATGTCACCTAACAGTATGAGGTATAATGTATAGAATACATGCATCTACCTGACTTCATCACATACACTCCAAGAATAAAAAGAAAAGCATGGCCCTGAAACAAGGAGTGGTAGAGCAGTAGAAGCGTGGGAATTCTTTAGAAAATAACCAACACAAGAAACAATATACATACGAAGAATAAACGATGAATTCAAAAATAAAAAAGATGGGATACCATATATTAGATTCAATAACATCTTCACAATACAAACTCCATGAAGAACCCAACCCAGATCTAACTAGAAACCAGAGCACCAGACTTTCGATACTATGTTTCTCACAAAAGGACTCGATAATTGCATATATTTCATCATAAAAGTACAAAGCTTCATAAAATAACACTCAGATCACTTCTAACCTTACCTAATCATATTTGCTCTATTGAGTATTGTTTTTAGCTTTTCATAAGTGTGTGTGTGTCTATATTAAAACACACATAGTCTCCTACACTAAACTGAAGGATACAAGATCTCTTTCCTCTCATATTTTTTTACACTTGTTTACTCCCACGGATAATTGTGGAATAGGTCCCAGTATGACCTGGTATTTTATACCCACGAAAAACTATAGAAGAGGTCGTGTGACTTGGACAGTCTTATGCACTATTTTTTATCCTGATCCAGGGTGTGGATAAAGTTTATTAATATAAAATTCTTGGTGGTAGGTGATCACCAAGTGGAGTAGATTAGGTCTTGGCATGAGACTGAACCACTAGTTTTTTATCCGCTGAGTTTTTTAATTTAGTTTTCTCTACATTACTTTATAATTTAGAAATCACTATATTTACTTTGATAGTTAATCTTAGAAAAAAGTTATAATTATTTTTTCCTTATTATAATAGCTTCAAATGTAATATCAATAACTAATATTGATATTACTGAGAATTAATCAATCTTCTGAGAATTTATTTAAACAATCAAACTTTTATAACCATAATACCTTGATTAAACAGGCTATATTTATTTTTATTGGGGAACCTTTTAAGAAAACTTTTCAAAAAACATTTTTTTTATTGATACACAATTCAACACCTCTTGAGTACTCTATTCTAAAAAACATCTATCTTCCTATCAAAATAAATGGGAAATCATGAAGTGTATGTGAAATCATTGTTAAGTTTATCTCATAATTAATAACTAATTAATTTTCTATTTGTTTTAATTGAAGTAATTTTCTCCCCATCTTAGTTCATATGGTATGAGGAAAATTCTTGTTGAAAAATTCTTTTTTTAAGTCTTCATATTCCATGGATTCTACCACATCCCTTGGATTTGTTTTCTTGATCACTTCCCACCACTTATCATCTTCTCCTTCTAAATGATATACTTTCAATGTAACTTTATCTTAGTCAGAACAATGGAATACATAAAATATATTTTCTATTGTATTAATCTATTATTCTAATATTAGTGTATCATAAGTTACCCTAAAAATAGGTGGTTATTAATGCATGAAGGATTCCATTGGTAGTTGTTTCTTCCTTGGTGAAGCTAAATGATCTACATGGTTTAGCTTGTTATTCAAGAACTGAGTTAACTAATTCATCATCAGCATAAAGTTTTTAACTTTATCTCCCCTCATATTAGTATGGCCATTATTTAATTGTTTGATGCATCCTTCATTTACACAATTCCTTCTATTTCCATAAACTTTTTCTAGAAGAATAAAACCACAATGAGAAAATTCTTACTATTTTAAATCTCATAATAATGATAAAGAAAATATTAATCCTAAAGTTTTCTAATGCCATGCCTCTGGATGATATACTTAAATCTTAAAAAAAAATTATAGTATATATATATATATATATCCTTCATAATGGTTTGTTAAAATCATGTGATTAATCAGATTATATCCCCTATGAGTGTCAAAACAGGTGTGAACTAAAGATTCATTGTCATGAACCAGGTGACAATAGACTGAAAACCCAATGGGTCCTTTTCGGGGTTATTACCCTAGGTATAACTATTTTAGAGCCACATCCACTTGTATTATCTAGATAGGGATATCATTTATTGGAAACCAATAACTTTATAAGAAATGTCTTGGAATTTTGGGGATTTATTTTGGTATATTTTTGTCAAAATAAGTTTCTTTCGGTGTGAAGAGAAGTGGGGTGGAAAAGGGCTCATTTTATAAGTGATAGGGATGAAACTTTTGTAAATATTCATAAAATTATATTAATATCATGTCACTTTCATAGTAAAGTTTATCCAAAAGTGTACAATAATGGATAGGTTATGAGTGTGGGTTAATCAATCCATCAACTACCCATTTTGAGACATGTTTTTAACATGATTTAAGTCTTTCCCCCTTTTTAATCCTTTTAATATTTTGAATTTTACTATGGTAAATATTTTTTTCCAAATTAATTTATTTTTATGCATGAAAATATAATGTTCCTTATTGAATAATTTGTACATTATGATTCCTAACATGGAATCCATTTTATTATATTCAATTTATAAAAGTGATAGAAATTATTTATAAAATAATAAATGTTTAATGCATTAAAAATAGTTTTGGAGAAAAATATAACTTAAGTTCTAAAATATGTAGATTAAACTTAATATTTTAAAATGTATAATTTTACTTATAAAAAACATATTTTTTCAAGAAAAATATTTCATAAATTTTAATTTATGCGTATATTCTTATGACATCATAAAAGTAATGACATTTGTAAAAATGGTATTTTTCACTACTCACATAAATATCAATTTTCTAGAAAAATATAAAAAAAATTATCTTAAGATAATATTGAAATTATAAATATGAGAAAAACAAATTTTTTCCCAAATAAAATTATAAAATTTAGTGATTTATTTTTTAAATGGAAATATAAAATATAATGAAAAAATAGTTTTATAGGAAAATGAAATTTTAAATATTAATTGTTCTAATTCTAATTTCCTATAAATTTCCAACTAAATTAGTATTAATGTATTGTTCATAAAAACAATATATTTTATCATTATTTAACCATAATATATTTATATTCTTAAAATAAAAATGCACAGCACCTCAAAGTAAATGTTTAGGGACATACATATTAAAGAATAAAAGGATCTTATTAGTTATTTAGCTACAATAATTTAATTTTATAAATAAATTATTATTAAAAATGGAATTTATTTTTATTTATAAATTGATTTTGAAATAATATTACTTCTATTTATACCGATTAACTCAATAGCTACATTATACTGATCTCATTTAATACTTATAATATTATCTCAATAAAGTATCACAGTCTCATTTTAGTTTAATGCTTCATGTGAAACAATCAATTAAATATAGTATTTATTTAAAGGAGAATTAAATGTTTAAATATGATGGTGTTACATCCTCCAAAACTTAATAAATTTCTTCCTCGCAATTTAAATTATTACTTACTAATGAAAATAAAAAAGGGTATGCATAAGATAAAAAAGACTCAAGATATAATTTCAATTGAGATATCAGGATCACTAACTTGGGGTAAAACTATGAAATTCATTTATTCCTTCATAATAGTCATATCCACAATATTGAGTTTCATTCCAACTATTTAATCCATCAGTCCCCAATTATTTGGAATTAAGACCCATATTATAGAATTTCCTTCCAAAGGGAGTTCATAATCATCCTTGCATTGATAGACTATCATAGATTTATATGAAATGTGATTTAATTATTTATGAAATTAATTTTTCCTCTCAGTAGATAGAACCATTCCATTTCAAAAAATCTTAAAAAAATCATCTAAATGAATAATAATAATATTTAAATGAGGCACATTCTCACAAACTTCAAATCGGGATAAAATAATAATACAAATTGTATTTTTCTATGATAATTCAAAAAAAGGCATAGTGATTTATTGCACTCAAAAAAACAATTATATATACTATAGTGTATAAAATCAAACTCCAAAAATACATCCAAAACTCCAGAGGGGAGGATATGTGTACCTTAAATATAATGATCCACTTTTGTAGTTTTCATAGTATATTCCCTTCTTTGTCTCCTTGATCTAGAAGGTTGTTTATGGTCATCATCCTTTTATCCCTTTATAACACACTCAAAATTTATTTTAAATTAATAATAAGATTTATATTTTTCTTAACACGAAATATTGATCTTTAAGCGAATTACGAATTACTATAGAAATATTATTATTTAAATGTGACCATTATAAACCAGGTGATCAATTATAGGGTAAGAATATGAGTAATAATATTATTAAATATATTTACAATTTCCTTAATTAATAAAAATATATTTATTAATTATTAGTAAATAATAACTTGATTTTTAATAAAGTAATTTTATGCTTCAAAAATATGTTTTCTTCCAAAATGGTTTGTATTTCTTTTTGTGAGAGAATATTATAATTAATTTATGATACTTTTAAAAAATTTATTTTATAAAAGTATCATAATTTTTGAAATCAAAAAATCAAAACTAACTTAGGATAAGTATTTTGTATTTTTTTTTGAAATGATTGATATTTTAGTGAATAGTAAAAATACTGATTTTTCAAATACTGTTATTTATTTTCATTAAATAAAGTTATTTAAAAGTGTCTTTATATTTTGGATTTGGTAAAGTGGATTATAATCCAATTTATTTAGAATAATTTAATTAAATCTATTTTAATTGGTAAAATTCATGATTTTGATACAAGTTAGTTTTTAGGTTTAAAAAAGCATTGTTTTAAAAAAAATCATTGAGTTTTTTAAATTTATATTAAAATTAATTTATATAAAATTTAGAAATTTAATATTTTAAAATGGAACCCATATTTTCAATAAAGAGGATAAAATATGGTAAATAATCCTATTTTATTTCTTGTCATTATGAATAGTAACCATTGTAAATAATTGTCACCTCGGTAAGGATAAAATGGGTAAAAGGAGATAAAACTATGGGATAAGACTTTGAGATAACCCTAACTCTTTCATTTAATCTATTAGATGAGTGTATTTCAAATATACTCATCCAATATTATATTTTATTGTAATTTTGTTCCATTTTTCTATAATTATGACTTATATATTATTTTACGTAAGGAAAAATACAAAATGTCACTCTCTTTTATTTTAAAAACTCTATTATTTGTTCATGGGGATATAAAGTGGTTATGGTCAGTAATAAATTATTATTTTGAATATTAATAAATTATATTTATTATATTAATTTATTTTTAATTTTTAATGATGGTATAATTATTTTAAATGCTTATTCCACATCGTCATAGTGATTGTAAAAATAGTAGAAAAATCTACTAAATAATTTTAAAAACATTAAAATTAATAAATTTTGGATGAATTGTAGTGTGAAATTTTTTTATCAGTAATTATAATGTATAGGTGATGATTAAAGCTTCTATATTAGAAATATATTTATTTCTTCCTAACATTAAATCCAAATTAAAGGAATAGTCCCAAAAATACATTAATGATGTTTTATGTTATATAATATTTTATTAAATGATTAAAAAATAATAAAAATCATGAAATGTGATAAGGACTGGGATATGGCCTAAAATTTTATCCCTTTAACATTTTTTGCCAATTTTTATCCTATGAGAAAATTTACAATCCTTCATTATTGGAAGATACATGACCGTGGTTAAGGATAAAATGTGTTAACATGAGGTTAAACTAAAGAGATAAGGGTTAAAGTGACCTAAATACTATATAAATCCTACAGTATGAGTTTATTTTGATCACATATTGTCTTTGAATACAAATTAACCCAATTTGGAACAACTTATCTCTGGCTGTGACTTTGTAATATTTTAATGTTGTGAGAAATTACAAGAGTGCCCTTTCCCTCCACTATAAAAGAAACCCCCTCTTATTTACAACACTTTGAGCCACATAAATATAAAAACCTACCCAATTATCTTATATACTTTCTTATCCATGAATTTTTTGTTTTTTTCTTTTTAAAATACCATTCCAAGGGTCCTTGGTAAGGGATCTAAATGAGGTCTACCAAAGAAGATGTAATCATCCTACCCGACCTCCTTAAATTTATTTCTTCTTCTAACTCCTACAAATATATTGTTTTAATAATAAAATAATAACTTCAATATACTAAATATACTAAAATATTATTAGGATTACATAACCACCATTATCTACCCTCTTTTCCATCAAATGGGAAATTAAAGCATCATTTGTGATTACATATGGACCACCGCCAACAAGTAGCAATATAATTCATTTTCTATAAACCTCATTTATGGTTGGTTATTATGATAGATTTTATGTTTATATATGATAATTATTACATAATTATACTTTTATAATTATAATATATTATTTATCTTTTTACCTTCCCATCTGTTGAAAAATGATAATGTCGTTAATGCTTATATATGGACTACCACCTCCACAAAGTGATGTGATTAATTTTTCATTTATTCTTAAAATTTATAGTAGAAAATATATATTTAATTAATATATATTATAGTTATGATATAATAATTATTCCTTAAATTTGAATTTTTAGTTACCTTATTTTCATTCCATCTATCGAAAAGTGTAAATGTCACTCGTGTGTACGTATAGATTACCTTCTCTATGAAGTGATGTAATTCATTTATCATCACTAATTAATATGAATAGTTATAAAAGTGTATATAATTATTCCATTTGATACTAATTAAATTATTAATATTCAAGATATTATGGAACCATGGTCAAATTACAAGGACCATAACTTCTAAATCAAAACATACATGAAAAAGGAAATAGTTAACACCCAAAAAAGGTGATTTTAATAAATAATTACTAATAAATGGGTGATGAAATGTTATAATTGTATCATATATAATATTTTAACTATTTATATGATGTTTTTATATAATTATAATAAATTTAAATTTAATATTCAAGAGGTTAGATTTCTTATAATGAAAGTCGTATGTGAGGTAATGGTTTCTTGTCTCGGTTTTATTTTTATGGGACATATTCTATATTCACTAATTGTAACCATTATGTGGGGTATATACTACAATTGAATTTATTTTATTATTATTTTAATAAAAATTGTGGTTATTTAAAAATCTATATAGGTTCCTCTCTTTCATGAGGTTTTGATTCAAAGATTACTGAAGTTGTAAGGGTTCTTCGTCTCAATATTGTTTCATTGAGACATGTTTTATGTGATACACCTATATTCTTTTATAAGGTGTAAATACTTACACTTTAACATTATATATCATTAACATACTCATTTTCATGATATTTAATGATTCATTTGAAGTTATTCTTTCATGGGTATTATGATTCAAAAGTTACCAAAGGGGTAATAGATTTATGTTTCAATGTCATTTTAATCAGGGTTGTTTATTCTTGAATTTTCATTGAGGGAATTTATATGATATTTGTTTGATAAAACCATTTAATTTTATTATCCTATATTTATTCATATAATTTTCAAGTAATCGTACCATTTTCCACTATTTTTTAATTAAAATGAGTTTGAAATATTTTTTAAGATAAAAAAACTTTATCTCATCTTGGTTGTGAATATCTTTATTCCACATCCATGTTTTCATTAAAATATTTAAAATAATATTTCTAATATTCTCATATGATTTTTTAAATTTATTTTCACCCAAAATTTAAATTATATAAAAAAATTCAATGGAATCTTCTTGTCATTTTCTGAACGAGATACATGTGAAATTTTTCGAAAAATGTAAAAGGAATTTTTTTTAACATACTCTGCATGAACTGAATTTTCTTCCATAATAACCAATAAATGATTTTAATATTACTATATAGGCTTCAAAGGTAATTTAAAAAACGTTTTCCTTAAATTTTTTGAAATTTGTAGATTTTAAAGAAGTTATTTAAAAATGAAAATGTTATTTGTCACAAGAAATGTTCCAATTAATATTTTACTTACATTTTTTATCTATGATGACATATTTTTATGTTACTTATATTTCACTTGAGATGTGATTATATGATACCATCATTATTATTTATCTAGAATTTTTATGGTTTTGATGATGAAATATTGATGAAATTTATTTTCTTTTCCACTAGTGATGTTATTATGAATTGTTTTATGATCTTGTGGAATATGTATGAATAGATTATGAATATTTGATGAGTGGTCTTGGAATTATATATCCCTCCAATTAATTTGGTAAAGACTAATGTTTTATGAGATCAAAGGGTACATAGGAGGTTATCCTAAGAAAGAAATAGTGTATATAAGAGGTTATCACAAGCCTAGAAAAGGGTACATGGGAGGTTATCCCGAGCTAGGAAAAGGGTAGATGGGATGTTATCTGAAACCCAAAATAGAGTACATAGAAGGTTATCCCAAGACCTAAAGAGGGTACATAAGGGAGTTATCCCAATCGTAACATGTGATGAATTTATTGGTGGGTAGCCTTGACGTAAGATTTCAATGATTATGATTATGCCACACTTATGCCACTCTTTTATGATTTAAACTTATGTAAATGTTATAATATTAGGGATTATGTACTTTGATTCCTTTATGATTCACATGTTATGAATTTCCATGATTTATAAAATGACTCATGATTATGATTTATGATATACTGGGTATAGTTTCCAAATGTTAAGATCATGTTCTTTTACCTTAATGCTCAATTTATGCTAAAATTATCATGCATATCCCCCCCTTTTTACCCTTATTAGGAATATGATCTCATACTTTGTTATGTTTTTCCTTGTATATGAAGAAAGTTTTTAAGTATGATATTTCTAAGAAGGGTTCTAGTTTTTAAGAACTTAATGTGTGATAATGTAAGCCTTTTATAAACCAATTTCTTATGTATCCAAGTTTCTGAAGACACTAAAACATTACAGTTATGGAATGGATCATAATGATATATAATGAATATTCATACACTAAGATGTAATACTTATTTATGAAAATTATGGGTAACAATAGTTAGTATCATATCAAGGTTTAGTTAAGTACATCAAAATATTATGGTATATAAAGTATTATAGTTTTCAATGAAAATGAATCATTTTCTAGATACTAGCATATGGATGTAGTAGTGGCATAGATTCACCTAGGGGTAAATTTTTTAAATGGGGTATATTGAGTATTAACTCGATCATCACTAGTGCATGATGAGTGGGTCTAAGACTGCACACCTATCTAGAAACTCATGGGGGATATGTTTTGGTTAATTCATATTTTATTTATAAACCATTATGATGAATGATAGAATAGATACTATTTAAATCTTTGATATTCTATAGTAATATGATATAAACATAAAGTGTATTGGGTGGATAATTCTATGTTTGATCTTATGTTTGAAGGCAGATACACCATTTGAGGTTTTATTTTATGGGAGTTTAATATTATTAAGGATATTTTACTAGATATTTATAGGAAGAAAAACCTTTGGTTTAATATATGTTTTACTGAAAATTTTATTTGGGGAATAATGATTTTATATTTTTTAGACACAAATGTAAATTTATTGTTAAATTTTAAGGTTAAAATGATCATTGATGTTGAGCTAATTATGGTTAATTGGGATAAAATATTTAGTAAATTTTGGGAATATATTTTGATCATATAGATAACCATGGGATTTAAAAGTGATTGAGTGGATAAGTAATTAATGTTAAGTACACTATATTGGGAATATTATATAATTAAGGTAAACATAATTTGAGGAATGAATATTGAGTTAATTTATGGAATAATATATGATTTTATTGTGTATTTATGGTGATTTGGGATATTTATATAAACAATTAATATATTTGGGAGATTATATGATTAGGGTATTTATATATTTTCTATATGACCTTATGAGAAGTTAATATTATTTGGAGATGATAGTTAGTGTGATCTTGGAAAAAAATATGTGATCAAATATTTTTGATTTTTGGGTTTTGAATTTTTTTTCAAACATATTTTGAAGGGGTCTTAAAGTTAACTATTTAGGTAATTGTTTAATTTTAACATTGGGTATTATTGTAGAGATTTAAGAGATTAATGTTTTATTTTATCATATGAATATTGGTCCATATTGGATAAATTTTGAAAATTATTTTAGTTTTGGTATATATCTAGAGATAGGAGGAAGGGTTTTTCATTATTTAATATATCTTATAATCCTTCAAAATTTAATTTTAGTTCTTCAGGAATGAAAAATTCATCTTTATTAGTAATTTCTTAGAGTAATATATGAAGTAATAGTTGATCAAACTGTAACCAAAGAATGAAATTATGATTAGAAAATGGTAAAAAATCAAGAAAATAAATTTTCTCATGTTCTTTATCTTTATAGTGAAAAAATACCTCAAATTTATGAAAATGATCTTGGAATAAAACAATTATTATTTTACCTTAATTTATAGTGAATTGATGGTCACTTCAATCCTCATTGATTTATTTTATTATGGTCATTGCCTTTCTCATAACCATATTCTCTATCATGCTCTATAAGTCCTTGGATATTATTTTTCTCCTCCATATACATAGGTTCACTTTCACCAATTTTCTCATTATCTGAGAACCTAATAATGTTTTATTTTATGTAACATTTATGTTTCTCACTTCCCCTTTTCAAAGGAAGTTCTATTATCCCATTATATGATGTTAATTTTCAAAAAAGATATTTAAAATATTATACCTTTTAAAACCGAGATAAAATTATGAGGATGTAATTCATTTTAAGGTATACACAATAACAATATGTAAATTTAGTTTAAAATAAAAATACTTAATATATTTCTTAACACACAACACCGATCTTTATGTGAATTTTTATATAGTATAGAAATATTTTTATTTAAATGTGATCATTATAAACAAGCTAATGAATTGGTGGGTATAAATATTAGTAAATGCATTATTAATGATATGTATACTTATCCTACTCAATGAAAATTTATTTATTAATTCTTAGTAAATAAGAATTTAATTTTTAGTAAAATCTTGTTATGCTTCAAAAATATGTTTGCTTCAAAAATGGTTCTTATTGCTTCTTATTAGGAAATATTATAATTCTTTTATGATAATTTTATAGATTTTATTTTATAAAATTAATTTAATTTTTTAAATAATAATATAATAATTAACTTAGGGTAAAATTATGAGATTGTTTTGAAATGATTGTTTTTTAAGAAATTGTGAAAAATACCAATTTTTCAAATACCGTCATTTCTTTTCATTAAATAAATTAATTTAAAAGTCCCATTATACTTTAATTTTTTTTCTTAAAGTTACATATGATAAATTTTATTTATAATAATATAATTAATTAAATATTAATTATAAATATTCATGATTTTGATATAAGTTAAATTTTAGGCTTAAAAACTTATTTTTCTAAAAATTGTTTTTTATTACATATTATGAACATATATTAAAATTAATTTATTATTCTTATATAAATTGAATCATGAAAAATTAAATCCATATTTATGATCATGAAGTTAAAATTTGTTAAATATTTCCCTTTTATTTTTTCATTGTTAATAGTAACCATGTTAAATAATTGTCTCCTCGGTAAGGATAAAACAGGTAAAACCTGGTTAAAAATATAGGATAAGACTTCAAGATAACCCTAACACTTTAATTTAATATTTTGGATGAGTGGGGTTTGACTATACTCATCTAGTATTTTATTTTATGGAAATTTGGTTCCATTTTTATTTAATAATAACTTATAAATTACTTTAAGTTAAGAAAAATAAAAATTGTAACTCTCTTTTCTTTTAAAAATTGTAATATTTTTTTATGGGTGTAAAAAGTGGTTATGGTTAGTTATAAATGATTATTTTTAATATTAATAAATAATATTTATTATATTAATTTATATTTAATTTTATATGATAGTATAATTACCTTAAATACTTACACAACGCCGACACAGTGCTTGTGCAAGTAGTAGAAAAATTTAGTAAATAATTTTAAGAAAATTAAAATAAATAATTTTTAAATGAATTATGGTGTTAAATGAGTTTTATAAGTAATTATAATGTATAATTTATGTTTAAAGGTTCTATATTTTGAATACATTTTTTCTTCCTAACATTAAGTTTGAATTAAATGAACAGTCCCAAAAATTACATTAATGATATTTTATATTATATAATATTTTATTAATCGATTTAAAATTTTAAAAAATATTGAAATAGTAAAAGTGGGATTAAATATGGTCTAAAATATCATCCCTTGAAAAAAAAATTTATCTTATAAGTAAATTTATAACCTCTAATGATTGAAAAATGTGTTACTGCAGTTAAGGATAAAAATGGTTAACAGGGGTTAAACTAAAGATATAAGGATTAAAATGGCCAAAAAACTTACCTAAATCCTATTGTATGAGTTATTTTAATCCTATATAAAATTTAATTTGTAATTAAGATGATATATAAAACGTTACCATAAATGTTACTTTATAATATTTTAATGTTTTGAAAGTTTACATGAGTTTCGTTTCCCTCCCTTATAAAAGGAAACCCACTTCTCTGTTATTTATTCCACTTTGATCCACTTAACTCTACCAAAATGTAAAAAATTGTATTCTAAACTTCCATATACATGAATTAGAAAAATTTTCCATAAAATACCATTATAATTGTCTTTATGAAGGGTTATAAAGGAGGTCTACTGAAGAAGAGGTAATCATCCCACCCAACCTCTTTCAATTTATTTATTATAATAACTACTCTAAATATATTTTATTCATCATAAAATAATAACTCAAGTATCCAAAATATACTAAAATTTTCTTATTGTTATGTAACCGTCGTTATCTCCCCACTTTTCATAAAAATAGAAAATGAAAGTATCGCTCGTACATACAAGTGGACTATGCCTTCACATAACAATATAATTCATTTTCCATAACCATCATTTATGTTTGGTTATTATGATGGATTTAAAGTTTATATATGATATTTATGAAATTATTATTCTTATATAATTATAATATATTATCTACCATCTTAGCTTAACATCTATTGGAAAACAATAATGTTGCTCATGTGTACATGTGGACTACCACCTCTATGAAGCGATCTGATTCATTTTTTCCTTTATGATTTACATAGATTGTAATAAGAATATATTTAATGAATATATATATATGATATTTATTAAATAATAATTATTCTAAAAAGTTTAATTATTAATTACCTTCCATTTTTTCATCCATCGAAAAGTGGAAACATCACTCGTGTGTGCGTACAGATTACCATCTTTGTTAAGTGATTTAATTCATTTCTCATCACCACTTTATTTAAATAGTTATAAAAGTTTATATTATGATTCTTTATGATAAAAATTAAATTATTAAAATTTAGAAGGTGATAAAATCTTGATAATACTATAAGGACTTGAACTTCCAAACCAAAACATACATGAAAAATGAAATAGTTAACACCCTAAAATAGAGATTTTAATAAATAATTATTAATAAATGGATGTTAACATATTATAATTTGATAATATATGAAATTATAATTATTTTTATTATTATAGTATATAATAGTAATAAATTTAAATTTATTTTACAAGATTTTAGAGTGTTTGCGAAGCAAGTTGGACGTGAGGTAAGGGTTTCTCAACTCACTTTTATTTATGTGATACATATTCTATATTAACCACTTATTTATTTCTTGTGGTGTATATAATAAAAATTAATTTATTTTATGATTATTTTCATAAAAATTATGGGGATTTAAAAATCCATAAAAGTTTCACTCTTTCCTGAGGTTTTGATTCAGAGATAGAAAAAATCGTAAGGGTTCTTCATCTCACTATTGCTTCATTGAGACATGTTTCATGTTACAAACCTATATTATTTTATGTTGGGTAAATATTTAACCTTTTATATTTTATATCATTAATATAATCATGTTATTAATATTTAAAGTTTCAATTTTCAGTTAATATTTCATGGGTATTATGATTCAAAAGTTATCAAAGTGGTAAGGGATTTATGTTTCAATATTATTTTAATCATGATTTTTTATGATTGAATTTAAATTGAGGGAAATTATATTATACTTATCAAATAAACCCATTTAATCTTCTTATTATATGGTTATTCAAGTAATTTTCAATTAATAAAACCATTTTCCTATATTGGGTACTTAATTATCCAAAAAATGTTTTTTTTAAAACGTTATTTCTTATTCTGCTAGAAATATTTTTCTTCCATGTCCATGTTATCTTTAAAAAGAATTTAAATTAATTTTAATATTCTTATATGATTTTTTAAAGTCATTTTTAACCATATTTTAATTTATATAAAAAATCAAAGAAATGTTCTTGTCATTTTCCAAACGATGTACTTTTGAATTTTTACCCAAGATGTGAAAGGAATATTTTTTTAACATAATTGAAATAAATATAATTTTAAAACATAATGAATAATGATTTATTTGGAGATTAATTTAAAATTTTCCAAGGTTCTTTTAAAATTAAAAGTATTCATTAATATTTTGGAAATTTTTAGATTTTAAATAATTAATTTCAAAATAAAAATGGTATTTTCCCAAAGAAATGTTTCAAGTGATCTTTTAAATAAATTTTATATCTATTATGAAATATTTTTATTTTTATTATATTTCACTAGGGATATGATTATATGATATCGTCCTCATTATTTATCAAGAAGGTTTATGGTTATGAAGTTTAAATATTGATGAAACCCATTTTCTATTCTAGTGGTTAAGTTATGATGAATGTTTTCATGATCTTATGGTATACAAATAAATGGATTAAGAATATGTGATAGGTAGACCTAGAATTATATATACCTATAATGCATTGGGTATTGATTGATGTTTTATGGGATCAAAGGTTATATTAGAGGTTATCCCAAGCATGAAAGAGGGTAACATGGAGGTTATCCCAAGCCCAAAAAAGGGTACATGGGAGGTTATCCCAAGACTAAAAATGGTAAATGGGAGGTTATCCCAAGCCCAAAATAGGGTACACAATAGGTTATCCCATGCCCAAAATAGGATACATAGAAGGTTATTTCAATCCTAAACTAGGTAAACTAATGGTTATCCCAATCCTAACATGTGATGAATGTCTTAATGGGTAGCCTTAATATAATATTTCTATGATTATGATTATTCTGCACATTATTCCACTCTTTTATTATATGAACTTATGCTAATTTTATGCTCTTATGGATCATGTTCTTTGATTATTTTATGATTCATGTCTTATGAACTTCTATGCTTTATGCCATGATTTGTGATTATGATCTATGATATGTTGCGTATGGTTTTCAAATGTTAATATCATGTTTTCATACCCTAATTCTCATTTTAAGATTAAATGATCATTGATATATCCCTTGTTTACACTTACTAAGCATCTAATTTCACCCTTTTTTATGTTTTTCCCCAGTATATGAAGAAAGGTTTTAAGTATGATATGTCTAAGAAGGGTGCTAGTTATGAATAAATTAATGGGAGATTATTTAGATCTTTTATAAACCATATATTTATAAATCCAATTTTCCAAAGACAAAAAAACCTTTATGGTTATATAATGGATCATAATTATATGTAATGATTTCTCATTTAATAATATGTAATACTTATGTATGAAAAATATGGGTCATTATACCCTTGGATTAGGTAATTGACTTGGATAATGCACAAATTCTACAGATTTAATTCATTAAACTATTAGTGGTACCTTAGGATGAACTTTATTTCCCTCCACAATGTTAACATAACTCCTCATTTTACCTAAAAAATTATTTTCTCTATGTCCCCATTTTATACACATAAAACATCTTTTAGTTACTTTAATGCATGTCCCTTTATGTTTATTCCAACATTCTTAACACATAGAAAATTAAATATTCTTTCACCAATAATCTTTATCCCCAAAACATCCATGAAACTCCAGCCTTAAATTCTTTGGTGTATTTAGAAATTTAACTATGTTCAATTTACTAATCATAATTTAGGATTTTTGGTTAGTAATAAACATGAGATTCTTGACACTAGCTCACAATTTTTTTTGGTTACTCATTGGGATACTCCATTCATTGTCCATCGCACCCATTGTTAACTTAGTTCATCCTATTTCCATACACTTACTAAAATAGTGGAAAGTTAAGGATAATAATAATTTATTCAATATTATTATAAAAATAAAAAATATTGTCATTAAAGGAGTAAATCATAGATAACATACATACCATAACTTATAAATTTATATATTTCTATCTAGTTTTTTCGTACTCATTATCCTATTAAGTTCTCATAACCTAAATATATTCAAATTCGTCACATAGTTCAAATAGAGAATGTGAATCAACCAAAGCATATCACCTGGGAGTTTAAAACTAGGTGTGTAGTTAGGCCCACATTTTATGTGCTGAGTGAAGATTGGGTTAATACCCAACTAATATTTTTGGGGGTTTTACCCCTAGTTGAATCAAAGTTAGATCCCGCATCCACTTATTTGTATCCAAATAGTGATTTTATTACAATGAAACCCCTCATTATATACTTTTCTAAAACTTTATGATGTTTTCTTATACGTATTCTCATCCCTAAATTTGTTCATAGGGTTATATTATCTAATATATGCTTTTATATATCTAATTCTCAAGGTTTCTAATAAAATTGATTTGATGCCAACTGTAACAAACCTAACTCCAGTGACACAAATTTGAGGGTTATTTCATTAGATTGGTACAATATATAAGGGATAGCATCATAAATAAATCAATAGTTTAGCACTTTTGTGAGACTAGATATATAAATCTTTTTCATATTACATTGTAATCATTAAAAAATTAAAAAAAATCTTGAAAACATTATTATTCCTTTTTGTGCATCATTGAATTCATTGAAATATCCCTTCTTGGTGCCCTAGGGAAAGGAAACAAAATAAAAGGGTGATATTATATTATTAGTAAAGGGATCCCTACAATATAAGCTATTATGGATACAAATAGAATATGCATTATGTTAGAGTGAATAATCAATAAATGTTCCATATAATCAATAATTTTATCATTAAATATATCTATGGATAAAAAGGAAATGTAAATAATCATATGGATAATAATAACTGAATTCATAGTGATAGAATTCATAATTTTAGGAAATTTTTTTTTACCATCAAGGACCAATTTGAAGAAATAATACTTACCATCAAAGCTCCATCCAATAAATTATTCTTTACATCAAGAAAATAACCATAGATTATTCTTTCTATCAAGTCCACATTGAAGATATAAATAATAATTGGATAGGCATAAACTAAATACCCAAACCTTATATCTCATGAGACCAACCAATTAATAAATGGGATATATAATTTTGGGCCCCACCCATCACTTAATTAATTATAATGCATTCACCATATGATAAAAATTAATAATAATAAAATGCATAACCATCTTTCCATAGTTATCAAAAAACATCCATGTCAAAATAAAAAAATATGGGATGATAATACTTTCACTAGTAAATAAACAATATAACATGATCATAATCCATCCATATTAAAATGGTTTATGGTATTATTGATTCAAAACAAAATTGAAACATAATAGATTTAAATTATGTTGACATAAATGAAAATTACCTTTAAAAGAGAATTAAAAATTTTCATAGAGAAAGAAGTTGAAATACCCTTTACATACTTCATACCCTTTTTAGAAAATATTTTATTAATCCTAGGTAATAGAAATTTCTTTGAAAACTATGAAGAAATGGATAGGAAGTTTCAGTAAATTCATTAGTATAAAAAAAATCTAAAATAATATTCCTTTCACATTCTATAAATAAAGTCAAACTTAATTGAAAATAAAGTCACAAGTCACTTTAAAATGTCATTTTCTAGAATATTACTATAATAAATTTTAAAAAAATTTATTTTAAAAGATAATTCTTAAAAAAATGGAATTTTGATAATAAATAAAAGCTAAGTATAAAAATATGGATTGGATGATAAAACATATAATCGTGAAAGAAAAATTATTTTTAATATTTTGAAAAAAGAATTATTGAAAACCCACAACATAAAAAGGATAATAAAACTTTATTTTAAAAATTAGTAAATATAAATAAGAATATCACATATGATAATTCATATTTTTATTTCAAAATCGAAAAGGAGAACATTTTCAGGAAGAAACATATAGATATATAGTAGAAATATTCTTAGCCATAAAGAAACAAGGTTAGAAACAAAACTCGTAAACCTTTGGTAACTTTTAAATTAGAAGCCTAAAAGAACATGATATAGAATTATTAGTCACGTAATTACATGAAAGTTATGGTAAAATATAGTCATGGGAAATTATATATACAATATATAAAGAAATTTTTTTATTAATATAGATTATATCTTAACAAATGAAAATTAATATCAGAAAACTCTTATAACATTTTTATCTCTTGAATCAAGATTACATGAAAGATAAGGTTTGTATGGATTTTTAAATCCATTTAATTTCATTAAAGTGTGATAAAAACATCCAGATGTCAGTATATACACTACACGATATAAAAAAGTGGTGAATATTACATATGTCTCAAAGAAATAAAAGTGATCTGAGGAACCCTTACTACCTTCATATCTCTTGACTGAAAAGCCCATGGAAAATATATATTTAGATTGATTTTTAAATACCTTAAATTTTAAAAAAAAGTGTTATAAATAAATCCATAGGTTAGTATGTTGAACACATAATATAAAATAAGTGAATAATATGGAATATGTCTCAAAGAAATAAAAGTGACATAAGAAACCCTTACAACTTTGGTATTTTTCAAATCAAAGGAAACTAAAAAAAAGACCATGATTTATATTTTTAAATACCATGAATTAAAAATAAAATATGGTATAAAAATTTCATGTGTTAGTTTTTACACCATATAAATAAATAATGTGGTGAATATAGAACATGTCTCAATGAGAGAGAATTGAGATAAAAAACCCTTACAATTTACTCTCTACTTTCATGAAATATTTTTAAACTCTTATATAGTAAATATAAACATATTTATCACTTATTTAAGAAACTTATTCAAATATATTTCCTTGTATACTCTTAAATTATAATTAACTATTATACATTTATTAGTTAGTCATGGTTTATTTTCATCGTCGAATGTTAGTGATTTTGATTGTTTCATGCATGTTTTGTAATGTTGAAGTCAAACCCCACTCATTGAATAAAATTTAATAATTAAAATATTATAAAAGGTGATTTAATATATTATTTATAAATTTATAATTTCACTTCATGAGAATTTTAATCATGATTCATGTAGAGGAAATTTTTTGGCGAGCCTATTTTGGTTAATTTATGAATATCAATGGATTAATTTATAATGATCATTAATTTTTATGATATCATTATATAATAATATTAATGAAATATATTAATCCTTAATATCATATAAATTCATAAAATATATTATTATAAACATCTAGGTAAGGTGATGATGAAAAACGGAATATGTCATCCATGGAGGTAGTAGTCGGCATGTACACACGAGCAATGTTTTCATTTTCCATAGAATAGAAAGATAGTAGAAATTGATTTATGTTTTAATAATATTAATAATGTTAAGAATATAATATTTATTCATTAATTACATTATTATAACTATCCATTAAAGGTTTTGGTGAAAAATTAAATATGTCATTCATAGAGGCGGTAGTCTGCATATATGCATAGATGAAATTTTCACATTTCATAGAAGAAGGGTGGGAGGACGATAATGATTTTCACCTTAATATAATAAAATATAAATATACTAATGATACTTATGTTATTATTTTATGGAATTATAATACACTTTTAATTTATAAAAATATGACTTAAATAAATATAAAGTAAAAAGAGTGACGTGGGAATTTTTACCTTCCTCCTTGGAATAACTCCTTTGTGAATTGGATTAATCATTTTAGGAGTGGTGTTTTCAGGATAAAAGAACCAATATAATGTGTATATAAGTTTTGGATATTTATTTGGGTAGTTTTTTGTCTAAATAAAAGTTTTGTGGTTTTAAGAGAAGTGGGGTGGTAAAGGTAACCTTTAATAAGTGAGAGGGGTGACACTTTTGTAAATATTCATAACATTATATTAATTTCATGTCACTTTAAAAACAATTCCCAAAAAGTGTAAAATAATGGATATGGTATGATTTTGGTTTGATAAATACCTCAAAAAAATCATTTTGAGACATGTTTTTAACATGATTTTTTTTGTCTTTTACCCTTTTTTGACCCATTAACCATTTTGACTCTTACTGCGGCAACTAATTATTACCTAAGTAAATTATTTTTTAATCATGAAAATATAATGGAAATTATTACATAATTTAGAAATTATTATTAAAAATATAGAAACCATTTTATTGGATTTAATTTATAAAATTATTAAAAAAATATTTCTCAAATAATAAATGTATAATACATTAAAAATAGTTTTAGAGAAAAATATATGTTAAGTTTTAAAATGTAAAATATATGTTTGTAAATTAAACACAATATTTAAAAATTCATAAATTTACTCTTAAAAACATTTTTTTCAATAAAATCATTTTATAAATTTTATTTTATGATTATATCATAATAATTCATAAAAGTAACTTCATTTGTAAAAATGGTATTTGGCACTATTCACCTAAAAATTGATCTTTCTAGAAAAATCCTAAAAACTTATCTTAAGAAAATATAGAAATGATGAGTCAAAAAATTAATATATTTTTTGAAATTTATATTATAAAATTTAGTGATTAAACTTTTAAATAGAAACATAAAATAAAATAAAATTTGTTTTTATAGAAAAATGACATTTTAAATATTAACTTTTCTTATTCTTATTTCTTATCAATTACTAATTAAATTAGTTTTAATATATTATTAATATAAAGTATGTGTTTTATCATTATTTAACCATAATATATTATGTTTATTAAAATTTAAATGAATAGTGGCTAAAATGTAATTTTTGACAAATACTTTTTAAAATCAAAAAATGGTCCTATAAGTTATTTAGTTAAACTAATTGAATTTTATAAATAAATTGGTATTAAAAAGACATTTATTTTAATTTATAAATATATTTAAGAATTATTTTACTTATATTTATACCCTCTAAATCAATGACTACATTATAACGGTCTCATTTACTATTTATAAAACTATCTTAATAAAAAGTATCATGGTTTTGTATTATTTGGTGTTGTATGTGAAATAATCTATTAAAATTAGTATTTATTTATAGGATAATTACATGTTAAAATATCAGGGTGTTATATCCCCACTAAGTAAATTTATTTCTAAAAATTTATATTATTACTTACTAATGAAAATAATGAAGGGCTTCCATAAGACAGATAAGACTCAAGATATAATTTCTAATGAGATATCAGCCTCACTCACTTGGGTAAGATTAGGAAACTCATTTATTCATTCATAATAGGTATATCCCCAATATTTAGTTTCCTTAAAACTATTTTAGCTAGGATTTCCAAAATTAATTATTATTAAGACCCATATTATAGAATTTTATTCTAAAGGGAGTTTATAATCATCCTTACATTGATAATATATCATAGATTTATATGAAATGTGATTTCCTTATTTTGAAAATTAAATTATCTTATAAGTAGAGAGATCCAATCCATTTCTAAAATCACATTAAATTCATCTAAATAACTAATAATAATATTTTCATGAGGCACATTCCCACAAACTTCAAATTGAGATCTAATAATCATAAAAATATAATTTTTCTCTAATAATTCAAAACCAAATAATTTGGGTGGTGTTTAATACTCCAAGAAAAATCCTATATATAATAGAGCGAATAGAACCAAAATCTAAAAATAAATATACAACTCCATAATAGTATATAATTGTACCTTAATTATCATGATCCACTTTAGTAGTTATCATAGTGTAGGACCTTACTTGTTCAATTGGTCTAGGAGGTTTCTAATGCTCATCATCCTTTTAGCCCGTGTATTAGGGAATTGACCTAGATAATTCCCAAGTTCCCTATATTTAATACGTTGAAATATTATTGGTAACGAAGGATGAAATTTATTTATATCCATCATTTTAACCAAACTATTCCTTTTTACTTGGAAATTAGTTGCTCTATATCCTCCTTTTCTATATGTAAAACATATTCTATTTCCATTGAGACATTTCCCTTGGTGTTTCTTACCACATTCTTAACATGTAGTAAATTGAATATTATTTCATTCATGGTATTTATCCCCAAAACTTCTATGAAGATATATCCTTGTCTTTTTTATTCATGTTTGGGAATTGAAATATGTTCAATTTATTAATCATAATTCTAGATAGATAGTAAGACATAACCATAGGATTTTTAACACTAGCTCGCATCTTGTTTGGTTTCACATTGGGATAATAATTTTGTTATCCATTGAAACTATTGTTAACTTGGTTCTAGCTATTTCCTTCCATTTACTAAAATAGTGTAAAATTAAGGATAAGAATGCTTCATTTGATATTATTATAAAAAGAAAAACTATTAACATAAAAGATACAAATTATGGATGGAATACATAACTAAACTTATAAATTTATAGATTTTAATAAAGTTTTTCCCCAACCATTTTCCCATTAGATTATTATAAACTAAATATATTCAAATCCTTCATATAGTCAATAAATTTTGCATAAATCAACCAAAGAATATCACTTGAGATTTTAAAAATAAGTGTTTAGTTGGGCCCACTTTTACTCTATTGAATGAATATTGGGTCATTACCCAACCAAACTTTTTAGCGCTTTACCCCTATGTGCATCTATTCCAGAGCATGAATCCACTTGTTTATATCTAGTAAAATATGTTTTTTCTAGGAACCTCGCACTCTGTAATTTAATAAAACCATAGTATTTCTAAATATAACCAAGATTATCCCTATATTCCTTCATAGGGTTATATTCTCTAATCCATGATTTTATAAACATGGTTCCCAGGGTTTATAAGTAAATTTATTTGATAATAACATTAAAAAACCTGGATCTTTTAACCCATAGTCGATGGTTACATCATTACATTAGTACAAGATATAAGGGATCACATCATAAAGGATCAAATGATTTAGTAGTATTGAGAGAATATACACATAAATGATTTCCATATAATATTGGAAACTTTAAAAACACATCTTGAGAACTTATTAAAAGAATTATTATTCCTTTTTACATAATTTAATTCATTTAAATATACCTTCTTGTCACCCTATGGAAAGGAAAAAAATAAAAGGGTGAGCTTAAATGCTCAGTAAGGGGAAATGTACAACATAATATGTCATGGATACAAATGGAATACACAATATCGAAGAGTGAATAATAAATAGGCTTGTAATATAATCAATAACATGGGAATTAGATATATCCATAGATAACATGTAAATGTAAATAATCAAATGGATAATAATAATTGAATTCATATTGATGTAATTTATAATTATAGACAAATTTATTTTACCATTGAGGACTTTTTCCAAAAAAAAACATCATATTTTTCATCGAGACTTAATCTAAGACATAATTATTGTCATCAAGGACTCTACTAAAAAATCACTCCTTCTATCGAGGCTACAACTAAGATATCATTTATAATTATGTAGGAATACATAAAATACCCAAACATTTTATATCACGAGACCAACCAATGCATCGATGGGATATATAATTCTAGGCCCAACCCGTCACTTCATTAAGTCCAATGTATTCACTATATGATGAAAATGAATAATAATACAATAAATAAGCATTATTACCTAATAATAAATAAACATAAACATTGAAATAAAAATATTTGAGATTTCGATACTTTCTCTAATCAATAAATGGGACAACATGATCCAAATCCATATAGAGAAAAAATTTGTATTGTATTATTAAATAATATCCCAAGAAAAACATAAGAAATTTCAAGGATATTTACATAGAATGAAAATTAAATTTTAAAGAGCGTTAAAAATTACTTGGTTAAATAAGATGAAATTACATTTATATATTTTAGACCCTTTTTAGAAAATATTTTATAAATCAATTGGATTATAAATTTCTTTAAAAAATAATTAAAATTTGGAGAGAGAGTTTCTTAAATAAAACCATTAAATATAGTAGGAAATTCTATATTGCAAAAAACATCAAAAAAAATGATTAATTTCACATCTTGTAAAGAAAGTCAAAGTTAATAGAAAATAAAGTTAAAATTCACTTTAAAATATCCTTTTCAATATTACTAGAAGACTTTTAAACAAATTATTTTAAAATAGAAATCTTTAAAAAATTTATTTTGAGATGAAATAAAGGTTAAGTCTACAAATGTGGATTGGAAGACAAAATATATGATCATTAAAGGAAAATCATTTTTTGTATTTTAAAAACACATTTACTAAACACCCACATAATAAAAAAGATAATAAAACATTATTTTAAAAATATTTAAAGAAAAATAAGAAGATCACATGAGATCATATATATTTATATTTCAAAATTGGAAAGGATAAAATTGTAGGAAGAATAATATGGATATGGAGGAGAAATATTCCTGACCAAAAAATAAGTGAGATTAGAAATAAAACCCTTATGGATTTGGTAACATTCAAATTAGAATATAATAAAGGAAAGAACATGATATATAATTGTAACATCCTACCCCACCCCAAATCTCACTAGTTCTAGAATGGTGGTTTCTACATCACCATAATCACACCTCCCCATACACTAGATTGGAAATAACAGTATAAATAATATTAAACATATAAAATAGGTCAAATAGAAATCATATATAAGATAGGTAGAGTTCCTAAAAAAACTATAGTATCAAATTCTATAACAATCGATTATGTCATACATTACATAACAAATCCCCTAAGGGTGGATCATATATACTGGGTAACAAAAGTACAAAATAAATTGAATCTGCAACTCATCCCCAAAATTTTCCCAAGTCTATCCTGGTTCCACTAATCATACTCTATCCTAGAATTCCAAGAAAACCATCATGCAATGAGCCCTTTCCATATACCTACAAATAGTAAAAAATAGTGATATTTTCTTGGGTACAAAAGTGACATGGCAGCCTAAGTAGGGTGTGAGTTCAACTCTGTAAGACACCACCAACGATGTCCCTAAGATAATCAATATGATAATAAAGTGTATATTGAATTACTATAAATAAATTATTTAACAATTTAATTTTTTTAACAAAATTAGTAAACAACTACTAATGTTCAGGTAACATGGTGACACCTGAGACCGGTCAATACCATCTTTGATCCATAGTCCCATGACCTTGATTGACCATACCTGGTTCGTTCAGTGTTGAGGTGTCTCTAAGAATGTCATGATGACCACGCCTCCTAATATAACAGACCCGGATCTCCTTAATATACATTATATAATAAGATGAACCTACCCTATGGGAGTTTTCTCAGCCAATGGAATATGACAATATGTAATATAGACCTCCCCTATGGGAATTTTCTTAGCTAATGGAATAATAAAATAAGTTACATTGACCTCCCCTATGGGATTTCTCTCATCCCATGTCATTACCACTCATAAAGGGTATTTTCCAATAGTAATTATCATTGACTGCAACATAGGGAATTTTCTTTATACTATCAAAATCACCCCCAAGGGTGTTTTCAAATCCCTTTTAAAATAAGACTTCTCAAAGGTCATTTTCATTTCCCTTAAAAAAATAAGATATCCCAAAGGGGAATTTTCATTTCATAACAAAACATTTTATACCACAAGTCATAATTTAAAAAAAAACAGACACCATATTTACAAAAAACACTTTCAAAGGGCACTTTAGTTTCCAAAAAATACATAACATAATATTTATTTTCCCTTTTATAAAATAATATTTTCCAAAATAACATAATTGATTAATTTATTAAAAACTACCATTAATTTCTTAAAATCTAATTAATTCATTCAAGATCCTTATCCAAATTCAAGTCATATTCCCACTTTAATTAAAAAACAAAAAAAACTTTGGAATTCCATTTCAAGATCATCAATGATTTTGAAATTAAATTTCACAATCATTCATTTTAGACATGGTTTCCATTTTTAATGATTAAACATAACTCACAAAATAAAAAATTTCAAGACAAGTCATCTCATGTTGCTACATTTCTCCCCTAAAGAGTTATATCATTCCATTTTTCTAAAGAGCTGGTATTTTCCATATAGGTAACCCTCTTAGGATCAATTATTTCCATAGTTCTTTTATACAAATATTAGGAGTTTCAACTAGGGATAAACCCCACTGAATGAATTTAATTTTAACTTGGTATGTACATGGAAAAACCAATGTGATTCACCATTCATGTACCTATTAAATATGGAGGGAATATGGTTTATGTTTGGGGACTACCTACATCATTTTTAGGGAATTTTACATGTAAAATATTGACTTCTTCTTAGATTTGAAATAAGAGAAAATGTGGAAGTAAACAAAGGCCCTAGAAATAAGGAATATTAAAAAGGGATTGGAATAACTAACTACTAAAATAAATAAATAAATGGAATAATAGGACTTTTAGACTTACCTCAAGATATTTATCACAACTAATGGTGGTATAAATAGAAAAATAACAAGGTAAAAATATCAAGGAATAGAAGATAAGGTGGAGGAATCATGTGTAGGGTTTCTATCTACAAAAGGAGGAGAAATCAGGTTTGATAGTGATGGTTTCATAAGGGAAAAACAAAAAAAATCACACTTTTAAAATGGTACATGGTTTGGGCACACAGTTTTCCAAAACATTAACCAACCATGCTAGAATCACTATCCAATAATTCCATTACATATAGTTATAGAACAAGATTAAAAAAATGTGTGTCAACTATGAAAAATTCCTTACCAATTTTATATAGATATTTAGATTGTTTCCTAGATACCCTTTCCTAGTTAACAACTTTGAGATAATCAAAACCAAACCATACAGTTGGGGTTCAAAGTTATCAGTAAATGTTTTCTAGCCATGCACCCCAAGATACAACTATAACAATTTGAAATTTCAATCCCTGAACCCATGGCCCATCCTTGATACCTCCCTTACTGCTAAAGAAACACCCATCCAAGGTCCCACACAAAGTCTAAAAAATATTAAATAGGTATAGGCTTCAAGGTAATAGAAATATCTTATAAACTCCTCACCATATAACAACTCATCCTTGAGTTGGGTTCCTAATAATCAATGAGCCTCTTTATACATGTATCATGACCCATTGGGGTCACTGAATCCTAATCCATGAACTATAACCAAAATCTAGAACTGGTTTTGGTCATTCTAATATCACCTCAAAGCATCTACATGGATTAAAAGGAAAACCCATAGACCCCTCTATCATGATGTTGACCATTAAAAGGATTCCATTACATGCCTCAATCCTAAGGTTATTATTGAATACTCAATTATCAATACACCACCTTATAATAGATACCACTAGTCTGATTTAGGTTATTCTCACTCAAACCACACCTTAAAATGAAACCTTTCCATTGAATCAAAAAAATTATTTGGTATACCACTCTAGATTATTAAAATATTTCCAACTCTACTATCACAAAACCACTTTTAGATAGACACCATCATTCAGCTAATATTATTTTCACCCATATCCATCAGTTAAAAAACACCAACCATACCTAAGGACACCATTTAAGACACCAATTGAAGGTTCTATGAATAGTATAAGCATCTAGGTGTGTGAAATAACTATAAAGGTTTTATTGATTTGGTTAATCATTCAAAATATTGTACATGATGTGAATTCTATAACCAACAAAATTTTTCCACTAAATATTGACACAGAGAAACCTGAAAATCATAGAGGATATTTGAATGTTAATTTTATAATTAATATATTTAGGATTGGAAGAAATGGTTACCTCATCTTAGGAACTTACATCGATGAAGATGTTTTCAATATTTCAAAAACCTTTTTCAGATTACTTTCTTTTCGCTATAAGGTTCCAAGTGTATAATCTCTCTAGAAATGATCCACACAAGCTCCTTTGATCTCCAAAACACACCAATTGATTTTTGGGTGTCATCATGGAAAATTAATTGTATTTCATTGTTTGTGTTGATCACATCTAGTTCCTTCATGCTTAAAGGAATCTCTCTAGTGCTTAATGTCTTTGAGAGAAAGAGAGGAGGATGAATGGGGAGAGAATTTATTTGTATACAATTATTCTCAAATATCGATTAACCCTACACAATAGACAAAACTATCTTTTTATAAAGTTATGTTTTAGGTTAAAATATTATTTAATAGACTAATATCCCTTAAATAATATAGTAATCATTATTAAACCTCATTCCATATAATAGTATTATTATTATTACTTTATGGAATATGTTAACTCATGCAATGATAAATATTATTTACTGGCTTACAAATAAATATTAATCAGCAGACATGATCATAGTCTACTCTAATTCTTAAACATTTATCAAATACTAAAGTGAATATTTAATTAAATATTTTATTCATCAATAAATAATATAAATATTTTATTCGCAATCCAATGAATAAATATTTATTAAATATTCATATAATAAAATAATTATTTATTACCTAGTGAGTATTATTGGTTAATAAAACTTAAATAAAATTATTCCTTGGTATTAAGAATAATATTTATTCCAATAATTAAATTAAAATAGAATTTAATCAAGATCATCATAAACACTTTGTGTGTGACCCTATAGGATTCTTTCTTATTAGCATTAGATGAGCTTTCTAAAATTCCAGGATTATAGTATAGAAATGGGTCAAGGTAGAAAAAAGATAGAACTTAATTTCATAAATATTACTACCATATATGAATGATCATTGTGTAATATAATCCATCTGTCTTAATATCTTATCAAGAAGGTTGAACATACATGTCATGAAACCATATTCTTGATACATATTTCATTGACTATTTTAAATGAACATGTTGTTACACAATGGAAATGGAATTTAATGTCATGGTTTTATTCCAATCGAAGGGATGAGATATCAACTTCTATAAATATGGAATTGAAAAATCCTTCCTCAACTTATTCATTAATAACACATCACAGGTGACACACCCAGCGTATCCAACTTCACTATGAACTGTATCTTTAGGATTTATGAAATACATATAATTGCTCAAGTTGTAATATGAATTAATAATAATCCTAAATTCCAAGGACCATTAGACATTTTCATTGATAGGAATATATGATGACACTAAAATATGAAAAATTTCTATCGGTGGGTATGTTCTCATAATATCCCATCTTAGAGATTACCAAGTGAAAGCTTCATGAGAAGAAGCCTCATCCTCTTATGATTACTGCCTGAATGGACCGAAGGCCTTCATTTTTTTATTGATTTTTTATAACCCCCCTTTCAAGGGATGAGGGGGAACCCTTACAAGGCCCGTAGGCTCAGATATTACATGGACCGTAGGCTTAGGAGATTACATGACCTGAAGTTCTTAGGGAATTCAACCAGACTATCTACAAGGAACTACCACTCCCCATCATCTTCATCTTGATAGTAGCTCTCCGCCTTTGCATGACCGTCTGTCTAGGCTTCCCATGCAAGAACAGGCTGGTACCGATGGCATATCCATACCCTCTCTTGTGTCTCTTGGATGTACCTAGAGATTCCTCACCAACTGGGCTGAGGCTCTTGTGCTCCTCTTATGATTACTCACACTTGAAAGTCACTTTCTATGTTTCTCATCATAAAATTTTATCTTACCATAGAACTATATTTAATAATATTGTCGTATAATTTCAAGGTTATAATCATAGAGAAAAACATATACAACCTTATCAATGTGACACATACTATAGAACATTATTACACTAATGTCATGTAGAATAATAAAAAAATATGTAACAAGATATTTTATTAATATTCAAATCATGTAATAAAAATGTAATTAAAGTAGAAATAGTTTGTCCTAGGATACCAACTCTAACAACATATCACTTAGACTAGAGCTATCTGTCTGAAACTTTCATTCCACTAGACCTCACATGATAATCATATTTTTGTTGAGTCAATAATTGATTCAAGGGTTTAACCACATTATCTTCTTTGGATATTCTTCTCATTGTGACTTCACCTCTTTGAGAAAAAACTCTTAAAATATGAAACTTTAAAAGTATATTCATCATCCACTTATGTGACTTTGGTTCCTTATAAAGGGACACCACTACAGTATTATCATAATAAAGTGTGATATGACCATTACTTTTAAGAACCAAATCATGATCTTAGATGAAGTTGAATATCCAAAATAATTATTTATCTATCTCAAAATCCACAATATACTCAGACTCTAATGTATAATATGCCACCACAACCTTCTTTGAGAACATTTATCTCACAACACCTCTATTCAAAGTGAATATGTATTCCATATATGATTTCAGATTATTTTGTTCTGTTTGTAAACTAGCATCTATATATTTGTTTATGATTAGTTACACATATATTCTATAGTCTATGAATACATCCTTAGTAAACCATAAATACTTAAGCATAGTTCTAACTATTATCCAATGGTGGTCACCTAGGTCACCTTCATATTTGTATACTTCATTTAAGGTATAGACTGCATCTATCCAAGTACATAACATAGAATATATAAATGATCTAATATTATATTCATATAGAATCCTTTCCATTATTTGTTTTTACTCATGTATTTTAGGATACATTTTCCATGAAATATGAATTCCATGTGACATTAGTAAGAATCTCCTCTTGGATAATTCTGTACTGAATCAATTCAATATCTTGAAAATATATGTACCTTGACATAGTTTGAGTAGTATCCTGGATATATCATGATGAATCTTGATCCCAAGAATATATGTTTCATTCCCTATGTCCTTCATGGATAAGTATTTATTAAACTGGGATTTAAAATATAGTAATACTGGTATTTCATTTCCAATAAGTAATATTTCATTGATATATACTATTAAAAAATGACCAAACTTCCACTAAACATATTATAGACATAAGGCTCTCATTCATTCTTCATGAAAAAAAAATTCCATGATGGACTCACAAAAATAAATGATCCATGACCTGGAATCTTTCTTTAATCCATAAATGGATCTTTAAAATTTTCAAACTTTATTGGTATCCTTTGGAGTCACAAACCCTCTAGGTTGTGTCATACAGACATCTTCCTAAAGGTTCCCATTATGGAAATCAATTTTTACATCCATTTTTCAAATTTCATAGTCATGTAAGTTCAAAATTTCAAGTAGATTTATGATGGATTTCAACATAGAAACTAGTGAAAGGGTTTAATCATAGTCAATTAATTAATGTTATTTAAAACCTTTTGCAACTGGTCATGATTTATAGGTACTAAATTGAAAACCAATGTCTAATTTCTTCTTGAATACCCATTTACAACCAATGGGATTTATATCAACTATAGGATCTACCAAAATTCATACTTGGTTTTAGCACATGGAATCTATTTTACAATTCATGGTTTCTTTCCACTTAGAAACATATGGGCCGCTTATTGCTTCCTTGTAGGTTGGAGGATTATTATTATCAAATAATAATGAGTCACCATTCTCAATGACTACAATACCATACCATTATGGATATATATCCTCTATAGTACTTCTATGAGGTACTTGTTTCTCTAGAACATATTTTTCTATGGGGATTTGTGGAATCTATTCCTATAAAAACTCTTTTGTATCTTAATTCTAGACTTCATTGAAGTCTATCTCGTTACAACTATCTATTTTATAGATATGATCCTTCCCAAGGAATATGGGATGTATTTCAACCACCAATTTTTTATCTGAAGGATTGTATAGGAATTATCTCTTTATTTTCTTAGGATATCCTATAAAGATAAAAAAAATTACTTAGGTTGTAAGTTTGTTACCTGAAGAGGCCTTAACAAAAGCTTCGCAACCCCACACATATAAATATGACAACATGGGTTCTTTTCACTCCACAATTGGTATGAAATATTTTCTGCCACTTTAGTTGTCACACAATTTAGTATGTATGATGTTGTTTGTAATAAATATCCCTAAATGGATAGTGTATAAATCACATGAATCTTCATTTATCTCTTTATCTTCAATAGGGTTTGGTTTCTCCTTTCACTTACATTGTTCCACTATGGTGTATAAGGAGGAGTGAGTCATCATAGGATCCCAAAATCTTGTAAATAATCAATGAAGTATTTATTAATATATTCTTCACCACAATTTGAGTTTATATTCTTAATCTTATTACCAAGATGGTTCTCAACTTAATTCTTTTATTCCTGGAATTTTTCAAAGGAATCCAACTTGTACTTCATTAAGTAAACATGACCATATCTAAAAAAATCATCAGTAAAAGTTATAAAATATGAGTACCCACCCCTTTATTTAATTATAAATGGTCCACGCATATTGGTATTAACTTATTTAATAATCTATTTGTCCCTTTAACCTTTCACACTAATTGGGGATTTAGTCATTTTTTCTTGTAAACATGTGTTACATACACCAAGTTGTTTTAGTTAAAAATAATATAAATATCCATCTTGGTGAGACTTATTCAAATTTTTTTAATTTACATGACCTGGTTGGTGATTATGAATTTGGATATGGTATTATTCATGTAAACTAGTTTTATGATCGATTTCCATTTCTTAGTTTCTATAATCCAACACATAAAAACTTTCATTTAAGTGTACCTTACCATAAAAAATGTTATCCTAATAAAATAAGAAACATTTATTACAAAATTTGAAAATAAATCCATCATTATCAAGTATAAATACAAAAATAATGTATTTGGTAATATATGGAACATAATAATAATCTTTCAAAACCAATATAAGTTTTATTGGCAATGTGAGACAGTAGTCATGGATAGCTACAAAATAAAGTTTATCTCCATTGGATCTCATAAATCTACCTCCCCTCATTCAATATTTTTTAATCTAATTGGTTCCTATATTTGAATACATATGTGAGTACTAAAAGTTATATCTAATACCAAATTTGTAGAAATAGATAAATTGAACTTGCTAACAAACGCACCTGAAGCTTACCCTTGCTTATTTGGTTGGGTTCAATCTTTCTTCCTGTGACCCTTATTGCCACATGGAAAACAAATAGTATCATATTCCCCTACCTACCCAATGATCTTTCTCTTATTAGAAGGGAATTTTAAAAAAGTTATGGGCTTTGATCTCTTCACTTTTCCTTTACATTTATTCACTATAAGGACAAAATGATTTTTCCCTGTATCTTCTTATCTACTTAGCAAAGAAGAGTACACATATCTGGGAGATACTTATCAATGTTTTTCATATTAAAATTAACACCAAAGATAGAGAATCTATGAGGGAGTGATGTAAGAATAATATTAATGTGTAGTTCATGAGGGATTTTAAACCATAGAACCTATAAGAACTCAATGTGGCCAATGAGATTGACTACCTGAGGTCCATCAAGCACACTATCTCCAAGATTAATTTAGAAGAGTGATTTTGATATATCAAAACTTTTATATATTTATATCTCATGGTAAAGACCACATAGATGCTCTAGCATGATATAAGAATCCATGTTTTCATGTGAATTCATGAGTTAACTATACATGGATGATAACATCAAACATTGAAGTTTAACCACATTTTTCAATTGATTTTTATAGATAAGTAACTCTTCATAACTTGCCTCATTCATAGGAAGATCACGTAATGAGGATTATGGTACATAATATTTTTCATTCATGGCACAACATAACCAAAAAGCATCTAAACCACTCCTGAAAGTTACTGTCAGTGAGGAGATGGTATGTCATGACCTGACCCAATGGGACCTGAGCTGCGACTACCCCAAGCCCACCTCCAATAGGCCATAGGCTGGAGACCATTGTCAAGTAGGCATATCACACACATGGGAGGCCTTAGAAAAATGTACCTATATACACACACAAATATCCAAGCCTATAAAATGAAAAAATGTAAAACAATCAACAACACCTTATGTATACATCTAAAATCCCACCATCAGAGTATAAAAACAAACTACTGGAAATAAATTTCCAAATATAATCCCACCAAAAGAAGTTGAAGAAAAATCCAACATGTGTACTAGGAGAGGACTGTTGTCAATGAAACCACCAGAACACACCTCAGTCCATCTGGGTTACTAATCTCTTCTTGGTCCTAGTCACTATAGGACTCTTCCAAAAGGTCGATAATTTACATAAGACATGACACATGTAGAAAAATCTCATGTATGGGTGAGTATAAAAATACCCAGTAAGAAATCCTAAAATCACTAAGCATATAACATTAAGAATAATAATCATCTCATCAAAAGGACATGTCAACAACATATATAACAAAAATATCAAGATATATTCATAGTAGAAACAAAGTCTCAAGGTGTGGTCACAAACATAAATCTAGCCTAGGATTATTTCTCAAAGGTTCCACATAATACACATCTGGGAGAACACACTCCCTGAGTTAGATAGCACTGATAGCATCCATCTGAGATGTTGTGATCACCGGGTCTCACCATAAAAAGTATATACTAGATGTCTAAATAGATTGATACACATGTGGTGATCACATCCAAGGTCATGGGGTATACCAACAACTCAACATGGATTAACCCACTAAGTAGGAGATTAATGCCCATATAGTGTTGGTCCTGAAAATTCCAAGAACCCCATTTAGGTCCAATGATGATAAAGGATCTCACTTTGGGCCTCACATAAGGATTCCAACAACTCTATTCAATAATGAAGTTCCTCAGAGGAGATCACCATCCTATGAATAGGTTATGATTTCATAATAAATCCTTAGGGAAACGATCAAGAGAACATACTCTAACAAAACTTTTCCATGCTAAAAAGGAAAAGGTCTCTAAGACTTCTTTGAGAGGGTACATGGAATATACTATGATTACACGAAATGTCCCTTCAGAATTGGGTTCCACCCATGAATCATGGACTATGACCGTGTCTGTATCTGAGCACACAACATTTGACCCACTACACACAACATGTGGGGACACATGAACTCCTGGGCATGTACCCCTTGTACATGTTGAGCCACCTGCAAGGTGTACACGGTGTGTGGCATGGCCCACACAGTGTGTAATGCCACTTGGTTTCCTAGTAATGTACCTCTTGTACATGTTGAGCTGACCAACTATGGGTCACAAATTTTTTAGAAGGTACCACATGTTGTGTGATCCTTAACTCCCTATTTAAACCCTAGATGTTGCTCAGGTGACAATACATAGTGTGTTTCTTTAAAGTACACACCGTATGTATTATATTTTTCCAAAAATCCATATTCCTTCATGTAGATTCACATGTGACACTTTATTTCCTTCGGCCTATCCCCAATCTTGTATAAGAACATGGATATTAATACTTCCAATCTCATTTTCATCATTGAAAAAATTTTATCCAATCACACAACTCAGGCAATAACCATCGCCATGTACCATCGCCGCCACCCACCACACATGAACCAAGGGTCTCTAATTCATCCCTGATTGATCATATGCCATCATTATGGCCCAAAAATGCAACCTTTATTTCATCTATACCTACGATATTGATTCTTTTCACTAAATAGTTATCATGAAATAATCAATTTCTAAGAATTCATCAAACTGCAGGCCAAAGGAATTGCCCATGATGAACATGAGAATAATGGGTGAACAAATGAAAAAAATAAATATGAGGAAAAAAACTTGTCCAATATTTATGTTGTCCTTAATTCATTATAGTTATAATTATTAATTATAAGATATAATATAATCAACCAAAGAAATACCCAATCCTTGATAAATCTCACATGTACCCCCAATACGCTTGATTCGTGAATAAATTCATTAGTTGATTAATTTGGGTTCATCATATGAAAAAAATATGGATAAATCCACATATTATAATCCTACCTCAGAATGGTGAATAATTAATACACTTTTTTGTCATTGGTGAGATCCACGAAATTCATTGCACACCGATCGATGATCCATGATCTGATTGTTGTTCATTTGAGAAAGATCCTTCAAAAACTCTCTCTCTAATCTCTAGGGTTATGTGGATAAACCTAGGATATTTACATAGAATCATATTTATAGAACACATTAGGTCATAGTAATTTAGTTAAATAAATTATTTTAATTTAAATAATTTATTTAAACATTCACCCATCATTGTGCCTAGCTTGAGTGTTCGAAATGCTCCAAGGTTATGTCATGCCTAGGGTAAACCACATGGTCTGAACTCAATGGAGGCCTGGGATTTTTTATCTCAGTCCTCATTTGGGATTTATTACACTTTTCATGAAAACTGTGTGTGTGTGAAAAATATTTATTTAATATATTTCAAAAATTAATTCTGGTCTCTTCGAGAATAAGAATCTCCCATAGTCTCTATGCCTAGCTCTGAAAATAATCCATATAATATTATAAAATAATATATGAAAAAATTAGAGTCATTAAATTCTCCCCACCTTGTGGCTTTATATCCTATAAATCCAAAATAAAATGCTACACAAAGAGATGCGGGTACTGAGCATGCATCTAGAACTCTCACTCTCAAGTACTCTCCCAAAGATTCTTGTGGAGCCACTAAAAACACACTAAAGTAATCGTGAAGAAATAGTGGATCGTCTTTTTCCAATCCTCAATATCTATTGGTTACTCTGCAAAATTAGCCCCATCCTCGATGCATATCTTTACCCATTCGATAACATATGATGGGTAATTCATGTACCTCTTCAACTGCAACATGTGGAAGACGTCATGTACTTGGACTAACTACGGTGGTAGGGCTAAGTGGTATGCCACATCACTAACTCTATATAGTATCTAGAATTGTCAAATGAACCTTGAAGATAACTTATCACCCCAGCCAAATATTCATAACCCACATTGAATTGAGAACCTCAGGAACACATGGTCTCCTTCCTCAAACTCCAAAGGACTCCATTGTCGGTCCGCATAAGAATTATGATGGCTCTGTGTAGTCCCCATCTACTCCTAGATGATCTTCACCATCTCTGTCATGGCTCATACAAACTCCAACCCCATAAGTGCTGACTCTCCTGGGTCGGTCCAACATAGTGGTGACCTACATGGTCACCCATATAAGGCCTTGAACAGTGCCATACTAATGGTGGAATGGTAGCTTTGGTTGTATGAAAACTACACTATGGGTAGATGATCCTCCCAAATGTGGCCAAAGTCCAACATGAAAGCCCATAGCATATCCTCCAGGACCTGAATAGTCTACTCAGTTTGGTCTTTAGTTGGGGGTGAATAGATGTGCTCAAATGAAAATGAGTCCAAAAGGCCACTTGCAATACCTTCTATAACTGAGATGTGAAGAAATAATCATAATTAGAAATGAGAATAGAGGGGAATCCATAGAGCCAGACTATCTCTTACACATAATGGTGTTCCAAGCTCTCTAATGATATCTTCCCTATGATAGATAGGAAGTGGTCTGACTTAGTGAGTCAGTCTACAATCACCCATATGGCATCGTTTCCTATGGATGTATGTGAGAACCCTATCATGAAGTATATAGATATCTCATCCCCTTTCCACTTTAGCACCATAAGGGGTTCATCTAAACCTATTGTAACTTTGTGTTTAACCTTCACTTGCTGAAAAGTAAGGAATCAAGAGACAAAAAATCGTAACATCATTATTCATCCCTGACCACCAAAATGGATTTCAAATTTCCCAGTGCATCTTCTCCACACATGGATTTACTTCCAAAGGATATGTGTAAAACTTCATCAGAACCTCGTCCTTTAAAGTCACTGGTTCCATTGTGTATCCTCTAAAAAGGATTATGTGCTCCCCACCTTCAGAAAATCCATCGAGATCACTTCTAGGGGATATTTGAGTACATAGTGTCTCACAATTGGTATCTCCATGGTGATCATCACTAAATCACTATATAAGATATTGGGTGACAAACATCGAATAGAGGTAAGATGGACTATCTCCATCCATCAAGGACTACTGCAACGAGGCCAACTTCTTTGACGCCTCACTTGTAAATAAAATATCATACTAAGAGCATATTCTACCACGTTCACCTTCCCATGAGTATAGAAAATCTTGAAGTCATAGTCTTGGAGGAACTTGAGGAATAAAATCTATCTCAAGTTATGTTTATTCTATTAGAAGATATACTTGAGAATCTTATGGTCTAAATAGATGATAAATCTCTCACCCATAAGGTATTTTCACTACACCTTTAGTGAAAATACTAATACTAATAGATCAAGATTGGGGGTCTCATAGTTCTACTCATGTGGTCACAACTGACGTGAACCATAGGCAATCACTGCCTACCTCTGCATTATAACACAACCAAGCTTGGTCCCGGATGTATTGCAGAACATTGCATACTCTACACCCTCCTTCGATAATCTCAAGATGGGGGCACTCTTCAATCTCTTCCTTAACTCTAGAAAATCCTACTAATACCTCTCTATTTACATGAATGCCTACCCATTTTGGATCAAATATGTCAAGGGATATGATATCCTAGAGAAATTATGTATGAATCTCTAATAGTATCTTGCTAACCTAAGGAATATTCAAACCTTCATCATGCTCTTGGGTGGCTTCCAAGTCAACACTTCCTCAACATCCACTGGGTCCATTGCTACACTGTCTATTGAGATATCATTCCCCAAGAAGTTCACCTCCTTAATCCAGAACTGGGACTTTGATAGATTCCTATAAATCTATTGCTCTCGAAGTATGTTCAGAACCATACTCAAGTGTATCTCATGATCCTCCTTGGATGTTGAGTACACTTGGATACCATTGATGAAGACTATCACAAACTTATCTAAGAAGGGTTTAAATATCTAGTTCATGAGTCCCATAAACATTTCTAGGAAATTCTTCATGACATAAAAAATCACCAAGTATTTATAGTGACCATAACGACATCAAAAATTCATAATTGGTATATCTCCATCCTATATTCATAGCTAGTGGTAGACTGATCTAAGGTCAATCTTTGAGAACCATCATGCCCCTCTAAACTAATCAAAAAGTTCATCAATCTCTGATAGTGGATACATGTTATTAAAGATCACATATTTTAGGATATAGTAATACACACACAACCTAAATACCCCATCTACCTTCTTGGAGAACAACACAAGGCTACCCAGGTTGAAACATTGGGTTTAAAAAATGCCTTCATCTACAAGGCCTCTAACTATACCCTCATATCACAAAGCTATACAGGTAAAATACGATATTCTAGTGTATATATCAGGGTTGTCTCTAGGTGTAGATCAATAAATAATTATATCTCCAAATGGGGAGGTAATGTTAGAACATCCTCTGAAAATATGTCCTCATACTCCACCACCACTATAGGAAACTGAAAACTCAAATCATCCACTGGACCAAGGGTCATGATACCCAACTGGTGAGTAATAAGATATATCCTTATATTTATGATTCCATCCTACTCTGCATGGGTTTCCTTTTCACCCATAAAGAAAAATATTATCCCATCACTATGGACACACCACATCCTCTTCCTGAAATAGTCTATCTTGTAATGAACTTTAGATAACCAATCTATACCTAATATGAAATTGTACTGCCTCTTCATTGTTACAAATAGATCCCAAAAGAAACTCTAACCTCCAAGAGTTGGGACACACCATTGGAAGAAGTATTTGATTGTAGAGTTAACTTTAGTAGGAGTCTCCAAGCACAAGATTCAAGCCAAGGGCTCAACCAGAATCTCTAAGTCTTTAATCAAGGTAGTGGTAAGAAAGTAGTGGATCACACCCATTTCTATCAATACTGTATAAAAAAGTATAGATGACACAAATCATACCTTTTTTCAGCCATAGAGACTCTAGGTAGTAAGCCTTAACTACCTACACCTATCCTAGCCCTTTTCCACCATCTCCTTGAGCCTGGTGATCATACCAAGATTCACTATTTTATTTAACCCTTATAGCATTGTATAAAAATTATTTTATATTATAAATTAAAAATATAATAACAAATTTAACTTTATGTTGATTCAATAATTTAATTTTTGTCACTATTAAAAAAGTATATTTAACTTTTTTGATGTTTTCATTATAGGTGGAGGTGATTTGGAGAATCTAGAATAAATTAGAAGGAAAATGGGCCAAACTGTATGGAATTTGAAAGACATATGTCCACTATTTTACTTGTTCTACAAAATCCATGTATCCAAATGAGATAAAATTTTATGATCTGGTCCAAAAATCAGTTTGATACAATCCTTATAAATACAAAAAATCATAGTTAGTTTATTTAGGGGTCCAACATAACAAATTTGTCCAATAAAAATAATCTGCATGAATTCAAAATTTTAGTTCATTATTTTAGATATATCACCAATTTTATAAATTAAATGGACTCCAAAATTGACATAGAGATATAAAAGAGGTGGGGTAATGATTTTTTAGTTTTTAATAAAGTGATATAAGTATTTATGCACACATAAAACCATGTAACAATTGGTTTCACAAAATATGGTCGCCAAAAACCACCTTCCACTTTGCCTATAAATTGGAACCTTAAGCACCTCATTTGCAAGATATTATAAGGGGAAAATATCTACCATTTTTTAGACCCAAATAATTCCTCTCATCATCCTAGAATTTAGAGGGCCCTATCCTCATAAGGGGGTCAAGGATTAAGGTAAAGTTCCACCTGAGCCTCCTCCTCTTCTTGATGGTGAGCTAAATGGTGGATGGTCATTTCGAGAGAGATACACACACTTCATAGGAAGTTCCAACACTTTTTATTATAATAGTTTTTTTAATTTGTGTGTGAAACATTTAATTTATGTTTTATCTTAACATTCTTCTTCTTTGGATTCTTTGTTTTGTTTAATTAAGTGAAATACACTTTATCTCAACATCGATTGGGATGAGATTTCATGTGGGAATATTGGGTTATTCTGATTGTACTACATAATCATACTCTTTATCTCACACATACATGGAATATTAGTATTATCTAGAATCTATCACTCTATTATTGAGGCACAAACCTTGACAAAAAGATTTTTGTGATAAGGGGTGGTTCTTTATGCATTGTTTTAAGAGGCAAGAGGGGAATTGAGATCTTGAAAACCCTCATCTAAAGGATTCCATTAAAACAAATGTATTTTTTTAGAATGATGAACTAAAAAAGATGTATAGTGCACTTGAAATTACCTCTTTATCTCAAAATTCTAAAAACACCACCTTTCTTTGTGAACTATTAACTCTTTAATTAAGTCATTTTATTTATAAAATTTTTTAAAAAATAACCCAATATTTTAATTATTTTTATTAAAAATACACACTTTAAACCTTAAACAGTTTTTTAGAGACAACCTATTGTCTTACATATGCTATAAATCCCCTTTAAAAAATAATAAATTCGACATGTAATGAAAACGTGATCAAATTTTGGCATCATCTCCAGGGAGTGCCTTGTTTTTAAGTGTGCATTTTTTATAAAAGTATTTTGTATTTTGTAAGTAGTTGTGTGATTATTTTACTCCTTAATTTTTAAGTTTATTTTTAAAATATTCCTTTTATGGACTTGTGCATGATACAATCATCATTGTAGTAATAAATTCCTTTAAAACATTAAACAAAGATGATCTCGCACCATCGACACCAACAAGAACCAAACGATCCCTTAAAGGAGGGTGCACAAAACATCGACACTCTTCCTAATACTTATTCTTATGAAACCGACAATAAGGGTAAAATAAATTTCATAATATAGATGAAAATAACTATACATTAAAAGAACTAACCTTTTATAAAGTAGATATCCATCCCACATACATTCAAATATAAGGCGAAGCACCTAATTTTGAACTAAAATCCGGTTTAATTTAGTTATTAGCAAGATTATAGGGACTCATTGGAGAATACCTACATAAGAACTTAAAACAATTTCACACTATGTGTTCAATGTTAAAACCTACAAATGTGGATGAAGAAGAAGTAAAAATACTTCCCAACCTCTCGAACTACAAATATAAGGAAATAAAACTTTAGTATAATTAAATCACAAGGGAAACACTTCATGAATATTGGGAATGATTTATAAGGTTATGTTAAAGTTTCCCACACCAAAAAATAAGTTATCAACTTTTAATATAATAATTTTATGAAGGTTTTATTTAAATTGATCGTAACATGATTGATGATTCTATAGGTGGTGTGATAGTTGAAAACCCCAAATCACTACAAGGACTGTTATTGAGAACATGGATCAGAACACTCAACAATTCGGTTCAAGGTTCAGTGTACCCATTTGAGGTATCCATGAGGTGAAAAGTTCTAAATTTGAGAAGAATGTTGAAACAAATTTGAAGAGGTTAGTACCCTTCCCTATTAACTTTCTCTTTCCAGAGGGAAGTCTCAATCTCTTCCCACCATCCATTGTGGTATCTGTTCTACCGAAACCCACTACTCTGACCAATGCTATCAAATGAGAGAACCTTCAGAGACTTGTGAGGAAATATTTCCAGGCCACCCCTATAACCAAACCACTAGGAAAGAACCATATTATCCATCCAAACATGGGTGGAAATATAACCAAGTCTGTAGGAAAGGGGGTATTCAAACCAACCTCAACAATCATGAAACCAACCGGGAAAGATTATTCATCCACCACCACCTAGAAATAATTAACCACCATAAAGGCCTTTCCAACAATTCCCTCTAAAACCTGATCCTATACTATAATACATGATGAAACAAATGGCTTTAAATAATCTACAATTCCAAAAAACCACCCAATCATTCATACAAGACCTTTAAACCCAATTAGGCCAACTCACCAACTCAGTAGGGAAAATCCAAAGTCATAATTCAGGTAAAATATCCTCTAAACCATTAGAAAAAACTAGGTATAAGGTAAATGTTAGTTCCATCACCCTTCATAGTGGAATTCAACTTAAAATCCAAATATACCCACTATTAGAGTCATCCCCTATAGAGTAAATCACCATCCCAACCATTGAAAATAATCCAAATGTGGAAAAAGCTTGTCCTGTGAGAATATCTTCCAAAGGAAAGTGAGTTTAATTTGATGAAACACCAAGAAAAACCATTCATAATCCATTTCACTAAAGGGTAACCCAACCAAGGAAACAAAAAAACTGAACTTTATAAATAAATCTAGGAAAATTACAAAAACATGTAGGTTAATATCCTCTTGATTGATTTTGTGAATCAAATTCCATGATATGTTAAGTTTCTAAAGGATATGTGTACACACTGAATGTTAATTCGAGATGATGAAAATTTGATCTTGGAGAAGAACATATTGTAATGACTGGAACTTTTTGAATGATAATTGTTTCCTAAAAATGTGTGTTATATTATTTTTTACTCAACATAAATATATCTATTTAATAATGAAGTGAGTATAATTTAAAATGTGACCATCTAGTTTCAACTATTATATGATCATTGGTTAATTATGACCATTGGTTAATATTACTATTGGAAACTATACTCTTAAGAATGATTTTAACATTATAATTATTATTTTTAAGTATAAATGAAAAAGGAAAATTAATGTAGAAAGAAGTATTGATGGTCTCATCCATTAGAATTGTGTCGTACGAAGCCCATTTTTCAGAAATTGGGAGGGAGGTAGAGTCATTGGGATTCATTCTTGACTAATCCCAAGCTGAGCTTCAATATGTTAAGCTTGAATGAAATCGCCTACGAGAGAAATTCAAGTGAGTAGAAATTACCACTCAGGCGATGTTATTCGAGCTTCCTCAAGAATCTATCACAATAATACACCTTACCCTTAGGTTGTAAGCAGGTGTTATAAGGGTTCATGTGTAGAGTACTTAGTTACTTAATTTGTAATCCCTTTGTATAAATAAAATTGTTATTCCACCAATTCCATTTTAGAAATAGTTTTTTTAATATGATGAATTTGATACATTTATTTTTCAGACAGAAATTGTACTTTTTAGAAAAGATATAAATATTTATAATAATCTAAGATATTGTGAATAATAATTATTTTAATGAAATATTATGCTTAAAACACTCTTATTTAAATTTAAATGACAAAATAATTTTATTTTTTTCATGTGTCTGAAATTTTACTATGCATTTCTTATTTGCTATTATTTTAAATAAATAAGGATTTTTATATTTAAAAGTTAAATTTCTCATAATTATTTAATTATTATGATTAAATAAACTTCATTTTTTAAACTATAACCTCAAAATTAGGTTAGGGTGAATTTATGAGAATTTTCTAAAATATTTTGTTTTCGGTTAATAGTAAAAATATAGTTGTGAGTTTTCAGTATGTTTAATGATATAAAAATGATTTATTATGAAAAATAAAATTCTGGTAGACTATTTTTTATTATAATAACATAATAGGTGTCTCAATTGTCCAATAACATGGGCAAATATCATGGGAAATCTCATAGTTTTTCAAATACCATGACTGAGGTTTCCAAAGAAATCAATAAAACATCTCTCACTTTTTCTATAAACACCCACCCAATTATCCATTATCTTTCATTCCCAATTCATAATCCATGAATATATGATAGTTTTACTTCATAGGGATTCATACTAAGGAGTCCTCAATCCCCCAAGGTCCCAACCTTCGACTTTTAGGAGTTACTTTACAAGGTAAAGGAAACCTCAACTTCTCTTTTCCTTTCAAGTTCCATTTCTATTTGGTTTGTCTTTAAAATATCCTTACTATGTTCTTCTATAAATTTTATTCTATAACTTTACTGTATTATTATTATTTTAGTAATTTTAGACCCATTTCACCTCTCTTTTTAACATTTTATAAAACCATGTTTCATACCTGTTATGCTGCCTGATTTTCTTCTAAAAAATCTATCTTTTTCTAAAGAGATTGTTTTATTTTCTTTATGTGAATACCCAAACCTCTTTATTTTAAATTTCATTCACTGATATGTAAAAATTATTTATTTTATTCTTGAATTAATATACATAAAACCCCCATTCCCATTCGGTGGGTTATAAATTACAAAATGATCATGTTTTTAAGCACTTTTTAAAATTCCATGGGTTTGATATGAAAACCATTTCTTTTATTATCCATGGGTTATTTATGGAATTTTTTATTATGATATATGTGGATCACATTGAAATTAAGAAATATTATTAGTGTGCCCTGGTATCACTCCAATGTGTTGGGTAAATAATATAATCTCGAGATATGACATGTTTTACGATACGTTGGTGAATCGCTAATCTTTTTTTTTTCATTTTCAAAAGTCGTTTTATGGGTTCTTGGTACCCCACAACATGATTACAATACAACCAATTTAACCATTACACAAAAACATCATTAACCAATGGAAATTTCCAAGAAACCACGAACCAGGGCATAAGAACATCAGAAATGTTGGCCAAACCTCAAAAAGGGTTGCCTTGAGCGTACCCTGGTGTGACCATCGACACCGGCCCAAATCCTCTCATCGGAAAACTCCATCGGAATTCTCCTAGCCTTCAAGTGAAATGAAATGGACCTCCAGAAGAATCCATCCACAAAGGACGTCAAAGAAACCAAAATGAAGATGACCAGATTCTGACACAATTAGCACCCTGATCCGCAGACAACTCAGAAGTTCCACCTAGCCCTTAAACCACATTCCTCCTTCACCATCATCACAAAACCATCCCACACATCCCAACCATAAAACATTCCATACCATTAGGATACCATCCAAATAACCTCCATCAACTAAATCAAGGAACAACCAAAACCCAAAAATAAATCCAATCAAACGTGATCCCAACTTCATCAAGCAAAACCTGTAAACAAAATGCAGTAAAAAAACACGCACATCCTCCCCCCTTCAAGCCACAGGCACTAGACCCGATCTCACTAGAGCACTCATAAACCGAAAACAAGCTAGGAAGAAGGATAAGGATCCCAGATCTAGATCTACCGACGCTGAGCACACCAATGACACAACAATCTTGAAGGAGCAGAGCCATCGACGCACACCGTTGCCAACGCAAGACCCGAAACTAGGAACGCACCAAAGAAGAAATCGATCACACCTGATGCGGGGAGAGAGATTGAAGTCGAATAGCTAAAGAATCTTTCGCCAAGCCCAGAACAACGCCAGACCACGCGGATCCGCCACCCAGCGACACCGTGCTGAGATGACATATCTGACGTCGAGCCCAGAGCAAAGCCGGACCACACGAATCTGTCACCCAGTGATGCTGTTCCGAGAAAGGAGAACTGATGCCGATGGAGAGCACGAGCCTACGATGCATACAGTAGCCGTGACAAGATCCCGAATACAGAAGCACACCAGATCCGATGTTGAACTCACCCGAGCCGATGCGAGATCCCGAAGCCGGACAGCCAACGAAGTCACCGCCGAGCCCAGAACAAAGCCGAACCATGAATAAATTACACCCTGTGACACCGTGATGAGATTAGAGAATCGAAGTCGAGGTCGGGCCAAGCCGGAGGAGGGGAGGAGAAGATTTGAAGGGAAAACCCCATCCACGCGAGGAAGGGGGAAGAAGTGGCCGCTCAGAGGCGTCGATCAGACCGTAGAGATTATGGAATCATTATTCCAATAACCTTGGTAATTTTTATAAAACCTTAGTGAAAACACTTGGTGATATGATTATGAATGTCTAATATAAGTTTTTTAGACATGTTTACAATTTATTATTCATATTATTTTATTTTTGATATTCCACGGGTTCTCTTTTTCATGCCATAATAATATTCTTTATGTTCTTTTTGAATTTCCTTAAGATCACATGTAAATTGTTTCCCTTTCTTTCCCTTACTGATCCTTGTTCTCACAATTTCCTTTGATGTATGTCCCCAAGTTATAAGATGAAGCAAATTTACTTATTATGAACCTATGATGAAGCATTTCAAGTGGATTAGAATAATGTTTTAAGTTTTCATTTATTATCTATCTTTTTTCCATGAAACTAAACTTTAAAATATATTTTGTTAGTATTTAATGAAAATTTATGCAATAAAAAGGTGGGATTACATAGTTGGGATTAATGGATGGTTTAGTTATTTTTTGAAATTAGTATTCTAAATCTTTAGGAAGAACCCTATAAAAATGTTTAAATATAGGAAAAACATCCTGGTATTTTGGTGAAATATTAAGTAAGTGTTTTCTGAGCGAAGAAATCCCTATCTAGATATAAATAAGTGGATGTGTCTCTAGCACAGATGTAAATAGGGGTAAAAACTCTGACATGGTGCATTGGGCCTGACTCGATGTAACCTATACAAGATAATGGGCCTTTCTAAACTCATGGTTTAACACTCCTGGGGGATATCTTTGGTTAATCATAAGCTTTTTATTAACTATTATGAAATATTTATAGAAAATGTAATTATTTTTAAAGAATAACATATTTAAGAATGATATTTTAAGACATGAAATTCCTTTATAATTATAAGATTATTAAATGAAACATGTTTCACACTAAGGTTTTCTTTTTTAGAAAATTCTAGGAAATTGGATAAACCATGTAAATAGGGAGCGCAATGAACCAGGCACTGATGGACTTCCAATGGAATATGGAATGAAAAACTTCCTGAGAATGATGAATCAACTGACTCGAGTTACGAGAAATAACTTGAATCAAGCTAAGAGACTAGATTCACCAAGGGAATAAGTTTTTTCTTATTCCTTTATGGATCAACAACCAACTTCTTTTATTGGATCTACCAAACCATTGATTGATGAACTATAGATAATTTCTATAGAAAAGATATTTTCTATACTATATTGTTCAGAACAAGGGAAAGTTACCTTGGATATATATCTTTTAGAGTGAGTAGATGATTATTAGTATATTGGTTAAAAACATAATCCAATAGGGGAGTTTGAAGCTGTGGAGTGGGAAGAGTTCAGGGGAACATTTTTTCAAAAATATTTCCTCCATTAAATGTAAAAGAAAATAGAGAAGGAATTCCTAGAGATAGAGGAGAAGGAAAATGAATATGTGGGAAGCTATGAGATGAAATTTACAAGACTTTCTTGTTACACCTCTTTCTTTGTAATGGATCCTAATGGGAAGGTTGATATATTCTTTAGTGGACTAATACCACATCTATAGAAGAATCTAGCCAACCGAGACTATGAAAACTATGAGGAGATCATGAGGAGTGCTATAAAGGTTGAGCTGGAGTTCAAAAAGATACAATGGTCCCATAGATTAAATGAAAATAAGAGATATTTGGAGCTAAACTTGGGGAGGATCTTTGATCAAGGAAGATGAGAAAATTAATTAAAACTTCCCACATGAAACAAATATGGGAAGAAACATTTGGGGAACTTCTTTCTCAAGAGAAAGAAATGTTATTAGTGTGGGAGATATGTCCATATTTCGACTTGTCAACACTAACAATAAAGGGAAGATGATGCAGCCCCTACCTAGTCCAATTCTTCATGTGTAGAAAACTTGGGAACTTTTCTAGTCACTGTCCAAATCCAAAGTTAATGGAGGAGAATTACCATCAACCTTAGTATAGTCTAAGGGAGAAAGGTTGTGCTTTTTCTATCACAATAGCTGAATTTAAAGCTCCAAATTATGTGGTGGATGGTACTCTCATTGTTCTCTCACATCTAGAAAGTACTTTGTTTGATTATGGTTCAAATCATTCAATTATTTACTCCAAGTTTTCAAAGAATATAGAATCAATCCCTAAACTTCTAAAAGTAGAGTTATCAGTCAAGACTCATTGAGGGATTATCTGAGCATCAACAGTGTATAGAAACTATAGTATCCACATTGTTGATCACAATCTCATCTCAAATATAGTATTCATTCCCATGTTGTAATTCTAAATTATACTAGAGATGGACTGGCTCTCAAAGTATGATTCTAAGATCAACTGCATGAGCAAATAAATCTCAGTAGTCTTGAATGGAAAACCAACAATTGTTTTCAAAGTAAATATATCATAACCTTATCTTTGTTTAGAAGCACCACCCATATACTTCTTTATGGATATTATAGGTGAAGATGAAGAAGGAAATTAAAGTATAATAATAGAGGATGTCCCAATCTTTCAAGAATACATTGATTTATTTCCTAAAGAGTTACCTATACCTCCTTTGGAAATAGAGGTAGAGTTCTCCATTAAGCTCATTCCTGGTTATAATATGATTAAAAAGACATCATATATAATGGTAAATGTGGATTAGGAGTAATTAAATAAGAAACTCAAAGATCTATTGGAGAAGGGGTTATCCAACCAAGTGTGTCTCCATGGGTATTATCTGTTCTTTTTGTAAAAAATAATTATGGATTAATGTGGTTATGCATTGATTATAGAGAACATAATGGGATCAAAGTGAAGAACAAGTACCCTCTTCCAAGAATTGATGATTTATTTGACCAGCTTCATGGGGATCAATTCTTCTCCAAGATTGATCTTTGATATGGTTATGATAAATTGAGGGTGAAGAAATATAATATTCTAAATACTTCCTTCTAATAAAGATATAGGAATTATGAGTTTTTTGTTATGCCATTTGGATTGACTAATGATTCTAATATTTTTATGGATTTGATGAATAGAGTCTTTAAGGAATACCTTGATAACTTTGTGGTAGTTTTCATTTATGATATTATGATATATTCCAAAATTTGTGAGGAGCATGAGGATTATCTAAGGGTTATATTTAAAACTATAAGGAAGGAGAGGCTATTTGGAAAGTTTATAAAACGTGAATTTTGGTTACAACAAGTTTCTTTCTTGGGGAACATTGCAACCCATGAAGGAATATTAGTTGATCCTACCAAGACAAAGGTTGTGGAGGACTGGACTCATCCTATAATAATAAATGATATTCCTAATTTCCTTGGATTGGAATGATATTATAGGATGTTTGTGAAAAACATTTCATGAATTTCTAATCCACTAACCAAGTTAACTCTAAAATGGTCCAAGTTCATCTTGAAAAAGTACCGTGAAAGAGTTTCTATGAGATGAAGAAGAGATTGTTTAATGCACCCATGTTAACTCTACCCTCTATCAAAGAAGGATTTTTTTAGTGATGCATCTCTGAAAGGTCTTGAATGTGTCCTCATGAAAAATGAAATAATAATTGCCTATGCATCTTAACATTTGAAGCCTCATGAATAGAAATACCCAATGCATGACCTGGAGCTGGTTGTGGTTGTTTGTGCTCTGAAGATATGAAAGAACTATATTTAAGGGGAGAAATGTGATATATACACAGACCATCAAAGTTTGATGTATATTTTCATGCAAAAGGAATTGAACATGAGATAGAATAGATGGTTGTAACTTCTTAAATTCTATGATTGTTAAATTCAATATCATCCCAGAAGAGAAAAAAAATTCATTGATGCATTAAGTAGGAAAGACCATATTGTTCTAGAAATGATGTGGATTCAAGTAGATCCTTTGATCAAAGACCTAGTAAAACTGGACATGGGAATTTTAAGGGAAGGGACATCATCAAACCTATCCCAAATGACTTCTCAACCATAATTACTAGAGAATATCAATAAATCTCAAAGATATAATACTTTGTTTCAAAATATGATAGAGGATGTGAAGGTTGGGAAGTTTTCTGAGTTCAATACTGATCAAGAAGGTGTACTAAAATTTTATACAAGACTTTCTGTTTCATCTATTACAAAAATAAATAAAGAACTGATGGGTAAATCTCATATATCTACTATCTCTATACATCCTGGAATTATTAAAATATATGGGGACCTTCGTGATCATTATTGGTGGGATAACAAAAAAAGGGAGATTGTTGACTACACTACAAGGTTCCTAGTGTGTCAACAAGTGAAGGTAGAGCGATAAATTCCAAAAGGTGTATTACAACCAATACACATACCAGCATGGAAGTGGGACAATATCACTATTGACTTTGTCACAAGTCTTCCAAAAACATCCAAATAAAACAATGCAATATGGGTTATAGTGGACAGTCACACCAAGACTTCCTATTTCATTTCTATTTGGTAATATTTATCTCTCGAGAAACTTGACAATATTTACATAAATGAAGTGGTAAGTCTACATGGGGTACCACTCTCCATTGTATCTAATCATGATCCAAGGTTCACATCATAATTTTGGATAAGTCTTTAACATTCTCTAACAACTGAATTGAATTTTAGTACAACCTATCACCCACAAACTAATATTCAATTTTAAAGAATTATTTAGACACTCAAGGATATTATAAGGGAAAACTCAATGGAATTTAAAGGTGGATAGGATTAAAATACCCCACTATTTGAGTTCTCATACAAAAAAACTTCCATTTGAGTATTAAAATGGAAACCTATGAATCTCTATATGGGAAGAGATGTAGAACTCCTACTTGTTGGGATGAAGATGGTGAGAGAAAGCTTCTTGGTTATGATATTATAAGGAGATGACAGAAAAGGTTCATGCCATCTAACAACACATAAAGGATACTCAGAGTCAGCAGAAGAGCTATGCTAAAAAACGTCAAAGGGACTTGGAGTTTGATGCTGGTGACAAATTTTTCTTTATAATTTTAACATGGAAGAGATTCATGTGGTTTGGGAAGAAAGGGAAGCTCATCCCCAGGTACATTGGCCCCTATGAAATCCTTGATCGCATAGGAGCAGTGGCCAATCAGCTTGCACTTCCTCAAAATCTAGCTCAAGTTCATGATGTATTCCACATATCTCTCGTGAGGAAGTACATACCTTACCATTCACATGTATTGAATACCAAGGTGGTAAAACTAGAACAAGACCTCTCTTATGAGTAGTAGGCGGTGGAGATCCTGGACCATAGAGACAAGGTTCTATGCTACAAGACTACCCACCTTAATAATGTGTTGTGGAGGAACCACAAATATGAAGAATCCACATGGGAACCAGAGGAAATAATGAAGAAAAAGTACCCACACCTCTCATCAATAGAAATATTGATTTGAAATTTCAGGGATGACATTTCTTAAGGGGTGAAGAATGTAATTACCCAAAAAAATTAATGATAATTGTTTCCTGACAATGTGTGTTATATTATTTTTTTCTCAATATAAATATATCTTTTAAATAATGAAGTTAGTATAATTTAAAATGTGACCATAGGGTTCTAACCATTAGAGTCATGCCATACGAAGCCCATTTCTCAGAACTTGGGAGGGAGGTAGTGTTACTGGTCTTCTCTCTTTACCATGCCCAAGTCAAGCTTCAACATGTTAATCTTGAATGAAATCTCCTATGATGGAAGTTCAAGTTAGTAGAAATTACCAATCAGGCGTTGTTATTCAAGCCGCCACAAGAATCTATCACCATCGGACACCTTACCCTTATGTCATATGTGGGTGTTATAAGGGGTTATGTTCTAATGCCTTAGTTAAATAATTGGTAATCCTTTTGTATACATAAATTTTTTATTCCATAAATTCCATTTTTGGAATAGTTTTTCTTAAAAATATAATGAATTTGATAAATTGATTTTTCGGACAAAAACTGTACTTTTCATATTAGATATAAATATTTATAATAAACTAATATATTATGATTAATAATTATTTTAATTAAATAGCATGATTAAAACACTCTTATTTAAATTTAAATGATAAAATAATTTTATTTTTTTCAAGTGGTAGAAATTTTACTTTGCATTTTCTATCCGCTATTATTTTTAATAAATAAGGATTTTTATACTTAAAAGATAAATTTATCATAATTAGAGAATAAATATGATTAAATAAACATAATTTTTGAAATTATCACGTCAAAATTAGGGTATGGTGAATTTATGATAATTTTCTAAAATATTTTTTTATGAATAGTAAAAAATACAGTTTTGAGTTTTCGGTATGTTTAATGACATAATAATGATGTATTATGTAATGTAAAATGTTTGTCAACTCTTGTGTATTATAATAACATAATAGGTTTCCCAAGTGGCCAATACCATGGAAAATTCCATGGTTTTTTCGGTTGATTTTTATATGCTTAAAATAGAAGATGATATGATGAATGGACACACCCTGATTATATTGGGGAGGCCTTTCTTGAAAGACAGCAAAACAATAATTAATTTCCAAAATGGTATATTATCTATGGATTTTGAGGTTGAAATTGTCCACTTCAACATCATTCATGCCATGAAGCACCCCTTAGAAGAGCATTCCTCACTTTCAGTTAATTCTATTGATGTTCTCTTGTCCCTTGAAAAAAATTATTTTCTGTCCCCTGATCCCCTTTCTGAGTTTTCATCCTTGATAGAAATTATAGGTAATTAATCAGTCATTGAATTTTGTAGTGGTATAGAAAAATGTCATGCATGTTCTTTAATTGATTATTTCTTGATCATTGAAGATCTTATGACCATCGATGATACTGCCCAAATTTTAAAAGATTAATCTTCATTTGGGGATGGTACCATTGAGAAGTTAAATGAGATTATTGAATTGCCAATTTTATATTCACTCCCATAAATCAAAAATCCACCTGAATTAGAACTTAAACCACTGCCTAAAAATTTTAAATATTCATATCTTGATAATGAAAACAAGATTACTGTAATCTTCTTTAGTTCAATCGCTCTAGAGAATGAATTGAAACTACTTAAACTTTTGAGAGAGTACAAATAAGAATTGGGATGGAAACATGCTGACATTCTTGGTATTTTTCCATAAATTTTCATGCATCATATATAGTTAAATGATGAGTATAAACCAATGAGTAAGGTACAACACCGACTGAACCCAAACCTCCTAGATGTTATTAAAAATGAGGTAACCAAATTATTGGCTGCAGGAATCATTTTCTTCATGTCTGATATCCAATGGGTTAGTCCAGTGTAGGTAGTTCCTAAAAAAATTGGTCTTATGGTAATTAAAAATGAAAACAATGAACTAGTTATAACCCATGTGCATAATAGTTGGCATGTTTAAATAGATTATCATCAACTAAACCAACACACTAAGAAGGACCATTTCCCATTTCCATTCATTAAAACGATGTTATAAATGATAGTGGGGAAGTCCCACTATAATTTCCATGATGGGTATTCTGGATACTTTCATATCCATATTGCCCTCGAGGATTAAGAAAATGCAACCTTCACTTAACCCTTTGGTGCATTTTCATATAGTAGGATGTCATTTGTTTTATTCAATGATCTAGTTACTTTCTAGCGATGCATGGATAGTATTTTTCCAGATTATTTATATAATTTCACAGAAGTATTCATTGATGATTTCACTGTATATGGATCCTATTTTTATCAATGTTTGATAAGTCTTGGTTATTTCCAACATTCTTGTACTGAAAATATTATTGTATTAAATTATGTGAAATTTCATTTCAAGGTATGATAAGGTATAGTACTTGGAAATGTAATTTTTAGGGATGGTATCCAAGTAGATAAATCAAAATTAGAGATCATATCTTCCATACCATTCCCCAACAATGCATAGGATGTGTATTATTTCCTAGGTCATGATGGATTTTATCTTCATTTCATTCGTGACTTTATTAAGATTACACTCCCCCTCTCCCCTTACTCCAAAAAAAAATTTGATTAATAATGTGAGGAAGATTTTAACAAATTAAAATAGAGTATCACATCACCCCTGATAATAGAACCACCTCGGTTGGATATACCATTGGATCTCATGTGTGACACCTATAACTATGAAGTTGTGTTAGCCTTATCACAATGGGTCTATCAAGATTCACATGTCATAGACTATTCTTCACAAACACTAGACCCTTCCCAATAAAACTACACCATAATTAAAAAAATAATTCCTTTACATTGTGTTTTTCTTGGATAAATTCAAGTCATACCTTTTAGGGTCCAAATTCATTGTGTTATCAGACCATGCAGCCCTCCATTATCTCCTTTAGAAACCAGAATCCAAACCATGTCTCATTCATTGAATTCTCCTACTTCAAGAATTTAGTCTAGATGTTATGGATCAAAATGGAGCAGAGAATGTGCTTTCTGACCATATCAGTGGGATCCTCCCATCCTCAAACATTAAGTCTTCCCATTGTATTCCCATAAATGACATGTTTCTTATTGATAAATTGTACCAAGTAAAAGATGTTATTCCTTGGTATACTAAAATTGTAAATTATTTTCTTGCATCTTACATTATTACTGATTTCAGAAAAAACCCAAGACAATCATCTGAAACATGAGTCATGTTGGTATATATGGTATGACCCCTACCTTTGGCGTGCATGTAGTGATCAAGTCTCAGGTTTTGTGTTTCTGATAGTGAGATTCATTCTATACTTATGTTCTTCTACACTCTTTCTTGTGAGGTCCATTTTTCTCCCTAGTGTACTTCTCACAAGGTCCTCGATTCTGGTCACTTTTAGACAACACTATTTTGGGATTCCCATGATTTCTGTAAATCTTATCTTCGCTATAAAAGAATGGTTAATGTCTCTAAAATAAATTAAATTCCACCCAACCTTTTCTCTTTCAGAACATTTTTTATGTTTGGGGAATTGGATTTATGAGATCATTCCCCAATTCATTTGGGAACTTATACATTCTTATGGAACTAGATTATGTTTCAAAATGGGTAGAGGCGTGAGCCACTAGAACTGGTGATTCATAAATAGTTATATAGTTTTAGAAAACCAAAATTTTCTATAGGTTTGGATTGCCTAAGTTCCTAATTAGTGACCACTGTTCTCATTTATACAACTGAACAATGAAACCACTTTTGCATCGTTATGGGGTTTGACATAAAGTTTCTACTATATATCACCCACTGACTAATGGTCAATATGAGGTGTAAAATAAATCGGTAAACAAATTCTTTAAAAACAATTCAACCTAATAGAAATGATTGGAGTCTTAAACTTGACTATTCATTATAGGCTTACAGTACTACTTTTAAAAATTTCATTGGAATATCTCCAAATCAGCTAGTCTTTAGAAAAAGGTTCCACCTTCTTATTAATATAGAGAACTAGGTCATTTAGGATATTAAACAATGCAATTCTAATCTTTCTACTATAGGTTCTCAAAGGAAGTTATAGATTCAGAAGATGTAGTAAAATAGAAGAAACTCATATGAGAACTCTTAGATTTATAAGGAGAGACCCAAGGCTACCCATGACCATTTCATCCTTCATCTTAAATTCCACATTGGAATATGGTTCACCTTTTCAATTCAAGGATAAATTTTCATCTATGTACGCTTTATTCCCACAATTTTGGACCACACTGTTAATAATGTCCATCCATTTGGTGTTGTTCAGGTTCAAAATGAAGAAACAAAAAAAACCTTCACTGTCAATGGGAATTAGTTGAATCCATTTGAGAGTCCCTGAAAGAGTAACTCCAAGTTCAAGAAGTAACCTACCAATGAAACACACTAGGTTTTATCCTTTTTTCCCACAATATATTTTATTACAGTGAGGAAATTAAATACTCTAGGTGTGGGGGGTGGTTATATTCCTAGGTTAGTTAGAATTTGTTATCATATTTCTTTCTTTTTCTCATTTTCTCTTGTTGCATGGTTTTTTTACATTTCCCCACTTTCCTATGTTTTCTAGGATATTTATCACCTTTCTTGTTTCTCTATTTTTCATTGTTGCATAGTATCGTTACCTCCTTCCCCCCCTCACACTTTGGTGTCGGAATATTCATATTTGATGCCCACATATACATGTAATTTATTGAAAATGCACGAGTAATTTCCCAATTTCAAGATTTTTTAAAATTTGAATTTTGTTCACTAATAGAATGTGTTTTTTGGCATGAATTTAACATTGAGGAGTGAAGTTTTCAAGAAAACTGGGTTTTTTCGATGATATAAATGGTAGTATCACTTTAAAACCTTTGATAAGATCGATACCCTTTTTGTGAGTAGTTTATGGGAAAATTTTGTCACTTAATATCTCAATACATTTTTTCACCCAACCATGAAGTGTGAATTTTTATTACTCAATATAAGGTAAATATATGTTAGTTTAATATTCATTATCTCTCTAAAATGATTTTTCCATATGTTTATTCCTTATTCGGTATTTTTCATTATTTTACCAGATTTATCTATGTGTGTGTACCTGTTATCTGCATGTTTTAGGCCTTAAAAAAACACAAAAAAAGGGTTGTATCTTGGGAAGGAAAAAAACCAATCTTCCTCAACCTTTGATCCTGTTATAACTATTATAGTTAGTTTTATGAATAGATCAAACAAGGGTTGAGAGATGAGTGTGATATTTGTTCCAATTGAAAATTTTAAAAAACAAACAAAACAACAAAAAATAATAAATGAGAGGAGCGATGAAATGTAAAACATAGGGGGATATCTAGTTCGGGAGCTTAAGGTTTGAATTTTTGGAATGCTTAAGTAATTGGGTCTTTAAATTTAATTACAAAGGTTGCAGGGAAGGTTTGGTGGAAATAATCATGTAAGTAGAAATTCTTTAAAATAACCAATATTTACTAGATTTAAAGTGGAAAGAATAGCATGAAATGGTTGTCACAAACACACATTGAGAGTTAGTGAAAAAAAATTACTTTTGAATTATTTTCTCAATATAGTATCATTCATCTCCTTGAATTTTTTTTGATACAATTTATGATACATCTTTTTCAATGATCACAGATAATAACTCTTTAGTGTGATTTTTTCTTTGATCACATTGCTATCAAAAATTAAATTTTAATTGAATGAAAAATATTCATGAATTTGGGAATAAATTCATGTATAATTTTTTTAAATATGACTTTTCCCAGGAGTGAAAATGTTTGGGTGTGGGGGTGTGATCTCACCATGATTCACTATTTTATTTCATTCTTACACCACTGTATTAAACTAATTTTGTATTATAAATTTCAAATATAATAAAAAATTGACTTCATGTTGATTAAATTATTAAATTTTTATCATTTTTATAAAGGTCTATTTAACTTTTTTTTATGTTTTCATTATAGGTGTAGGAAATTTGGAGGATCCATAATGAAGTAGAAGGAAAATGGGACAAACTGTATGGAATCCCAAGGATATATGTCAACTATTTTACACGTTCCAGGAAATATTTGAATCCAAATGGGATGAAATTTCATGAGATGGTCCATAAATTAGTGGGATAAAATCCTTATGAATATAGACAAGACCAATTAATTTATTAATGGTCCCAACCAAACTGATCTGTCCATGAAAAATAATCTACATGAAGTCAAAAGTTTGGTTCTATATTTTGGCTATATCTCCCATTTTATACATTAAATGGGCACCAAAATTGACATAGAGATATAAAACAGGTGGGTTAAAAACAATATAGTTTTTTTCAAATCTATATAAGTCTTTCTATACACCCAAAACCATGGGCCAATTGGTTTCTCTGAATATGGGTGCCCAAAACCACCATCTACTTTGCCTATAAATGGATACCTTAGGCACATCATTTTCAAGATCGACCAAGGGAAAATATCTACCATTTTTGAGACCCAAATGAGTACTATACTCATCCTAAATGTTATGGAGGCCCCTATCCTCATAGGTGGATCAAGGATGAAGGTGAAGTTCCACTCGATCCTCCTCCTCCTCTCAATGGAGAGCTAAATGGTGGATGGTCATTTTTTGGTAGATACACACACTTGGGTGGGAGTTCCAACAGCTATTATTCAACTGGTTTAGTGTAATTTTTATGTGAAATATTTCATTGAATTTTTATCTTAAAATGCTTCTTATTTGAATTATTTGTTTTGGTTTAATAAAGTAAAAAAAATATCTCAACACCGATTGGGTTGAGATTTCAAGTGGGAATCTTGGGTTGTTCCAATTGGACAACACAAGCATCCAATTTCTCTCAAAAATACATGAGATACCAATATTCCTTAGAATCCCTCACTCTATTCTTGAGGTAAAAACTTTGAAAACATGATTATTGTTTCTAAGGGTTGTTCTTTATGCATCATTTTAAGAGGAGAGGGGAATCGAGATCGTGAAAACCCTCAACAAAAGGATTTCATTAAACCATATTTATTTTTCAGAATGATGAACTAACCAAGATGTGTAGTGAACCTGAAATGAACTCCTTCTCACATAATTCTAAAAATACCACCTTTCTTTTTCAATTATTAAACTCTTTAATTAAGTCATTTTATTTTTTAAACTATTCTAAAAAATGCCCCCTCTTTTAGTTCATTTTATTAAAATTAAACACTTTAAACCTCCAATGATCCTTGAAATATGACCTAGGTTCTTCCCTATACTATAAATACCCTTTAAAAACATAATCAAGATGACATGTCATGACTACGCGGTCACCTAGCACAGACCACCTGGGGGTGGTGGTGGTAACAAGTCAAAACATCTTCCACCTTCAATCGCTCTTCCAACTCCTCTTCCATGTCCACTACCCTATGGATGTACCTTCTCCAACCATTTCCTATGCCTAGGAAGCCCATACACTATCTCTTTATCAACCATATAGTGGGTCATACAATCCTATATGAGATGTCCCCTATCATCACCAGAGTATAACTACCTCTCTCTAGGATAACTATATCCATCCTACAAACCCTGAAACATAGACCCTCTCTCCTAGGACCATCTCTTGAAACTTCTCACATATCAAGGCCCTTATGTCTGTCATTAGTTACCTACTACTTAAGTCTCATCTCTTGTGTTCCCACTACTAGCACTAACTATCTATATATACTCAGCTATGAAACTCTCTACCACTGTAACATCCCGACCCAGATGTCCCTAAACTGGTGCTCCAAGCCGGTGGGTTACAAGGCCTCAAACGCACCTCCCCATACACCAGAGGTTTTTTAATAGCAGCAAGGGCATCGGTTGTGATAGTGGGGAGACTATGACCTCATATTAGAGTAAGAAATAGGGGAAAATAGCTAATTATCATACACAACTATAAAGTAAACGGAGTGTGGAAGCAATAAATAAATTGAAATAGAACATGCTGTAATAATAAATAAAATGTTGTAAAATCCCAAAAAAACTATGTTATACAATAATACACTGGTCACCCACTAGGAAGGCCATACAAATATAGGAGTACAAAATAAACTGGAAGTAAAAGTACAGGGCCCCACTACTAACTCTAAGCCATACCACATACCCAGTCTCTAGACACTATCGAATTGCACCATCCCGATCAGAAGAACTCACACGAGTATCTCTTATCGATCATGTAACTCTAGACCTCATCTCTATCCACCATGAAACTTTTTATCAACCTAGAAAGTAGACATAAGGTCAACACGTACACTAAGGTTCATGTGAAGGGGGTGAGAAATAATATCAGTGGACCACCCCGATAAGAAACCAATAAAATATGATGCTATGAGTGTATGAAAAAGAAACTACTCAGCCTCACTAAGACACAACTAAAAAGGTAAGTAAACCCCAATGTGAAACCACAACCAATCCCTAGGTCAGTAATCTCGGTGAACTTGTCCAGTACCACCATGGATGTCTATATATAGACACATATACATGTATATTCCCATACCTATACATATATACATAAATATAAATATTCATGAGTATGTGAATCAATATCATGAAACCACATCAGCATTCGATCCTTGGGTCCCTAATCTAGGTTTCCTGGACATCCTATATAAGGGAACTGAGTTGGACATTGTACCACTCAAGCCATGTGCCATCAAGATGATCTCTGGGTATGTAATCCCAATTGACATATACCTTCTTTGTCCAACACTAGAAAAGTCTCCAAGAAAGATATGCCACCATAGGTGGATACTTATCCCACACCTGGGTTCATCTATACTCGCCTCCAATCACTAAAACAAGAATACCATTTACCAATGGTCAATCCTATAAATATCACTATAACCAACTATGACCTATTCCAAGAAATCATGTGTCAAACCCCAAGGGTCGGATCCAAGGAACTCATCCAAGGCATCCACATCATCATATGTCGTGTAATCAAGTATAAAATATATCACGGTCGAGCTATAAAATCAAGTACCACAACCATCACAGCCACACTGTATATTCACAAGTGTCAGACCATGAAGGGTCAGATCCAAGGTGTCATAGACCAAGGAATTCTCATCGAGACCCACGGGCATCCCAGTGGAAACTTAATAAAGGCACTGGTTGGAGTCCTAGGAGCATGTCAACATCACATGCCCTATACGAGTCCAAACAAGCCAAATAAAAGGGGTATAAAGGACCAAGGAATCCCACAGAATCAAGACCCGAGAAGCATTCTCAATCTAAGGCATCCACTATAGCGTTAATATTCAAGGAGAAATATCCAAGGCATCTATAGAATCTACCATCCTATGAGTTTATCCAAGGCATTCCTATGGTAGGGAATCCAAGTATCACTCAAGGTGTACAAGTCATAATTCAAAGATATCATAATCATCCTCACTATATATCACCAACCTATGAGTCTGTCCAAGGCATTCCTACAATAGGGAATCCAAGTATCACACAAGGCATACAAGTCAATGTGTAAGGCTTAATAGTCAGATACTAGGAAACACATTTGGAAATCCCAACAATATATATACCACATAACATATACATCCAGGCTCAATAGACAAGTCCCTAGTAGTACCTCTAGGTATACTAGTAAATATCATATATAACATGGCTCAGAAGCCGGATCCTAGGAAAGCACATCTAGGAATTCTAATGAGAAAAACGAATCCCTGTAAGAACATCTGGGCATCCCAACAAGAAGAAAGATCCCTCGCATTAGGATCAATAGCCACCAACCAAGAATCACCTTTGGTAAACATCACTAAATTATCAATAACCATGTCAAAGATATTAAAAATAAGTGAGGGTGGCCCGAACACCCAACCTAGCACTCCAGTCACAGCCCCACGAGCTTACCAGTTCGGTACGGGTTCTAAGGTGACACCTGCTACCATCTCTATCCAAACCCGACATACATCTCAGGGTTGGTTAAACAACGGGCACTTGTTGGGTCCCTCAAGTCAAGTACTGATGAGGCATCCTACTAGGGATCCATAGAACAATACACAAGTGCATGGATCCTACAAGGGACTCCCTAGATCAGAATATTATCAAAGTAATCCCTTAGGGGATCCTTAGAATTATCTAGTCTCACGAACTCATAGGCCAAAAGAAAACGTCTCATAAGGGGAACATCCTCAAAAGCATAGGTCATGGGAGATAGTTCATACCTCATCTTAGATCAAGGTCTCAACTAGGTTGTTTTGAACACCCTACCTATCATTCATGACAAGTGTCAATATCAAGAGACAACTGAATTCAAAAGCCAGAGGAAGAACTTATCCATATAGATAGAAGACCCAAAACACACATTAGGATTCCTTAGAATTCTCCATGGGTTCCACCATCGCGATATATGCAGAAAACTACATAGAATGGACTACTCATGGGTACAATTATGACTTCTGGGAAAGAAAACATGAAAAAACCTCAAAGGGTATAAAAGGGGTAGTACACAGCATGTCACCCTCAGTACATGGTGTATACTCCCAACGCACCACAAGGGCGTGTACACTCACTGACCTAGGTGTGTAAACTCCCTAGGTACATGGAATGAAAGGAAGTAACATGGTGTGTACCCTACATGGGGTACTTTCACTTGTCCCTCATCTAGCATGGTAGGATACTTGGCTCGACCGTGTATTGTGTCATGGTGTGCCACCCACATGGGGTCTGGAAGTGTACTCTACATATCCATGTACCCTCACATGGGTATCCATGTCTCAGTACTCAGATATACAACTGAGTACTAGTACATGGTGTATACACCCCATACAAAGCATGTAATCCATAAACTTAATCTTCCCCAACATGGAGGCATATAAATCTAGACTACACATTGTGTTATCTGGTTTTCTCAAATAGAAACCCTCGGAATCATCTAAAACCCTCATTTAAACCACCAAAACAACAGATATGGCCACTCAGGGCCTCATACAAGATTCATAGGGATTAAAAAACATGAAATGACAAATTTAAAGGGGATTTGTAGTAAAAACATAAATGGGTTGACCTTTGGGTGGAAACCATCAAAGCTTCACTCAATTTCACTATCCATGGTGGACGCATATCAATCCAGCACGTCGAGAGCACTGCAATGGTACCCATCTTTCCTCCCCCTCCATTCATCTTTATCCCTGTAACTATTTTATCTCTTGGTTGAGCGGCATAAGAGGATCAACATAGGAAGAATCTGTGAGAAGGAGGAAGGAAAAGAAATAAAAGAAAAGGAAAGAAATAAAATTAAGAAAAAGGGGCATTTGTCGACCCTAGCACCAAGCTCAAGTTTATGCCTCGCCTGATCTAAAATCAATGTTCTAGACTCAATGACGAAGATAAAATCTCAATATTATGCTCCATTCAAATGATATGGATGAATGAACACATGAAAATAATTTAATATTTAATTTATTAAAAATAAAATATTAATTATTCCACCAAAATTTGAATGGATCAAATTTCTACCAAACTTCTATCCTAGGGTAAACACCCTATTCTGAGACCAAAAGAGTGGTCAAAAAAATTATCCAAGATCATCTTCTAGTGTAAAAAACCATTTTACCCCTTTAAAAGCATCCGAAAGAAAAATTTCAAATTTCCTCTCAAAATACAGTGTGAAAAAACACGAGTCCTTACAAACTCCCCAACATAAACCTTTTCATCCTTGAGAAGCCTAGTGGAAGGACCAATAATCATGCTCTCAACCTGAGCATCTACACAACCAAGCAATTTGGACTTTCCAACGACCATCCTCATATCATCAACAACTTCCTTCTACATGAAAGACATTTAACTATGATCGATCTGGTACTCCCCACTATAGGAATACACTTATCGTCATCTCACAACAAAACCATGATCTCAACAACCCATGAAAAACGCCCAAGTTCAAGTAAAAATGTGGGTCACCTCCCTCAAATGACCAAAGGTGCACTCACCACCATATTTCATACTTTACAACACTCCTTGAGAATAACCTCAACAGATTCCCTTCCTCAATAGGGAAGAACATCTAGAAAGGAAAATAGGAGCTCGTCATAGGTTTGATGATCTTTAATCATACTTAAGATTAATCCACATAGAGCATGATCATCTCTAACAGAAATACACTATGATTCCACCAAGGGGAATGTAAAGCTCCCTCCAAGCCACGCTCACATCCTATCAAAACCTGATCAGGATCTAGCCATAAGTCAAATATCTTATGATACCCCGTCATTTCACATTTTCACCTCTACCACAAAGGGACATTCCATATAACTTCTAGGATCCAATCCCACATATGATACCACGTGAAACCAATGTGTATCTTTATAACCCAACTTTTACTCCAATGATTCACCCATAGAAAAGATAATCCGACTTTTCTACTATGGTATCCCACCCTTTTAACATAACTTTTCATTACATTTTACAAACATAGGACCTTAAAAGTCTAGTGTCTTAGAAATCAGAAACAAAATAAATGAAAACTTAAAAACAGTATTTTAAATCCCCTTGAAAATCCTCTTGAAAAGTTAATACTATGTAGAAATACTTCATCTCATACCCTAGAGACATAAATTAAAATAAAGGGTGAGCAGACAGCCTAGTAAGGAAATCAAGGGAATCAGTTTACTTGTGATATCAATAAGAACTTGATGAAAAACATAAAGACATGAGCAATGGAAGTAGAGGCATTTCATAATGAAAATAACTTGAAACATAACATGATTATGTTTCTACATCATTTAATTTAGAAATTCATGAACATATCACTAAGTTTCATCCCCAAGGTGTCATAAAAATTACCAAGGTTATTCACCAAGGTATCGTGAAACTTGTCATCTCTAGAAATTAAATTCTTTACCCAATGCATTGAAGCACTATTAGGGTGCACCCTTAATATGTATTTATATTCATGTGAGACACATATATCATAATAAAACATTTCATAAATAACCCATATAGAGTAAAAGTAATGGGTTTCACTTCAAAATCGTGACGTTTTAAAAGTGCTTAGAAACATGATCGTTATGTCTTTCATAACCCTTAAAAAAGGAAAGAGGGTTTCATGTATGTCGATTCAAGAATAAAATAGATAAATTTTATGTCTTGATTAATACCTCTAAAAATGAAAATATATTTGGGTATTTGGATAAATAAAATAATAGAATTTCTTGAGAAAAAGAGAGATATATTTTGAGACAAAATTTCTACAACATAAGGGAAATATAACATGGTTTTGGAAAACAATAAAAAAAGAGGGGAAAAGGTCCTCCCATCAATAAATGAATCATTTATAGTGGAGGTACAGAATAAAAAATAAAAAATATCATGGTGTGGAATGACACACCGCATGAAAAGGAAACATGAAATAAAAGAGAAAATGTTATTTCTTTTATGAAAATCTGGCAGCCTAACGACGTCGCTTATAATTCAGGAAAAATAAGTTGATGAGAGAGGAAAGGGTCTCTCATAAATAGGAAATGAAATGGACAGTAATAAATCTATAGAAGAACATACCTCCACATAATGAAATGGAAACTAGAAGACATAACATAAAGGAAGTCATGACTTAAAGGAGGAGGGTGAAAGGTTCCCTTACCTTGAAAAGTAACTTCAAAAGGTCAAAGGTTGGGACCATGGGGCTTGAGGGAACCTTGGAAGGACAACTTGGAAGGTAAAAAAGACCCGAGATTCATTGAGGAGGATTTTGTAATGAAATGAATGAGGGAATGGCTTGGTATTTATAGGGAAAGATATGGAATATTTAATTAATTTCCAAGGGACACCTCATCAGTGGTATTTGAAAAACCATGGGCTTGCCCATGGTAATGGCCAATTGGGACACCTCATAGAATATATTACTATTCCCAAGTCGACCAAAATTATTACATCGTTATTACATTATTATTACATCATTAATGATATCATTAAACACCCGAAACTCAAAGTTGTATTTTCACTATTCATCGAAAAACAAAACATTTTATAAAAATCTCATAAATTCACCCTAACCTAATATTGATGCTCTGAATTCAAAAATGAACTCCATTTTATGAAAATAATTTTCTATATATTTTTAATTTAATTTTTTAATAAAATCATTATTTATTCAAAAAAACAACTCTAAAAATATAACTTATTTTGTAATACCTTGAAAAAGTAATCAAGGTCCCATAAAATTATCATATAACCATAATACAATAAAGTAACAATTTATGATTACATTTTATGAAAATACATTTTCATTTTAAATTATTAAATTAATTATAAAATTGTAATTAAAATACTTATGACCTACAAAAATAACAAAAATTATACTATGATCGTTTTTTCACTTTTATGATGTCTAAATTGTATTTAAACATTCATGGGTGAAGTTTCTATTTTTTTGGCTGATTTACTATTCATTACTATTCATAAGGGTATGTTACTATTCATACTTTACTATTTACTAAAAATCTATTTGATCTTATTAGACTCTAAATTTCTTACTGATCAAAAGTATAGAATACCATTTTTTGAAAATTATTTCACATTATTAATTATTTAAAGTTTACATGAAAATTTTAAAATACCCTTTTTACAATATTCATCAATAATATTCATCCTATATTTATCCGAACATTTGAAAATCACAAATTTTACCACAATAAGAAATAACAATTTTTTTATACCAAGGGATTATAAAAAGTATCTAAGGACTCATTACATCTCCCCTTATAACACCTTCATATGACCTAAGTGTAAGGTGTTCTATGGTGATAGAATCTTGGGTTGGCTCAAACAACATTTCCCAAGTGGTGATTTCTATCAGCTTGAACTTATCCTGTAGGCGATTCTGTTCAAGCTTCACATGTTGGAGTTCAGTTTGGGCTTGGTCTAGAGAAAAGCCTAGTGAAGCCACATCCTTCCCAAGCTCTGACAGATGGTCTTCATACGACTCGAGTTTACCGGATGAGTCCATCGACTCTTCTTTCTGTATTAATTAACCAAGATCACTTGTATTTATAAACAAAAATTATAACGTTAAGAGTTTAGTTTCCAATGGTCATATTGACCAAAAGTCATATAATAGTTGAAACCCAATGGTATAACTTCATTAATTAAAGGATATAGTAATTTCGAGTATAAAATTAAATAACACACAAATTTAGGAAAGAGAAATTATTCAAAAGTTTGGGTTGTTATAATCTTCCCCCCTTAAGAAATTTTTTCCTCGAAATTATAACTCGTACCCTAAGAAGAGAAAAGTTGTGGGTACTTCTGCCTCATAGACTCCTCTGGTTCCCAGATGGCTTCTTCACATTTTTTGTTCATCCACAACACCTTAACAAGGTGGGTAGTCTTGTAGCGTAGAACCTTGTCCCTACGATCCAGGATCTCCACCGGCTACTCCTCATAAGAGAGGTCATGTTTCAGTTGTACCACCTCTAGATTTAGTACATGTGAAGGGACAAGTATGTACTTCCTCAAGATGGATATGTGGAAGACATCATGAACTTGGGCTAGATTTGGAGGAAGTGCAAGCCGATAGGCCACTGCTCCTACATGATCAAGGATTTCATAGGGGCCAATGTACCTAGGGTTGAGCTTCCCTTTCTTCCCAAACCTCATGACACTCTTCCAAGGTGAAATTCAAAGAAAGACTTTTTCACCAACATCAAACTTTAAGTCCCTTTGACGGTTGTCGGCATAGCTCTTTTTTCGACTCTGAACAGCCTTAATGTGTTGTTCGATGGCATGGACAATTTTTGTCATATCCTGCACAAGATTAGGACCAAGAATCTTACTCTCACCAGCTTCATGCCAACAAGTAGAAGTTCTACATCGCTTCCCATAAAGAGCTTCATAGAGTTCCATTTGAATGCTCGAGTGGAATCTATTGTTGTAAGAGAACTAAACTAAAGGGAGATGTTGATCCCATCCATATTTAAATTCTATTGAGCATGTTCTCAGAAAATACTAAAGTGTTTAAATAGTCCTTTCAGATTGGAAATAATTTGGGGGGTGATAGGCTGTACTGAAATTCAATTTAGTGCTCAGAGTATATTAAAGATTTCTCCAGAATTTTGATGTGAACCTTGGATCACAATCAGATACGATAGAAAGTGGAACTCCATGCAGCCTTACCACTTCCTTCACATAAATCCTTGCAAGTTGATCAAGAGAGAAATGTTCCCGAATAGAGATAAAATGGAAAGTATTGGTGAGACGGTCCACAATAACCCATACCGCATTATTTTCTTTAGAAGTTCTCAGGAGACCAGTGACAAATTCAATAGTGATATTATCCCACTTCCATGTTGGTATGTGTTGTGGTTGTAATACCCCTTTAGGAGGTTGTCATTATGCATTCACTTGCTAACATATCAGGCACCTTAAAGTGTAGTCATCAATCTTCCTTTTCATATTATCTCACCAATAATGATCACGAAGGTCTCTATAGATTTTTGTGCTTCCTGGATGTATAGAGAAAGTATAGTTATGACCTTAATCCATCAACTCCTTATTTATTTCCAGAAAAGATGGAACACATAGTCTTGTACGAAATTTAAGTACACCTTCTTGATCAATATTGAACTTAGGAAACTTCCCATCATTCACAGCCTCAGACTTCTTCCCTAATAAAGGATCCTCTTTTTAAGCTTTCTGGATATTCTCTAGTAATGTTGGTTGAGAAATCATTTGTGTTAGGGTTGACGATGTCCCTTCCCTTATAATTCCCATGTTAAGCTTTACTAGGTCATTGATCAAGAGATATCTTTGAATCCTCATCATGGAAAGAACAACTAGTTCTTTCCTTCTTAATGCATCAATGACTTTGTTTGCTCTTCTAGGATGGTAATGAATTGAACAATCATAGTCTTTGAGAAGTTCCAACCATATCCTCCGTCTCATGTTCAATTCCTTTTGTGTGAAAATATTCTTCAAACTTTGATGGTCTGTGTATATATCACATTTCTCCCCATAAAGATAGTGCCTCCATATCTTCAAGGAAAAAAGGACTGCAGACAGCTCTAGATCATACATAGGATAGTTCTACTCATGAGTCTTCAACTGTCGAGATGCATAAGAAACAACTTTTTCATTTTTCATGAGGACACACCCAAGCCATTTCAGATATTAATCACTAAAAATAATGAATCCTTCTCCACTTGAGGGTAGGGTTAACATGGGTGCAGTAACCAATCTCTTCTTCAGATCTTGGAAACTTTCCTCACACTCCTTTTTTCAGATGAATTTGACCCCTTTTTGAGTTAACTTGGTTAATGGATTAGAAATTCGTGAATTTTTTTTCAAAAACCTCCTAAAATATCTCGTTAATCCAAGGAATCAACGAATCTCAGTATTGTTGTAGGATGAGGTCACTCCTCTACAACTTTTGTGTTTGTAGGGTCAACTGTGATTCCTTCATTGGTTACAATGTTCCCCAATAAAGAAACTTATTGCAACCAGAATTCACATTTACTGAACATCCTAAAAAGCCTCTCATTCCATAGAGTTTACAAAATAACCCTTATATGATCCTCCTGCTCCTCGCGACCTTTGGAATATATCAGAAAATCATTAATAAAAACTACCATAAAATTGTCAAGGTAGTCCTTAAAGACTCTATTCATCAAATCCATAAAAATATCAGGTTCATTAGTCAGTCTGAAGGGCATAAAAACAAACTCATAATGCACATATCTTGATCAGAAGGCAATTTTCGGAATATCTTCTTTCTTCACCCTCAATTGATGATAAACAGATCGAAGATCAATCTTAGAGAAGAATTGAGCCCCACGAAGTTGGTCAAATAAGTCATTAATTCTTGGAACTGGGTATTTGTTCTTCACTGTGATCTCATTCAGTACTCTATAATCAATGCATATCCGCATCAATCCATCCTTCTTCTTCACAAAGAGAACTGGTGCTTCCCAAGGAGACACACTCGGTCGGATAAAACCCTTCTCTAAAAGATATTGGAGTTGTTTCTTTAAATCCTCTAGCTCTACATTTTCCATCCTATACGGGGTCTTTGATATCGGATGGGATCTAGGTACGAGTTCAATGGATAACTGTGCCTCTCTTTCTAGGGGGATGTCTGAGTAACTCCTTAGGAAATTCGTCAACGTATTCCTGGATGATGGGGAAATTTTCTATCCTCAAACTCACATTTCCTTCTTCTTCTTCACTGATCAACTCCATAAAGAAGGATATAAAAGGTTCTACTAGACAAAGATCGGGTTGAGATATCTCTACTTGGTAGATAACTGTAGGTTTTCCATTCAAGACTACTGATATTTCCTTGCTTTCTGCATTTGATCTTAGCATTATACTTTGAGATCTAGTTCATCCCTAGTATAATGAAAAATTCTAGCATTGGAATGAATACTAGATTTTCGATAAGATTGTGCTCACTAAAGTAAATACTAGAGTTTCTAAACACTGACAATGCTTGGATAATCCCACTAGGAGTCTTAACTGATAACTCTACTTTTAGCAAATTGGGGGTTGATTCTAAATTCTTTGCAAAATTAGAGGAAATAAAGGAATGCATAGAACCAGAATCAAAAAAAGTACTTTCTAGCTTTGAGAAAACAAAAATATTACCTTCCACCACATCATGTGGTGCTTCAACTTTAGCTGTAGTGGTTGCAAAAGTATGACCTTGTTCCCTTGGACGTTTTTGAGGCTGATGGTGATTCCCCTCCACTGCCCCCAGATTTGGATAGTGATTGGAAAAGCGACCAAGTTGTCCACACATATAACATTGGACATCAGGTTGGGCCTGCATCATCTTCCCCTTGTCATTGTTGTTGGGAATTTTTGGCTTCACCTCACTACGACAACTCCGCGCAATATGGCCTTATCTTCCACACTTGTATCACTTCCCACTCTCGAGCAGGAAGTTCCCCAAATGATTCTTCCCAAATTTATTATACATGGGATGTTGTACTTTTTTGCCTCCTCTTCCCTGATCAAATACACTCTCTAATATTTACTCCATCGATCTTTTGTTGTCATTGGATTTATGAGACCATTGTGTCTCATAAAACTCTAGTTCGACTTTCATCGCACTTCGCATGATCTCCTCATAGCTATCATAATCTCTGTTAACTAGATTCTTTTGCAGATGAGGTATCAGTTTACTAAATAATATATCAATCTTACCATTTGGATCCATGACAAATATAGAGGCATAACATGAAAGCCTTGTGAAGTTCATCTCGTAGCTTCCCAGAGATTCATTCTCCTTCTGCTTCAGCTCGATAGACTCCTTATCTATTCTTTTTCTCATCTATCAAGGGAAATGCTTGTTGAGTAATATCCCTCTAAACTCTTCCCACTCCGTAGATTCAACTTCCACTCTTGGCCTTGTGTTTTTAATCAGTTCCCACTACTGATCAGCTTATCCCTCTAAATAATAAATATCCAAGGTAACCTTTTCTTATTCAGAACAGTGGAGCACAGAAAAGATCTTCTCAATAAAGATAATATATTGTTCATTAATAAATGGGTCGATAGATCCACTGAAGTTTGGTGGTCGTTAAAGCATAAAGGATTCAACATAAATTTGTTCCCTTCATGGTTAAATCAGTCTCTCGGCTTGATTCAAGATATTTCCCATAACTTGAGTCAGTTGGTTCATTATTCACATGAAAGTTTCCATTCTGACTACCATTAGAGGGTCATCAGTGTATGGTCTATTGTGGTCACCATTTGCACGGTTCCTACTATTTCCAGCCATTTTCTAAAAGAATAAAACCTTAGTGATAAGATTATTTCATTTATGAATCTTTTAACTATAAAGGATTTTATGTCTTAAAACTTCATGATTTAAACAATTACATTTATATATATATCCTTCATAATGATTCATAAAAATCTTATGATTAACCAACATATCCCCTGAAAGTGTCATAACCAAGATTGAAGCAAGTCCAATTATCGTGTACCAAGATACCCCGAGTCAAGCTTGAAACTCCTTGTCAGAGTTTTCACTCCTAGGTTCATCTATGTCAGAGCCACCTCTACCTGCTCGTATCCAGACAGGGATGTATTTTCTTGATAAACCACTTACTCAATACTCACCAAAATTCCAGGAAGTATTCCTATATTTAAAATTTTCTATAGGGTTCTTCCTAAAGTTTCCATATCCTAATTTCCATAAATAACTAAACTTTCCTTTGATACCAACTATGGCATCCCTCCTTTTTAACATAACTTTTCATTACATTTTACAAACGAGGACCTTTAATGTCTAGTGTCTTGGAAATCAGGAAAAAAATACATGAAAACATAAAAAACTCTTTTAAATCCCTTTTAAAAGCATCTTGAAAGGTTCATTCTATGTACAACTACTACATCTTATAACTTGGATACATACATCAAAAGAAAGGGTGAGCAGAAATCCCAGTAAGGAAAGTAAGGTAATCAGTTTGCTTGTGATATCAATAAGAACTTGATGAAAAACATAAAGACATGAGAAATGGAAGTATAGGCATTTAATAATGAAAATAACTTTAACCATAACATGAATATGTGGCTACAACATCTAATTTATACATTCATGAACATATAACCAAGGTTCATCCCCAAGGTTTCATAAAAATTTCCAAGGTTATTCACCAAGGTATCGTGAAACTTGTCGTCTCTAGAGATTAAATTATTTACCCAATGCATTAGAGCACTATCAGGTCACACCCTTAATATGTATTTATATTCATGTGATCCACATATATCATAATCAAACATTTCATAAATAACCCATAGAGAGTAAAAGTAATGGGTTTCACTTCAAAATCGTGATGTTTTAAAAGTGCTTAGAAACATGATCGTTGTGTCTTTTATAACCCTTGGAAAAGGAAAGAAGGTTTCATGTATATTGTTTCTAGAATAAAATAGATCAATTTTATATCTTTATGAATAACTCTAGAAAAGAAAATATATTTGGGTATTCAGGTAAATAAAATAAGAGAATTTATTGAGAAAAAGAGAGATATATTTTGAGACAAAATTTCTACAGCATAACGGCTATAGAACATGGTTTTAAAAAACAAAAAAAGAGAGGAAAAGGGTATCCCATAAATAAATGAATCATTTAAATTAGAGGTATATAATAAAAATAAATAATATCATAGTGTGGAATGACACACCACATGAAAAGGAAACTTGAAAGAAAAGAGAAAATGTTATTTCTTTTACAAAACTTCGGCAGCCTAAAGACGTCACTTATAATTCAGAAAAAATAAGTTGATGAGAGAGGAAAAGGTCTATCATTGGTTGTAAATTAAATGGATAGTAATAAATATATAGAAGAACATACTCCCACATAATTAAATGTAAACTAGAATACATAACATAAAGGAAGTTGTGACTTAAAAGAGGAGGGCGAAAGGTTCTCTTACCTTGAAGAGTAACTTCGAAAGCTTGAAGGTTGGGACCTTGTGGATTGAGGGAACCTTGGGAGGACTCCTTGGGAGGTAAAAATACCAGAGCTTCGTTGATGAGGATTTTGTAATGAAATGAATGAGGGAATGACTTGGTATTTATAAGCAAATAGAGATAATATTTAATTAATTTCCAAGGGACACCTCATCGGTGGTATTTGCAAAACCATGGGCTTTCCCATGGTATTTTCCCATGGTATTAGACACTTGGGACAAATAATATCATATATTACTATTCAAAAGTCAACCATAATTATTACATCATTATTACATCATTAATTATGTCATTAAACACCCGAAACTCAAAACTGTATTTTCACTATTCACCGAAAAAACAAAACATTTTACAAAAATATCATAAATTCACCCTAACCTGATATTGATGCTCTGAATTCAAAAATGAACTCCATTTTATGAAAATAATTTTCTAAATATTTTTAATTTAATTTTTTAATAAAATTATTATTTATTCAATAAACAACTCTAAAACTATAACTTATTTTGTAATACCTTGAAAAATTAATCAAGGTCCCATAAAATTATCATATAACTAGAATATAATAAAGTAACAATTTATGATTACATTTTATGAAAATACATTTTCATTTTAAATTATTAGATTAATTATAAAATTTTAAATAAAATATTTATGACCTACAAAAATAAAAAAAATTGTATACTATGATTGTTCTTTCACTTTTAAGATGTCTAAATTGTATTTATACATTCATGGGTGAAGTTTCTATTTTTTTTACTGATTTACTATTCCCTACTTTTCATAAGGGTATGTTACTATTCATACTTTACTATTTACTAAAAATCAAGTTGATCTTATTAGACTCTAAATTTCATACTGATCACAAGTGTAGAAGACCATTTTTTGAAAATAATTTCACATTATTAATTATTTAAAGTGTACATGAATATTTTAAAATACCCTTTTTACAAAATTCATCAATAATATTCATCCTATATTTATCCAGACATTTGAAAATCACAAATTTTACCATAATAATAAATAAAAAATTTATTTATATCAAGGGATTACAAAGAGTATCAAAGCCTCATTACGTAGTCCCTTATAACACCTGCATAGGACCTAAGTGTAAGGTGTGATATGGTGATAGAATCTTGGGGCGGCTCAGACAACATTGCCTGAGTGGTGATTTCTATCTGCTTGAACTTATCCTATAGGCAATTTAGTTCAAGCTTCACATGTTGGAGTTCAGCTTGGGCTTGGTCCAGAGCAAATCCAAGTGAAGCCACCTCCTTCCCAAGCTCTGACAGATGGGCTTCATACGGCCCGAGTCTACTGGATGAGGCCATCGACTCTTCTTTCTGTATTAATTAACCAATATCACTTGTATTTATAAACAAAAATTGTAATGTTAAGAGTTTAGTTTCCAATGGTCATATTGACCAATGGTCATATTGACCAATGGTCATATAATAGTCGAAACCCAACAGTATCACTTCATTAATTAAAGGATATAGTTTTGTAGAGTATAAAATGAAATAAAACACAAATTTAGGAAACAAAAATTATTCAAAATTTTGGGTCGTTACATCTACATGGCATGTCTGTCTCATTTAGCTCAAACCTCCCTTGGAACTCCTCTTCAAAATTGAGCACCTCACATGGGCCATGATTTATTCCACGACTGCCTGTCACCCAGTGTCATTCTAGTAATGATCATCTACCCAAGCTCTGACTACATTGTCAATAATGGAAACATTGGTCGACTAGGAAAGTCACCCGAAATGTCTTTTCCATCAAATCTAGTCTAAAAACCAAAAAAACCCATGGTGATTTACCAAAAGCTGAAGGCATCAACAACCTATAATGTAGAACTCGAGAATCAATCATGTCTCGATCTCAATATGAGCATAAAACCAATCTCATAACCAAAAAGTCATCTAAAAACATGGGCTAACCTCTCACGTAGGATACCCTCAAACAAAATGGACGTCGACCTACAAGGGTTCGAGTCTAAACCAAGGGCCTCTAGGTCTCCCACCTAGCCCAAAAGAACAAGCCTTACAGCTGGGTCATAAGGCATAACCACCTAGCACAAAAGATCAAAACCTCTCAAAAGTATATAAAGATCCTAATATCCTATGAGGTTCAAAGTTGGAAACATGGCCTATAAGGGCCGGATCCTCATCAATCACCCTCAGAAGGAACTACTCCCTTGAGGTCACGATTCCAATAAAAAAGCAAAACTGAATTGACACTCATTGGGAATATGAACAAGGTAATACCCCCTAGAGGTCCAATTCACAAGAAACATATTGGTATCCATCGATATCATACTCAGGGATCTTACTAGATAACCATAGACTTGAGAAACAACACCCTACAAAGGTTACAACAGAAAGGCATCACATTCCATAACGACCTACTAGTTCACTGCAACTCCTGTGCATGAGGAATGAGTCGTCAGCCTCACAAAAAAAATCCTCAATATAGATCCACATAAACTACCTTCAGAATAAAATATATATGTAATCAGGTCCAACTAAATAGGCCTTTATTTTTAGTAAAATTGCACACTAGCAGTCCTATATGATGTGAATCCAATGGGCCAAAAATGATGCATGAGACACCTCTTTCCTTTGTCGGACAAGATTAAAAAACCATTTATGTCCTCTTGCCAATGGAAAAGATCCAGAGATCTATATTAAATCATAACATCCACACAAAATGTGTGTCTATCTAGGAGAAAATCATATACAACTGTAATATTGCAAATCAGAACAGCAATCCCATACCCTGGAAAATAGGACTTCCTCCCAGAAAAAGTGTTCTCAATGAACCATTTCGATATCCATCATAGGTTCTAACACATTCCTATTACTCCTATTTACGATATCCTAAATAGTAAATACCAAGAAAATAAAACCTCCTTTGATACCACTTTGTAACGTCCCGACCCAGATGCCACTAAACTGGTGCTCTGAGTCAGTGGGTTACAAGGCCTCAAGTGCACCTCCCTATATTCCAGAGGCTTTTGAATAGAAGTAAGCGCCTAGGGTGTGATAGTGGGAAGACTATGCCCTCTTATTAGAGTAATAAATAGTATAAAATAGCTAATTATCATACACAATAGTAAAGTGAACAGATTTCAAAAGTAATAAATAAACTGAATAAGAACATGTTATAATAATAAATGAAATGATATAAAATCCCGAATAGCTATGTCATACAATAAAAAACTAGTCACACATTTGTCTAACCATACATATAAAGGAGTAAAAAGGAAATGAAAAGTAAATTAAATGGATCTACTACTAACTTCAATCCAGACCATGTACCTAGTCTCCAGACACTGTCAAACTGCTCCAGCCTGATCAAAAGAACCCACATGAGCAGCTCTGCTCAATCATGAAACTATGGGCCTTATCCATATCCACTATGAAAATAATACTCAAACTTAAAATAAGATGTAAGTTCTACACATACACCAAGGTTCACATGCAGGGGTGAGAAATAATCTCAGTAGGCCACCCTGACAAACAACCTATAAAAAATTCTTCTATAAGTGTATGTAAAAGAAACTGCTCATCCTCACTAAGACACAACAAAAAATGTAAGTAAACCCCAATGTGAAACCATAGTTGAACCTTGGGTCCATAATACCAGTCTACTAGTCTAGTACCACCATGGATTTCTATATCTATATATGTATACATTTATATTCCCATATATATATACATATTTATATAAATATGAATATTCATGAGTATATGAATCAATAACATGAAACCACATTAGCAGTCAATCCTTGGTTCCATAATCTTGATCACCTAGACATCATGTGCAAGGGAATTGATTTGGAAATCATGTCACTCAAGTCATGTATGATCAAGATGATCTCTAGGTCCATAATCTCAATTGACATATACCTTCTTTGGTCAATGCTAGAAAAGTCTCTAAGAAAGCTACATCACCACAAGGGGATACTCTTCCTGCACCTGGGTTCACCCGTACTCACCTCCAATCATTGAAATAGGGATACCATATACCAACGTTCAATCCTATAAAGATCATTGTAACCAACTATGGCCTACATCAAGAAATCACATGTCATACCCCAAGGTCCAGATCTAAGGAACTCATCTAAGGCATCAACATCGGCCTACACCATGTAGTCAAGTATAAAATCCATCATGGACATGTCGTATAATCAAGTATTACAACCATCATGACCACATGTATATTCACAAGTTTTAGACCATGAAGGGTTGGATCTAAGGTATCAATGACCAAGGAATCCTCATAGAGTCCCATGGGCGTCCCTATGGAAAATCAGTAAAGGCACTAGTTGGAGTCCTATGGGCATGTCAACAGCACATGTCCTACGTGAGTCCAAGAAATCTAGATTTAAGGGGTTGTAAGGCCCAAGGAATCCCACAAAATCAATACCTAATGAGAATACTCAATCCAAGGCATTCACTACCACGTTAAGATCCAAGGAGAAACATCCAAGGCATCTATATAATCAACCATCCAATGAGTCCATCCAAGGAATTCCTATAACAGGGAATACAAGTATCAATCAAGGAATGTAAGTCATAAGTTGAGGAGATATGAATCATCCCCACCACATACCATAGGCCTATAAGTCCGTCCAAGTAATTCCTACAATAGGAAATTCAATTATCACTCAAGGCATACAATTCAACACGTAAGGCTCAACAGTTGGATACTAGGAAACACATATGGACATCCCAATAATATATATACTACAAAACATATACATCCAATCTCAATAGTCAACTACTAGGTAGTACCTTTGGGTATACCAGTAAATATAAAAAATAACATGGCTTAGAATACGGATCCTAGGAAATCACTTCTGGGCATCCCAATGAGAAAAACGGATCCCAAGAAGAACATCCAAGCATCATAATAGGAAGAAAGATTCCTCATGTTAGTCTCACCAATAACCAACCAGGAATCACCTCTGGTAAACATTACTAAATCTGCAATAACCATGTCAAAGATATAAACATACGAGTGAGGGTGGCCTGAACGCCCAAACCAGCACTCCATTCATAGCCCCATGGGATTACCAGTTCGGTATGGGTTTAATGGTGACACCCACTACCATATATACCCCAACGTAGCGTACAAATAAAATTCAGTTAAATAATGGGAACCCTATGGGTCCCTCAAGTCAATAATTTATGATACATACTAATATAGATCCTCATAACGATAAAAAAGTGTGGGGATCCTACAAGGTACTCCCTATATCATCATATAATCAAAGGCATTCATCAGGGGATCCTTAGAAGAATATAGTCTCATGGACTCATAGTCCATAAGGGCATGTATCATAAGGGGAATGTCCTCAAAATCATAGGTCATGGGAGATAGCTCATAGCTTATCTCAAATCAAGGTCTCAACTAAGTTGGTATGAACACCCAACCTATCATTCATTCCAAGTCTCACTCATATGCGACAACTGAATTCAAAATTCATAGGAAGAACCTATTCATATAGATAGAAGCCTCAAAACACCCATTAGGAGTCCTTAGAATGCTCCACGGATTTCACCATCGTGATCCACATGGAAAACTACTCAAAATGGACTACTCTTGGGTCCAATTATGACTCTAGGGAAAGAAAATATGAAAAACAATCAAAGGGTTGAAAAGGGGCAGAACACTGCATGTCATCCTCAGTACACGATGTGTAATCTTGCATGTATGGGAATGTAAACACCCTAGGTACATGGTGTTGAAGGAGGGAACATGGCGTGTACCCTACATGGGCTACATTCCTGTGTCCCTCATCTGGCCCGGTTGGATACTTGTCCAGGTCATGTGCTACTACATGGTGTTCCACCTAGATAAGGTCTAGTAATGTACTCATCATAGCCATGTACCCCTACATGGGTAGTCATGCCTATAGAATCCTGCCTTTTATTACATAACTTTTCATTACATTTTACAAATAGATGGTCTTTAAAGTCTAGTGTCTTGGAAATCAGGAACATAAAACCTGAAAACATAAAATATTCTTCTAATCCACTTGTAGGGATCCATTATAAGTTCTTACTAAGTAAAATTATTGCATCTCATAACCTAGATACATACATCAAAGGAAAGGGTGAGTAGAAGGTCCAGTAAAGAAAGCAAGGGAATTAGTTTACTTGTGAAATCAATAAGAACTTGATAAAAAACATAAAGACATGAGAAATGGAAGTAGTGGAATATCATAATAAAAATAATGTGAATAATAACTTGGTTATGTGGATAAAACATTTAATTTATACATTCATGAACATATCACTAAGGTTTATCCCCAAGGTGTCATAAAAATTACCATGGTTATTCACCAAGGTATTGTGAAACTTGTCAACTCTAGAGATTAAATTATTTACCCACTTCATTAGAGTGATATCAGGGTGAACCCTTAATATTTATTTAATTTAATGTGATACACATATATAATAATCAAACATTTCATAAATAACCCAAATGGAATAAAATAAATGGTTTTCATTTCAAAATCATGACGTAAAAGTGCATAAAAATAAGATCATTATGTCATTTATAACCCATGGAAAGGGAGTGAGGGTTATATGTATATCAATTACAGAATAAAATATATCATTTTGGGGTATTTATGAACACCCATAAAAATGAAATTGGTCTGGGTAGTCACATAAATAAACAAGATAATTTCATGAGAGAAAGAGAGAGAAAAATTTGAGATGGAATTTCTGCAACATAACGGCTATATAACATGGTTTTAGAAAATAATAAAAAGAGAATGGATAAGGGTATCCCATAAATAAATGAACCATCATTCAATAGAGGTAAAAAATAAAAATAAATAAGATCATGGATTTGAAATTTTAATGGAATACCATATGAAAATGAAACTCGGAGAAAAAGAGAAGATGTGATTTATTTTACGAAAATTCGACAGCCTAACGACATCACTTAAAAATTCAGAAAATCATTTGATGCAATAAAAAAGGGTATATAATCAATTGAACATGAAATGAACAGTAATAATGATATATAATAACATACCCCCACATAATAAAATAAAAAATAGAAGACAAAACAAAAAGGAAGTCATGACTTAAAAGAGGAGGGTGAATGGTTCCCTTACCTTGAAGAGTGACTTTGAAATATCGAAGGTTGGGACCTTGGGGCATGAGGGAACCTTGGTAGGACTCATTGGGAGGTAAAAAGGACATATCTTTATTTAGGAGGATTTTTTAATGAAATGAATGAGGTAATGTCTTAGTATTTATAGGGAAAGAGAGGAAATATTTAATTAATTTCCAAGGGACACCTCATTGGTGGTATTTGAAAAACCATGGGCTTGCCCATTTTATTTTCCCATTGTATTGGCCAATTGGGACACCTCATAACATATCATACTATTCAAAAGTCTACCAGGTTTATTACATCATGATAACATCATCAATGATGTCATTAAAAACCTGAAACTCAAAACTGTTTTTACTATTCACTGAAAATTCAACTGTTTCATAAAAATACCAAAAATTTACCCTAACCTAATATCAATGATCTTAATTAAGAAATAAACTCCATTTTATGAAAATAATTTTCTAAATATTTTTAATTTAATTTTTAAATAAAATCATTATTTTTTAAAAAAAACTCTGAAACTATAACTTGTTTTGTAACACCTTGAAAAAGTAATCAAGGTCCCATAAAATTATCGTATAAGCATAAGACAATAAAGTAAAAATTTATGATTGTATTTTATGAAAATAAATTTTCATTTTAAATTATTAAATTAATTATAAAATTTTAAATAAAGTATTTATGCTATATAAAAATACCAAAACTTATTGTATGATCATTTTTCACTTTTAAGATGTCTACAATATATTTATACATTCATGGGTGAAGTTTTTTTTTTTTTTGCCAATTTACTATTCAATACTATTCATTACTATTCATAAGGGTATGTTACTATTCATACATTACTATTCACTAAAAATAAGTTGATCTTTTTAGACTCTAAATTTCTTACTGATCACAACTGTAGAAGACCGTTTTTTGAAAATCATTTCACATTATTAATTATTTAAAGTATACAAAAATATTTTAAAATGTTCTTTTTAGAAAATTCATCAATAATATAGAACTTCTATAAATTCATCCTACATTTATCCAGACATTTTAAATTCACAAATTTTACCATAAGAAGAAAAGGAAATTTTACTTATACTAAGATATTACAAAAAGTATCTAAGGCCTCATTACATAGCCCCTTATAACACCTCCATAAGACCTAAGTGTAAGATGTGCTATGGTGATAGAATCTTGGGGTGGCTCAGACAACATTTCTCGAGTAGTTATTTCTATCATCTTGAACTTATCCCATAGGCGATTTCGTTCAAGCTTCACATGTTGGAGTTTGGCTTGGGCTTGGTCCAAAGAAAAGCCCAATAAATCCACCTCCTTCCCAAGCTCTGAAAGATGGGCTTCGTACGGCCCGAGTCTAATGGATGAGGCAATAAAATCTTCTTTCTGTATTAATTAACCAATATCACTTGTATTTATAAAAAATAATTGTAACGTAAAGAGTTTAGTTTCCAATAGTCATATTGACCAACGGTTATATAACATTTGAAACCCAAAGGTCTCATTTAATTATATACACTTCATTAATTAAAGGATATAATTTTGTGGAGTATAAAATGAAATAACACACAAATTTATGAAACAAATATTATTCAAAAGTTTGGGTCATTACATTCTTCCCCCCTTAATAAATTCCATCCCCTAAATTTTAACTCGTACTATAAGAAGAGAAAAGGTGTGGGTACTTCTACCTCAGAGAATCCTCTGGTTCCCAAGTGGCTTCTTCACATTTTTGGTTCCTCCACAACACCTTAACAAGGTGGGTAGTCTAGTTGTGTAGAACCTTGTCCCTACAATCCAGTATCTCCACCGGCTTCTCCTCATAAGAGAGGTCATGTTCCCGTTGTACCACCTCTGGATTTAGTACATGTGAAGGGTCAGGTATGTACTTCCTCAAGAGGGATACATGTAAGACATCATGAACTTTTTCTAGATTTGGAGGAAGTGCAAGTCGATAGGCCACTGCTCCTACGCGATCAAGGATTTCATAGGGGGCAATGTACCTAGGGATGAGCTTCCATTTCTTCACAAACCTAATGACTCTCTTTCTAGGTGAAATTCGAAAAAAGACTTTGTCACCAACATCAAACTCTAAGTCCCTTAGATGGTTTTCATCATAGCTATTTTGCTGACTCTGATCAGCCTTAATGTGTTTCTAGATGGCATGGACTTTATTATCATCTCCTTCACAAGATGAGGCCCAATAAACTTTCTCTCACCAGCTTCATCCCAACAAGTAGGAGTTATACGTTGATTCCCATATAGAGCTTCATATAGTTCCATTTGAATGCTCGAGTGGATGCTATTATTGTAAGAGAACTCAACTAAAGGGAGATGTTGATCCCATCTAACTTTAAATTCCATTGATCATGTTCTCAACATATCCTCGACTGTTTGAATAGTCCTTTTAGATTGGCCATCATTTTGGGGGTGATAGTCCATAATAAAATTCAATTCAGTGCTCAGAGCATGTTGAAGACTTCTCCAGAATTTTTATGTGAACCTTGGATCGCGATCAGATACGATAGAAAGTGGAACTCCATACAACCTTACCACTTCCTTCATGTAAATCCTTGCAAGTTGATCAAGATAGAAATCTTCCTGAATAGAAATAAAATGGATAGTCTTAGTGAGATGGTCCATAATAACCCATATCGCATTGTTTCCTTTGAAAGTTCTTGGGAGACCAGTGAAAAAGTCAATTGTGTTATTTTCCCACTTTCATGCTGGTATGTGTTGTGGTTGTAATACCCCTTTAAGAAGTTGTTGTTCTACCTTCACTTGCTGACATACCAGGAACCTTGAAGTATAGTTAGCAATCTATCTTTTCATATTATCCCACCAATAATGATCATGAAGGTCTCTTTACATTTTTGTGTTTACTGGATGTATATAGAAAGTAGAGTTATGACCTCATCCATCAACTCCTTCTTTACTTCAATAATGGATGGAACACATAGTCTTGTACGAAATTTTAGTACACCTTCTGGATCAATATTGAACTCAAGAAACTTCCCATCCTCCACAGCCTCAGACTTCTTCTATAACAAAGGATCCTCTTTCTGAGCTTTCTTTATCTTCTATAGTAATGTCGGTTGAGAAATAATTTATGTTAGGGTTAATGATGTCCCTTCCCTTATAATTCCCATGTTCCATTTTACTAGGTCATTTATAAAGGGATCTCTTTGAATCCTCATCATGGAAAGAAAAACTGGGTCTTTCCTTCTTAATGCATCAATGGCTTTTTTCTCTTCTAGTATGGTAATGAATTGAACAATCATAGTCTTTGAGAAGTTCCAACCATCTCCTTCGTATCATGTTCAATTCCTTTTGTGTGAAAATATACTTCAAACTTTGATGGTTTGTTTATATATCACATTTATCCCCATAAAGATAGTGCCTCCATATCTTCAGAGAAAAAATGACCGCATCCAGCTCCAGATCATGCGTAGGATTGTTCTTCTCATGAGTCTTAAACTATTGAGATGCATAAGAAATGACTTTGTCATTTTTCATGAGGACGCACCCATGCCCTTTCAGAGATGCATCTCTAAAAATAATGAATCCTTCTACACTTAAGGGAAGAGTTAACACGGGTGAAGTAACCAATCTCTTCTTCAACTCTTGGAAACTTTCCTCACACTCATTTGTCAAGATGAACTTGACTCCTTTTCGAGTTAACCTGGTTAATGGATTAGAAAGTCATGAAATTTTTTCACAAACCTTCTATAATTTCCTGCTAATCTAAGAAAACTAATAATATCAATTATTATTGTAGACTGAGTCCACTCCTCTACAACTTTTGTCTTTGCAGGGTCAAATGTGATTCCTTCATTGGTTACAATGTGCCCCAAAAAAGCAACTTCTTGTAACCAGAATTCACATTTGTTGAACTTCTCAAAAATCCTCTCCTTCCATAGAGTTTTCAAAATAACCCTTAAATGATCCTCAATATCATATCAAATTTTGGAATATATCATAATATCATCAATAAAAACTACCATAAATTTATAAAGGTTGTTTTTAAAGACTCTATTCATCAAATCAATAAAAATAGCAGGTGCATTAGTTAGTCTGAAGGGCATAACCACAAACTCATAATGCTCGTATCTTGATCGAAAGGCAGTTTTCGGAATATCTTCTTTGTTCACACTCAATTGATGATAACCAGACCGAAGATCAATATTAGAGAATAATTGAGCCCCAAAAAGTTGGTCAAATAAGTCATCAATTCTTAGAAGAGGGTATATGTTCTTCACTATGATCCCATTCAGTTCTCTATAATCAATGCATAGCCACATCGATCCATCCTTCTTCTTCAAAGAGAGAACAGTTGATCCCCAAAGAGACACACTCAGTCAAATAAAATGCTTCTCCAAAAGATCTTGGAGTTGTTTCTTTAACTCCTACAGCTCTACATTTTCCATCCTATATGGATTATTTGATATCGGATGGGATATAGGTATGATTTTAATGGATAATTGTACCTCCATTTCTGGGTTAGGTCCGGGTAACTCCTTAGGAAAATATGTCAACGTATTCCTGGATGATGGGGACATTTTCTATCCTCAAACTCTCATTTCCTACTTCTTCTTCACAAATCAACTCCAAACAGAAGGATATAGGATGTTCTTTTAGATAAATATCGGGTTGAGATATCTCTCCTTAGAAGATAACTGTAGGTTTTCCATTCAAGACTACTAATATTTCCTTGCTTCTACATATGATCTTATCATTATACTTTGAAATCCAATCCATCCCTAGTATAATGTCGGATTCCAACATGGGAATGACTACTATATTTGTGATAAGATTGTGCTCACTAAAGTAAATACTAGAGTTTCTAAACACTAACGATTCTTGGATAATCCCACTAGGATTCTTGACTGATAACTCTACTTTTAGAAAATCAAGGGTTGATTCTAAATTCTTTGAAAACTTAGAGGAAATAAAGGAATGCATAGAATAAGAATCAAACAAAGTACTTCCTAGCTTTGAGACAACAACAAGAGTACTTTCCACCACATCATTTGCTGCTTCAACTTCGGCTGTAGTTGTAACACCCCGAGCTTCCACGATACGCTTCTCATTCAATAATGCAATAGCTTGCATTGTACGCAAGTTCGAGTTCTAACACACCGCAACTAATCAAAATAGCCGTTATGAATAGTAATAACCACTTTTTAAAATTATAGAAATTTTATATTTCAAAATGGACTTCATTTTTGTATTCGTAATATCGAAATTAGCCTATGTTGAATTTTTGGTATTTTTCTGAGAACTTCTAATTTTTTATGAATAGTGAAAAATACATAAAAACAACTTTTTTAATCAAAATAATTTATACAGATAAATTATACTATTTAGTGGTTTTAAGGTATAATTAGAAAATATTTTTACCATTTTATCCAATGGTGGTCATTAGAATTAATTTAACATTGAAATTGGACATAAACAATTGCCAAACTTTTGATATAAATTGTTTCTTAAAAACACGCTATTTGTTGTAACAGCGGGAATTAATTATGAAATTAATTAATACAACTTATATGTTTGGAATTTTGTAAAATAGACATCATTTTTGAATTCGGAATATCAATTATAGCTTAGGGTGAAATTTTGGCCTTATTCTGAAAAACTTCAATTTTTGATGAATAGTGAAACCACTAAGTGGTAGTTAAATAACTGATTTTTCGTTTAAATGAAATATTACAACTTCTGTGATTTGATTTTCAAAAATCCGACATACATGGTTGTCATTAAGAAGTAAAATGTGGTTCAATGAGATCAAAATAATTTTTTGGTGAATAGTAACTTTTAAGTTCTTAATCGCGATTAGTGGTAATTAGTGTAGTTTAAGGTATAAATAATACATTAATAATATGAAATGACCTAGACACATGTCCCAACCTCATTGGTTGAGTCATGGCCGACCAAGACAAGCCATGGCCTAACTTGGGGACCCCATGGATCCACTTTTGTTGGGAAATAACATAAATTACTTTTTATTTAATGTTAAAGTGAAAATGACACTAACATAAAGTGTTTTACTAAAACAATTTTTAAGTAGGGTTACACAAGTCCAAATTTTGATTATAAATAGTCATTGGAAAGATAAAAAGATTTCCTATATCATAGTATTTTTTTTATAATTTTTAGACATTAAATAAATTTAATTATTTATGACATAATAATGATGCAGCGATGACATCATTATTTGACGATTTAAATAAAATGGAAAGATAATATAAAATCTATGAACTACACATGGCCAAAACCAATTGGATGAGTGGATTTCGATGCCTTATCACCTTATCCACGAATTCTATCAATGTGGGACCTTTTAAAACCGAAACACATTTTCAAATAATGTAATGTTCCTTTACTTTCCAAAAGTGCCCCTCCTCTCCTCTTATAAAAGGCCCCCACCTCTACCTCATTTCACACACTCTTCAAGCCATTGGCTCGGCCAACCCCTGCCCATTTGCTCTCTCCACATCCCTCTCCTCATCCTAGAGGATTCCCTTTGGGCAGAATCCTTTCAAAGGAAGCCTTTAGGCTCAACTCAAAAGGAGTTACACTTTTTAAGGTAATTCATTCTCTCATGTTCTTTTGTTTTATTTTGCTTCTCCAACCCCATAAACTCTTTTTATTTACTTCTTTTGTAACAACACCAGTATATTCAATATACTAGGATGTTGTTATAAGATTTATTTAAGCTACACTTCCACACAACTACATCAAATGGTTAAAGAACATAAGGTTTCCGTGGATGGCGAAATTCTGCCTCCCGAAACGATGATTGTTCAACACTCATTTAACACCTTCAAAGGTGGCCATTATGATGTCACTATTTTTATATATGATATATAATATGTTTATGTTTTCCTTAAGCTTCTGTTTTTTTCATTTTGGGCATACCTTTATGGTTTCCATTATGGGTAAAACACGATATCTTCATTTTAGGAAGCGCGGACTACCGCCCCCTGAAAGTGATTTGATTCGTTAATACCATATGTGGGATGTGTGAAGGATAAAGTTAATGATATTATATATGTTATTATACTGGAATTATAATATACTCTTATATCATTATGATTCCATTCCAGAAAATATGAAATAGAAATGGAAGTAGCGTTCATGCGTACGTACGGCTTACCGTCTCCATGAACGGTGCATTTCATTTCTTACCTCTAAATGTGATGTAATATTATAAATGAATGTATGTACTGGATATATATGACATATATGATATCTACATCATGAATACCATTCTGGATATAATGAACCTTTGACCAAATTAACAACATGTAAGTGTAAGAAGCCTATTTTTGACTTAAGAACCAAATACCGACAAAATGAACATTATTAACTTAAATGATTACATGATGTTCATAACATGGTATAAAAGGAATAATGAACTTGGAAAAGACTCATAATCAAGTAGAGATTAACTAAAGTTTATTATTCAGGAGTTTAAAGAACGGTCGGGTCAAGTCGGACACAAGGTAAGGGAACTTCTTAACCCAATTTCCATTCTTTGGGTTAATATCCTACTTTTAAATTATGTCATGATATTATTATGTCATATCCTGTATTTGTACATTATTTATGTGTACTTGTAGTGAATACACATAATAGATCTATTTTATTTTAAAAATGCTCTTTGTAATGGAACTTCTTAACCCAACTTCCATTCTTTGGGTTAATCTCCTACTTTCAAATTATGTCATGATATTATTATGTCCTATCTCGTATTTTTACATTATTTATGTGTACCTATAGTGAATACACATAATAGATATATTTTATTTAAAAATTATCTTTTAAAGTACTTCGTCTCAATCTCCTTTCATTGAGGCATATTTGGTTTTATACACAATTTTCATTTATACGGTGTATAAACCCCTTTGACTTTTACGTTTGTACAAAAGGAATCTTTTTATACGAAGCGTTTTGCTAAACGAAAAAAGGGAATGTTTTTCTTTCCGTACTTATGCGGCGACAATGACTTCTCCGCCGCCGTGACCATTATTTGAGTTTCTGCTTCCTTTACAATCCATCACTTTTTTTTAATGAAAAATAAATACAAAGTTTTAACATTCTTTTATTTTGGTATTGAAAATGGTTTTGAAAGAATTTTTACTATATCAATGTGTTGTATTGATATCTTGTGATTGAAATGTGGAAATGTTATGTTTCCTTTATGCATGTTTTATGTGATATGATTATGTTATGGTTTATGATATGTTTAAACCTATTCATATGAGGAATGCATTGGACTTAATAAGTGACGGGTGGAGCCCGCTATAGCTCCTCGATGCATCGGCAGGTCTCATGAGACAAACTAGTGTCTTGGCACAAGGCCTTGACAAAATCTTATTTGTAGTCTTGGCACGAGGCCTTGGCTATGTGGTTATGATAGTCTGGCATTATGCATTCCATCATTATGAAAGTGGTTATTGATATTGCATGTGATTATTCGACTAGTAGAATATCCATGTGAAGAAGTAAATGGCATTATCTCATTTTACTTTTGCCATATTATGTTGAAGTTCATGTTTAAAAGGCTTTTGTTTTAGTTATACATTGCCTTAAATGTTAATGTTTATTTATGAAAGCTTCCGCATTATTGTTATCCTTACTGAGCATCTGAGCTCACCCCTTTCAATGTTTTAATATTTTCCAGGATGTGAAGAAGTATTTTATGAATGACCTGCAGGGATAGTCAGAAGAGGATATGAGTGTGGACTATGAAGACTTTGTTATTAGTTTTTCACTCTATGTTGTAATGTAACATTTATGAATGTATCTAGTGTTTCCAAGGCTACTAAACTAATCGGTCTTTCGAGACTTGATCTTTTGTGATCATGCCAATGTTACGAAGTAATGCACCGACTCTGGGTAGCTGGGGTCGGGGCGTTACAGTTGGTATCAGAGGCAGTTTAGTACTAACCTTGGAAGCTAGATTTAGATAAACTCTGATTAGAGCACATAGCCCAAAGATAGACTTTGAGGATTAGTATAGAAGAACTTCCTAGAATTTTAGTATTGTAGAGATGTTGTGAGTTTTCCGAGCAATACATCCCTGTCTGGATACGAGCAGGTAGAGGTGGCTCTGGCACAGATGTACCTAGGGGTAAAACCCGAAAACACCGCTTTGAGCTAGACTCAAACGGGAACTGGTGCACGACAACGGGCCTTGCTGCACTCTTGGTTATGACACTCCCGGGGGATATGCTTAGGATAATTCTCATTTTCTTTACAAACCATTATGTAAGGTTTATGAGTACATACTTCCTCAAAGGAAACATTTCTTTTTATGATTATGGATTATATCCATAAATAGTTCAATTTATGTTAAGTATTATACAAGTATGGAATTATGTATTTTGATTCATAAACTAATCTGGATTATGCCATTGTTTAGAAATGGCGCCTAGTAGAAGGAATGGAAACTGTATCAATGCACGAACTCCGTGTAGGGATTGCCCTCCTGCTCAAGATAATTATTGTGGACCTGGAGATACAACTGGTGCTGATCAACTTATTACCATACTGGGACAACTCACGCAGGTTATGAATAACAACCTTACTCGTATGGAGCACCCTGATTCGCAACGTGGAGGATCAATGCTAGACCGTTTCATGAGGCAACAACCGCCAACCTTCAATGGGAGTACAAATCCTACAGTAGCTGAGCAATGGATAAATTCCTTAGAGAAAATATTCCATGCCTTGGGGAGTAGTGAAAGGGAGAAGGTTGTCATGGCAGTTTACCGCCTCACTGGAGATGCCGATCAGTGGTGGTCACTGATTCAAAACACAAAGGAAGATGATGACGTATCGAATATGGAATGGAGGGAGTTAAAAGAGCTTTTCTTAGAACAATACTTTCCTCGTGACCATCGAGCAGATATGGAAAGGCAATTTCTGAGTCTGAGGCAGAAGGAGGATGAGAATGTCGCAAAGTATGAGGCTAACTTTACAAGGTTAGTGAGGCATGCTGCCGATTATATACGTAACCCAAGGAGTAAGATTGATCGTTTCTTTGATGGGTTAAAACCATTTCTCCGACGAGCTTTAGTATCACAATCCTTCTCATCATACGAAGATATAGTCTCATGTGCTATCAAGACAGAAAAGGAATTCTCTAAGTCTTATGACAACAAAGTAAAGCAAGAGAAGAAGAGAACGGTGGAACAAGAGACAAATAAAGGGAAAAAGGGAAAGAAGGATTTTCCATTATGTGATAATTGTGGGAAGAATCACCCTGGTACTTGCCTAAAAGGAATGGGAGTCTGTTATAAATGTGGAGAAAAAGGTCACCAGGCACGTGATTGCAAGGGAAAGAAAGAGGCTGTCAAAGTTGAATGCTACAATTGTAGAGAAATGGGTCATTATGCAAATGAATGTCCTAAGCGTCAAGGAAACTTACCTCAGAAAAGGCCAAGGGATCAAGGACAATCTTATGCTATTACTACAGTTGAAGCAGAATAACTAATGTATTGATGCTTTCGGACTCATGGATTATATTCTGGTTATTAGAATAATGTGATCTATATAAGGATTGTACTGCAGTACTTGTTGGTTTCAGTAAGGTTTTAATATGATTAAGGTAATCATATTTTTAGTATGTGACAATAAGAGAAACTTTTCTTTGTTTGGGGAATCTGATGTTACAATTGATTTTGGAATTAAGAGACCTTTTAGAGAAAGTTTGGACAGAGGTATTTTGGATAACTATAAATGTTGGGATGGATTAAGTTGAACTTTGAATAGTATTGTTTAAGGTTAAAACTTTTCTGAAGATTATTTCTGGAATACTATAATACTATATTTTTAGAAAAAGGACAACCTGCAGGGTGGGGAATAACCCGTCGCGTCGGACACAGCTGCAGGAATCGAACCCACAACCATAGTGCGACAAGCCTTTATTTCCTACCACTAGCCTACAGGAAGTCCCTGGTTATTACAAAATCGTTTTACTAATCTAAATGGTATGTGTTAACATTTGGAACCTTATACAATTAGGATAAATAGAATATTTTTGAGTTCCGTTACCATTTGGAGTAAAAGTTGGGTTTGTGGTAAAAATTTATTAACGAATGAAAGTATACATAACAAGTATGTATATTCCCCTACGTTCTTAGTAAATCTCATAAATAAATTCCTCAACATTATAAAAGGTAACTTAAAACAAAAATGTTGTCGGTTAACTTTTCCAACTGGGGATTCAATGACCGTTTAACCAATCACAAGTTTGTGATTTTCTTGTGGTTAAACATTCTCCTAATCCTGTTTTCTATAACTCTCCATCAGACCTTGATGGTTTGTTTCTCCTCCATATCCATATTTTCATAGAATCCTAGAATGGGCTATATCGGGTGACCTTTGTACTTATCCTGCTTTCTTTTAATGTTATATATTTATTAACCTTATTTCCGATGTGGGTTTTCCACAAAGGTATTTTCTATTTTCAGCCTTTTATTATCAAAGAAAAATTTCAAATTGCGAGGACGCAATTTATTGAAGGAGGGGAGAATGTAACACCCCGAGCTTCCACGATACGCTTCTCATTCAATAATGCAATAGCTTGCATTGTACGCAAGTTCGAGTTCTAACACACCGCAACTAATCAAAATAGCCGTTATGAATAGTAATAACCACTTTTTAAAATTATAGAAATTTTATATTTCAAAATGGACTTCATTTTTGTATTCGTAATATCGAAATTAGCCTATGTTGAATTTTTGGTATTTTTCTGAGAACTTCTAATTTTTTATGAATAGTGAAAAATACATAAAAACAACTTTTTTAATCAAAATAATTTATACAGATAAATTATACTATTTAGTGGTTTTAAGGTATAATTAGAAAATATTTTTACCATTTTATCCAATGGTGGTCATTAGAATTAATTTAACATTGAAATTGGACATAAACAATTGCCAAACTTTTGATATAAATTGTTTCTTAAAAACACGCTATTTGTTGTAACAGCGGGAATTAATTATGAAATTAATTAATACAACTTATATGTTTGGAATTTTGTAAAATAGACATCATTTTTGAATTCGGAATATCAATTATAGCTTAGGGTGAAATTTTGGCCTTATTCTGAAAAACTTCAATTTTTGATGAATAGTGAAACCACTAAGTGGTAGTTAAATAACTGATTTTTCGTTTAAATGAAATATTACAACTTCTGTGATTTGATTTTCAAAAATCCGACATACATGGTTGTCATTAAGAAGTAAAATGTGGTTCAATGAGATCAAAATAATTTTTTGGTGAATAGTAACTTTTAAGTTCTTAATCGCGATTAGTGGTAATTAGTGTAGTTTAAGGTATAAATAATACATTAATAATATGAAATGACCTAGACACATGTCCCAACCTCATTGGTTGAGTCATGGCCGACCAAGACAAGCCATGGCCTAACTTGGGGACCCCATGGATCCACTTTTGTTGGGAAATAACATAAATTACTTTTTATTTAATGTTAAAGTGAAAATGACACTAACATAAAGTGTTTTACTAAAACAATTTTTAAGTAGGGTTACACAAGTCCAAATTTTGATTATAAATAGTCATTGGAAAGATAAAAAGATTTCCTATATCATAGTATTTTTTTTATAATTTTTAGACATTAAATAAATTTAATTATTTATGACATAATAATGATGCAGCGATGACATCATTATTTGACGATTTAAATAAAATGGAAAGATAATATAAAATCTATGAACTACACATGGCCAAAACCAATTGGATGAGTGGATTTCGATGCCTTATCACCTTATCCACGAATTCTATCAATGTGGGACCTTTTAAAACCGAAACACATTTTCAAATAATGTAATGTTCCTTTACTTTCCAAAAGTGCCCCTCCTCTCCTCTTATAAAAGGCCCCCACCTCTACCTCATTTCACACACTCTTCAAGCCATTGGCTCGGCCAACCCCTGCCCATTTGCTCTCTCCACATCCCTCTCCTCATCCTAGAGGATTCCCTTTGGGCAGAATCCTTTCAAAGGAAGCCTTTAGGCTCAACTCAAAAGGAGTTACACTTTTTAAGGTAATTCATTCTCTCATGTTCTTTTGTTTTATTTTGCTTCTCCAACCCCATAAACTCTTTTTATTTACTTCTTTTGTAACAACACCAGTATATTCAATATACTAGGATGTTGTTATAAGATTTATTTAAGCTACACTTCCACACAACTACATCAAATGGTTAAAGAACATAAGGTTTCCGTGGATGGCGAAATTCTGCCTCCCGAAACGATGATTGTTCAACACTCATTTAACACCTTCAAAGGTGGCCATTATGATGTCACTATTTTTATATATGATATATAATATGTTTATGTTTTCCTTAAGCTTCTGTTTTTTTCATTTTGGGCATACCTTTATGGTTTCCATTATGGGTAAAACACGATATCTTCATTTTAGGAAGCGCGGACTACCGCCCCCTGAAAGTGATTTGATTCGTTAATACCATATGTGGGATGTGTGAAGGATAAAGTTAATGATATTATATATGTTATTATACTGGAATTATAATATACTCTTATATCATTATGATTCCATTCCAGAAAATATGAAATAGAAATGGAAGTAGCGTTCATGCGTACGTACGGCTTACCGTCTCCATGAACGGTGCATTTCATTTCTTACCTCTAAATGTGATGTAATATTATAAATGAATGTATGTACTGGATATATATGACATATATGATATCTACATCATGAATACCATTCTGGATATAATGAACCTTTGACCAAATTAACAACATGTAAGTGTAAGAAGCCTATTTTTGACTTAAGAACCAAATACCGACAAAATGAACATTATTAACTTAAATGATTACATGATGTTCATAACATGGTATAAAAGGAATAATGAACTTGGAAAAGACTCATAATCAAGTAGAGATTAACTAAAGTTTATTATTCAGGAGTTTAAAGAACGGTCGGGTCAAGTCGGACACAAGGTAAGGGAACTTCTTAACCCAATTTCCATTCTTTGGGTTAATATCCTACTTTTAAATTATGTCATGATATTATTATGTCATATCCTGTATTTGTACATTATTTATGTGTACTTGTAGTGAATACACATAATAGATCTATTTTATTTTAAAAATGCTCTTTGTAAGGGAACTTCTTAACCCAACTTCCATTCTTTGGGTTAATCTCCTACTTTCAAATTATGTCATGATATTATTATGTCCTATCTTGTATTTTTACATTATTTATGTGTACCTATAGTGAATACACATAATAGATATATTTTATTTAAAAATTATCTTTTAAAGTACTTCGTCTCAATCTCCTTTCATTGAGGCATATTTGGTTTTATACACAATTTTCATTTATACGGTGTATAAACCCCTTTGACTTTTACGTTTGTACAAAAGGAATCTTTTTATACGAAGCGTTTTGCTAAACGAAAAAAGGGAATGTTTTTCTTTCCGTACTTATGCGGCGACAATGACTTCTCCGCCGCCGTGACCATTATTTGAGTTTCTGCTTCCTTTACAATCCATCACTTTTTTTTAATGAAAAATAAATACAAAGTTTTAACATTCTTTTATTTTGGTATTGAAAATGGTTTTGAAAGAATTTTTACTATATCAATGTGTTGTATTGATATCTTGTGATTGAAATGTGGAAATGTTATGTTTCCTTTATGCATGTTTTATGTGATATGATTATGTTATGGTTTATGATATGTTTAAACCTATTCATATGAGGAATGCATTGGACTTAATAAGTGACGGGTGGAGCCCGCTATAGCTCCTCGATGCATCGGCAGGTCTCATGAGACAAACTAGTGTCTTGGCACAAGGCCTTGACAAAATCTTATTTGTAGTCTTGGCACGAGGCCTTGGCTATGTGGTTATGATAGTCTGGCATTATGCATTCCATCATTATGAAAGTGGTTATTGATATTGCATGTGATTATTCGACCAGTAGAATATCCATGTGAAGAAGTAAATGGCATTATCTCATTTTACTTTTGCCATATTATGTTGAAGTTCATGTTTAAAAGGCTTTTGTTTTAGTTATACATTGCCTTAAATGTTAATGTTTATTTATGAAAGCTTCCGCATTATTGTTATCCTTACTGAGCATCTGAGCTCACCCCTTTCAATGTTTTAATATTTTCCAGGATGTGAAGAAGTATTTTATGAATGACCTGCAGGGATAGTCAGAAGAGGATATGAGTGTGGACTATGAAGACTTTGTTATTAGTTTTTCACTCTATGTTGTAATGTAACATTTATGAATGTATCTAGTGTTTCCAAGGCTACTAAACTAATCGGTCTTTCGAGACTTGATCTTTTGTGATCATGCCAATGTTACGAAGTAATGCACCGACTCTGGGTAGCTGGGGTCGGGGCGTTACAGTAGTGATTGCAAAAGTACGACCTTGTTATCTTGGATGTTTCTGAGGCTGATGATGATTCCCCTACACTACCCTTAAATTTGGATAGTGATTGTCAAAGTGCCCAAGTTATCCACACTTATAACATTGGAAATCATGTAGGGCCTACACCATCTTCTCCCTATCGTTAGTGTTGGGAAGTTGTGGCTTCACCTCACTATGAAAATTCCGCACAATGTGGTCATCTCTACCACAATTGTAGCACTTCCTGCTCCTGAGCAGGCAGTTCCCCAAATTCTTCTTCCCACATTTATTACACGTGGGATGTTATACTTGTTTGCCTCCTCTTCCCTAATCTAATCTCCTCCCTAAGCTTGGGTCCATCAATCTTTTCTTGTCATTGGATTAATGAGACCATTTTGTCTCACCAAACTCCAGTTCAACTTTCATTGCACTTTTCACGATCACCTCATAGCTATCATAATCTTGGTTGGCTAGATTCTTACACAGATAAGGTATTAGTCCACCGAAAAATCTATCAACCTTACCGTTTGGATCCATGAAAAGGATAGAGGTGTAATGTGAAAGCCTTGTGAAGTTCATCTCGTAGCTTCCCACAAATTCATTCTCCTTCTGCTTCAGCTCGATAGACTCATTCTCCATTCTTGTTCTCATCGATTGATGGAAAAACTTGTTGAGGAATATCCCTTTGAACTCTTCCCACTCCATAGCTTCAACTTCCACTCTTGGCCTTTTTTTAATCAGTTCCCACCCCTGATCAACTTCTCCTTCTAAGCAATAGACAACCAAGGTAAACTTCTCTTATTCAGAACATTGGAGCACTGAAATGATCTTCTCGATAAAGCTGATACACTATTCAAGAATCAATGGGTCGTTAGATCCACTGAAGGTTGGTGGTAATTGACACATAAAGGATTCAACAGAAATTTGTTCCCTTCATGGTGAAATTGGTCTCTCTGCTTGATTCAAGTTATTTCCCATAACTTGAGTCAGTTGGTTTATTATTCACATGAAAGTTTCCATTTCGGATTCCATTAGAGGGTCGTCAGCGCATGGTCCATTGCGGTCAACATTTGCATAGTTCTTCATATTTCCTTCCATTTTCTAAAATAATAAAATCTTAGTGATAATATTATTTCATTTATTAATCTTTTAACTATAAAGGATTTTATGTCTTAAAACTTCATGCTTTAAACAATTACATTTCTCTATAAATCCTTCATAATGATTCATAAAAAACTTATAATTAACCAACATATCCCCCAAGAGTATCGTAACCAAGAGTGAAGCAAGGCCCATTGTCATGTACCAAGACACCCCGTGTCAAGCCTGAAACTCCTTGTCAGAGTTTTCACTCCTAGGTACATTTGTGCCAGAGCTGCCTCTACCTGCTCGTATCCAGACAAGGATGCATTTGCTTGATAAACCACTTACTCAATACTCACCAAAATACCAGGAAGTATTCCTATATTTAAACTTTTCTATAGGGTTCTTCCTAATGTTTTCATAGCCTAATTTCCATAAATAACTAAACTTTCTGTTGATACCAACTATGGCATCTCGCCTTTTATTACATAACTTTTCATTACATTTTATAAACATAGGATCTTCAAAGTCTAGTTTATTAGAAATAAGGAACATAAAACATGAAAAAATAAAATATTATTCAAATACACTTATAGGGATTCATCATAAGTTATTCATAAGTATAATTATTTCATCTTATAACATTGAGACATACATCAAAGGAAAGGGTGAGCAGAAGGCCCAGTAAGGAAAACAAGGGAATCAGTTTACTTGTGAAATCAATAAGAACTTAATAAAAAACATAAATAAATGAGTGGTGGAATTAGAGGCATATAATAATAAAAAAACTTGAATAATAACTTGATTATGTGGCTACAACATTTAATTTAGACATTCATGAACATACCACCAACGTTCATCCCCAAGGTGTCATAAAAATTACCAAGGTTATTCACCCAAGTATCATGAAACTTGTCATCCTAGAGATTAAATTACTTACCCAATGCGTTGGAGTGCTATAAGAGCACACCCTTAATAATTATTTAATATCATGTGATCCAAATATATATTAATCAAACATTTCATAAATAACCCAAAGGTAATTAAAGAAATGGGTTTCATTTCAAAATCTTGACGTTTTAAAAGTGCTTAAAAATAAGTTCATTATGTCATTTATAACCCATGGAAAGGGAGTGAGGGTTATATGTATGTGAATTACAAAATAAAATATATCATTTCTGTTTATTTATAAACACCCATAGAAATGAAATAGGTCTAGGTATTCACAAAATAAACAAGATAATTTCATGAGATAAAGAGAGAGAAATTTTGAGATGAAATTTCTACAGTATAACGACTATATAACATGATTTTGGAAAATAATAAAAAGAGAAAGGACAAGGGTATCCCATAAATAAATGAACCATTTTTCATTATAGTTATGGAATAAAAAGAAATAAGATCATGGTGTGTACATTTGAATGGAATACAATATAAAAATGAAACTCGAAGGAAACGAGAAGATGTGATTTCTTTTACGAAAATTCGGCAGCCTAACGGTGTCACTTAAAAATTCAGAAAATTATTTGATGAGAGAAGAAAGGGTATATCATAAATTGAACATGTAATGGGAATTAATAATTATATAGAAGAACATACCCCCACATAATAAAATGAAAACAAGAAGATATAACATAAAGGAAGTCATGACTTAAAAGAGGAGGGTGAACGGTTTCCTTACCTTGAAGAGTGACTTAGAAAGCTTGAAGGTTGGGACCATGGGGCTTGAGGGAACCTTGGGAGGAATCCTCAGGAGGTAAAAATACCAGATCTTCATTGATAAGGATTTTGGAATGAAATTAATTAGGGAATGGATTGTTATTTATTGGGAAAGAGAGGGAATATTTAATTAATTTCCAAGGGACACCTCATCGGTGGTATTTGCAAAACCATGGGATTAACCATGGTAATTTCCCTAGTATTGGACACTTTGGACACCTCATAACACATATTACTATTCATAAGTTGACTAGATTTATTACATCATTATTACATCATCAATGATGTCATTAAACACCTGAAACTGAAAACTGTATTTAGACTATTCCTGAAAATTCAATTGTTTCAGAAAAATACCAAAAATTTACCCTAACCTAATATTGATGCTCTAAATTCAAAAATGAACTCCATTTTATGAAAATAATTATATAAATATTTTTAATTTAAATTTTTAAAAAATAATTAATTATTTAAGAAAAACAACTCTACAACTATAACGTGTTTTTTAACACCTTGAAAAAGTAATCAAGGTCCCATAAAATTGTCGTATAACCATAAGACAATAAATTAACAATTTATGATTATATTTTATGAAAATAAAATTTCATTTTAAATTATTAAATTAATTATAAAATTGTAAATAAATTATTTATGGCATATAAAAATACCAAAACTTATACTATGATCATTTTTTCACTTTTAAGATGTCTACATTATATTTAAACATTCTTGGGTGAAGTATCTATTTTTTGGCCGATTTACTATTCATTAATATTCATAAGGGTATGTTGCTATTCATATTTTACTATTCACTAAAAATTAAGTTGATCTTATTAGTCTCTAAATTTCTTACTGATCACAACTTTAGAAGATCATTTTTTGAAAATCATTTCACATTATTAATTATTTAAAGTATACAAAACATATTTTAAAATAACCTTTTTCCAAAATTCATCAATAATATGGAACTTCTATAAATTCATCCTACATCTATCCGAACATTTGAAATTCACATATATTACCATAAGAAGAAATAGAAATTTTATTTATACCAAGAGATTACAAAAAGTATCTAAGGAATCATTACATAGCTCCTTATAACACTTGCATAGGACCTAAGTGTAAGATGTGCTATGGTGATAGAATCTTGGGGCGACTGAGACAACATTTCCCAAGTGGTGATTTTTATCAACTTGAACTTATCCCGTAGGAAATTCCGTTCAAGATTTACATGTTGGAGTTTGGCTTGGGCTTGATCTAGAGCAAAGCCTAGTGAAGCCACCTCCTTCCCAAGCTCGAATAGATGGGCTTCGTACGACCCGAGCCTACTGGATGAGGCCATCGACTCTTCTTTCTGTATTAATTAACCAAGATAACTTGTATTTATAAACAATAATTTTAACCTAAAGAGTTTAGTTTCTAATATTCATATTAACCAACGGTCATATAACAGTTTAAACCCAACGGTCTCATTTAATTATACTCACTTCATTAATTAAAGGATATAGTTTTGTGGAGTATAAAAAGAAATAACACACAAATTTAGGAAACAAATATTATTCAAAAGTTCGGGTCGTTTTATTGTTTGGGTACTCAGATACATGCCAGAGTACCAGTACATGGAGTGTTCACCCCATACAAGGTGTATACTCATTAAACTTCATCTTTCCCAAATGGGAAGAACACACGGCCTGTCACTCTGGACTACGCACCGTGTTATCGAGTTTTCCCAAACAGAAACCCTCCGGATCACCCTAAACCCTCATTTAAACCCCCAAAACCATAGATCTGTCCACTAGGGGAATCATACAAGCCTAATAAGGATTTAAAAACTTGAAATGAAAAATCATGTATGAAAAGATTATTGAACTCTAACCATGATAGAGTTTCCTCATCATACCATTGTGTAACTAATCCTCACCACCATACCATAGAGAGTGTCCTGAAGAGATGAAAGACTCATGCCACCACCTCATGCCAGTATTCAGTATCCTGGGGGATGGCTCACATCAAAACTTGAGGGGTCACTATCTTTGAAACTAATAAATCATTCTCATCACGCACACCTCTTCCACTGGTACTTTTTGGTACCATCTTCTACTCAATAGGTGATGGTATGACTGGTAAACCACCTATAGTTAACTCTCTCTAAAAATGTACCTATATTGAAGCCTCGTCACTTAGGGGATCACCCTCATGGTCCTACTACTGAATACTAGCTATAAAAAATCATGGAGGTATCCTGATATGGACAATATGTACCATGGTCATTGAATATATCTAGAGAGATGACTCAAGAAGTAAATGGAAATCGCAACCCATTCCTATATGATTCATGTGCCAAATATTTTTCCCTGCAACTAGTTTCTAAATGTATCGATTCAATAATCAGGGATTCAATGTCTTGGTGATTGGATACATTATTCGTTTCAACAACATTGGATTCCCTGGCCTAAGATCCAAACTTGAAACACTTAACACTATTGTATAAAACCCAAAAAAACTCATTGGCAGTGATCCTAATGTAGAACTAAATCCTTTGGTACCACTCTATCATGATCCATCCCAATGGGTACTAAGTCACAACTATCCCAAACGCACCTCCAATAGGCTATGGGATAGCGACCAGTTCTGAGTAGGAATATCACACACATGGGAGGCCTTAGCCTAATATACCTATACACAGGCCTACATCTCCAAGCATGTACAATGTTAAAATATAAAACAACTGATAATCATGCATGCATACATCTAAAATTCCACCATCATAGTATGAAAACATACTACAGTAAAACAAGGGCCAAATAAGAGACCACCAAAATAAATTTAATACAAGACCAACCTATGAAGTAGGAGAGGGTTGTTGTCTGTGCAACCATCCAAACACACCTTGATCTATCTAGATCACTAAGATCTACCTAGTCCTAGTCCCTCTAGGAAACCATCAAAATATCATTCATCTACATAATACATGATACATTTAGAAAAATACCATGAAGGGGTGAGTATAACATTAACCAGTAGGGAACCCCAAAATTAGTAATCATATAGCATCAAGAATAATGTTCTGCTCATTATAGGGATATTTCAACAACATACAAAATAATAATATCCAAATATACTCATAATAGACATAAAGTATCAAGGTAAGGTCACAACCATAAACTCATCCTAGGATTCCTACTTGAAGGTTCTATATAACACTCATCTAGAAGAACACATTCCACAAGACAAAAAGAAATGATGTCATCCATCTGAAATGTCATGCTCATCAGTTCTCACCATAAGAAGTACATGATGAAAGTATGAAGAGGTCGATACACAGATGGGGATCAGACCTAAGTCCATGAGGTATACCAACAAACCAATTTGGATTAACCTTCTAATTATAGGATCGATTCCCACATATTTTTGATCATGATAATTCCAATAACCCCACATAGGGTTAATGATGACAAAGTATTTAACTCTAGGCATCACAAAGGGATTCCAATAACTCTATCCAAGATTGAAGTTCCTCATAGGGGATCACCATCCTATGAACATGACTTTATTTGACAATAAATACTTAGGGAAATAATCAATGTAGAATAACCTAATGAAAATTCTCCACGATGAAGAGGACAAGGGCTCCAACCCTTTTTTGAGAGGGTACACATTGTGTACTATGAGTACACAGTGTGTCCATTAGACACCGGGTTCTACCTGTGTATCATGTCCCATTCCCATGTCTATTTCTAAGTACATTATGTGTGTCCCATCACACATGGTGTGGTGGGAAACATGATCTCTTGGGTATGTACCCCCTATACATGCCAAGCTGCTTGACATGGTGCACACAACATATTACATAAACCACACAATGTGTAATCCCACATGACTTTCAGGGCATGTACCTCCTATACATGTTGATATGGCTAGCTAGATATTATACAGTGTATGGTTGGGACCACATAGTTTGTGATCATTAACTCATCGTAGAAACCCTGGCTACTTCTCTGGTGACAATACACAATGGGTATTCTTAAATTACATGATGTTTGTATCATATTTTTTTAGAAATCCAAATTCCTTCACATGGCTTCACTAATGCCTCCCAATTACCTTAGACATACTTATAATATCACCAAAGAACATGGATCTCAATTCGTCTGATCTATTCATCATCATTCATCTGATGCTAGCCAATCTCGTCACTTGGAAAACGACCACTGTCACGTCTCATCACCACCGCACATGACACTCAAACTGGGGGGTCTCTAATCCATCCATAATAAATCATACTCTATATTCATGGCCCGAAAAAACAACCTAGTTATCATATATACCCACGATATTGATTCATTGCATCAAAAACAATCGTGTAACAATCAATTACCATGTATTTTTCTAAACACAGGCTTGAGGAATTACCCACAATAAATATATAGAGAATGGAAGAAGAAACACACAAAAAAATATAAGGAAAAACCTCATCCAATGTTCATGTTGGCCTCAATTTTTTATATTAGAACATCAAACAAAGATATATAATATAATCAACCAAAGAAATCCCCAATCCCGAATAAATCTAACTCATACCCGTAATATACTCAATCCAAGAATCAATTTGTCAGTTTATAGATTCATGTTTATTATAGGAAAAATCAGCAGAGACAAATCCACATATAACATACATCCTACATATGTGTGGACCAATCACTAGATAAGAACAAATCCCCATCATTTTCATTGGTGATATCCTTGAAATTTTCTACACATCGATCTACGATCCACAGTCCAGTTGTTGTTTGTTTGAAAACGAACCTCCAACACACTCTCTCAAACCTCTAGGGTTATGAGGATAACCCTAGGATTTTTCCAAAGAAGCATATTTATAGACCAAATTAGGTCATGGAAATTTAATTAAATAATTTATTTTAATTTAAATAATTTATTTAAACATTCACCCATGACTGTGGCCAACCCAATCATCTAACATACTCCAAGGTTATGTCATGACTAGGGTAAAACCCATGCTATGAAATCAATGAAGCCCTATGATTTTTTATCCAATTCCCCATTTGGGAGTTATTCCACTTTTTTAAGAAAATTTTTCCTATATTCAAAAAATATAGTTAACATATAAATAACATATTTCAAATATTAATTTTGATCTCACTGAGCCTTAGAATCTTACACCGTCTCTATACCTAACTTCAAAAATAATCTGTATAATATTCCAAAGTAATACATAGAAAAATCAGAGTCATTACATGGTATTTATCCAATATTGATAATAGGGATAATACTGATGATGAACTTTCCATTTATTCTACAATTTAAAAGTGAATATTATTTGAAATTTTCTTGATTACGAATTATATGATAAATAAAAATAATTTAATGTTATTAAATATCATGCTATTTTACTAAGTATTGATGTCCCTTACCATTGAACCTAGAATGTCCAATAAATTAATACATTCTAGTGGAAAGGATCCATATTTCTTTTCTCATAATCTACTCATAGGACATAAAAATTACAAGAAATTATTTAGGTAGGTTTTCTTTCCAACTGCAGACTTGCAGTTCCTTAGTCTGTTGAGTAGACTCCTCAATCTATAAATCTTAACTGGGATATCCTCAACACTTGTATCCAAATTTTTATTGGATAGATTTAGGTCGTTAATACCAATACATATTTAGTTCATTCAACTCATTATCTTATTTGAGACTTCACATTAATTAAAATGCCTCCAACATAGGCTGAACTGATGCCTTAACTATGGGTTTATCTTAATTCAGATGATGTAATGATTAATGACTTAATATTAACTGGAGGGATATTGTTTCATTATGCATAAAATTTATATTTTTTTATATTTTACATGTCTTGTTAATATTAAGTTCATCTTACTTAAGTGGTTAACCATGTTTGATAAAATATTTATGCATAATCTATTTATTTAAATTGTATCTTTTCACATTAATTCATTTATTTGTGTTATCACAGTCTTGAATACATAAAATAAATAATGTGTAAGATAGAAATAAATAAATGAACTGATCATCAGCTTATCTAAAGTTTTATTTATTGATCGGATAATAAATAAACCTATTACCTAGGGTAAAACTCATTATGTCGGTCTTAGAATGAGTTGCAGCATTGCACCTATCCATCTATGTATCACCTGGGTTGGCATCATCTTGATTCTATCTTGAACTACCTCCATAGGCCTTGAGATACCCCATTTATTATAAGTATTTATAACTCACATGTAGGTGAGGGGAACCAAATCATTGGTTAAAGTGAATTATATAAATAAACTTGGACACACAAGTACTCCATAATAATGGAGAGAGGAATGACTTAGAGGCCATTGTATTTAATTTGATAATTAATAATCAAAAAAACATGCAATAAAGTAAATTAAATAATGTCAACACATACACATGTCTTGTTCAAGATCATGATCGGTCATACACATTCAATAGTTATGAAAAAGAATACTGGTTAACATTCATTTCTATTATTTATTTATTATTAAGATAAACACACTTTCATTAATTAATTAATTAATTAATTAATTAATTTCCTTTTATCTTAATGACCATCCAAATTATCTTAGAGATTCTCATCATAAATGCATCCACGTAAAATAAATGGCAGAACCAATAATTACATATAATTATAATAAATTAATTTGGCATCTAATAATTTTTTAAAACCATTATTATATTTTCAAACACAACAGGTTCCAATCAATATAAAAAGGTTTTAACAATGTAATTAATAATTTAATGTAATTCAATTATATCATTTATTGGGATACTAAAAGGTGTGTACTTACAAGATACATGCCATGTACCTCAATTGTCATGTACCTAGGATACATGCTCAGGGCTTCAATGTTTACCTCAACTGGCCTATAAAACATGTATAATCTAGTTACACACCATGTATCACTCTGATTGTGTGTCTATGCAACCCGCTGAAGGACTCAGAGTGATCATTGGATGTGGGACTACATAACATAAAAAATCCAACTACACATCATATATCTCACATGTCATGTGTCTACCTAACTCATTGAATGGATCGACATGTATTTTATATGCATGAAATAATGAACTACATATTGTGTACTCTAGTTACACATCAAGTATTTCATTATTTTTCTAGGATGATAGTCTCAAATGGTTTTACCATGTATATAAACCCATAAATTGAAAAAACATTAAACACTAAATTGTGTAGACTATATAGCATATAAAACAGCTACACACCATTTAATCTGACATGTCATGTACTAGGTTGTCACGGTCTATACATGGTATGTAATAAATGAACCATGTGTAGTTACTACTTGGTGCTTTATGTATCTTGTGAAACAACCAGATTCAATTCACTAGGGTACACAATGTGTATTTCAGCTACACATTTTCTAACCCAATCTTACCATCCAAAAACTTTGGCACTTCCCAAAAGGCATTTTTAGTCATTCTTCATCTGTTCTTAGTAATTTAATAAAATGAAACACTGGTCAATGATAAATAAAATTTTGAAAACATGTTAATTAAATATTATATTAAAAAATATATTCTTGAAATGAAATATTTAACCACTATTGTGAATATAGATCAATAATCAAATAAATAATTATAAATTTGAAACATGAATGCTCTAATGCCACTTAAAGGTTCTAGGAACAACAAAAATACCTGGTAGGGGAATAACCAAAAAGGTTTTTCAGATTTGGATGACCATTCACAATATTTTACATGAAGTGAATATCATGAACAATGAGATTTTCCTACCAAATATTGACATAGGGAAACATATAACCTAGATAGGAACATTGCATGTTAAATTTATAATTAATTTATTTAAGATAAAAATAAATGGTTACCACATCTTAGGAACTTTCACTGATTAAGATGTTTTTAATCAACCAAAAACTATTATCTATATTACCTTCATTGTGATGTAATGACCCAAGTGTAGATTCCCTCTAGCGGTGATACACCGGTTCTCCTTTGATCTATAACAATGCCAATTGATTTTTGGGTTCTAGAATGATGAATTAATAGTCTTTCATTCTCTGTATTGATCACATCTAGTTCCTTCAAGCTGAAAGGAATCTATCTAATTCTTCTTGATCTTGAGAGGAATATAGGAGGAGGAATAGAGAGAGAATTCCATTATGTGCAATGATTCTCAAATCTCAATTAACCATATACAATAGACATAACAATCTATTTATGGAACTAGGGTTTAGGTTAAAACATTATTTTATTATGTATCATCCCTTAAATAATATGGTAATCATTATTAAACCTCATTCCCTATATTATTATTATTATTATTATTATTATTATTATTATTATTATTATTATTATTATTATTATTTTTATTTTTATTTTTATTTTGTAAACTACCATGCATAATGATGAATATTATTTACCGTCTTGTAAATAAATATTCATCACTGGACATGATCTTGGTCTGTTCTAATTCCTAGACATTTATTGAATACCCAAATAAATATTTAATTAAATATTTTATTCATAAATAAATAAAATAAATATTGTATTCACAATCTAGTGAATAAATATTTATTAAATATTCACAAAATAAAATAAATTATTTATTAATGAATAAATAATTATTTATTACCTTGAGAATATTAGAGATCAATAAAACATGAATAAAATTATTCATCGGTCTTGTGAATAATATTTATTACAATAATTAAATTCAAATATAGTTTAATAAATATCAATGGAAACACTTAGTGTGTGTCCCTCTTGAATTCTTTATCATTGGCATTAGATGGGATTTCCTAAAGTCCAAGATTACTATCTAGCAATGGGTCAAGAAACCCAAAAGAAAGAACTTAATGTCCTAGATATGAAAACCACATACGAAGGCTTGATGTGTAATATTATCCCATTATAAAAATATCTCATCAAGTAGGTTTAATATCAATGGCATCTACCCATATGATTGATAATTATTTATTTAACTATCTAAAATAAGCATGTCATTACAGTATAGACATGGAATTTAATGTGATGGTTTTATTCCAATCAAAGAAATAAGATATCAAATTCTATAAATATAAAAGGTACAAATCCTTCCTTGACTTATTCATTAATAAAATATCACTCACAAGGCACCTAGAATATCCAAAGTATCCATGAACTATATCGTCATGGTTTTTGAAATACATCTAAGTGATAAAGTTGTAATATGCATTAATAATAATATAAAAGTCTAAGGACCATCATACATATTCATGGATTGGAATATCTGATGATGCCAAAACATTTGGAATTCCTACCAGCAGGTCTATTATCCAAATCTCTCATATTAGAGATTACCAAGTATAAAATTTATGAGAAGAGCCATCATCTACTTACAAGTACTCACAAATGAAAGTCACATTGTATGTGTCTGATCATAGAATATTATCTGACTGTAGAACTATATTTGAGAATATTGTCATAGAATTTTAAAGTTCCCATCATAGTGGGGAACTTCTACAACCTTGTCACTTTGATAGATACTTTAGGACATTATTACACAAAATTAATGAAAAAAATTGAACAATTTGTTACAACATATTTTATTAATATTCAAATCATCAAATATACATGTAATCAAAGTGAAAATAGTTGGTCCCAGAACACCAACTCCAAAACCAGTACTATCCATGGGTAGGGTTTGATTCTATTATCTTCTCTTGAAAGTCTCTACTGATTCCTAAAAAAATATCCACCTCTAAAACCACTAGCCCAAATACATTTCCAATTCCTCATATTAAATTCTACAAAAGACAATAGGTTGGAACTCCTTTGGAAAATCCATCTCAAAATTTATATCCTTCACCACTGATGTTCCATTAACTACTAAAGTATGATGCCTTGATAACCAAAGTCAACATAATATTATATAAAGCACATGTTGAGGTATAAACTTAACCACTTGGTGTGACTCCATGGTTGGATCACCAATCACCCTCACCACTCATCATACTCTCACCCGAACACTGGTGTGCAGTAAACTGAAACATACTTGGATTGCATCATTCACCCTAAAACGGATATGAATGCTCATACACCAACCATCATCAAATAAGAACTTGCCTATGGCATCCCCTAATGATTATAGATTATGTAGAACATAAATGTTCACCACAATTCATTACCTTCAAGACCATCTAAAAACTGGTCCCATGCATTAACAACATTTCTAACATAAGGGTTAGACACCCTTGACTGGTATGAAGCTCCTAGAGACATCATAATCAACATTAATTGAAACTAAATCCCTAAATAGGGTTATTCCCTCACTCATCCAATGGTTATACCCCCCCCCCCATATAACTTTACCTCATACCACTATATAAAATTGGAACCTTAATAGATTCAAATATCAAATAATAAGTGTAACACCTTTTGATGCATGGCCACTACATTCCATCTACCCCAAATTCCTTCTTCAAGTAAAAACTTGAATCATTCATGTCATCACACCCTAATCAATCCCCAATGTCATCACTGCCTCATATACATTTTAAACTCGCATTATAAATCTCTATTCAACCATTCCCACAAGCACCCACCAACTTTCGATCACCCCTTTTCAAGTAAAACTGCTAATCAAAACCTGATATGGTCCCATGACTCTTTATCAAGCAGTTGTGAACCAAATTTCACCATGGAATTACTACCATCACATCACTCAAGTTTCTATATGACTTAAATGGTCAAATTCTAACAGGCTTAACTCATTTCCATTTGAAAAATGAATGTTTTCTCGATCACCACATGATCTTATTGAAACCCAGGGGTCACAATCCTTGCTATGACCAATTCACATGACCTGGCCCATCATCTCATGAGTCGAGCATCACTGATCCTAGGCTCATGCACCCAATAAAGAAACAAACCATGATTATGTAATGTCACTTAAACTAACCATAGGTATTGTATTCTCTCTCTTATAATAGGCCTAACACCTTACATGTGTCAAGGATATATGCACAACCACCCCTTATCCCATCATCACTCCCAAAATTAGATTGTTTATCTATGATGCCATAATGTACCGAAATCACATCCAAAATAGGTAGGGTAAAGAATTCTAATGATCATTCCCTTTGAAACATCGTAGATACAAGGCTCTAGTACTTCAGGTGCTCAACTATTATTACATCAAAACTAGTCAGCACCAAACATGCACTGATCACATAATACAAAGATTTTACCCATGCGTTACATCTTTAAAGCATCTATAAAACCTAGATAACCCCTCTCATGGGTTACCCTCAAAGATCACAAGTCACTGATTACCTAATATAGTGTCATTTATAAGGGTCACCAGGGGAAGTTATAAAACACAAGGATCAAGATTAATTTCTAATCATCACAACTTATCACAATCATGGATGGTCATAGATCAATCCAAAAATTCAATAGGTGTAGCATTAATTATATAGTACACCACGCATCAAGAAAGGTTTAAAAAACCTAACTCTCTCCCTATCCTCATATACACTTATCAGGGTCAGAACAAAATATAATTAAGTTCCAACACCCTCATGGGGTCTACCTCAACACACAAGATGGGAACACAGAACTTGAGAACTCTCAGCTGCCCCAACTACCCATACACAAGTTCAAGCCTTATTCATAAGGGTTCTAGGTCAGCATAGTCAATAATAATATCCATCATTCTCAATCTATTCTTTTCATTATTCTTCATTAAATATGGCTCACATTTTAATAGGATTCACATTCTTTTAATTTAAGGATTCAAATTTCTAACCTTTCACAAATTTCTATTTCCTTTTCATTCCATGGTTTAGATTTAGTATTTCCAGGATTTATCATGATTTCCATGTTTCCAAGTCATGGTTAAATAGGGTTCTATTCACAAACTATAAGATAAAACACCTTATAGGTTGATTACTAGAACTCTATTTTACCAATACCATCATTTAATAATCCATTTATATCTACCTTTACATCAAGATATCATTTAGAGAATTATCCAAGTAATATTCAACTATATCCTTATATGGGAATATACCATATAAGACGCTAATAATACTTTAAATATACAATCCCATTTTATCTAAAGGCATTCATTACCAAAGGTAGAAATAAATTAGATAGATATTACCATGGGCTAATATAAATCACAAGAAACTTGTAGTCAACATCTGAATATTGTGTCTCTAGCATGATGCATGTCATGTGAAGCCCTACATACCTAAAATGACACATGAATGCACAAATTTCCTTTTATCATACCAATACAAGAGTATAAATCCCATAAACCAATAACATCATAAAAAAATGTATCACTCAAGATGAAATGAAATCATCTATAACAATCGAATTCCATGAACAACAAGCCTCGTCCATGGATAATAGGGTTTTCCCCATGCATGGGTTGATCAATCCCAGAAATAATCTTATTATCAACCCCCTACACATAATAACATCCTATTAACCATGAAAAATAGTAAGACAAAATAAAATAATCTTTTATGCCACTTTGTAACATCCCACTACCCCAGACCATTAACCGGTGTCAAACCAGTGGTTTCCACATCACCTCAATCATGCATCCCCATACTCCAGAGGCTACCGACTAGTAGTGATTATCTATAAGGTTTCATTGGGGAGACTATATGTAACACCCCATATCTAGATTCCACTAAACTAGTTCCTCGTACCTGGTTGGCCACATGGCCTCAAGCATATTTCCCCAAACACTAGGGTGTGATAGTGGGGATATTATACCCTTGTTGAAAGAGTGTAACATAGTGGAGTAATAATATAAAATAGTGAAAGTAGTAAACAACATATAACTGAAATAAACAACAGAAGACTAATAAGATAAATAACTGAGAACCATTCAATACAAAAGATGTTGCTTCATGTTATGTTCTAAGAAAAAAGACAAAATAGGTACACTATAAGAATACACAATATATGTTCCAAAAGAAAAAGAAATAAAGGAAACGAAGAATCATAGAAAGACTCGCCTCGATACCAGGCTCTCATGCTTCTAAACAGCATCTCAAGTACCTGTAGAAGGGAACTTTCCCTATTCGACACTTGTAACAATATAATCAGTTTGGGTCCAAACGCATGACACAAATAGGGTGTGGGAAATAAATCCTTGCAGGAAACCACCAAAGATATGTTCCTATCTGTCAGTGAGTTTATGGGACAAGTAGTGTACAAAAAGGAAAAATAGTAAACTATGAAGTACTCAAAATTAAACGATCCTACAAGTACTGTTTTCCATTTTCATTAATTATGTTCAGTTCAACCAATCAATTACATTGAATTATATAAGTCTTGAGATCCAGCTTAATCCCATCAATCCCTCATATAAAGAATACACAACAATACCTCAAAAGTCTATCTAAAAAAATAATGTGAAGACTGAATCCAAGCTTGTTCTTTGGCTTGGTAGACACATCATATATCATTCCATTTCAATAATCTATTCAACATCTTGCCTGTAGTAATAGAAAAACCCTACCCATGGGAATAACTAAATAATTTCCCTCAGGCCTAATAAATCCTCACCCACAGCTATAACAACTCCTTTCCCACAAACGTAAAAAATCCTTTCCCACAAGCATAACAGATCCTTTTCCACGGGCTTAATAAATTCATTCCCACGGGCATAAAAAATCAATCTGGCTCAAGCCTGATATATCAATATTTAATCATATTAAACAACACATGTAGATTACACTATTACATGGTTAACATATAACAAATCACGTGGACATCACACATATCAAGAAACAAGTGAATTAAACTATCACAAGGCTTAAACGATAATCGACATATCATGGGGCAAAGGGGAAATCACTAATCCCAAACCTTTTAATCAAATCAATCACAATTTACAAAAAATGAAATTCCATTATAATGTAATTCATAATTAACAACCAAATAAGGGAAAACAAGGCATTAATCATAAGCAACCTCATCCAAATGGCCATAAATGATCATTCCAAGGGAATGCACCCATTGGGTGGCCCTTAATCAAACCAAAAAGATCAAGCATGCTGAAATTAATTTAATTCATGACCTTATCATCATTTGGAAACAAAAAAAAGTCAATTTATATTCAATATTACACTCTAAACATGGAAAAACGGTAATACGACACATATAAACAACTCGGCATTAAGAAAAAGTCACAACACCACCTACCTCGTTATAGTACGACTCTCCTCATCCAGCATTAAGATTTGATTCGACCTAGAATGGGGTAGATATAAAAAATGAGTAAAAATTATCAACCCTTTATAACTAAATTGAGAGAAAAAAAACATGAATAAAGGCTCAAGAGTAGTCTAGTTCTCACCGAGAGGATTTCAACAGATCCGACAGTGTTTGAATCAGAGATCGAATGACGAAATGGGAGGAAAAATCATGTTCAGATTTTCCTGGGTGTGCTGCTCATCAAATGGGGTTTGTTTTTGTCCATATAGAAAAACAACATACTTTCCAACTTAATAATCAATTAAAAAAGTACACAGAATGTACTTGAGACTATATTCCATGTCTGTAAAAATTATGGCAAGACCATTATGTTTTCGTGTACCGGGATTACATGGCGTGTAACCGAACATAAACAGCATGTACCTATAAGTACATGTCATGTAGTTCCCAGTAGTGTTGTGTAACAATCATGAAGCCAGACTTTGACCTCTTGACCCCTATTTTCTTAAGTATAAACTGAAAAGGAAATATTCATACCTCAAAGGAAGAACCAGGTTCTTATAAAATTCCTCTTTAAAGAAATTTTTCCATGAATTTACCTTCCAAGGGTGATGAATAAATATCTAAGAACAACTCTGGACACTGTGATCATACGTTAGCCTCCCTATCCTAAGTCTCATCCTTCACTCGGTCATGCTTCCATAACACCTATACCAAATGAATAGATAGGACATGGAGAACCTTTGTGCTATGATCTACAATATGAATGGGATGCACCTTAAAGGATGCATCTTCCTACAACTCCACTTCCTCAGGCTAAAATGTGTGAGATGCATCCGAAAAGTAACGTCGCAATTGAGAAATGTGGAATACATCATGTATCACCACATACCTATGAGGTAACTTTAATCGATAGGAAACCATCCCAACCCTCTCCAAAATCTCAAACGTACCGACGCATCTCAGTGAAATCTTACCCTGTCTCCTGATTATCTTGTGTCCCAACCTCGGTGCAACATGCAAGAAAACTCGATCCCTAACCTCAAACTCTAAAGGTCATCTGAAACGATCGTTATAATATTTATGATGAGACTATGCAGTATCCATCCACTTCTAAATCAACTGGACCTGCTCAGAAGTCTCCATCATAAGACGTGGTCCCAGTAAAGCTACCTCACCCACCTCCAGCAAGCACATAGGTGATCAGCATGGCCTACCGTAAAAATCCTCATAACGGGCCATATCTATAGTCGCCTAGAAACTATTGTTTTTGTAAAATTAAACCATGAGAATATAATTCTCCCAAGATCCCCCAAAGTCTAGGACGCATACTAACAACATATCCTCCAGCACCTGTATTGTGTGCTCTGACTGTCCATCAGTCTAAGGGTGGTATATTGTGCTCAGAATCACCTTTGTACCAAACTCCCTCTGAAAACTCTTCTAGAAATGAGATGTAAAGTGATCATTCCTATCTAAAATGATAGAACAATAGACCCCATGAATTCATACCACCTCATGAATATATAGCTTCCCAATCTCATCAACACTGAAGGTGTCCTTGATTAGAAAGAAGTGAGCAACCTTCGAAATTATTTCAACCACCACCCACACTACATCATTACCTCGGGGTGACCTTGGTAAAACCATAACAAAATCCATCGCACCATCATCATCCCATTTTCACTCTGAAATATGTAACTTTTGTAAAAGCTCATCTAGCCACTGATGTTCTGCCTTCACTTGCTGACAGGTGGAACAACTTGTAACAAAACCAGGCATCTCTCTCTTCATACTAGACCACCAGTGCTAACAGTGCAAGTCATGGTACATCTTGGTAACTTCATGATATACTGCCCAAGCTGAATCATGAAACTCCAACATCAACTCCTCGTTTATGTCCACTAGAACCCATACACATATATGGATCCGTAAGATCTCACCATCACCTACCATCCAACCAGGAGGTAGATCCTTACCTACTACACTCTCCTACAGGACTTTTCCATTAGAATATGATAGTTTTATCATCAATACTTTGTCCAGAAGGGAATAAGTTGTATCTAAAGAATAAAGGAAAGTCTATCCTTGAATATCATTCACCTCTAAGTGCATCTTAGAGAACAATTCCAAAAGCTACTACTTGCTACTAGCATCCTGAACTACCTATATCTGAGTCCTCTTACTCAGTTCATTATCCACTACATTGCATTTTCCAGGCATGTAGGCATGCTCACAGATGAAATACTGAAGGTACTCCACCCACCTTCACTGCCTCTAATTCATATCACGTTGAGTAAAGATGTACTTGAGACTTTTTTGGTCTTTGTAGACCATAAAATTATCTCACAAAAAGTAATGTCTCCAATAGAGTAAGGCATGAAAAAGCATGGATAACACGATATTGTGAATCGGGTAGTTTCACTCATGTAGCCTCAGCTGCCAAGACTCGTACACAATGAATCGATCCTCTGAATAAGAACTACTCCCAGCCCAATACCTAATGCATCACAGTACACAATATAACTCTTGCTTGGATTTGGAAAAATCAGTATCGGTACTGATGTTAATCTCCATTTCAGATCCTAAAAGGATATCTCACAAGAATATGACCATATGTAATTCGCACCCTTCTTTTTCAATCCCTTCATTGGCACTACTAAGCATGAGAAGTCCTATATGAAACACCTATAGTAACTATCCAGCCCTACAAAACTACACACTTCAAATATGTTATTGGGATTCTCCAAGGTAACTACTACTCTCACCTTCTCTGGGTCCACTGATACTCCTATCTTTGAGATGATGTGACCCAATAAGTGAATATGATCCATCCAGAAGTGGAACTTTGAGAGCTTATCATATAACTGATGCTCTCTCTTAGTGTACTCAAAATGATCTCAAGATGTATGGCATGGTCATGTGGCTTATTGGAATATACCAAGATGTCATCTATGAAAACCACCACAAAAGAATCCAAGTAAGGATAGAACACTTGGTTCATCAGTTCCATGAAAACTACTGGATCATTCATGAGACCGAATGGCATAACCACATACTCATACAGGCCATATCTGCTATGAAACATGGTACGAGGTAATCTGAAGGTTGAACATGTCCCTCGTGATATCCTAACCTTAAGTCAATATTTGAGAACACACGGGTTCCTCGAAGCTAATCAAATAGGTCGTCTATCTGTATCAAGGGATATCAATTTTTAACCATCAGCTGATTCAGTTTCCTATAGTCTATGCACATCCTGAGGGTATCATCCACCTTTTTCACCAAAAGGACTGGCGAACCCCATAGAGAAGTACTGTGTCAGATAAACCCCTTTGCCTCTAAATACTCTAACTGCATCTTGAGCTCCTACAGCTCTATCGTAGCCATCCTATAAGGAGGAATGGATATCGGTGCAACTCTTAGAACTAGCTCAATCATGAACTCCACCTCTCTCACTGGAGGTAATCCTAAAAATTCGTCTGAGAAAACATCCCTGAAACAATCAACCACTAGAGGGAAAACTATCTAACATGTTACATGGTCATACAAATATAAACTAGAAATTTGTGTTTTCATCCCACTCAACCCCCATTGCTTGGGTCTAGCTTGGATTTCCTAGACATCCCACTCTCCCTGTATAGAAACGATATGCCTTCTGGTGATGTAAATCTCAACCTGCAGTGATAGCAATCGACAAAGTCTCGAAAGAATCCTAACCAGTCCATTTCGAGTATGAAATCAAATCCTTTCATCTCTAAGAAATAGATATCCCAAAAGAAGTGACACCCACCAACCTCAAGGGGGAACTCCTTACAATGACGCACATCTTCTGTCCTTATCCCTAACGAAGTGTCTAGAATCATAACATCATAATAGAAGACACAGATCCCAAGGCTCTCCAAAATGGGCATAGATATAAAATTATGAGAATAACTTGTATCAAAGAGTGAAAAAGATAAAATGGAGGTGACTAGAATAATACCTCTAACAGTATAAGGTATGTGATTCTGCTTCTTCTAGGATTGTTGAACTAAAAAAGTTTGGAATATACCACAGCCTTGTGACACTGCCTGGATACCCTGAGTTGATCCACTCTATTGTCTCTGAAAACCTGGAGTCTGGATACCTCACCCATGACCACCACCTTGTCCTGATCATCCTAAAGTATTCTAATTTCCTAACTGGTGAGAAGTTGTTGACCCTACTCTTGAAAGTGGAGTCAGTGCAAAACCTTTATCACTAGATGCTGGTGGAAACGCCCTACAGTAGCGCTATAGATGGCCCATCCTGTAGAAAGCTCGACACTCGACTGGGTCCATCAGGAACTACAGTCTCATATACCCAACACTTCCACATTGATATCACCTCGCTTGGATACTAGAAGAAATATTATGACTGCTCGTATCACCAAGATAAAGCTCTATATGACACTTCTTTCTCCCGATCAAGATAATACCAGATCTCAATGTCAAACCTCCTTGGTTCGCACCCCCATCTTCCTAAATATTACGCTCGGTAATCAGCACTTGATTCATGATGACATATATAGAAGGTAACCTAAAAACGTTCACCTATGATCATATGTCGTACCTGATACCATCCTCAGATCGTCTATCCCTCAATGTCTCTTCACCCATCAGAATATGTGTGAATCTATGAATCTTAGTGAAACGGAAATAGTAGTCCATCACTAACATAGTGCACTACTCCATATGCATGAAATCCCAGGATCTATCATCCCTTGGTGTCTTGGTAAAATAGTATTCATAGAAGACCATCTAAAAATCTCCCCATTCCATGCTACGATGATGCTCTGTCTATGTAATAACATCTCACCACCTCTTAGTCGAATCACGTAGCATATAAATTGCAAGTTTGACCCTCCTCTTAGGAGGCTTCTCTAGATTCTCTAAGATTGTAATAATGGAATCCATCCATGACTCTATAGCCTTTAGTCCACCTTCCCCTGAGAATGTAGGCAGATGCTACTACTAGAAGAATCACGTTAGTTCTTCCATAGACATGGCAGGCTGAGGTACTCCCTGGAAGGTCTGTATAAACCTCAAGAAGCCTTCACGGAACTGTTCATCTACACCTGTGTCTGATATAATAGCTGGTGTCACGTCTAGAACATCTATAGGATCCATTAGTATCTCATGGCTTACCACCTCCAAGGTATGATCATTTCCACTCTCCTAGCGTACAACTGGAGTTTTTCATGGTGGAATTGCTCAATAAAGTCCTGCAAATACACCTCAGCATAAGCTTATTCATCAAGGTATGTAGTTCAAGAATGAAAGAACTAAACAAGAGAATAAAAGCCTCAAAAGTTCAAAAAAGATGAGTACATGGTGTGTAGGAACCATACACGGTGTGTGCACTTAATTCCTTACATGGTCATGTACTCCTTCTGGGTTGGGCATGTAAACACCCCAGGTACACGGTGTGTAGGGACTATACATGGTGTGTCTCGTTAAACTCTCACATGGGCATGTAACTCTTCCTGCCTACATCGTGTAAAATTATTAAGTACACAACATGTCAAGATTACACATAGCATGTACTCAAGTCTTCCCTTCTTTCCATGTACTTTTACATGGCCAGAGCCACACGGGCTAGCCTATGAAAAACTACACGAGGTGTACATAAGGTACACAACGTGTTCTGATCATAACTCATCAACCCATTCTCTCTTACACAAAAATTACAGATACATGATCAAAAATAACATGGCATGTACTCAGAGTACACTATGTGTACTTAAGAAATTTATTTTCTTCCTAAACAAAAGAACACATGGTGTGTATTCATAGGACCACACGCCATGTTGTTTGGGTTTCCAAACAGTAAGCCTCTAAAACTTCCTCGAAACCCCTATTTTTTCAAAATAAAGTAGTCGTGTGACAAATTATGGTCCATGGGGGGCCCATACTCCCCAAGAATCCAATCTTGGCATCCACATATAGCGCATAATAACAAAATTTATATTCCATGTCTGAAACATGATCCACCAAATTCCAATCCAAGAGGGACCATACTCCTTAGGGATCAAAGTTTGGTGTCCATCCAATTCAACCATAACATGTAACAATACCTCCATCACAACAGTAGGAATATCTATCATGGTATTTATCACAACAACATGCATATCTAGAATGACATATATCACAACAACATGCAAATAGTAATTCTCGCTAAATGGAATAGAAAGAATGCATGGCATGTGATTTCTAACAAGTATCTATATAATGCATGAGATGGGATAGCCTCATATCATTAGGTTTCAACAAAATATAACCACAATGATATCAATAATAATGGCCCAAAATAAGTGTGTCACCCAACGGTGAAATCTAATCAACTGTAATAATTCAAAATCCAAAATTACAATTTCATTTGAGGTAATTTGGATTTTCCCTATACACGGGGTAGCTACTCCTGGGTATAGCTAATTACCAAATTCCATTTCCTTTATATCATCACCAAATAGTAAAAGAAACTTAGAAATAAATCCTTTAATACCACTTTGTAATGTCCCATATCTGGATTCCACTCAACTAGTGCCCCATGCCCATTTTAACACATGGCCTCAAGCACATTTCCCCAAACGCCAGAGGCTGATCACTAGCAGCAAAGGACTAGGGTGTGATAGTGGGAAAACTATTCCCTCATTGTTAGCGTGTAACACAACGGAGTAATAATATAAAATAGCAGAATCAGTAAACAATATATAAATGAAATAAATAGTGGAAAACTAATAAGATAAATAACCAAGAATCATTCAATACAAAGGATGATGTAGCATGTTATGTTCTAAGAAAATATCCAAAATAGGTACACTGCAAGATTTCACAATATATGTTCCAAAAGAAAAAGAAACAAAGGAAACTAAGAATCATTGCAAGCCTCAGCTTGGTCTCATGCTCTCCTACTCCTAAACAGCATCTCAAGTACCTTTAGAACGGTTCTTTCCCTTATCAACACCTGCAATAATATAATCTGTTTAGGTCCAAAAGCATGACCCAGATAGGGTGTGAGAAATAATTTTTAGTAGGAAACCACCAAATATTTGTGCCTATCTATCAGTGAGTATATGTGAAAAGTAGTGTAAAAAAGGAAATAAACTAAGAAGTACTCAAAATTATACAATCCTACAAGTCTTGTTTTCCATTTCCATTAATTATGTTCAGTTCAACAAATCAATTAAATTGAATTATATAAGTCTTAAGATCCAAAATAAGCCCATCAATTCCCCATATAAATAATAATCAGCAATACCTTAGAAGGATATCTAAACAAATAAAGTGTATACTGAATCTAAGCTTGTGCTTTGGCTTGGAAGACGTGTCATATATCATTCCATTATAATAATCTATTCAACATATTTCTCATAGGCATAACCAAATCCTTTCCCTTGGTCCTAAAAAATCCTCTCCTGCAGGTATAACAACTCCTCTCCCATAGGCATAACAAATCCTTGCCCATGGGCAAAATAGATCCTTGCCCATAGGCATAACAAATTCTCACCCACAAGCATAAAAAAATCAATCTGGTTCAAGACCAGTATATCGTCATTTTATCATATTAAACAACACGTGTAAATTACACTATTACATGGTTAACATATAACAAATCACATGGTCATCATACATATCAAGAAACAAGTGAATTAAACTATCACAAGGCATAAATGATAATTAACATATCATGGGGAAAAGGGGAAATCACTAATCCCAAACCCGTTAATCAAATCAATCACAATTTACAACAATTACAATTCCATTATAATGTAATTTGTTCTTAACAACCCAATAAGGGAAAAAAAGGCATGCCTCACAAGCAACCTTATCCAAACATCCAGAAACGGTCATTCTAAGTGAATGCACCCATGGGGTGTCCCTTAATCAAACCAAAAAGCTCAAGCATGCTTAAATTAATTTAATTAATGACCTAATCATCATTAGGAAACAACAAGGCTCAATTTCCATTCAAGGATACACCCTAAACATGGGAGAATGGTAATATGGAACATATAAACAACTCAACATTGAGCAAAAGGTGCAATACCACCTCCCTCATTGTAGTATGACTCTTCTCATCTAGATTTGAGCTTTGATTTGACCTAGAATGCAGTAGATCTACAAAACAAGAAAAAACACTCAACCCTTGATAACTTAATTGAGATATGAAATTAGGAAGAAAGGCTCAAGAGGAATTGAGTGCTCACTAAGAGTATTCCACCGGATCCAATGGTGTTTGAATCGGAGATCGGATAATGAAACGAGTGGTAAAATCTCATTCGTATTTTCCTGGGTGTGTTGCTTGTCGAACGGGGTTCGTTTTTATCTGTCTGAAAAAATGACGTATGACCGAACTTAATAATCAATTACAAAAAGTACACTATGTGTACTTGAGACTACATGTTGTTTCCTTAAAAATTATGTCCTGATAATTATATGTCTATGTACCGGGATTACAGGGAATGTAGCTAAACATACATAGTGTTTACCTATAAGTACATGGTGTGTAGTTCCCAGTCACGTTGTGTAATAAGCCTGAATCCAACCCTTGACCTCTTTCCCCATATTTTCTTAAGTATAAACTGAAAAGGAAAGAATTGTACCTCAAAGAAAGAACTAGGTTCTTACACCATACTATCTATTCATAGTAGAAATAGTAGTATAAATAATATTGAACATTTAAACTAAGCCAAAAAAACATCATAAATAAGATAATAAAAGTTCCAAAAATAATTACAGTATCAAATTTTATAACCATGGAGTATGTTATACATGCCACAATGGATACCACAAGGGTAGATCATACATACATGATAACAAATAAACAAAAATAAATTGAATCTATCAATTATTACCAATTATTCTCGAGTCTAACCTAATATCATCACTCATACTCTATCCTAGAATGCCAAGAGAAACATTATACAATGACCCCTTACCATATACCTTTAAACTAAAAAAATAGTCATATCTTCTTAGGTACCCAAGTGCCATAGAATACTGATTAGGGTGTGGGTAAAACTCAGTAGGATACCACTAAAGATTTCCCTAAAATAAATTATCTGATAAGAAAGTTTACACATAAGTGATATAAATATTTAATTTTAAACAAAGCTGTAAAAACCTTTTGATGCTTGGATTCAGTGGTGACACCCAAGACCGGTCTATACCATTTTAAATCCTTAGGCCTATGAACCTGATCGACCATGCATAATTTGGCCAATGTTGGGGTGTCTCTAAGCACATTTTGATGATCATTCCTCCCAGTATAATAGATTTGGGTCTCCCTGATATACATGATAAAGTAACATGGAATTCCCCTATGGGAGTTTTCTTAACCAATCTCATAAGAAAATAAGTAACACAAACATCCCCTATGGGAGTTTTCTTAGCCAATGACATAATCCAATAAGTAACACAAACCTCCTCTATTGAATTTTTCTCATCCCATATCATGAACACCCATAAAGGGTGTTTTCTAGTATCAAGTATCATTGATTTTCTCTTAGGGAATTTTCATTCTATTATCAAAACCACCCCCAAGGGGATTTTTAAATCCATTTTAAAAAAAGACTACCCAAAGGGTGTTTTCATTTACCTTTAAAAACAACATCACCCCAATGGTCTTTTTCATTTATAACAAAACATTTCATACCATAAGGAGACTTTTAAAAACTCACAAAATATTTTCAAAAATAACTTTACAAGGTAAATTTAATTTCCAAACAAGATATAACATGAGATTAATTTTCCTTCTAAAAAAACTATTTTAAAAAATCACACATCTAAATCATTTATAAAAAACCACCTTTAATTTCTTACAAGCCAGTAAATTCATTAAATATTCTTAGCCAATATCAAGTCATATTATCACTTTAATTAAGAAACTAAAACAAACTAAAGAATTCAATTTCAAGATCATCAATTATTGTGAAATTCCATTTCAGAATCATTTATTTAAAACTTGGTTCCCCTTTATAATGATTAAACAAAACTTACAAAATCAAAAATTTCAAGACAAGGCATCTTATATTCCTACATTTCTATACTAAAGAATTATAAAATTATATTAGGAAAGTGAGAGGAAATTTTCAAATAGGGAATTCACTTGGGATAACTCATTTCCATGGTTCTTTTACACAGATAAAAGGATGTTAGGCTAGGGAGAAACCACACTCATGGAATTTAATTTAAGATGGGTCACCGCATAGAAAGTTTGGTGTAACACACCAAACATTCTCTTATAAAATATGATGATACTAGGGGTTATGTTTAGAGACTACCTAAATCATGATTAGGGAGTATACTCACTTAATACCAGCTTCTGATTCGAGCTCAAATAAGATGAATTGAGGAAGCAGAAAAATTCTCTGAAAATAGGGTATATTAGAACAAAAATGATTAAAGACACTTTCCACTGAAATAAATGAAAAAGTGTGCAACATGATTCATGGAATTACATTTGGATCTTGATCATGTACTATATATATATAAATATACAAGGGACTAGGGAGAACCACCATTGAAGATAATATGAGTAATGGGGTCACATGTATGGGTTTTGGCCAAAAAAGGGATGAGAAATTAGGTTTAAGGGTGAAGGGTTCATAGGAGGAAAACCTTAAAATTTCACTCTTTAAAGGGGTGTGTACTTTGGTTGCATGTTTTTTCAAACTGTGTACCAACCAAGCTAACCTCACTATTTAGAAACACAACTTCACATAGTTATAGATAAATATTAAAAAATTGTGTTCCAAGCATGTGAAATGCCTCTATAAATTTATATAGACATTTATATGGTTTTATAGAGACCCTCACATAGTTAAAAACCATTCACCTATAAAAATAAACATGCATGGTTGGGATGCATGGTTATTACTAGTCATTCACTAACCTTTCATCCAAGTATACAACTCTAAGAATTTATAATTTCAATCCTTAAACCCACGGGCCTCTCCTAAGACCTCCCTTACTCCTAAAAACACACCTAAACAAGGTCTCACACAAGGTATAGAAAAACTTAAACAAGTACAGGTGTCTAGGTAGGGGAATTTTCATACAAGAAATTTTAATCACATTAATTAAATGAATCATATGATAAAATATAATCATTAAGTAGTATAAATACACTACATAAATAAATAATGTGGTTAATATATAAAACTTATTAACAAATGAAAATTTACACAACTACAAATTTGGGTTTATCCAGCACTATACTTTATCAGCTCTAGTTAAAAGCACTGACAAAGGCCCCCTTTATCAGTGCTAGAAAAAGAGATGATAAAGGAGGCCTTTATGAGTGTTACAAAAAGTGCTAATAAAGGAGGGTCTTTATCATCACTAAAAAACACTGGTAAAGGGGGACCTTTATCAGTGCTAATAAAAAAACACTAATAAAGGGAACCCTTTATCAGCACTAGTAAAAAATCACTAATAAAGCATATATTTCATAAAAATATATATTTCATTAAATATAGTATATTAATATATAAATATATTTATATTTATATAAATATAATATATTTTTTAAAATATTATTTGGATAAGGCTAAATAAGAATTTACACTTAATATATAATATATTTAGTAAAAATGGATTATAAAATATTTAAAAAATAATATTAATTTGTAATTTTATAATTATTATCAAGTAATATTCATTTAATAAAAATTAGATGACATAAAATTTAAATGAATTAATGAATAGTCTGATATAAGTTGAAAACTTGACTTGAACTTCAAACGGCCATAACCTTCGATCTGGGTGTCCATTTGGACTCTACAACATATCAAATCGAATCCCATGAAAAAATCTACACCATGTTGACCAGGGGGCCCTATTCACTATTTTTTGATGTAAAAAATGTCCATAAGGCCTCCAAATTTTATTTTTTAGTTGGGATACCCTAATTTTTTTATATTCAATAGTATTTTAGCTTCGTTTAAGAGAGTTTACTTTTCCTTTTTAGTGGTTACTGAATTTATTCCCATATATTACATTGAAATTTTATCATTTTTTATATTTTAGTTTCATTTATAATTAAATATATGCATATTTTCTAATATTTACATATAATAAATCTACATGTATAAATACATATTTAAAAAAAATGTATTTTTAAATTTATAAACTATATAGGAATAAATATATATTATTCATTTCATTTAAAATAAATCATTATACATTTTATTTATTTTATAAAAATGCATCAATATGTATATATATACCTATAAAATTAATGTTTATATATAAACATGTGTGTGTCAATAAACAAATTATATTTATGTGTATATTCAAATATGTGTAAATAAATACATAAATTTATATATGTAAATATTTTTGCATGTATGTGAGAAATATAAATGTCTACTTATGTGTGTAAATATGTTTATGTGTGTGTGTGTCAATACTGTGTGTATACATAATATATGTGTATTTTTATATAAATATATCATTATCATTAAATATAGTATATAAATGAATTTATAGTAAAACTATATGAATATAAATATACATATATATAATGTCTATATATACATGTGTGTGTGTGTGTATTAATAAAAAAATATATATTTATATTTATATTCTAATATATGTAAATAAATATTAATATATAATATATTTAAATAGATTTAAGTATATTTATATATATATATATCATACACACATTCACACACACAAACATATATTTTATAAATGTATTGTTGATTCCCGCCCAATAAGCATCAACAAATCTACAAGGGAAGAAATACCCAAAGTATGGGTATTATTTTCTCCGCAATTAAAAGGAAGAGAAGATATAAAAAACATGAATATCGCATAAAATATGGAGACCTTATGCGGTCATTGATCTTTATGTGATGTGCTCAAATGATTCACAGGACACAGCGAAGCCCCTGGAGACATGTTTACCTTATCGCACAAGAGCCTACAAGCATGTCACCTTCATCATATGAAGGGTCTTAGACAAGTCCATTTGATTATGCATTACCTCTTTAGCTCCATAAGACAAGCAGTGGATTTTTCCATGACAATGCTCGGGCATTACCACATGGCCCATTATTGGTCATGTGATACATGGAAGGAAGAGAGAGTGATTGTATTTGAAAACACTCACACAACTTCATGAGATCCCCAACACTTGTAAAATAAATAAGGAAAAATAAAAAAGGGGAAAGACTGAGGATTATCACAAAAGAGGAGATACACTAGTCATCATTTGAAAGGGGTTATACACCATGAGTGATCAACATTGATCCTGTGGAGGCCCCCTCGACATGTCAACATGGTCTGATTGAATCCCTCTTGATAATTTTCCTTTGTCTCATGAATGACCCCATACAAGTTTTCTTAAATCATGTGAAATCCTTTCCATAGACATCATGATATCACGATGACCCCTATACATTTCATCCTAACTTTGTGTTATCTTCTTAAAATGTCCATATGGTCAAGAAAAATCCATTTGATCGGCCTGGGTCTAATAAAAATGGAAAAGGTGAAACATCCTCACGGTGGTTGATCATCATGTGTATCCATGAATGACCCAAAGTGGGATCATATGAAGTGTGTGACACCAAAACCCTCCACTGACTCTAGTCCAAATCTGTGAGATACACACTACACAAGGAGGTATATAAATATGATGGAAAGGCCTATAAATCCCTCCCCCGCTAAAAAAAATCCATGATCCATAACTCATGGGAGCACATGAGAAGACTTCTTAGAGAGGTCAGTCACGTGATCACAAAGTTCTTACACCATGTAAAATCCAGGGAATGACCTAAAGGATCACATGGAATGCATATATTCTTTATGTGATCACTCATAGATCATGTGAAGAACTTCTAACATGTCATCCATATTATGTGAAGGAGTTCCCGCATGTTGGATGGGTCAAGTGAGACCTAAAATAAGCTAACATTGGAAAAAATTTGAGGCACATATGCAATAAAGGATGGAATAAAAAAATATAAAAATACTGGAGACTTATTAAAAGATGGATATGTTGATCCTCATGCATTTTCCATGACTCACCCATATCATCCAATAGAAACAAGACAAGTCAATTAAGTTGCATGAAGCCCTCAGGGCATTCCACCCAAGCCTTTTGAAGTCCTCTGGTATTGATAGCTAGATATTGTGATGAATACTAGACCTGTCACCCAAATTATATGGTGTCACCAAGACATGTTATCTAGATCTCACAATGTCACCAAGGCATGTCATCCTGGATTATGTGACATCCTCCTGACAAGTCATCTGGTACATGTGGAACACTCTAGACATGTTAGTCTACATCTTGTGACGTCCTCCAAAAAATTCATTTGGGTCATGCGGAACCCTCCAAACATGTCATCCTGGATCAGGAAAATTCCTATGAACAATTCATCTGGGTTATGTGAAACTATCCATACATGTCATTCTGGATCATGTGAAGTCCTCCAAAAAATTCAGCCAAGTCATGTGGCACCCTCTAGACATGTCATCCTTGATCTTAGGATATCCTCTAGATAAGTCAATTGGATCATAAAATTGCCTTTTAGGCAATTAGGACATGCCCCTAAATACACAGAAAAGTCAAGAAGACATCATGGGACATGATATCCTTGTAAAGTGGATATAAAAGGGAAACCTCATTGTGTAATCCATGATCACACTAAACTATGAGAACACTAATTCCTGATATAACCAAGATTCATAGGACGCCTTCATAAAGCCCGGCCTCAAATGGGAATCTACTTCAATGTAGGTATTATTAGGTCTCCAGCATTCCAACCATCGAAACCTAATCTATCCCATGGGCTCACCATTTTTCCTCATCCCCCAGCAGATCCAAAAAGAAAATGAACTATGATAACTCTGATTCCTGAGATACTTGGAATATATAGGATGCCTTCTTAAAGTCTGAGCTCAAAATTTCAACCTCAGTGTGTAAGAATCTATCACATTGAACTATGAGAACTTTTATTCCTGCTATAACCATGATACATAGGCCACCTTCCTAAGGCCCGAGCTCAAAATGGAATCTACTTCAATTTAGGTTTGACCATGTCTTTGGCATTCCAAATATCAAGACTCAATCTATCCCATGGGCTCATTGTTCTTCCTTATCCCCCATTAGATCAAGAAGGAAATTGAACTAAAATAACTATGATTCATTCCATACCTAGGATACATAGGCTGCCTTCCTAAGGCCTAATATCAAAAGGGAAACCTTAGTGTGTAAACCCTGATCACAACAAAATATGGGAACTCTAATTCCAGCAATAACCAGGATAAATAGGATGTATTCCTAAGGCATGAGCTCAAGTGGGAATCTATTTAAATGTAAATGTAAAGACCCAGAATTTCTATGGAATTTTTTTTCTTAAATTCATGAGAATTTTATGAGTCCATGAAAATTTACGGCGCTTGATTCTGAGGTCCGGTGTGCTCGGAATCAATTTCTGAAGTTTTTTTCAGGTACGTTCAGTAAACGTATGAGCAGGATTTTAAAACTTTTGAACCGGTGCTCATAAATGAAATTTTAGGGCACTGTTGAACTCACAGCATTGGTGATTGCTTAGTGAGACCTACAACGATGTTGCATTCTAATGAGAATGGGAGTTAGTTTTTGGGGTTTTTAATAAATTGAATAAAAACAAAGTGTGTTGTTTTTTTATTATGGTGGTTAAACCCTAAAAGGGGAGGTTAGAGGTGGGGGCCACCACACCATAACCTCCCATGAGAGGTTATGGTGGTGGGTCCCACCTGCACATAACCTCCCTTGGGAGGATAATTAAGGTGGGGACCACTCGGGCTTGTAACCCTAGGAACATCCCCATTAATGTGGGGAGAACTCTTGAACTCCCCTCCTTATGTGCCAACTCCTTCAATTAATTAATTTAACCCTTTCAATTAATTAATTAAATCCATATGAATTCATTCCAACCATTAAAATAAATGAGATGCTATTATTTTATTTTGGTTGGAATAATCCTTTGGTGGAGCTTGGGGAAGGAGGAGAACTCTCCAATGAAGAACATGAAGAACGCCATCTTCGACTTTGTCACCTCTGAACACTTTTCGACGCACGAGCTTGAGAATTGGGAGTGTGTGACGAACACGGAGAATGACGAATCGATGCCCGACTTTTCCCACGACTTCATCAATGATCAACGATAAATGAGGTAGGGGATTTGAATTGTTTTGTACCCGTTCTTTGTTATTAAAATTAAGGAATGTGAATCACCGATTTATATCATCGTAACGTGGAGGGATCGGACCGAACGAACATGGCCCGACCCTCCCACTTTGTTGTTCTTGTTTGTAGATGGTGGCAGAGGTGCAACGGTGCCGCTGGACGAACGGACCACAGCGAAGCAACGGTGGCCGGGGACGGGCCAACCATGAAGAAACTGGCGGTGCGAGGTCGTCGGGTCGCCAAGAGGGCACGACACCACCGTGTCACGCGGAAGGAGAGCCGCGGTCAGGGTAGCCCGCGGTGGAGGCATGCGGCATCGACGCACCACACGGAAGCCAGAAGGGGGCTGCGGCCAGGGTGGGCCATGGTGGAGGGGCGCGGTGCCATCACGCCGCCCCGGTGGTGTAGAGCGGCTGGCTTCTCAGCCAGCCGGGAGGATCAGCACCCCGTCAGGTCCCACGTGTGTTGGACTAGCACCTTAGCGGGACCCCATCGGGTCCCGCGTGTGTTGGATCAGTGCCACCTGGCGCCGGTTTCGACTCACACCCAAACGGAAAAGCTGTTCTGGAAGCCAGGGGCGCACTACTTCCCCTATGGCTGCAGCTTAGGTGGACCCCACGAGCTGTCGGGCCGTCGGGCCGCTGGGCCTCCAGGTCGGGCCGCCCTCAGGCTGGGCCACCTTCGGGCAGGGCAATCCACTCGGGTCAGGCTGACCACTCAGGTCAGGCCACCCCCTCGGACTAGGTCAGACCTGCGGATCGAATCGGATCCGGGTCGGGCCGGGTCAGTCCGACTGAGTTGGACCGGACCCGGTCCCGCTTTGGCCTATTTACACCTTTTCGCCCATATCTTGGGCTACGGGTGTCCGATCAATGAACCGCCTGTGGCAATGGAAATCTTGGAGGGAGACGGTTCCTTTTGCATACCCCACTTGAGGTTTGGACATATTTGGGGTATGGTTGGGTTGGTTTGAACCTAAAAACCAACTGGGCCCCTGGAACGGAAATGCCAATAACTCACTGATCGGGCGTCTGATTGATGCACCATGTGTTGAATTGAGATCTCTATGATGAGGCGGACCTTTGAGATACTTATACATGAGACTTCGTGATTGTTAGAGTATCGACCAGTAGCTCGTGGAGTGGATCGTCCTGGAGACGAGCGAGCGGAGTATGGAGACCTAGTAGCTGGCTGAGACCTGACGACTGCTGACCTTTCAACTCAGAGTGTTTCGACTAGCCCAGTGGGAAGCACCTCTGTATGACATGGTAGGCCCAGAGTGGGGAGTGCCTCTGTGTAACATAGCATACCCACGGTACTCAACGGGAGGAGTACCTCAGTAGGCTATGAGGGGGAGCGCCTCTGTGTGATGCGGCAGACCTACAGTGGGAAGCGCCTCTGTGTGACATGGAAGACCCACGATACTCAACAGGAGAAGTACCACAGTAGTCCAAGATAGTGTAAAGCACCTCTGTGTGACGCGAAAAGCCCACAGTATTCTATAGAGGAGGAGTACACCAGCAGCTGAGGTTTCGACAGAGTGACTGGGGTTGTTACATGATACTACCCCGTAGAATAAAATCCTGTTTTGAGCTAAGTTAGTGACTTTCATGTTTACCTCATGATTGAGATGGGTTACTAGATTACTTAGGTATATATATGGGCATATACCTAAGTAGTGGTTATCCATTGTTTCTTTACTTTTTGGTTATCCTTATTGGATATTGTGAGACCTTGAGAGTCTCAGGGTCCCTACTGAGTATCGTTATACTCACCCCTGCACGGGCTATGACTGCACCTCATTGTGTTGGATGCAGATGATGGATAGCGCTGACGGAGGCCGAGAGCACCAGGATTGGATGGTACCCAGAGGTGGACCTTACGACGAGTCGGTACATAGAGGATTCTGACGGCACTACTACAAATACCCCTTTTATCAATGCTAAAAATGGCATTTAACAGTGCTATAAAAGTGTTGTTAAAGCCGACGAAGATAAAGGGGGGGTCCCCTTTATCAGCGCTTCGAAAAGCGCTGATAAATACCCCTTTTATCAGTGCTAAAAAAAGCGCTGATAAAAGGGGTCCTTTATCAGCGCTTTCTTTTAGCGCTGATAAACGGTAAAAAAATTTAAAAATCATGTCAATCGGGGGGGCTTTTATAGCGCTTGAGCCCCGATTTTACAACGCTTTTTCTCCCCCCTCCAGCACTCACAAGCACCCATCCACCCTTTATTAGCGCTATCCCCCACCCTTTATCAGTGCTAGACAGAGATTCACCCATGCCTGCGTGTCCATGCTTCCACCCGGATTTGATCTCCAGACCTCCACCCTACGCGCCTGAAGCCTTTGCCACTCCCCTATTTTGATTTGTTCTCCTATTAATGATATATCTATTTATTTATATATATATTTAGTTATATTTATTCGTATAGTAATATATATTTATATTAATATATATATAGTTATATTAATATATATATATAGGTATATTAATATATATATATATAGTTATATTAATATATATATTTATAGTGATATTAATATATATATTTATAGTTATATTAATATATATGTAGTTATATTAATATATATATATATATAGTTAGATTAATATATAGTTATATAAATATTGATATATTGGTATTTTAAATAAAATGGATATTAGTTATTATTTAGATAAAGCTAATATATTTTATATGTAAATATGTTTAATTATTTATTTAAAAAATTAAATTTTTAGGTGTGAATATATAAAAAATATGTATATATTGTTATATATTTGATTATAAATAGCAGTGCATTATGAAAAATGACAAAATTTCAAAGACATAATATCAATATGAATGTAATACCTTGGAATAAATTCATTCCTCACCAAAAAAATCCAATAATGCCTTGTTAAATGAGGCTGAAAATCCACAAAATGTTAAAAAATCAGGGTACCCCGACTAAAAACTCAATTTTGGAGTCCTTCTAGGTCTATTTCAGCCTTAAAAAACCTTGACTGGGGTCCCCCTTGGTCACAAGGGTCTAGAGCTCGTCGCAGGCTTTGATTTGATATGTGGTAGAGCTCAAACGGACACTCGGATCAAAAGTTATGGTCGTTTGAAGTTTGAGTTGCGTTTTCAACATATTTTGGATCTTTTTCTAGTTTTATTTTTTATTTTTTTAGTCTTTAAATTTTTATTGAATGACTATTACTCCATAATAATTAGCAAATTTTTAATTAAAAATATATTTTTTTAAATTTTTTTATAAGCCATTTTCACTAAATATCTTATATATTAAGTATATTAATTGTAAATGTATATTTATACTTATCTAAAATATAATTAAAAATTATATATTATATTTATATCAATATAAATATATTTATATATTTATATATTAATATATTATTTTTAATTATTTTTTTTGAAGTCGACTCTTTATCAGCGCTTTTAAAAAAAGTGTTGATAAAGGCCCCCCTTTATCAGCGCTACAAAAAAAAGCGCTGATAAAGGGGGTACCTTTATCAGTGCTTTTTTTAAGGCTGATAAAGGTACCCCCCCCCCCCTTTATCAGTGCTTTTTCGTTAGCACTGATAACGGTTGGTGCCAGGAAAATTTTTTTTGTGGTAGTGCGTACGTGGAGTGATGAGGTGGCCATCTGTACCTACCCTTCAGGTAGGAACCCCGAAGGACGATCCAGGATCTGCGCTTTAGCTTTTAGCTGTTTTTCCCTTTTTCAGTTGTACTTGCTTTTATTTGTACCTATACTTTACTATTGGGCTTGTATTTCCAGCCCCTTTTACTTTCCAGTACTTCTTCTGTATATAGTATTGCTTAGTGTTGTGCTTCCAGTTGTGTGCTCTGATTGTGTGTGTTTATTTTTTATAAATGAAATGTCTTCCCAGCTTAGGGATTTATGCTTTTGGTTCTATTCATCAGCCCCTAGCCTATGGAAGGTGGGATTGGGGTAGTCACGGCATGGGTCCCGAGAACGGGTCGTGACAAATTGGTATCAGAGGCATCAGTTCTACCATATAAATTAGGACTCTGATATTTTTTTTCTGTGAAGCAATAGTGTTAAGGGTACTAAGTGTGGTTTCAATTCAGGGAGTCCAGTGTTGGTGCAGGCATCTCACGTATCCATACACCAGGACCCTAACTACTGATTTCCGACTCAGTGCACGAAAACACTGATTGTGTGTGTGTTTTCAAAAGTTTTTATTAAGTCAGCTCAACCAGGTCAGCTCACCAGGTATAAATCTTTTGATTGTGTCGCATCTATTTCTTTCAGGATGCCTCCCCATAGAGCCCTGAGAGTCATACGCTCTGACATCCCACTGAGTGACGAGGCTTCAGTACAGGTCCCTTTACCAGCTGAGGCACCAGCGGTACCACTTCCCATTGGGCCACCGATGCCACCATCCCCAGCAGTAGATGATGCACACTTCTTGATCACGTTTCATGAGTTCCAGCTCCATAGGCCACCTAGGTTCCGGGGAAATACGGACCCACAGGCGGCTGAGGATTGGCTGGAGGTTGTGGCGAGAGTCTTCAGGCTGGTAGGGACACTAGCAGACCTCATGGTGATTCTTGTTGTGAGTCTGTTTCAGGCAGCAGTAGGCAGATGGTGGAGCCTGATGCTTCAGGTCCATGATGAGGCGACACTACTATGGAAAGACTTTGAGATCCTATTCTGGGTGGAGTTTGTTCCAGCCACCCTTCGATCGGGGCGGATACAGGAGTTACTTCATCTACATCACGGTAGCATGACTGTAGCTCAAAAATCAACGAGGTTCACTGACCTCTCGTGCTACTCCACGGATATGGTATGAGACCCATTCTTCAGGGCCCAAACCTTTGAGCAGGGAATCAGGTGAGAGATCAGGGCATCGATGATCTCCCTCAGCATCCCGACACAAGTAGGGGTGTTGGAGAAAGCCCTCCTAGTAGAGAGTTTTCTGGTTGAACAGTCACCAGCACCGAGACCTACTACTAGTCGACATGCAGCGGATTCTTCTACAGCTGGCAGTAGAAAGATGATGCAGAGGTCCAAGAGGACCAAACCCACGGGTGGACGACCGCATGACTTAGGATCAGTTGTTCAGGGCACCTGGGGCAGTGACTTATATGCTAGGAGCAGACAGTGCTACTCATGCGGTGGGAAGGGTCACATGGCTCGTGACTGTCCGACCCACCGTTCAGATGATCAGCAGATAGTTAAGGGACCTCTTAAGCAGAGGCAGAGATTTGATCGAGGCGGTCCGCAGGGCACAGGTGGATGTGACAAAGGAGATGGTTGAGCAGCTGGCGGTGGACGACATTACGAGGTGCAACCACTACCACCACTAGGAGGTCCACCCCAACCGCAGGGAGCAGGAGGACAAGGGAGATCTTGGCTTTAGGCAGTTGATTCATACGACCACGTCGCTCTAGAGATGATTCGAGGTACTATCTGTGTCTACTCCACCTTAGCTGTAGTTCTTATAAACACAGGTGCCAGTCATTCTTTCATAGCCACTTCCCTCATTCGGATCTCGGAGATTCTGACGGAGCCGTTGGCTCAATCCTTACGGCTAGAGACTCCTACTGGAGTAGACTCGATGATTACGCACTGGTGCCAACAGTGTGAGATTACTCTAGGAGGTTAGAGATTTGGTTGGGATCTTCTTGTAGCGGCATTGAGGCCTTATGAAGTCATCTTGGGTATGGACTAGTTATCTATAGTTTATGCTTAGATTGTCTGTATTAGGAAAAAATTGTGGTGTGTCCGCACGGATGGGACCAGGTTCACCTTCATCGTTAATAAGGGAACCTTTGCAGCATAGGACAGACTTACTCGGAGGAAGGTGCAGCCGATCACTCACCAGTTTGCTTGCCTTACCCTCAGAGCAGTTAATGTGAAGAGTCTGACTTATCCTGTAGTGGTGGACCAGTACGCGGATGTTTTCCTTGGCGATGTTCCAGGACTACCTCCTCGTAGAGAGGTGGACTTCTACATTGACTTGTACCCTAGGATGGCATCGATATTGACTCCAGCATATCAGATGGCTCCCGCTGAGCTTTGTGAGCTGCGGGTACAGCTAGAGGACTTGCAGGGAAATGGATTCATCCGGCCTAGTGTTTCTCCCTGGACAGCCCTGATTCTATTCACCAAGAAGAAGGATGGAAGCTTGAGGCTTTGTGTCGACTACCATCACCTGAACCAGGTGACCGTGAAGAAAAAGTACCCACTATTGATGATTGAATACATCTTTGATCAGTTCAAGGGAGAAAAATGGTTCTTGAAGATAGACCTCAGATCAGGATATCACCAACTCAGAGTTTAAGATGAGAATGTGAAGAAGATGGCCTTCAGGTGTCGGTATGGACACTATGAGTTCCTGGTTATGCCCTTCGGCATAACCAATGCTCTAGAAGTGTTCATGTGTCTCATGAACAGGATATTCCAGCCTTACCTTGATCGTTTTGTCGTAGTCTTCATCAACGACATTATGATCTACTCTCCTACTGAGGAGGAGCATGCCTACCATTTGCAGGTAGTACTAGATGCACTCTGAGAGCACCAACTTTATGGTAAGCTCTTGAAGTGCCAGTTTTGGATTCTAGAGGTTCACTTCTTGGGACACGTCATCCTAGAGGCTGGATTTGCAGTAGATCCAGCGAAGATTGAGGCGGAACTTGCTTCAGATCCACCCAAGAGTGTGATGGAGGTATGAAGTTTCATGGGCTAGGCTGGATACTACCGTAGATTCTTTACAGACTTCTCCAGAGTTTCATCACCACTATCAGTCTTGACGAAGAAGGGGCAACCCTTCGTGTAGTCGGAGAGATGCCAGCAGAGCTTTCAGGAACTGAGGCAGAGGCTGACTAGTGCCCCCATCTTGAGGCTTCCAGAGGAGGGCGTAGGGTACATAGTTTAATAAGATGCAACAGGGACCAGACTTGGGTGTGTCCTGATGCAGGAGAGAGCAGTGATCGCATATGGTTCTCATCAGTTGAGACAGTACGAGCAGAACTACACTACCCATGACCTGAAGTTAGCAGCATTGGTCTTCTCTTTGAAGATGTGGCGACACTACCTGATGGGTGAACGTTTTACTATGTACTCTGATCACAAGATTCTTAGGTATATCTTCTCTTATAAGGACATAAACATAAGACAGTGGTGATGGCTCGAGTTCCTCCAAGACTATGACTTTGAGATAGTCTATAATCCTAAGAAGGGGAATGTTTTTGCGGATGCACTCAGCAGGAGGACTGGTATTCAGGTGTTAGGAGAGGCAACAGAGCAGCTGGCTACCCTTCAGATATCCTTTGTTGATAGAGATAGAGCAGCCTTTCTTCAGTCTCTCACAGTCACTCCTCCACTTCTTCAGCAAGTCAGGGAGGCACAGCATGGAGACACTGACTGTGAGGCGCGACGTGCTCAGATATCCACAAGGCAGACACCTGGTGGATTTTCTAAAGGTGGGGATCACGTCATTCTCTTCAGAGGACATACCATGGTACTAGTTGCACTTCAAAAATAAGTGGTAAGGGAGTTCCACACTTCCCCTTTTGCGGTACATTCAGGGGTGGTGGAGATGTACCAGGACCTTCAACGACAGTACTGGTGGCTAGGTATTAAGAAGGCGGTAGTGGAGTTTGTCTCACGATGCCTCACTTTTCCACAAGTGAAGGTGGAGCACCAGGTACCATCAGGCTTAGTTCATCCCTTAGAGGTCCCAGAGTGGAAGTGAAATGGGATATACATGGATTTTGTGACGGGTCTTCCACGTACATCCAAGAGTCATGATTCGACTTGGGTGATCATCGACTGACCCACCAAGTCATCCCATTTCCTACCGATTAGAGAGTAGGGCTCAGTAGAGAGCTTGGGACGCCTCTATGTGCAGGATATTGTGCGTTTACATAGAGTAACTTCTTCTATTGTCTCCGAACGTGAAGCACGGTTTACTTCTCGGGTATGGAAGGGGTTGCAGGAGGCTTTCGGAATGCATCTACGCCTGAGCACTGCCTTCCATCCTCAGACTGAGCGGACTATTTAGACCCTCGAGGACATGCTCCACGCATGTTTCCTCGACTTCAGCCGCAGCTGGGAGGACCACTTGGCTTTGGTGGAGTTTTCCAACAACAAAATCTATCACTCCACCATCGGTATGGCACCTTTTGAGGCCTTGTATGGTCGACCTTGTAGATCGCCACTATGCTAGACAGACCCAGGGGAGTTAGCACTAGTGGGACCAGAGATGGTACAGGCTACCACGGAGAAGGTGAAGATCATCCAGGAGTGGATGAAGACTACACAGAGCAGGCAGAAGTCGTATGCTATCAGGAGATGGAGACCTCTGGAGTTCAAGGATGGCGACCACATCTTTCTATGGGTCTCACCTCGATGAGGTCTACGGAGATTTGGAAGAGGCGACAAGTTATCTCTGTAATTCATCGGACCTTTCCAGATCCTCAGTAGAGTAGGTGAGGTGGCTTACTGCTTAGCTCTTCCACCTCAGTTGCACTGGGTGCATGACATCTTCCACGTATCACAGCTGAGGAGATACGTGCACGACCCTTCCCACATCATTGGCCAAGGAGAGATAGACATCGATGATGGGGTGAATTTCACGGAGGTTCCAATGGAGATCGAGGATTGACAGGAGCGGGTCCTTCGTGGATGGTCGATACCTCTGGTGTGCGTTTACTGGCAACACGGGAACCTCCAGGAGGGCACATGGGAGCAGGGGGCTCATATGCATACTCAGTACCCCCATTTATTCCCTTAGTTCTAGTTATATCTTACAGGTACGTAAATCCCTGAGGTGGGGAGAATATAAAGACCTGTAATTTCTGTGGAATTTTTTTTCTTAAATTCATGGGGATTTTACGAGTCCGCGAAAATTTATGGCGCTTGATTCTGAGGCCCGGTGTGCCCAGAATCAATTTCTGAAGTTTTGTTTGGGTACGTTCAGTAAACGTACGAGCGGGATTTTATAACTTTTGAACTGGTGCTCGGAATTTAAATCTGAGGGCACCGTTGAACTCATAGTGTCGGTGATTTCTTAGTGAGACCTTCACCGCAGTTGCGTTCTAATGAGAATGGAAGTTAGTTTTTTGGGTTTTTAATAAATTGAATAAAAATAAAGTGTTTTGTTTATTTTTATTCTGGTGGTAAAAACCTCCAAGGGGAGGTCATAGGTGGGCTCCACCACACCATAACCTCCCATGAGAGGTTATAGTGGTGGGGACCACCCGCACATAACCTCCCTTGGGAGGATAATTAAGGTGGGGACCACCCGAGCTTGTATCCCTTGGAACCTCCCCATTAATGTGGGGAGAACTCTTGAACTCCCCTCCTTATATGCCAACTCCCTCAATTAATTAATTTAACCCTTGAAATTAATTAATTGAATCCATTCGAATTCATGCCAACCATTAAAATAAAGGAGATGATATTATTTTATTTTGGTTGGCATAATCTTTTGGTGGAGCTTGGGGAAGGAGGAGAACTCTCCAACAAAGAACTCGAAGAACTCCATCTTCGACTTCGTCACCTCAAAACACTTTCCGATGCACGAGCTTGAGAATTGGGAGTGTGTGATGAACGCGGCGAATGACGAATTGACGCCCGCCTTTTCCCACAACTTCGTCAATGATCAACGACAAATGAGGTAGGGGATTTGAATTGTTTTTGTACCCATTCTTTGTCATTCAAATTAAGGAATGTGAATTGCTGATTTATATCACTGTAACGAGGAGGGATCGGACCACATAGACACGGCCAGACCCTCCCTCTTTATTGTTCTCGTTTGTTGATGATGGTGGCAGCGCAACGGCGCCGCTCGAGGAACGGACCGCGGCGTAGCAACGGCGGCCAGCGATAGGCCGGCCATGAAGAAACTGGTGGCACAAGGCCGCCGGGTCGCCAAGAGGGTGCGGCACCACTGTGCTGCACGGAAGAAGAGTTGAGGCCAGGGCGGGCCGCGTTAAAGGTGCACGGTGTTGTCGCGCCGCGCGGAGGCTAGCAGGGGTCGCAGCAAGGGCGGGCCATGGCGGTGGGGTATGGCTCTATCGCGCCGCGCCGCACTGGTCGTGCCAAACCGCGACCAGGGCGGCCCGCAGTTGAGGGGCGCGTTGCAGTCGCGCCACGCCGGCGGTGCGGAGCGGCTGGCCACTCAGCCATCCGGGAGGATCGGGACCCCGTCGGGTCCCGTGTGGACTGGACCGGCGCCACCTAGCATCAGTTTCGGCTCACACCCAAATGGAAAATCCATTAGGGAAGCCATGGGGCATGCAACTTCCCCCCTGTCCGTGGCTTAGGCGGACCCCGCGAGCCGCCGGGCCGCCGGGTCGGGCCGCCATTGGGTCGGGCCATCAACTCGGGCCGGGCCGACCACTCAGGTCGGGATTCCCCCTCGGACCAGGTCAAACCCATGGATCGAGTCGGATCCAGGTCGGGCCGGGTCAATCTAACTGAGTTAGACAGGACCCGGACCCGCTTTGGCCTATTTACACCTTTTCACCCATATCTTGGGCTACGGGTGTCCGGTCGACGAACCGCCTGCGGAAACAGAAATCTTGGAGTGAGACGGTTCCTTTGGAATACCCCACATGAGGTTTGGACACGGTTGGGGTATGGTCGGGTAGGTTTTCACCTAAAAACTAACTGGGCCCCTCGAACAGAAATGCCAATAACTCACTGACCAGGCGTCCGATTGATACGCTGTCTATTGCATTGAGATCCCTATGACAAGGCTGACTTTTGAGATACTTATACATGGGACTTCATTACAATTGGAGTATCGACCAGTACCTCATGGAGCGGATCCTTTTGGATATGATAGAGCGGAGTATGAAGACCTAGTAGCTGGCTGAGACCTGACAACTACTGACCTTTCGACTCTAAGTGTTTTGACTAACCCAGTGGGAAGCGCCTCTGTGTGACGCGGCAGGCCCACAGTGGGGAGCATCTCTGTGTGACGCGGCAGACCCATGGTACTCAACAGGAGGAGTACCTTAGCAGGCTACGAGGGGGAGCACCTCTGTGTGACGCAGAAAACCCACAGTGGGGAGTGCCTCTGTGTGACGCGACAGACCCACGGTACTCGACAGGAGGAGTACCACAGCAGTCCAGGATAGTGGGAAGCACCTATGTGTGACGCGGCAGGCCCACAATATTCTATAGAGGAGGAGTACACCAGTAGCCGAGGTTTAGACAGTGTGACTGGGGTTGTTACTTGATACTACCCCCTAGAATAAAATCCTGGTTTGAGCTAAGTCAGTGACTTTCGTGTTTACCTCATGATTGAGATGGGTTACTAGATAACTTAGTTATATGTATGGGCATATACCTAAGTAAGGTTTATCCGTTGTTTCTTTACTTTGTGGTAATCCTTGTTGGATATTGTGAGAACTTGAGAGTCTTGGGGTCCAAACTGAGTATCGTTATACTCACCCCTGCACGGGCTATGCCCGCACCTCGTTATATTGGATGCAGACGACGGACAGCACTGACGGAGGTTGAGAGCGCCAGGACTGGACGGTACCTGGAGGTGGACCTTATGACAAGTCGGTACACAGAGGAGTCTGGCGGATGTGGAGTGCTAAGGTGGCCATCTGTACCTATCCTTCAGGCAGGAACCCCGGAGGATGATCCAGGAGCTGCTCTTTACCTTTCATTTGTTTGTCCCTTTTTCAGTTGTACTTACTTTCAGTTGTACCTGTACTTTACTATTGGGCTTGTATTTCCGACCCCTTTTACTTTCCATTACTTTTTATGTATATAGTATTTCTTAGTGTTTTGCTTCCAGTTTTGTGCTCTAATTGTGTGTGTTTACTTTTTATAAAGGAAATACCTTCCCAACTTAGAGATTTACACCTTTGGTGCTAGTCGCCAACCCCTGGCCTATGGAAGGCAGGCTTGGGGTAGTCATGGCACGGGTCCCGAGGACGGGGCGTGACAGTAGGTCCCTCGATGTCTTCAACATTCCAAACATTAGGACCAAATATCTCCCATGGGATCATCACTCTTCATCCTCCCCCAGTGGATTGAGAAGGAAACTAAACTATGATAACTCTAATTTATTATATACTCAAGATACATAGGATGCCTTCCTAAGGCCTGAGATCAAAAGGGAAACCTCAGTGTGTAATCCCCTATTAAATTAAACTATGAGAACTCTAATTTATGACATGTTTAGGATATATAGGACACCTTACTAAGGACCAAATTCAAATAGGCATCCACCTTTATGTAATTACCCCCATGTATCTAACATTACAACCATCAGGACCCAATATCTCCCATGGGTTGATCATTCTTCTTCTCCACCAGTGGATTGAGATGGAAATCTCAGTGTGTAATCCCTAATCACATTAAACTATGAGAACTATGATTCTTACCATAACTAGGATACATAGGACACCTACTTAAGGCTCGAGTTCTATATCGTACATCCTAAGGGATGCACCAACACATAAGTATCACATCCATATGCAGTTAGACTGATTAATTTCTATCCCTTGTTTTTTACACTAAGCATGGCTCATGTGGACTTAGGGATTTGGAATAATCATATCATTTTCATCATGAATCTCCACCATCCAGGGAGACCTCAGTGTGTAAGCCCCAATCAATTCCATGATATGACTTCCCCCATACAAGGGCATCCACCTTGGGGTAATTCCTAAGGGAATGATCAAACTATAATGACTTTGATTCTTGATATAACCAACATATGTAGAAATACTCCCTAAATCTTGAGCTTAATGCCTGGTGCCTAAGTGCCCTAATATATTTCATTTTTTCATGATGTTAAATTTCATGGGTTTAACAAACTATGTGGGTTTAATTCTCAATATAAGCAAGATATATAGGATTCCTCATAAGGGTTCAATCCCATTTTAATAATATTAATCACCTTCCTATATAATAAAAAATTCTATAGTGTGTGGTTTTAAAACTTTAATGTATAAGTGGATACCCATTAATGGTAAATGGATGAAGAAACTTAGATATATATAGATGGACTCATTGATGGACCCCCCCCCCATTAAACATGGAAGGATTCAACACTTGATCATTTTTTAGGGTAATGAATCTCATATCAGGATTAGGAATATGTTCTCAAATATATCTTAAATCTATAATTGAGTCCTAAAGTAGAAAAAAATTTACCCCTAAAAGGGTGTAATGATCCATACATACCATCCTATCGACAAATATGAGTCCCTAAGTTTGGTTGGGTCTGAAACCCCAATTGACCATCGACCTTTGTAAAGTAGATTTATACTCAGTTTTGGATGAGGGAACCATTGGGAGCTTCTATGAAAGGAAAACATGGTAAACCCAAAGTGAAGAATTATGCATCATATTCACCCCCACTCATAATCAATCATCATGAATCTCCAACACTATCTTTCCCATGAAACAAAAATGGTGAACCCTATGTAAAATCATCTAACTATGAAATATAATTTATAGGATAAAAAGAGTAGATTGTTTGGTTATAATTGGACCATTTTACTCTTATGATGTGATTGGTTCACTTTCCCATGAAAAAATGATGAACCCAATGTGAACCTATAAAATAAAAAATGATTAGTTTACCATGAATCATGACATTTTTCTTGAATATCTTACACAAACAAAAATAATGGACCTAGTTTGGATCTTTCAAATGAAAAAAATGATTGGTTCATCCCATGTAGTCGGGGTTCTCATGAAATAAGTCAATCCTCACTATAATAAGTCCACATGAGTAGAATGGACAGACCGAGAATAAGAAAGTAAAATTTCATTACCTGTTCATATTTGATTGATAATACATCATGCATGTAATAATGCATTGATTGGTGAACTTGTTCATTATTGTCTTTATGACTGCAGATACTTCTCTCTCAAATAACACTCCTCCCAAGATCATGTCTTCATCCAGAAACCATTCTAGAAAATCATATATGGATGCAACACCTATGGGACATAGAATGACCTCACCCTGCGGGACACAAAATGAACTAACCCTGCATTGAGTGGTGAATGAAATGGTCTGGTAATAACGTTGTTATAGTACAATCCTATCCCTTAGGGTTGTATGTAAGGTTCTCAAAATGCTAAAACCAATGAGTTTGTATCATCCACAAGAAGATGTAGAAAATCTAGTGCCACTAATTTCCAACACCAAAAACTTCAGGAGCTTATCCCTAGATCATGACAATCATCACCTTCATTATTTTATGAATATGGACCAAGGAGTAAACTAAGGCTCCCTTTCGGTTCATGGGTTGTCGATGAGGGCTCTTGTCAATTGTCTTCACCAGCGCTATCCCACAAGTTCCCTTTAGTCACATACTAAGAGAACCACCCAATTCATTTCCACCTCTGAAAACCTTGCATGGAAAATAAGGAAGAAACAATGGGCATGGAAATCTCTAGATAATCAGAAGTGGGATCATATCCCCACTTCCACTGATGAATCCCTCTAGAATATTCCGGTGATAGACAACGAGAAGGATCATATCCCATCTCACTTGAATCAAGTCTACAGGTATATCCATGTAGTAAGAATGTGGTAGGTGCATATACCTACCCCCACACATGAATCCCATTAGCATATTCTGGTGGAACAAGCAGGAAAAAAGTGAGTTTATATCCCCACTTCAATCAAAGATATCTTCCAGTATTTAGTGAAGAACAAAATGTACAAGATTACATTCTTGTGCACACTTATATAAAATTCCACTACATATTAGTGACATCTAATAAAATTTACTGATATATTTTATAACCGGTATATAAATAGGGATAGGAACATATTCCTATCCCTATAGGAGGTCATCACAACACTTTGATCTGTATGAACAAGTTGTTGCTCTGGAGTAAACACACATTTTTTCTCTCATCCAAGAGGATTATCAGCATATTCTAGTAAAGGAAGAGGCACCAAATTGGGATCATATTCTCAGTCCAACTGGGAATCACCAAGTTAGAGCATAATATGCCTCGGGATAGGTGTACATTCCTATCAAAAAAGTCTAGTAACATACTCCAAAGGCTTAGTATTGGGACCATATTCCTATTCTAACTAGGTCTCACCAATTAAGAGTGGCACATGCCTCAGGATAGGCTCATATTCCTATCGAAAAAGATTAACATCATACTTCAAAGGCTTAGTATTGGTCTTATATCCACATTATAATTGAGGCTTATCAAGTGAGAGTGGCACATGCCTCGAGACAGGCTCATATTCCTATCAGTGAAGCTACTTGGTATATTCCAATAACACATGGAATTCAGGATCATATCCCTACTTCCACTGATGAATGACTACAATAGCATCCTTTACAGGCTATACAAGAGGCAGTGCATATCCATTCTCCCATTCTAGAGGTCTGTTAGTATATTCCGGAAGAGAATGTATATTTTAACTGGGCTCATATCCCTGCTTCATACAGGGCTGGCCGACATATTCTAGAAACCACCCATATAAAGACTCACATTCCTACTAATAATGAATAATCTCATTAGAATAATTCTGAATCTTCTCAGCAATAGGCTCATAATCCCATAGCATCATACAATTATTAATATATTCCAACAACTATCATAAAATAGACTCATGTCCCTGTACAGACCCAAAAGGCAAGTCATCATATTCCTTTCATGAAGAAGAATGAGGAACATATCTCTAATCTACTCAATGAAAATGTTCTTGAGGTTGTTTGAGACACATTCTCAACACCCCATGGTTGTGTAAACTCTTAAACTGAAGTATAAGGTGATCATTACCATGATTTTCTACCTTTTGGTTGTGTAGAGATGGATCGTAGGAACTCTACTCCTGACATCCTCCATGGTCAAAATTCCCATGGTGATATCTCCCATGGACAAGGAAATCCTCCCCTTTATCAGAACCTCCATATAGAGAGGTGTTCAAAAATCATACTTCTTTATATAGATAGGTGCTCGAAACATCGAGGTCAATCATATATAGTTCCCCATCAACTTCCAACAACCCTTTACCATGATCTGCATATAGCCCCAAGAATAAATTTTTGTGCTCTGACCAAGTGTAGGCATGTAAGTATGATGAATAGGAATCTAACATTGACATATAAAGATATTTATCCAGAAACAACCTCTCCACCATGTTCTAGTCCCTTTCAAATTCTAACTATGAGATCCTATACAATCTAGAAATGGATTTCATGACCTACCTATAAAAAAATATGTGGGAAACTCATCACATATTGAAGGATAGACATCTCCCTTATCCAGGATATGATAATCACCTTTATATCATCAATACAATATGTTCTCAGCTGGATATGGCCACTGTTTCCATATCTTGGAACCTGGGAGTAGAAGATCATGGAAAATTACTATGTAGTGTTTGTCTTTGTATCATGAAAAATATCCATTGACTAATTTCCAATGCATTATCAAATGTGTGTATCTAAGGATGAGTTAAATATGGAGCATTAAATGGCACTATACCCCTAAAATAGTAGAACTCCCCAAATATGGCATCTTGTAATGCCATAAGCAATGGATAAATCAAGGGACCAGATAATGTGCTAGCTAGTTGAAAACTACAAAAGAATTCCCCCACTTTAACGATGACAAGACATCATGAATAGAGGGAGAGTATTTCTCATAGATCATTGAACTAGGACCCTCGAAGAAACAATAATGCATTTCAAACATGGAAGTTGAATTTGATGTCAACTTGACAACTTCCTTTAGAAAATGATTCCCACCTTGGGATACCATTTAAACCAACTAATACATGAGTAGAGATACACCAAGTCAAATAGGTCACAATAGCAGCTTCCATAGTAGCCATCTAGGAGGAAACCTGGCTCGCCAGGCTGGGGAATATCTACCACCTCCTGTACTAATTATATCATCAATCCATGAGAGGATTTAGGACATATTGGTACCACATTAAAATCAACCCCATACCAATAGGATATAGGAATTTTTATCTCAATCATCAACATCGGGTTCATCACCCCCTAAGAGGGAATTGGAGAAATTAGTGACGGTTCTAGATCAACCCCATCCCATTGGGATGGGTGCATTTATATCCCAATTTCTATCCTAGGATTCATCAAATCCTTAAGAAGAATATTTAGATACTCAACAAAAGGATCACTAAATTCCAATTGAGGACCCAAATAATCCTCATCCCTTAGGATTTGGGACATTTTCATTATCACTTCCACCATAGAAAGAATTGTTCTTCTATAGATTGGGAGGTATATATCAATATCTGAAATTCTATATATTCCCCATCCACAAGACAAACCTTTTCTATTTGGGGATCATTTGGAAATCATGACTAAAAACTACCTTAAGGTCATTACTCATAGGCTGAGATGGTAGGAACATACATAGAAGGAAATAAAACCCCACAAGGGTAATAATCCAAGAAGTCCCAATATAGTCAAGGGTTAGAGAAATGACCATGATACGGGTAGCTCAGAATCATCCTATTACTTTGAGAGTAATGGGACAACCACCATTTCCCGATATACCTCTATGAATTTCATAACCATCAAAAAATAGATAATATGGACCAAAACTCAAATGTAGAGGGATGTAATATAGAAAATATAACTCAAGATGAGGGTGATATGGATGCACTAACTGAGGTTTCATGTATATAGAACCAAAGGAGAATCCAAAATCTCACACCACTAAATATTGAGTTTCCACCTCTACAGCGGAACACTACCAAGTATGAAGGGAAAGTTGTGGCTACATCCCAATCACTTCCCAAAAGAGCCAAAATTCCTTCCATGGAGGAACAGATGGAAAAATATGAGAATGAGATATAAACTCTCAAAAAACACATTGATGAACTACTCAGGTGAAAAATTCCCACCATGTATCATTTCTAGGCTGAGAGTAATATTCCTCCTCCTAAACATCATAAAACAGATGACCCTCATACAAGAGTGGCATCTAAACATCAGACCGACTTTAGATCTAGGTAGTCGGTCTACGTAAATGAGTAAGTAAAAGATGACCATGAATTCCCTCCATTATGGTGACAACCTTTCCCCTAATATAGAGATTATTCAGTCTTATAAAATATCAAAAATTACTGGGATATGAAAATAGATCCACCTTATCAAGCCCTACCTGATTCCGACTAATGGGAGATGGCTCAGATAATAGTACCTATGGAACTGTTAAATGACATCGAGTCCTGGGATACTCAAATGGAGTCCATGGAAAGGAATTGTACACCTTTGCATCCTAATAAGAATCTATATCCCTAATGGTTATATGATAGGTTACACCCACCCAATTTTATCAATCCTACCTTCTCCACCTTTGACAGCATGGGAAACTTAGAATAGTATCTCACGCACTTCGTTTCCTAATGCGGTTTGATGATGGGCCCTCAATACTATCAAGAGGCAAACAAGATGAGGTTTTTTTATATAATCGGATAGGGATATCCAGATGAAAAAATTTAACTTATTCACTCAACATATATTTCTTGTAAGAGAAATTATTGGATATCTATACTGAAAATCTCTAGCATGTTCTATATACACCTCTAATATTAATGAAATATCTAGGTTGATTCTGACAGTTTGAAAAAATGGAAAAACTTTTTGGAAAACTGCCATCCATCATACCCAAGATAGGTTTTGAATCATTCCCTCATCATAGTGGAAAATCCTCAAAAGGCATAAACTATCATTTTTACCCTTAATCCAGTAGAATCACCCATTCAAGCACCTAGGCAGGTCCCAAACCTCTCAACTCCTTCTATTGAGTGGTAGCAACAAAATCACCCTCGACCAGAAGAAAAAAGATACCAGGGTCACTCAGGATTTGAGGAATTGATGATTAAAACATACTACTTATAAAATGAGAAAGTCCCCAATTATTTCCTTACAGCCATGGAAAATAACCTTCTCAATCTTCCACTATGTAGGAATTCCAATGAGGTCATCCTCACAAACCGTCCCAACTACTACTCTTTCCAAAGAAGGTTGGGTCACAACATCCAGTATTGCTTCATCTTCAAAGACATCCTCTAAAGCATGGTCAATTCCAAATAAGATGTTGGATAACTCCATAGTGCAGATGACCTATATAAATGTTACCCATTTAGGAGAATAATATTACTAGAAAAAAGTTTTTTCTAGGAATGGTCAGAAGTTTGAAAATTAGATGACTCGAAAGACTGTTGACTGAGCTCATGCCACCCTAAGAGGATAGCTTCACAAACCCATAATGGTCTCACCACCTAGGGCGGTGACATCAAACAATACTCTTAAGGGTGAATGAAACCATTGGACATAGGAAGAGATAGAATATAAAGATTCATATTCATCTCTGATGTAATCTCTAACTCTTGTAGATTTCTTCCATGCAACATTTGAAGCACGGGAACCACCCTACCAAAAGGAAAACTCATTAGATAAAGATATCATATTTGGTTCTATTAACACAATACACTTGGAATACCCCTTATTCAATTATGATTATACCTCTTAGTATGAGTTCCTCATACCTGACTAAGGAGCCAATGGTCATAGATTTAGGAGACGAGAATACAGGGGACAATGTGGACATGGTCAGATGCAATATCTCAATCACATACCCATAGAGTACATATATGTGTTTTATACCCAAGGTAAATCACTCTGTAAATCCCAAGAGAAACATTAAAGTTTCCAAGAAATCTCCAGTGGTTTTCCATTCCTTGTCATCCTATACGACCGACTGGCAGGGGTGAGATTTTCTGATCAACCCAGAAAATGGGGAAGGTCAGTGTGACCCATGCCACTAGAAGTAGATGTTCCCCAAAAATTTGTACAAGAACTAGTCCCATCCACCCAAAATATCTCATATCCTCATCCACATAACTGGGAGTATACCCACATTGGGAAGTGTCGACCTCTAGTACAAAAGTACGACATTCTGAAATAGCTTGTGGTTGTCCCAGCCAAGCTATCAATCTTCGATTTTCTCTATCTTTCAAGATAAATCAGGGATTCACTCATTGAAACCATATAGATCCCACATGAGTTCAAGACAGAATTTGTTGCAACAAAGTTTTATTGAGTGGAGACTATTTCATCAGAATATCATGTCACCAACTCGTTCACAGATCAGGATCAGGTACAGGTCATCCAAGGACACATCATCCCCTTATATGTTTTAGGAAAACTTAATAATGTCAAAATCATATGGTTGTTAATTAAAAATGGTTTTATAATATACCTTATCCTGATTCATACCCTTCGAAATTTTGGATATAGTGAAGGGGACTTATCTCCCACAAAGATTACCATTCAACAGTATGATAAGAGCGAGCAAAGGCCTCTCAAGAAGATCAAGCTCAAAACTCACTTTGGGGATCTCACATCTAATGTTGAGTTCATTGTTATCAAAAAAGGTACAATATATGATGTACTACTCAGAAGGCCTTGAATTTATATCCATGTGGTGGTAACTTTAACATTCCATCAATGCTTGAAATACCCCATTGATGGGAAGGCTGATATGTTACATGGTGATAACACTCCCTTTGAGTATTGTAAATACACATACACTGAGGAAGGTTTTTATAAAAGGGAGGGAAAAAATGGTGGATTAAAATATACAGGTTTCAACCCCCAATGGATTGGGGAACACTCATGAGAATCTCTGGAGTATACTCTACAGTGATTATGTGCTACCCAAAAATATGATTGAGGCAATATACTTCATCCCAGATGTCCAATCTCCTTCTATCCTTAGAAATAGTGTAAAATAAAATCAACTCTGTAATATCTCTTCAAAGACTTTGGTAGTAGGGGATGACAATGTATCTTCCCATGGCCTCCCTCATCCCAATAATGACAGGGATTCCCTCAGTTTTCCTATTTCATCCAAAATCGTCTCCATAGACTTAGAGGTGGAAGAAAAAGAGGATAACCTTAGGAAATCCCCTCCCACATTTGGGGAATGAATCTCCGCCACTATTGATGAGCTCAGGAAAGTAAATCTAGGAGAATAATAAGACTAATTTCCTACATTGTTTAGTTTTGTCATGCCTCTCAAGGAGAAAGAGATATACTTTTCATTTCTAAAGCAACATCAATACATTTTTTCTTAGAACTATATAGAAATTTCCAGAGTAAATACAAATGTGGCTATGAACCATATCAGCATACCTAATGACCATTGATGTTTCAAGAAGGTATATAGAAGGATACACAACTTGAATGATACTAATTTAGTTATGTAAGTTTACAAATTGATCAAATCCAATTTCGTTCAGGAGGTGAAATACCCAAAATAGCTCACCAACATCATCCCTGTCAAGAAAAAAGAATGGGTAGATTAGGGTCTGCATCGATTTCAGATACCTTAATGGAAACTGTCCAAATGAAAACTTAAAATTGTCGATAACAGAACTATTGATCAATGAAACTACTATATTCCAAGCCCTTTCCTTCATGGATGGGTACTCAAGGTACATTTATATAAAAATGGGCCCTGAAGATGGGGAATCCACTACCTTTAGAGATCCCCAAGAGATCTTCTTCTATCATGTCCTTCCCTTTGGTTTAAAAAACATTTATTATACTTATCAACGTGCCATGAATCATATCTTTAAACCCTTATTGGGATGAATATACAAATTTAATTTCAAATACCTAGTGGTCAAATCCCAAAAGTGGTGTGATCACTTCACGGATCTCCAAAAAGTCTTCAAAATTTCATGGAAGAACAACCTAAAGATGAATTTGATAAAATATTATTTTAGGGTAACATTAGGGAAGATCCTTGGATTTGTGATATACCACCACAACATCAAGGTCAACCAAAGAAAGACTAGTAAAATTGTATAAATTTCACCCCATCATAATATCAAATAACTGAGGGGAGTCTAAGGGAACCTCATAGACATTCATTGTTTCATATCCAACCTGGATAGAAAATCTCTCTCATTCACCAATCTAATGAAGTAGAAAATCTCATATCAGTAGTACAAGTATGAACAAGAATCCTTCGAGAGTCTCAAATAGTACCTTCTACACCCATTGGTCTTGATGCCACTAATGGAAGTAAATCCACTCATATTATATGTGGTCACCATGGAACGATCACTTGGTGCTTTCCTCACAAAGAATTATGATGTGGGTAATGAGAATAGTCTCTACTACCTTATCCAAATAATGCTAGGAACTGAGATATGATATTCTGGTGTTGATAAGAACTATCTCACACTCATCTTTGTCATGAAAAAGCAGAGGCATTACTTAAAGCACCATGAAGTCCACCTGGTCTCTCATATTGATTCGCTCGAGTATATATTTGGTTTCCCCATATTGACCAAGATTTTGGCCCACTGGATAGTTATTCTACAATGGTATGACATCTAGTTCATGTCATAGAAGGTAGTGAAAGGGCAGGCCCTAGTTAATTTTCTTACTGAACATCCCATGCCATAAATTACACCATTGGACTCCAAACTTCTAGATGAGGAGGTTTTCTATGCCCATGACACTCCCTGTACATGGGAGATGTATTTTTATGGTGCCTCCTAAAGTCTTATCATAAAGATACAGGAAAACCCAAAGCTCAATATGGTTGGATTAGGGATTGTATTTTTTTCTCTAGATAAATAAATATTTCCCTACTCTTTCTCACTATTCAAATGGTGCATGGATAATGAGTAAGAATAAAAATCCCTCATTGATAGATTGAAACTATCCCTACATCTAAAAATAACCTACCTAAACATCAAATGGGGTTCAAAGATAGTGATAAATAAAATAAATGGAGAATATTCCATCAATAAGGAATAATTATTCCCTCTCACTGGCTATGTCATAGGACTAATAACAATCTTCCCTTTTTATACCATGTTGCACCATGTACCACAATCATATAATGCTCATTCCAACACACTGTTTAATAAAACCATAGTCTTGGATGACCCTGATCAAGAGGAAGTAATATTTTATATCACACAAAAGGATGGACTCATCAGTCACCATCTATGACATGAAAGAAATCAATCAGGTCGACACCACCCCAGAGCAAGATGAACTTATATCCACCCCTAGATATATGAAGCCCATAATTGGTTATCTTCAAAATGGGACTCTCCCGACAGACCGAGCCAGAAGGGAACAAATTCGGTACTGAGTAGTGAACATCACCATTTGGGATAATCCAAATGAGAAGAAATACCTCTAAAATGAGGCTTCATTGGATTACTACTTAGATGCATAATATAAAGAGAGATTCTCACCATAATGGAAGAAGTCCATGTAGGGTCTCGTAACCCTCATTAGTTCGGGACCAAGCTCTCCCTCAAAATTAGAAGGTTGGGTTACTATTAGAAAACCATGATATAGGAGTGTGTGGAATTCACCAATAAATGTAATTCATTCCAAATTCATGTAAAATTCATCTATCAACCCCCATAATTTATATATACAACTAAATATTTCTAATCGTTATCCATATGGGGAAAGGATATTGTGGGGCCATATCCTCCAACCACAGCTAAGAAGTTTGAGTAAATCATTATTAATACCAACTTATTTTTAAAATGTATAGAGGAAATACCACTCAAGGAAGTTAATATGGATAATATCATAAATTTCATGAAGGAAAATATCATCACCAGGTTCATGTTCCCCCACACAATATTAATGGAAAATGGCACCAACATCTATTCTAATGAGTTGAATAAATTTTACCAAGAGTGCAACATCGATTTCAACCATTAATCCCACTATGATATAGTATAAAATAGACAAATAGTGTCCTTAAATAATTCTCTATAAAATATACTATAGAAAATGGTGAATAAGGACAATAATTATTGGCCAAATAAGTTCCTCCATGCTTTAGGGGCCTATTGTACCACCACACACACTTCTACAAAATAAACTCCATATTCATTTGTGTATGGAACCAAAGAAGTGTTTCCTATAGAATCCCGAATTCCCTTGCTTCTAATATCTATCTATGGGAAACTCTCACATGATGAGAAATTGCAAAAGTGTTTGGATGGATTAAAGAATCTTGTTGAGAAAAGTTTATGTACATTGAATAACCTCAATGACCATCAAATTTGGATCTCATGGGCCTTCAATAAAAAAATCACATTCGTTCATTCCATCATAGAGAATTAGTATTGGATCTCAGATGCCAATGATACTAGGAAGGAAACCTTTGAATATGTAACCAAAATGGGAAGGGCTTTATGTCATACATAAGGTCTGCCACAATAAAGCTTACTCACTAGACACAATGGGCGGGGAACATGTCACACACCCCACCAATGTGAGCTTTCTTAAGAAATAATTTGCATAGCTTCCATCAAACTTCATACACATCCTGACCACATAATATTAAACTATATAGAACAAATCCTGACCACATGATATTAAAATATACAGAATAAGTCCATGCAGTAATTCTTTAATCTTCATGATGTTAATTTTCCTTGTTACATGACGTTAAAATATACAAAGTCATCCTATTCACATGATGTTAAACTACACAAACACATCATGACCGCATGATGTTAAACTTCACAAGATACGTCCTCACCACATAACATTAAACTGCATGTAAAAATCATCTCACCATTGATTCATCACACACGAGATAGATTTTTGAAAAATAAAAATGAATTTCCACATGTCCCTATGTGTGAATAAAATCCATATAAGGAATTATCATCCAATAACTACATGTGGATTGATTCTTTACACCACAAGATATATAGTGACACCTAGATCTTAAATTTCAGGCCTAGCCATAACATATTTTTCCCAGCCATAAGACATCAGACTACATGAAAATGGTCAATCCTTCTTTTCCACACCAGGTGACCCTTGTCCTTACCAGAAGACATTAAACTACATGGATAATGTCCTCACCGCATGACACTAAATTGAACAGTTTTCTAGAACTATGTGGGTCTTGATTACTTCCATCATAAGATACGTAGTGATGTCCAACCCCTCATTCTTGGGCCCAATCACAATATTCCCCTTCTTTCATATCAAATCACCTTCATCCTTACTGCATGACATTAAACTACATAAATTATGTCCTTTCCACATGACAATAAACTAAACGGGTTTCCAGAACTATATACAGCTTGATTATCATTCCTATGTGATATGTAAGGATGACTACATCCTATATATTGGTCCATACACTATATAATACACAATTACACTATCCTTTCTCTAATTTATTTTATGTAATGAGGGTAACCCTTTCCATTCCTTATTTCTAACACCAAGCATAGTTCATGTGAGATTGTTAATTTTGGTAAGGGATTACTCACATGATTGAGACATATCATTTCATAATAGGGTTAGTGTAGTTTGGAATGCAATACCTTAAAAGTTTCACCATGAGTCCTCACTCCATGATGATAAACTCCATAGTTGATGTCTATTTCATGACACAAAATTGTGCATTACTATGGACCTCACCCAAGAGGACCCCTACCATTGGTGTTATAATCCCACCACACCTCAATTAAAGAACTATATATAGCTTGATTCCTTTCATCATAGGATATATAGTGCCACTCAGATCACTACTCCTGAGTCCATATAAAACAATCAATGGAAAAAATGTGCCCTCTGTAAATGAGTCAGACCTACATTGAGAATTTCCTAGTCAATAACTATGTGTGGATTGATTCATATTATCATAGGATATATAGTGATGCCAAAAACTCCATTATTAGGCCTAGTCACAATATTCCCTTTTCACATTGAGGATTCTATTTTCATTGTCGCGTGATGTTAAACTATATGGTTTCTCAAGAACTATGTGTGGCCTAATTTTTTTTCATCCCAATATATGTAGTGATGCTTGGATCTCTAATCCTAGGCCCAACTATAACAATTAATGGGAACAATTCTCCCATCTGTGTACAAGCCATACATATGTAGAGAATTTCCCATTTAATAACTACATGTTTATTGATTTCTATTATCATAGGATTCATAGGGACACCTAGATATTCTATTATTAGGTCCATCCTTGATAAAAAAATGTCCCCACATCCCTATATATGTGTTAGACCTGTGAAAATAAATTTCATGAAAGAACTATGTATGGAATGATTCATTTCATCATAGGATATGTAGAGAAACTCAAACCCCCAATCCTGGGTTCAGCTGTAACATATAAAATGATAAAAATTCACCCCTTACTACATATGGGTTGGAACTATGTAGTGAATGGTGTATCCACATGACATTAATTTACATGAAAAAACTATCATATACCTATTTTCAAATAAGGACAAGTCATACATGCTCATTTTGCCTACGTACGAGTCAGATCAATGTATGGATTGCTTGTACATGTAATAGATCTACACAAGAAGGACCCTAACATATGGCTATACATCAATAATATTGTTCAAAAATAAAAGATTCTCCCAGTATATAAATTCCCCCAACTAATGAAAAGTTTCTCCAAGGATATCTTGAAAAAATTTCATGTCATTTCTTAAGTCCCTACCTCGTGAATTTAAACTGTAAGAAGAGGGAAACATCCTTACCTCATTACATTAAACTATAAAGAAAAAATCTTGGTTGCATTACATTAAAACTTCATGGAAAACACATCCCCAATACCTAGAATTAAAACATATAGACCATCACCCATCATTATTCCTCATCAAAGGACCACAAAATCCTAACCCTAGTCAACCAGAGTATAGGGTGATTCTATCATCTTTTAATCCCCTCAACCCATAAATCACACTTCATGTCTTGATTTCCTTGTGTTTCCAAAAAACCTTTCATGGACATTTTAAAAAAAATAGATCTCTATGTTTGACCATGCTATAAATGAATAAGTGTTTAAACCTACCAACCAGAGACATATTGGTCTTATAGGAAGGGATTTCTGATCCTTGTGAGCTAAAAATCACCATGGAATAACTAAAAACCTAAGGTGTTCTAGGCCATCTCTGGTATGATTTTCCCATATCATTACTCATGGCATGAGAACCTCAATCCATGATTTACAACATTTTCATCTCACACACATAAAGATATTGGAGTACACTAAACCCTAGGTATACTAATTGGGCTATTGTGTAGCATTCCCCTCATATTAGGTCCATGTGCTTCATGAACTTAAACTCCCTGCACTTTGGGAAAAGTTGTATGAACTTAAACTTTCTTCTTTGATGGTAAAAATCACAAGACCTTACAATGCTAGAGAAAGAGAAAAAAACTTCTCAAGTTGAAAACTTGCAAAGGGAATCCTGAGTAAGATTCAAGTCTTTTCTCGCTAAACTCTTCATCTCTAGAGTTTTGGAAAAATTAGAGCAAAAATAAATAAGGTATAAATCACATAGGGCCCACTTTGAGGCCATAGTAAAATTTAAGCCATGCTTGTTGGACTCCCTGGCCCAATAAAATGTTATAGTAATGGGTTTTCATATATCCTCATTGGGAAAACATGTTTACTAGGTGGATACACAACCTTTAGGGTGCTCTAACCCTTCTTGAATATTACATTTTCCAAAAATCACACATCATGATTTGAGTGCCTCAGATCACCAAAAACCTTCCATAGACCTTGGAAAAGGATACCCAGCTATAAGAGACCCTTTTTTTACCATACTTGTATGCATATAGATCATGCATATATGTCTATGATCCTCAACCAAATGCATCATTTTGAAAAAAGGGATTTTTGACCCTTATGAGCCCTGACATCACCACAGTGGAACCCATAACCTTAGGGTGTTTTGGTACATCCTCAGCATGATAGTCTCATATCATTATGATGACTAAAGCACTTTGGACCATGATTTATAATACCTATAACCAGGCTATTCAAGGGGATTCTATATCTTCAACAATACATTATTGTGTTTTATACCCTTCCTCAAAGAAGGAATGAAATGGTCAATTCTCAAACCTTTTTATGGCCAACACCTCGTGACTCAAAACCATAGGGCGTAGTCCTCAAGCTTCCTAAACTAAGAGCTAAACAGCCCTAGGGTTCCAAAACCCTTCCTAGATAGCTTTCTCCCTACTTACCACTACATCATATAGATGTTTGAGTCTTCTCAAATCTTTCATGGGAATTAGAAAAGAGTAGGGACACATCTATTTGACCATTCTATCGATTCATATGGGCTTTAACCAACCAACCAAAGGAATATCCTCCTTATAGGAAAGGAACTCTAATCCTTGTGAGCCCTGGTAACACCATGAAGGAAACCTACACCTTAGGGTGTTATGGGTCATCCCTTGTATTTATTTCCCATTATATATTCATTGACTCTATCTTTTTGTGTTATGACTTACTCAACCCATATTATAATTATCTAGCTAGAATCAGCTTCCATATATTTTTTCCATCCACCCATACCATCTCTATAAATCTTCCATGGACCTTGGGAAAGAGTGGGGAAACCTCTTCTTTACTATGATATCAACACATGAGGGATTTTACCTACCAACTAGAAGAATCTCCTCCCAGCAAAAAATTAACTCCAATCCTCATGATCCCTAACAACACCCAAGAGAAACTCAACACCCCGGGGTTTTTTGGGTCATCCTTGGAACGTCTACCCCATATTCCATGTTCATTAATCATGTCCTAGAAGCAATAATTTAAACTGCATAGCATATTTATGTCTGTACCTCATGACATTTGACTGGATAGAAAACATCATTATTGTATGATGTCAAACTGCATGGAAGATTTACTTACCACATTACATTAAACTGCATGGAAGATGTTCTTATCACATGATGTTAAACTGCACGGCATACGTCCTTACCACATGACATTAAACTAAATGGTAGATTTCCTTATAGTATATCATTAATATTCATAGTGAATATTACTTCATTAAAGGTGTCCTACTAGAGTATAAATTCCAAGATACATGACTCTAAACTACCAATAATACAAGTTCCAAGATATAAGACCTTAAACTATAGAACAATAATGGTCTAGTTTTCAAGACCTTAAAACATCTAAATAAACGAGACACAATACTCACTAGGTTGAAAAAATGATAAGGGAACCCTGGGAAAAAGTTGAGTCTCTACTTTCCAATATGTGCTTTGTATGTTGTAGGGAATATTGAGCACACATAAATAGAAAATTCACAAAACCTATTAGGTTGAAAACCTGTAAGAGGGAGGTATGAGAAAAATCCAAGTTCATTCCCACTAAGACTTCCCCTATATGAAGCTTAGGAAAAAAATTAGAGAAATATAAATAAAAAATATAGAGCTTGTGGGGCCCATCGTACAGCCCTAGAAAAAATTAAATTATGCTTGATAAGTCCACTAACTTCAATAAAATAAAAATCATTATAAATCTAGGAAATATATTTTACCCAAATTATCCTTTTTTGAATCAGGTAATCTCAAGATATTTAGATAAAATACATAAATTAGGAATCTCGTGTTGGTGGGAATTCATGATCATTTCTTGAAAAAAAGTATATTATAGTGTAAAAATTAAAATCCCGGCATTCAAGTTTACTTGATATTATACAAAGGATGGGAACTGTTGATGATTCATACAATATCAAATTAATAAAATATCATACATATCTTGAATTAAAGAAAACTGGACAATGAAATCTAATGTTTAGAACAATTGTTCATTGATAGCATGCCAAAGAAGGAATCTCCACATACTAGAGTCTCTCCCATTAATATACATGAAATTCAAAGTCATGAAATTACAATCTTGTCACAGCATGTTTTTTTAGGATTCCTTGAGCTATATACACTTTTCATCTAGGGATGTAATAGATTGGTTCAATTGATCAACATATTCAGTTTCCATCTCTGCAACTTTCGGCAACTCGTATGGCCTGGTAACAGTATTAAGTCTAGCCTTATTTACAATATCAAAGATCCCCTATTTCTCAAGTGCAGTTTTCTCCAATATCTGAAGTGCATAATGAAACTGGGATATATCTCATTGAAGATGATTATTTTCACATTGACGATGGTCAATTTCAACTTTCCCATCACTTACCATGTCTTAATTATTTTTCACCTCCATCTCATGATGGGAAGCTTCGATTAAGGCCTTGTCATAGCTTTACTTTACTAAAGAGGAATCCTTCACTTATACCACCCTTAATTAAAGGGACCTCTTTTTATCCATCAAATAGATCACCTCCTTCACCTGAGCATGAAGGGTAGTATAATCAAACCCATCATAACTAATTCTGTTAAACATAAATCGAAGGTGACCTAGTTTATCCTTCAACCCTTCCAAAGGGGCCTCCGAAATTAAGGTCAAAATCTCCCTCCATACTTTCCATTGTATTGACTATTAAAAGTGATGTAGAATCCTAACCTTGACCCAATCCCATCCTAGGAATATAAACATATTCAAGGACTAAGTTTATTAGTTAGGGATTTGGTATCATGTTATTTGATGAAGTAGGAAGGGAGAAATCCTTTACGTTTGTTGAATCAGTTGGGGGAATCCCCAACGAAGTAGGGACTTGAACCTCCAAGCTCCAGGGTGAAGGAACTACAACAATGGGGTGAGATTTTATCAATCAGAGGATAAATGGAATGATATCACTAAGTTACCAACATATATGACCAATATTAGAAACATACCTTTCTCAGTTGCATTGCTGGAAACATCTGTTTCCACGACCGCATCCTATGGTGAAGAGGAAACACCCTCTTGTGATGAGTGGATTAGTGGAACCTCCGGTTCTTTCTTTAAAGTCATGATTTTATCTCTAACCCATAGGGATTTAAGAACAAAATATATGTTAGGAAACATGATACAAAGAGAAATATGTGTCTAGTTTCTAAAAAATTATTCACCTTCTTCAAAATGAACCTCCATAAAGGCTAACTCAATAGAAGAATAAAGACATGTATTAGTCTCTTCCAAAAGAATGTTCTCCTATGATAGATCCAAGTTCGCAACCATTGAAATATATATAGAAAGAATCAGTCTTAACTGGGCTAACACATCATCTATCTCTTCTTATTGATGGGTAGGGTCCGCTAATGAAGTTTATGCTAAAGTAATTGGATGCTCACCCACATTATCAAGGAAGATACATGATCCTCCAAGAGGGCTCATCAGGGACATTCAATTTTTTTAAAAATCAGGATGTATTATTGGGATATTCCAAAGTAGTAAAAGAGTGAAATGACACACTTACTTGAGGATTTTGTGGGAGTGGCCTCTGAAAATTTGGATGGCTTCCTTTTCCCTATCCCCTCTGGGGAAAGATCTCTAGAAGGCGCTGATACTGAGGGAATTAAGGAAGGCCATCTGGAAGGTACTGATTCCAAAGTCATTGCTCCATGGGTGGTAATCACTACCCTTATTGGATACAGTTGACCCATGGATCCCTCTTTATTGGTTCCCTAGTCACCGCTCAATTCATCTCCAAGGTTTGTACCCCAAGGATAATACAATGGGGATAGAGGGAGTTAATTCTCTTTTGTGGCTTCCTAATATATCAAAAAAAAAAGACGTTGATGCAATTGTAATAGCACCATGGACCTTTTAATATGAAATTATTTAACATCTACACTTGCTATAATAGCATTCTGTAGAGACATATCTACTTTGACCTATTTATTTGAAGATGCACAGAAGCTATAATCCATTTGAACAAAACTAAGTGGAATATTCCCGAAAATGAAAAAATGATCCTATAAAAAGATATGTATAATCTTGGAAACATCATTACTATCACATAAACTTTAAGGGGATTCATGACCTCATATAGGACTCATGAATCATCTAATACATAGAGATCTCATAAACCACTTGACCCACAAGACATCTCATGCCTACAAAAATAGTCATAAGACTCACGATACCATGACCCTAATATGGTCACAAGAACTACATGAAATTCAAGTGATCATATGACCAAACTAGTGGATCCTACGAAACCTACAATACATCCATATAGCTAAAGGAATCAGTCCAAGGCTCAAGCAATTACCTAAATTTGATTTTTGATTAGTTTGATCAAGTTTGGGGACAAAGAAGATCTCATGAAATGGTTCTTATAAAGAAGTCTTGTGAAACATATCTTACAATCAGTTCTCATGTAGAGTCTTGTGAACAAGATCTTGTGATAAGTTCTTGCAAAACAGTCACACAACTAAAGCGATAATAAGATCTCTGGTGAGTTGAAGTAGCTGATGAAATGATCTCCCCTACACTCTCTTATTTATAGGGCACTCCATGGAATACAAATGGTCACTAGGGAGACCAAACATCACCTGAGAAACCAAACATCACCCAAGGTACCGATTAGCGGCGGCCCTAAGGACTCATGTGGGCATTTACTTTCCTTAGAACTAAGACCTTTCCCCTATGGACATCGTGCCTAAGGGGGGAATTTTTTTATGCCTGAAAAATAAGAATCAGCAAATATACAAGGGAAGAAATACCCAAAGTATGGGTATTATTTTAACTACAAAGAAAAAGAAGAGAAAATGGATAAAAGAAGAAGAGTTTGTAACCTTCATAAGGACACATGATCGTATGACCTTCAATAGGTCATACGCAGTGTATGATCTACTTGAGATCATGCAGAGCCAATTTGACCAGACTCCATGTTCCTGCGAAGGCATCCTGACAAGCATTAATGGTTGTGTGAAGGATACTAAGTGTGATCCTCTACACTATGTGACTTTTCAACTGGTAGTCACCTGACAATAATTTAAAGAAATTGTAAAATAAAGGGTAAAAATATGTAAAATAAGAAGACCTTATGTGGTTGTTGATATTCATGAAATATGATTAACCAATTTTTAATACACCATGAAGTGCCTGGTGACATGTTCATCTTGTCGTACAAGAGCCCGCTAGCATTTCATCTTCATCATGAGAAGGGTCTCGAATAATTCCATTCGATTATGCATTCCCCTTCGGCTCTATAAGACAAGCAGAGGGATTGTCCATGACAATGCTTGTGCATCACCATAGGACCCATTATTGGTCACATGGTACATTGCAGGCAGGGAGAGTGATTGTCTTTAAAAACACTCACACAACTTCATGAGATCCCCTTCCCTTGTAAAATAAAGAAGGAAATAGAAAAAAGGGAAAGAGGGAAGATTCTATTGAAATAGGTGATATGATGATCATCATGCGAAAGGGGTTATGCACCCCAGTCAATTACCATTTATCCTATAGAGGCCCCCTCAACATGTTAGCATGATCCTGTAGAATCCCTCTTGATAGGCTTCCTTTGCCTCATGATTGAACCCAAACAAGTCATCTTTAATCATTCTAAAGCCTTTACACAAGAATCTTGATCTTGTGAAGGCCCCTATACATGTCGTACTAACCTTTTGGAAGTTATTTTACATTTCAACATGTTTAGGAAAAATCCATTTGATTGGATTGGGTCAAATAAAAATAGAAAAGGCAGAACATTATCACAATCATTGATCATCATTCAACACCATGAATGACCCACAAAAGGATCATGAAAAGAACATGACACCAAAACCCTCCAATTACTTTATCCAAAATCTGTGATATATGCACCATACAAGGAGATGTATAAATGGGGTGGTGAGGCCTATAAATCCCTCCCCCTATAAAAAATAATCTATGATTAATCATGCACAGGAATGAAGGATTTGACTTATCAGAGCATCTAGTCACATAATCTCAAAGTTATTCTACTATGTAAAATATGGGGAATGGCCTAAAGGATCACATGGCATGCATAGAAGCTTCACATGATCACTCATAGATCATATGAAGTAATTCTGGTGTGTCATCCATATTATGTGAAGTAGGTCCCGCATGTCATCAGGGTCACTCAAAACCTAAAATAAGCTAAAACTGGAAAAATCTAAGTAATATATGCAATAAAGGATGTAATAAAAGTATATAAAAATATGTGAGACTTATTTTAAAAAAAGATATGTTGATCCTCATGTGCTTTTCATGACTCACCCAAATCATGCGACAACACCAAGACATGCTTATCAAGTCATGGGGTGTTCCCTCATCTTGCCATTTGGATCATATGATGTACTTTGGACATGTCAAGGAATTTTAATGAGGCTCTCTGTGAATGCCACCCAAGTCTTATGAAGTTATCTAGGATTTGTATCCAAATATTGTGATGACCTCTAGACATGTCACCCAAATTATGTTGTGGTACTAGGACATGTCATCTAGGTATCACAATATCACCAAGACATGTCAGCATGGATCATGTGATGTCCTATAAACAAGTCAAGAAGGTTATACAACACCCTCAAAACATGTCATTCATGATCATGTGATGTCCTCCAGACAATTCAATAAAGTCATGAAGCACCCCCAAGACATGTCATCCTGGATTATGCGACACCCTTCTAAAAATTCAGTCATGCCATGTGGCACCCTCCAGACATGTTATCTTGGATCATGTGACGTCCTTTAGACAAGTCATCCAAGTCATGTGGCACCCACCAACCATGTCATCCTTGATATCATGATATCCTCTAAACATCAGTGTGTAAGCCCCAATCACACCGAACTATGATAACTCTAATTTCTACTATAACTAGGATGTGTAGGATGCCTTCCTATGGCTCGAGCTCAAATGAAAATATACTTCTATGTAGTTACTTCCATGTTTATGAAATTACAACCATTAAAACCTAATCTCTCTTATGGTCTCATTGTTCTTACTCTTTCCCCAATAGATCGAGAAGGAAACAGAACTAAGAGAACTGTGATTTCTTCCATAATTGGGATATATAGGATTCCTTCCTAAGGCTTGAGCTCAAAAGGGAAACCTTGGTGTGTAATCCCAGATCACACCGAACTATGATAACTTTGATTCCTAATATAACCAGGATACATAGGATTCTTTCCTAAGGCCCAAGCTCAAATAGGAATTTACTTCGATGTTGTTCTTTCCATGCCTCTAACATTCCAACCATCAGGACCCAATCTATATCATGGTCTCATTGTTCTTTCTCATCTCCTAGTGGATCAAGAAGGTATATAAACTATGTGAACTCTTATCTCCACCTTAATCAGGATAAGTGGGATGCTTTCCTAAGGCCAGATCTCAAAAGGGAAACCTCAGTGTGTAACCCTGGTTACAGTAAACTATGAAAACTCTGATTCCTGTTATAACCAGGATATGAAATATGCCTTCCTAATGCCTGAGATCAAATGGGCATCAACATTAATGTATATCCATCCATTTCTCTAACATTCCAACCATTAGGACCAAATCTATCTCATGGTCTCATCATTCGTCCTCATCCACCAGTAGATCGAGAAGGAAATTGATCTATAAGAACTATGATTTCTTCCATACTCGGGATATGAAGTACACCTTCCTAAGGCCTGAGATCAAAATGGAAACCACAGTGTGTATGACTCAATCACATTGAAATATGAGAACTCTGATTCCTACCATGTCCATGATACGTAGAACACCTTCCTAAGGCCTGAGATCAAATATTCATCCACCTCGGTGTAAGTCCCCCCATGTATTTGAAATTCCAACCATCAGGGCCCAATATCTCCTATGGGATGATCACTCTTCCTCATCCACCAGAAAATTGAGAGGAAAACCTCAGTGTGTAAGCATAGATCACATTGAACTATGATAACTCTCATACTTTTCATAACCAGGATACGTGGGATGCCTCCCTAAGGCCCAAGATCCATATCAAACATCTCAAGGGCCACCCTAGTGTGTAATTATCACATCTATATGTATTGAGATTGATTACTTTCTTTCCCTTGTTTCCCATGTCAAGAATGAATAACTTGGGCTTAGGAATTTTCAATAATTATATCGTTTACATCATGAATATCCACCATCAAAGTAAACCTCAGTGTGTAATCCCTAATTAGTGGCTTGATATGACTTCCCCTATAAAAGGTCATCCACCTTGGGGTAAGTACCAAGAGCATGATCGAACTACAATGACTCTGATTCCTACTATAACCAAGATCCATAGGATGCCTCCCTAAGTCTTGATCTCAATACCTGATGCATATATTCCCTCACACATGTCCTTTATACATGAGGTTAAACTACACGAGTTTAAAGAACTACATGGTTTTTGATTCCTACTATAACCAGGATACGTAGGACACCTCATAAATTTTCAATCACATCCTCATAATATTAATGGCCTCTGTGGATAACATCAAACTCTAGAGTGCCTTGTTATATGGATTCAATATATAAGAAGTTACCCATTAATGGGAAATAGATAAATAACCTCAAATATATAAGGATGGAATCATTGATAGACCCCCTTTAAACATGGAAGGATTCAACACTTGATCATTTTGTTAGGGTAACTGGTCCTGTATTGGGATTTGGAAGAGGTTCTCAAATATATCTTAAATCTATAAGAGATTCCCAGAGTAGGCAACATTTTCCCCATAAATGGGTTTAATGACCCCCAACTCCCATCCTCTTGAAAAATGTGAGTCCCTAAGTTTCATTGTATCTAAAATCCTAATTAATCACCGGCCTTTGGAAAGTAGGTATGTGCTTAGTTATGGATGAGGGAACCGTTGGGGGCTTCTGTGAAAGGAAAACATGGTAAACCTGACGTGATGAATTGTTCAGAACATTAAACCCCCCTTAAAATAAGTCTCTAGGAATATCAAAACACCCTCTTTCCTATGAAAAAAAATAGTGAACCTGACATGAAATAATTTAACTATGACATATTCTTTATAGGATAGAAAGAGTAGACTATTCAGTTCTCACTGGACCATTTTGTTCCTATCATGCGAGTGATTCACTTTCCTACGAAACATGTATTTAAAAATAATTATATATGTGTGTTTGTGAAGAATAAATATATATAAATAAATAAATATATCATAATATTAAATAAAATAAGGTGGGTAGTGGAAAAGAGGTTCACTTTTTACATGGATGATGCGAGAGAAAATCCAAGCGCGCGTGAGTAAGTGAGCAGTTATTTATAGCTATGGAAGGTGGGTCATGAGCATTGAGTAAGGGTGTGAGTGTAGGGTGGTTAGTTAGAGAATTTAGAAATGGGTCATTAGTACTAATAAAGTGTATCAAAAATATTTTTTTCAATGTTTATTAGTGTTGGAAAAAATTCTTATAAAGGAACCCTTTATCAACATTAGAAAAAAGTGCTTATTAAGGGGGAATTTATCAACACTAACTAAAATCATTGATAAAGGAGGCCTTTATTAGCACTAAATAAAATCACTAATAAATTCCACCTTTATTAGTGCTTTTTTCTAGCACTGATAAAGTTTAGCTTTTAACCTCACTTTGGTAGTCTGTGTTTTTTTAGCACTGATAAATCCTATTACTAGAACTATTAAAAATGTGTTCTATAGTAGTGTGTGATGAGAAAACCCTTAAAACATTGGTATCTATTTAATAAAAATACCATGAAAGATATAATTTCATATGGATTTATAAATCTATTTAATTTCATGAAATTATGATATAAACATCCATAGAGAAGTATATACCCCATATAATATAAAACAAGTAGTTAATGTGAAATATGTATCAAAGAAATAAAAGTGACATGAGAAACCCTACAACATTGGCATATCTTGAATAAAAAGTCCATGAAATATATATATTTAGATGGATTTTTAAATAGATTTAATCTCATGAAATTTTGATAAAAATCTATAGTGTATTATATACATCACACAATATAAAATAAGTGGTGAATATGGCATATGTATCAAACAAATAAAAATGAGACGAGAAACCCTTATATCTTTGGTAATTTTTGAAAAAAATGTCATTGAAAGAAATATCATGAATTTTATTTGTAAATAACATGAATTAAAATTAAAATATGGTATAATATATTCATGTTTTAGTATATACACCTCATAAATAAAGAAATTGGTGAATATAGAACATATATCAATGATAGAGAATTGAGATGAGAAAACTCTTACCTTTTACTCCTGAATTTCCCAAAATATATTTAACCTTAAATATAGTAAACATAAACATATTAATAACTTATTTAATTAACTTATCCGTATTTATTACCCTATATAATCTTCAATTATAATTATTTATTATACATTAATTATTTAATTATGGTTTATTTTCATCATCAGATGTTAGAGATTTTTATTTTTTCGCACATGTTTTGTAATGGAAATGTCAAAACTTGTTATTAAATTAAAATATTATCATTATATAATTATCTAAGTTACTATAAAATATTATTTATAATTATTTAAAAAGTTTTAATTACATTCCATGATAATTTTATTCGTGATTCATAAGGAAGAGATTGTTGAAGATCTTGTTTCAGGTAATTTACAGATATCATCGAATTACATTATAATGATCATTAATTTTAGTATTATACTTATAGAATCATATTTAGGAATTATATTACTTCTTAATATAAAATAAATCCATCGAATATATTATTAAAATTATCCAGTTAAGGAGATGATGAAAAATGGAACTTTTCATCTATAGAGCCGGTAGTTTGAACGTACGCACGAGCGATGTTTTTATTTTCCAAAGAACTTAAATAAAGTATAAATTGATTTATATTTTAATAATATTAATCATGTTTTAAATATAATATTTATTCATTAATTATATTCTTATATCCATCCATGAAAGTTAGTGGTGGAAAATGAAATATGTCATTGATAAAGAGGTAGTGTGCATGTATGCATGGACGACATTTTCACTTTTCTAAAGAGAAATGAGGAAGGAAGATAATTATTATTATATCAATATAATAAAATTTAATTATAATAATTATTATAATGTTATTATTTTAGGATATTAAAATAGAATTTTAATGTATAATAAAAACACTTAAAGATATATAAATGAAAAGGAGTGATATGGGAAAATTTACCTTACTCCTTGGAATAAATCCTTTGAAAATTGTATTAAGCCTTTGAGGGTGGTATCTTGATGATACAATAACCTTTAAGATGTGTATATGAATTTTTTAGAGGTATTTGGTGAGATTTTGGTTGAACTAAGGGGCTTGTGGTTATAAATTTCAGACATAGTGGAAGTGTTCTTTACTAGTTTGACCAACTCAGTGTTTAGTAGTGAATCATGTGTAACCATTCCTTTACATGATAAAAATGTCATATCCAATGAAAATATTAGATTAATTGACTAGATTAAAATTCCATAACTTTGGGTGAATGATCTTCACATGTAATTTATAATTAATTTATAAGTATATATAGAATTACCTTAACTCGTAATTCTCTTTTCATTGATGGTCGATGGAATAGATATCATCACAGTACCATTTCACTAAAAGATCTAAGTATAGAATATGTATTTAGGTGATCCTCACATACACCATAATCTTTAAATGACATTATATAATCATTGGGTTCTAGTACAACCAATCTTGTTCGCTTGCATTGTTTGTTGTTGACAACGGCAGAATTCTTCTCAAGAGATGAATAAATCTTAATGATCTCTCATTGGATTAATAGAGGTGGGGAGGAGATAACTCTAGTTATATTGATCTCTATTTAGGGATGGAGAGATTATCACTATATCCATTATTCTCATAAATTTTATTTTAGGAAATAGATATAGTTAGATATTTATTTTGGAAGGTTTAGGGTTGGAAAATCTCACACAAGCCCTTTTCAAATTCTATAATTCTTAATTGACCCTATGTCCAATAATAATAATATAATTATTATTATTAAATTATTTCCATTTGAAATGCATAAAAAATATAAATAAATATCATTTATACCATTTCCAATCAGACCATTAAACTTCGTCCGCTTTCCCTTGTCCATATTTACCGATCTTTGAATAATGGCTATTTATTTAATAAATAAATATCACTGCATTATTCATCATTAAATACAATAATATTATATTCACCAAACTTGAAAAAAAATATTTATTATTATTATTATTATTTATTTCACTTATTATTTTGAATAACTTGATATTAGATTATGGTGATCAAAAAAACTCAAATAAATATTATTTATTCTAACTTGTTAAATTAAATACTAGAATTTAACTGATATTACTGATACAATTATTATGTAACCCTCTATGCATCAATCTCAATTTCATTAGGAATAAATTCCTAAAATACTAGGATAGATTATAGTAACATTCCAAGGAATGCATCGATAAAAAACTTAACAATAAAATGATGTACATAATCCTATGAAAATTTCTCGTGTAATATAATCCTTTTATCACAATATCTCAAATCCAACAGGTTGCATGCCGGAGCTATAAACTCATATGCTTGATGTATCTTTCTTAGAGTTTCTATAAATTAACTCTCCCATCAATCACTATAACCATGGATTTATTCAGGTTGTTCTATTCCTATCAAAGGGCCTGATATATTAACTTTCATCAAGAGATAAAAGGGACAAATACTTTCTTGAATTATCCATTAATGTTATATCATTTGTGATGCACCCAGCATATCTTACATTACCATGAACATATTTCAACATGGTTTTCATAAATACATCAAATTACATGAGTCATCGTATCCATTAATGATAATCTTCAAGTCTAAGTATCAATGCACATGTATGCAAATAGGAACATCCAATGACACATGGGAATGTGGATCTTCTATTGATAAGAATGTTCTCAAAACCTCTTATCTTAGATATTACGAAGGTAGAACACCATGAGAATGTGTCTTAATATCTTATGATACTCCTACCCCTAATATCATGTATTTTTTGTGTCCCTTTAGACAATATCATCTATCTATAGATTAAGGTTCAAAAATAAAATTGTGGCACCTATAGGTTCTTATCATAGTGGGGAATTGTTATGGCCTTTTAGAAAGACATGTATTCTATATAAATTAACACATAAAAATATCATGCATGAGAACAATCAATATGTGATAAGAAAAATTCTTTAATAATAAAAACATGTAATCAAGTCTGAAACAAGTTGGTTCTAGGGAACCAACTCCAACAGACTCACACTTTCACTAGATCCAACTGACAAAAACTTTTAGTCCTATAGATATCACATGATACCCATGGTTCTATTGAGATAAATTCTTAGTTAATGCATCTACCATATTTTCCATCATAGATACTCTGCTCACTAAAACTTCACCTCATTGAGAAAAATCCCTCAAGAGATGAAACTTCTGAAGTATGTTCTTTTTCCTTTAGTGTGACCTTGGATCTTTAGATAGAGCCACCACTAAATTGTTATCATAGTAAACTATGAAAGGATATTTACTATTAAGTGTAACACCAAGATTTTGGAAAAAAATTGAATCCAAACTGATTACTTGGATATATTAAAATATTCAATATACTTTGACTATACTATATAATTGACGACAAATGGATTCTTTGAACTCTTCCAGTTGACATCTCTATTAAAACAAGATAAATATCTTGAATTTGAATTGATACCATTTCAATATGTCTGAAAACTAGAATCTATATAGCCCCTAATGACTAGTTCTCTATCTCCTCCATATACCAAGAATATATCCTTAGTACGCCTCATACACTTAAGGATAACCTTAATAGTAGCCCATTGTTATTCACATGGATCTTTTTAATATCTTCCTACCATAATCAAAGAATAGGAAACATTAAGCCTCATACGTAACATGGAATACATGATAAATCCTATATCAGAAGCATATAGTATCTTACTCATTCTCTCTCTTTCCTATTGTGTCTTATGACACATTTTCTTGCAGAGATGTATACCATGTAACACTAGAACAAATCCCCACTTGGATTATTCCATAATGTAGATATTTAGTATATAGTTAATATATGTATCTTGACTTTGTCCAACCAGCCTCTTGGATTTATCATGCATCATCTTGATCCCTAGAATATATTTTACTTCACCTAAGTCCTTCATGGATATGCACTTTATCAACCATGCCTTAACCTCTTATAAAGATGGTATATCATTTCTAATTAGTAATATGTCATCAATATATAATACTATGAAAATAATTATACTACCACTAAACCTCTTATAAACACAAGGATCATGTTCTTTATTATTGAAACTAAATTCATTTTTAGATTTATCAAATCAAATGACCCATGACCTGGATTCTTTCTTTAATTCGAAGATGGATCTCTATAACTTTCATACCTTTTTTTAATTTCTCAGAGTCACAAAACCTTCTATTTGGGTCATTTACACATCCTCTTAAAGTTTATCAATACGGAAAGAAATTTTTAAAAACATTTTCTAAATCTCATAGTCATGGTAAGTTGTCATAGAAAACAAAATTATGTTGGATTTAAACATGGAAATTGAAGAAAAATTTTCATCTTAGTAAATTATTTGACATTGTATAAACCATTTAGCCACTATAAATTCTTTACAGGTATTCACTTTACCTTCTATGTCCATATTTCTCTTGAATACCCATTTAAACCAAATAGTATTTACATAAATTGGTGCATTGATCTGAACCCAAACTTGGTTTTGATACATGGGATTTATCTCAAAATTCATAGCTTCTTTCCATCTTGAAATCTACGAGCTCTCTACTGTCTCCTTGTAATAGATAGGATCATAATTTTCAACCAATAATGAGTCTCCATCATTGGTGACCAAAAATTCATATCCCTTTGGATCTCTCAACTCTCAAATGTGCTTATGTAGTACTTGTGTTTCAGGAAAAACATCTTCCACGGGGAAATGTAGAATTGGTTCTTATACCAACTCTTATGTATCTTAATCATAAACTTCATTGAAATCAATAATTCTCCCACTATCCACCTTGAGGATGTACTCCCTCATGAGAAATACAGCGTGTATTAATATAGTTACTTTCTTTTCTAATGGGTTGTATAGATATTATCCCCTTATTTCCTTGAGATGCCTTATAAAGATACACTTTGTGACTTGAGGTTCTGGTTTATTTCTTGAGATATCCTTAATAAATTCCTCAAAACCCCATGCACATACATGTGACAAAACATATTTCTTTCCACTCCATAAATATAAGGGAATATTTTTTCCTGCTTTAGTTGGTACTAAATTTAGTAATTATAATTTCATTTGTAATGCATATCCTCAAAAGGATAATTGAAGAATTTAATGACTCATCGTCACCCTTACCATGTCTAATAAGGTACAATTCCTCCTTTCACTAACACCATTCTACTTTGGTGTATAAGTTAGAGTGAGTTTAAATAAAATCCAATACTTCAATAGAAAGTTAATAAATTATTGATTAATATATTCAACACCTCAATACAATTGAAGTTTATTTATCTTCTTACCAAGATGATTCTCAAAATCATTCTTGAACTCTTTGAAATATTCAAAGGATTCATACTTCTACCTCATTAAGTAGATATAACCATACCTACTCAATCCATCAGTAAAAGTAACAAAGTATAAGTATCCACTTCTAACCTCTACTTGAAAAGGTCCACAAAAATCTATGATTATCAATTCTAGAATATATATGGCCCTTTCACCTTAACCATCAAATGTTGTTTTTGTCATCTTTTCTTGTAAAAAGTCATGAAATATTTCAAGTGTATTTAGATCAAAAGACTCAAAATAACCATCTTGATAGAGAATTATCTAATGATTTTCATTTACATGACCAAGAAGGTAATACCACAACTAGGTTTTATATGAGTCACACATATTAGTTTCATTATCAATTGTCAATATTTGGTTTTCATAATTTAATACATAAAGATCATTAGTCAGTTGTTTCATGCCATAACATATTCTATCTTTATAAAATTAGTAACTATTATTTCCAAAGTTGAAAATAAATCCATCCATATCTAAAAAAGAAACATAAATAATGTTCTCAGTAACACAAGGCACATAATAACAAATCTTTAAAACCAAAATAAATAATGTCAGTAATGTGATATGGTAGTCTCTAATGGATAGAAAATCTAGCCTTTCTCAATTGGAAACTTATAAATCCACCTCATCTCTGTTAATCTTCCAAAATATAATTGGTTCCTATATTTGGATAAAAATTTGAGCACCAAAAGAAGTATCTAATACCCAACTTGTAGATATGAAAATATTACACTCAATAATAAACACACCTGAATCTTCCTATTGCTTCTTTGGCTGGATGAAATTTCTCTTCTGGTGGTCCTACTTGACACATGGAAAAAATATTGTATCATATTTTTCTTCCTTGCCTTCGGATCTTATTCTTCTTAGAGGGTTGATGCTCTAGGGCCTTAGACTTGGAATTAGTCTTGAGTCCATTTTCTTTTTTAATCTTATTCCTATTCACCATAAGATATTAGGTTTTTCACACGCCATGTCTTTATCGACTTGTAAAATAAGTGTAAGAAGTTATGAAAGAGTCTTCTCATTATTTTTCATATCATAATTCACAATAAAACTGGAGAAGTTTTTCACTAATGAGGATAGAATGAGATCTATGAATAGAACATTAGGGATCTTAAAACCCAAGATGTTCAGGTGATAAATGTAGCCAATCATCTTGACTATAAGTGCCCCAGCTGGCACTTACTCTCCAAGGTTACATGTGAATATTGAATTTTAGATCTCGTATCTATTTGATATTTCCTTCTATTTATAAAGATCCTTAAGGTTATAAATAATTCTATGCACATCCATATACTCATATCTATTTAAAATATCATTGTACATGGAAGATGGCATGAAACATTGGACATCCATAGTGTCATCCAAATGATTCAAATATAGAGAAGCTTCTTCCTCATTAACCTCTTTGGAAATGAACTCAAGAAGTGGGGTTTTCGGCACATACAATTTCTTTTTATGGCGTATTATAATGCACAATCACCTATACCATTCCTAGAAATTTTCACCAATGATAAGGTTATCCTTATCTAGTATGGATAATATTTTTATTATTTATGTCATTTTATTTCCCATTTCTAAAAATCAAGATTAGATAATTATTACTTATTTTGATTACAAAAATAGATAAATAAATTTAAAATTAATTAAATTATTATTAATATCCCACTATTTTTCAAAACCTAATATCTCCCACCATTAGTTTTAGAATATTTTTTCTCTTATATATTCTAGTGTCAAGGATCCATGTTCTCTTCTCATATCCTATACTTGGGCCTGACAGGATATTTAAAGGGTTTTAGGTAGGTGTAACTTTCCAAAAAAATAACTCAAAGTTCCTTGATCATTTGAGTGGACACCCCAATCCTAAGATCTTATTTTTAAAAATTCATCAACCTTTTCCTCTTAATTACACCAAGGCCTACTTGGGCATTCAACCCTTAAAGTAAACTAGGTTATGTAAACTCAAAAATTCAAGCTAAAAATTATATGATAATTGAAAGTACCCCAACTTGGGTTGGTCAAGCACTTTGAACAATAAGTTTTATTCTAACTTAAGTAGTGGAAGGATAATTTGACTTAATATTTTAAGTTTGGGATTGTTATCCTTATTCATAAATCCCAATTTATCCTTTTACATGCCTTGTTAATATTAATTATATTGTAATTAAGTTCTTAACCATGTTTGATAAAACATTTACATATAATATAATTATATTTTATTCCATCATGCATGATTGTTAATTCATTTATTAGGTGATCGTGTAGCATTTAAAAACATAAATAACTAACCATAAAACTAAAAAAATAAAATATAAGTGGCATGATCATGAGATTATCTAGTGGTTAGTGTATTAGTAGATGATAAAATGACACTAAACCCTAGGGGAAACACCTTGAACCATAGTTTGGTTTGTGTTCCTGTATTCCACCTTGGCTCTTATGAATCGCCTCAATTGGTTTCACCTCAGGTCCTTGACTCAGATCACTTCAACTATCTTGGGAGTTCAATCCTTAAATAATATTTTACTAACACATAGTTTAGGGGATCCAATGTATTCTATAAAGGGGTTTACATAAAATAAACCATGGTAACACATACCCTTAAATAATGAGGAGGGGATGACATGCAGGCCACCAATAATAATTTAACTATAATAAATTAAAAGAAACCAATCACATGCGAGGGGTGGTCTAATATCATGATCATCCACACATCAAGAAATGAGAATAAATTTTCAATCTTGATATCATTTACTTGGATTCATTCTTTAATTAAGATAATGGTCCATGAATTAATCTATTAAATTCACTTTTTTTTAATTCCATCCAACCATCCTTAACTCACCATCATCTATAACTTTAAAAAAATCATTTAAAATTAATATAGTACACATGTGTTCTTAGAGGAAACCTCACATGTTCTTTAAATTTTAACATGGACATTAATTTAATTTATAATTGTTAATAATATGACATGGAATATACTATTAAATGAACAACACACAAAATACACAATCAATAGGTTTAATTTCACATTAATTATTCTATCCACAAAAATTAGAAAACATTGTCGTCATTAGACTACATGGTGTGTACAAAAGTACATGACATGTACTTTTCTTTTTCCCATGTCTATATCACACACCTTGGGTCTAGTTTTATTGCCTTCCATAGACGTGTTCAAGGTACATGGCATGTAGCCTCCGATTTCACATAATGTTAGTCCCTGTTTCATGTATCTGATACACGGAATACTTGGGAAACCCTGTGTACTCGGTCGAGAGATAATAGGGACTACACATCATGTATAGTGGTTACAAGATGTGTAGTTATTTGTGTTGTGTGCCAGTCTATCTAGATCTACACATCGTTCTGATCTATTCATATCTTAGATGTGATTTTCTCAGATATGACCTGATAGAAATATATATACATGAGAAAACAAAAGAATATAGCATGTACTTAGAAATTACACATTGTGTACTCTGGTTTTGTCTAGAAAGGGCCTTTAGCACCTCAAAATTATGTGAATCGAATGATTCTTCATTATTAATCATTAACGAATTACTGCTTATATTATCAAGAATGAAGAAATAGAATAGATGATGATGTTGTAAATTAAAATAAATTGTTTTAAGTAAAAGAAAATAAAAACACATGACACCATTAAACAAATAATATATAATTAAAATTAAACATGTGATCACTCTGTTACCACTTATAGGTTTCAGGCATAGCAGAAGTTTCCTTTGCTAGTATAATTAACTCATCTTTTAGTCACGAATCACATGTAATCATTACTTTACATGATCAAAATGTCATATCCAATAAAAAAAGTATATTAATTGACGTGATTAAAATTTCAGAACCATGGGAAAAGGTTATTCACATGTAATATATAATTAATTTATAATCAGATGTAAAATTACCTTAAATCATAATTCTCTCTTCATTGATGATTGGTAGAATAGATCTCTTCACACCATAATTGCACTGAATTATCCAAGTGTAGAACCCCTCTATAGGTTATCCACACATTCACCACAATCTCTAAATGATGTTGTAGAATCATGAAGTGCTAGCATGCTCAATCCTCATCGCTTGTGTTGTTTTTGGTTAACCACAACAGAATTCTTCTCAAGAAATAAATAACTCTTTATGATCTCTTGTTATATTGAGAGAGGTGGGGAAGAGAACACTCTATATCTCTTGATATCTATCTAGTAATTTAGAGAGTATCACTCTATTCATTGTTCACACTAATTGTTTTTCAGGAAAGATATATAATTAGATATTTATTTTGGAAGGTTTAGGGTTGGAAAACCACACACAAGACCTTTCCTAATGATATAATTCTTAATTTACCCCATATCTAATAATAATAATATAAATATTATTATTAAATACTTGACATGTGAAATGCCTAAAGAATATAAATAAATATCATTTATACCATTTCCAATTGGACCATTGAACTCAATATGCTTTCCCTCATCCATATTTATCGATCCATGAATAGTGACTATTTATTTGATAAATAAATATCACTGTATTATTCATCTATAAATACAATAAATATTATATTCTCAAAACTTTCAAAAATTACATATTATTATTATTTAACTCAATTATTCTTTCAAATAGCTTGGGATTAAATTATAGAAATCAACCAAACTTTAATAAATATTATTTATTATAACTTGATAAATTCAATACTAGAATTTCACCAAGATTGTAGATACACTTAGTGTGTGACCCTCTAGGCCTCTTTCTCAGTGAAATTAGGAATAAAAACATAAATTCCAAGGTTATTATCTATAATAACTCCAAGGAATCAATATAGAAATAGGGTAATTTCATAATTATGTCCAATATCCAACGAACATTTACTGTGTAATATAATCCTTTTATCACAATATCTCAAATCAAGAAAGTTTCATGTCGGTTCCATCAACCCATATAATAGATTTCAATTTCATTGAATTTAAAAAAATGAACTCTCTCATCAAACACCATGTCCATAGATTTATTTAGGTGGTTCAATTCCCATCAAAGGGAATGATATATTAACTTTCATCAAGAGACAAAAGGGGGAAATCATTTCTCACATTATTCATTAATGTTATATCATTAGTGGCACACCCAACATATCCTACTTCACTATGGAAATATTTTATCATTTTTTTCATCATTACATAAAATTATATGAGTTTTGATATCCATTAATGATAATATCAAATTATAAGGATCAATACAAACATATATAGATAGGAACATCCAATGACACATGGAAATTTGGACTTCCTATTGACGATTTTGTTCTCATAACCTCTTATATTTAATATTACCAAGGTAAAACACCATGAAAAGGTGTATCATTGTCTTATGAGCCTCTCACACCTGATAGCCTATTTTTTTGTCCCTTTATACAATATCATCTGACTATAGATCAAGTTTCTATAATAATGTTATGGCACCTCTAGGTTCTCATCATAGTGGAGAACTACTTAGACCTCTCAGCATGACATATATTCTATAGACATTATCACATACAAATATCAGGAAGAAGAAGAATCAATATGTGGTAAGTAAAATTATTTAATAAAAAAACATGTAATCAAATACTAAAAAAGTTGGTTCTAGGGAACCAACTCCAATAGTGATGTGAGGAGAAGTGCGATGGTGAAGTGATCCTTTTATAAGTAAACAAGGTGGAACTTATATAAATATTCCTAACATTATATTAATTTCATATCACTTTCAAAGTAAAGCGGTTTAAAAAGTGGGAAATAATGGATATGGTATGATTGTGGGTTGATAAATCTCTCAAACACTCATTTGGAGACATATTTTTAACATGCTTTAATTCTTTTACCTTTTTTAACCCTCTTACCATTTTGACTTTTACCATAGTAACTAATTTTTACCTAAGTAATTTAATTTTATGCCTAAAAATATAATAGACCTTATTACATAATTTTTACCTTATGATTATAAATATCTAATTCATTTTATTATTTTAAATTTATAAAGGTGATAAAAATTAACTCTAAAATAATAAATGTATAATTCATTAAAAACAGTTATAGAGAATAATATTACTTAAGTTCTAAAATAAAAAATATAGGTTTTCTGATTAAAATTAATATTTTAAAATGTATTATTTTAATTATAAAAAAAATATTTTTTAGGGAAAAAAATTTATAAATTTTATGTCATTCTTATATCATAATGATTTCATAAAATTCATGACATTTTTTAATTTTTAAAAATGGAAATTTATATTATCCACCTAAAAATTATTATTTCCAAAAAAATACAAAAAATATATATATTAATATAATATTGACATGATAAATATAAAAATGAATTTTATTTTTTCAAATTCAAATTCTAAAATTTAGGAATTTAACTTTTAAATGGAAATATAAAATATAATGAAAAACTATTTTTATTGGAAAATAACATTTTAAATGTTAACTATTCTTATTCTTATTTCCTTTAAATTTATAATTAAATTAATATTAATATATTATTCATATCAAAAATATAATTTATCTTCATTTAACCATAATATATTTAGTTTCTTAAAATAAAAAATGTATAGTTCCTAAAAGGAAATTTTTAGGAAAATAAATTTTAAATCCTAAAATGGTATTATAAATTATTTAACTACACTGATTGAATTTTATAAATGAATTGGTTTTAAAAATAACGTTTATTTCTCTTTCTATATAGATTTAAAAAAAATCATTATATTTATACCCACCAATTGAATTACTACATTATAATAGTATCACTTAATACTTATAATATTATCTTAATAAAAAGTATCACAGTTTTGTTTTAGTTTGGTGTTATGTGTGAAATAATCTATTCAACATTGTATTTATTTAAATGATAATTATATATTGAAATATTAGTGTGTTACACTAGTTACATGATGATCCTTTCTAGGGATGAAAATATGGGATTGGAGATGTGCAATGCCTCCTTTGTGTTATTAATAAGAGGATGGTGGGTCTCCTTCTAATTAATGTTGGTTTATTCCATATAATATAGAGTTACTTATTACATGGACTGATAGGTAATGTGATTTCTATGATAGACCTCTTGATGGTGTATCTATGTCTATGGGTGTTGAATTCTAGGATGACCTTCAGGACCAATGTTCACTTTATCGAGCATATTTCCTTTTGGGATATGAGATTATATATGCTATTTGTTTACCCAATTAAGGTATGAATCACTCTAGGTGTTCTCTTCCTTGTTGGAATTCAGATGAAAAATAATTCCAAATTTGGATCTTAGTGGGATAGAGGATGATCATTAGAAGGTTTTGGTGGGATAATTGAGACGGATATGACCTGAATCCTTCCAAAGACCCATATGAAGTGAGTCAATATCCATAGAATACACTTTTTATGTTTTTGGTGTTTATGTATGATCTCAGTGTTCAATGTATAGTTGGAGTGTTGTACCAGTTTAAATTTAGATACAAACATTGATATGAAATTCTATTTGTGGGATATATCTAGTGGAGCTCGATGGGTAGTCTAGCAGATAGTTCTTACGACGAACAATAGGATGTGATGGGGTAGGGTGTGAGAGTTGGGATTTGTTTTTTCATTTGGTTGGACCCTGTTATTTATTGTTCCCATTTTTTCTCATGGGATTGTTGATCTAATGTGATTTTATGGGTGGGACATATTTGATTTCTCATTTTTGTATTCTTTATGGGATCATTATTTCCAAAATAATTTGGTTTTTGATTATTGTTAGTCATTGATGTGGTTAATGGGTTAGGTGGAACTATGATGTATGAGTCTGGTGGATGCAGTGATACCTCCTTAGAATTATGACCGTTTATACAAGAGATACTAGATTATAACTCAAATGGGTTACAAGGATATACATGTCATCAATCATAGGTAGGTGGGATCTTTCTTAATTTGGGTAATATCAGTCGAGTATTCAAAGTGTGCATGTCTTATAGCCACACGATCACATGTATGGTTTGAATACACATCTTAAATCATGTTTTTGGGTGGGTAAGTTTCATTGAGAACAAGCTTGAACCCTCCTAGGATTTGGATGTATATACACTTGGTCACTTGTACTCTATGTATCAAGGTGAGTATGGGATTCCTATAGGTCTTTAAATACACCACTAACCCATATACACTAAAAAAGAAATTCCTTACAGCCTTATACTTTTTATTTTTAATTGTATATATCATATTATATGATATAGATGTATTGTATAACATGATATAATATATAATGATAGTTCATTTACCAATTTTAATTTATAATTGGGACATATCATTTTTCATGGATCATAAAATATGATTTTTATCCTTCTTTTGATTTATTGCATGATGAATGAAAAGATTTATCATTTGATGATTTTTCCCATGTTAGATATCTTTAATAAATGTTTTATAAGATGAAATATTAGAGAGGGTCATTTGAATTCATTCTTATGATGAACGAATTATCGAGTATAATTAATTTACTCATGTGTTGTAACACATGAGTAAATGCATAAAATGGAAAGATCATCCTCAAGGGATTTTATAAGGTATAAATTCCATTGAGAAGGGTTTGTAAACCTTGTGGAAGCTCATGGTCAATTATCTCTTTATATCAATACTCTCTCCCTCCCTCTCTCTCTTCTCCTTCTTTTGACTTCATGAGGAACTAAAATGTCATGTAATTCATGGAGAATCCCTTTCGAGTGTTGGTTGATTCACATTAACCCAAATATATACCACAAAGGAGAGATTTTGATGGTTTTATCCTAGTATTCTTCATCAATCATGTGAATGGAGACAATAACAGTAGCCATCATCAGTGCAAGGTACACATCATTATGTTCTTTATTTATTTATAGCATGGTTTCAGTTTCAAAGCATTATAGATCTTGTGTTTTAAGGTTTATAAATGCTTCCATTATGATAAAAAAGTGATGTTTAATCCTAATAAACATTGGTGGTGTTAAAGCTTTACCATGTTTTTTGATTCTTGAAATCATATTAAAGAATAAATAATAATTCATATAATATTACTTTCATAATGGACATTGTAAAATATGATTTAGATTTTATTTTGTGGCTAGTTTTATGATATGTGATATCATAAATCACTATGGGAATTACCTTTCATGAGATAGGATATTATAATAAGTTTTAAAAATTAATTCTTATGTTTATAGTAAATCATAACATATGACATGGACCAGTAATAACCAATAATAGCATTATTATTCACTGAAATTTTGAGAATTGTATCATTGATATGATATAGTGTATATCATAACATACTATTGTGTGATTGGTTTAATGTTATATGGGGTATATTATAATCTATGATTATTTTAGGAACTCATTTATTCCTACACATGCCACCCAACGTTCAGTTAATATTACGCATACCAATCGTAATATGCGATACCACTACACCACATGAATTATTCCTATGCAAACCATTCTATACTGGTTTTATCTCATGTGAGTCATGTTATCAATTTTAAATTATGATTGCTAACTCTAAATCACCATGACTAGTTTTTCATTGATAACGATATAGATTATATCATTAAAAACCATGTACTGGAAAATTTCATTTTAATATATTTCAATTAGGAATTTATTTAAAAAATTTATAAATTGTTTATAAATTATAGAAAAAGACATTTTGGGATATTTATTTAATTTTAAAAGGGTTTATAAATTAATTAATTATAAAATGTTTATAATTATTTAATTAAATGTTTATAAAATATTTATTAAATAAATATTACATATTATTAATTATTAATATTAAAATAAATTTTTTAAATTATTTGTAATGACATATAATTTAGATAAAAAATTACGGTAATTATAGGTGAAATTTATAAAGTGGTTGTAAATTAAAAAATAAGTAAAAAATATAAAAGAGTTTATATTAAATTATTAATTGTACAAAATTATTTAATTTGAATTATTCTTATTAGAGGGATTATTTGAAAAATTATTTAAACCATATCAAAATAATTTTTGACAATTGATATGATCAAGGTTTGAGTGATGTTAAATATAAGATATTTAGATTATGAATATTTCTTACATGATAGAATTTGAATATAAAATTTTTATACTTCACTTAATATTATGTATTTAAATTATATATAAATAATAATATAAAGGAGTAAATATTATAAGTTAATATAAAAAAACTAAATTTATTTAATTATGGAATGTTCATAATGGATGGATAAATTATAAATTGTTTATAATTACTTAAGTTTATGAAATGGTCATAAATACATATCCCATGTTTAATGAATTATTCATTTATTTATTTTATTCCTTTTTTTATTCATATATATAATTATTATATTATTAATTAATGTATGTTAAAGTTTAAAGTGTTAAACTACTTGTATGAATTGTCATACATGTATATAAGGAGTTACAGGCTAGGTATGATAATTGATTTGGTTTCCTTCTACTTGGACTTCGGATTGCACTTGGTTATGAGATTAAATTTTAAGGTTTATTATAGTTTACATATATTAGGTGTTAAGATTATAATGTAATTAAGATCTATCAATAAAGTATCCTTTAGTAGGGGGACATTGGGTCAGGCCACTCATTGGCCTGAAAGAATATGCCTTATCTAGAAACATGGGGTTGGCTATCTATCACTCAAAAATTAATCTTTTAGATATTCTTGATTTTATATGATTATAGACCTTTAAATTAAAGGGTATCATGAACCGTATACATGATATACATTTGGTTATATATGAATATAGTTGTATTTTGATTTGGATTAGTATCTCAAGCTATGAGTTGTGTAAAGAGTTTAACATCAATATGGTTTGAAGAAATTGTTTTTGTGGAAGGAATAAGATTAAAAAATAAATCATTATAAGTGTATATACATAAATGGAATACCATAAGATATTATTATGTTTTAAATTACCTTTAATATACTAAGTGTTATATTCCTTCTAAAGTGACATGTTTCAAGAACTTGATCATCTAACCAGGTAGGCCATGCCAAAATTGGGTGCCCATGGATTATCTTGTGTATGGAAATAAAGTAATGAAGTAAACATTACACTTAGGTTCATAATTATTGATTTATCATTTGGGTCTCACTTATATTGGAAACCCTAATTGATACTATACCAAACTAATTGAGTTGAGTTAATCCATAGGATGAATTGAACAAAGAATTATCCACTCAACTATCCAAGAGACATGTTTAATATGTTTGACATGATTTTATATTAAGTATATTTATAGAATTATTTACATGATAAATATATGTAATTAATGATGAAATATATATTTATTTCCACTAATGTATATGATTAATTTCAATAGGGTTCATCATTTTAGCGGAATCACATTTAACAAAAGTCCTTATTAAATGTTTGTAAAACATGATATTCATCTGATAAAAAATTTTATTATAGATAAATAAGATCATCATTATAAAACTTAAATTAGATATGAATATAAAAAATAAATATATTAATGTAATAAACTTCATATACTTTTATAAAACTTTATAAATTTTCTTAATAATGAAAAATTTAGTGTGTTAGGGATAACACCTTCCTAAGATACCAACTATTCAAACTGTTCAAAAAGTGAATCTAGATGCCTATGATAAGCATAGAAATATTCAATCAAGGATTAAAAATATTTATATCCATGTAACCAAAAGAGTTTCAATATGTAATCATATATTCAATATGACTGGGTATATTAATGACTTGGAGAGATTGGAGGTTTCCTTAAGGATTGTTCTGGTTGTGGAATTCATTCTATTAGAAGAGTTTTTAAAATTTAAATGAGTTTAAATAAATGTTTACCCTAATTTATTAAATTTAAAAGGATATATGAATTTTTCATGTTATTTTCAGGTAGTATAAGTGGTTAAAAGTTCAAACCATAAAAAGAAAATATAGTTGTAAAGTCCAATAATGTTTCTTTATAATATCCAGTCAAGGTCATTGAAACCTAAAGGATATGTTGGGAACGAGGAGTGATGGAATTATTCAGAATACCTAAAGGAGTTTTGGATACTCTATGGAATGTTTATGTCATATATTAGTTTTATAGAAATCAATTCTTTATTTTTGAATGGTATATGATACCGAATCTTTATTTTATAAATTTTATAAGTATACGGTAGTTTAAAATCAAGGAAATAATTTAAAGGTCTTGTATTTTTTATTTAAATTATAAGGAAAAGTATTTTTTTTAATCATCTAATTGGATGAAAATGAATCTATCAATCTCGAGTGGATAATTTTAAAGAATTTTTATTTTCATATTATTTCTATTATATGATAAGAGAAGTTGTTTACTAAAAAATTATTTTTATGAAAAATATGAGATAATTTTGTTAATACACATGGTTTATTATTCATTATATTCTATAACATACATGAGAAGTAGATAAGGATAAAAAAAATATCCAGGATAAAATTGTTTATCTAGTTTTTTTAAATATGATGGATATTATCCCACCACCCATAAGTGATAAATTTTAAATAATAAAATTTACTTTTTAGAAAAATACTCTAAACACATAGAATAACTTATAGGATATAGATATAATAGTTTATTTGTTAAATATATCTTATTAAAAGAAATATGTGTTATTTCCTAAACACAAAAGAGTTTTTGTATCTTAGTAAGAAGTTTTAAAGAGGATATAATGTCTAATATGATAGTGGGGGTATGTTTGTACATTGATTGGTTCAAAGTTAACAAATTAAAGAGTATAAATGTCAAAATACAAAGTGAATTTCACTTAATATCAAAAAAAGTTATAGGGTATGTTGGTAAAATATTAATGTAAAGAATTACATTAGATACCAAAATATTTCAAGGATAATGTTTGATGGAAAGGGTTCTAATAATGATGATAATTATAATATCATAAATAGTTCTAAGTATACAATAGAAGTTATTAACATCATAGCATTTGATGTTGTTAAGTTAAAGAGTTTGAATACTTTTTTTAAATAACTAAATATTATGAATATAATTCATAAGTCTTTCCATTATTCAAACTAGCTTATATTATTGATTTTACCCACTAAAAGAGTTTAGTTGGAGGGTTTTATAAAATAGTCATATAAATATGTGGTGATAATTACATAGATATGTAATGAGATTAATAAATCCCCTAAAAGTGTATAAAACATAAGATGATCTGGAATTCTATAATATGTGATATTCTATTTGGGATATTATCTATGGTTTTGTTAAGTATTACTAAAATAATTTAAGGATATAAAATGTATCATGTTATAAAAAAAGAAACTTATACTTTATCATTCTTTCACATTGATCACAAACACAGATATATATATATATATATATATATTGAAGTGCAATAAAAAATTAACCTCCCAATGTATGAATTTAAGTTATCCCTAATAGATGTTCATTATAGATCATTATAGTTTGTAATGAAATATTATTATTATCATGAGTAGGAATCTTGTATCGAGATATGGAATATGGTCATGAGGCCCAAAATAGGTTTTTGTGTCGGATAACCCAAAAATTATACCACATGGAGTGTCATAAATTGTGTATTTGGTATAATTGGGGTGCATGATTCATATTTAGAGTCCCCAATAACTAAGTTTAGTGATATACCTAACATGATAACCTTCATACTTTTATACCTTTCTTACAAAATCCTTGAGGCTTAGATAATTGGGGGATGTTGGGTATGTTGCTAATCATATTATCAGTTAGAGCTTAACCAAGATAGAATTTTTCCTCTGATATGGTGAGTATGAAATATGTACCCTTGATTAAGATAGAATGAGGAAGTATATGATCATAGCTAGAGAGGACATATGGTGTACTTATATATCAAGTGTGGGGAATATGATAAGGTCATTCATAAAGGTGAATGATAAGTGATGTATTCATTTTATAAGTTAGTCTATACTTTAATATTCAAGAAAATATGAGTTAGTTACATGGGATTGATATACTCCATGTCCTATGGTCATATGATGTCTTTGATAAACATATGATATAAAAATACATGCTATCATATTATTTATCCATTGGGCACAGGTATAAAGATACATGTGATTGATGGAGATCATGTCACATCCCATTGTATCTTGAGTAGCACTGGTGATTTAACATAGGCTAATATTTGTTTATATTTATGGATTTAGGAATTTATAAATGTTTTCAATGCTATAAAGGAATGTGGGGTCACACTCTATGATTGAGTAAATGGGGTTTGAGTTTGACTCAAAGATATTCTCTAAAAATGTTTTAGAGTTTATCTATATGGTGTGTTGGATGGGTATCCACATGGTATTTCATATGATGTGATACAAGGTGAAATTGATGATAGATTTCCAAAAGTGTTTTGGAAGATATCCAAAAAGAGTTTTGGATATGATTTCATAAGCTATTGTATGTGATGCAGTATAAAGTGAAATGGAAGTATATTATATTTTTTATGCTTACTATGATTGATTTGTAGTAGAATGATCATCGTTATCATTCAATCATTTCTCCCACATTGAATATCATTAATAAATGTTTAATAAAATAAAACATTAGGGAGGATCATTGCAATGAACTCATGTGTTGAATGCATTATCATACAATTCTAATTTACTAATACATTGTAACTCATGAGTAAATGAATGACACTTAAGGAGCATATTTGAGGTCTTATATATGGTTTAAGTTTCATTGAGAAGGTTATGAAAACATTGTAGAATATTTTGCAAAATTATCTATTTCTCTTTATTCCCTCTCTCCCTCATCTCCTCTATTTTCCTTTTTTGAGGTAGTGGCATGCCATGGGGTTCATGGAGAATCCCACTTGAGCATTGAATGATTCACATCAACCCATGTATACACCATGGAGGAGTGTTTCTGATGGATATCTCTTAGTTTTCTTTATAAAGTATATGAATAGAGACAATATTAGTGACCATCATCAATTAAAGATTCACGTTATAGTGTTCTTGATTTATTTAAAGCAAGATTTTAGTTTTAAATCATAGAATATCTTGGATTTTAAGGATTCTAAATTATTTTTTTATGATAAGAAATATTTTTTAATCCTAAGAACACTTTCATACAAAACATAGGTTTTAATGTAAATGGGTAGTCTTTATGTTTTATTTTCACAATAGTTATCAGGTAAGATATGAACACATGATTTGGGTCAAGTAGAGTATATAGTGGATAAATTCTTAGTAGAATATTCATTATGAATTAGGACTTAGGACATTTTACAATTTACTTTCAAGTTTTTTATTTCATTTGTATCATCTAGTGTGATAAATATTTATTTTTTATAATAATGTCTATTTTTTATTTCTATGGCACAATTCAATATAGATTCATCATGTAAAATTTTTACTAATTTCATTTTATATATTATGGTCACCCTCTTAGATCAATGTCTTATGTCTACAGGTTTTTGTTATGTACATTATATGAATGGGAAATGTTTAATGTTTGACAGATTCTGGCCTAACCCTTAGGATTTATATTTGAGGGAATAGTTTACCTATAATTATTCTAGGTAATTATGACTAGTCAAAAGCCTTTGGAATATAAAGAGGTGTTCCTGAGGTATTACAAGACTATCGGTTTAGTTATCATTCAACTGGGACAGGAAAGAGAGTTACAAAATAATATCAGAGTGTGTGTTTTAGAAAAGTACAGTGCCAGTTAGAGTTGGGGATAGTATGTCGAGGGTTGGGAGATAGATTGTGAGAATTTTTGTCTAGAATATATTTAGTTAGAACTCATTTTATCATGGTATTTATTTTGTCTAGGATTAAAAAATATAGGTTGAGTGAGGTTTATGATTGATAATCCTAGGATGAATGACACTTGATACAAGTCATAGGGATTAGTTAAGAGCTAGTGATATTGTTCTTGCATCATAATAGTGGAATGCTTAGAGTATGATACACATGCCTATGGCTAGTGTTGTTTACAATTTTTCCTCACTACGATCCATTATTAATTAAATAAATTATAATTTATTTGATGTTTTTTCCAATACATTATAAGGGGTAATTATAATAATTAAATTTTTTAGCTTGTTTGATTTATTTTTTATTATTTTTTTTCAGAAATCATATGGAATTGATTTTGGTTGTTTAAAATTTAAATTAAAACTCATTTTAAAAAAGAAAACTCTTATACTCTCATAAGTTGTGTGTGTAAATTGGTTTAAAAGTTTTTGGGTTTGAGAAAAATAAAAGTAAAATTGTTTCATAAATAAATTTCAAAATGAATTTTGAAAATGGGATTGGTTTCTATGGAAAAGATCAGTGAGGCTAGAGATTTTAGGTTTTGTGGTTTTGGTGAAAATTACTATGATTATAAGGGGATATTTAAAAAAATCATATGGATTTTGGTGTGTGTAAATTGATTTGAGATGGTTTTTTGAATACTCCACTGGAACCTGCGCAAATCAAGTTTCTTGGTTCTCGATAATTGAACTCAGAGTGATATAATTATTCTTTTTCCGTGTTTTTTAATTATAAATTATGTTGTTTGGAGTGATATATGTATTTTATCCTCATTAAAAAATTATTAGGTGTAAATATTAAGTATCTAGTTGTGATATTGAGGTGTTTCACAGTTTGAACAACTCATTTTTTGTTTCAACATTAGATTCCAATGGTGGGGAACACCATTATATAGAATTGGTCATTAGTCATTAAGTATTATTGTGGGGAATACAATAAGGTTTAATATTAGATGATATTTGTGTTTTGAGATTAATGAGTGTGTTCATGCACTATCTTGTTGTTTTTGGTAATGGTTATGAGTAGCGTGCTTAGGGGATCAGTTATAGGATTTGAGAGTATTTATAGATATCTTGGAGTAAAATGATGATAGTAAGGTGATGGTTATTTTAGAATATTTAGTGGGGGTCTCAGTAGCTGGGTACTAAGGTTTTTTGAGAATAGTCAATTTAGGCATTAGATTTGTGTATCAGACATGAAATTGGCGTTCTACAATAGAATGTGATAGGTTAGTAGTGAAGTGATAACAAGTGTAGGTTGATTTTTATGGTTGAGAGACCATCATAGATTCTTAAGGCTGAGAAGCATTATGGTGGGGAGTTTATAAAAATTCATGGATTTAAGGGATAGTGAACCAGGAGGTGTAAAATACTTCAGTGGAACTTTAGTTGTGGTGGATTTTAATTTTTTAGAGTTTAATTGAACTGTTGGTAATTGGGCCTCAGTTGGAGGATGATTTTATACATACCTAGTATATTGTTGGTGTTTCTAAAGGATCAAGTAAAATTTTAGAGGAGTTGGAAATCTTATTTTTATCGAGCTACAGAATATCATGCCATAATGGGGATTATTTTGACATGATGAGGATTCATTCACTATGATGGTAGGGGATCATGCTGAAATATCCTATATAAGGATAAGAAATTCTAAAAGAATCATGGATTATGAAAAAATAGGAAGGTTTACACCATGAACCCCTTTATCATGCCACAATGGATGACAGTGAATATTTAGTGCTACTTTGAATAGGGGTCTTGTGTTGTAAATCATGTTTTCATAGTTCAAGATGACCCTAGAATTGGATGTTTCACCCTGAAACCAATGTTCACACCATAATTCAACCTTGGGGATTTTTTATCAGGGTTTTTAACTATTATTTTACCAATATTCCTATCGGTTTTTAGGAAGGATAAGAATTGGGACATGCCATTTTTGGCTAGCCACTCCCCCTAACATCTCTCTTTTGAAGTACCACTTCCCACATTTATCTAGAAACATTTAAAAGGGTTTTATTCCCTCAAAAAATAGGTAATAATATTCCCTAATTCTCTTTTTTTTTCAATATATTACAGGGTTATTATTACTAGTTATGGGTTTGATATGTGATTTTATCAGAGAATGGTAGAATCAGTCAATATTCACGGTGAATTCATGTACGGTATAGAAAGGATTCTTGGGGAGATTAGATTGTGGTTTTTACTCGTAATTTATCTTGAGGTATATTTCCTAGTGAATTTAATTGTTGATTTCTACTATATTTAAAATAATTAATGATCAATTTTATTTTAGGAATTGGGGATTTTTCTCATTATAGGACTAGGAATATGTTGTGAGTGATATTGTAAAACCCCAAGATTTCACATTACATGTCACGACCCGTCCCCTGGGGCCCATGTTGTGACTACCACAAGTCCACCTTCCATAGGCCAGGGGCTGACAACTAGCACCAAAAGGCGTATCCCCTAAAACCGGGAAGGAATTACCTTTATATCCTATAAACAAACTCAACCAATCACAAAACAAGATATGAACACAAGAAAACTATATAGCAAAAAGAGTGATAAAAGTAAGAGGGGCCAGAATACAATCCCAACAGTAAAGGTACAAGTACAACTGAAATACAATACAACTAAAGAAAGAGTAGGATAGCTATTGGGTCGTCCTCCGAGGTTCCTACCTGAAGGGTAGGTACATATCACCTTCTAAGAACTCCACGTTCGCCCATCTCCTCAGTATACTGACACGCCGTATAGTCCACCTCTGGCACCGTCCAGTCCGAGTTCCCTCATCCTTGATCAGTGTTGTCCATCGTCTGCATCAAACACAACAAGGTGCGAGCATATACCGTACAGGGGTGAGTATAACGATACTTAGTAGGGACCTCGAGACCCTCAATGTCTCACAAAATCCACAAAAGATAAACCATAAGGTATGAAATCAACTGACAACCCTACTTAGGTATATGCCCATACATATACCTAAGTTATCAAGTATGCCCATCTCAATCATGAGAAAATAGAGAGTCTAACTCAAAAGCACAAGCTCAACTATTCGACAAAGGAAGGAGTACCACAAAGGTAAGTACCACACAGGTATGCCACAAAAAAGAATACCGCCAAGGTATTACCACAAAGGAAAGTACCACAAAGGTACAGACTCAGCTCACACCAGGTATAGATTAGGTGCAGTAGTAGAGATGATTAGATGTAAATACTAATTCATATTACTCTGTTAAGAGGAAGACCCACGAAGCATCCTAAATCATCATCAGACCCACAGGGGATCGTAGTACATCATCAGACCCATACAGGATCCTAGTACCTAATCTAACCCACACATGATCCTAGTACATCGTCAGACCCACACAGGATCCTAGTACATCGTCAATATGTCGTCATACCCACACAAGATCCTAGTACATCGTCATTACGTCATCAGACCCACATAGGATCCTAGTATATACTCAGTACGTTGTCATACCCACACAGGATCCTAGTACATCGTCAGTACGTCGTCAGACCCACACAGGATCCTAGTACGTCGTCAGTATGTCGTCAGACCCACACAGGATCCTAGTACCTCATCAGTATGTCATCAGACCCACATAGAATCCTAGTACATCATCAGTACATCTTCAGACCCACACATGATCCTAGTAAATCGTCAGTACGTCGTCAGAGCCACACATGATCCTAGTACATCGTCAGTACGTCGTCAGACCCACACAACATCCGAGTACATCGTCAGTATGTCGTCAGAACCATACAGGATCCCAGTACATCATCAATACTTCGTCATACCCACACAGGATCATAGTAAATTTTTAAAACATCGTCATACCCACACAAGATCTTAATACATCGTTAGTATGTCGTCATATCCACACAGGATCATAGTACATTTCCACATCCAGCTATAGGGTTCCCGCACTAAGCTCGCTTGTCTCCTGGAGGGTCCGCTCCTCAATCCACTGGTCGATACTCCAACTATCATGAAGTCCCACAAAGAAGTATCCCAAAGGACCGCCACGTTATAGGGGTCTCAATTCAATAGACGGTGCATCAAAAGAACGCTTATTCTGTAAGTTATTAGTCTTTTAGTCTCGAGGGCCCGGTTGGATTTGTGCTCGATCCAACCTGACCATTCCAAAACTTTATCCAAAACTTCAGTGGGGTATACAAAATGTCTCGCCTCACTCCAAGGTTTCCAGCGTTGTAGACGGTTCGTTAAACAGACACTCGGTGCCAAAGTTATGGCCAAAAGAGCAGAAATGGGTCGAAGCTGGTTTGGGTTTGGTCCGACCTGGCCCGACCCGACCCACATGGGGTAGCCTAGCCTGGCGGCGGGGTGGCCGCAGGGCAGAACGCGGGCCGCGGGGCAGCACGGGGGGGGGGGGGGCGAGGGCCAAGGGGCGGCGCGGTGGCCGCAGTGCAACAGTCCACCACTACTGGCCAGTTGGCCAGCCGTCCCCTCTCTGTGGCACAGTTTCACGCCGCGCCTTTTACGGCAGCTGGCTCGGTCGGCCGTCCTCCCTTAGCTACCGCGGCACAAGCCACGGTTCTCTTCTGTCGGGCAGTGTGGTTGCGTCGATGCCTTCATCGGGGACGGTCGTGGTGTCTTCCATCATTCTCGTGCCCCACCGATGTCGGTTTCCATCATCCTCCATTGCGAAGAACACAATAGTTAATCACAAGAATTGTGGAGAGGTTGGACCATGTTTGTTTGGTCTACACTCTCTACATTAGAGCGGTAGCAAGTGACTATAATTTCATCTTGATTTACAAAGAATTTTCAAAAAACGGTAAGGGGGGGGAATTCAAACAACCACCCTACCTCGAAGGTTCATTGATGTTGGCATGATAAAGAATTCGAAGATGTCGACGTTCGTCACACCCACCACACGCCTCTGATCCCAGGCTCATTCGTCGGTTCATCAGATAATCGTTCTTCGATGGGGGTTATTCTTCGTTGGATAGAAGTTCTCTAAGATCTCCCCTTCTCCTTCGCCAACCAAATCCTCCCAAATTAAAGAGGTGCCAATATAATTTAAATTGGTTAGATTAATTATGTTGGCATGTTGGCATAATTAATTGAATCAATTAATTAACTTAATTAAATGAAAAGTGTTGGCATAATTAAAGTTGGAGGGAGTCCATGGGTTAACTCTTCATTAATGAGGGATTTCAAGGGGTTTCTCCCATTAAGAGGGTTCGGGTGGTCCCCACCACTAGAAATTCAAAATGGGGGTTTTAGGCTCGGTGTTCCCCACCTCCATAACATACATGTAAGAGGTTTCAACAAATAAAAAATGATAAACATTTTTATTTTATTTTATTCTTTCACGAAAAACAAAAAAACTAACTTTCACCCTCAACCAACTACCATTGAGGTGAAAGTCTCCTTAAGTGAATATCGGCACTTCGAGTTCAACGGTGTCCTTGGATTTCAATTCTGAGCACTGGTTCAAAAGTTACAAAAACTCTCTTGCACGTTTACTGAACATAACCGAAAAAAAGTTCATAAATTCATTGCAAACACACCGGGCCTCGGAATCACGCACCATCAATTTTCACGGACTCGTAAAATTCTCATATAATTAAAAAAATTACATGGAATTTCTGTGTCTTTACATTCTCCCCACCTCAGGGCTTTGCATCCCCGAAATTCACAACACAAAACTAGGAAAACAAGTGGGGGTACTGAGCACATATCTGAGCCTCCCGCTCTCATGTGCTCTCCTAGTGGTTTTCATGCTTCTAGCGAATGCGCACCAGAGGTATTGACTGCCCATGAAGGACCCTCAATCCTCAATCTCCACTGGAACCTCTGTAAATGTCTCCCCATCATCGACGTCCAGCTCACTGTGGTCAATGATTTGAGAAGGGTCGTGCACGTATCTCCTCAGCTGGGAAACGTGGAAGACATTGTGCACCCAGTGCAACTAAGGGGGAAGTGCTAGGTGGTAAGCCACCTCGCCAACTCTGTTGAGGACCTAAAAAGGTCTGATGAACCTCAGAGATAACTTACTGCCTCGACCAAATCTTTGTAAACCTTGTCGGGGTGAGACCCGTAGAAAGATGTGGTCGCCATCCTCGAACTCCAGAGGTCTCCGTCTCCTGTCATTATAAGACTTTTGCCTTCTCTGTGAAGTCTTCACCCGCTCTTGGATGATCTGCACTTTCTCTATGGTAGCCCATACCATCTCTGGTCCCACGAGTGTTGACTCCCCTGGGTTAGTCCAACACAAAGGTGATCTGCAAGGTCATCTGTACAACGCCTCAAAAGGTGTCACCCCAATGGTGGAGTGATAGCTGTTATTGTACGCAAACTCCACCAAGGTCAAGTGATCCTCCTAGCTCTGACCGAAGTTGAGGATGAAAGCACGCAACATTTCCTCTAGGGACTGAATGGTCTGCTCAGTCTGGTTATCCATCTGAGGATGGAAGGTGGTGGTCAAATGAATTTGCATCTCGAAAGCCTCCTGAAACCCCTTCCATAGACGAAAAGTAAAACATGAATCACGATCAGAGACAATAGAAGAGGGTACTCCATTTAGCCGCATAATCTTCTGCACATAGAGGTGTCTCAAGCTCTCTACTGAACCCTTCTCTCTGACTGGTAGGAAGTGGGCCGACATAGTGATTCGTTCCATGATCACCCAGATAGAATCATGACCTCTGGATGTATATGGAAGTACAATCACGAAGTCCATGGATATCCCATTCCACTTCCACTCTAGGACCTCTAAAGGTTGAACCAATCCTACTGGTACCTGATGCTCTACCTTCACTTGCTAATAAGTGAGGCACCGAGAGACAAACTCTGCTACTGCTTTCTTCATTCTCATCCACCAGTGCTTTCGTCGAAGATCCTAGTACATCTTCGCCACTCTTGGATGTACTACTAGTGGGGATGTGTGGAACTCCCTCAACACTTCCTCCTGAAGTGACACCGGTACCATGGTACGTCCTATGAAAAGGATGACATGCTCCCCACCTTCAGAAAATCCATCAAGTGTCTGTCCTGTGGATATCTGAGCATGTAGAGCCTCACAGTAAGTTTCCCCACACTGCGCCTCCCTGACTCTCTAAAGAAGTGGGTGAGTGACTGTAAGAGACTGAAGAAAATATGCTCTATCCCGATCCATAAAGGATATCTGCAAAGCAGCCAGCTGCTCTGTCGCCTAACCTAGCAGTTTTATACCAGATATCCTCCTGAGTGCATATTCTACTATGTTCCCCTTCCTAGGAGTATTGACTATCTCAAATTCATAGTCCTGGAGGAATTCAAGCCAACATCGTTGTCTCAGGTTCAGGTGCTTCTGAGAGAATATATACCTGAGACTCTTGTGATCAGAGTACACTGTAAAACGCTTGCTCATCAAGTAATGTCGCCACATATTCAAGGAAAAGACCATTGTTGCTAACTCCAGGTCATGGGTAGCATAGTTCTGCTCATGTTTTCTCAGCTATGGAGAACCATATGCAATAACTTCTTGCTCCTGAATTAGGACACATCTGAGCCCAGTCCCTGATGCATCATAGTAGACTACGTACCCAACACCCTCCTCCAGAAGCCTCAAGATAGGGGCACTAGTCATCCTTTGCCTCAGCTCCTGAAAACTCCGCTGGCATCTTTCCGACCACACGAAGGGTTGCCCCTTCTTCGTCAACGCTGATAAAGGTGCTGCAACTATGGAGAAATCTGGTAAAAACCTCTGGTAGTATCCATCCAAACCCAGGAAACTCTGTACCTCTGTCACACTCCTGGGTGGCTCCCAAGCAAGTACAACCTCAATCTTTACTGGATCCACTGCAACTCCAGCCTCAAAGATGGCATGTCCCAGAAAGTGAACCTCTCGGATCTATAACTGGCACTTCGAGAGATTACCATAAAGCGGGTGCTCTCGGAGTGTGTCTAGTACTACCTAAAAATTATAGGCATGCTTCTTCTTGGTAGATGAGTAAATCAGAATGTCATCAATGAAGACCACCACAAAGCGATCAAGGTATAGCTAAAAGATCCTGTTCATGAGCCCCATGAACACTGTTGGAGCGTTGGTTATGCCGAATGGCATAACCAAGAACTCTTAATGGTTGTACCGACATCTGAAAGTCGTCTTCTGCACATCCTCGTCTCACACTCTGAGCTAGTGATAGCCTAATCTGAGGCCTATCTTCTAGAACCACCATGCTCCCTTCAGCTGATCAAAGTGGTCATCAATCCTCGAGAGTGGGTACTTATTCTTCACGATCACCAGGTTCAGGTGTCGATAGTCAACAAAAAGTATCAAGCTCCCATCTGGATTCTTGGAGAACAAAATCGGGGCTACCCAAGGAGAAATAGTGGGCCGAATTAATCCCTTCCCCTGTAAGTCCTCCAACTATACCCGCAACTCACAAATCTCTGTGGAAGCTATCCGATATGCTGGTGTAGATATCGGTGTCATCCCAGGGTATAATTAAATGTAAAAGTCCACCTCTCTTCAAGGAGGTATACCCATAACATCATCAGGGAAGACATCCGCGTACTGGTCCACCACTACAGGATAGCTCGGACTCTCCACATCAACCACTCTGAGGGTAAGGCTAGCCAACTAATGAGTGATCGGCCGCACTCTCCTCCGGGTAAGTCCATCTTGTGCTACAAAGGCTCCCTTCTCACTAATGAAGGTAAACCTGGTCCCATCCATGCGGACACACCGCAGTTTGCGCCTAATACAGTCAATTTGAGCATGGACTGTAGATAACCAGTCTATACCCAAGATGACGTTGTAAGGCCTCGACACCACTACTAGGAGATCCCAGCCGAAGCTCTCGCCTCCTAGAGTAATCTCACACTGCCAGCACCAGGGTGTAATCATTGAATCATCTCCCATAGGAATATCTAGCCATAAGGATCGAGCCAATAGCTCCATTAGAATCTCTGAGCTCCAAACGAGCACTACTACAAAAACGGGCAAGGGAAGCACTACCCTTTATCAGCACTTTTTTCTAGCACTGATAAATTTTATGTTTCAAAAAAAATCATGAAAAATAAAATATTTTTATATAAGTATATTTATATGGATATAAATATAATATATATTTTTTAAATATGTTTTAGATAAGTATAAATAGACTATTACATTTAATATATATAAAATTCAGTGAAAATGGATTTAAACTATTTTAAAAAATATTATTAATTAATAATTTGATAATTATTATCGATTAAAAATCATTTAATAACAATTTGAAGACACAAAAAATCAAAAAATAATAATAAAATATCTAAAATAAGTTGAAAATGTAACTCAAACTTCAAACGACCATAAATTTTGATCCGAGTGTCTGTTTGAGCTCTACAACATATCAAATTGAAGCCTATGATGAGATCTACGTTCTAGTGACCTAAGAAAAGATTCTTTCACATCTTTCAATGAAAAAAAAGGCCATAAGGCCTCCAAAACTGAGTTTTTAGTCGGGATACCCCAATTTGTTAACATTAAAACAACTATAACTTCTGATCTGGATATATGTTAGGCCTATAATACATATCATATCAAATATTGTTTCATTTTATTTGATTTGACGAGTTTTGGAGTTGAAACAGGCTTCTGGATTATAAGTTATGGTCGTTTTAACATTCTATGGCTTTTCAAATAAACATATATATGTATTTATTCGTAAATATATATGTGTGTGTGTGTGTGTCTGTGTGTGTGTGTGTGTTGTATATATGTATGTATTTATTTATTTATTTTTTTATAAACACACATAAAAAATATATTTTATAAATATATTTAAAACTAATCTTATTAATATATATATTAATATACAAATAAATATACGGATAAAAAATTATAACTAAAAATATATATATAAATAAATATAAATATATATTAATATCCAAATGAATATATATATATACTAATATATGAATAAATATATATGTATTAATATAACTAAATATATTTATATTAATATGAATCTATATTAATATATGAATAAATATAACTATATATGTATATATATAAATATTAGTATATATTAATATACGAATAAATATATATATATTAATATATGAATAAATATATATGTATTAATATAACTAAATATATTTATATTAATATGAATCTATATTAATATATGAATAAATATAACTATATATATATCATTAGATAGAGAAAAAAACGAAATGGCTTAGTGGTAAAGGTGCAGCTGCGAAAGGGGGGAGGTCATGGGTTCGAGTTCAGGTGGAAGCAGGGAGGTGTGCGCGTGTGGGGGTGTGCGGGAAGGGCAGCGTGTGGGAGAGTGTGAGGGGGGTCCGCCTAGCACTGATAAGGGGGGGTCAAGCGCTGTTAAAAACTCCCCCCTGCATTATATACTTCTTTTTATTTTATTTTATTTTATTTTTTGACTTTTATCAGTGCTTTTTAAAAGCGCTGATAAAAGGGACCCTCCTTTATCTTCACCTCGATTAACAGCACATTTTTAGCACTAATAAAGTCCATATTTGTAGTAGTGGAGGGCAGTGGCAATAAAAGAATGACTAGCACCTGTGTCTATAAGTACTGCAGCTAAGGTGGAGTAGACACATATCGTACCTCGTATCATCTCTAGAGCACCGTGATCATAGGCCTCAGCTGCCTAGAGCTGAGGTCGCCCCTGTCCTCCTGCTCCCTGTGGTCTGGGTGGACCACCTAGTGGTGGTGGCGGTAACATCTTGAATCGTCACCCATCGCCAGTTGCATGACCATCTCCTCTGCCACGTCTGCCTGCTCCCTACGGACCTCCTCGATCGAACCTCTGTCTCTGTCTGGGAGGTCCCTCAACTGTCTTCTGATCATACTTACGGCGGGTCGGACAGTCAAGAGTCATGTGACCCTATCCGTCGCATGTGAAACACTGCTTGTTCCTCGCATGACTGGCTCTGTCTCCAGTACCCCGCACAACTAATCTTGAATCATGTGGTCATACACCTGTATTCCTAGTCCTCTTGGATCACTGTGACATCTATCTGCTGCCAGCTGAAGAAGACTCCTCTACGTGATGATTGGTGGTGGGTCTCGCTACTGATGACTACTCATCAAAAAACCCTCCACTAAGAGGGAACAATCTAACACCCCCACCTGCGTCGGGATGCTGAGTGAGAACATCGAAGCCCTGATCTCCCACCTGAGTCCCTACTCGAATATCTGAGCCCTGAAGAATGGGTCTCATACCATATCATTGTAGTATCATGAGAGGTCAGTGAACCTCGCTAAGTACTGATCCACAGTCATGCTGCTCTACTACAGATGAAGAAGCTCATGTATGTGCACTACGTGAAGAGTCACTGGGATAAACTCTACCCAAAATAGGATCTCAAAGTATTCCCAGAGAAGTGTCACCTCATCGTGAACCTAGATCATCAAGCTCCATAATTTTCCTACAACTTCCTGCAGAAGGCTGGAGGCAAAGATCACCATTAGATCAGCTGGTGTTCCTACTAGTCGGAAGACTCTCATCATGGCCTCCAGCCAATCCTCATCCGCCTGTGGGTCTGTCTCTCCCCTGAACCTGGGTGGCCACTGGTGTTGGAACTCATGCAACGCGTTCAAGTGGAATGCACCCTCTGCTGCTGGGACTAGTGGAATCGGTGTCCCAACGAGTAATGGTACTGATGGTGCCTCCGCTGGTGCCTCTACTGGAAAAGGGCCCTGCACTGAGGCCTCGTCGCTCAGTGGGCTATTAGTTCGTAGTATATCTAGAACTATAGTTGGTTGGCTATGCGGAGGCATCCTGAAAAGAAATAGGTGTGCCACAGGAAATAAGTTATACTTGGTGAGCTGACTCAAAGAAATCACAAAGAAAACTCTTGAAAACATACACGCAATCAGTGTTTTCATGCACTGATTCGGAAATCAGAATTCAGGGTCCAAGTGTATGGATACGTCGTCCATCGCACCAAGACTGGATTCCCTAAACTGATAACCAAATTAACTAAACTTAACTCTATTATTGTTAAAATTATCAGAGTCCAATGTTCTACAGTAGAACCGACTCCTCTAATACCAATTTTTCATGACCCATCCCCCGGGGTCCGTGTCGTGACTACCCCAAGCCCACCTTCCATAGGCCAGGGGATGATGACTTGCACCGAAAGGCATATCCCCTAAAACTGGGAAGGAATTACCTTTATATCCTATAAACACACTCAACCAATCACACAACAAGATACGAACACAAACAAACTGTATAGCAAAAAGAGTGCTGAAAGTAAGAGGGGCTGGAATACAAGCCCAACAGTAAAGGTACAAGTACAACTGAAATACAATACAACTGAAGAAATAGTATGATAGCTATTGGGTCATCCTCTGAGGTTCCTACCTAAAGGGTAGGTACAAATCACCTCCTCGGCACTCCATGTCTTCCTATCTCCTCTACATACCAACACGTCGTATAGTTTACCTCTAGTAGCGTCCAGTCCTGGTATCCCAATCCTCGATCAGTTTTGTCCGTCGTCTGCATCAAACACAACAAGGTGCGGGCATAGCCCATGGAGGGGTGAGTATAACAATACTCATTAGGGACCCTGAGACCCTCAAGGTCTCACAAAATTCACAAAGGATAAACCACAAAGCATGAAATCAACTGACAACCCTACTTAGGTATATGCCCATACATATACCTAAGTTATTAAGTATGCCCATCTCAATCATGAGGAAACACAGAGTCCAACTCAAAATCCCAAGCTCAACTGTTCCACAAAGGAAGGAGTACCACAAGTACCACACAAGTACGCCACACAGAAGAATACCACCAAGGTATTACCACAGAGTAAAGTACCACACAGGTACAGACTCAGCTCACACCAGGTATAACTTAGGTACAGTGGTGGAGATGATTAGATGTAACTACTAATTCATCTTACTCTATTAATAGGTAGGCCCACGAAGGATCCTAAATCATCACTAGAACCATAGAGAATCATAGTACATCGTCAGACCCACATAGGATCCTAGTAGCTCGTCAGACCAAAACAGGATCCTAATACATTGTTAGACCCACACAGGATCCTAGTACATTGTCAGTACATCGTCAGACCCACACGGGATCCTAGTACATCATTAGTACATCATCAGACCCACACAGGATCCTTATATATCGTCAGTACATCATCAGACCCACACAGGATCCTAGTACATCGTCAGTACGTCGTCAAACCTGCACAGGATCCAAGTACATCATCAATACGTCATCATACCCACACAGGATCCTAGAACATCGTCAGTACATTTTCAGACCCACACAGGATCCTAGTACATCATCATTACTTCGTCAGACCCACATAGGATCCTAGTACATTGTCAGTACGTTTTCAGACCCACACAGGATCCTAGTACATCATCAGTACGTTGTCAAGCCCACACAGGATCCTAGTACATCGTTAGTATGTCATCAGAACCACATAGGATCCTAGTACATCATCAGTATGTCGTTAGACCCACACATGATCCTAGTACATCATCAGTACGTCATCAGACCCACGCAGGATCCTAGTACATCACCACAGCCAGCTATAGGGTTCCCACACAAAGATCGCTTATCTCCAAGAGGGTCCGCTCCTCAAGCAACTGGTCGATAATCCAACTGTCACGAAGTTTTATGAAGAAGTATCCCAAAGTACCTCCACAAGATAGGAGTCTCAATGCAATAGACGGTGCATCAAATGGACGCTTGGTCTGTAAGTTATTAGCCTTTTAGTCTTGAGGGCCCTGCTGGATTCGTGCTCGATCCAACCCGACCATTCCCCAAATTTATCCAAAACTCTAGTGGGGTATACCAAAGGTACCATCCCACTCCAAGGTTTATAGTGCCATAAACGGTTTGTCAAACGGACACTCGGTGCCAAAGTTATGGCCAAAAGAGCGGAAATGGGTCGAAGCTCATCTGGGTCCGGTCTGACCCGACCCGGTTCAGGTCGATCTGACTCACTGGGTCCGGCCCGGCCAGCACTGGGCAGCCCAGCCCACGCTGGGTGGCCAGGCCTGGTGGCAGGGCAGCCGTGGGGTGGCGCGGGGGCCCGCGGGGTGGCGCCGGGGCCCGAGGGGCGGCGCGGGGGCCGCGGGGTGGCGCGGGAGCCGTGGTGCGGCGAGGGGTCCGTGGTTTGGTGGTCCGTCGCGGCTCACTGGATAACCAGTTTTCCCCTCTGTGTGGTGTGGTCGCACGTCGCACCTTTACTGGAAGTCGGCTCAGTCGTCCGTCCTCCCTTTCCCACCATAGCACAAGCCGTGGTTCCCTTCTGTCAGGCAGCGCGGTTGCGTCGACGCCTTCATCGCGGCCGGCTCTGGTGCTGGCCGCCGTTCTTGTGCCCCACCGGTGTTGGTTTTCATCCTCCTCCATCATGAAGAACACAACAATTAATCACAAGAATTGCGTAGAGGTCATTCCATGTTTGTTTAGCCCGTACTCTCCACGTTAGAGCGGTAGCAAGCGGCTATAATTTCTTCTTGATTTATGAAGAATTTTCAAGAACGGATAAGGAGGGAAAATTCAAACAACCACCCTAACTAGAAGGTTCATTGATGTTGGTGCGAGAAAGAATTCAAATATGTCGACGTTCGTCGTGCCCGCCACATGCCTCTGATCCCAGGCTCGTTCGTCGATTCGTCGGATAATCATCATTCGATGGGGGTTGTTCTTTGTTGGAGAGAAGTTCTCCAAGATCTCTCCTCCTTCACCAACCAAATCCTCCCAAAGGAAAGAGGTTCCAATATAATTTAAATTGGGTTGATTAATTATGTTGGCACGTTGGCATAATTAATTGACTCAATTAATTGACTCAATTAAATGAAAAGTGTTGGCATAATTAAATTTGAAGGGAGTCCATGGGTTAACTCTTCATTAATGAGAGAGTTCAAAGAGTTTCTCCCATTAAGAGTGTTCAGGTGGTTCCCACCACCAGAAATTCAAAATGGTGGTTTTAGGCTCAGTGGTCCCCACCTCCATAACATAAATGTGGGAGGTTTCAACAAATAAAAAATGTTAAACATTTTTATTTTATTTTATTCTTTCATGAAAAAAACAAAAACTAACTTTCACCCTCGACCAACTGTCATCGAGGTGAAAGTCTCCTTAAGAGAATATCGGTGCTACAAGTTCAACGGTGTCCTCAGATTTCAATTCCAAGCACTGGTTCAAAAGTTACAAAAACCCTCTCTCACATTTACTAAACGTACCCAAAAAAAAGTTCAGAAATTCATTTCGGGCACACCGGGCCTCAGAATCACGCGCTGTCAATTTTCGTGGACTCATAAAATTCACATATAATTAAAAAAAATTACTTGTAATTTATGTGTCCTTACATTACATTATCTTTTTAAAAAAAATCAATATCTTATGTTTCATGTAGCACCAATTTGGCTTACGTTACACACAAGATTGAGTTTCTTCGAAACAACACTTTAGTATTATAATTATTTAAATAATATATTTATAACTTATCCATTAAATATTATAATATGAATAGTAATAAATAATTTTTAAATGTTATTTATAATTTTTTTAAAGTAAATAAATCGTATTTATAATGAAATGTATAAGTTTCAGTAAAATAGGTATATGTTTAGAAAAACTATTTTATTAAAGGAACTAATTTTTATAGCCATTTGTGAACAATAATAAAATTAATTTTAGGAAATATTAGAAATTTAATTTGGTAAAATAGAAATCATTTTTGAATTATTAATATCAAAATTATCTTAGGGATAATTTTTTGTATTTTTTCTAAAAACTTTCAATTTTTGATGAATAGTGAAGAACACTGCATTATTGTTTAAAAACCGACTTTTTCATTTTAATAATTATTTTACTTTAAATTGATTTTAAAGTCACAATAGATAAATAATAAAAATATTAACCCAATTTAGGCCATTGGAATCATTTTTATAAGATAATTAGATATAAAAAAATTGAACATTTGAACATCACTTTTACTTGCCTTCTAATCACATTTACGGGATTAGAATTAAACGTAATTTTACCAATTCTGTGAATTGAATTTCAAAAAACTGACATATATGGTTATAATCAGTATGAATATTTTGGTCTAATATGATCAGAAAAAAATTATTGAATAGTAAATTTTGAATTTTATTGACCACGGTTAAAGGAAAATAGGGTAATTAAAGGTAAAAATAATATTATAATAATATAAAATTATACTAACACTTGTCCTAATTTCATTGGATAAGTTTATTTAGACCCAAATCAACCTTAGTTTGAAAATATGATCCTTTTTATATCACTTGTGTTAGATTAGGACATTTATTATATTTTATTTAAGGAAGAGTTAAAAATGTCATATTAAAATTTTAATAACTATATCATTTTTAATATGAGGTTATATAAGTGATATGGGTGACTATAAATATTATTTATAAAGATAAAATTTTTATCTACATAATGGTAATTTATTTACAATTTTAAGAAATAAATAATTAAATTAAATGATGACATGATGATGATGTAGTACTTGATTTATTAAAGAAAGAATCAATTAAATAATATAAATAATATTAAAATAAATATAATTTCAATTAATTAATGAAATAAAATAAATTTATAGATAACATATAAATTTTAGTGACATTTTGGAAGTATTGGTTTAAAGTTATCATGTTTTTTGATATTTTTAAAAATGAAAATATTGAATAGTTTCAAAATTGACATAAATGATACTTTAAAATAAATAATATTTTATTAAATGTTATAAAATATATAAAAATATAAGGTTCATTAAACTAAATTTTATAGTGTTAAATATGTAATTAATTATCTAATTTAGGTTTTTTGGCATTTTATAGTAACTATATTAACCCTATAGTGTAAAAAAAATAAATTAGACACGGTAAGAGTTAAATTGTTTAACTAAGGGTTAAACTCAAAAGATAAGGTTAATTTTATGACCTAAAATAGTATAAAAAATATTTATTGAGAATATTTATACCTATCCTCATCTTATCCTCAAAATAACTCAATTTTGGGCTATTTTAAATCAAAAATCATTTTATAATAAAATAATAGTTTTGGAGTTTCCAAAAGTGTCCCTCACCTCTCTTATAAAAGGTAACATCTCCTTATCTTTTATTCGCACCTCTAAATCCATTTTTCTCATCCAAACCCTACCCATTTCCTCTCTTAACTTCCTTCAATTCATCCTAGATTCTATACTTTAGGCAGAAATCCAACCTAAAGAGTTCTTTTGTACAAATAAAAAAGTAGACACTCAAATAAGAGGTAATTGTTTTACCAATTCTTTAAAAGTTATTTTATTCTTATACTTCCTTATCCTAATAAGTTTACATACTTAAGTAATAAATCTAGCATCTAATATATTATGATATGTTTTTATTATTATGGTAAAACCATATTCCTCCTTGTACCCATCCTATGAAAAACAATATCAACATTCGTACGTACGTACGGATTACTGTCTTCATGTCGTGGTGTAAACTGTTTTTCATCTCTAATTTATTTAAATGGGTATAATGGTAAATATAATGGTTATAAATAATTAATATGACATTATAATTATTATTTATAATTAATATACCATCCAATTCTATACCATTTAACCATTAAAGGAATGATATCGTCGCGTGTGCGTACGTACGGCTTATCGTCTCCACAAAGCGATGAGATTCACCCTCCATTACAAACATTTCAAAATGATTATAAAAATGTATATACTGAATAAATATAAAATATATGAAATAATAATTCTATTGGAATAATATATATATATATATATCATTTACTTGCTTCCATTCAATACAATAAGAAAAAGGAAACAATGTTCATGCATACATACGGTCTACCGTCTCCATGAACGGTGTATTCTATTTCATATATCTATCTTTTATATATACATTTATATACTAAATATATATGATATATAAATCATGTTATATATTCTTGAATTAAGTAAATCATGATCTATGTAATACAATCAATAATAATGAGTCAAAACATGTACGATAAACAAAGTGATTATTTCCCAAAACGTTGTTTTGACTTGGAATTGTTAATAAACAAGTAATATTAAGGCATAAAAAACATATATGATAGCATAAATCTTATTATGATTCTTATATAATTTAATAATATGTTTAAAAACATTATATATTAGTTTCGGACATGTATGGAGAGTTTCGGACCAAAGTTAAGGGGATTTCGTCTCACTTTTAATTTTTGTGAGATATAAGTCATGTTCACGACCTATTTATTATGTGTGGTGTATGTATTAACCCTATTGTATTTTATATCATGAATAAATTTATCTTCATGGTATTTAAAGATTCATTTTAATATATTGGGATGATTATTTAAATGATCAAAGTGGTATGGGATGCATTAAATGTTTATAGAATTAATCCTTTCTCCATTTCAATATTCTTGATATTATTATACATATTTATTTATATGTATATAAAGGATTATAAAGAAAATTTTATTAATATTTTTAATTTCATTCAAATGTTTTCAAAAGGAATGTTTTTTAAGGTTTTATATAAGGGACTCATTAACTAAAACATTATTTTAAATGTTTTAAAGATTTATTCTTATAAATCTTTCTCATTAATGTCCATGTTTTCAAAATGGTTTTAAGGATTTATTTATATGGATATTAATGTTTTAAATTTTTAATTCCTTTAAAATTTATCAAATTGGTATGGGACACTTTGATTAAAAAATCTCCTTTTCAATGACTTTTTTTATAAGTGCGCAGTTTTTGAATAAATGATTTTAAAGAAAAAGGGAGATTTGTCTCAAGATATTTTTAATGATTTTAATAGAGAATTTTCATCTATGTCAACACCCTTTGTTGGATATTATTCTTAATTGTGGTTGGTATATTATGATATCATTTATCATATTTTGGTTTATGATCAGTTTGATTTTGGATGTGCTATTTAGATACCATTCTTGGTTTATGGTTAAAGTTTTCATATTTTTTATCCTAGTTTTTAATAATAGTGATTATGTTGTTTATGTTTCATCATTTTCATAAGAGGAATGTATTGTACTTAGTAAGTGATGAGCGGGGCCCACTATAGCCCCTCGATGTATCAGTAGGTTTCATGAAGAAAAATAGATATGGTTTTGGATGAGTCTTTACCCATTCATTAGATTCTTAGCATGAAGCCTTAAAAGTATTAGATTCCTAACATGAAGCCTTTAAAGTAATAGATTCTTAGAATTAAGCCTTGACAATATTATATTCTTATCATGAAGCCTCAATGGTAAGTTTCATATGTCCAGTATTATGGATTCTCTCATTATGATATTAGTTATTGATATTACATGTGATTATTCAACTAGTATAATATCCATGTGAATGTTTAGAGGGAATTATTTGATTTATTCTTTCCATATTATGTTCATGTTTATGTGTAAAAGGATTATATTTCAGTTTTATTCTTGCCTTAATTTTTATGGTTATTTATGAATGCATCCTTTATATTTTTTTAACCTTACTGAGCATTTGAACTCACCCCTTTCTTATGTTTTATTTTTCCAAGATTCCAGGAAATGTATTATGATTTATATATAGGGTTAAGCTAGAATATTAATGACATTCTCAAAGAATTATCTATGTTGAATATTATGTTTTGAATTGTATTGTAAAGTTCATTTATGCAATATATTATTAAAGACTTCTAAATTTATCAGTACTTTAAAATTTGATTGATTATAATTATTCCAATGTATAAAAATAATGCACCAGCTCCGAGAATTTGGGGTCGGGGCATTACAGTTGGTATCATAGGAAGTTAAGCAATAACCTTGAAATTATATTTAGAAAACATAGATTAGAAAAACATAACCCTATGAATGACTTTGAAGATGATTCTAAGTATAGGATATCATCCTTTAGATTTGGTAATGAATAACCTAGGTTAATCCTATGGAATTATGTATTGATAAAAAGATGGAATCATTTAGAGATCACATAAAGGATTCTTCATGAGAATATCACTATGATTGGTGTGTCTCGCTTTTTGCTTTGAGTTTTGGTCAATGGTTACAATCAGTAAGGTTATACAAGCAATGGTTATATTTTTGATGACTAAGATACTACAAAAGGAAAATGAAATTAAGGAGTTAAAGAGTGAATTGGGATGACTAAGATTATTTTGTATATGGATTCAAGAATTATTACATCAATGGTTATATGGTTATAAGATTCGTGAGATATATAAGGATTGTACTACAGTAATTCTTCTTTAAGGATATGGAATCATAAAAGTTTTCATTAAGGATTTAAATGTGATAAAATATTTGGTATTTGAAAACGAGAGCTACATTTGGTGGGGGGGGAATTTGATGTTAAGATTTATTTTGGAAATTTAGAGATCTTTTTGGACAGTGAATTTAGATGGATGTATTTTGGTCGAGTCTTAAGGTTGGAATGGAGTAAGTTGAACATTAGATATTTTTTTTAGGATAAAACATTTATTTAATGTTGAACATACAAAGTTTATTTCTATAATGTTATAATAATATCATTTTAGAAAAAGGAAAACCCACAGTTCGAGTGACAACCCATCGTGTTGGACAAGGATGTAGGAATAGAACCCATAACCGAAGTGGGACAAGGCTTTATCACCTACCACTAGCCTACATGAATTCCCTAGTCATTATAATATACTTTACTTTATTTAAACAGTATAAGTTCATTTTTTGAACCTTATATGATTAAGATAAGTAGAATATTTTTTAATTTTATTATCTTTTGAAGAGAATAGTGAGTTTGTGATAGGAATTAGTTAAAGGTTGAAACTCTACTTGTCAAGTAAGTATGATTAATTGTGTTCTTAGTCTATGAAGTAAATTAATTCTTCAACTCTAGGGAAAGGATAATGAAACCAAAAAAAAAATTCTAGTAATTTCTTCTATGACTCAAATGGTACCTTAGATCATCACATATTTAGAGCTTTGTGATTGTTAACTTTGTCCTAATCATGTTCTCTATCACTCTCAATCAGAACATAATGGTCATATTTTTCTTTGATGTCTTTATTTTCCTATATGGAAACCTAATATGTGATATATTGGGTGTCCTTCATACTTCCCTTTTTTTATTTCAAAATAGAGGTCTCATTAACTCATTTTTCAATGTGGGTTTTCCACAAAGGTATTTTCTAGTATCAACCTTTTATTTTGAAAGTCCAATTTCAAATTGTGAACAAGAAATTTATTAAAGAAGGGGGAAATGTAACACCCCAATATTTCATAGTACATTATCTTTTTAAAGAAATTTTATAGCTTATGTTGCATGCAACATCGAATTGGTTTACGTTACACATAAGATTGAGTTTCTGTGAAACAACACTTTAGTATTATAATTATTTAAATGATATATTTATAACTTATCCATTAAATATAATAATATGAATAGTAATAAATAATTTTTAAATTCTATTTATAATTTTTTCACATAAATAAGTCATATTTATAATGAAATGTATGTGTTTTGGTAAAATAGTTATACGTTTAGAAATACTATTTTCTTAAAGGAACTACGTTTTATAGCCTTTTGTGAACAATAATAAATTTAATTTTATAAAATATTAGAAATTTAATTTGGTAAAATAATCATCATTTTTTAATTTAGAATATCAAAATTATCTGAGGGTGAATTTTTTGTATTTTTCTGAAAACTTTCAATTTTTGATGAATAGTGAAAAACACTGCATTATTGTTTAAAAACCAACTTTTTCATTAAAAATATTATTTAAATTTAAATTGTTTTTAAAGTCACAATAGATAAATAATACACATATTAACTCAATTTAGTCCATTGGAATCATTTTTATAATGGAATTAGATATAAAAAATTGAACTTTTAAATGTCACTTTTACTTGCCTTCTAGTCATATTTGCGGGATTAAATTTAAACGTAATTTTTCTAGTTCTGTGAATTGAATTTCAAAAAAATGATATACATGGTTGTATTTAGTATGAAAATTTTTGTCTAATAGGAGCAAATTATTTTTTTGTGAATAGTAACTTTTGAATGTTATTTTCCATGACTAATGGTAAATAGGGTAATTAAAGATAAAAATAATATTATAATTACACAAAATTACACTAAAAATCATCCTAATTTCATTGGATAAGTTAATTTCGTCCCAAATAAACCTTAGTTCAAAAATATTATCCTTTTTAAACTACTTGTGTTAGATTAGGACATTTATTATATTTTATTTAAAGAAGTGTTAAAAATGTCATATTCACATTTTAATAACTATATCATTTTTAATATGAGGTTGTATAAGTGATATTGGTGGATATAAATATTATATATAAATATAAAATTCTTATCTACATAATGGTAATTTATTTATAATTATAGTAAATAAAAAATAAAATTAAATGATGATGCAATGATGATGTAGTACTTGATTTATTAAAGAAAGAATCAATTAAATTATATTAATAATTTTAAAATAAATATAATTTAACTTAATAAATGACATAAACTAATTTTATAGATAAAATAGACATTTTATTGACATTTTTTAAGTATTGGTTTTAATTTATCGTGTTTTATTGATATTTTTAAAAATAAAAACATTAAATAGCATCAAAACTGACATAAATGATACTTTAAAATAAATAATATTTTATTAAATGTTAAAAAAATTATAAAAAAATAAAGTTTGTCCAACTAACTTTGATATTGTTAAATATTTCATAAATGATCCAATTCGGGTTTTTTTGCATTTTATAGCAGTTATATTAACCCTGTAGTGTAAAAAGATAAGTAGACACGGTAAGAGTTAAACTGTTTAACTAAGGGTTAAACCCAAAAAGATAAGGTTAATTATGTGACCTAAAATTGTCTAAAAATCATTGGTTGAGAGATTTTGACCCATCATAATCTTATACTATAAATAAATTGATTTTAATATATTTTAAATCGAAAATAATTTTATAATAAACTAATAGTTTTAGAGTTTCCAAAAGTGCCCCTCGCCTCTCTTATAAAAGGGAACATCTCCTTCTCTTTTATTAACACCTATAAATCCCTTTTTCTGGGAAACACCCTATAAATTTCCTCTCCAAAATTATATAACTTAATCCTATATGTCATACATTTTGCAGAAATCAAACCTAATGAGTCCTTTTGTTCAAATCAAAAGGAGACACTCAAAGAAGTGGTAATTATTTTACTAACTCTTTCAAAGTTATTTTCTTCTTATACTTACTTTTCCTGATTTGTTTCCATAATAAAGTAATAAATACATCATATAATATATTTTTATATTTTTTATGATTATGGGACAACTATATTTCTCCTTTTACACATCCTATGAAAAACAATATCACCATGCATGCGTACGTAAGGCTTACTGTCTCCACACTGTGGTGTAAACTGGTTTTCATCTATACTTGATTTCAATGGGTATAATGGTGAATATAATGGGTATAAATAATGAAAAAGACATTATAATTATTATTTATAATTAATATACCATCAAATTCCATACCATTTAACCATTAAAGGAATGATACCTTCACTCGTGTGTACGTACCACTTACCATCTCCACGACGCGATGAGATTCACCCTCCATTACAACCATTTCAGAATGATTATAAAAATGTATATAATGAATAAATATTAAATATATAACATAATAATTCTACTGGAATAATATATAATATATATATATATCATTTCATTTCATTGCTTTCATTCAATACGATAAGAAAACAGAAACAGTGTTCATTCGTACGTATGGATGACCGTCTCCATGAATGGTGTATTTCATTTCATATATCTATCTTTTATATATATATTTATATAATGAATATATATGATATATAAATCATTTTATACATTTTGGAATTATGTAAATCATGATTTAAGTAATATTATTAAGAATAACGAGTCAAAACAGGTACGATAAACAAAGCGATTATTACCCAAAACGTTTATTTAACTTGAAATTGTTAATAAAAAAGTAATATTAAGCCATAAAAAATTATATATGATATAATAAATCTTATTATGATTCTGTTATAAGTTAAAAATATGTTTAAAAACATTATATATGAGTTTCAGACGTGTATGGAGAGTATCGAACCTAAGGTAAGGGAATTTCGTCACACTTTTAATTTTTCTGAGATATAAGCCATGTTCACCACATATTTCTTGTGTGTGGTGTATGTACTAACCCTATTGTATTTTATATCATGAATAAATTTATCTTCATGGTATTAAAATATTAATTTGAAGTTATTGGGATTATTATTTGAATTATCAAAGTGGTATGTGATGCTTTAAATTCTTAAAGAATTAATCCTTTCTCAATTTCAATGTTCTTTATATTATCATACATATTTATTTATATGTATATAAAGGATTATAAAGAATATTTTATGTCTATTTTTAATTTAATTAAAAAAAATCAAAAGGAATATTTTTTAAGGTTTTATGTAAGGGACACTTTAACTAAAACATCATTTTAAATGTTTTAAAATTTTATTCTTCTAAATATTTGTCATTAATGTCCATGTTTTCAAAATTGTTTTAAGGATTTATTTATATGGATATGAATGTTTTAAATTTTTAATTACTTTCAAATGTTCCAAAGTGGTATGGGATAGTTTTATTCAAAAATATATTTTTAAATTTCTTCTTTTATAAGTGCATGGATTTTGAATAATTTTTTTTAAAGAATGTAGTGTCTTGGTCAAATTCCAAGACACAATTTATTAAATAGAAGAAAAGAAGTTACATAAGTCTGAAGTAAGGAATATTATTAAAATCTTTATTATAGTGTGAGAAGATCAACAGACAGGTCATCGCACCAGGTTATATCCTGGTTGACTCCCTTGTTAGCAAGCTTGTCTGCCACCTTGTTCTCTTTACGAAAGGCATGAGTGACAATGTAGTTGATCTCCATAAGCAAAGCAAGGCAGCTCATCCAACGAGTAGTAAGCGGCTAGGCAAGGTGCACCACACCATTCCAAATAGCATGGACAATAGTGGTCAAATCACTTTCAATCCAAATATTGTTCCAACCCTTTTTCTTGGAAAAATCAATGTCATGGATCACGCTCATCATTTTCGCTTCCAAAGACGACGCGGTACTGCAGTTGCCAAAAAAGCATTCGTGAAACTGGCGAAGAAAATATCTAGAAATGGCACCATAACCCACATGTCCCGAGTTGCCTTTGGAGGCACCATCAACCTTCACTTTGATCCATCCTGAGATCAGGGCTTTCCAGAACACCTCAAAAGTGTGTCTTGGTTGTCTATAGAGACCATTAATCTGAAGTCGATGAAGAATCTCAAAGTCTCCAACGGTGTTGTCATACACTACGGGAAAAAGTGGTATTAGCGACGGGTTATTTGCGACGGGAATATGTCCTGTCGCAAATAACCACCGCAGTCGGGGTATTTGTGACGGGGCATAATCCCCGTCGCAAATAAAGAGTTATTTGCGACGGGATATTCTCACTCGTCGCAAATGGTTTGGCACGAATGCACGCCAAATCGCTTGAAAGATATTTGCGACGGGATCCCCTTCCCGTCGCAAATAACTGGCGGCGGTAACAGGTTATTAGTGACGGGAAGGGGTTCCCATCGCTAATAACCAGGCGGCAGAGGTTATTTGCGACGGGCCCCGTCGCAAATAATCTCTTTTATTGCCGCTCATAATAAATGTGTCCGGGGTTATTTGCGACGGGCCCGTCGCAAATAATACCAATTGCGACGGGAATACCGTCGCAATAAACCCCGTCGCAAATAATCTAACCTATAAATACAGTCAGCCTTGACAATTTTTCTGAATCTGAACTACTTTTTACTAGTTTATATGTGTTGAGTGAGTTTTGTTTTGCAAGTTGATTTCAAGGAGGTTGCGGGGATCATCCTACAAGTACAACAAATCGAAAGCTCGAAAACCAGTTTAAGGTTTTTTTTTCTGAATTTTAATTTAATATTTATTTAATGTTTTTGTTTTATATTTTTACATTAGTTTTTATTATTTCTTGTTAGATATAATTATGTTGTATTAAGGTATTAAATTTGATTTGTTATATTTCATTATTAGTAATTAACAATATTTAATAATTAAGTGACTATAATTAGTAATTAATAACTTTAATTTTAATTAAAGATAGTAATTAGTAATTAATGAATGTAATTAGTAGTTAATGAATGTAATTTGTAGATAATGAATATAATTAGTAATTAATGAATATAATTTGTAATAATTGGAATAATTCAAAAAAAATAGTAATAATTAGAAAAAATTAACAATAATTAGTAATAAGTAACATTAATTAGTAATAATTAATAATAATTAACAATAATTACCAATAATTAGTAATAATTAACAATAATTACCAATAATTAGTAATAATTAGTAATAATTATCAATAATTACCAATATTTACCAATAATTGCCAATAATTGTCAATATTTTCCAATAATTACCAATATTTACTAATATTTACCAATAATTGCCAATAATTGTCAATAATTGCCAATAATTGTCAACATTTACTAATAATTCGGAATATTTATCAATAATTAGGAATAATTACCAATAATTAGGAATAATTGCCAATAATTAGGAATAATTACCAATAATTAGGAATAATTACCAATAATTAGGAATAATTACCAATAATTAGGAATAATTACCAATAATTAGGAATAATTACCAATAATTAGGAATAATTAGTAATAATTAGCTAATTGGAAAAAACTAGCGTGATTATTATCTTTCTCAATTATCTTTTCATCTCTGTATTGGTTTTAAGAAAACTTCTGTCACCATATGTAATATTTGCATTCTTTTTCTAAATTATCAACCTACTCAACAATAGAGAGGTGAAAGTGAATGCAAATATTATATGTGGAGACAGAATGTTAAACACACGGATGAAATGAGAAGGGGATCCCGTCGCAAATACCAATAATTAGGAATAATTACCAATAATTAGGAATAATTACCAATAATTAGGAATAATTACCAATAATTAGGAATAATTACCAATAATTAGGAATAATTACCAATAATTAATAATAATTACCAATAATTACCAATAATTAGGAAGAATTACCAATAATTAGGAATAATTAGTAATAATTACCAATAATTACCAATAATTAACAATAATTACCAATAATTAGTAATAATTACCAATAATTACCAATATTTACCAATATTTACCAATAATTACCAATAATTGTCAATATTTAGTAATAATTACCAATAATTACCAATAATTAGTAATAGTTACCAATAATTAGTAATAATTACCAATAATTACCAATATTTACCAATAATTACCAATAATTGTCAATATTTACCAATAATTAGGAATAATTACCAATAATTAGGAATAATTACCAATAATTAGGAATAATTACCAATAATTAGGAATAATTACCAATAATTAGGAATAATTACCAATAATTAGGAATAATTATCAATAATTAGGAATAATTATCAATAATTAGGAATAATTAGGAATAATTACCAATAATTACCAATAATTACCAATAATTAGGAATAATTAGGAATAATTAAAAATAATTACCAATAATTACCAATAATTAGGAATAATTACCAATAATTAGGAATAATTAGTAATAATTAATAATAATTACCAATAATTACCAATAATTACCAATAATTACCAATAATTAGGAATAATTAACAATAATTACCTATAATTACTAATAATTAGTAATAATTACCAATAATTACCAATAATTGGTAATAATTAACAATAATTACCAATAATTCTTAATAATTAACAATAATTACCAATAATTAGTAATAATTACCAATATTTACAATTAATTACCAATAATTATCAATATTTACTAATAATTAGGAATAATTACCAATAATTAGGAATAATTACCAATAATTAGGAATAATTACCAATAATTAGGAATAATTACCAATAATTAGGAATAATTACCAATAATTAGTAATAATTACCAATAATTAGGAATAATTACTAATAATTAGGAATAATTACCAATAATTAGTAATAATTACCAATAATTAGTAATAATTACCAATAATTAGTAATAATTACCAATAATTAGTAATAATTACGAATAATTAGTAATAATTACCACTAATTACCAATAGTTACCACTAATTACCAATAATTAACAATTATTACCAATAATTAGTAATAATTAACAATAATTAGTAATAATTAACAATAATTAGTAATAATTAACAATAATTAGTAATAATTAACAATAATTAGTAATAATTAGTAATAATTACCAATATTTACCAATATTTACCAATAATTGCCAATAGTTGCCAATATTTACCAATAATTGCCAATAATTGTCAATATTTACCAATAATTAGGAATAATTACCAATAATTAGGAATAATTACCAATAATTAGGAATAATTACCTATAATTAGGAATAATTACCAATAATTAGGATTAATTACCAATAATTAGGAATAATTACCAATAATTAGGAATAATTACCAATAATTAGGAATAATTGCCAATAATTGAGAATAATTACCAATAATTAGTAATAATTACCAATAATTAAGAATAATTACCAATAATTAGGAATAATTAGTAATAATTAGCTAATTGGAAAAAACTAGCGTGATCATTATCTTTCTCAATTATATTTTCATCTCTATATTGGTTTTAAGAAAACTTATGTCACCACATGTAATATTCACATTCTTTTTCAAAATTATCAACCTACTCACCAATAGAGAGGCGAAAGTGAATGCAAATATTACATGTGGAGACAGAATTTTAAACACACATATGAAAGGATAATTGTAACATAATTTAGAAAATTATATTATTTTAATATTAATAATAAAAAATAATAATAATGTAATAATGTAATTATTATATAATTAATATTTATGAAAAAATAATATTATTATTATTAAAATAATAAAAAATTTATAAAATATTAAAATTATCAATATTTGTAACAGGTTTTGCTTTATTCTTAACATGTTCAATTCTTAAAGGGTCAATTTTTAGGTCTATCTCAATAAAAAGTTTGCGTCAGTCATGTCTGATGTAAACTCTATAATTATCCTTGCTTGAGTGTTTTTTCTAACAAATTATTCAAAACCAGTATTACTTTATATTTTATTGAAAAATATGGAACAACGAGGTCATCAACAGTCATTATTAGATGACCGCATATGGATAAATCAACGTAGAAATCCAAATGGTTCTGGTTTAAATCTATTATATATAGAGGGTGTGGAGACTTTTTTAGCATTTGCAGCATCAAATCCAGAATTTGTTTCAGAAGGCACAATAAAATGTCCTTGTAAAAATGTGCACTGAGAACATTTGACACATTTGACAAAGTTGGGGGACATCTCTTTCGTTTTGGTTTTCAACCGGATTATGTTTTTTGGTACCAACATAGTGAAGGCAGTTCTACAGAAGGTGATACTAACTTGATTCTGGATCCATCCCGATTTCAAAATTTAGTACATGATGTTGCAGGTACATCTATTCAACATATAGAAACTCAAGATGATATTGATTCAACTCCTGAGTTGGCACACTCTGAATTTTATGAGTTGTTGAGGTCTGCTGAGGATGCGTTATATTCTGGTTGCAACATAAGAAAATTAGAAGCAGTTGAAAAATTTGTGGCTATCAAATCAGATAATGGAATGTCAAACACGTGTTTTGATCAAATATTTTCTTTAGTTAAAACACTGTTACCCGAAGGAAATGTTTTTCCTGCAAATTACTATGAGAGTAAGAGGCTGGTTCGAAATTTAGGACTTAGTTGTCAGAAGATTCATGCATGTTCAAATGATTGAATTTTATATTCTGGGGAAAATGAGTCGTTGGATAGTTTTCCCACTTGTGGGAAATCGAGGTATAAAGAATCTCAACGTGGAAAGTCTGGCTTGATACCTGTAAAACAGTTGAGATATTTTCCTCTTACATCCAGACTTCAGCGTTTATTCATGTCTAAGAATACAGTGACAATGATGTCATGGCACAAAACGAATATTTCAACCGGTAAAATCTTGAATCTTCTGGACGATGGTGATTTATGGAAACATTTTGATAGAGTGCATCCATCCTTTGCTTTAGAATCCCAAAATGTGCGATTGGGTCTTTCCACTGATGGTTTCTGTCCATTCGGATCTTATGGTAGTCAGTATTCATGTTGGCCTGTCTTTTTAACTCCGTACAATTTACCTCCATGGATGTTGATGAAGGAACCCTATATCTTTTTAAACTTACTAATCCCAGGACATTCGAAGAAGAATATTGATGTTTATTTGAAACCATTGATTGATGAATTAAATATACTGTGGAGTACTGGTGTCAGTACTTATGATGTTGCTGCGAAACAGAATTTTATACTAAGAGCAGCATTGATGTGGACAATCAGTGACTTCTCAGATTATGGCATGTTATCTGGATGGAGTACACATGGGATGAAATCATGTCCTTAATGTATGGGAGAGAACAAGTCATTTATGGTCATCCATGGAAAAAAACCTTGTTATTTTGACTGTCATCACAGATTTCTTCCAGCTGATCATCCTTTTTGCAGAAACAGATCTCATTTTAGAAAAGGTACAGTTGAAAGGGATGGACCTCCAAAAATGATATCAGGTACGTAGTTAAAATCAATTGTATATTCATTACCTCCCATCACATTTGGACCCATAATAAACCAACAGAAAATTTCTGGTTTTGGGAAAGAACACAATTGGCTAAAATGTAGCATATTTTGGGATTTGCCATATTGGTCTGATTTGCTGGTCCGCCACATGTTGGATGTCATGAATATTGAGAAGAACTGTTTTGATAATTTGTTTCATACAGTTTTGGATACCCCAGGAAAGATCAAAGATAATGTAAATGCATGATTAGATCTTGCTCAAATTTGCAGGCGTCCAGAACTCAAGCTGTTTGATAATGTCAGAACAGAAAGGTTAATGAAACCAAAATCTGCTTATACATTGTCCAAAGAAAGCCACTTATTATTTTTTCAATGGATTGCAGATTTGAGACTTCCAGATGGATGTGCTTCCAATTTGGGTAGATGTGTAAATAATGGTCATATTACTGGATTAAAAAGTCATGATTGTCATGTTATAATGGAAAGACTTCTACCCATTGGATTAATAGGTCTGTTGAATTTTGTGATATGGGATTCCATAACAGACGTATCATATTTTTTTTGGTACATTTGTGCGGTGACAACAGATTACGATGCTCTATGAAAACATGAAGAAGATGTTGTTGTAATTATATGTAAACTGGAAAAAATATTCTCGTCGTCTTTCTTCAACTCAATGGAACATTTGATATTACATTTTCTATATGAAGCAAAATGTGGAGGTCCGATACAATTTCGATGGATGTACCCATTCAAAAGATGCATGCAGAAATTGAAAAACAAATACGCAACAAATCATTTGTTGAAGGATCTATTGCTGAAGCTTATTTGCTGGAGGAGATATCTTTTTTCTGCTCCCACTATTTTGAATCTAAGTATCCTTCAAAACACAGCCGCATGGGACGGAACGAGGGGAATATTGATGAAATCAACAATCAATTATCTGTTTTTAACCAGTCAGAGCTTGGTTTTGGTGGAGTTCATGAACGATGGCTTTCAGATGATGAACATCACAGAGCTCATACGTATGTTCTGCTCAACTATGAAGAGATGACATCATTTGTACTATAAGTGCTTCTATTACTTATTATAATATTTATGTTACAATAAATAACTTTGTTTTTTATAGATTGTATGATAATCATATCAAGAAACAACTTCCACAAGTTACAGCAGCTGCTCTCGAAGAACGCAGACAAAAAAAATTTCTCAGTGGTTTCAAATACTGGTAACATAAATTTTTCATACTTTAACATCTCCTTCAATTTATAGTTTACTATATTGATAATTATTTCACAAAATTTCAGGTGTCTCGACATGCTGATAAAATTGACAAACAACTTTGTATATTGAGTAACCCACCATCAAAAATGGTGAAATCTAATAATTCATATGTGGTGAATGGTTTTCGATTTCATACACATGCATATGGGGAATCAAAAAAAACAATGAACAGTGGAGTTTGCTTGAGAGGATCTCATCATAGAGAAAATGAAGTTGACTTTTATGGCATACTTGATGAAATCATTAAACTCTATTATCTAGGACACCATTACATAACGATGTTCAAATATCGGTGGTTTGATACTGAGAGAGGCATGCGTGTTCATCCGACTCATGGAATCATCGATATTAAATGTAAAAGTGTTCTTGCAGTAAATGAACCATTCTTACTGGATCAACAGGCACATCAAGTTTATTATGCAAAGTACTGTGCTACGTCAAGATACTTGACTGGTTGGTGGAGCATAATAAAAATGAAAATTCGAGACAATCAGTTTAGTCAAAGTGAATGTGCTTTCACTAAAGTGCAAGGAATTGAATTTTTTCAAGAGAGTACTCAAAATAAATCTTTGTTACAAAGAGACATGAGTATCGATGATGACACCACTCAATTAAGAGTCAGTGATGATGATGATGATGATGATGATGGTAATGACTTCACAAATGAATTTGAAATGGTAAGAGATGAAGTAACTGGAACTCAAATGGATATTGATGATATTGAGGAGGAATATGAAGATGCATTGAAAGATATGAAGATGATGATGAAGCTGAACATTGATACAATTCAATGGTAGTTATATATAATCATAACTAATATATATGTATATATAATAATAATTATCAATTATTTGCTAACAACATTCGTTTTCTGTTTCAGATGGACGAGGACACATTTTGTGAGTTGGCGGATGCTGACCTATATTTCGATGCGGACGAGTTGCTGGCTCCTGACCCTCAGCCTGAAGGCGCTTCAGGGAGTACACGGAGGGGGCATGGTCTTACACGACTGATGATTCCTGACCCCATACCCGAGCGACGTCCATGTCTTGGGTTCGATCCACGCACCTGGAGGTGTGATAACCTGTGCACTTTACTAAGATTTCATTAATATATTTACATAATAAATGTTTGATTATTGTTTTTACAGTTTTCCGCATATAGTAGTCGGACAGGGCAGTGCTATTTTGTGCAACTATTTTTCTCAGCCATGGACGACATGGGAGCATATTCCTGTTGATGTGCAGCAGGCCATGTTCAGTCATTGGTTGGTACGTATGTAAATAAATAATTTTTATTTTGAAATTTATTTCATTTATAACTTGATATTTTGAATTATTTGTAGGGTTTATGGTATCCGATCGAGGATACCATGCATGACGCCATCCACGAGGCATGGGAGGTGGACATGTGTGATTGATTTCATCAATTTTTGCACAATTTAAGAAGAGCTTCCATGAAGAAAGCAGGAGTGTCAGATTTTGACGATTCATGTAGAGCACACCGACCGGAGTACATTTCATCCCACGTATGGGATGGATTATGTGCACACTGGTTGAGTGGTGGCTTTTAGAGGAGATCATCGGTGGGGAGGCAGAATCGGGGGAGACAGGAGGTGACTCATCGAGCTGGGAGTCGTACTTTCAGTACTCATAGACAGCATTCGGTACGTACATTTTTTATAAATATTTTCTATAACTTTAAATATTAACAATTTATTTTATATTATTATAGGCTGTCGAGTACCCCGATATTATGGAGTACAACGTATATCGGAGGATGTATAGTGATCCAGCTACTAGGGAGCTCAGAGGTGATCACCAGCGTCACATAGTGGTCAGTATTATTTGTTTTCAAGTTTAAAAATTAACTGCATATAATATATTCACAATTTTAATTTTAAATTGCAACTACATGAGTCATATGAGACCGTAACGTCAGAGACCCGGCCTGAGGGTCAGGCCGAGGCATCAGATCAGACTAGTGGCCATCAGTTTGATGAGGCAGCATGGATGCAGGCAACCCAATATGCCTTCAAGAAGGGTTGGGTAGTTGGTATCGGCTCTCGACTGACTCCCGGAGATTATTATGGCAGTGTTGCGATGTCGGCTTCCAGCTCGAGAGGAGCTCGTGCATCTTCTTCTGCTACACAGTATGAGGATCGGTTGTGATCTCAGACTGAGTTGATAGAGAGTCTCCAAAAGGAGCAGGAGGAGATGCATCGGCAGCAGCAGCAACATGAGGAGGAGCGCCGACGACAACAGCAGGTGTACGAGGAGCAGATGAGTCGGTGGCAGCAGCAGCAGTAGGAGCAGATGGAGTACATGCGCTGACTCACTCATGCCTTAGGGATGGAGTTTCCTCCACCAGCAGATCCCCCCTACCCCTCCTCCTTCAGATTAGTTATTGTTTGATTTTATAAAGTTTGTAAATTTAAAATATGACATTTTTTCTATTCAGAGTTTCTGTCTCTCTTATACTGGTGTCAATATTGTATTATTTAATTTCTATTTATTTTTAATACTTTATTATTTATTATTGGTATTTATTTTATTGTTTGTTTATTTTATTAATAATAATATTACTCTTAGTATTTTATTATTTGTTTATATTTCTTTTTGAAAATGTTGATAATTTTCATATTTTTATTTTCTAATTATTTTAATAATATTATATTCATTATTTTTAATACATAAAAAGTTTCAAAAATTTTAATTAAAATTTTAATTTTTAAATTATTTATAATAATATGAATTCGGTATATTATTATTTTTATATAATATTATATTATTTATATTACAATATTAATATGATTAATAATATTATTCATATTTTATAATATTAATTTTTTTTATATATATTTTAATTTTTTAATTTTTTAATTTAATTATAATTTTTTAAATATTTGAATGATTTTTTGTTATAATATTTGAATGAATTATAATTGTATTATTACTATTATAATATTAATTAAAAAAAATTATTAATAATTTTATTTTATTTTATTTTTTTATACATATTTGCGAAGGGATAATCATCCCGTCGCAATTAAATTTTTTTTAAATTTTTTTAAATTTCCTATTGCGATGGGAATATTTTCCCGTCGCAATTACTTATTTCTTTTTTTTTGAAAAAAAAATTAACTCTTTCGCGACGGTATTCATGGCCCGTCGCAAATAACATTTGCGACGGGCCCGTCGCAAAAGTGTTATTTAAAGTTTTTAATATATATATCGATTAGTATTTGCGACGGGACATATTTTCATCACAAATAATATTTTTAGCGACGGACCCGTCGCAAATAGTGTTAGTTGCGACGCCATTTACCGCAACGGGTCATTTGCGACGGACCCCCGTCGCAAATAGCCTTTTGCGATGGGATCTCGTCGCAACTGACCCGTCGTAAATGGGCTTATTTCCAGTAGTGATAATAATCTTTTTGAAACGAGGTAGCATCCCTTATGGAAATGAGAATCCTCATCCAACCTTCATTAATATTGAATGAATAATTGTTGTGGATAATAGAATTTTTATCATAATAGATCACATGAAGAAGATCAGCAACATCTGTTAAGAAGATATTCTTTATTTGTTGAGAGATTTAGAGATCCACACAACACTTTAATTGGGTGCTGATAGAGTCAAGAAGTAACCATCTGCAGTCAAAAATGTCAGTAATATAATTCCAAAGGGCTTATGTAGTAGCATAAGACAGAAATAGATTGTTGGTATCTTATCTATGCTGGTGAAAAAAATGACACTTAGAGCAAAGTTGGATCCCAAAAGACTAAATACAAACCTTAGTCGGAACACGGTTGTGAGCAATACACAAAACAGGAGTAAATCTTGAGGTTTTAATCCATGGTTTATCAAAGGATTTCAACCAACAAAAATTAAGATTAGAATTTGAAAAATTGTACTTATAAAAACTTTTGGAATCAAGGATACCATTGTGATAAGGCTCCTAAATAAGGAAGTCATCAAAATTAGAGTAGGAATAATTTTCTATAATATGAATGATATTATCAGAAAAGTTAAAGTTATAATATTGAATAACAACCTTTATATTATAGTCAGTGTTTTTCAGAAGATAATTATGAGGCAATATAGAGATTAGAGGGGTTTCAATCCAGTTGTCTAGCTAAAAAATCATGGAAGAATCGGTACTAACCATCCATCTATAGTTATTCATGATGTTGGCAATGAAATTTCTAATGGATGGATAGATGGAGGAGTTAATGTAATTCAAATTTCCCTTCTTTAAATTCGTAAGGAATATTTTTTTAAGAAAATCAATAGAGTCAGAGTTGTTATGAATCAACCTCCAAGTGAGTCTAGATTTAAGGGAATCATTAAAGAATTTAATATTGTTTATTCCAAGACCACCCTTGTCATCAGTAAAATCCTACTAGCCATAGAGAGGGATTTACCCTTCTAGTAGGACAGTTTATTGATGACCTAGTCAACAAAAGTGGAAAATTAAATGGCTTTAAGCCTTCCCCAAAAAATGGGAACTCCAAGATAGGTAGAAGGGAAGGAACAATATTTGATACCTAAATTATTGATGATGTTAGTTTTCTTAGAAGAAGAAAAAAATTACAAAGAAAACAAAGGACTTTCTCCATCTTATAGATTGACTAGAGATTTTTTCATAATGGGACAAAGCAGATTTTAAATTTTGAATATTCCTTTTATCCCCTTGTAAAAATAGGATGATGTCATTAAAATATAAATGATGAGTAAGCACATTTAGATTTCTAGCAGCCTATATGGGTTTAAGTTTTTTTGATCAACAAGGTGAGTGAGCAATCTGGTTAAGTAATCTTCCTCAATGGAAAAAAAGAATGGAAGATAAGGGGTCACCTGGTCTAACTCCCTTAGTGAATTTAAAATAGCCCTTAGGGGAACCAATGACAAGGATAGATATAGAAGATGATTTAAATAACGATTTTATCCTACTAACAACCATTAAACCCAAAGGATTGAAGAACTTTGTAGATAAAGATCCAATCAATGGTATCAAAAGCTTTCCTAATATCAAGTTTAATGGAAATATTCCCCCCTTTGTTAGCTTTGTTTAAGGTGTTGGTAAATTCTGAGGTGAGGAAAATGAAGTCTTGAATAGACCTTCCCTTGATAAAACTGAATTGATTCCAAGAAACAATTTTATTACATATAGAAGCAAGTCTATTAGCAAGAATCTTAGTAATGGTTTTATAAAGGGAATTAATAAGAGTAATAGTCCGGAAGAGGTGAATCTCAGATTCATTTTCCACTTTAGGAATTAAATTAAAAAATTGAGCGTTAAGACTATGGGGTAGAACACCATTAGAAAAGAATGATTTTATAAGTTTGTAAACATCTATGTGAATGACCTCCTATTGATGTTGCAAGAAACCATTGTTAAAACCATCATGACCCGGGGCACTATCAGGATTAAGGATAAAAACAGTGTCTTTGATTTTATGATCAAGAGGGATGCTTAAGAGATAAGCATTGTATTCCCCATTCACCATGACCAGAATGACATTAGGAAGGTGGTCCTTGTTGACATTTGGTCCATTGAAAATATTATCAAAGTAAGAAAAAACATGACTAGCAATAGCCTCCTCAGAGTTAAATAGGGTGTCTTCATCCCTAAGGATGGTGATAGGTCTGCAAAATTTTTTGATTCTTTGTAGAGAATTATAGAACTTAGTTTTTATATCACTATCTGAAAGCCATTTAGTTTTAAAAAATTTCTTTTATATGTTGTCTTTAATACCAAGAAGAGAGTTAAGTTTCATCAAGGTGTTTATTTCAGGTTTGGTGTCCACAGATAAATCAGATTTAGTAGTAGTATTTTGAATATGGACAAGTTCATTCTCAAGATTAGATATTTCCTTGTCAATTTTTTTATCTTTAGAACTACACCAACATTTGCGGCACTATTTGAGGTGTTTTAACTTGGTGAAATAGGAAAAATCATCATTGTGATGACTCATAGACTCCCAACAATTTTATATAATGTTTGATCATTCCAGATCATCAAAACAAGAATTATTAAATCTGAAGGGAAGAATGGGATTAATATTTTTGGTGAAAATACTAACAAGGATGGGGTGATGATCCGAATTAAGTTTAGGTAAGGTTATGTTGGCGATGGTATCCCAATTTTCTAGAGAAGGGGTGTTCATGAAATCCCTATCCAGTTTACTAGAAACTACCATGTTGTAGTGTCTTATATACCATGTGAACTTAATACTAGTGAGGTTAATTTCAACAATATTATAATCTTCAATAGAAGCTCTAAATTCTCTTAAGGGGATGGCAGAGTGAGATGGGCCAATTTTATCACTAGAAGTAAGAATCGCATTAAAATCACTGGTAACAAACCAGGGGTCTTTAATGTTGTTATCTAAAACATAAATTTCATGCCAAAGAGATGTTTGATCCTGATATCTATTCTTAGAATAAATCATGGTACAAAAAATATGCATGCCATTAAGGGAGAAATCATAAGAAAACATTTGTTCAGATATTTTAAAATCATTAACATTTAGCAATGAAGCATGGTAAAAACCCAAAGTGTTTCAACAACAAGACCATATTTACAAGAACCTAAAAAATTATAACCATAAGAACAAAGATGCATAAATTTTAAAGAAACGTTTATTTTAGGTTCAGCAATAGAAAAAAATTTAGGTCTTTGGTTCATAAGAAATCTTTTAAGAATAGTAAGTGTATCAGGGTTTGCAATGACCTGAAAATTCCAAAATAAAATATTCATTAGATCCTGGTTTTGGGGCTTGAACCCCCTTTTTTTGAACCACCTAAGCCTTTCTTCCTATTTGATCTTCTGAAATTTTTTAAAGAGGTTAGACTGGGTTTCTTTCCCTGTTTACTCATAGGAGAAACAGAAGATTTGTTAGCAGTACCTATATTAGAAATAATATGATTTTTTTTAGGTGTTTTAGCATTCAATGGGGTGTCCATAGGAATTCCCCTTGAAGACATTAAAGGAATTGTAACATGAGTGATGGTATCAACCATAGGTGCAGACTGCATGTTCATTGATATACCAATCTCATTAAATAAAGCCTTATTAGTTTTTGGATCCATAACTGAGTTATTATCCAAGGGAACTGTGTGGGTGACAGTGTTTGAAACCGAAGCTAGTCACATCCTCACTACCCCTACAGTCTCACAAGATAAACCATCATAGTTTCTATAGTGATTCCAGGATTATCATCTGTGGGAACCAAGACTATAGATTCCTCAGAAGAATGGACAACTTCATCCTTGTGAACCAAGGTCACAGGGCTGCTCTCCATGGACAATTCCTTACAAAATGATATACTACTATCAATTATATGACCAGAACTTGCAGGAAGATCTTGATGCATCTCTGTAGGTGAACCATATTTAATCTCCAAAGCAGTATCATGAACACACCCACTGGATGGGTCTACAAGGCATGAAGTAATAAGACCAGAATCTGTGGAATTTGGAACACATGTGTCTTTAACAAAAATAGCATCTTGTGTCTATTCACAAGCATCCATAGAAATCTATTCAATTTCCTCAAGAATGCTTTGATCAGAAGAGTTCTGCTCTTATTTTTCTACTAGATCAGCCCAAGTGGAACCCGAATTATCTCCCAAAATGGTTGTCTTTCTAGCCCAAACTGCATATGTTTTCTTGGAGGGTTCAGGTTTCTCAAAGGTAGTACTTTGTTACTTACCCCTTTGAACTTCAGTCCATCCATCAACCCTTGGCTGGGAAGCTTGGATTTTCATAACTCTACAATTCATCAATGAGTGTCCTATAATCTTAAAGTATCCATATTTTGTATACTAGTTTTTAATATGAATGATTATGTTGTTTATGTTTCATAATTTTGATATGAAGAATGTATTGGACTTAGTAAGTGACAGGTGGGGCCCGCTATAGCCCCTCAATGCATCAGTGGGTTTCATGAAAGAAAATTAGATTTGGTTTTTGTCGAGTCCTTACCCATTTATTATATTACTGGCATGAAGCCTTGAAAGTATTAAATTCCTATCATGAATCATTAACAATATTACATTCTTGGCATGAAGTCTTGACAGTAGTATATTCTTGGCATGAAGCCTTGATGGTAAGTTTTAGATGTCCATCATTATGCATTCCCTCTTTATGATATTAGTTATTGATATTACATGTGATTATTCAACTAGAAGAATATCCATGTGAATGTTTAAATGGAATTATTTGATTTATTCTTGCCATATTATATTCCAGTTTTTGTTTAAAAGGCTTGTGTTTCAGTTTTATTCTTACCTTAAAGTTTATGGTTATTTATGAAAGATTTTACGGTATTGTTTAACCTTACTGAGCATTTGAGCTCACCCATTTCTTATGTTTTACTTTCCCAAGATTCTAAGAAGTGTATTATGATTTATATATAGGGTTAATATATAATATTAATGGTTTTCTCAAAGAATTATCTATGTTGTGTATTATATTTTTTAATTATAATATAAGGTTTATGTATGTAATATATTTTCCATGACTTATAAACTAATTGGTCCTTCGGTATTTGATTCCTTATAAACATGCCAATGTATTAAAATAATGCACTAACTCTGGGCAACTAGGGTATGGGCATTACAGTTGGTATCTGAGGAAGTTTAGTAACAACCTTGAAAATTAGATTTAGAAAACATAGCTTATAAAAACATAACCTATGAATGAATTTGAGGGTATGTCTATGTATAGGATATCATCCTTTAGATTTGGTCATGGATAAACTAGGTTAATCCTATGGACTTATGGATTGAGAAGAATAAGGCATCATTTAGAGATCCTATAGAGGATTCTTCATAAGAATATCACTATGATTAGTGTTTCTCACTCTATTCTTTGATTTTTGGTTAATGTTTGGAATCAGCAAGGTTATACAAGCAATGGTTATACAATTGATGATGAAGAGACTAGAAAAGAAAAATTAAATGAAGGAGGTAAATATTTAAGTGGAATGATTAAGATTATTTTTTATTTTGATTCAATAATTATTACATCAATGGTTCTATGGTTGTAAGATTCCTGAGATATATAAGGATTGTATTGCAGTACTTCTTCTTTAAGGATTTGGAATCATAAAAGTTTTAATTAATGATTTAAAGGTGATAAAATATTTTATATTTGACAATGAGAGCTACATTATATTTTTTTTGTGAATTTTATGTTAATATTGATTTTGGAAATTTAAAGATTTTTTTGGATAGTAAATTTGGAGAGATGTATTTTGGTCGAATCTTAAGGTTGGAATGGAGTAAGTTGAACATTGGATATTATTATTTAAGGATAAACCATTTATTTAATTTTGTATATACAAAGGTTTTTTCTATAATGTTATAATAATATAGTTTTAGAAAAAGGACAACCCACGGGTCGGGCGACAACCCATCACGTCAGACAAGGTTGTGGGAATCAAACCCACAACCGAAGTGCAATAAGGATTTATCCCCTACCATTGGCCTATGGGAAGTCCCTAGTTAGTATAATATAGTTTTATTTATTTAATCAGTATAATTTCATTTTTTGGAACCTTATATGATTAAGATAAATAGAATATTTTTGAATTTTATTATCTTTTTAAGAGAAATATGAGTTTGTGGTAGGAATTAGTTAAAGTATTAAACTCTAGTTGTCTTAAGTATGCTTCCTTGTGTTCTTAGTCTATGAAGTAAATTAATTATTTAACTCTAGGGAAAGGATCTTAAAACCAAAAAATTTATCCTAGTAATTTATCTGATGAATCAAATGTTCCCTTAGATCATATCATATTTAGATCTTTGTGATTGTTATCTTTCTCCTAATCATATTCTCTATCACTCTTAATTACTACCAGGTGGTTAGATTTTTCATTCATGCCCATATTTTCCTATATAGAACCCTAATATGTGATATCTCTGGTGACCTTCATACTTCCCTTTATTTTAAAAAGGAGTTCTCATTTACCCATTTTCCTATGTGGGTTTTCCAAAAAGGTATTTTCTAGTATCAACCTTTTATTTTCAAAGTCCAATTTCAAATTTTGAGGAAAAAAATTATTGAAGTAGGGGAAAATGTAGCACCCCAAGATCTCATAGTACATTATATTTTTAAAGAAATTCAATAGCTTAAATTTCATGCAACACTGACTTGGATTATATTACACGTAAGATTGAGTTTCTACGAATCAACACTTTTAGTATTATAATTATATAAATGATATATTTATAACTTATCCATTAAATATAATAATATGAATAGTAATAAATAATTTTTAAATTTGATATATAATTTTTTCACAAAAATAAATCATATTTATAATAAAATATATAAGTTTTGGTAAAATAGTTATATGTTTAGAAATACTATTTTCTTAAAGGAACTACTTTTTATAGACTTTTATGAACAATAATAAAATTAATTTTAGAAAATATTAAAAATTGAATTTTTTAAAATATAAATCATTTTGGAATTTGTAATATCAAAATTATCATAGGTTGAATTTTTGGGATTTTTCTAAAAACTTTCAATTTTTTTGATGAATAGTGAAAATACTACATTGTTGTTTAAAAACCAACATTTTCATTTAAATGATTATTTTACTTTAAATTGATTTTAAAGTCACAATAGATAAATAATACACATATTAACCCAATTAAGGCAATTGGAATCATTTTTATAATAAAATTAGATATAAAAAATAACTTTTGAACATCACTTTTACCTGTCTTCTAGTCACATTTACGGGATTAGCATTAAACATAATTTTACCACTTCTGTGAATTGAATATCAAAAAACCAACATAAATGTTTGTAATTAGTATGAAAAATCAGGTCTAATAGGATAAAAATTATTTTTGGTGAATACTAACTTTTGAATTTTATTTACCACGGTTAAAGGTAAATAGGGAAATTAAAGGTAAAAATAATATTATAATAATATAAAATTACACTAACACTTGTCCTAATTTAATTGTATAAGTTTTTTTCTACCAAAATAAATCTTAGTTCAAAAATATGATCCTTTTTAATACACTTTAGTTAGATTAGGACATTTATTATATTTTATTTAAAGAAGAGTTAAAATGTCATATTCAAATTTTAATAACTATATCATTTTTAATATGAGGTTATATAACTGATATGGGAGACTACAAATATTATTTATAAAGATAAAATTGTTATCTACGTAATGATAATTTATTTACAATTTTAAAAAATAAATAATTAAATTAAATGATGACACAATGATGATGTAGTACTTAATTTATTAAAGAAAGAATCAATTAAATGGTATTAATAATATTACAATGAATATAATTTGACTTAATTAATGAACTCCACTAACTTTATAGATAACATAGACATTTTAGTGACATTTTTGAAGTATTTTTTCAAAGTTATCATGTTGTTTTAATATTTTTAAAAATGAAAATATTCAATATTATCAAAATCGACATAAATGACACTTTAAAATAAATAATATTTCATTAAACTTTATAAAATATATAAAAATATAATTTTCAACCAACTAACTTTTATAGTTTTAAATATGTCATAAATAATCTAATTGGATTTTTTTAAAATTTTATAATAACTATATTAACCCTATAGTGTAAAAAGACAAGTAGATGCGGTAAGAGTTGAACAGTTTAACTAAGGGTTAAACCCAAAAGATAAGGTTAATTCTATGACCTAAACTTGTCTAAAAATAATTAGTTGAGATTATTTCGACCCATCCTCATATTAACATCTAAATATCTCAATTTTGAGATATTTTAAATCTAAAATAATTTTATAATAAATTAATTTTTTTGGAGTTTCCAAAAGTGCCCCTCACCTCCTTATAAAAGGGCACCTCTCCTTATCTTTTATTAACACCTCTAAAGACATTTGGCTAAAAAAAACCTTACCTGTTTCCTCTCCCAACTTCCCTCAATTCATCCTATAAACCATACTTTGGGAATAAATCCAACCTAAGGAGATCTTTTTTGAAAATCAAAAGGAGACACTTGAAGAAAAGGTAATCGTTTTACCAACTCTTTTGAAGTTATTTTCTTCCTATACTTCATTTTCCTATGTTGTTTCCATAATAAAGTAATAAATTCAGAATATACTATATTATAAGATGTTTTTATGATGATGGTACAACCATATTACTTATTTTACCCATCCTAAAAAAAATATCACCATGTGTGTGTGTGTACGGCTTACCATCTCCACGCCGTGGTGTAAACTGTTTTTCATCTATACTTTATTTAAATGGGTATAATGGTGAAGATAATGGGTATACATAATTAATATAACATGATAATGATTATATATAATTAATATACCATCCAATTATATACTATTTAACCATTAAATGATTTATATCGTCGCCCGTACGTACGTATGGATTATTGTCTCCACGACACGATGAGATTCACCCTCCATTACAACCATTTAAGAATGATTATAAAAATGTATATACTGAATAAATATGAAATATATGACATAATAATTCTACTATAATAATTTTTGTTTGTGTTTGTTTCATTTAATTTCTTCCATTCAACACAATAAGAAAACGGAAACAACGTTCATCCATACGTATGGCCTACCGTCTCCATGAACGGTGTATTCCATTTCATATATCTATATTATATATATATATAATGAATATATATGATATATAAATCATTTTATACACTCTTGAATTAATTAAATCATGATATGAGTAATATGATCAAGAATAACGAGTCAAAACACGTATGATAAACAAAGCGATTATTAACTAAAACGTTGCTTTAACTTGGAATTGTTAATAAACAAATAATATTAAGCCATAAACAAATCATATATGATATAATAAATATTATTATGATTTTGGTATAAGTTAATAATATGTTTAAAAACATTATATTGTATTTTTGATATGTATGGAGAGTATCAGACCTAAGGTAAGGGAATTTCGTCTCACTTTTAATTTCTGTGAGATATAAGCCATGTTCAACACATATTTATTATGTGTGGTGCATGTAATGAACCTATTGTATTTGATATCATGAATAAATTTATATTCATGTTATTTTAAGATTCTTTTTAATATATCGAGATTATTATTTAAATGATAAAAGTTTTATGGTATGCTTTGAATGTTTAAATAATTAATTCTTTCTCCATTTAAATATTCTTGATATTATCATACATATTTATTTATATATATAAAGTATTATAAAGAATATTTTATGTCTATTTTTAATTTAATTCAAATGTTTTCAAAATAAATATTTTTTAAGGTTTTATGTAAGGGACTCTTTAACTAAAACATCATTTTAAATGTTTTAAATATTTATTATTCTAAATATTTCTCATTAATGTCCATGTTTTCAAAATGGTTTTAAGGATTTATTTATATAGATAAAAATGTTTTAAATTTTTAATTCCTTTCAAATGTTTCAAAGTGTTATGGGAAACTTTGATTCAATAATCTCTTTTTAAATATATTCTTTTATAAGTACACGGATTTTGAATAAATTATTTCAAAGAAAAAAGGGAATTTTTCTCATGATATTTTTAATGGTTTTAATAAAAACAATTCATCTATGTCAACATACTTTGATGGATCTTATTCTTAATTTTGGTTGATCTCTTGTGATATCATTTACCATATTTTTTTATGATCAGTTTGATTGTGGATGTGATATTTATATACCATTCTTGGTTTATGGTTAAAGTATTCATATTTCATATACTAGTTTTTAATAGGAATGATTATGTTGTTTATGTTTCACCATTTTCATACAAGGAATGTATTAGACTTAGTAAGTGACCGGAGGGACTCACTATAACCTCTCAATGCATCAATAGGTTTCATTGAACAAAATACATATGGTTTTGGATGAGGCTTTACTCATTTATTAGATTCTTATCATGAAGCCTTGAAAGTATTAGATTCCTAGAATGAAGCCTTGATAGTATTAGATTCTTGTCATGAAGACTTGATAGTAGTAGATTCTTAGCATGAATCCTTGATGGTAAGTTTCATATGTCCAGCATTATGTATTCCCTCTTTATGATATTAGTTATTGATATTACATATGATTATTCAACTAGTAGAATATCCATGTGAATGTTTAAATGACATTATTTGATTTATTATTGTTATATTAAGTTAAATTTTATGTTTAAAAGTCTTGTGTTTCAGTTTTATTCTTTCCTTAAAGCTTATGGTTATTTAGGAAATCTTCTACTATATTGTTTAACCTTATTAATCATATGAGCCCACCCCTTTTTATGTTTAATTTTACTAGGATTCCAAGAAGTGTATTATAATTTATATGCAGGGTTAAGATATAATATTAATGGCATTATGAAAGAATTATCTATTTTTTATATTATATTTTTTAATTGTAATGTAAATTTCATGTATGTAATATATTTTCAACAACTGCTAAACTAATCGGTCCTTTAGGATTTTATTCCTTATAATCATCCCAATGTATTAAAATAATGCACCAACTCCAGGAATCTGGGGTCGGGTAATTATAGGTATGCTACTCATTGCTTATGGTTTCTATGTTATGGATATTCCGAGTAAGTTTGGTATTGATTATATACTTGTTGGTTTTTTTATTAAATGGGTTGTTGTTTAATTTGAGATGGTTTTTTATTGAGATATGTACCCAGGGGCTCGTTGGTGGTTGGTACAAACTTGAGATTGATTTATAGATCACTGATTGAGGTAAGGAACCTTTATATTATTTAGTTTCTTGATTATTTGGATTATTTTATTATTTGTGTGATCATTATTATTATCCTTGGCATGTGGCATGACCATGTGTGATCTCACTCGATAAAATAAGATGGTACCTCATCAGTATAATAGTCGGCAAGGACTGTATAGTGTGCAAAATGGTTTATTGGTAGTTTCTTGATTGAGCGTGTGTAATAATGCCATTTTATGGGGTTTTTATAGTTGTGTGAGTTGGGTTTCATAAATTAAATGGGTTTTCCTTTTTAAAATATGATTTAAAATAGAGTTTGGTTTAAAGTGGTATTTCAAAAGAAAATGGAAATTTAGATAAATGGTCTTCAAAAATAAATGAGTGGTTATTTAAGAGGTTTTTCATATTTTTTTTCTTTGAACCTAGCATGAGTGATTTTACATTATATTTACTTTTTTAAATGATTCATAGAGAGGGTTTTGACATGTATTTTAATGGATGTCCTTGGGGGATAGATTCGGTATATGTTTTATTTTATTTTATTTATTATTGTGGGTGATGACCTATTTTTATAAAGATAGTATGCTTGTGTGAGATTCTTTTTTATGAATACCTTTATGTTTTCTCCTATTTCATGATAGTATAGGATATCTAGGAGAAACCTTCCCTTAAGTGATGAATTGGTTAGATCAGATCGAGATTCGTGTTAGTAATCCTTTTAGCATAGGACTATAGGAAACCTTTGATACACTTGGAGTGGGTTTGAGTCATTGATATAAACCATGTGATGGGTGATTTGTTCACCAATGTCCCTTAATAAATTCTTGATATTTGTGTTATAATTATTTGACTCCATTAGTTCCTTATGGGAGAACCTCATGATTGAATTTAATGATTTATGTGGTGGGAGTTATTCCCAGCATTATTCAATTGATAACTTAGGCATAATTCATGAGTAGGTGTTTTAGTTACATGTAAATCCTTATTATGGATCCAAATATAGGATATTGACACGTGCCTGTCATGGGTTGTGACAAAAACAAATAAAACCTAAGTTAAAATGTATCAAAGTGGGTAACCTAAATTGTCTCTAGAGAGGAGTGCACAACAATTATGTTTGTCACTTAAAATTAAGAAATAATAAAAGGTTGTTTTTAAAATTTTTTGAGTTGAAAAATAAAGCAAGCAATAAAAAATAAAGGTTGAACACTAATGGATAAAGAGAGTGATAGGATCAGGGTAGGATCACCTTTGCAATGTCATCATAGTCATAAAGATATTCTTCCCTCTCTTCCTTTTGAATGACAAATGAAAGACTCCTCGATTGAGTTATCAATCACCTTTGGTTGAAGAAAGAAATGGAACTCACTCCTATATGCATGGAAGTTCATAAGAAATTCCTAAAGAACTAAGGAAAGTATCGATAGGGAATTTTTGCTCAGAACTCTATAAAAAAGTCCACTAGTTCCACACACGTGCCAATGGTCATTGGACACTCACCACCTAAAACAATCTGCTCGATCGAGACAAATTGCACCAGGCGGAGTGAGATAAAAAGTCTTTAACAAAAGATATTAAAAATGAATACACCAAACTCAAAACACAATCACATTAAGATAATTGGTAAATAGTTATAATATAATTAATTCAAAAGAAAAATAGGGTTTTACATTTAAGCACAAAACTCCGACATTACAAAATTGAAAATCCCCTATCCTCAATCACTCAAAGGTTTTACCCTTCCATGTGAAGGGTAATAGAGTTGAAAGGGGAAGAAGAGGACATGATGAAACAAAGAAAGGAGAAAATATAAAATAAAAATAACTTCAAGAACTCAATCCTACAACACATAACCTCTTGCACCTTCTTTAACCCCCGTGAATGGAAGTGAACACTCTTATTTATAGGCTTTTGGAGTTGAGAATTTCCCTCCAAAATTACTCCACCGAAAGATTGAGTCCGGTTGGCATATTAAATGGCCGAATCTTGGGAAGGAGTATTCATAAATGTTGTTACTATATATCTTGTTCATTCTTCCTCAAATTATCATAGAATTTGGACAAGTGGCCCAAAAGTTATCCTCAAATTACGAATGACATATTTTTTTACCCAAGGTGACTCTTCAACTTCCTCTCTTTGTCTGAATTCAATGGATGCTTAAATGACATAATTTCTTCATTAAATTTATTTATAACATGATGGGAGGATTACTATTTATTTTCCAGCTATAATAACCTCATTTGGACATGTTTATACCGAGATATACTTCATTAATTATGGTGGGGTCCATTCTGTCGTCCAGAAAACTTTTTCCAATTGTTTAATTTTTCTGGGCCATTGTGTGCTGAATTGGAACAAGGTCTAGAAGACAAAGTTGAATCCCATGAGCATATAAATCCTATTAAAAAGGAATCATAAAATTTGGATCAAAAATTTAAATGCTATGCTCGAAATACAGAAGCTACACAAAACTACTAAATTTCGAGAATTAACCAATTTCCACAATTAAGCTCATAATTCACTAAAAAACTAAAATGATAAAAATCAGCTCGAATTGATTAATTGGAAAGGGATAAATCATTGAAACACATATGAAAAATAATGAAAATATTAACTCTATCAATTCCCCCATAATTAGCACTTAGACTCCCAGATAAGTCAAAATCAAAATCAAATCAAAGCAAATTCAAAACACATGCCAATGAGATCCACCAATTCCACACCAAGAAATAAAAGTTATCATGCCTCGTTAAATACCATTATTACAAGTTCTCAAATCAGATCATTCAATATTTTTCCTCTTCATTTATCCTCCCATGCACACAAGACACCTACCTCACATGAATTTTCTCTCATCTCACAAATATCAATTTTTAACAAAGTTTTTCTCATCCAAACCAATGAAAGGGTCACCATAGGTTAGAAAAAATCCTACTTCTCCACATGATGTGAGTCAATGAAATGTTTTTCTCATGATAAATTTTTAGGGTTGTTCTGTGGCTTTCGGTTGGTAGGATTTTATGTGAAAAATTCTGAGGCCGAATGAGGAGGGTTTGGCTCTTTTTGAAGCAAAATTGCACAATTCTGATTTTCACTCAAGTATGGTATCCTCCTCACTACCCTTGGTAGAAATTTAGATCCATAATAATAAAAGGTCAATAAATGTTCAAAAATCTCAGCATTTCAATAGAAAAAATTCCATCTTCTCAAACATGATTTCTCTTGAAAGCTCCAGAAAAGGCACATCTTTCTTCCTCCATTAGAAGCTCCAGAAAGGCACAACTTCTCTTATCATGAAAGCTCTAGAAAAATCACACCTTTCAACACAATAATTTTTCATCAGCACACACATCTCTTCAACGTTTGATTTTCCAACCAAAGTTTCACCAAATGAGGTATCATAATAAAAGACAGCTCCCCTCACACTTAAGTTCAACTAGATCACGCAATTTCACTTCAAGAGAAAGTTGGATAGGGAAAATTGTCTTGTAATGTGGATAACCTAATAGGATATTCATGGATTCTAAGGGATAAAGGGATTAAATTTATAAGTTAGGCTGAAAGGAAATGTATTATCTTGAAAGAGGGGCTTTAAAACCAAATAAATGTCTCAATCATTTAAAACACATATACCCCAAACCCTCAAGTTTTGAAAGAAATAAATCAAATTCTAGTTAAAACAAGCATGGTCTGGTTCCCTCAATAAGTGAGGTGAATGAAAAGAATATAACAACAATGGTTCAGAAGCCTCATGGGAAAGTGATTTCAAATATAAAGACAGGGAGATGTGGCATGGGATTAAAAAATCAGAGTACTTTTCATGAATTTCTGAAAGAATTGAACTTGAAACAAAATAATTTTTAGCATTCATTTAAGCTTAGTTTCATGGAATAAATTGTCTCCTCAATTACATGGGCTTAAAAATTGAAATGATAATCATTTCAGCTCAAAAATTTCAAAAACACACCAAAAAACTATAAATAAATAAATAAATAAACACACAAAAATTTGAAAACACACAGTTTTTTAGTTTTTTTTAAAACACACAACAAATGAAAATCCTAAAATAAAAAGGTTCCATCCCCCAAACTAAAATTATGCAGTGTCCTCAATTCATTAAAATGGATTTAACATGTAAGCCAATTTTAAAATTAATCACAACAGCATGCAAGTGTAAAGGAAAGGTGCAACCTGACTTATTGGTAGTGCAATGTTAAGTTAAGATACTAAGTGTTACACACTAAAAACCTACAAGAAAAAGAAAAAAAGAAAACATAAGACATTTATTGAAAGAAATGAAAATAGAAATAGGATGAGAAAAGAAGGGTAGATCTTGGTTTAATCCCCCAAGTGGGCCTTGGGTTTTGACTGCCTCCATATGGGCAGTTCTAATCAGTTATCCCCAATCTGAAGGTGGGTTGGGTTTCTTGGTGATGAACCAAAAAAACTTCTTCTTTAAGTCACGTGCTTCATCCTTTTTGTTGAGGTCACCATTTGTATATTTCACCAAAACCACCCCTTGGAAAATAAAATACAGCTTTCTTGGTGGGGCAGGACAAAGAATGAGTCCTCATATTTCTTGGTTTCCAATTTCAAAACCTCCTCTTTATTCTAGAGTGATTGTTGAAGGAATGTTGTATGAGTAGAAAAATCAAAGTAATAGTCAAATTATAATTCTATTTTAACAAAGTTAAAGCTTGAAGTGTTAATATCATATTCATCCCTTCCAATGTAAGCATCTTGCGTCTCATTTTACATAGAAAAATCCACTTGGATTCCCTCTTGAAATCCCTCCAATAAATGATCAACATGTTCGGGGAGCTCCATATGTTCTTCATTGGGTGCATCATCTTTTTTTTCCTCATCCACTAAGGCAATACAAGAGTTATCAGAATCTGAAAATTTCATGCAAGGGGAATTAGTACTCAATTCATATTCTATAAAATCAGAATTAAGGGAGTTTAGAAAAAGATTATCTCCTTTAATTGGATTTACATAAATTTATTCTTTTGTAGAAAGATCCGCATTGAGTTGAATTTCATTAGGTAGAGGTAGGTAGTCAGGCTCCTCTATTTAAAAGATGAGTGGTGAATTCACTTCCCCCACTGGTACTGATTCTGGTTCAAGTTGAGGTTCTTGATCCAATGTAACCATCTCTATGGAATTTAATCTTTGATAATCAATGTTGACATGATTCAACATGTCCATCAATTCTTGAAGCAAGATACCTGTGACATGGTCATTCATCATTTGCTTGGCCAAAATAGTGAGTTCATCAAGCTTTTGAAAGAGGGATTCCTCATCGTTATGAACCATTTTTTACTGAAACCGTGAGTAATCAATCCAAGAAGAATAATTTTAGTTGGAATACATCATGAATTTTTTTATATTTTCTTTTGAATAAAATAAATGAAAATATTTACAAATTGTTATAATTAGATTATTGGCACAGCCTCTCCAACAACGGTACCAAATTTTGACACGTATCTGTCATGGGTGTGACAAAAACAAATAAAACCTAAGTTAAAATATAGCAAATTGGGTAACCTAAGTTGTCTCTAGAGTGGAGTGTACAACAATTATGTTTGTCACTTAAAATTAAGAAAGAAGAAAAGGTTGTTTTTAAAATTGTTTGAGTTGAAAAATAAAGCAAGAAATAAAAAAAAGGTTGAACACTAATGGATGAAGAGAGTGATATGGTCAGCGTAGGATCACCTTTGCAATGTTATCATAGTCATAAATATCTTCTTTCCTCTCTTCCTTTTGAATGAAAAATTAAAGACTCCTCGATCAAGTTATCAATTACCTTTGGTTGAAGAAAGAAATGGAACTCACTCCTATATGCGTGGAAGTTCATAAAAAATTCCTAAAGAACTAAGGCAAGTACTGATCAATAATTTTTTCTCCTTATAACTCTAGAAAAATTCAACTAGTTCCACACACGTGCCAACGATCGCTGGACACTCACCACCTAACACAATATGCTCGATCGAGACAAATTGCACCAGGCAGAGGGAGATAAAAAGTCTTTAACCAAAGCTATTAAAAATGAATAAACCAAAATCAAAACACAATCGCGTTAATATAATTAGGAAATAGTTATAATATAATTCATTCAAAAGAAAAATATGGTTTTACATTTAAGCAAAAAACTTCGACATTACAAAAGTGAAAATCCCCCTTCCCTGATCACTCAAAGGTTTTACCCCTCCATGTGAAGGGTAATAGAGTTGAAAGGGGAAGAAGAGAATATGATGAAACAAAGCAAAGAGGGAAATATAAAATACAAAGAACTTGAATAACTCAATCCCATTGAATAGAACCTATTGCATCTTCTTGAACCCCCTTGACTGGAAGTGAACACTCTTATTTATAGGCTTTTGGTGTTGAGAATTTCGATCCAAAATTACTTCACCGAACGTTTGAGTCCAGTTGGCATAATAAATGTCCGAATCTCAGGAAGGAGTATCTATAAATGTTGTTTCCCAATATCTTTTTCATGATTACTAAAAATATCAGAAAATTTAAACAAGTGGTCTAAAAGTTATCCTCTAATTATGAATGACATCTTTTTCTGCCCGAGGTGACTCTTCAACTTCCTCTCTTTGTCTGCATTCAATTGATGCATAAATGACCGAATTTCTTCAAGAAATTTATTGTGGACATGATATGTAGAGTAATATTTATTTTTTGGCTAGAATCACCTCATTTGGACATGTGTATCCTGATATATACTTCATTAATTATGGTGGGGTCCATTCTATCATCCATAAAACTTTTTCCAATTGTTGAATTTTTCTGGCCCATTGTGTGCCGAATTGGATCAAGGTCCAAAAGACAAAGTTGAATCCCATGAGAATAGAAATCATATTAAATAATAATAATACAATTTGGATCAAAAATTTAAATGCTATGCTTGAAATACAGAAGCTACACAAAACTGCTAAATTTTCAAAATTAACCAGTTTCCACAATTAAGCTCATAATTCACCAAAACACTAAATTGATACAAATCAACTCAAATTAATTAATTTTAAAGGGTTAAATCATTGAAACACATATTAAAAATAATGAAAATATTATCTCTATCAATTCTCCTACACTTATCACTTGGACTCCCAGACAATTCAAAATCAAAATCAAAGCAAAGAAAATTCAAAACACATGCCAATGAGATCCACCAATTCCATACCAAGAAATAAAATTTATCATGCCTCATAAAATACCATTATTCCAAGTTCTCAAATCATATCATTTAATATTTTTCCTATTTATTTATCCTCCCATGCACACAAGACACCTACCTCACATGAATTTTCTCTCATCTCACAAATATCAATTTTCAACGAAGTTTTTCTCATCCAAACCAATGCAGGGGTCACCATAGGTTTGAAAAACTCCTAATTCTCCACCTAGAAAGGCACAACTTCTCTTATCATGAAAGCTCTAAAAAATCACAGCTTTCAACAGAATAATTTTTCATCAGTACACACATCTCTTCAGAATTTTATTTTTTAACCAAATTTTCACCAAATGAGGTATCACAACAAAAGACAGCTCCCCCCACATTTAAGTTCAACTAGATCATGCAATTTCACTTCAAGAGAAGGTTCGATAGGGAAACTTGTCTTGTAATGTGTTTAACCTAACCGGATATTCATGGATTCTAAGGGCTACAGGGATTAAATTTACAAGGTAGGCCGAAAGGAAATAGATTATCTTGAAAGTGGGGCTTTAAAACCAAATAAATGTCTCAATCATTTAAAACACATGTACCCCTAACCCTCAAGTTTTGAAAGGAATAAATCAAATTCTCGTTAAAACAAGCATGGTCTAGTTCTCTCAAGAAGTATGGTGAATGAAAATAATATAAAAAAAATGGTTCAAAAGCCTCATGGGAAAGTGATTTCAAATATAAAGACTGTGAGATGTGGCATGGGATTCAAAAATCTAAGTACTTTTCATGAATTTCTCAAATAATTGAACTTGAAACAAAATCATTTTCAGTGTTAATTTAAGCTCAGTTTCATGGAATAAATTGGTTCACTCAATGACATGGGCTTCAAAAATGGCAATGATAATCATTTCAGCTCAAAATTTTCAAAAACACACCAAAAAACTAAAAATAAATAAACACACAAAAAATTGAAAACACAAATTTTTTTTGTCTTTTTTTTGAAAGACACAAAACAAATGAAAATCCTAAACTACAAAGGTTCCCTCCCCCACACTTAAATGATGAAGTGTCCTTAATGTATTTAAATGGATTTAACATGTAATCCAATTTTAAAATGAATCACAACAGCAAACAGTAGTAAAAGAGAGGTATAATCGGACTTATTGGTAGTGCAATATTGAGTTAAGATACTAAGTGTTGCACACTAAAAACCTACAAGAAAAAGAACAAAAGAAAACATATGACATTTATTGAAAGAAATGAAAATAGAAATATAATGAGAAAAGAAGGATAGATCTTGGTTCAACCCCCCAAGTGAGCCCTGGGTTTTGACTGGCTCCAGATGGGTAGTTCTAATCAGTTATCCCTAATATGAAGGTGGGTTGGGTTTCTTTGTGATGAACCAAAAAAACTTCTTCTTTAAGTAATGTGCTTCATACTTTTTGTTGAGGTAACCATGTGTATAGTACACCAAATCCACCCCTAAAAAAATAAAATACAACTTTCTTGGTGGGGGCAGGATAAAGAATGAGTCCTCCTCATTCTTGGTTTCTAATTTCAAAGCCGCCTCTTTGTTCTCGAGTGATTGCTGAAGGTATGCTGCATGAGTTGAAAAATCAATGTAATAGTCAAAGTATAATTATATTTGAACAAAGTTAAAGCATGAAGTGTCAATATCATATTCATCCCTTCCAATTTAAGCATCTTGCATCTCTTTTTCCTTAGGAAAATACACTTGGATTCCCTCTTGAACTCCCTCCAATAAATGATCACTGTGTTTGGGGATCTCTATATGTTCTTCATTGGGTGCATCATCTTTTTCTTCCTCATCCACCAAGGCAATACAAGAGTTATCAGAATATGAGAATTTTATGCATGGGGAATTAGTAGTCAATTCATATTCTATAAAATCAGAATGAAGGGAGTTTAGAAAAATATTATCTCCTTTAAGTGGCTCAACATCAATTCATTCTTCAGTGGAAAGATCCTCATTGAGTTGAATTTCATTGGGTAGAGGTAGGTGGTCAGGCTCCTCTATTTGAAAGATGATTGGTGAATTCACTTCCCCCACTGGTTTTGATTCTGGTTCAGGTTGAGGTTCCTGATCCAGTGTAACCTTCTCTATGGACTTCAATCTTTGATAATCAATGTTGACATGATTCACCATGTCCATCGGTTATTGAAGCGAGATACCTGTGACATGGCCATTCACCATTTTCTTGGCCAAAATAGTGAGTTCATCAAGCTATTGAAAGAGGGATTCCTCGTCATTATGAACCATTTTTTCCTGAAACCATGAGTAATCAATTCAAGAAGAATAATTGTAGTTGGAATACATCATGGATTTTTTTAGATTTTTCTTTAAATAAAATAAAAGAAAATATTTACAAATTGTTATAATTAGATTATTGGCATAGCCTCCCCAGCAATGGTGCCAAGTTTTGGCATGTGCCTGTCATGGGGTGTGACAAAAACAAATAAAACCTAAGTTAAAATGTAGCAAAGTGGGTAACCTAAATTGACTCCAGAGAGGAGTGCACAATAATTATGTTTGTCACTTAAAATTAAGAAAGAAGAAAAGGTTGTTTTTGAAATTGTTTGAGTTGAAAAGTAAAGAAAGAAATAAAAAAGAAAGGTTGAACACTAAGGGGTTAAGAGAGTGATAGGGTTAGGGTAGGATCACCTTTGCAATGTACTCATAGTCATAAAGATCTTCTTCAGTCTCTTTTTTTTGAATGACAAATGAAAGACTCCTCGATCGAGTTATCAATCACCTTTGGTTGAAAAAAGAAATGGAACTCACTCTTATATGCAAGGAAGTTCATAAACAATTCCTAAAGAACTAAGGAAAGTCCCGATTGGGAATTTTTTCTCATTAGAACTCTAGAAAAAGTCCACTAGTTCCACACACATGCCAACAGTCGCTGGACACTCACCACCTAACACAATTTGCTCGATCGAGACAAATTGCACCAGGCGGAGGGATATAAAATGTATTTAACCAAAGCTATTAAAAATGAATACACCAAAATCAAAACATGATCACATTAAGATAATTGGGAAACATTTATAATAGAATTTATTCAAAATAAAAAGAGGATTTTACATTTAAGCACAAAACTCCAACATTACAAAAGTGAAAATCCCCCTTCCCCTATCACTCAAAGGTTTTACCCCTCCATGTGAAGAGTAATAGAGTTGAAAGGGGAAGAAGAGAACATGATGAAATAAAGAAAAGAGAAAATATAAAATACAAAGAACTTCAGGAACTCAATTATCCAGCACAACATCTCTTGCACCATCTTGAACCCCCTTGAATGGAATTGAACACTCTTATTTATAGGCTTTTGGAGTTGAGAATTACCCTCCAAAATTACTCCACCGAAATTTTGGGTCCATTTGGAATATTAAATGTCCAAATATAGGGATTTAGTATTCATAAATGTTGTTCCCCTATGTATTTTTCATGATTCCTCAAAATCTCAGCGAAGTTAGACAAGTGGACCAAAGGTTATCCTTTAATTACGAATGACATATGTTTCTGCCCGAGGTGACTCTTCAACTTTATCTCTTTGTCCACATTCAATGGATGCTTAAATGACCTAATTTCTTCATGAAATTTATTGTGAACATGATGCGTGGAGGGATCTTTATTTTCTAGCTATAATCAACTCATTTGAACATGTTTATACCTATATATACTTCATTAATTATGGTGGGGTCCATTCTGTCAGCCAGAAAACTTTTTCCAATTGTTGAATTTTTCTGGGCCATTGTGTGCCGAATTGGATCAAGGTCCAAAATATAAAGTTAAAGAACCCGAGCATAGAAAGACTAAAAAAAGGAATCATACAATTTGGATCAAAAATTTAAAATCTATGCCCGAAATATAGAAGCTACACAAAAATGCTAAATTTCCAAAATTAACCAATTTCCACAATTAAGCCCATAATTCACCAAAACACTAAAATGATACAAATCAGGTCAAATTGATTAATTGGAAGGGGTTAAATCATTGAAACACATATAAAAAATAATGAAAATATTATCCCTATCAATTCCACCACACTTATCACTTGGACTCCCAGACAAATCAAAATCAAAATCAAATCAAAGAAAATTCAAAACACATGCCCATGAGATCCACCAATTCCATACCAAGAAATAAAAGTTATCATACCTCATCAAAAAACATTATTCAAAGTTCTAAAATCAGATAATTCAATATTTTCCTTCTTCATTTATCCTCCAATTCACATAAGACACCTACCTCACATGAATTTTCTCTCATCTCTCAAATATCAATTTTCAACAAATTTTTTCTCAATCAAACCAATGCAAGGGTCACCATAGGTTTGAAAAACTCTTACCTCTCTACCCAATGCGAGTCAAGGAAATGTGTTTGTCATGAATACTTTTTAGGGTTATTCTGTGGATTTTAGTTGGTAGGATTTTATGTGAAAAATTCTGAGGCCAAATGAGGAGAGTTGGCTCTTTTTGAAGCAAAATTGCACAATTATAATTTTCACTCAAGTATGGTATCCTCCTCACTCCCATTAGTAGAAATTTAGATTCATCATAATAAAAGGTCAAGAAATGTTCAAAATCTAATCATTTTAGCAGAAAAAATTTCAATCTTCCCAAACATGATTTCTCTTGAAAGCTCTAGAAAAGGCACAATTTTCTTCCTCCATTAGAAGCTCCAGAAAGGCACAACTTCTCTTATCATGAAAGCTATAGAAAAAGCACAACTTTCAACAGAATAATTTTTCATCAGCACACACATATTTTCATCATTTGATTCTCCACCCAAAGTTTAACCAAATGAGGTAGCACAACAAAAGACAGCTCCCCCCACACTTAAGTTCAACTAGATCATGCCATTTCACTTCAAGAGCAGGTTGGATAGAAAAAATTGTCTGGTAATGTGGCTAACCTAACAGGATGTTCATTGATTCTAAGCGATACAGGGATTAAATTTATAAGTTAGGCCAAAACTAAAGGTATTATCTTGAAAAGGGGTCTTTAAAACCATAAAAAATGTCTCAATCATTTAAAACACATGTACCCCAACCCCTCAAGTTTTGAAAGGAATAAATCAAATTCTGTTTAAAACGAGCATGGTTTGGTTCTCTTAAGAAGTGAGGTGAATGAAAATAATATAACAAAAATGGTTCAGAAGCCTCATGGGAAAGTGATTTCAAATATAAAGATATTGAGATGTGGCATGGGATTCAAAAATCTGAGTACTTTTCCTGAATTTCTCAAAGAATTGAACTTGAAACAAAATCATTTTCAGCATTAATTTAAGCTCAGTTTCATGGAATAAATTGGTTCACTCAATGACATGGGATTCAAAAATGGCAATGATAATCATTTCAGCTCAAAATTTTCAAAAACACACCAAAAAACTAAAAAAAATAAATAAATAAACACACAAAAATTTGAAAACACACAAAAATTTAAAAACACACAATTTTTTAGTTTTTTTTTGAAAAAAACACAAAAAATGAAAATCCTAAACCACTAAGGTTCCCTCCCCCATACTTATATGATGCAGTGTCCTTAATGCATTCAAAAGGATTTAACATGTAAGCTAATTTTAAAATGAATCACAATAGTAAGAAAGTGTAAAGGAGAGGTACAACATGACTTATTGGTAGTGCAATATTGAGTTAAGATACTAAGTGTTGCACACTAAAAACCTACAAGAAAAATAAAAAAAGAAAACATAAGACATTTATTGAAAGAAATTAAAATTGAAATAGGATGAGAAAAAAAAATATAGATCTTGGTTTAATCCCCCAAGTGGGCCCTAGGTTTTGACTGCCTCTAGATAGGAATTTCTAATCGGTTATCCCCAATCTGAAGGTGGGTTGGGTTTCTTTATGATAAACCAAAAAAACTTCTTCATTAAGTCATGTGATTAAACCTTTTTGTTCAGGGCACCATGTGTATAGTACACCAAATCCACCCTTAGGAAAATAAAATACAACTTTCTTGATGGGGGAAGGACATAGAATAAGTCCTCATATTTCTTGGTTTCCAATTTCACAGCCTCCTCTTTATTATTGAGTGATTTCTGAAGGTATGTTGCATGAGTAGAAAAATCAAAGGAATAGTCAAAGTATAATTCTATTTGAATAATGTTAAAGCATGAAGTATCAAAATCATATTCATCCCTTCTAGTGTAAGAATCTTGCATCACTTTTTCCTTAGGAAAATCCACTTGGATTCCCTCTTGAACTCCCTCTAATAAATGATCAATATGTTCGGGGAGATCCATATGTTCTTCATCGGGTGCATTATCTTTTTCTTCCTCATCCACCAAGGCAATACAAGAGTTATCAGAATCTGAAAATTTCATGCAAGGGGAATTAGTACTCAATTAATATTCTATAAAATCAAAATAAAGGGAGTTTAGAAAAAGATTATCTCCTTTAAGTGGCTTGATATCAATTGATTCTTCAGTGGAAAGATCCTCATTGAGTTTAATTTCATTGGGTAAAGGTAGGTAGTCAGGATCCTCTATTTTAAAGATGAGTGGTGAATTCACTTCCCCCACTGGTTCTGATTTTGGTTCAGGTTGAGGTTCTTGATCTAATTTAACATTCTCTATGGACTTCAATCTTTGATAATAAATGTTGACATGATTCACCATGTCCATCAGTTCTTGATGCAAGATACCTATGAAATGGCCATTCATCATTTGGTTGGACAAAATAGTGAGTTCATCAAGATTTTGAAAGATGGATTCCTCATCATTATGAACCATTTTCCCTGCAACCATGAGTAATAAATCCAAGATGAATAATTGTAGTTGGCATAAATCATAGATTTTTTTATATTTTTCTTTAAATAAAATAAATGAAAATATTTACAAATTGTTATAATTATATTGTTGGCACAGCCTCCCCGGTAATGGTGCCAAGTTTTGACACGTGCCTATCATGGGGTGTGATAAAAACAAATAAAACCTAAGTTAAAATGTATCAAATTGGGTAACCTAATTTGTTTCTATAGAGGAGTGCACAACAATTATGTTTGTCACTTAAAATTAAGAAAGAAGAAAAGGTTGTTTTTGAAATTGTTTGAGTTGAAAAATAAAGCAAGCAATAAAAAATAAAGGTTGAACACTGAGGGATGAAGAGAGTGATAGGGTCAGGGTAGGATCACCTTTGCAATGTCATCATAGTCATAAAGATCTTCCCCCCTATCTTCCTTTTGAATGAATAATTAAAGACTCCTCGATCGAGTTATCAATCACCTTTGGTTGAAGAAAGAAATGGAACTCACTCCTATATACATGGAAGTTCATAAAAAATTACTAAATAACTAAGGCAAGTCCCGATCGGGAATTGTCGCTCCTTAGAACTCTATAAAAATTCCACTAGTTCAACACACATTCCAACAATCGTTGGACACTCACCACCTAAGACAATCTGCTCGATCGAGACAAATTGCAACGGGCGGAGGGAGATAAAAAGTCTTTAACCAAAGCTATTAAAAATGAATACACCAAACTCAAAACAGGATCACATTAAGATAATTGGGAAATAGTTATAATATAATTAATTCAAAAGAAAAATAAGGTTTTACATTTAATCACAAAACTCCGACATTACAAAAAGTGAAAATCCCCCTTCCCCGTTCACTCAAAGGTTTTACCCCTCCGTGTGAAGGGTAATAGAGTTGAAAGGGGGAGAAGAGAACATGATGAAAAAAAGAAAAGATAAAATATAAAATAAAAAGAACTTCCAAACTCAATCCTCCATCACAGAACCTCTTTCACCCTCTTGAACCCCCTTGAATGGAAGTAAACACTCTTATTTATAGGCTTTTGGAGTTGAGAATTTCCCTTCAAAATTACTCTACCGAAAGTTTGAGTCCGGTTGGCATATTAAATGGCCGAATCTCGGGAAGTAGTATTCATAAATATTATTTCTATATATCTTGTGCATGCTTCCTCAAAATCTCAGAGAATTTGGACAAGTGGCCAAAATTTTATTCTTGAATTGCGAATGACATCTTTTTCTACCCGATGTGACTCTTCAACTTCCTCTCTTTGTAATCATTCAATGGATGCATAAATGACTGAATATATACATGAAATTTATTTTGAACATGATTAGCGGAGTTCTATTTATTTTACAGATAGAATCACCTCATTTGGACATGTGTAGCCTGAGATATACATCATTAATTATGGTGGGGTCCATTCTGTCGGCCAGAAAACATTTTCCAACTGTTGAATTTTTATGGGCCATTGTGTGCCGAATAGGATCAAGGTCCAGACGACAAATTTGAATCCCACGAGCATAGAAATCCAAAAAAAAATTATTCATACAATTTGGATCAACAACTTAAAATATATGCTCGAAATATAGAAGCTACACAAAACTGCTAAATTCCCAGAATTAACTAATTTCAAAAATTAAGCCCAAAATTCACCAAAACACTAAAATGATACAAATCAGCTAAAATTGATTAATTTTAAGGGGTTAAATCATTGAAACACATATGAAAAATAATTAAAATATTATATTTATCAATTCCCCTACACTTAGAATTTAGAATCCCGGACAAGTCAAAATCAAAATCAAATCAAATCAAATTCAAAACACATGCCAATGAGATCCACCAATTCCATACCAAGAAATAAAAGTTATCATGCATCATCAAAAACAATTATTCCAAGTTCTCAAATCAGATCATTCAATATTTTTCCTCTTCATTTATCCTCCCATTCACACAAGACACCTACCTCACATGAATTTTCTCTCATCTCACAAATATCAATTTTCAACAAAGTTTTTCTCATCCAAACCAATGAAAGGGTCACCATAGGTTTGAAAAAATCCTACTTCTCCACATGATGTGAGTCAAGGACATGTGTTTGTCATGAATAATTCTTAGGGTTGTTTTGTGGTTTTCAGTTGGTAGGATTTTATGTGAAAAATTATCAGGCCGAATGAGGAGGGTTTGGCTCTTTTTGAAGTAAAATTACACAATTCTAATTTTCACTCAAGTATGGTATCCACCTCACTCCCCTTAGTAGAAATTTAGATCCATAGTCATAAAAGGTCAAGAAATTTTCAAAAATCTCATCATTTCATTCGAAAAAAATTCAATCTTCTCAAACATGATTTCTCTTGAAAGCTCCAGAAAAGGCACAGCTTTCTTCCTCTATTAGAATCTCTAGAAAGGCACAACTTCCCTTATCATGAAAGCACTAGAAAAATCACAGCTTTCAACAGAATAATTTTTCAGCAGCACACACATCTATTTATCATTTTATTTTCCAACCAAAGTTTTACCAAATGAGGTATCACAACAAAAGACATCTCCCCCCACACTTAAGTTCAACTAGATCACACAATTTCACTTCAAGAGCAAGTTGGATAGGGAAAATTGTCTTGTAATGTGGCTAACCTAACAGGATATTCATGGATTCTAAGGGCTATAGGGATTAAATTTATAAGGTAGTATGAAATAAAATGGATTATCTTGAAAGAGGGGCTTTAAAACCAAATAAATGTCTCAATCATTTAAAACACATGCACCCCAAACCCTCATGTTTTGAAAGGAATAAATCAAATTCTGTTTAAAACAAGCATGTTCAGGTTCTCTCAAGAAGTGAGGTGAATTAATAGAATATAAAACAATGGTTCAGAAGCCTCATGGAAAAGTGATTTCAAATATAAATATAGTGATATGTGGCATGGGATTCAAAAATCTGAGTACTTTTCATGAATTTCTCAAAGAATTGAACTTGAAACAAAATCATTTTCAGCATTCATTTAAGATCAGTTTCATGGAATAAATTGGTTCACTCAATGAAATGGGCATTAAAATGGCAATGATAATCATTTCAGCTCAAAATTTTCAAAAACACACCAAAAAACTATAAATAAATAAATAAATAAACACAAAAAAATTTGAAAACACATAATTTTTTAATTTTTTTTTTTAAAAACACACAACAAATGAAAATCCTAAACTATAAAGGTTCCCTTCCCTACACTTAAATGATGTGGTGACCTTAATTCATTCAAATGGATTTAACATGTAATCCAATTTTAAAATGAATCACAATAGCAAGAAAGTGTAAAGGATATTTACAACCTGAATTATTGATAGTGCAATATTGAGTTAAGATACTAAGTGTTTCACACTAAAAACCTACAAGAAAAAGAACAAAAGAAAACATAATACATTTATTGAAAGAAATGAAAATATAAATAGGATGGGAAAAGAAGGTTAGATCTTGGTTTAATCCCCCAGGTGGGCCATGGGTTTTGACTACCTCAAGATGGGCAGTTCTAATTGGTTATCCCCAATCTGAAGGTGGGTTGGGTTTCTTTGTGATAAACCAAAAAAACGTCTTTTCTAAGTCATGTGATTCATCCTTTTTTTAGGGAACCATGTGTATAGTACACCAAATCCACCCATAGGAAAATAAAATACAACTTTCTTGGTGGGGGAAGGACAAATAATAAGTCCTCATCTTTCTTGGTTTCCAATTTCACAGCCTCTTCTTTATTCTCGAGTGATTGCTGAAGTAATGCTGCATGAGTAGAAAAATCAAAGGAATAGTCAAATTATAATTCTATTTGAACAAAGTTAAAGCATGAAGTGTCGATATCATATTCATCCCTTCCAATGTAAGCATCTTGCATCTCTTTTTCCTTAGTAAAATCTACTTATATTCCCTCTTGAACTCCCTCCAATAAATGATCAACATGTTCAGGGAGCTCCATATGTTCTTCATCTGGTGCATCATCTTTTTCTTCCTCATCCACCAAGGCAATATAAGAGTTATCAGAATCTGAAAATTTCATGAAAGGGGAATTAGTACTCAATTCATATTCTCTAAAATCATAATGAAGGGAGTTTAGAAAAAGATTATCTCCTTTAATTGGATCGACATCAATTGATTCTTTAGTGGATAGATCCCCATTGATTTGAATTTCATTGGGTAGAGGTAGGTAGTCAGGCTCCTCAATTTGAAATATGAGTAGTAAATTCACTTCCCCCACTGGTTCGGATTCTGGTTCAGGTTGTGGTTCTTGATCCAATTTAACCTTCTCTATGGACTTCAATATTTGATAATCAATGTTGACATGATTCACCATGTCCATCAGTTCTTGAAGTGAGATACTTGGGACATGGCCATTCATCATTTTCTTGGCCAAAATACTGAGTTTATCAAGCTTTTTAAAGAGGTATTACTCGTCATTATGAACCATTTTTGCCTGAAACCATGAGTAATCAATCCAAGTAGAATAATTTTAGTTGGCATACATCATGGATTTTTTTATATTTTTTTTAAATAAAATAAATGAAAATATTTACAAATTGTTATAATTAGATTGTTGGCACAGCCTCCCTAGCAACAACGCCAAGTTTTTACACGTGCCTGTCATGGGGTGTGACAAAAACAAATAAAACCTAAGTTAAAATGTAGAAAAGTGGGTAATATAAGTTTTAGCTAGAGAGGAGTGCACAACAATTATGTTTTTCACTTAAAATTAAGAAATAATAAAAGGTTGTTTTTGAAAATGTTTGAGTTAAAAATAAAGCAAGAAATAAAAAAGAAAGGTTTAACACTAATGGATGAAGAGAGTGATAGGGTCAGGGTAGGATCACCTTTGCAATTTCATCATAGTCATAAAGATCTTCTTCCCTCTCTTCCTTTTGAATGACAAATGAAAGAATCCTCGATTGAGTTATCAATCACCTTTGGTTGAAGAAATAAATGGAACTCACTTCTATATGCATGGAAGTTCATAAAAAATCCTAAAGAACTAAGGAAATTCCCAATCGGGAATTTTTTATCCTTGTAACTCTAGAAAAAGTCCAGTAGTTCCACACATGTGCCAATGATCGCTGGACACTCACCACCTAACACAATCTGCTCGATCGAGACAAATTGCACCAGGCGGAGGGAGAAAAAAAGTTTTTAACCAAATCTATTAAAAATGAATACACAAAACTCAAAACAAGGTCGCATTAAGATAATTGGGAAACGGTTATAATAGAATTAATTCAAAAGAAAAAGAGGGTTTTACATTTAAGCACAAAACTCTAACATTACAAAAGTGAAAATCCCCCTTCCCCGATCAATCAAAGGTTTTACCCCTCCATGTGAAGGGTAATTGAGTTGAAAGGGGAAGAAGAGAACATGATGAAACACAGAAAATATAAAATATAAAATAAAAATAACTTCAAGAACTCAATACTTCAGCACAAAACCTCTTGCACCTTCTGGAATCCACTTGAATAGAAGTGAACACTATTATTTATAGGCTTTTGGAGTTGAGAATTTCCCTCCAAAATTACTCCACTGAAAGTTTGAGTCCGGTTGACATAGTAAATGTCCGAATCTCGGGAAGGATTATTCATAAATGTTGTTCCCCTATATCTTTTTCATGTGTCCTAAAAAAATCAATGAATTTTGACAAGTTTCCAAAAAGTGATCCTCGATTTACGAATGACATCTTTTTATGCCTGAGGTGACTCTTCAACTTCCTCTCTTTGTCTGCATTTAATGGATGCTTAAATGACCTAATTTATTCATGAAATTTATTTTTAACATGATTAATGGAGTACTCTTTATTTTCCACCTGGAATCACCTCATTTTGACATGTTTATATGTAGATATACTTCATTAATTATGATGGGGTTTATCCTATCGGTCATAAAATGTTTTCCAATTGTTGAATTTTTCTAGGCCATTGTGTACCGAATCGGATCAAGGTCCAGAAGAAAAAGTTTAAGTGCACGAGCATAGAAATACTAAAAAAAGGAATAATACAATTTGAATCCAAAATTTAAAATCTATGCACGAAATACCAAAGCTACACAAAAATGCTAAATTTACATAATTAACAAATTTCCACAATTAAGCCCATAATTCACCAAAACACTAAAATGATACAAATCAGATCAAATTGATTAATTGGAAGGGGTTAAATCATTAAAACACATATGAAAAATAATGTAAATATTGTCTCTATCAGATATGATATGTGTGATTCTTAATTTATACTATTTATAGGCAGATAGTAGGTTCCCTCCTAAATAACATTAGCTTATTCCATATGTGACTAAGTGAGAGGGAACATAGCCTAAGATGCAGGGTAATTCCTATGATGTACCTATGGATAGAATATCAATACACATGGGAGGTTATTTCTAGGAAAACCTTTAGGATCAATGTGAAACTCAAGGGGGTTTTTTATTTTTGGTTTTGAGGTCGTATACACTGTTGGTTTTCCCAGTTAGGTTATGACTTGATCTAGGTGTGATCTTACCCGTTGGGGTATAGGAATAGAGCAATAGATGAAGAAGCTCTAGGTGGGATATTATCTAGACCTTTAGAGGTATTGGTGGGATACATGAGATAGATCTGACTTACTTCCTTCCAAGTACCCACTAGAGGTAATACCATTTCCATGGAATGAATTTTCTTTTTTGAACTTCCAAAGGATCGAATAACAACTGAGAAAGGGTGATTAAACCAATTGTTCACTTTCAATTTTTATAAGTTTCAATACTTTTAGAAACCTAACCCCTGAAACTTGTTAAATTTTATCACCTTACCTTATCATCTTTTAGTAATTACTCATGAATGCAAAAGTAGGAAAGTAAGTAAAGCACAAAATATTTACAAGGTTTGGCCTCAGTATGAGAACATACATCCTTTCCATAGTCACTCTTGTGGGTCTATGGAAATTTTCTACTATGAATAAGTGAATTCAACTTGTTCCAACTCCCATTAGACACCATCTATATCCAAATAGTAATGATTATACTGGATCTCATCCATTTACAAAGTTTTCTTACAAAAAATTGATCCAAAACAAAAGAATAAATACTTTATTAAAACTAATCCACAAATGCTCTGTCCAGATCCTTAGTCTTATGTGGCTGGGTCCGATTCTCTCAGTATAATTGAATCATTATGTTGGACTCATTATGATGAAACATTTTCTCAAACTGTACTTCTCAAACATTTCTCAACTACTGAGTCTGGTCTTCCTTAGTCTCATCTTCCTCAGTCTAGTAAGAAAACTTCCTGTTGTCTGATCTTCTAATGAGATCTTTTTCCAAAAAGATACCTATGACATGAATTATGTAGCACTCCTCATTTTCCAATCATGTGAATGTTTTCAAAGTATAAATGTATTGTTCTTCTATTAATAGTCATAACATAATGGAAAATGAGGGAAACTAAAAAATATCCCCGTTTACTAAAATTCAAAAACCTCTGAAATTCGCTCATATTTGAACTTCATGTTTAATCACTTCAACTCTTCTAATACCTTCTTAAATCATCTTGAGTATTCTTAGTAATCAACCTTATAAAACTTTCTAACTCTTATTCAGTATGATTGAACTTCCTTAGATCATTATGATGGAACTTCCACAACTCATTGTGATGGAACTTCCTCATCTCATTCTGAAATTAATTTCTTTATCATTGTTAGTCTGGTTGACTTTCCTTCTCAGAGTCAGTCCAATTGAATCCTCATAGCAGTGGAAGTATCATTATTATGGAATTCTCATTTCAATGGAATTATCATTATGATGGAATTAAAATTATGATGAAATTATCATTATGATGGAAACTCCACTCTACAACTTTGAAATTATTCAAACCTCATCATCTATACCTCATTCATACTTCTAAAAACTTCTATCTCTGGTAATTTTGGATCTGATACAAACTTTTTCATGATTATTGGAACCGATACAATCTTTAGGATTTCTCCATTTATTCAAAATATTTTATCATGATATTTTTCATGATTTATGAGAACTTCAATATTGGAAAAGCATTATCTCACTTAAGGTTAGAAAGTTTAAGAACTTTATAAATCCTAACATCACTGTCATCATTCAACCTATTTAGCAATATTTTGACTTTATAACTTAGTAAATTTTTTCATTCTCTGGTTATCAAAAAGTAAAACTTCCAAAAATCAAGAATTTCAACCTCTAATTATTTGGGATCTTATGATCTATATATTTGATTTATCGGTCTGACTGAAAACTAACATCTTCATATTCTCACAATTACTCATACTGATGAGTTCATAACACTTCAATCACAAACTCCTGCTTGTATCATGACTCTCTCATGACATTGAGAACTCTTCATATTGGCATAGTATCATCTAAATCAAGGTTAGAAAGTAAAGAACTTTCTAACTTGTGAATTTACACATTTTAGCAACAACTATCTTTCTAAAAGAAACTTCAACTGATTATTCATACCAATCAACCTGAGTTTGATGATTAGTATTTCATAACTTTTAACTTTCATCTTCTTAAAAACTTCTGTGTTTAGTACTACTCAGTCCAAACTTATGCATATGGAAAACAAATTCTCAAAAAAAACTTTTATCCCCCTTTATGTTTGGGTTCGAACACTCATCAACTTTCACTTGTTTTTTAAAAACATTCTTTTATAAAATATTAGACTTCAAAAAACACAAAAACTTTGATAAAATAAAACATCACAAATGTTCTTAAATCTCCCCCTTTGGATTTTTTTGAAAAATTTCATTAACATATTTTACAACTCACTATATTTAAAACTCTCAGACTTTTGTCATAATTTTTTTTAAACAACTCAAATTTGTAAACCTTTATCAAAACTTGAAATTTCTAAAAATAGAGTTTCCTTACTCCACACTACTAGATAAAGTAATATTTTTGAAGGAATTACATCCCTTTATGATAAGAAAATTTCACATCCATGCAAAGATAGACCCACTTACTGTTATCTTTTCTCACCTTTCTTTTTTATCTCTCCCTTGATTGTTATCTCCCCATTATTTGGTGACCACATCATTATATTCATAAAAAATATAAGTAAAAACTTATTTCAAAGTAAAAAGTTTTTAGTTTCTGACACCACACTACTATATAAAGTAATGTTTTAAAAGTAATTTCATTCCTTGATGACAAGTAAATTTTGTATCCATGTAAAAATAAACTCCCCCTCACTTTTATATTTTCTCACCTTTATTTTTCTCTCTCCATTGATTATTATCTCCCCCATTATCTAATAACAATATATTTAGATTCATAAAAAAGATAAGTAAAAAATTCTTACAAAGTAAAAAAGTTATTACATTCTCTCCCACTTTTTCAATATTAACCAAAGCATGGTGGGGAAATTTCTTATGATATTTAGGAAGTCATTAGAGGAGGTTGAACAAGAAGTTTCAACCTCAACTCAACAAACCTTTATTTTTGCATTTCCTTTGTAAAGATATCAGTAATTTGATACTTTGTTAAGATATATTCCAAAAAAACATCTCCAACAGTAACTTTATCTTTTATAAACGGAAACTTTATATCAATATATTTTGATCTTGAATGTTGGATAGGATTTTTAGAAATATCAATCGCACTATGATTATCACAAAGTATCTTAAATGGTTTAGAAACTTTTACTTTCAAATATTCTAACTGAACTTTCATCCATAATATCTAAGTAGAAGCATAATTAGGCACAGCATATTTTGAATCTGTTTTTCTAAAACTTACTGAACTTTGTTTGTCACTATTCTAACTTACACAACATTAACCTAAGAAAAATGTTTCTTTTGAGGTTGATTTTCTATCATTATAATCTCCATCCCAATCATCATCAGTATAACCATGAAACTTCATCTCAAAATTTCTTTTTTATATCAACCCATTTAAAGTTTTTCCTTTAACATATCTTATAATTATATTTTATTCCATCCTATGTGATTATTTCATATTTCTTTGATACCTAGCACATAAAGTCACAATGTAAACAATATCAGGAAATGAGGTTGTGAGGTAAAGTAAACTTCCTATCAGCTTCTGAAAGTCTTTTTGATTCACACTTTTTTCATACTCATGTTTACTAAACTTCATTCCTACTGAGATAGGAATAGAAACTTATTTAGATTATTTTATGACAAATGTTTTTAATAATTACCTAGTATAATTTTCTTGAGATAAGAAAATGTATTTTTCTTTTTTTTGAACTTGTAAACCATGAAATATTTTCATTCTCCTAACATTGACATCTCAAAGTTCCTTTTAATTTCCTTATAAAATGTTTTACAAACTTCATCTCTATCCTTAGAAAAAAAAATCATCTATATAAACAATTATAATTAGAGCTGGGGAGTCAAAATATTTTACATATAAGTTTCTATCAAATTTTCTTTTAGAAAAATTCAAATTTATCAAACAATTTTCAAGATTATAATACCATGAATATATAGCTTGTTTTATCCCATAAAAATCTTTCATAAATATAAAAAAAATCATTCCCATTAAGTAGAAACCCATAATGTTGTTCAATGTAAACTTTTTCTTCAATTTCTCCATTGAGAAATGTTGACTTTACATTCATCTAATATACTTTGTAATACCGGTGAACAGTAACTACTAGAAACATTATAATAGTTTCTAACCTTGCAATGAGGGAAAATGTTTCATCAAAATCCACACCTTCCACCTTTGGATATCCTTTACAGACAAGCCTTTCTTTGTTTCTTGAAGATTCCCCATATTTGTTCAACTTGTTTCTGTAAACCCATTTTGTTCTGATAACATTTTTATCTTTCAGATGTGGAACAAATTCTCATGTTTAATTTTTTTCAATTTGATCCAACTATTAATTCATATAATTCACCCATTCTTTGTGTTAAATAGATTCTAAAACTATTTCTGGTTCAACTTTTGAGATGAGTAGAGTTTGATTTTCTAATCTCATCTTTCTTCTAGTTTGAATTGAAGCCTTCTGATTCCTAAGAATATTTTTGGTCTCAATATGTTTTTGTAAAGTATGAAATTTTAAAATTCCTCTTACTACTTCACTTTCCTCATCACATGATTCATCTGAAGCTTTATGCACATTACTTTTATCACTTTCATTTTCATTGGAAAATTTTAGTTTTTCTCCCTCAACATTCCGAGTAACTTTTGTTAAAGAAGTTGGATTTTTTAACTTCTGATATTGGATGAATAACCCATAAAAGTTCTTTTCTCATCTTTCTCATCAAACTTTCCCAAATCTGGATTTTTGATTTTAAGTAATCATGGAATTCTAAAAAAATTGAAGTACTTCAATGAAGGTTTTTTTGTTATACGACATTTCATAAGAAGTCATGTTGGATTTTTGTCTCAAAAAACATGTATTCTGAATATGTGTAGAAAATATTAATTTCTTCTCTCTGGTAGAACTTTGAAATTTTGTATTCTGATAACATATTTCTTCCCATTTCAACCAAACTTCTATTATTTATTTATACTAATCCATTTTGTTGTGGAGTGTAGGGAGCACTATACTAATGTTTAATACCATTATTTCTTGGATAAGTTTCAAAAGTATTTATTTTGAATTTGGTATCATTATTTATTATCAACTTCTTTATATAAACCCTCATTTATTTCTCAACTTCTTTTCTGAAAAACCTAAACATTTCCATAGCCTCTAACTTGTGATACATAAACATGATGTTTTTCATCAAAGTGAAATCACCAATAAAAGTGGTAAAGTATAAATCTTATTTTTTTTATTGATGTCTCATTGTACAACATAAATTATAATGAATAAGTTTGATAGGTTTGGTAGAGTAAATATCAACTTTATTATGGCTTTTATTAGTTATCTTAACTTTCTGAAAAGTAACACAAACATCTTCCTCTCTTATTTTCAATTATAGAAAATTTCGTACAACCTCAACATTAGAAAATTTTCCATGTTTTTTAACCCAACGTGTCTAAGTATTTGGTGCCACAAATTATTCTCATATTCAGTACTTAAGTAACAGGAGTTGTTAAATTAGACTATTTGGAAGAGATTCCCACGAGTTCTTTATTATTTTGTAATAAATTTTCCATATTTCACACTTTTGAAAACAAAATAATATTTTCTGAATATTAATTATTTTCCATCATCACAAAGTTTACTTACACTAATTAAGTTATGTTTTAACCCATCAATAAATAAGACTTTTTTATATTTCAACTTTTCTGCTTCAATCTTATCCATTCTGATTCCTCGGATTTTTAAGGAACTATCATTCCTAAAGGTAATAGAACCTCCATCATGATTTTCAACATGTTTCAATATTTTTAAATCACCTATCATATGTGAAGAACAACCACTATAAATTATCTATGTTTTTTTATTTTTTACTTTCTTTCAAGGTAGTCTCAACAAAAAAATCTATTTCCTCAACTTTATTCTTTCCATATAACTTTTCTTTTCTCCCATAAGAAATTTTTTCTAGAAGTAGTGTCATACATCTCTTAGAATTATGACCATCCTTATCACGTATTCCAAAAACTTCTTCCAGACATTCAAACTGATTTTTTTCGAAAGTATATAACATCTTGAGATTTTTATTTTCTAACTTCTTGTGTGCTAGGAAAGTTAATCATTCTAATTTCACTATTTCTTAAATTGTATTTAATCCTTCTTCCAAGAAGTGATAATTTATGACAAAAATTATAAGCTATAATCCTATAGATTCAACAACATTAATAGAACCCAAAAAATCTTGATTTTTTATTGAATCACAATCTTTATCTATTGAAACTTTATTGAGATTGATAACTTATTCATGTTTTAGAATACTATGGGAATGGATCATCTTTACTTCTAAGTAATTTTTCAAATTTTGTATATGTGATAGGTTTCTCACATCCTTTCTCCTCCCAAAGTTTTTTAGTACTTTTCTTATCACCTGAAATGTTAGAAAAAATAGATAAAACATTATTTTTAGAGGGTGAGGAGTTCACTTGATTATTCATCTGATATTTCTCAACAACTTTAGAAGTATCAGATTTTACTTATAAATTTTTGTGTAAGTTTTCATTCATCTTCCTCGAATTACTTTCAGACTCAAGAAGTTTAGACTGAAACTTATTAACATCATCTTCCTTAGCTGACAATTTCTTATTGATATTTTCAACCATCTTTCCCTATTTAGAAACTCTTAATTTATAACTCAAGATCTCCTGAATGTATTCTTCCTCCTAACTGAAGACATCTTGTCTTCCTTCAAAATTTTCTTCAAAATTTTTCTTCATTTCTCTGATTTCATTCTTGAGAGTTCTATTTTTCTCAATATATAAAATAAGTTTTGTTCTGAGTTGATACTCTCTATATGATTCTTCAGCACCTTCTTCACGATCTGAGGAATGTTTTGTTTTCTCCACATTTTTAATGAAGATTCTAAATTTTTCTAAACTTTCATCTTCTGAAAAAAAAATTATCAGTTAAGTTAGATTCAACTATCTTACTCAAAATACTTCTTTTTTTTCCAGTAAACTTCTTCCAATGTTTTTTGGATGACTTTTCTTCTTTATAAATTTTTTTCTACTTCTTCCATCAAGGTGTTTCATCAGAATCATCATGATACTCACCAACTTTATTCTTGGGTATATTCATAGAAAAGTGTCTAATTACACCACACTCAACAAATTTGAGAGGGTGTTTTTCTACAGACTTTCATCTCCGTATTCTATAGTTATTAGATATAAGAGACGTGATTTTATCATTCAAATCATCATCCTCTTTATATTCAAAATAATAAGGATCTGCATCTTCATTATCTTGAGTTTTTATTTTAATTATAGATTCAAAATCCATTTCATCTTTCATCTTCTTTTTGAACATTGGTGATTTCCTAATTTCATAAGAAACAATAAATTTTTTCAATTCATCAAGAGATAAATCATCCTTATCTTCTAAAGAGAAAATTTTAGAATCAAACCTGTAAAAAAAAATTCATAAGTTTCTTCACAATTTTAGAATCTTCCAGAACTTCTCCAAATACTTTAATTTTTCAAACAATTTCATTTACCCTGGTGAAGTATTCATCAATAGTTTCTTCGTCTCTCATTCTTATGTCTTAAAACTTACTAGGATATATTTTTAGTTTTTCTTCCTTAACTTTAGTATTACCATCAAAAAACATTGAAGCTTGTCCCATATACTCTTTGAAGTTTTGAGACCCATCACCTTCATATAAACATTTTCTAACAGAGACATGAGAATATAATTCATAGCTTTTCTATTAACTTCAATATTCATCTTATCAACAAAATTCATTAAGGAAACTTTTTTAATAGGTGGAAACAAAATTGTAGCAGCATCAACAACTTCCAAGTCAAAAGATAGGAGATAAGGAATCATACTATTTTTTCATCCATAATAATTTTTTTCATCAAATATAGGAATTCCTATAATGTTGACATAATTGATATTATCCATGATAAGGATTCAACAAGGGAACCTTCCCTTTGATTCTACTTGAAGTTATAAAGGATCAAATAACAAATTAGAAGGGAGGTTGAATCAGTTGTTCACTTTTTATAAGTTTCAATAATTTTAGAAACCTAACCTATGAAACCTATTAAATTTCTTTACCTTATCATATTTTAGTAAAAATCATGCATGAAAAAGTAGGAAAGAAAATAAAGAAGACAAATTTAAAAGGTTCTGTGTCATGAACCAGGCTGGGTCGGCACCTGACCCAGTCCACAGCATGGCCCGAAGAGCATTCCCAATCCCCACGGTCTGGTACAAGTTCCCGGGTATCAAAACTAACACATGGTAATGATTTACCTGAAATAGTAAACACAAAACAACTGACAAGATAAATAAACTAAAATTGAAAATATAAAATCAAACTAGACCTTAAACTAGAATCAAATTTAAAGGTTTACAACTTGAACCAACATCCAAAAAGCAACGACAATAAAAGAAACTAAAACTCTAACTCAAACCTCCAAGAAAAAAGAGAGTTGAGACATACAAAAGCTACAAACACCAAACTACATGAGAATACCATCAACAACCTGAACCACCATCTCTAAGCATAATTCCTCAACCTGGAATACACAAGGAACAGTGTCTACATACACCCAAAGGTGTATGTAGGGTGTGAGCCAAGATCCCTGTAGGGTACCACCCAATAAAAAGGTTCCACACATAATTATTAAATGATAAATACATTTTCAACATTAATTAGAGAAAATAAGTAAATGCTTGAACAGTTTTAAAGAAAACAGGATTAAAGAAAACAGTTTCAAATGGAACAACTTAAATTAAAACACACACACATACTTTTTAAAATAACCAAAGTGTCACACCGATGAGCGTAAAGTAACCAATGAGCACTAATATAGGAGAGGCCTCATGGGTGTTAGATAGCTTGGGTCCCTAGATCTTCATGTCTCGATGAATCGTATCTTGGAAACCAAAACCCTCAGAAAGTGTGGCTTAGAAACCACAACCCTCCGCAAAATGTGGCTTAGAAACAACGACCCTCAATAATTCATATGTTTAGTTTGTGTTATATTCATCAATCCTACTAAGTGAAATAGGGTCAAATCCACCCCCGGATCAATAGCCCACTAGTCTAGTCCACCCGCCTAGCTACTCTGGCTTCCTGGTTTGTGCAAAAACAAGTTTAAAGTTCATGTCACACGTCACACTTATGTATAAAAGCCAAACAGGGTACTTACACACACAGAATAATCATTTACACACTCAAACCCTCTTTTAAAACCATACATACACCAAAAAACTTTTCAAAACTTAATCTACATAGGTTACATACTCAATTAAATCATCTGCACAATTTAAAAAGACACTTATCCTTAAACAAACCATCACTTACACACATAAAAAACATTATGAAATAAGATGCACCATAAAACATTTTTTAAAAATGTTTCACACCAGTGACATAATTTAATAAACCACTAAAAAAATTATAAAGCAATAGTAAAAGAATTTCATGTGGCTTTACACACACTAAAGTAACAATTTATACATTCAAACGCATTACAACGTCACACGCACTTGAATACAATTTTAAAGTGTGACCTACACCACACAAATAGTTTGATGGAAAACCTTGAACCATATGTAAAACACATTTTTACAAACCACGTAATTTAATAAGCTAAAAATAAAATCTTATAAAACAATTTAAAAGAATCACTTGGTGTTATCCACTAAACTCACACAAAACCTTATTTTACAACCAAATTCACACGACGCCATGTCAAAAATACAGTTCACACCACTTGCATAAATTAATAAGCTAATCGCACAATTTAAAAATCACTAACAAAGTTCTCAGTAGAAAACACACACTTAATATAAACAATCTACTAAACAATTTCAATGAAAATCAAACTTAAAAGAAAACCAACTTTGCACTACACAGATTAATTAAATAATATGCTAACTAAATTATGCTTGAAAATTAATTCATCAAATAATAATTAGACGTGGAACCACCTACCTTGAACCAATAATTTTTTGAAGAAAGGTGTGAAAACACTTTTGCACCTCAAACTCACCACAAACAACCAATAACGATCCCTAATTTAAGAAACCAGACCAGCAATATTACGATTGCAACCTAAATGAAGTGAAAACCCTATAAAAACAACAAAACCTTGGATTGGGGGTGGAGGGTTTACATGAAGTAGATAGGGAGAGGTGGTGGCTCTAAGGGGTTCTGGCAGGGGTCATGAACAGCTGGTCGAGGAGGCCAGTGCGGATCGTCTTGACGGGAGGCCAAGGGGACAAGGGGGCGGCACTTTGAGCTGGGAAGGAGGGAGGTCATGGTGGAACCGACTGAGGAGAAGGTCAGAAAAGGCGGCATGCGTAGCTAGGTTGGGGGAGAGGTCTTAGTTAGACAATATTTAGGGGGAAGTAGGGTGGTAGTGTGAGGGAGGTGGCCAGACGGGAGAGGCAGGGGTGGTCGGACTTACTATAGGAGGAGGGTCGGCGACCATGGGGAGGGGGAACATTGTGAACTGATGCCACTAGATGAAGTTTGGCCAATGGGATCAGGGTTGGCCATGAGGTAGGGAGGCAGCGGTGTGGCATGAAGAGAGGAGGGGAAGGGGGTCGTGATGGGAAGAAGGGCAACAGGAGGAGGGCTAGGTCACGGTGTAAGGAATGGGGTAAGCAAGATGAGAGGGAAAAAAGATAGAATAAAAGAAAAAAAAAGAAAATGAAATACCCCATAAAAAAGACCTAATATAATTACTACACTAATAATAATAATCATATCTTCATAGAATATTAAAAATATTTATTATAGTAATTGTAAAATAATATTAATAATAACTAATAACTTAATTAAAAAATAACAATGATAATATTAATATCCTCAAATAATAATAATAATATTATTATTATTATCATTAAAACAAAATTCATTAAATTTTATCACATTCTTATATTTTATTTTATTTTTATTTTACCACTGATATAATGTTATTTCTTTATTATTAATTCTTTTTATTTAATTGGTTGCATATATGGTAGGTGTGCGGGGAATCGGGCGAGGCTGCGTGGTGACTCTGGTGAGGTCGCACAGCTTCGACAGTGGCGCATTAAACACTTCCAAGGACAAAATGTGTGTTTTTAAATAATAACTCAAAATTTTAAGTCGGGCTTCAACTCGGACTACCCAACGCCAATATAAATTAATAAAATAAATAATTTAAAAATAACGGGTGTGAAAATTCTCCCCACCATAAAGCTTTCTGTCCCTAGAAAGGAACACTAAGATTGAACCCCAAAGTAGAAAATGACACCCCCTTAAGGTTCAAAGAGGATCCCCCCAAAAAGAAAGTGAAAATAGGGAAATGTGTAGTGCTCATAGAAGGTGACTTAAATGACGACCTCAAGAAACCTATAAAAATACTTTCTGCTATGTTTCACCCACCCCAAAGAGTTGGAACACCTTCAGTTGATTGATTTAGGAAAGGAACTCTTGCACACATGGAAACGAACTTCATGAGCCAAAACACCTCAAGAACCATTTAAAAAAAACCAAATTGTTTTCTAGAAGGAACAAAAAAGACCAAATCATATCCAAATAACACTTTTATCACTTACCACCAAGCCATCTTTAGGAATAGATCTAGAGGCCAACATAGGGAAGCCTGAATTGGCTCCCCACCATTAGAAACATACCAACTCCTGAGAAGAGATTGGAAAACTGACATGGGGAGGCCTGGGTGGACTCCCCACCATTATGAAGAAGGGCCAACACCAATTAATTCTAGAGACATTTGTGTGATACCCATCACGGGTCTCCCCACTATTAGAACTGACAAAAGATACAAAACTTTGAAAATTTTCTGACGGTGACCAAAAACCCCACCATAAGGGGTAGGGAGGGTGGGACCCACATACCAGGGCGTCAAAACCATGATCCAAGACAAACCAACATCTCCAAATCCCTAGATGATCACTATTCAAATTTGTGACTTATTTTACTAATAAACCCCATAAGGACCACTAAAAGAAATTAAACCCGGTGGGATTCAACCCCCAAGACTTTAATGTACGAGATGACCACGCTTCCTCGTAGCTATAGGAAACCTCACGCAGCCAAATGGGCCATTCGGAATGGAACAGCTACAAGAAATGATTTAAACTCCCTTCGCCTTCAATATCAATGAAAGAAATAAAGCAGGGGTTCCATACACTCCTGGGGTTCCTAACCACATTCCAGCTTCACTCTGAGGCCTATGTCTAGAGCCCTGATGTTTGAATCATCTCCTGCCTCGCAGTCAGGCATCGAAGACTCTCGAACAAAGCTTCTCCTTTTCTTGGTGTCGCAAGAAACCACACTGCAATCGAGACAACCCCATCAGACACAACACACTCCGACATATACCTAATCCCTCATGGAACGTCCACCAAAATAGGGGTTTAGATGATGCGAATGAATCACCTCTTTACCTTAATAAATAAACTTAAGAAGGAAAGACACACGACGAACACTCCCCCTTGAACAGAAAAATTATAACTCCCTAAGAGTAGGACACACTCCCATGAAAACAAGGATTCCTGAATGACTCTACAAAATCCACCTTTTCTCTTTTAAGAGAAAACACACCGTAAGATGTTACCAAACATGACCCTCACGGCCGATGAAATCACTACAATCCTTTCAAGACATCGGTCAACACCGATAATTCTGAACCGCCTTCACCCTTTCCCGCTGGAATTCCTTTCATTATTTCCAGGGGGACCTTCAGACACCACAATGTAAAACTTCATACCCGACGACTCAGACAACTAAAGGATACCAAAACTCCCTTCAACTTCCCTTGTGTCTATCATCCCACTGTGAGAGGATCTGCTTAAATAAAAAGAAGAAAGGGATAGACTTAGTATTTTCACCCAAAAAGAGAGAGTTTTTGATTTAATCAACTGGAGGATCAGCCAATGGAGAATTACATGTGGCCATACTTCAATCACATGTTAATTCTTTATAGGGGCGTGCACTAGCCAAGATAGAAGACCATAGACCTAATCAAACTGGTCCAATGACCAAGACATACCATAATTGAAAACTAAACTTGAAAAGGGAACCACCGCAAGGGCTTTCTGAAGCACGTTTCAAAAGAAACCACTAACCACACACTTTCACACCAACTGACCAAAATAATGAAAACTCAAGACAAAAATCAATCAAAAAGTATTCTCAGCTTGAAACGCCTCACATCCAACATTTCCAGAATACAAGGACACACCACACAATCACTAGTTATTAAAACACCAATTTTTTTCCTTTAACAAAACTTTTTGAAAATAAATGAAGTTGGTGGGTTACAAAAACATCAATGGTGTCTCGTGGGCCTCACACGTGCATGTTCCCATTCCACTCTAGTAAATCCACCTCATGTCCACCCAGGAACTCATCCACTCATACCATTAACCATTTATCTTTCTATATACACTCATGCATGTGGTTTCCCATGAGAACACCAATAATCAAAACCAGGCCCTTATATTTTTCAAAACCAAAACATTCAAACCACACTTTTCAAACCTCATACATCATTTTCTTTTTAAAGTGCTTCAATTCAAATTATTTTCCAAGACTAAATCATTTTTACTTAAAAACCAGATTTTCACAAATTCAAAACAAAGAGACGAGAGATGATGCAAGAGAAGACTAGTGTCAACAGGTGACCAGTACATATGGTTAGTGGCCATACGCCAATCACACCACCTCCATAGAGAGTATTCTAGGAAATATTCCCCAGGTCCACATGGCTTTCTAGACCCTACGAGCTCATTGGGACCACTGACCCTACTCCCTTTTTATTTCCCCAAAACAAGATTAACCACAAGGACCAACAACTCAAAAAAACCTCAACTTATCCTAGTAACTCGAGTCCCTCTATGAGGTGTGATTTCCAGGAACCTTGCTCGTAGCTAGAACGTCGAGTTTTGATACCCTTAACTTTGGTTTACCTAGACTCTATCCCAAAGGAACATGACCCAAAAGAACAAACTCCTCTGATACCATTTTTTCATGAACCAGGTCGGGTCACCATCCAACTCGATGCCCGACCCGGTCTGTGGCATGGACCAAAGGGTGTTCTAGATCCCCACGGGCTAGAACAAGTGCCCGGGTATCAAAACTCACACATGGGAACGATTTACCTGAAATAGTAAACACAAAACAACTAAAACTGAAAATAGACAATCAAACTAGACCTTAAACTAGAATTAAATTTAAAGGTTTATAACTTTAACCAACATCCAAAAAGTAAATACAATGAAAGAAACTAAAACTCTAACTCAAACCTCCAAGAAACAAGAGAGGTGTGACATACACAAGCTGCAAACACCAAAATGCAAGATAAGACCATCAACAACCTGAACCACCATCACTGAGCACGATGCCTCAACCTAGAATACACAAGGAACAGTGTCTACATACACCCAAAGGTGTATATAGGGTGTGATCCAAGATCCCAACAGGGTACCACCCAATAAAAAAGTTCCACGCATAATTATTAAATGAAAAATACATTTGAAACTTTAATTAGAGAAAAGAAGTAAATGCTTGAACAGTTTTAAAGAAAACAGGATTAAATAAAACAGTTTCAAATGGAAAAACTTAAATTAAAACACAAACACTTACTTTTTAAAATAACCAAAGTGTCACACCAATGAGCATAAAGTAACCAATGAGAACCAATATGGGAGAGGCCTCATGGGTGTTAGCTAGCTTGGGTCCCTAGATCTTCCTGTCTCGGTGAAGCATGTCTTAGAAACAATGACCCTCAGAAAATGTGGCTTAGAAATCAGGACCATCAGCAAAATGTGGCTTAGAAACCACAACCCTTAGTCATTCATATGTTTAGTTAGTGTTGCAATCGTCAATCTTGCTAAGTGAAACAAGTCCAAAGACACCCTCAGATCACTAGCCCACTAGTCTAGTCCACCCTCCTAGCTACTCGGGCTTCCCGCTTTGTGCTCAAACAAGTTTCAAGTTCATGTCACACGTCACACTTATGTATAAAATCCAAACATGGTACTTACACAGAGAGAATCACCATTTGCACACTCGAAGCCTCTATTAAAACCATATGCACAAAAACATCTTTTCAAAACTTAATATGCACAGGTTACGGACTCAATTAAACTATCTTCACAATTTAAAGAGAGACTTATAATTAAACAAACCACCAGTTACACACATAAACACCATTTTTAAATAATACGCACACTAAAACATTTTTGAAACACATTTCACACTAGAGACATAATTTAATAAACCGTTAAAAAATTATAAAGCAATTGTAAAAGAATGTCACATGGATTTACACACACTAAAGTAAACTTTTATACATTCAAACACACTCCAAGATCACACGTACTTGAATAAAATTTTAAAGTGTGACCTGCACCACACAATAGTTTAATGGAAAAACTTGAACCATATTTAAAAAACATTTTCACAAACCACGTAATTTAATAATCCAAAAATAAAAGATTATAAAACAATTTAAAACAATCACTTGGTGTTACCCACTAAACTCACACAAAACCTTCTTTTAAGACCAAACGCACATGACGCCATGTCAAAAATACAGTTCACACCACTTGCAAAAATTAATAAGCTAACCGCACAATTTAAAAATCACTAACAGAGTTCTCATCAGAAAACACACACATAATATAAACAATCTACTAAACAATTTCAATGAAAATCAAACTTCAAAGAAAAACATCTTCGCACTACACAAATTAATTAAATAATATGATAAACAAATTAATCTTTCAAATTAATTCATCAAATAATAATTAGACATGGAACTACCTACCTTTAACAAATAATTTTCCGAAGGTGAAAAAACACCATTTCACCTCGACCGCACCAAAAGCAACCAAGAAAGATCCCTAGTTCAAGTGACTAAACCATAAAGATCATGATTGCACCCTAAATGAAGTGAAAACCCTATAAAAACAACAAAACCTTGGATCGGGGGTGGAGGGTTTACTCGAAGTGGAGAGGGAAAGGCGGTGGCTCTAAGGGGGTCTGGCAGGGGTGGTGCGCAGCTGGTCGAAGAAGCCGGTGCGGGTCGTCGCGACGGGAGGCCAAGGGGACAAGGGGGTGGTGCTTCAAGATGGTAGGAGGGAGGTTATAGCGGCACCGACTGAGGAGAAGGTCGGAAAAGGCGGGGGCCACATCTAGGTCGGGGGAGAGGTCTCGTTCCGAAGAGATATAGGGGGAAGGAGGGCGGCGGTGTGAGGGAGGTGACCAGACGGGAGAGGCAGGGGCGGTCAGACTTACCGGAGGAGTAGGGTCGGCGACCATGGGGAGGGGCGACGCCGTGAGCTAATGCTATCGGATGGAGGTTGTCCAAGGGGAGCAGGGCTAGCCATGAGGTAGGTAGGTGGTGGCGCAACATGAAGAGAGGAGGGGAAGGTGGGTTCACGATGGGAAGAAGGGATACAAGGGGAGGGCTAGGTCACGATGTGAAGGATGGGGGGAGAAAGATGAGAGGTAAAAAAGAGAAAAAAAGAAAAAAAGAAAATGAAATCCCCCCTAAAAAACCTAATATAATTACTACAATAATAATAATAATCATATCTTCATAAAATATTAAAAATATTTATAATATTAATTGTAATAATAATATTAATAATAACTAATAACTTAATTAAAACATTAACAATAATAATATTAATATCCACAAATAATAATAATATTATTATTATTATTATCATTAAAACAAAATTCATTAAATTTTATCACATTCTTATATTTTATTTTATTTTTATTTTACCACTTATATAATTTTATTTTATTATTATTAATTCCTTTTATTTAATTATTTGTACATCGGGCAGGTGTGTAGGGAATCGGGCGAGGTCGCACGGTGACTCTGGCGAGGCCGCACGGCTTTGACAGTGGCGCGCTAAATGCTGTCAAGGCCAAAATGTTCTTTTTAAAATAAGAACTCGAAATTTTAAGTCAGGATTCAACCAAAACTACCCGACGCCCAGATAAATTAATAAAAATAATAATTTAAAAATGACGGGTGTGACATTCAGACTCAGTGTGAGAACCTACATCCTTTTCATAGCTACTTTCGTGGGTCTATGGAAATTAGCTATGATATAGAAGTAAATAAAACTTGTTCCAAATCCCATTATACACCTTCTATACCCTAATAGGAATTATTATACTGACTCCCATTAGTTTAAAATTTTTTCTTAAAAGTAATTGACCAAAAACAAAAGAATAAATACTTTGTAAAAATTTCTCCATAAATTCTCTACCTGGATCCTCAGTCCAATGTGGATAGGTCTGATTTTCTCAATCAGATTTACTCATTATGATGAACCCTTTTCTCAAATTGTACTTCTCAAACTATGATCAAATACTCAATCTAATCTTCCTCAATCCATTCTTCCTCAATCTAGTAAGACAACTTTCAACTATCTGATCTTCTAATGATGTCTCTTTCTAAAAAGATAACTCTGACATAAATTCTACAGCACTATAACTTTTTTGATCAAATTAAAGGTTGAAAAGTATGAGTTTATTGTGCTTCTATTTATAGTCATCCCATAATAGAAAAGGTGATAAATTGAAAAACTTTTCCCGCTTACTCAAATTCAAAAAACTCTAAAATTCACTAATATTTGAACTTCATGTTTGACCACTTCAACTCTTCTAGAACCTTCTTGAATCATCTTGAGTCTTCTTAGTAATTATAATTCTCAAACTTCCTAACTTTTTTCAATATAATTGAACTTCTTCATCTCCTTACAATGGAAATTCCTCAACTAATTACAATGGAACTTCCTCAACTCATTACAAATGTACTTTCCCCATCAGATTTAGTTTGATTGACTTTATTTCTTAGAGTCAATCCAATTAACTTTCCTTATTAGAGTCGGTCTGATTGAATCCTCATAATAATGGAATTCTCATTATAATGGAATTCTAATTATGATGGAATTCTCATTTCAATGGAATTTTCATTCTTATGGAATTATCATTACAATGGAAACTCTGCTCTATAGATTTTAATTTATTCAGGCCTCATCAACTATAACTCATTTAGCATTCTGAAAACATATGTATCTGGTACTTATGGATCTGCTGAAAAATTTGTCTTGATTCCTAAAAATGATACAATCTTTATGATTCCTCCATTTATCCAAAATATTTTATCATGACTTTTTTTATGATTTATGAGAACTTCATGATTTTTAAATCATCATCTTCCTTGATGTTAGAAATTTTAAGAAAATTATAACTCCTAACATCACTATCTTCATTAAACCTATTCAGAAACATTATAACATTCTAACTCAACAACTTATTTCTTTCTTTGATTACAGAAAATTAAAACTTCCAGCAATAAACAATTTCTACCTCAGATTATTTTGGATCTGATGATCTATATATTTGATTTATCAGTAAGACACAAAACTAGCATCTCCGTCTTCTAACATTTCTTCACACTGATGAATTCATAACTATTCAAACACAAAATCTTACTGGTATCATGACTCTCTCATAATGTTGAGAACTTTTTGAGATCATCATAGCATCATATGAATAAAGGTTATAAATTAGAGAACGTTCTAACTCAAGAATTCACACTTTTTAGCAACAACTATAATTTTAATAGAAACGTTAACTGATTCTTCATACTGATGGACCTAAGTCTGATGAACAGTATTGCAGAACATTTATCTTTCATCTTCCTGATAATTTTTTCATCTATTTCTGGTCATTCCAAACTTCTACATCTGGAAGAAAACTTTCTCAAAAATCAAAACCTTTCTCCCCCTTTTTGTTTGGATTCAAACATTCATTAGCTTTCACCTATTTTTCAAAAACATTCTTTCACAAAATACTAGTTTTCAAAAAAAAAAAATTGTTAAAACAAAACATCCCAATGGTTCTTCATTTTTATTGATGAATTTGGTATTACTTTGTGATTTGAGTGATCATTTTATGGACAATATATTATACCAATGTGTTATGGGATCTATCACCTACGATAAAATAAAATATGTGGTTTTAATCAAATGGATCTCTATAAGTATTCTAGAAGATTGTTTAGGAGAAGATCATTGATACGATATGGGGAAGGGTGTGAGATTTGAGATTTTTTATTTTATTCATTTGTTCGTCATTCTTTATTTTTCCCATCTGTTTTCTTGAGGTATTTTTTATTATATGTGATTTGATAGTTGGTAACTCTTTGATTTATTGTTTTTTTTTCTTTATGGGATCATCATTTCTATAATACTTCAGGTTTTAGTTATTGACATGTGGTGATGTGTCCTATGGGTTAAGTGGGACTCTAATGTATGAGTTTGGTGGATACAATGAGACCTATTTGGGAATACATATATTGATATGAGAGAGACTGTAATATATCTCATTGGGTTATGAGGGTATATGATTCATTGATCATGGGAAGGAAGGACCAAATCTAATTTGGGTAGTATCATTCAAGTCTTTGATATGTGTGTGTGTATTCAATCCATGTGGGAATAGGTATAGTTTTCATGAACATCTTGTGTTTTATTTCTAGGTGGGTGAGTTTCCCCATGTACTAACTTGCACTCTCCTATGATTTTTGTTCACATCTACTTGGTCACTTACACTCATATGTGAAGGAAATTCAAGGGATCCAAGTGGGTCATTGGACTCACCCCTACCTATATACATAGAATGGGTTTTGATGTATGTGGTTAGTCTTCATGTTTTATTTTAGGGACATGTATCAAGTTGGAGTTGAACACATGGTTTGGGTCTAGCTAATTTTTTGGAGTTTGAGTTCTTGGAAAGAGATTTATTATAAGTTGGGGAAAAGGATATGATACATTTTAATTTATATTTTTATATTATATTTATATTGACCATTGTATCAACCTTTTATTTATGATAATAATGTATATTGAGTATATCTATTGTGTTTTTCTATATGTATTCACATGTATAATTTTTACTGTATTTATGTCATAGATTTTGGGAGCCTCTTATCTCCTTGTCTTAGGTATATATGTTTTTTATTCATTATACTAATGTTTCATGTCAAATTTTTGGTAAATTATGGCATGACCCTTGTGGTTTATACATGAGTTCATAATCTCCCTATAATTTTTCAGGCCTTTACTACTAATCATCAACCTCTAGAATATAGGGAGGTGTGGCTGAGGTCTTTTAGTGCCATCAGTTTGATCATTGTTTGAGTGGGATGGGGTTTTATATGAAATTTATCTATTCACCCCCAATAGAATGGTTTATTTTAGAGAAAGAATATAATATTAATTGAAATTGTTAATTTCATGATATTTATTTTAGGTCTCTAGAGATATTTTTGGGGAGGTCCATTATTAACAGCATGCCAAATCCTAAATTGGATTCCCTCAAAATGGAAGGGTATGACTCCAAATGAATATTTTAAGTATAAGAAACCAAAGCTTAATTATTTAATGGTTTTGAATTGTCACATAATTATAAAATTTATTGAACCTATAAAGGAAATTTTGGGTTAAATAGGTATTGATTTAATATTTCTATTATATGAATAGCATTTTAAATTTTTTGGATTTATGGTTATAGAATATAATTATTTAGTGGTTTTTAATATATTTATTGAACCAATAAGTGTTATCATTGATGAATCAAGGTTTACCCATTTCCTAAAAATGTCTAGATTCAGAAATATGGATCATATAAATCAATATCCTAAGAAGATATGGTTATGGAGGTTAGTAAAAGTAAACAAACTAGGATACCCAAAAAATATGGACATGATTTCTATATATAATTTTTAGAAGTAACTGGTAACAATAATGTCAAAAAATTATGGTTTTTCTAAATTTAGAGTATGACAATAAAACTTACAAAGATTTTATGTCATCTTATGATGCATCACCTTATAAGTAAGATATAAATGATGAAATAGACTCTATAACCAGGAATAATACTTGGATATTAGTTGATCTTACAAAAGTTTCACAACTGATTAGTTATAAATTAGTATTTAGAAGGAAAAAATTAACAATGAATTTAAGGAATATAAATCCAAATCAGTATCCAAGGGGTTTACTCAAAATAAAGGGGTTTATTATTTCAATACTTATGCTCGTATGGCTGGGAAAAATTCTATTAGAATCCTTCTTACCTTGGATACCATATATCATTTATAAATTCACTAAATGGATGATAGAAAAACATTCTTAAATTGTGAATTAAATGAAGGAATTCATTTAGAATGACTAAAAGGATTTATAGTGCCTAGAAAATAAAATAAGGTTTTTAAATTTTTATAATCCCTATATTATTTAAAAGAAGATCCAAAAAAATGGAATGATAAATTTAATGAAGAAACTTTTTTCAAATGGTTTTTAAGTAAACCATACTGATAAATGTATTTATAGTAGGATTTATATTAATTTTGGTGTTTTTATTTATTTATATATTGATTACATTATAATTTTTGGAAATGATATGAGTCAAGTAAATTAGGATTAAGTCTATTTTATCTATAAATATTGACATGAAATACTTAGGTGAAGTAAATTTTATATTCGTAATTAAAATTTTTAAGAATAAAAAAATATATTATGATTTATTGATCACATAAAATTAAAACAGTTTAAAAGTGATTTGAAACAATTCACTATTAACCAATTTCTACCCCTTATTCTTCAAGGGGTAGGGGTTTTCCTAGATATTGAGATGATTGAATGGTCAAGAGGGGGTGAATTGACCAATTTAAAAAAATTTAAAAGATTATATCATAGTTAAAAATAATTGTACTCCAAAAAAATAAAATATAAACACAAGGATTTTTATAGTTTTTTGGATCATAGTGATCCTATATCTACTCTTCACTTCTCTTTGTACCTAAGAGAAACAACACCAACTAATAAGATTACTTTTTATGGGGAGGCACAACCCAATTACAGACTAACTTTTCTAGTATAGCCATAACCAACACAAAACTAGAATTTTAAAGGGGAGTCATAACCCATTACAACCCTGCCTTTTTTACCCTGAAGGAAAAATTCATAAAACCTTTTGATAAAGATATAACTAACAAGATCTTTATTTTGAATTTAAAATCATAAACCAATAGTTAATACACACCAAAAATCGATGGGAAGAATATAAAAACACAGAACTAGAATTTAATGTAGAATCTAATTTTATCACTTTGATAATAGGGGAGTACAGTACTTTTAATTTTAGTAAATGAATTTCAATAGAAGTGATTGTAACAGTGTATGGTGAGTTCTTAGAATTGAACATGAAATGTAGTGAAACTAAGTATCACCCTATTATATCTATTTTGGTATTTTTTTGATCTCTAATTTATAGAGATATCCTACACACAATAATGGATTAAACTTTAAATTATTGAATCTTCATAGTCATTTCATGATTTCTTTACCAAATCATGCATTCTTGAATTTGAAGATAATGAACTAGTTCAGATTTATTCAAATGATATCATTCAAATCTCCAAGCCCACACATTATTGATTTCAAATATTATGTTCCATGAATTAAAATCCACATTTAATGCACACATAATCCACTTTTAATTAACTTGAGTCTTGTTTCTGTATAGATTTTAAAAATAAAACTTCATACAAAAAAACACAATGTAATATAGAAATTAAAATAAATAAAAAAATTGAAAAAAAAAATAAATGGATAAAATATTTAAAAACTATAGAAGTAAAATTTTCTAATCCATTTTCATTATTATTCATCCCTTTTAGCATATGTGTTACCTTAATGTATGATTCAATAGGATTTATTATATGATGCATTTTATCCTTAGAGTATAAGTTAGTAAGTTTGTGTACATGTCATTTTCTTTTTGTATGAGTTAATTGATCCACATATGAGTCATTTTATTTCATGTATGAGTCATTTTGATCTCTATGTGAGCCATTTTATCCTTAGAGTATGAGTTAATAAGTCTGTGTATGTGTCAGTTTCTTTTTGTACGAGTTAATTGATCCACATATGAGTCATTTTATTTCACGTATGAGTCATTTTGATCTCTATGTGCGCCATTTTATCTACATTCTTGTGATATGATCTGCATAAGATTCATTTAGGCTTAATATGTTTCATTTACTTCTATATATGTATCATTTCAAACTTTTCAAAAATATTGAAAACTCATAAAAATTTATTTTTTCCAAAATTAAATAAAATAATTTAATAAATAATAAATAAAATAATTCAACATTATTTTTTTATTTCATAAGTAGTGAAATCTTTAATAAATTATTATATTCCAAACTTATGATAAATGGAATAATAAAATAAGAATTTTATAATTATCAAAACACAAACAAATGAAATAGAAAGAAGAAACTTCAAAAAATTCCCCCTTTTTTATAATTAGAAGACTGACCATGACTTAAAAAACTCCCCCTTTTTAAAATTGATCAAAAAGTTCAAAATAGAAAGTTAAAAATATAACTAAATTAAATATAATTAAATAACTTTTCCATTTTTTAAAAATAGTAAAAAAAAAGGATAAAAATAGTCCTCATTTCTATCTATAATGAAAATTAAAAGTTTAAAATGTGTTATAGAAAAGATAATTCCTCTTAAGTTAAACAGTGATAAACCTAGAGTAAAAAAACAATATGTTTAGACTAAAATATAAATAAGAAATTACTAAAACTCATGCTAGATATTTAAAATATATTCAATAAATGCAATTTCATGAAGCTTAATAATATTTTAAAAATATAATAGTATATTTTAGTCATATTTAATTAAAAATAGGTTAAAATAATATATATCCCCTGAAATACATCCATTCTAAAAATAGATATTTTCTAAAATAAAAATAAAAAACTAATAGTAATGCTCCCCCATAATTAATGCTTAAAAATTACCATTTTTTTTGTAAATTTGAAAATCCAACTTTATAAAATATAAATTAATCATGTCGTATAAACCTTAAAAACATCAAATATCCCTGAAATATAGGTTAAAATATATAAAAACATGTAAAGATGTGCAGTGAATAAAATAATAGACAACAATTAAAGAATATGCTAGTAAACCATATATTAATATTTATTTTTCATGCTCTCTATCCATTAAAAAAATATAAAACATAATACTTTAACATAGTAAAATCATGTTAAACTTACATCATACCAAGTTTATAAATAATTTTCTCAAACTTAATTCTATCCAAAGGTTTAGTAAAAATTTCTTCTAATTGATCATCGATAGAAACATATTCCAAAATGATTTCACCTTTCCATACATGATCTATAATAAAATGAAAAATAACTTCAATATTTTTAGTTTTTGAATTATATAAAAGGTTCTTAGAAATAGAAATAGCAAATGAATTATCACATAAAATTAGTAACTTATCCAAATGAATATCAAAATTGGTTAATGTTTTTTTAATCTATAAACATTGAGAACAATAACTTATAGTAGCAATATATTCTTCTTTATCTATAGATAAAGCAACTGATAATTATTATTTTTCAAACTCCAAGGCACTAAAAGTTTTTCAAGAAAATGACACATACCACTTGCAATTTTCTTATCAATTTTACATCAACCAAAATCATAATTAGAATATATTTTTAATTCCAAATAGGATCTTCTATGACAAAATAAACTAAGATTTATTTAACCTTTAACATATTCAATGATTCTTTTAACATTTTTCAAGTGACTTTCCTTAGTTTCGACTTTAAATCTACCATTTAAGAATACAGAAAAAATTAATTCTAGTTTATAAGCAGTTAAAAACAATAAAATTCTGATCACTCCTTTGAAAATTTTAACATAAATATATTTTCTAGAAAAATTATAATCTAGTTTACAAATTGTATTAATATGGGTATTTTTGGTTTTACAAGAATCAAATACAAATATTTTAACCAAATACTTAGTATACATATATTGATTAAGAAAAATCTTATCATTCCTTTGAAATATTATAAGTATTAAAAATAATTTCAACATAAATTTGAATAATTAAAATATTTTTTAAAAATATATTAATAAATAAAGTATGATCTATTTTACCTTTTATAAAATTGTTTTTAAAAAAATTGAGATAATATTTCATATTATACTCAAGGATCTTGTTTATGTCCATAAAGATCTTTTTAAAGTTTTAAAATATGACCAGGTTTCTTTTCATGATTAAAACCTAGGGGTTGTACTACATACATTAATTAAAACATTAAACCATTAAGAAAAGAACTTTTAACATCCATTTGTTAAAGTTTAAAACCATGATGAGCATAATAATCATAAAATATTTTAATATATTCTAATCTATAAATAGGTGAAAAAGCCTCATCATAACCAATACATTCTTCTTGATAATAACCTTGACCAATTAATCTACCTTTATTTTTAATAATCTGATCAGATTCATAAAATTTGTTTCTAAATATCCATTTAGTACTAATAACTTATTGACCTTTATGGGGTTCAACTAAAGTATAAACATTATTTTTTTTTTAAAAAAATAGTTCATCTTGCATAGCCAAAATCCAATTTATATTTTTAAAGTATCAAAGATGTTATTTGGAATTAAATTTAAAATAAAAGAATCATGATAAAAAAATTATTAAATAATTTTTGGTTTATTCTCTTGATTCAAAATCTTCAATAACTTAATCAATAGGATGATATTTATGAATTTTACAATATCTTTAATGAGGGTTAGTATCTCCCTCAATAGTAGTATTTAATTCTAAATTTTTTTCTTCTCCAAAATTAAAATATTTTAAATCTTCTTCAATTTGATTTTTGTTAGTTTATATTTTAAATATTTTTCATCAAACTTAATATTTATACATTCTTCTAAAACCATGGTTCTTTTTTAGTCTCTATAATACTTAATAATATTTCATTATTATAAAAATATTCCATCATCAGATTTTGTATCAAATTTATCTAGAGAATCTTTAGTATTAAGGATAAAGAATTTACATCCAAGAACTCTAAAATATCCAACTCTAGGTTAATTTACATTTGGGATTTCTATTAGTCATAATCATTTCCATTAAAGAAGGGTGGCCTTTTAGGAATCCATCCATTATTAAAATGTTGTCCTTCCATCTCAAATGATCTTTTATAAATACTTTTTATAGTCTATAGTAAACGATTAGATCCACAAATATATATAAAAAAATCATTAAAATATTACTATTAAACTGATCTCCAAAAAGTAATTTCTAGTACTAATTTTTTCTAAATAATGAGATGGTTGAATAGTAAAGAGGGGCGTAAATTGACCAATTTATAAATTTTAAATATTATATCAGAGTTAAAAATAATTATGTAGTATAAAAATAAAATATGAACACAATGATTTTTGTAGTAGTTTGGATTAAAGTGGTCCAATATCTACTCTTCACACTACTGGAATCGGGACCTATACCAACAATTACTTCCCAATGGTTTAAAAACCATTGGGAAAAGTGTTTTTAGGTTGGGTTTTCCCAACGGTTTTGTTAAACTGTTGGGATAAGGTGTTTTAGGTTGGGTTTTCCCAACGGTTTTGTTAAACCGTTGGGAAAGAAAAGTTTTTAACACCCAAATTAGGGCTCCTCGTCCCGGACCGTCCCCGACCTCCGCCTCCCTCCTCCCTCCCCCCTCCCCGATCTTTATCTCCTCTCGTCCTCCGCCTCTGCCTCTGCCTCCCAGCCCCCTCCCTCTCCTCCAGCGGCGTTCCCCTTCCCCTCTCGGCTCCCTCTCCGATGACGACGTCCCCCTCTCCTCTTGGCTCCCAGCGGCGTTCCCCCTCCCCTCTCATCTACCACTCCTGGAGACATACACCTCCCCTCAATCTCCTCCAACGATGTCCCCCGTACCCCTCTCCAGTGGCGCGCGAGACCCGCCGAACACCCCATGGGACGTCCCCCCTCTCGGCTCCCTCTCCTCCCGACGGGGTTCTTGATTGGTATTTTCCCGTTGATATACTCTTCTAACTATTTATCTCGGTGAACTAATATTTGTTATCTTGTAATGTATTTCATTCTCTAACACTTTTTTAGGTACACAGGATTACAGTAGAAACCACCCCCATGGCATACCGATTTTCCCAAGGAGCTCTCCATTCCCTTTTATTTTCATTTTTTTTATATCCATTCCCACAAACATTAAAAATCGTTGCCATACCACTCTTACATGTATTTCATTGAAAGAAGGTACACTACCTTATTTTAAGTGTGGGGGGAGTTTCTCACATTTTCACATGTGATGCACTTGGATTTTTTATTATTCTCACTTGTCTATGAGACATTTTTCAAAATAATAAGAATGATTTAAACTTGAGAATCATTATGCCCTTGTTATTAAAAAACGTTAAGTGTAAAAGTGCCAAGGACCATGTTTGACTCTTACTTATATTTTTTTTAGAATGATTTCTAAGTTTAGGGAATTAATTCAAATTCAAAATCTTCGAAATAATGACTAATTGACCTATTACTTAGGATTTATGCCCTTTGTGATTGCCATTTTTTTTTATTCTCACTACCCAAGAGGACTCTAATCCTTCAATTTCATACTCTTATTTGGGCATATTTCTTGATAGATTCTAGGGGCATGTAAACTGACTAGAAATTGCACTGAGATCTTATCTTAGTGATGAATGAACAAGTATAAAACTAAAATGATTTAGGACTCTTTCATAGACAATTTTTCCCTAAGACCCACCTGACATCTATCCATCATTCAACACTTAGTTTCCATTAATGGCCTATTAGAATGAATCAATTTCAATCCTATTTCCATTCATACCCTACATATTGTACAATGCGTATGGATATTTTTGAACAAGGGTGGGCAGGACATTCAAAGATCATGGGATGCTTTCACTTCCAGAGATGTACGATATGCTCACCTGATTATGCGGTTGCGATCCATTTACCATTTGTTGTGTTTCATTTTTAATCTCTTCCTTTTCAAAATACAAAAAATAAAAGAAAGTAAAATTATTATGGGTTTTTTACTAAGAAGGTCAAAAATCACAATTTTCCAGACTGATTAATCCCTCAAATGATTATCTGTGGTTCGGTGATGGATATGATATATATCCTAAGAATATATTTTGACGTAGATCACTTGTATATTGTAATACCATGAGGTGTGAGTGTGAGGAAACATTGGAAGATAGAGGATCCTTCCATGAGATGGAATATTTTTTCTAAAACATCATGTGGGAACATTTCTGGAGTATGTTGGAGTTATGAAATAACCCCAAGTGTCTCCATGAGATAGCATAAATAACCCCAAGTGTCTCCAAGTGTCTCCATGCATCGTATCATCCTCGCATGGGTTGGCCACTCACCCAATACTATCAAACCTATCCTAGTCTATCCTCTCAGTCACATAGTCTAGACTCATCTCTCGAGGATTATCCCTTGCCTCAATGCACATCTCATCGTCCAACTAGACAAAGAGGATTATTCACCTTATGATTGTCCTAGTCACAAAAGCACACCATGTCGAACCCATCTACATTATATTTTCAATAATCCGGTCAAGAACCTCATCAAAATCATGTATTATAACCCAGCCCCACTAACCAGGTTCCATGCTAAGTTAAATCACACCAAGCCTCTTGGCATTATAACGCCAATCTGTCTGACAATACCCAATACCCACACTAGCATCTCATCCTTCATCTCTTTCGTTGAACTCTTGAATCATTAAATGGATTAAAACCTTTCATAATACATTTTATATACTCAGAGTGACCATCCCACTCTAAGAACCTACCAATATACCAATCCATCCTCATAAGTATTTCCTCATCAAATGCTAGATGTAAAATTACAACACATATCACTACAAGGCCCAATCCTCTTAGAAATATTTTACTTGATATAAATCCTCATCATTAGTGACATCAATCACATTAAAGTGCATAAATGTCAACTGAACTCTACATTTCAATAATTATTCATGTGGACAGGCCCCATGGCAACAGGCTAAGAACTAAAACCATAAATAATAATGCCAAATACATGAATCATTTTTAAATAAATATCTCAAGTGTAAAAATAAAAACCAAGAATAATAAGACCTCATCCCTTATATCGAAAAAAACCAAACTAATTTGAAACTCGGGCCAAATTGATTATATACCATTAATAGTAAGAGTAATTGTTAATTAATAGGAATATACTATTTGATAGTATCATTTTGAAACATTGATCTGTTTCCCCTTTACTTGCAGGAACATGATTTGACCCATGGGGCGTTGTGGTACTTATATGTTGGGCGGTGACAGGTATAGTCACAGAAGATAGGTATGTTTTAGTTTAGTTTTTATTTTATTTTATTTATCGCATTGGTCACTTAGATCTTTGACTGCTTTCTATGGATATAGGGTACTTATATTCTGCGAAGGGGACCAGAAGGAGTTTAGATTGATTCAGTCCACCGACTTTGATCCGAGGTAAGATTCTATGGTTACTACTTGTCTCGCACCTCATGTATTTGGGGATTTAGTGTTTTTGACTCTATATTATGTTTTCGGTAGGGCTTTGGATCATTTCATGTTGGTTCGGGTGGATTTGGTTCTCTGTTGCCAATCTAGGTAAGGCTTTAATGCCATTGGTTGGTTTTTCACTGGTTATGTAGCATCCTTCATGTGTTTTAAGGTTCTTAATATCCTTTGTGTAGTGTTTTTATCCCTGCTCGTTGGTTTCGAGTCTCCAAGTCAAGGGTGACTTGCCTGCGTGTGCATAGGTAAGTAAGTATATGTATGTGGGTTCCCCCGTTACATGTATAGTCACCCATGGCAGTGATTATGCATGTATGGGGCTAGGTGTGCCCATGTATATATATATAAATGCATACACAGGTGAGTGGAGACTGATATATGCATATAAGCATATGTGCAAGGATCCCCTTGCACATTCTCATGGCCATGCGGGTGTGTGCATAGGGGCTAGGTGTCCTTGCATGTGTGTAAAGGTGCATATACCCAGTGGAGGAGCATTAGCTTTTAGTTAGAAAGCTCCAAGATCTGAAGTGGACGGCTTGGTTCCACCTGGAGGTAGAGTCCCTCTCGTAGCCTCTTTAATTTAAAAATGCTTTAAATTGAATTTAGCTTCTTTCTTAATTCTGCTTAATTATATTTAATTTCATATCTTGAATAAGTTTTCTTTAATATAATTCTTTCATTTGATAAATAAAGTCATGTTTTTATAATAAAACCCCTCCAATGGAGGTGCGCTGTCTCTGAAAACTCATAGTGATAGTTTAGTCTATATGATTCTTTTTCGTCATTTTGTTTCCCTTTAGACGTTGCGTCCTTGTGCCGCTCACTAAAACCTTCTAACGATCCCTTGTTATAACATATTAAATAGTTGATTTGTTCTATCATGTCCATTGTGACCTTATCTTATGGTAAAACCTGTTTTGAGTGTTTTCTTGGCCTCTTGGCCACCCCTTTGGGTGTTTACTCGAGCCTATATATCTAAAAACACTGATGGTGTCATTGTTTAACACCTGTTAGGCTTATGGTGCTCCCCACCATAAGCTTCATCTTAACACCGTTTGGGGTGTTTTCCTGGCCTCGATGCACATATAATTTTTTACATATATGAATTATCCCATAAGATTTGTGTTGCCCCGCTTCCTCCCGCTCTCTTCGCTCCTGGCCGGAAGATGTTGCCTCGCAGATGTCACTGGACTGGGCCAACACGACGCGGTCATGCCGCGGTCACGACGCGGTCAAGTCGTGGTCACATCGTGGTCACGCCGCGGTAATGACGTGATTTGGCCCTGCTCCAAGACAACACCCCGTGGTGGTTCGCAGTCCTGTCAGAATTCGATGTATGATTCCTAGATAGAGTTTTAGATACATTACCCATCCATAGTTAATGGGGAGGGAGGCGACGACCGGAATGTTTCCCCGCTCCCTTCGCTTCTGGCCAGAAGATGCTGCTCCGCAGATGTCGTGGGACCTGGCCAACACGCCGCGGTCATGCCGCGGTCACGCCGCGGTCACGTCGCGGTCACGCCGCGGTCACGCCGAGGTCACGCCGCGGTCACGCCGCGATCACGCTGTGATTGGGCCCTACTCCAGGACGACACCCTGTGGCAGTTCGCAGTCCTGTCGGGATACTTCTCCTATCCCTAAGCCGCACTTCTCCAAACCCTCGGTGCCAATCCCATACTCCTCCCTTCCTTGCCACCGCTCCCATACCGACCACCCCTCGCCGCCGCTCCCATCCCAACTACCCCTCGCTGCTCGCCGATCGCCCCTCCCCGCTCATCAGCGCTCACACTTTTTTTCAAAAATCTCTATGCGAACCCATAACCCTTCTCTTTTTACCCTAAAACATAGCTCTACGCACCCATATGGAAGATTTTTCCCAATAGCTCGACACGAATCCTACTTCCCAACCAACTCTCGACGCGAACCCTACTTCCCAGCGCGACAGGTCTGGTTTTCCAATGCTATATTATTCCGCATTAAATGGGTTCGTGTTATGATCCCCTTAAGATTTTAGGTTGTGTTTGGAACCCTTCTTCCCTACCTGCTCTCGAGGGTTCTAACTCTACTTTCCAACCGGTCATCTTATCTTTGATTCAAGTAATTTTTGTTCATTCACTTTAAATTAGTATGTATGCCTTCATTTATTTTTGATTTTTTGGTTCCATTTTGCTGCAATGTACTGTCTATTATGATCCCCTTATGAACACAAGAAATATATCATTTTAGGTTGTATTTTTGTTGTAATTTACCTGTATAGAATCATTTTGATTGATATTGAAGAGGTCAAAATGAGGTGGGGAGGAGGGGGGATGTGCTAGAGGGGGGGGGGTGGGAAGGGGTGAGGTGAGGAGGAGGGGGGCTGGACGGGGGTTTAAGGTGGCTGTGCAGGTGGGGGATAGGGGGGGATGTGCTGGGGGTGAGAAAAGATAAGATATGGGGGTGAAAGAACATTCATGTTGATGGCAGCACCAATACATCAACGACTAGAAAAACCTGATCATCGATCAACAACATCTCTAACTGATCATCTATCAACAACGCACCCAATGGGGTATATAAAATAAATGAATAACTAATGAATTATCAATGGTCCTCATGACAATCATAAAATTTTTACCTTACAAGGGCTCTATAGTACAAGATTGACCACTTTAAATGGGCATTATTAATTAACAGGTATAGAAAACACTAGTCACTCAATTAGTAACAAGCCCACTATGGTATCCTCAAGATTCCCTTTGACACATATAAATATCTTAAGGAAATCCAACCATAACTTCTATCCCACAACATCATCCCATCCCAATGGTTCCAATAGTTCCAATCCTAAAAAAAAGGTGATAATCCTAAACTGTTCTAACCTTGAGAAATAGGTACCAACATGTCAGGATAAAACAAGATCTCTTCATATATATACTACTTGATAATAAATTTCAGGATATATATGAAATAACATTGAACAAAACTATCTTAGATTTCACAATCCATTCCAACTAATGATCTCATAACCCGCACACATGATTCTCATCACACAACCCAACCTGCTGTAGGATTCTGAATCCAATCCTTGAAGAAATCATGATAAAGAATTCTTTTAGTCCAAAACACCATAAAGGCTACATTCAAACACAGAAATTATTCCACCATGGAAATTTATATGAAAAACTGATCAAAATTGAATACTCATAAGTTGAATTCTGACTCCAAGGTTAAAATAGGGTAAACACAACAAGGAGAAAAAAGTACCCAACCTGTACTTTAGGTACATGATATGTAACCCAAAATGTCCCCTCATTCCATGTGACATAGACTGCTCAGTGTGTACTTTTCCAAAGTACACATCATGTGTTCCGGTATATGATGTTTACCCCCACCTGGGTACATTCACATACAAGGCCCCACTTAGCATGAAAAATTCCCTACTACGTGGAATGTATCACCCCATACACAATCTTTACCCCACATATGGTTTCCATGTATGTACTTATCCATATATCCCCCCCACACAAGGTCTACCCACGCACAATGCCTATCCATGTACCTCACACTAGATATAGCTTTATACCCTACATGGTCATCTGCCACTAGCAAACCCCGAGTCACCACTACATGGCGTGTAACCCACCCCCTTATATTGATATTTTAGTTCCCAAAACCCATATTTCCCAAGTACGAAGAACACATGATGTGTGTTCTCAAAAATACACATCATGTACATGAGTTCTCCCAAACTAAACCCCCCAAAAATATCCCAAAACACCTAATTTCTCCAAAGTATCCATAGATTGAATCCTGAATGGGTCACCAAAAACCCAAAAAATACGATTAAAACTTTAAATCAACTACCCTATGGGAATTTGTGGGGTAGGCGGGGGTGCTTGGTGGGGGTGAGGTGGGGAGGAGGGGGGCTGTGTAGGGGGTTTGGTGGGGAGGGGGTGGGATGGGCAAGGGAGGGGGTTGTGTAGGTGTGGGGGGTGGCTGTGTAGGTGGGGGGGTGGGCAGATGGGGGAGGGGGGATGGGTAGGGGGTTGTGCAGGTGGGGGGGTGGTGGTTGTGCAGGTGGGAAAGGGGGTGGGATGTTGTCACGACCCGTCCTCGGGGCCCATGCCGTGACTACCCCAAACCCGCCTTCCATAAACCAGGGGCTGGCGACTAGCACCAAGGCGTAAATCCAGGTAAAGGGAAGGCATTGCCTTTGTAAAGTAAACAAGCACCACAGAGTAAGCAAGCGGAAAAAAGTAAACACTAAGTAAAAGCTGGTACAACAGTAAGTGCGGAAAAGTAAAGGGGGGCCGTAAATACAAGCCCAACTGTAAAGTACAACTGAAAGAGGAAAAACAGCAACTGAAAAGTAAAGTCGCAGCGTCGAGCCGTCCTCTGGAAGTCCCACCTGAAGGGTGAGTACAGATAGCCTCCACAGCTCCTCGGCCCAGTCGTCCGCTCCGAGTACACTCTGCCCAGTGGTCCACCTCCAGGTACCGTCCGGCTCTGCAATCCTCCACCGCGATCAGTGTTGTCCGTCGTCTGCAACTAACACAACGTAATGTGATAATAGCCTGTGCAGGGGTGAGTATAAGCTACTTAGTAGGGACCCCGAGACCCCTGAAGGTCTCCCAGAATTTACAAAGGATAAACCACAAAGGAAAGATACAATCACAAATTAACATCCGACACGGCTTAGGTATATGCCCATACATATACCTAAGTCATCAATTCTCGCTCGGCTCCAACATCCGAGCTCAAGTACAACCCAGTCCACACAGGAAAGCAAAACGTAAATCCACACAGGATAGCACAGCACAGTTCCACAAAGGAAAGCAAAACGTAAATCCACACAGGATAGCACAACACAGTCCACAAAGGAAAGAAAACAGGGTTTCATCTCACACAGGTATACTTCTTCGAATGACGATAGAGATGATCACTGATCCATCTAAGTCGTCGGACCCAAAAAGGATCGATAGTTACTAACCCCCGCAATGACCCACAAAGGATCTGACCCACAAAGGATCGATAGGTAACTAACCCCCACAATGACCCATAGAGGATCTGACCCACAAAGGATCGATAGGTAACTAACCCCCGCAAAGACCCACACAGGATCGGGCCCACACAGGACCTGTAAGTGCTGGCCCACACAGGACTGCTGAGCGCTGACCCACACAGGATCGGACCCACACAGGATCGGTAGCACTGACCCACAAAGGATCACTGAGTGCTGTAGTCATCGCCGTCGAATCCACTGAGGATCTCTGCACAGTCGTCGTTGTCACAGTAGCAGTCGCAGCTAGCTCTAGGGTTCCCGCACACAGCAAGCTCGTTCGGGAGGGTCCGCTCCACGAGCCGAGAGGCTGATACATCAACTGACACATAGTCCAAAGTTGATGTATCCAAAAGTTCTGTATCGACAACAGGAACTCAACGTCGCAGACGGCGCGTCAATTGGACGCCCGGTCTGAGAGTTATTGGATTTTTCGTCCCAGGGGCCCGGTTGGTTTTTAAGGAAAAACCAACCCGACCGTACTCCACCTATGTCCAAACCTCGGGCGGAGTATGTCAAAAGATCTGTCTCACTTAGAGGAAAACAACAAAGTCGACTGCACGTCAAACGGGCGTCTGAAGCTCAAGATATGAGTGTTTCCGCTCCGAAGGCCCGGGTGGTTTCGTGTACAAACCAACCCGGCCGAACCCAAAGTATTCTGAAACCTTGAGTGAAATATACCGAAACGATCGTCTTGATCCAAGGATCGCATCGCCGCTGACGGCACGTCGTTCGGAGGCCCGTAGATCAAGTTATGAGCAAAAGACCGAAAACGTCCGGAGACGGGGGGTCTGGGCCTGGACCGACCCGGCCCAACCCCCCCTGGGTCAGCCCAAACCGGGTCGACCCGACCGGGTCTGGATCCGACCCAGTTCGGCGCGGCCCGGCCCGGCCTGGGCGGCCCGGCCTGGCCTGGGCGCGACCAGGCCGGCGGGTCGGCTCGGCTCGGCCGAGCGGCCGAGCAAGGGAGCTGCGGGGCGTGAAGTCCCCGCATGAAAAGAAGCTGCGGCCCACGTGGGGCCGCGCTGGATCAGCAGACGTGGCTTTGCCGCGTCCCGTGTGCGCCGGACCCGCGCGGCCGCGGCTTCAGCCGCGGCGGCCCTGTCTGGTGGCGCGCCGAGGCGCCACCACCTCCAGCCGCCGGTGGGTTCCGCGGGCCACCGTAGTTGCTTCGGTGGTCCGATTTCGTTTCGTCTGCGCCGTAGCTCCTCCCGGGTCCCGTACTTCACTGCGGAAACAACGAATCACCTCTGCGGCATGTTTTATCATCGCCCATCAATCCGCACATCAACGAAGAACTGTGGAGGGTTGTCGGGCCGTGTTTGTTTGGCCCGCACCCTCCGCGTTAGGTGATAACAATCGGGAAGAAATAAATTATCATATGAAAACGTAACAAGATACAATTTAATAAATTAAAGTTGCACTTGATCCAGGTTCTTTGTTTTAGGAGGAACATCCACGGAAATATAAATTATTTCACAAACAAACCCCTACCTCGCCGTAGTCGTCATGCGTGCGTTCTTCGCAGAATTGATCGTCGCGGAAGGAGGTGATCGTCACGTCGTGGAAGGGCGTCATGTCGTCGCAGAAGGGCGCCGCGTCGTCATGGAAAACGGTGTCGCGTCGACGAACTCTGAGGTTCAAGAACATGTAGATTTAATTATATTAATTAAATCCATGATGTTGTTATAACCCACAAAGATATTTAAAAGAAGAAACCCAAAATATCCTACCTCAAGCAGTTGGTGATCAGAGATCATTGCGGGGAAGAACGTCTCGGAAGAAGCGTCGTCAATCTCCGAGGGTGACGGCGTTCTTCGCGTTCTTCGCGTTCTTCGCGTTCTTCGCGTTCTTCGCGTTCTTCGCGAAGGAGGATGAAGGCACAAAATTTCTGTCAAAAGCCTCTCAACGAGCAATCCTCAAGAAGTCGTGCGTTGGTCTTATTTTATTATTACACCAACGGATTGCAAACAGGTTAAGAAACGATTAAATTAATTCATAGAATTAATTTAACAAAGATAACCACCCAATTAATTGGTGCGTTAAGAATTTAAGAAAACGCGTCAGTTGACTTTCATAATGACGGGTTTTCGCGGGGGTGTTACTTAGAGGAAAAGAAACGGTGGGGATCGTGCGGGCCCCACCTCACAAATATCCTACCAAGAGGGTAGGATATTTTTGGATAGCACCATATCCCCATCAACTCAGCTTAAGCAGCTTTAAGTGGCTTTCAAGTGGCTTTAAGTGAAATAAAAATAAAGTTGTCGTACACTTTATTTTATTTCTTAACTTAACCCCAAAAATTTAAAAACCACACCCGAGAAAACGCAACTCCGGAAGAGGCGTTTCTAAGAAAATACCGGCGCTTCGATTCCATAGGTGCCCTCATAATTTGATTCCGAGCACCGGTTTAAAAGTTAGAAAAACCCACTCGTCCGTTCACTGAACGTACCTGAGCCAAACTTCGGAAAATGATTCTGGGCACACCGGGCCTCAGAATCAGGTGCCATCAGAAACTGCGTTCTTGTAAAATTCCAAAGAAAATTAAGAAAAAAATTTCCTTGAAATTTACGGGTCTTTACATCACTCCCACCTCAGGGATTTACATCCCCATAAAGATACATCATAAACTAGGGAAACAAATGTGGGTACTGAGCACGAATCTGAGCCTCCCGCTCCTAAGTTCTCTCCTGGAGGTTCTCGTGATGCCATCTGATGCGCACAAGAGGAATCGATCGTCCACGTAGGACCCGCTCCTGTCGATCCTTGATCTCCACCGGGACCTCCGCAAAAGTCGCCCCATCATCCACGTCTAGCTCCCCATGGTCAATGATGTGCGTCGGGTCGTGCACGTATCTACTCAGTTGGGATACGTGGAAGACGTCGTGCACCCGGTGCAACTGAGGTGGTAGAACCAATTGATAAGCCACCTCACCAATCCTGTTGAGGACCTAGAAAGGTCCGATGAAGCATGGAGACAACTTGCCGCCTCGGCCAAATCTCTGTAATCCACGTCGAGGTGAGACACGCAAGAAGACGTGGTCGCCATCCTCGAACTCTAGTGGCCTCCGCCTCCTGTCAGCATAAGACTTCTGTCGGCTCTGAGCTATCCTCATCTGCTCCTAGATGACCTGGACCTTCTCTGTCGTGGCCCGGACCATCTCTGGTCCCACAAGTGCTGACTCCCCAGGGTCTGTCCAGCACAAAGAAGATCTGCAAGGTCTGCCGTACAACGCCTCGTATGGTGCCATCCCGATGGTGGAGTGGTAGTTGTTTTTGTACGCAAACTCCACCAAGGGTAGGTGGTCCTCCCAACTGCGACCAAAGTCGAGGACACATGCGCGGAGCATTTCCTCGAGAGTCTGAATGCTCCTCTCCGTCTGACCATCCGTCTGAGGGTGAAAGGCAGTGCTCAGACGTAGTTGCGTCCCGAACGCCTCCTGCAACCCCTTCCAAATCCGGGAAGTAAAGCGAGCATCTCGATCGGAGACGATAGATGATGGCACACCGTGAAGCCGTACAATCTCCTGAACGTAGAGACGCCCCAAGATCTCCACTGAGCCCTGCTCTCTGATGGGTAAGAAGTGAGCTGACTTGGTGAGTCGGTCGACAATCACCCAAATGGGATCGTGACCTCTGGAAGTGCATGGAAGTCCAGTCACGAAGTCCATAGATATCTCGTCCCACTTCCACTCCGGGACCTCCAAGGGTTATACCAAGCCTGCTGGTACCTGGTGCTCTGCCTTCACCTGCTGGTAGGTGAGGCATCGAGAAACAAACTCTACCACAGCCTTCTTCATGCATGGCCACCAGTGCTGTCGTCTGAGATCCCGGTACATCTTCGCCACTCCAGGATGTACCGCCAAAGGAGAAGTGTGAAACTCTCTCAGCACCTCCTCTCGTAAAGAAACTGGTACCAAGGTACGTCCTCTAAAAAGGATGTCGTGCTCTGCTCCCAAGGAGAAGCCATCAGGTGCCTGTCCTGAGGATATCTGTGCACGCCGCGTCTCACAATCAGCGTCCCCACGCTGTGCCTCTCTGACCCACTGTAGTAGTGGAGGAGTGACTGTGAGAGACTAAAGGAAGGCTGATCCATCTCTATCTACAAAGGATATCTGCAAAGCGGCTAGCTACTCTGTCACCTCCTCAAGTAGCTGAATGCCCGTCCTCCTGCTGAGAGAATTGGCCACCACATTCCCCTTCCCAGGAGTATAGACTATCTCAAAGTCATAGTCCTGGAGGAACTCGAGCCATCGCCGCTGTCTTAGGTTCAGGTCCTTCTGCGAGAAGATTTACCTGAGACTCTGGTGGTCAGAAAAGACTGTAAAGTGCTCACCCATCAGATAGTGTCGCCATGTCTTCAGAGCGAAGACCACTACTGCTAACTCCAGGTCATGGGTAGCGTAGTTCTGCTCATGCGGCCTCAACTGAAGTGATCCATAGGCGATCACTGTCTGCTCCTGCATCAGGACACATCCGAGTCCGGTCCCTGATGCATCGCAGTAGACTACGTACCCTACTCCTTCCTCAGGCAACCTCAAGATAGGTGCCCTGGTTGATCTCTGTCTCAGCTCCTGAAAGATCTACTGACATCTGCCTGACCACACAAAAGGTTTCCCCTTCTTCGTAAGATCTGAGAGTGGTGCCGCAACTCTGGAGAAGTCTAGCACAAATCTCCGATAGTATCCAGCTAGTACCAAGAAACTCCGCACCTCTGTCACGCTCTTGGGTGGCTCCCAAGCTAGCACTGCCTCGATCTTCACGGGATCCACCGTAACTCCCGCCTCAGAAATGACGTGCCCCAAGAAGTGGACCTCACGTATCCAGAACTGACACTTCGAGAGCTTGTCATAAAGCTGGTGCTCTCAGAGTGTGTCTAGTACAACCCACAAGTGGTAGGCGTGCTCCTCCTCAGTCATCGAGTATATCAAAATGTCGTCGATGAAGACCACGACAAATCGATCGAGGTATGGCTGAAAGATCCTGTTCATGAGGCTCATGAACACTGCTATAGCATTGGTTATGCCGAATGGCATAACCAAGAACTAATAGTGGCCATACCGACATCTGAAGGCCGTCTTCTACACGTCCTCATCCCGAACTCTGAGCTGATGATAGCCTGACCTGAGGTCTATCTTCGAGAACCACCGTGCTCCATTGAGCTGATCGAAGAGGTCATCAATCCTCAGTAGCGGATACTTGTTCCTCACTGTCACCTGGTTCAGGAGACGATAGTCAACATAAAGTCGCAAGCTCCTGTCCGCCTTCTTGGCGAACAATATCGGGGAAGCCCAGGGTGAAACACTGGGTCGGATGAATCCTTTTCCCTGTAAGTCCTCTAACTATACTCGTAGCTCTCGAAGCTCAGTGGGGGCCATCCAATATGCTGGAGTCGATATTGGGGCTATCCCGGGGTATAGGTCGATATGAAAGTATACCTCTCTGCGAGGAGGTAGCCCTGGAACGTCGTCGGGAAAGACGTCCGCATACTGATCCACCACTGCAGGAAAACTAGGACTTCACACATCAACTGCTCCTAGGAGGAGGCTAGCCAACTGATGAGTGATGGGTTTTCCTCTCCTTTGCGGTAGTCCATCCTGTGCTGCGAAGGCTCCATTCTCGCTGGTGAAGGTGAACATGCTCTCGTCGGTGCGTACACATCGCACCTTGCACCTAATACAGTCAATATGTGCATGGACTGTAGATAACCAATCCATGCCCAAGATGACGTCGTAAGGCCTCGACGCCGCTACAAGAAGATCCCAGTCGAAGCTCTCGCCTCCTAGAGTAAGCTCACACTGCCGGCACCAGTGCATAATCGTCGAGTCTGCTCCCGTAGGAGTCTCTAGCCGTAAGGATCGATCCAACGACTCTGTCGGAATCTCCGTGCTCCGGACAAGGGCAGCGGCTATAAAATATTGACTCGCTCATGTGTCTATAAGAACTGCAGCAAGGGTGGAATAGACACAGATCGTACCTCGAATCATCTCGGGCGTGCCGTGGTCGTAGGCCTCCGCTGCCTGGAGCTGTGCCTGTCTCTTCCCGCCAGCTCCCTGTGGTCGGGGCGGGCCTCCTGGTTGTGGTGGTGGTAGAGCCTCAAAGCGTCACCCACCACCTGTTGCTCGGCCAGCTCCTCTGCCTCATCCGCCTCCTCCCTGCGGACCGCCACGGTCGACCCTCTGCCTCTGCCTGGGTGGCCCCTCAACTGTCTGCTGCTCCTTGGCACGATGGGTTGGGAAGTCACGAGCCATGTGACCTTGTCCGCCGCATGTGAAGCACTGTCTGCCTCTCAAAAGACTGGCTCCGCGTTGTGTTCCCCGCACGGCTGAGCCAGTGTCCTGAGGCCGTCTACGTGAGGGTCTGGCCTGTTGGGACCCCTGAGTCATCCGTCAACTACCTGCTGCGGAAGACTCTGCTACGTGCCGCCCCGCGGTAGGTCTCGCCGCTGGAGAAGTCTCAGCAAGAAAGCTCTCAATCAAAAGGGCTCGCTCCAGTACTCCTGCCTGGGTCGGGATGCTGAGGGAGATCAGCGATGCCCTGATCTCATGTATCAAACCCTGCTCAAAGGTCCGGGCCCAGAAAAACGGGTCTCGTACCATGTCGGTCGAGTAGCGCGAGAGATCGGTGAATCTCGCCGAGTACTGGTCGACCGTCAAGCTGCCATGCCGTAGCTGAAGAAGCTCCTGAATGCGCACCGCACGGAGGGTGGCTTGGACGAACTCTGAGCGGAAGAGGCCCTCAAAGTCTGTCTAGATGAGAGAGGCCTCATCGTGCACCTGGAGCATCAAGCTCCACCATCGTCCCGCTGCTGCCTGCAGTAGGCTCGCGGCGAGGATCACCATGATGTCTTCCAGTGTCCTCACTAGCATGAAAACTCGTACCACTGCCTCCAGCCAGTCCTCGGCTGCCTGGGGGTCCGTCTCCCCGCGGAACCTGGGCGGTCGCTGGCGCTAGAACTCATGCAGTGCACTGAGGCGACGTGCATCGTCAGCGCCTGGGGCTGGAAGCATCGGTGGCTCGGCGGGTAGAGGTATCGCCGGTGCCTCAGCTGTCAAAGGGCCCTGCACCAAGGCCTCGTTGCTCGGCGGGTTGTCGTCACGTACGACTCTCGGAACCCTAGCTAGCTACCGTCGTGGGGCCATCCTGAAAAGAAAACAGGTGCGCCACGGTCAGAACAATATACCTGGTGAGCTGACATATATTAATCACAAAGAAAACTTGAAACACAAATGCAATCAATGTTTTCGTGCATTAAGTCGGAAATCAGAAGTCAGGGTCCTGGTGTACAGATACGTCGGCCGCCGCACCAACACTGGACTCCCTGGACTGATAACCACACCCAATATTCTAAACAATATTGATTTACATAGAAAAGATCAGAGTATGTGGTAGAACCGAACTCCTTTGATACCAATTTGTCACGACCCGTCCTCGGGGCCCGTGCCGTGACTACCCCAAGCCCGCCTTCCATAGGCCAGGGGCTGGCGACTAGCACCAAGGCGTAAATCCCGGTAAAGGGAAGGCATTTCCTTTGTAAAGTAAACAAGCACCACAGAGTAAGCAAGCGGAAAAAAGTAAACACTAAGTAAAAGCTGGTACAACAGTAAGTGCGGAAAAGTAAAGGGGGGCCGGAAATACAAGCCCAACTGTAAAGTACAACTGAAAGGGGAAAAACAGCAACTAAAAAGTAAAGTCGTAGCGTCGAGCCATCCTCTGGAAGTCCCACCTGAAGGGTGAGTACAGATATCCTCCACAGCTCCTCGGTCCAGTCGTCCGCTCTGAGTACACTCCGCCCAGTGGTCCACCTCCAGGTACCGTCCTGCTCCGCAATCCTCCACCGCGATCAGCGCTTTCCGTCGTCTGCAACCAACACAACGTAGTGCGGGCATAGCCCGTGCAGAGGTGAGTATAAGCTACTTATTAGGGACCCCGAGACCCCCGAAGGTCTCCTAGAATCCACAAAGGATAAACCACAAAAGAAAGATACAATCACGAAGTAACATCCGACACGGCTTAGGTATATTCCCATACATATACCTAAGTCATCAATTCTCGCTCGGCTCCAACATCCGAGCTCAAGTACAACCCAGTCCACATAGGAAAGCAAAACGTAAATCCACACAGGATAGCACAACACAGTTCCACAAAGGAAAGAAAAATGTAAATCCACACAGGATAGCACAACACAGTCCACAAAGGAAAGCAAACGGGGTTTCAGCTCACACAGGTATACTTCTTCGAATGACGATAGAGATGATCACTGATCCATCTAAGTCGTCGGACCCACAAAGGATCGATAGGTACTAACCCCCGCAATGACCCACAAAGTATTTGACCCACAAAGGATCGATAGGTAACTAACCCCCGCAATTACCCACAAAGGATCTGACCCACAAAGGATCGATAGATAACTAACCCCCGCAAAGACCCACACAGGATCGGGCCCACACAGGACCTGTAGGCGCTGGCCCATACAGGACCGCTGAGCACTGACCCACACAGGATCGGACCCACACAGGATCGGTAGCACTGACCCACAAAGGATCGCTGAGTGTTGTAGTCATCGTCGTCGAATCCACTGAGGATCTCTGCACAGTCTTCGTCATCACAGTAGCAGTCGCAGCCAGCTCTAGGGTTCCCGCACACAACAATCTCGTTCAGGAGGGTCCGCTCCACGAGCCGAGAGGCTGATACATCAACTGACACATAGTCCATAGTTGATGTATCCAAAAGTTCTGTATCGACAACAGGAACTCAACGTCGCAGACGACGCGTCAATCGGACGCCCAGTCTGAGAGTTATTGGCTTTTTCGTCACAGGGGCCCGGTTAGTTTTTAAGGAAAAACCAACCCGACTGTACTCCGCCTGCGTACAAACCTCAGGAGGAGTATGCCAAAAGATCCATCTCACTTAGAGGAAAACAACAAAGTCGGCGGCACGTCAACCGGGCGTCCGAAGCTCAAGATATGAGTGTTTCCGCTCCGAAGGCCCGGGTGGTTTCATGTACGAACCAACCCGGACAAACCCAAATTATTCCGAAACCTTGAGTGCGATATACCGAAAGGACCGTCTCGATCCAAGGATCGCATCGCCGCTAACGGCGCATCGTTCGGAGGCCCATAGATCAAGTTATGAGAAAAAGACCGAAAACGTCCGGAGATGGGGGTTCTGGGCCTGGACCGACCCGGCCCAACCCCCCTGGGTCGGCCCGAACCGAGTCCGGATCCGACCTGGTTCGGCACGGCCCGGCCCGGCCAGGGCGGCCTGACTCGGCCTGGGAGCGACCCGGCCGGCGGGTCGGCTCGGCTCGGCTGAGCGGCCGAGCAAGGGAGTCGCGGGGCGTGAAGTCCCCGCGGGAAGAGAAGCCACGGCCCACGTGGGGCCGTGATGGATCAGCGGACGCGGCTTTGCCGCATCCTGTGTGCGCCGGACCCGTGCGGCTGCGGGTCTGCTGGCCGCCGCCGCCGCGGCTTCAGCCGCAGCGGCCCTGTCTGGCGGCGCGTCGGGGCGCCGCCGCCTACGGCCGCCGGTGCCGTCGCGCCGCCGGTGGGTTCCGCGGGCCACCGGAGTTGCTCTGGTGGTCCGATTTCGTTTCCGTCTACGCCGTAGCTCCTCCCAGGTCCCGTACTTCACTGCGGAAACAACGAATCACCTCTGCGACATGTTTTGTCGTCACCCACCAATCCGCACATCAACGAAGAACTGCGAAGGGTTGTCGGGCCGTGTTTGTTTGGCCCGCACCCTCCGCGTTAGGTGATAACAATCGGGAAGAAATAAATTATAATATTAAAACGTAACAAGATACAATTTAATAAATTAAATTTGCACTTGATCCAGGTTCTTTTTTTTAGGAGGAACATCCACGGAAATATAAATTATTTCACAAACAAACCCCTACCTCGCCGTAGTCGTCGTGCGTGCGTTCTTTGCGGAATTGATCGTCGTGGAAGGAGGTGATCGTCACATCGCGGAAGGGCGTCGCGTCGTCACGGAAGGGCGCTGCATCATCGCGGAAAACGGTGTTGCGTCGACGAACTCTAAGGTTCAAGAACATATATATTTAATTATATTAATTAAATCCATGATGTTTTTATAACCCACAAAGAGATTTAAAAGAAGAAACCTGAAATCTCCTACCTCAAGCAGTTGGTGATCGGAGATCGTTGCGGGGAAGAACGTCTCGGAAGAAGCATCGTCAATCTCCGAGGGTGACGGTGTTCTTCGCGTTCTTCGTGTTCTTCGCGTTCTTCGTGTTCTTCGCGTTCTTCGCGAAGGAGGATGAAGGCACAAAATTTCTGTCAAAAGCCTCTCAACGAGCAATCCTCAAGAAGTCGTGCGTTGGTATTATTTTATTATTACTCCAACGGATTATAAATAGGTTAAGAAATGATTAAATTAATTCATAGAATTAATTTAACGAAGATAACCGCCCAATTAATTGGTGCGTTAAGAATTTAAGAAAACACGTCAGTTGACTTTCATAATGATGGGTTTTCGCAGGGGTGTTACTTAGCGGAAAAGAAATGGTGGGGCTCGTGTGGGCCCCACCTCACAAATATCCTACCAAGAGGGTAGGATATTTTTGGATAGCACCCTATCCGCATCAACTCAGCTTAAGCAGCTTTAAGTGGATTTCAAGTGGCTTTAAGTGAAATAAAAATAAAGTTGTCGCACACTTTATTTTATTTCTTAACTTAACCCCAAAAATTTAAAAACCACACCCGAGCAAACGCAACTCCGGAAGAGGCGTTTCTAAGCAAATATCGGCACTGAGATTCCATCGGTGCCCTCAGAATTTGATTCCGAGCACCGGTTTAAAAGTTAGAAAAACTCGCTCGTCTGTTCACTGAACGTACCCGAGCCAAACTTCGGAAAATGATTCTGGGCACACCGGGCCTCAGAATCAGGTGCCGTCAGAAACTTAGTTCTTGTAAAATTCCAAATAAAATTAAGAAAAAAATTTCCTTGAAATTTACGGGTCTTTACAGATGTGCAGGGGGTTAGGCTAGGCAGGGGGGAGGGGTGGGATGTGCAGGGGGTAGGCTAGGAAGGGGGGAGGGGGCTGGGCAGGGGGGCTATGCAGGTGGGGTAGTGGGGGGGTTGGGCAGGTGGATGAGTATGGAGATGAAATTGAGTTCCTTGAACCCAATTAGGGAATTGTAGAACAATTTCGTAGGACCCGAGTATATTGGATAAGGAACATTCGTGGAATTATCTATAATTCTATCCATGTCCCTACTTAGACTATCAATGTTGTAGAAACCGTGGAAGACCCATTTAGTGAGTCTAGTAGGAGAAGGAAAATTCCCATGCATAATTCAACTAGGTACAATTACTATGGAATGTAATAATGTTATATCCATCATAGATCAAGATTAATACATCATTATGTTGAGAAACATCAGACCCTTGTACTTTTATTTAATGATAAATGTTATCAATATTTGAAAATATTACATTGACTATGATTTTTGATTTAATATCATTCCAATGTTGACATATTCTCATATGTGATATGATGAGGACAATATAGAACCTTCTACATAGATACTACAACTCTATGTCCAATGCAATAAATATCCATAAGTCCAATTCATGCTCCGGGATCAATTTAGAGACCTCATTTCTGAATCATAATTTATAGTAATTCAGTAGGATCAAAACTTCATTGACTTTTTAGAAAGGCCTCTTTAAACTTTTCTGATCACTCAAACATAACTACATTCTTAGTAATCCTAGTTATAGGCACTTCTAAAGGGGCAAAGATTTAAATGAACCACATGTAAAACCCGAATAAACAAAGGAAACCCACAATCTCAAACATGTTTCGTATGCCTTCTCATGACACCACAACCTATACATTCTTTGGGTCCACATAAATTCCCACATTATAGATTACGTGCCTAAGAAAACATACTTTATGGAAGCATAAGTGAAACTTTGAGATCTTATACCAGCTAGTGTACCACCATGAGGACTATGATCCCATGTGATAAATGGTTAATTTTTATGATTCTCCCTATGGATCATCATTCAAATTTCAATGGATACAAAAATCATCTATGGAAGGTATATACTAAAATTCATGTAGTAATCTACTGGATTGTCATGGAGGATTATCTGAATGTTTTCATTACAGATTGGGGATAGAATATTACCTTGTAATCTTATCCTCTTAGAATATGATAGAAAATTTCCAAAGTGAGCCCAACAGATGATGTAAATGATTCATAACCACTGACAAACACCATGTTAGATGTCATCATAGCAGATCTCCTTGAAAATTATGCATGTGATATCTCTCATGAATCAAGTAAATATCTATCCCCATAGAATCTATGTGTCATAGAAGCCTGACCAATATCCCTCTCTTAAACACAAACCAATACCTTGATAAATGCAACAATATAACTAAATCTCTTGACATTATAGAAGTCATTTCCCCATAGTATATGATTCCCCCATCATTATACTCTAGGAACAAAAGGGTTATAATGTTCATAGTGAAAATATACTTCTAGGTTAGTATATTGAATGATTAAATTCATCGAAAAAATATCAAATTTATCCTGGAGTAATCAAAACCAACAACCCTTATCCAATAGATCAGGATTGAGGCAGGGTATTCTTCATATATGAGTTACAAACTTGAATTTACAATATCCCCCTCCCTATTTGATCAACAAGACAACATTTTCTTGGTTCTTGGTCTCTCTACCGCATCAATATGTGAACCATACAAGGGGAAGGGATGTGAGTAAGCCTTCAAAGATGATATGATTATTTCTATGTGTTTCTTGTGTGTTTTTTTGTGTGATTTCAGGTGGTTGAAGTGAGTTTTTGTGAGTTTTCTATGTGTTTAGTGGTGTGTTTTCTGTGTTTGCAGGTTGTAGTGTTCCTAAACACACAGAATGAGTGTTTTTTTGTGTGATTGCAGTGTATTTTTGTGAGATGACACGTTTTTTACAGATTTTTCATTGCAGCCTGTAGTTGATTGCAGGCTGTTTCATCTTAAATTAATGGGGGTCTAACCCAAAGGTTTCAAAACCGTTGGGTTATACCTGTGGGATACTTCTGCATTTCCCAGCGGTTCAAAACCGTTGGGTTATACCCCTGCTGCTGCCATTCCCAATGATTCAAAACCATTGGGTTATACCCCTGCTGCTGCATTTCACCCCTACTGCTGCATTTCCCAACGGTTCAAAATTATTGGGGTATACCTTGCTTCTTTTCCCAATAGTTAAAAATCGTTGGGGGTATATCCCCTATATGTTTTCTCCAATGGTTTTAAAACCATTAGAATACCCCTGTGCTCTGATTTTTCCAACAGTTCAGCTGAACCGTTGGTATAAAAGAAATCTAAACAGCCTTTCCCAACCTCACAGCCCAGCGGTTTCTAAAACCGTTGGGATAAGTTTTCCCAACGGTTTGAGGTCCTTTCCCAACGGTTTTAAACCGTTTGGAAAACATGGATTCCCAGTAGTGTCACTTCTCTCTGTCCTCAAGAGAAATGGAACCCACTAATAAATTAACTTTTTATTGGGATTCATAACCCAATTTCAAAAATCCTTTTCTAGTGGAGGCACAACTAACACAACACTTGACAATTTAAGGGGAATCACAACCCATTACAAGAAAAAAAATCACCATAAATGCATAACCTAGTATATATTTTAATGGATGTATAACCAAATAGGTCCTTATTTTGAATAAAAATTCATAAACCAATAGTTAATGCACCAAAAAATAGATGGAAAAAATATATCTCCATAAAACCAGAATTTAAGAAATGTGGTTCCTGATTTCAAAATAGATTTGATCACTTTTATAAAAATGGAGTCTGACAAGTTGAAGTTTAGAAAATGAATTTTATTGGAATTTATCACTATAATGTATAGTGAGTTATTCAAATTGATCATGGTGTGTAGTGGAACTAAGTATCACCCTCTTCTATATATTTTAGTTTTTTATGATCTCTTATTTATAGATATATCACATTAATAGAAGTATATTAAAATTTAAAAAAATTAATCTTCATAGTCATTGTAGGATTTATTTCCCAAAGCATGTGTTCATGAATGTGGAGGTAACAAAATACTCTAGATTTTTTCAAATAATCTTATTCAAATATCCAATCCCACGCATTGATGATTTCTATGATAGTATTCTATAAATTATTATCTATATTTAATACATGCATAATCCTTTATTAATTACCTTGAGCTGTGTATGTGTTATTTATTTTTTCAAATGTATCATTTCATACTTTTCAAAAATATTGAAAACTTGGAACATAAAACTATTTTTATATAATTAAAAAATAATAATAATAGTAACATTTAATAAAAAAGAATAAACTAATTCAGCATCATTCTTTTCTTCTAAAAGTAGTCAAAGATTCAATAAATTATTTTCTTCCAAATTTATGTTAGAGGGATTCAAAAAATGAGTCTTTTTAAATTATAAAAACACAAACAAATAAAATGGAAAGGATCCACTTCAATAGAGGGATTCTATTAAATTCTACTTGGGAATTTTCTTTACAATAATATGAAAGGGTTATAGGGTGCCTCATGTATACTATTACTATTACAAGTCCCAATATTTCATATGTTATTGGAAAGTTTATAATTTATACACATAATATAGGTTATGATTATTGGGATGTGGTTAAAAGAGTACTCAAATATCTAAAGGTTGTTATGGACTACTATATATGTTATAGTGGACGCCTAAGGATATTATAAGTTTTTTTTATGTAGGTTGGATTACTAATATTGAGCATCACTCTTCTATGAGTGATTGGGTTTTTAAACTTGATGGTGTAGAAATATCTTGGGGATAGAAGAAACAAATATATCTAGGAGACTCAAAAAAATTTGAATTTGTTGCTCTAGTATCTACCTAAAAATAAGTTTTCAGGAAAACAATTATGTCTAATTACAATGTCTCTGGTTTCTATACATTTTTATAATCAAGAAAATATGGTTGGGTCATATAGAAATATATAAAATGAAAAATTGAGTCGGATGGATCTTAGACATAGTTATGTGATGCATTTGATACAAGATGGTATCATAATGGTTAGAATGGTTAGATTGGTCCAATATTCAGTTAATCTAATAAAAAAGGAATTTCAAGGTAGTTAGTGTAAAAAAATCCTTTAGGGTGTGTTTAAAGTCCTTTTCAAAAAATTACTAATGATTATTCCTAAACTTAACATGTGATAACTTTTAATGTATAATTTTGATGTAATAAATTCTATCATATGTGTGAAGGAAACATCAAAAAGTATATTAGATTTTAAGAGATTTTTTTTTTGGAGAAAGGTTCTTAGTGGTGCCTTTATTTTTTCAATAGAATAATTAGACCAAAATAGATTAGGCCCAATCCTAAATGGGTACTTCTAGTGGGTCAACCTAGTTAAATAAATGGGTATGATTTTGACTATGAATCATAGTGGGCTTGATCTAATGGACACATACATTCAGTGGGAAGGTTCTATTTGGGCTACATATTTTACTAAATGTGATCTGATGAATAGAATTAAATCCAAATAAGATATACCTTTCCATAATATGTGTTATTATAATCCAAAAGGGTAGGATAAATTATATGAAGGGGTATTTCAGTGCCTATAAAAGGAGGATTTTTGGGGTAGAAAAATCATTCCCAATTCAACTAAAAAATATAATTTAATCCAAAATTATTTCCTTATCTTTTATAAGCATCAAATAGATTTTATTGGTACATAAAAACAAAATGAATTTTTAGTCTATTATTTTCATAGTTTCTTGAAGGGGTACACTCCATTAAGTAATAGTGTCAAATAATAATCTATAATTGTATCCTAAAGAGGATTTTCTTACAACTCATAGTGCTATTATTTTAGTGGGGATGAATATAGTCTTAAGGGGAGTGACATCGTAATATACCTCAATAATATCTATCTACAATCATCCGATCTATGTTTTAAATTCTATATTTACCCATTATATTCCCAAAAATTTACATTATATAGTATATTAATATCCTTAAAAACATTCCCAACATTACATTCCACACATAATTTCAACATTAATATCACACAAACATTGCTTTTATTCAATACCCCAACTAGAGTTTATTTATACATCATTTCTTCACTAACTTTCTATAAATTCCAATGAAATAATTCAACTCAATTTTCCCAAAAAAATACTAAATAAATATATTTCACATTCCCATGACCACATCATAGTCAATATTCATTTCAATTTAATATATTTAATCACAACCCCTTTTAATTATAAAACTCATATATCGGCAATATCAAAAATAATCAAACCCTATAAATCATTAAGTATACCCCCTATGTGCCAACTAATTAACACCTCACAAATTAGCCTCTTAATTAATCATGAAATTCCAATAGGTGACTTTTAATTAATTTTAAGTGGGGTTCACTTTTAGGCCATTATGATGTAATTAATAGCTCAATGAAGTATTCCAATCAAACTATATAAATTATCATGACATAATCATATAACAGACAACCTAAATTCTAATATAATAATAATAATAATATAAAATTTTCTCCTAGAATTATTTTAAAACAAAATCTCAGTCTCATAAAATAGCTTTAAAATAATTCATATATATTTTTAAAAATTCATAAAATCAAAATTTTTGAACAATTCATGCGTTTAAATTCTACATTTGTGTTAATAACACTATACTAAATCCATTTTCTTCTCATAATAAATAATTTTTATGAATGTTTTCAAATTAAATAGACTTTTAATTTAATTTTTCAACCCATGAGATTTCACTAAACTCATTTATCATAGTTTTCAATTAATATTATTAATAGTCAACTAGAAAATTCATTGTAGGCATAATTCCAAGCAATTTACTCGTGAATAAGGAATTATATTAAATTTATACACATTCACTAAAATTATTAAAAACATATTTTAGAAAAACATGATTTATAATCAAGTATAGGAACTCATGACATAAATCATTTCAATAATCATTGTAATATATTCATCAAGAATAAACATCATGTGATTAAATAATATTACTTTTTAATGAAAACTATGAATTTTTTTAATATAAATTTCTTTTTAGTGTAAGTTAATTAATAAATCACCAAAAAATATTTTAAGTAAACATTAAACATTTATTAACAGATTTTAAATAATCAATATTTATTTCCATGTTCCTTAGTTTATCTAAAATTCAATATCACATTTAACCAAACACAACTACATATGATCACACGTATGTCAAACCTCAATAAGTGTCTATCCATGATGCATGGAACCCAAGGATACTCTCACCCATCTATGGATCATAGGGTAAAATCATATAAAAAATTGATCAAATAATTGAAAATTCATAAAATATGTTTCTAATTTTACTATACCACCTTGGTAACTTGAAAGTCATTTTTAATCTATTGATCACACATATTTATAGTTTTCCACTCAAGGTTCAAAATTTTATCTTTATTTTTACTAAATAAAAACTATGTAAAAATAATACTATTGAATCTGATATCATTTTTTAATGATTTAACCTAAAAATATCATAATAACTAAGTCTCACTACCACAAGGCCTAAGGTACAACCTCCATTCACTAGAGGTTTATGATTGGAACTGAGGGTATATGAGTAATAATTGGAAAAAAAATTCCCTTTGATAGAATAAACTACTAATGGATATATATCATAAACCCTATTATATGTTATATATGTGTGTCATGTCATATTTTATGATATAATCATTCTGTATGGAGTGACATGCATGAAACCTAGTCATATTGTATTCCTTATTCATGGTATATCATAAGTCAAGCCACTGCCTTTACATGGGTAGTGGAACATTAAATTTTAACATTCAATAATCAAACATATAATCTATCATTTATGTTTCATTAAATTAAACACATGGGAGAAAATAGTTGGTCAAGGGTGATAATAATTGTAACTAAAACTAGCATTCACTTATGAGTTTCATATTGTATGAATGAATTCATTAATATTTGTGGAGTTTCCTCAAGTGAAATTTAAACAGTCATTGTCATTGGGATAGTGTGGGCATTCATGACTGATTCTCTCTAGACCCAAATCTCTCATATTCTTCTACTTTTGCATTATCATGGAACTATAATGTGAAGGAAATAGGAGTAATCTCACTAGATTATCAAGAAATTGATCCATCCTATGGATACACTATAGATTAGGGGTATATTTTGGTTGTCTCTTAGTGATCTTTATCAAGAATGATATAGATGATTACATCATCATTCATCAGTGAAAGGTATGCATGAGAAGTTTCTTTATTTTATAGATTACATGATTTCAGTATTCATGTGTGATCGATCCTAGTTTTATAGTTTCTTACAACTTTCTCTATGTTAAGTGAGTGCCATTAGATCCTAATAATCCTTTTAATAGAATCAAAGTAAAATAATTTTTTTTATTCTTGAAATCATGTCGTTAAAATGGAGTTATAAATGTCATTTTAGAAAAAAAAGCACCAAATAATATTAAAATATTCATTTCAATTCATTAAATATGATCAGAAGCCATAGGGGTGGTATCACAGATTATGATAAACACTGAATCGTTATTAAATTGGATATATCACATGTAGGAATAACTAAGGGTTAATTTTTTGAAACACATACACTGTATAAATTCAATCTTATGTAAGGGAAATTATCATAAGCGGTGAAGGATTAATCCTATATAGGTTTCATAAGTTTTATCTCTATCATTTTGTAGGCAATGTGGCACTGATTTAATCTCACACAAGGTAATATTACATGTACCATTATGTCAGTTAGAATAATCTAACATATGATCTTATCATATGGAATGATTCCCTGTAATGTATGAGATTATTGTTAGTGTAGGGACCCGTGTTTTTATCAATCAATAATTAACTAAATTTTTAGGTTTTCAAATCCTCGGACCTCCCCAAGGGTAAAAAGGTAAATTTACCCTAAAGACAACTTTAGAAAAACTTTATGATGGTTCTGTTTACCTAGTGGTGTGTTGTTTACCTTCAGGCTGAGTCTATTTGAAAATCTAAGCATGTTGAATTTTAAGGAATTTTAAATATTTATTTATTAATTAAATATGTATACTTTGAGAATGGATGGTTATATCTTACTAACCATGGATATTTTAGTTTGAACCTTTGGAATATTGCTATAATATTTTTTAGGTTGGTCGTTGATACTTTTTCAAGTTTTGAGCACTGTAAAGGATCCAAAATAATATATTGAGGATGATATATTATTTCTAATATGTGTGTTTATTTGTGATAAATCGCTTATATAACCTAAAAATTTTGGAATGGGAAATGGAAACATTTTTTTCATTCAAAATGGGGGGTTTATCTTAGGGATGGTATAATTTTAATTCACACTTGGATCCCCTGAGATGGGTTGTAACAGGTGGAATTTATTAAATAATATTTAATTTACATGATTTTTTATGTGAAGACCCATAAAATTTCTCAATAAAACTCTCATTGTGGATTCTATTTAGAGTTAGACACACTATTTCTTGAAATAAACCCCCAATCAATATTGGGAATATAGATCCTTCAACAATGGGGGATGGATCACATCAAATTGAAGTCGAGTCTACGATGACATTGATGATTAGATCACTTAGAAACAATGAATGGAACCACAATGATAATGATAGATTAAAGAAATGGTCATTATTTCATGAGTTATGTCTGTTATTTTTATATTTCCCTATTCTTCATGATTTTAAGAATGTAATTTCATTCTTGGGATATTTTCTAAATTGCATGGCCCTGTTATTTATACATTTTATAATTATTTCCTAAAACCCTTTCTCCCGTGTTATTGTCTTTTCAATTCATCATAAATGGTGATTCCATACTCGAAAAACGGTGGCATGATCCTAAAATCAGATAATAGTGATCCCTTTATTTATGGTTCTTCATTTTTTCACATATTCTTAATGTTTTCACCACCAACTATCATCAGGGTCTAAAGTTTGAGGAATTGGTCATGGATTAACGAGCGACTGAGATTCAGGTCACATGATCAATGGATTTAGACATAAAAGTGGTGGTCAAGGAATATGAGATCGATGGAAGGTGATGGAGAAATGCTAGAAGGCATGGGGATGAAATTCCTAAAAGTGAAATGAAATTATAGGCATTAGGACTATGTGTGAATGAATTTCAAAACTATTCTTCTATTGAGGTGATGTTGAAAATTTAAGACTAGATGAATGACATGTTGGAGTTGGTTCCTTAGAATGGAATTACTTGTACTTGTGATTACCTATATATTCATAGTGTTGAATATTAATAAATTTATTACCATATAATGATCTTTATTTTGTGTGACATTGAATGTGATAATGTCCTTAGAGTACTTGTAGCACTAAAAGGTCATAACATTTCTCCTCTATGATTAGAACATTGAAGTGTTATGACAGTATTCTTAAATACAGGTTTTATGGATAGATAATATCACTTGACTGAATATAGATAATACAGATATCAAGGGTAGTGAGCTCATAATACATTAATACATATCCTAATGAAGTTTACTCTTAGTAATCTCTAAGAGTGAAAGTTATGACAACTAGCCCACCAGTAGGAAGTACAAAAGTTTTATGTTTCATTGGATGTTCCTATCTTCGAACATATGTATTGGTCCTTAGACTTGAAATTATTATTAATTCATATCATGAGTCATGAAATTTAATATATTAATGAAAACTATGACACCATATGTTTATTAGTAAGTTGGATGTGTTAGGTACATCACAAATGAAATGGTATTAATGAATAAGTCAAGAAAAGATTTTTACCATCTAAGTTAAATGGAATTTGATGTCTCAGTCCATTTAATGGGAATGGAACAACTTGATTAATTCTATATCCATATCATTTTATAAATATCATATTCATTTCCAAAAATTCAAAGAAATATATTTCAAGCATATAGTTTTATGACACAAGAAATGAAACCTGCTTGAATGAGATACTGATAAAAATGGATTATGTTACATAGTAAGTAGTCATAGGTGGTAGTTATTGCTTTTACTTATCCTCATCTCTTTAGGGTCTATAATGTGCCTCTAGATACTGCTCTTTCTATATGAATTGGACTTAGTGCTATCAATATGGGTGTCACGACCCAACCCATCGAGGACTATCTGCATAATGGTAAGCTAAGAATGACACCCTAATCCTACCTTCAATAGACCAGGGGATAAATACTGGTACTGAGTAAGCATATCACACACATGAAAGGCCTTATCCTAAAGTACATGTACACATTCACACATCTCTATACACCAGTATGATACTAAATGGTAAACAAATCATACTGTAAATGTATGCATAACATCTATCCCACATCATAGTACAATAAGTAGTACATAAAAAAAATGCAAATGGACAAATATAATCCCACTAAGACTACAAAATAACTCAACCTTTTGACAATATGGGAGAAGCTACCCAAAATAAACTCCTAGATCTATCTGAGGTTCAACTACAAAAAACTAAGCTCCACCTGCTCCTGATCCACCTAGGACTCCAACAAAAGAAATATCAACTACATAAGACATGACATGTTCAGGTAGAACCCATACAAGTGTGAGTATAACAATGCCCAATACAACACTCTAAAATCACCAAACATAAAGCATTACAATATTAATCAACTCATCGTCACAAGATATGTCAATCAAAATATGATTCATAATGGTAAAAATAAAAATTACCTAGATACGTTCAAAGGTAGACACCAAGTCTCAAGGTGAGGTCATGTCCTCACTGCCAGCCTAGGATTCTACTAGAGGCTCAAAATTAATACTCATTCGGGATAACTCACTCTATAAACCTTACTAAAACTGATGGCACTCATCTAAGAGGTCATTCTTGTCAGGCCTCTCCATACAGATGGAACTCATATGAGAAGATATAATCATTGGGTCTCTCCATAAAGTAGTATTAAGGATACTAAAGGGCTTATTTTTGAAACACACTCGATCAAACCACACCTCACTGAAAGACAATAGATATTGATACATAGATATGCGATCACACGTAGGGATTATGGGGTAAACATAACCCTAACTGGAATGACCCACTAGATAGGGGATCACACCCATGTATGTGGTCACATGATTCCTGAAAATCTGCCTAGGTAATAAGATGATGGGAATGAGGATACCACCCCCAAGCCTTGTGAAGGGATTACTGATATACTCCACTGAGGGGATCTTGTCCAATGTTCTAAAAAAATACCACACTAAACCCTCATGAAATTAGACTGAGAAAACTCACTCTAGAACAGATTAAGGAGGGAACACACCCACACAGATACAGATCAAGGGAATATACCCAAGCTCACGCTAGATCTAAACTAAGAATAATAAGGACTCTCAATTTCCATGAAAGGAGTACATGGTGTTTCCCATGGGATAAATAATGTTTCTTTCTAAGTTTATAATTTTATATTACTTGTCATCTCATATGGAATGTATTTCTCTAAATACATGGTTTGTAATCTAAGGTTATATTTCATGTAGAGGTTGGTCTGACACTCAATGTGTCATATGGTCTAGCCCATGTACTATGGATCATTCTCTTGTACTATGTATTTTTCCCTTGTACTTAGGGTGTTCCCATGTAACTAGTCCTATCTGGTTATTTTCAAAGTATGTGGGATATACTCCACATCACATGGAATGTTGGGTTAGGTTTGGAACTTAGTGTGTGTCATCTTCCCAATATCATTTACTCTACTAAGTACACAATCTGTTCCCTAAAACACACAACATGTGGGGTCATATATCCTCCTGGGTGTGTACTCCCTATACATGTCGATCCATTCTCTAAGGGTTACACAGCATGTGATATGACACACACAATGTGTAGAGATACATGGATTCTTTGATGTTTACTCCCTATACACACCAATTCAGATGGCTAAGGGTTACATGGTGTGTGAATGAATCACATGGAATGTGATATTTATCTCAATGTGTAGACCCTAGCTTTTGTATAGAGGGAACTACATGGAACATATTCCTATAAACTACATAGAAGGTAGTTTGGAATTTTCTAGAAACTATTATTCATCATGCAATTCTGCTCGTTCTGCCTATTACTTCACTCTATCCATAAATGATACCCACAAAACATGAATTTGGGCTTAACCAAGCTGGTTTTTCACTAGTGGCTGAATTTTGTCCACCCCTTACTATTCACCATCATGCCGCATCACTGGAATGCCAATACTTGTGAAAACAAGAACGTCTTATTCATCCCTGATCCTCATCCATCATCATCAAACCTTGATCACATCGTCAATCTTGAATATGAACCCACAGTATTGATTTGTTGTGCCAAAGAAGGATTGTGAAAAAATCATCTACCATGTATTTTTTCAAATTTCCAGCTAAATGGAATAGTGATTATGATTATGTAATGACTGTGAGGAGAAAAGCACAAAACATAAACATGAGGAATGAACCTCATCCATTTTTTGGGTTATCCTCGATCCGCTATCATGAATAAGATGAAAATAGAGGAATGAACAAGGATAATCAAACCATAATCTCAGGGAAAAAATTCATCAACCATAAATCAACATTCAACCTGTGAATCAATTGTAAGAATTATTAATTCACGTTTGACATGGAATAGATAAATAATTGATTGAACAAACATAAAAAAATTCCCTACCTTGATTTTGGATTGAAAACTGATGAAGAATGATTTAAAATTATTGTCATTTGAAAGATCCAGGAGCTCTTTCATTGACAACAATCCTCACAATATCTGATCCTCAATCTCATGATCATCTACCAATATGTTCTCCACCCAAGATCTTTACCTGAGATCTCTATACTCTCACTCCCTCTAGGGTTATTTTTCTAACCCTAGGGAATCCTTTGTAATGGGGTTTATATAGAATTATCATTAGGTTTTCTCAAATAAATGACAATTAAATTAATGAATTCATTTAAATTATTTAATTTTCCCACAATGTCGCTCTATCCAAGCACCCAATGCTAAAAATAATTATGTCATGCCTAGGGTATTGATATTTTTAATAAATATGAACCAAGGATCTCCAGACCCTGGGATTATTTACTGAATCTATGCCCAACTCTAGAAATATTCCAAATTATTGCATAGAAATATTGGATTCATTACATTCTCCCCACCTTCAAGGATTTTCATCCCAAAAATAAAAAACCAACTCAAAAAAGAGGGTATTGATATCACATCTGGGTATTCCACTCCAATGAGTTCTCTTAGAGGTTCTCATGTTGCCAATAAATATACACCTAAGGGAAACACTTTCCCATGAAGGGTCTTATCCTACCATTTCTCAAACTCCATTAGGAACCTCAAAAAGGTAACTCCGCCCTCAACATCTATCTCATCCAGATCAACATCATGCAATGAGTCGTGCATATATCTACTCGGTTGTGATACATAGAATACATCGCACACCTAGTATAACTATAATGATAGGGTTAAGTGGTATTCCAACTCACCAACCTAAGGCGGTCTTAGGAAAATGACCTATGAACATCAAAGATAGCCTATCATCATGACCAAATCTATATAATCCTAAATGAGGTGAGATCTCTCAAAACACATGATCTCCTCATCAAACTCAAAATTCCTCCATCTTTCTTCCACAAAGGACTCCTAATGAATATGGGTAGTCCTAATCTATCTCTAGATGAATTGCACCTTTAAAACCATTGCTCTCACCAACTCTGGACCCATAAGAACTATCTCTTGCTAGCTATGACTAGTATAGTAGTGACCTGTAGGGTCTCCCAGCCATATCCTTGAAGGGTGCTACATTGATGGTAGAGTGGTAACTATTGTGATATGAAAACTTCATTTATAGTAGATGATCCTCCTAACTATGGACAAAACTAACTTTCAAACCCCCCCCCCCCAAGCATGTTCTCTAGAACCTGAGTGGTCTACTTTACCTGGCCATCTGTTTGGGATAGAGACATTGTGATCAACTACAACTGAGTCCCAAAGGCCTCCTACATACTCTACATAATCATTACGTGAATAAATCATCATGGTATAAAATGATCATTGAGGTAATACCAAGAATTTATATTATTATTTCATGCATAGGAATCCCAAAATCTCTACTAATCACTGCAATCAGATGGTTATGAAGTGGAAAACTTGGTGATTTGGTCTATGATCACTCAGATAGTATCATGACCTTTCGCTGATCATGGAATCCCCATCACAAAAACCACAACGATACCATCCCATTTCCACTTCCATCTGGCCATCTCATCCTCCACTTATAGGTAGGTGATACATTAAGAGTTAAATTCAGAAACATGCTACAATATCCTTGGATACCCAACCTAATTCCATAGGATCCCATTACATCCTCACCTCTCCTAGATATACTACTAAGGGAAATAATGAAACCGATTTAGGATCTCCTTTCATAGCATGGGTGGTGTCATCATCCATCTTCAAAATAATGAAGTGTTCCCTACCTTTATAAAATCCATCAGGAGCATTCCCAGTGGATATCTGGTCATGAAATATATTACAATAGATATCCCTAGGTTGTACCTCCATGACATGCTGAAGAATCGAATGGGTAATAACCATCAACTGGAGGTGTGTTGCACCATCCTATTCTTTAAGGTCCAAATGCAAAGATGATAACTGCACTATCACCTCGCTCGACAACAGTAAATGAAAAACCTTGATTTGAGTATCTTCCACCATCTCCACACTCTTGGGTAGCTCCCAAGCTAGCACTTACTCAAACTTTTTTAGGTCCATTTTCACTTGAACTTTTGAGAAGACGCGTCTCAAGAAGTTAACCTCCCAAATCTAGAACTAGAACTTCAAGATATTTCCATAAAGTTGGTACTCTTAGAGAATGTATAAAACTATCTTAAAGTGTCTCTCACGCTCCACCTTTGTCACCAAGTACATAATTATTTCATCAAATAAACTTCCATAAACCAATACAAGAAGGATTAAATAACCCAATTCATAAGTCTCACAAACACCATTGAGGTGTCCAACACTTTGAAAGGTTTCACCATGAACTCAAAGAAATCATAAATACTTTTCAAAGCCACATTTGGTACATACTTCTCTCAAAATTGGACTTGTTGATAACCCATCTTGAGTCCAAACTCCAAGAACCACTTCTCCTCTAACCACTGGGAAAATAAGTCATTGATTGTCAAGGGTGGATACTCCTTCCTAACATTGACCTAGTTTAGTCGATGTTAGTCAATGCCTAACCTCAAGATCACGTCCAACTTCTAGGTGAACAACACTATGATTCCTAGGGAAACACACTGGTTCTGAAAAAGCCCTTACTCTACAGATTTCTCCAACCACACCTTCATCTCTCACAGATACATGGGGTCATTCAATATGCTAGTTAATATATCAATCCATCCTTGGATTCATGTCTATGTAGAAAACAAGATTTCGAAGGTGGGGTAAGAGTAGAACATACTCAAAGAAGACATAAACATGTTCCTCTAACACCACAGGAAACTAAGATCTCATAAAATCTATTTCGCCAAGGGTCATACTAGCCAACTGATAAGAAATTGGTTGTATCCACCAACACATGAGCTCATCCTCCTCTGCTTGGTATTCCTTCTCACCAATGAAGGGAAATTTCATCCCACTAACTCGGATACACTATAACCCTCAATGTTAACAATAAAATGAGCATGGATGGTAAACAAATATTTTTTACTGAGGAAAAAATCATAGGGTCTCACTTCCACTATGTAAAGATTCCATGTGAGGCTCTCTCTTCTCCCAGGGTTAGGTTACACCATCAAAAGAAGTGTGTGTTCACCAAACCTCCTCTATAATAGCCTCTAAACACAAGGGTCGAGCTAAAAGGCTCCACTGGCATTATTAGGCCATGAACAGAGGATATTTTTAAGGAAATGTGGCTTATGACTATGTACTAAAACTATAGACAGAGTAGAGAAGACACATGTCCTACCTTGAACCACACTTAAAGACCTTCAAGTCACAATCTTCTACCACTTGAATCTATCCTTACCTTTATCATCCTTTTCCTCATAACTAGGGATCTCTAAAATACCTTATCACACTAAAATAACCTCAAACATACAATTCAAAGGAACTCATCAACCACACCTTGATACTGTCCTCTTTTGGTACCACTAACTCACCCATATAGTTTTAGATCATATCACAAGAATGATTCTCGATGGGGTAAATGTACCTCTTCCTTGAATGTTTGAATCCATATCAAACATCAGCAACAAGAGGCTCTATCAGTGCTTCATGTCACCCTAGATAAGTCTCACAGCTAGGACCTCCATCAAGAGTGTTCCTAACTAAGTGGTATACTTTCACCACTAGCTAATGTTAGCCCTATACTACCCATGAAGGGGGGGTATGGATCCCCATGAAACTTGGGTGATCTTTAACTATGAAACTCATGAAGAGCGCTCAAAAAAATCATCATCATCTGGTACTACTAAGACTAACCGCTACTCAAATAAATGGGGAAAATCCACTTAAACCACCAGAGGTGGGTTATCATATTGCTGAACAGGTGGATACATCACTATCTAACCACCCAGATGAATTGCCTCATGTATAGGGCCTTAAACCAAAGCCTCATCACTTAATAGGATCATAACCTTGATCCTACTATGGAATCCTAGCTAGTTGTCATCAAAGAGGCATCTAGAAATTTCTGAAATACACCACAGTTAAAAGAGAATATCTAGGTAGCTGACTCAAGAAGGAAATGGAAACCACAACCCATTCTTATATGATACATATACCAATGTTTTCTCTACAACTAGTGCCTAAATGTGTTGAGTCAATAATAAGGTTATCTAATTCCTTATAAATGAATGCATCATCCGACACACCAAAATTGAGTTATTTTTCCTAAAATATAAACTCAAGACACTTTAACATAGTTTTCCTAGTTTCCAAACCAAACCTCACAACTAGAAAATTTATAAACTATGGTCTTAAGATGACCTTCTTTGATACCACTCTATCATGATGCAATCCATTAAGGCCCACCTAGCATGTGATTAGTCAAAAATGACATCCCAATCCCACCTATTATAAGCTAGGGGCTAGATACTAACATTGAGTAGGCATATCTCACACATGGGAGGCCTTAGAATAAAGTGCATGTACATAGTCATGCATCTCCAAACTGTAGTATGATATAGAAATATAAACAAATCATACTATAAATGCATGAATAACATATATCCCACACTAGATTACAAAACGTAGTATAGAAAAAATGGAAAGGGCCAAAACAAGTTGTCACGACCCCCTCCCACCAAAGATTCCCCTCCTGAGCTGGCAATGGTGAAAGGGAGATAATGACCCCCGAGTCCCGCCTCCAGTAGGCCCCGGGGTGGCGACTAGCACCAAGGGTATGAGTTTTCACAAATATGGGAGGCATTACCCTTTTTATTATTTAGGATCGGGAAATAGGACAAGTCAACCACCAAAAAGGAAAAGAACAAGTGTATATAAATAAACCAAAACCAAGCCCACATGCATGTTTAAACAATTTTATAACAAGGTACAAGTACAAGAAAACTCAAAGTACAATACCAAAAGAAAACAAAGGTACAACAACAACAAAAAATCCAACTGTCCGACTAGTAGGGTCCCGCACGGCCCTGGTAGTCCTCCTGGAAACCTGAAAGTAAACGTAGGGTGATCATACAAGTATACTCAGTAGGGAAACCTAAAGATCTCGTGCACAAGTGGGGAGACATCCTAATGTCCCGTGAGAACAACAGAAGAAACCTAGCAGGGAATTCTATCCACCCAACCTCACCAACCACACTCACCAAAAACACAAGCACAACAGGTAGTAGTATATAAGAACAAGAGTATTGGGTACCCTGCACCATTTCCCTTTAGTTAGATGCACTTCCTAACGATGAACGTCCTGACGCTGCCACACTCTCCCTGCCCACACACACCTGGGCCTCAATACCATGTATCCCGCCCGCACACACCTGGGCCTCACAACCACGTATCACGCCCGCACACACCTGGGCCTCACAACCACGTATCCCGCCCGCACACACCTGGGCCTCACAACCACGTATCCCGCCCGCACACACCTGGGCCTCACAACCACGTATCCCCCCCGCACACACCTGGTCCTCACAACCACATATCCTGCCCACACACACCTGGGACTCACAACCACGTATCCCACCCGCACACACCTGGGCCTCACAACCATGTATCCCGCCCGAACACACCTGGGCCTCACAACCACGTATCCTGCCCGCACACACCTGGGCCTCATCCCGAAGATTCTTGGGAAAGAGTAGAACCTGTCCAAAGAGTCCTGGGCTAAAACCACCCTAATCAAAACCTACCCGAAGAGTCTTAGGTGTAAGGTCGCCTCAAGCCATCACAGCCTAGGGGAGAAGGAGCATGAAGGAGCTAGTAACTAAGGTAAAAACACCCTCTCCCATGAAATGGGAGTGTTCGGCACTAAGTGCTCAACATGGGTGGGGTGCGATAAAACACAAAAGATATAGATATATATATATACCAACCTCACAGCCCAACCTATGGCTTCTAAAAAGAGAAACTTAGCACGTTCCTCGGCACTGCTACTACGAAGCATGCATACAACAAACAAACCCAACCCCCTTTAGGTTTTCACATTTCAGTAGAAAAAGTTCATTTGTTCCTTAACTACTGGGAAACTATCCACAACCAACCACACTAATCGTTCGTAAAAACATATCCATGCCATCCAAAAATCAAGTTAGGAAAAACACAAGCAACACGAAAAAGTCCTCTTATTAACCAACCAACCCCATTGATTATTAAACCAGTTCCATTTACACGCCCCACCATTTATTAACTCTTCCACTTTAATTTATTATTCACAACCCACTATCCGTTCACATTAAAACCCAACCTTGTAGCCCCGATTCCAACCGCTATAACCACAACCGCACCGAAACCCATACATCAATATCCCTTTAATACCATTTATTGTAGCCCCACTATCCGTTACCAACACAACATTCACACCAACCCACAACCAAGTCAACCGCAGCCCCGCTGCTCACCCGATCCACAACAACCCAAAAAAACACCCCCAATAAATTCCACGTAACCAAGACAACACCCACATGTTAATTATTCCATTTTGTTTAACCGGGGTGATCACACAAGGGTTCCATATTTTCATTTAATCAGCCAACTTTACGTGATTATCCAATTTCCACATTCCACAAGCTTCCATCCATAAGAAAATACAGAAGGAGACGGCAACATTTAATTGCATAATCAAAGGCCCCCAATGACCGTGATTTTCAGTAGGTATAAGCTCATTCAATTCACAAATATAATATCACAGGATATAAAAAGTAAAGTAACAGCAATAACTAACTTCCCAACCCCATTCTTTAACCAGTTATTATCTTTATTTAATGGTTCAACTGTTTATCATGAAAACAAAAGGATACCCACCCTGCATGATACACAAATTAGAGAGACGAAGGTAAGATCACTACCTCAACAGGTTCTTGATCGCAACGCTCCCCCGGATCAACCTTAGAAGACGTTCGTCGGCATCTGTCACCTCTGTCGGGTCCTGGAAAAACTCCCTTGGGTGGAATTATGAAAGGAAAGTCTGAAGGAAAGACAACGGACCTAGGCTCGGAAGTTCCACCTCGTCGTTACGATCCCGTGGCCGCTGACGGATCGTAAATCAGAGCTCGGACGAAGAAGTTATGGTAGGAAGAACCTTCGAGTCTCTTGAGAGAGCTCTGCTCAAAGGAGAGGAGAGGAGAGGAGAGGGGTGAGTTGAAAGGAGGAGGGTACCCCTCCTTTTATAGGCATGAAAAGAAAAAGTACACGGCATGTACTTTATGGTACACGGCGTGTACTCGGTTCTTTCACACGGTCTCCATGTGGCTTCCAACACGGCTTCGTGGCCGTTGACTGGTCAACACGTGATTTGAGGGTAACGCATACGCGGGGAAGGACTACACGGCATGTAGTTTGGACACACAGCATGTACTCATTCATTGTACATAGCAAGGACACGGCTCCTACATGGTACACAAGCCGTTGACTGGTAACGCGTACGCGGGTAAGGACTACACGGTGTGTAGAACTGGTCACACGGCGTGCACCCATTATTCCACACAACAAGGATACGGCTTGCAACACGGGGTGTACCCGGAAAGGGAGTACACGACGTGTACCCAAACTACACGGCGTGTAGTTTCAAAATTCTGGAAAGTGTAGAAAAGGTCCATTTTACCCTCCAGAACACTTCTTGACCTTCTTCTTGACAAAGGAATGGGCCGGAGAGGTCTAAGCCATTACATCAGATACCTCTTAAAACATTCTCGTCCCCAAGAATTCAAAAACCAACCCAGAGGAACCCGACAAGATACCTCTTAGGGTTCTCGTTATAACAGGAACCCAACCAACAACCCTAATCATATGTGTTAGGAATTCCTTCTCCTATGTCGAGATATTATCCGTTTTAGGCGGCACTGACTCGCCTGCACGGGTTTAATAGCATCCTCATTAATGCGTCTCGATTAAGAATTGGGTCTTCCCACTTTCATACATTAGGATTTTTCAACTCGCACTAACCCCAACACCACACAACCAACACACTGCCCGAACACATGGGTTTGGGAAATTCCTTCACCTATGTAGAGATATTATCCGCTTTAGGCGGCACTGACTCGCCCGCACGGGTTCAATCGCATCCGCGTTAATGCGTCTCGATTAAGGGTCAGGTTTTTCCCTTTCCCACACATCCGGACATGTCACACATTACCAGGGAACAAAGAAACAAAAGTTCTCACAACTAACAAGCCAAGAATTCCATATATCAAAGGTACAGAGTACAACATCAACACAAGCTCAGAAGAACAAGGGAAAAACACAAGTCAAAACAACTCCGGGTACTGAGCGTGCATCTGGGTCTCCCGCTCCCAAGTTCTCTCCTCGAGGCTGACATGCCTCCACAACACACGAACCAAGGGAATGGTTCGTCCATGGAGCACCTTCTCTTTACGATCTTCGATTCTGACTGGTCGTTCCTAGAAGGTCGCATCGTCTCCCATATCTAACTCTCCCCAGTCGATAACGTGGGAGTCGTCGTGTAAGTACCGACGAAGATGGGAGATGTGGAAGACATCATGAACCTTCTCCAACTGAGGTGGCAGGGCCAGCTGATATGCCACCTCGCCAACTCGCCTCAACACCTCAAAAGGTCCGATGAACCTAGGTGAGAGATTGCTCCCTTTCCCAAACCTCCACTGCCCCCGTCAAGGGGAAACCCTCAAGAACACATGATTTCCAACCTTGAACTCCAAGGGCCTCCTCCGACGATCAGCATAAGACTTTTGTCGGTCCTGAGCCACTTTCATCCTCTCACGTACAAGCTGGACCTTCTCTGTGGTGATCTGCACTACCTCTGGCCCAAGAGAACCTGTCTCACCAACCTCTGCCCAGCAAATGGGTGAATGACATGGCCTCCCATACAAAGTCTCAAACGGTGCCATGTCAATAGTAGAGTGGAAGCTGTTGTTGTAGGAAAACTCTACTAAAGGAAAGTGTCGTACCCATGATCCTCCGAAATCCAGAACGCATGCTCGCAGCATGTCCTCCAGCGTCTGGATAGTCCTCTCTGTCTGCCCATCGGTCTGGGGGTGGAAATCAGTGCTAAGGCGTAAGTAGGTGCCAAAAGCATGATGTAACCCCCTCCAGACTCGTGAGGTAAACCGAGTATCCCGATCTGGGACGATAGTCCTCAGAACTCCATGCAAACGCACCACCTCGTCTACGTACCTTTGTGCTAAGGTACTCACCAGGACCAACTCCTTGATTTCTAATAAGTGAGCCGATTTCATCAGACGATCCACCACTACCCAGATAGCATCATAACCACCCTGAGCTCTGGGTAGTCATGTGAAGAAGTCCATTGAGATGTCATCCCACTTCCACTCGGGGACATCTAAAGGATGCAACAAACCACTGGGAACACGGTGTTCAGCCTTCACTTGCTGACACACTAGGAATTTAGCCACAATGTTTCCCTTACCTTCAGTGTAAGAGATCTCAAAGTCATAGTCTTGGAGAAACTCGACCCATCTCTGTTGCCATAAGTTCAGGTCACGCTGGGAGAAGATATAACGTAGGCTCTTGTGATCTGAGAAGACCACAAAGCGCTCCCCAAAGAGGTAATGTCTCCACAACTTCAGTGTGAACACTACTACTGCAAGCTCTAGGTCATGGGTGGCATAGTTATGCTCGTGAGGGAGTAACTGCCTAGACCCATAACAGATCACTCCCTTCTTCTGCATCAGCACGCACCCCAGACCAAGGCTAGAAGCATCACAAAACACCTCATACAACAATCCTTCCTCTGGCAACCTAAGTACGAGAGCACTGACCAACTTCTCCTTCAGGTAGTCAAAAGCTTTCTGGCACTGCTCACTCCATAGAAAGACCTGGTTCTTCCTATTCAAAGCTGTCAAAGGAGCAGCAACTCGAGAGAAGTCCGAAATGAACCTCCGATAGTATCCTGCTAACCCTAGGAAACTACGAACTTTTTCCATGCTCTTGGGTGCTGCCCAAGAAACAACTGCCTCTACCTTTGATGGGTCCACTGAAACTCCATGATGAGACACCATGTGCCCAAGGAAGTATAATTCTTGTGTCAAGAACATACACTTCGACAACTTCCCGTAAAGCTGGTGATGTCGAAGGACTCCCAAGACTGCCCTAAGATGCTCAACGTGCTCCTCCTCTGATCTTGAGTAGATCAGGATGTCATCGATAAACACAACGACAAACCGGTCCAGAAACTCTCAGAAGACAAAGTTCATAAGTCCCATGAACACATCTGGCGCATTCGTAACTCCAAACGGCATCACTACAAACTCGAAGTGCCCATACCTGCACCTGAAAGTCATCTTCGAGATGTCACTGTCCTTTACCCTCAGCTAATGATATCCAGATCGTAGATCAATCTTGGAAAACCAACCTGCTCCCCTCAGTTGGTAAAAGAGATCATCTATCCTTGGGAGGGGGTAACGGTTCTTGACTGTTACCTGGTTCAACCTTCGGTAGTCTATGCATAGCCTGAGACCACCATCTGCCTTCTTCATGAAAAAAACTGGAGCACCCCATGGCGACACGCTGGGTCGAACAAAACCCTTCTCCATTAGATCGTCAATCTGAATCCGCAACTCCCGCAAATCCGAAGGTGCCATCCGATAAGGGGCCATCGAAATCGGACGGGCACCAGGCTGTAAGTCTCTCCCGAACTCAACGTCTCATCGGGGGGCTAGAGTCACAACCTCCTCAGGAAAAACATCGAGGAACTCACCATCAACTTTCGGGACATCCATCATCTCTGTATCAGCTGGAACCACTGATAACCCACCTAACAAGGAAAGGAGAGGCTCCACACACCGGCTTCCCACCTGATAGCTCCTCTCGCCAAAAAAAGATATGCGCTGCCCATCTACGTTGGAGAACACGACTCTTCTCCAGAAGCAGTCGATAACGGCACTAACAGAAAACAACCAGTCGATCCCTAGGATGACATCGTATGGCTGCATCTGTAACAGAAGAAGGTCTCCACTAGATCGATGTGGTCCCAACGTCAGCCCACATCCCTGGAAAACACAAGATACGCTGGTCTGGCCCCCAACTGGTGTACTCAGTACCAGTGGTACGGAAAGTCTCTCTACGTCTAGTCCCAAAGCATGGGCTAGACCAGGTGCAACAAAGGAGTGCGAAGCTCCCGAATCGAACAAAGCAGAAACAAGAGTGTTGAACAAACAAATCGTACCTCGTACCACCTCTGGTCCCGCTGGAGCTTCCAACTCTGCTGCGTGCAACTGTCCACGCCCAACTCCTCTGCCTCTCTAATGTCGTCCACCTCCCCGACCACGCCCCGGTCGAGGTCCTTGAGGAGCACCCTGAGGTCGGCCTCCTCCCGCAAAGTCTGCCCTCAGAGGAGCATGGTCTTGCTGCTGCTGGAAGGGCCTCGCTAGCAATTGGTGCTGCTGAGGTGGGCGCTGAACCTGCCCACCTCCACCGTACTGAGCTCGGGTCTGGCACCGACTCTGAACATGCCCGAAACCTCTACAAGAAAAACACTTCGGTCCTGGGCTTGTGAAAAAGGGACGAGGACCCGAAGATCTGAACTAGAACTGCTGGGGCCTGCTCCCCGCTGGCCTGAACCTGGAAGGTCCCATCGCAGGAGCCCTGCTGCTGACTGCCTTCCCCTTCAACGAGCCTGGCTGGATCCCCTCTTGGGGTGCACCTCCTAGCGAGTGCATCCTCTCTACAACCTCTACCTTCTTCTGTACCGCCAAGTACGTCGGAAGGGTGAAGGGGGTGACAGCATACTGGAGCGAAGGACGAAGCGCCTCCTCCAAACGTCTCGCCTGAGACTCCTCATCCGGAAAGAGATCCGGAGCAAAGCACAGGAGATCCTTGAACTTGATCCCCAGCTCTCGTACCGACATACTTCCCTGCTGAAGGGAGAGTAACTCCGGTCGCTTCTCCTCCTTGATCATGGAAGAAAGGAATTCCTCTCGGAATTCCTTCTCAAAGTCAGCCCATGGAACCTCTGCCTCTATCCTCTCTCTGAGGTAGAGCGTCCACCACTGTCGCGCCGCACCTCTCAGCTGACTGACTACTAGGGGAAACCAGTACTCCCTCGGAGCACAGATCAAGGTAAAAGCGATCGCTAGCTCCTCAAGCCACCCCTCCGTCTCTGTATCCAAAGTACTACCCTCGTACTTCTTGAGGGTCTGCCGCTGGAAAGAACGGAGAGTCTTCTGCCACTGGCTATCTTCCTCCTCTCGGTCAATCCTCAACTGATTGACCACCTGAATCTGCTGGGCCTCGGCCGTCTGAGCCACCCAGGGACGACGTCCAGCTGCCATAGCTGTACGGTAAACAAGGATCGCCTAAGCCCAAGTAGTAAGGAAAAACTCAAGGTTTTATTTCATCATTTTGTTTAAATTTCTTTCCCAGAACACCCAAATCAAGTAAAACACAATCATGATGATGCATTTACTTTCCCTAGGGTCTCTACCCTGCAATCAATTTAGTCTCACTTGGTCATTCGGTAGGCTCAGATTCCTTGAATTGGATCACGGGGGGACCTAAAATCCTGTGTCCTAGCCGGTCTTCCCTGGCCTATGTCACGCACCAAGATTGACTAACATTGTTGCCCTACCATCCCATGCAATCCTCATTGTGCCTAACTCCAGACTCCATACTATCTCTCAACCATCATCTCTGATACCATTCTATCACGACCCCCTCCCACCAAAGATGCCCCTCCTGAGCTGGCAATGGTGAAAGGGAGATAATGACCCCCGAGTCCCGCCTCCAGTAGGCCCCGGGGTGGCGACTAGCACCAAGGGTATGAGTTTTCACAAATATGGGAGGCATTACCCTTTTTATTATTTAGGATCGGGAAATAGGACAAGTCAACCACAAAAAAAGGAAAAGAACAAGTGTATATAAATAAACCCAAACCAATCCCACATGCATGTTTAAACAATTTTATAACAAGGTACAAGTACAAGAAAACTCAAAGTACAATACCAAAAGAAAACAAAGGTACAACAACAGCAAAAACTCCAACTGTCCGACTAGTAGGGTCCCGCACGGCCCTGGTAGTCCTCCTGGAAACCTGAAAGTAAACGTAGGGTGAGAATACAATTAAACTCAGTAAGGAAACCTAAATCTATCATGCACAAGTGGGGAGACATCCTAATGTCCCGTGAGAACAACAGAAGAAACCTATCAAGCAATTCTATCCACCCAACCTCACCAGCCACACTCACCAAAAACACAAGCACAACAGATAGTAGTATATAAGAACAAGAGTATTGGGTAACCCGCACCATTTTCCTTTAGTTAGCTACTCTTCCTAATGATGAACGTCCTGACGCTGCCACACTCTCCCCGCCCACACACACTTGGGTCTCACTACCACGTATCCCGCCCGCACACACCTGGGCCTCACAACCACGTATCCCACCCGCACACACCTGGGCCTCACAACCACGTATCCCGCCCGCACACACCTGGGCCTCACAACCACGTATCCTGCCCGCACAAACCTAGGCCTCACAACCACGTATCCTGTCCGCACACACCTGGGCCTCACAACCACGTATCCCGCCCCCACACACCTGTTCCTCACAACCATGTATCCCGCCCACACACACCTGGGCCTCATCCCGAAGATTCTTGGGAAACAGTAGAACCTGCCCGAAGAGTCTTGGGATAAAACCACCCTAATCGTAACCTACCCGAAGAGTATTAGGTGTAAGGTCGCCTCAAGCCATCACAGCCTAGGGGAGAAGGAGCAGGAAGGAGCTAGTAACTAAGAGAAAAACACCCTCTCCCATGAAATGGGAGTGTTCGGCACTAAGTGTTCAACATGGGTGGGGTGTGATAAAACACAAAAGATACAGATATATATATATATATATACCAACCTCACAGCCCAACCTATGGCTTCTAAAAATAGAAACTGAGCACGTGCCTTGGCACTGCTACTACGATGCATGCATACAACAAACAAACCCAACCCCCTTTAGGTTTTCACATTTCAGTATAAAAAGTTCATTTGTTCCTTAACTACTGGGAAACTATCCACAACCAACCACACCAATCGTTCGTAAAAACATATCCCTGCCATCCACAAATCAAGTTAGGAAAAACACGAGCAACACGACGAAGTCCTCTTATTAACCAACCAACCCCATTGATTATTAAACCAGTTCCATTTCCACTCCCCACCATTTATTAACTCTTCCACTTTAATTTATTATTCACAACCCACTATCCATTCACATTAAAACCCAACCCTGAAGCCCTGCTGCCAACCGCTATAACCACAACCGCACCGAAACTCGTACATCAATATCCCTTTAATACCATTTATTGCATCCCCACTGTCCGTTACCAACACAACATTCACACCAACCCACAACCAAGTCAACCGCAGCCCCGCTGCTCACCCGATCCACAACAACCCACAAAAACACCCCCAACACATGCCACGTAACCAAGCCAACACCCACATGTTCATTATTCCATTTTGTTTAACTGGGGTGATCACACAAGGGTTCTAGATTTTCATTTAATCAGCCAACTTTACATGATTATCCAATTTCCACATTCCACAAGCTTCCATCCATAAGAAAATACAGAAGGAGAGGGCAGTATTTAATTGCATAAGCAAAGGCCCCCAACGACCGTGATTTTCAGTAGGTAGAAGATCATTCAATTCACAAATACAATATCACAGGATATAAAAAGTAAAGTAACAGCAATCACTAACTTCCCAACCCCATTTTTAACCAGTTATTATCTTTATTTAATGGTTCAACTGTTTCTCATGAAAACAAAAGGATACCCGCCCCGCATGATACACAAATTAGAGAGACGAAGGTAATATCCCTACCTCAATAGGTTCTTGATAGCAACTCTCCCCCGGATCAACCTTAGAAGACGTCCGTCGGCGTCCGTCACCTCTGTCGGGTCCCGGAAAAACCTCCTCGGGTGGAAGTCGGAAAGGAAAGGCTGAAGGAAAGACAACGGACCTATGCTCGGAAGTTGCGCCTCATCATTACGATCTCGTGGCCGCTGACGGATCGTAAATCGGAGCTCGGACGAAGAAGTTATGGTAGGAAGAGCCTTTGAGTCTCTTGAGAGAGCTCTTCTCAGAGGAGAGGAGAGGAGAGGAGAGGGGTGAGTTGAAAGGAGGAGGGGACCCCTCCTTTTATAGGCGTGAAAAGCAAAAGTACACGGCGTGTACTTTATGGTACACGGCGTGTACTCGGTTCTTTCACACGGTCTCCACGCGGCTTCCAACACGGCTTCACGGCCATTGACTGGTCAACACACGGTTTGAGGGTAACACATACGTGGGGAAGGACTACACGGCGTGTAGTTTGGACACACAGCATGTACTCATTCATTTCACATGGCAAGGACACGGCTCCTACATGGTACATGGGCCATTGACTGGTAACTCGTATGCGGGGAAGGACTACACGATGTGTAGAACTGGTCACACGGCGTGCACCCATTATTCCACACATCAAGGACACAGCTTGCAACACAGGGTGTACCCGGAAAGGGAGTACACGGCGTGTACCCAAACTACACAGCGTGTAGTTTAAAAATTCTGTAAAGTGTGGAAAAAGTCCATTTTACCCTCCAGAACACTTCTTGACCTTCTTCTTGACAAAGGAATGGGCCGGAGAGGTCCGGGCCATTACACAAGCCCACCAAAACTATAAAAGAACCCAACCTGCTAACAAAAGAGGGGTAAGCTTCCCAAAAGAAACTACTAGATCCATTTGAGGCTCGTCTAGAATAACTAAGCTCTACCTTCTCCTAGACTACCTAGGACTCCAATGAAAGGAATTCCATCTACATAGGACAAGAAATGTGCAAGAATATCCCATGCAGGGGTGAGTATAACAATACCCAGTAGGAAACTCCGAAATCACATAACATAAAGCATCAAGATAGTAGTTATCTCATCGTCATGAAAATATGTCAATAAAAATATAAGACATAACAGTAATAAAATCAATATCTTAGATATTCTTGAAGGTAGACACCAAGTCTCAAGGTGAGGTCACATTCTTACTACCAGCCTAGGATTCTACTAGATACAAAAAAAAGTAATGCTCATTTGGGATAACTCACTCCACAAGACTTGATAACACTGATAGAGCTCATCTAAGAGTTCATGCCTGTTGGGACTCTCCAAATAAATCGAACTCATTTGAGAGGACATAATCTTTGGGTATTTCCATGATGAAACACTAAGGAACTAATAGATCTCATCTGATACACACACTCAATCAGAATACACCTCACCGTAAGATAACAGATGTTAGTATACAAATAGGGTATCACACCTAGGGCCAATGGGGTATACCTAACCCTAACTGGAATAAATTTATAGCTAGGGGATCATTCTCATGTATGTGGTCACAAGATTCTTAAAACCCTACCTAGGGAAAAAGATTATGGGAATTATGATACAAACTCCATGCCTTATGGAGGGATTACTACTCTAGTCCATTGAGTGGATCCTATAAAATGCTATAAACAAAATGTCACATTGAAACCTCATGGTGGTGGACTGATAAAAATAACTCCAGAATGATAGAAGGAGAGAAAAAATCCACACAAATACAGATCAATAGAACATACCCAATCTCATACTAAAGATGAATTGAGAAGAAAAAGGACTCTAAATTTCCCATAAAGGAGTACATGGTGTGTCCCATAGGGTACATGGTGTGTCTCCCTAAGTCTAGAACAGACTTTTCCCTGCTTTATCACACATCATATATTTCTCTAAATATATAGTGTGTACGCTAGGGATACACAGTGTGTAGAGGTTGGTCTAGCACTCAGCATGTTTTCTGGTCTATTCTTTATACTATGGATCTTTCCCATGTACTCAAGGAATGCTTGTGTACACTAGTAATGTCTAAGTATTTCTGAAGCACATGGGTTGTACTCCACATCACATGGCGTTTAGTGTCTGGGATATCACTTAGTATGTGTCATCTTCCCAAGTCCATGTACTCTCCAAATTACACAGTATGTTCCCTGACACACACAATGTGTGGGGTCACATGACCTCCTAATCTTGTAATCCCTATACACGTTGAGACATTCACCAAGGGTTGTATGGCGTGTGAGCAACACACATATCATGTAGAGTGACATGGATTCTTGGGTGTGTACTACCTATGCACACCATGCCAAATAGTTAAGGGTCACACTTTGTGTGAGTAAACCACATGGTGTATGATCTTTATCTTAATGCATAAACTCTATCCTCTAGACATAGGTAACTACACAGTGTGTGTTCCTCCAAACTACATAGTGCATAGTTCATAATTTTCTAGAAAATTCTAGTCCTCATGCATTTCCACTTGTGTTTTCTCCTCCTTTGATATAGCCAAAAATCATGCCCAAAAAAACATGGATCTGAGATTTACTGAGTTGGTCCATCGTCGGTGGCCAGATTCTAGCCACCCCTTTTTTCTCATAAATCATTCGTTATCACACCGCATCACTAGAAAGCCAAAACTTGTGAAAATGAGAACCTATGATCTATCCCTGGTTCTATTTTTTCAGTATCACACCTCAATCACTCAATCAATCCCAAATCCAAACTCATTTTATCGATCTGTTGGACTAAATAATGATTGTGCAATTACCATATTCCCATTATTTTTTGAATCACTGGCCAAATGGAATACCGATGATGGTCATGCAAAGAACATGGGGAAAAATCACAAAACATAAATTTGAGTAATAAACCTCAGCCATTGTTTGATTTCTCCTCGATTTTATATCATGAAGGTGAAAAATAAAAAGGAATGAACAAGGATAATCAAACCATAATCTTAGGGACAAAATTCATCAATCATAAATCAATATTTGACCCATTAATCAATTGTTAGGAGGATTGATTTTCATTTGACATGTAATTGATAATACAGGATTAAACCAATATAAACAAACTACATACCTTGATTTTGGATCGATCACTAATAAAGAACGGTTCTACATCATTTTCATTAGAGAGAACCAAGAGATCCTTCCTTGATGATGATACTCATAGTACCTGATCCTTGATCCTATGATCATCCTCTAACATGCTCTTCACCCAATCTCTTCACCCAATCTCTCCATCCTCTCACTCCCTCTAGGTTTATACAGCTAACCCTGGTGAATCCACTATAATGGGTTTTATATAAAGGTGTTGTTATGGTTTCCCAAATAAATGAAAATTAACTTAATTTATTCATTCAATTCACCCATGGTAGTGCTCTATCCAAGCGCCTGACATCAAAAAAACTTATGTCACACCTAGGGTAAAACTTGTGTTTTGTATTGAATGGTGGTATCATATTTCCCATTCAAGACTCTATTTGATATTTATTCCATTATTTTAGAAAAATTACTCATGTGTCATAAAATATTTTTAATATTTTTAATATATCGACACTGAGGCTCTTCAGACCCTAGAATTCTACGCCGACTCTACAACCAACTCCAAAAATATTCCATAAAATATTCCAAAGTGTTGCATAGAAATTTTGGATTCATTAAAATGGGGGGCTATAGGTTCACGCAAAATGTGTTTTCATAAGCTCCACCAATTTTGATGAATTAGAGTTCAAGACACAGTGGACCCCACATACGTGGACCAGTTAGCATCCAAGTGAACAATAAAAACTAAATTAATTAAATTATATTATCATAGGTTGATTAATGATAAATTATTTTATTTCTCATGGTATTAAAAAGTTTTAAGTGAATAAAAGAAATTATTATTTTTTGAACCAACATCGCATCGTTCAAGGTTCGTTAAATAATTATGGGTGGAATGAGCTGAGTTAATGGCCATTAGTTCATCATGTGGCATTTTTTAATGTCACCAATGAGTTTTGAAATGCTTTTGGCTATTAAGACATGTTTACAAAGTTATTCATGTCATTTTGGCCCAGTTTAAGACGGTTAAATTTTCCAAGGGATTAAGTGAATTTTTTGAAATTTAATCACTACTATTTAATCTCATTTTTTATCCATGAATACTAGCTGAATGTATTTTCATGAATTTAAGAGTTATCTTATCTTCCTCTCCGTTCTCTAAACATTTTAGAGAGAGAAATATCAATAATGTATTGATCTAAGTTCATGGATCAATCACATGATCTTCTAGTGATCGTATGAGTGATGTAAGGCCTTTGATATTTAGTGATAAAACCCAAGAATAAAATAATGGTGTTATTAGAGATATAGTCCATGTGTGTATGATCTAGAGGGAATATATTTTGGTGTCTTAAATATACTATGATCTGAATAAAATTAGATATCATCGCGATCACGTTATCATAACGAGGTACCATTTTGATTTCATTTTCATAATTAAATTAATTAACAGTAAATCCTTGGTATAAATCGAGTATTAATAATATAAAAAGCTATTTATATTAGATTTGATTATAAAAATTAAAATTGTAACTACTTTAACATTTAAAATGTGTTCCAAGTTCCTTCGATGGTATCGGGGAAATCTTGTAATTATTTAAGTTGAAAATTTTCAAATTGTCGATTAAATTTTCTAAGATTCAAAAACAGGGTTTTGATGTGGTCTCAAAGCCACTAGAGGTGTGTTGATCTCAGTTCATATGGCTAGGATTTGGTCAATCGATGATCAAAGTTGTTTTTATAAAAATTATATATATATATATATATATATATATATATATGAGTAACTGGAGCATGGGTTATCATCGGTGTGGTGCGGGTTTCCCAGAAAGGAAGTCCAGGAAGTGGGGGTGGTGTGCACGGCAATCCATGTGAATATGGAAGAAACTAAAATAATAAAAATTCAATAAATAGTGGTTTGATTGTGGGATTAGGTCAATGTTCACAACGCATTTATTGAGACACAAATAATAAAACCAAAGGTGTGCCCATCATTCAATTAGAGCCCTCCCCCCAATTGATATAAGGGGATTATTGGAGAGATACAGTGCCTAGCAGGGCACTGTATGTATTGTATTAAACTAAAAACATTTATTTTATGAATAGGTTTATGGAACCCCACTGGGGGCAACCTTAACATACCACACATGCATCTTTTGGGGCATGCAATCCACACTCGACCCCACTCACACCCAGATCACCCCAACCCAAGTTGAGTCGAGTTGGTCTGGATCCAACCCACCCAACCCATTAGGCCCTCCTAAAGCCATTATTAATTATTTGTGATATGTTTGGGGGTCTAAACAGACCTGAAAAAATGCAAAAAAATAGAAATTAAATTGAATTGTCTAGAATTTAATAAAATTAGGGTGTCACAGGACATATAGATAATTTATTAAAATTATTTTAATGATAATTTAATGCATTATAATTACCCTCAATTTTAATTTTAGAATTTTTAATTATTATTATGCAATATTTTTTTATATTGATTGATCTTAATCTGAGATTAAACCGTGCATGTTTGGTTAATTATTTATTTAATTTAATTATTACATTCGAGCTTTAAAATGTAGTAATTATTTATCATTTTGATGATTTGTGCATCATCCCTCCATCATTAAATGTATAAGGGTCTGTGTGCCCACATTTTATAATTAAAATGTAATTTTTTATCTTGGTTTCCCCTAACCTACATGTGAGTATAAATTGTAAAGATCATAGGCGTTCATGATGATATGATTTGAGTTGAGGTTTGGTGTGAAAACAAACAAGTTAAATGTATGGTATTTTAATGGGCACTGCAATTCAAGACTAGTTACAAATCAATGTCTTCCCATAGGGTCTTGGTAGATCCATTATCTTCTTTATAGTTCAACCAATAAAAAAATACTTAATCATGTCATTATTTAGTTATTCTTGTCTTACAAGGTTAATTATATTATAATGTGTGGATATTATATGATCGAGCAGAATAGTTAACAAGCATGGGAAGATAAAAATGAATAAATACATGATAAATTTTTCCATTTATAAATAGTTAAATATGTGAGTCAATAATAAAGTAAAATGCATGATAGATAGAATTGGATTTCAGTATAAAAGATAACTAAATTGATTGTGCATAAATTATTTTATCAGTATATAGTTAATTGATTATATAAAATCCATGTAATGTTAAAAATCCTATAAAAATATAAAATAAAGTATATTTATGCATAATTTATAAAAATAGCTCATGGAAATATTAAGTCAGTATAACCTTCCATTACTTGAGTTAAAATACAACCATATTTTAAAGTGATTTCAAGCCTAAGTTGGGGTGCTTTCAATTATCAAGTAGTTTTGAACTTGATTTTTGGGTTGACTTAACCAAGTTCACATCAGGGGTTGACAATCCAAGCAGGACTTGGTGTAACTTTGAGGTAAGTGTTGAGAAAATCCAGGTTCGTGATTTTAGGATTGGGGAGTCCATTCAACAGACCAAGGAGTTGTTAGTTAATATACTTGGAAAGTTAGTTATGCCTACTTAAATACCTTCAAATGGTTTTTCAATCCCAATTCTAGGTTATGATAAGGGACATATGGATCCTTTACACTAAAATTTTAATGTGAAAGTACATTCTCAATCCAATGGTGAGGGATATTGTGATTTGATAAAATTATAGGAAACTAAAAAATTAAATTTATATCATCAAATTTGGTAATTAAGATAAACTAATAAAAAAATTATTTTATTGTATAAAACGGAAATCATTCCATGTCATGTATAAACTTTTATTTTTTTTATAGCTTGATCATGGTAGGAAAATATAAAAATATCCAGGAGAAAAACATTGGACCATTTTCCTAAAGTATATGAGATATACTAAGGATATGTTCCTATGCATGGATAAGACAAGGAACTAGTCATCAAAGGAAATATATATAGATCCTAGTTTTCATTCAAATCATAAATCATTGTTAGGATATGTCTTTGGCCTTAATAGAGAATATTTGAGTGATAGGAGTTCAAAGTAGCTTGTGTTCTTTGATTCTACTATAGATTCTAAGTACATTGCATCTTCTGATGTAGCTAAATAAGTAGTTTAGGTATGAATATTTTTTAAAGAGCTTGATGTGGTTTCAATTAGTACAGATTCTATCACAATATATTGTGATAATATTGCAGTAGTAATTCTCACCAAGGATCCCAACTCACATCAATGAAATAAGTATATACTTTCAAAGTATCGCCTCTTAAGGGATTTTTCTCAGAGGAGTGATTTTTAGTAAGAAGATTTTCCATGGAGGAAACTATGGTAGACCCATTGACTAAATCATTATCTTAGTAGAAGAATGAACATCATGTGAGATCTAGCATACTATGAGTCATTATCAATTGGATCTAGTGGAATTGGGTGTTTGTTAGAGTTGGTCCCCTATAACCAATTGTCATTTACTTGTGATTACCCTTATATTCAGGGTAATAAATACTAATAAAGTTATTATCACATCATGATAAATATTCTATGTGGTATTAAATGTGATAATGTCTTTAGAGTATTTTTATCACTAAAAGGTAATAACATTTCTCCGCTATGATAAGAACCATGAAGTGCTATGATAATATTCTTAAATACATTTCTTATAGTCAGGTGATATAATTTGACTAGATATAGATGATATAATATATTAGAGGTAGGGTCTTATAATACATTGAGACTTCTTCTTGTGAAGTTCTCCCTTGGTAATCTTCAAGATGGGAAGTTATGAGAACAAACCCACTAGTTGGAAATATATATGTTCTATGTGTCATTGGATGTTCATATCTATAAACATGCATATTGTCCCTTAAACTTGAGATTATTATTAATTCGTATCATTATTAATAAACTTTTATGTATTAATGAAAATTTTGAAGCCATATGTTCCTTAGTAAGTAGGATGCATTGGGTGAATCAAAAATGATATGGGGTTAATGAATAAGTTAAGAAATGATTTGTCCCTTTTGAGTATAATAGAAGTTTATGTCATAAACCCTTTGATGGGAATGTAATAGCCTAATTAATTCCATGGTCATGACAGTTTATAAACAGCATGTACATTTCTATAAATTGAAAGAAAAATATTTTTAGCATATAGTTCAATACACATGAGATGCAACCTACTTTAATGAGATATCAATAAAAAAGGATCATATTATATAGTAATCATTTGTAAGACATAGTCATAGATTTGAATTATCTTCATCTCTTTAAGTTCCATGAGTTGTTACTAGATACTAATCTTATTCTATGAGTTGGACTTACTACTATCGATATGGGGGTCTAGAGGGTCACACAAAAAAGTATATTCTTAAGCTCCACCAATTTAGATAAATTGGAGTTTGGGATGAAGTGGACCTTGTGTGTGGGATTCAGTGAGTTTAAAAGAGAATTATCAAAAGTAAATTAATTCAATTATATTATTATAGTTTTGAATAATGAGAATTGAATTTATTTTTCAATATATTCGCAAGTTTTTAGTAAATATGAGAAAGTATTATTTTTTGAACCAACATCTCACCATTAAATGTTCATTAAATAATTAGAAGAAGAACAAGACAAGTTAATGTATTGTGGTTCATCATGTGATTTTTACTAATGACACAAGTGAATAGTGCAATTTTCATGACTGGTACAACACATTTACAAGATTATTCATGTTTTTTTGTGCTAGTTTAAAAGGGTTAACTTTTCTAAAGTCTTATGTAAATTTTGGAATGTTAAATCTTAATATTTAAGCTCATTTATGATACATGAATAGTTCCTGAAGGAATTTTTATAAATTTGAGATTTCTACTCTCTTCCTCTCACTTCTATCAAGCTTTTAGAGATATAAATATCAAGAATGGGTTGATCCAAATATGGGGATAGATTGTGTAATCTTCTAGTGATTGTATCAGCAATGTAAGGCCTTTGATCTTCCATGATAGTACTTAAGAATTGAATCAAGATGTTCATGTAGCTATTATAAATGTGTGGATGATCTATAGTGAATCTACATCAGTTTTTTCAAGATATGGATATCTAGATAAGAGCAGATATCATCGAGATTTCACTGTTACAATGAGGTGCCATTTTTAATTTTTTTTCATTCTTAAATTAATTCACATGAGATACTTGGGATTAATCAAGTATTATTCAGAAAAATAAATTTATTTATATTATATTCGGTGATAAAATTTAAAATCATACCTAATTTCAAACTTTTGTTGCATACTCGGTTCTTTTATGATAGCAATGGATAGGTTTTTGGTAGTGGTTCGGATCTAATTAAAGGAAAGGATAATGATAGTGGGGTTATTTATGGAAGTATACTATGGGAAGATTTCCATGTCATGATATAGGTGGTCACAGCATGACGAGGTGGCTGATCCAAGATCATTCCATGGAAAAGGATGGAAATGTGCGAAGATTAGGTAGTTAGAGGTCATGGTATGGTGGAGGGGATCCACAGTGTGATGGTCTCAAGTGTTGAAAGTGGTTAAGTCTAGAATAATATGTAAGGGTCACCCTTAAATATGGTCATGGTGTGGTGAAGGATGACATGGTGTGAAGGATAGGCTGAATTTTTAGAGTCCATGATATGGTGGAGGGTGTCACAGCATGATAGCATGGAAGCAGGGAATATCATGGGTAAAAAGGAAAGGGGCCACACTAAGAGACCCACTTCAGGCTAGGCCATCATGGTAGGACCAATATAGTCACACTGTAATGGTTTCCTACCAGTAGGTTGATTTGATAGTGTTTTCTTTCCCATGTGGAACATGATGGTGTAATTCTCTTAAGCATATGAATTGATACATGAGATGATACATGTATTTTACTCTCCTTAGCTCTGTAGCATCAATAACAGGGATCGAGCATAGATATTGAAGCATTTATACATTCAATTATTCACTCATCAAATGTGTTCTACTTGAAGATGCATGAGTCCCCTATATTGTTGATAAGGTTTGGTACTCCCCCATATGCTTGTGATGTGGGACCTCTATTAATGAAGTTACTTCCTCCAACATTTTTTGTGTGCTACTCATGATGTATGAACTTTATCTAGGGAGATAGGTCCTCCCTTGTTTGTTATGTGTTACTTGATGAGTTATGGGTACTCTATTGAAATTTGTAATAGGTTACATGGATTTACTCATATTTGGGTATTTTTGATAGTATATATTAGTACTCCCTTGATAGATATATATCATTGGTCAAGTAAAAGGTCCACCTATGGGTTTCTATAATGGTGACACAGTAATGGTGAACAATAAAGTATGGTATTCCCTCAAATATCATGTATACTTTAGTGAATATCAGGTCCCCCATTTTTATTCTAGTGGTTTCTTAGAATAAAGTAAAATTAGATTATATGATTTGAAACTTTTAACTCATTAGTCACTCCTTTGGTTTCCTTTGAGCTGAAACATATAGTTGAGCTATCAACTTTAGGCTTTGTGTGGAATTAAGTACTATGACATCCCTAGTTTTTTATGATATACAACCTTTAGGGATTGTGGTTGAGATGACTAGGATAACTCTCTATCCCTGAGACTTTTACTGTTAAAGCATATTTGGTTCTTTTATGTCTCACTATCAACTACCTTCTTGTTCTGGTGTTTGAGATAAATAATTTATTTTATTTCCTTTATAGTTTAAGAGTGTCCTACTGAGTATGTTATCATTGAATGGGATTTATTCACACTCATGTTGTGTTTATATAGATGACACAGGGTTCAGTGATGGTATTTGTGTATGCGGAGTTGGTGTTTCTTATTTAGATCCTACACTATGTGATTCTTGGTAACGCATGGTGGGGCTTGGTGGTTTGTGATGGTGGCAGTGACTGTTGTGATTAGTGATCGATCTAAGAGTACATGTAGAGAGTAAGAGATTTCCAGTGTCTTGTATCAGTTAAATTTGAAGTATTTTCATGTGTATTGTTCTTTTAGTGTTTTCTTATGTGGTGTTGTTCTTGCATTTTATGTCTCATTCATGTATTGTATACAGTTTAGTTGTGTATGTACATGTGTGTGTGTGTGTGTCTGTGTGATTATGGTATTGTTGGTTATTGCATGCATTGGATATGTGTGTCTGTTCCAAGTTGATATAGGCTACAGTTGTGTGATATGTCTACTTGGTGTTAGTCACTATCCCCTATCCTATTTTAGGTGAACTTGGGGTAGCATATTCAACTTACTTTTGACCTGTGTGGGGATCTATTTTTTAATTCATGTCAGAGTGGTATCAAAGTAGGAAAGTCCTAAGGATGAAGTTTGGAGTTAGTAATCAAGTGATAACTGGATTAGGAATTTAGGGAAGTGATGTTAAAGGGTTCATGATTTCAGTTATTAGACTAGGGATACCATATTAGGTGCAGTGACCTATGTATCCTTTCCCTAGGAATTTCATAACCTGTTAGTTAGACCAAAGATATAAGACATCGTTATAGGGTATAATAATTTTTGTGTGTGCATCATACAGTAGTCAATTATGATATTTCATGTCCTTCATGTGTCATCATATCTAGATATTCTCTAAATATTATGGGTTCATCCTATCAAATGAAGGGTGCTACTCACTGATAGCCAGTTTTTGTGTAGAGGTAGGTTCATGAAGATCCTAAGATTATAGTTAGGCCTCTCACCACTATTTAGTGAGTGGTGTGGTGTTGTTTTAAAGACTCAGTTGAGAGATATAATTTTCCCATGATCTAAGGTAGTTTCTCTCCCCTCCATGATTCAGGAAAACTTTCTTATAGAGTATATGGTAGTTCTCACTGAGTTGGATGAGTCTTCCTATAGGCTAGATATGTTATGTGCATTACAATGACAGATCCCTCATGGGTTTAATAGGAGATCCATATCCTTGGGATATAGAGGTTTGTTTAGAGACTAAGACTCACATTTCCATCTATTTTGGACTCTCATTGAGCATATATCAATTCTTGAATTGAGATCCCTACCTGGAATAGTGATTCATTAATGGATAGTGTTTTTCTCAAAGTCATGATAGGACTCTCTAACATGGTTTGAGTTCGAGACCTTGTTCAATAAGAAGACTTATCTAAGTATTTTGATCCCCCTGTAGGGAAGAGTGGCTATTTCCAAGTACGTATTAAGGCCCACAGATATTTTAAGGTGTTCCTTAGACATTTTTCTGGATGGAATTACTCAATATGAAAAATATAGGTAGTGAATCTGGAGGATTAGATTTCGATCTAGGGTTTTTTTCATACAACACAACCTATTCCACCCCCCCCCCCAATAAGAATTGGAATTTGAGTTTTTTTTTCAAAGATACACCCCAGCTTTGGGAGTTGGTTATCAATTTTCCTGGATAGAGCTAGAGTGATGTTATGGATGGAATTCCATGTTGATAGTATCTTTGAAAAATGGGTGGTGTGAGATCACATCGTAATAGATGACTCTTTGATCCTCTCTTATCATCTTCACCCTTGGTAAGTTCCTGTAATTCATGAGGTGCTAACAGTCAGTGTTGTAGGAAGATATGTGTGATTGGTGGCTATGGTCAGACATCAACGGGTGAATTTCATAAGGAGATTCATGTCCTATATTCATAGAACCTCATACTGGATGGTTCAAGAATGAGCTTTCTTTCCACATCATAGGTTTGAGAGTTTGAGATTCCAATGGAACCCCTCTCCATACCCCTATCAGGTAAAGATTTTCCACTAATGGATACCAGATTTCACACACCCCCTTCAAGTAAAGTGATTTTTTCCTTATTTAATAAAGTGGCCTTTCATGAGATTAATTCATTTCAAAGATGAGATCCAATGGAATCTACCTTTTTATGGATTAGCTAGGAATTCTAGTACTATGCGGTGATACATAGTTGAGTAAGTGAGGTGAAGTACACCCCTAGAAGTGATTAATATCCCCTTAGGTGTAGTGAGTGGATGCCACCATTAATAAGTTTTATTCAGTTACTAATCATATGATAATCATGGATTTATTAACTATTTACACATATGTGAATAGAATTCTTGTGAATATGGAGGAATGCATGAATGATTTTAAAGGGAAACCCATGGTTGTCCCTCAATGGGAGACCGATGTATATATTTTCTTACATTCAAGAGATAGTGTTCAAATGTTGTTGGGTAGAATTATGAACAACCTTTTATAATTTATGGATTAGATGAACTGAATACTTCCATGTATTAGTTAAAGTAGGATCATGTTAGGCATTTAGGAAATTTCCCTACTCTTACCATGAGAGTATTAGTTATGTAGTAACCACTCGTAGTGTGTGTTTCACGTTCATAAAGTAACATTGGACTTCATAAAGTTGAATCTATAGTGGTTGATGATATTAGAGTGGTATAGTAGTGAAGTGGTGGTTAATGCTTCTAGCATAGGACTATATATTTGGGTGATGGATTAGGTGCATATGAAAATTGCTTCGAAGTTGTTGATTCTTTCATGGAGAGTAAGAGATTTATCACATTCAACCAATGGTTGTAGTTACAAAATCTTCCCTTATGTGAGAGAGGCCCATAGTGGTGATATCAACTTAGTGGTCCTGTGTTACTGGACATTCTCAGGTGATTGAACTAAAGGGGTTTCCTCAAGGTGGGGATTATTCTAACCAATTCCCTAGGTATATAATAGTTTTCCCTTGATTTTGGTATTAAATATTGGGATGGACATCATGGGTAGAGACTACCCTAGAGGATCATATCCCTTGGTGTCATATGTATAGTAGATATTTTTGGGTGTACACATCACATGGAAGTTCTTGATATGTAGTGGAGGGTAAGAAATTCTTTAAAGATTGTGGTTCTTAGCCATTTGAGTTTTAGTGGGTATTATCCTTGGGTATGGAACTAACAGATTAGAGTCTTCTAACTGGTCAGGGATGCCTGCTTCAAATTCTGATGGATTAGACTACCTTATAGCTAATGGAGTGGTTTTGAGTAGTTTTATTGAGTTTGGTGTTGTTCCTGATGTTCTTGTTGGTAGATTTCATGAAATGGAGATGATAACACAATCAGGATATCTCTGTTAGAGGATGTAAACCTATTAAATATTGGGATGAGGATAGAGTATTATTGTGAATTTTTATAAAGAATTTGAGGAAGACAACCCATGTCACATTTATGTTGAGAGCTAGAGAAATTGGTAACTAAGCCTTATTGGTAGGAGGTGAAATAGAAACTATCAAGGGTCTAAATTAGCATGCTATAGTGAAAATATTCTAGTGTTAGTGAAAAATATGTATGAAGTTCTTATAGTGGAGTGTAGGGAAGATGGGTTGTTCCCATATAACAACTATAAATTATGATCCATAAAGATGAGGAGTGACGTACTCCCACTAAAGGTAACTATGGAAAAGAACCATTCCAAGGAGGATTTTAGTGGTCCATGGGTTCATTTCATCTAGAATGGTTAGGAGGGATTTTAGTAAAAATGTTTGGAAAGACTAATATGTAGTGGGATTATGTTCCTACTAATGTCTTTCTTTGAGATGAACTAGAGTTGATAGTCTCGGTAACGGGAAAGGGAGTTCTTTTCCTAGGTGGTGGTGCACTGAGCTCATATAGGGTCAGACCCCTAAAGATGAAGGAAGTTTGTGTTAAGATGGATTTTTTTCACTCTAGGTTGTTTTGTGATTTTCCTTGTTTAGTTGCTCCAATTATTTCCTTTCCATGGATTTAAAGGTATTAAGGGTGGGGAGGATGTAGCAACCCAGTTTTTTCTCAATCAAGACTTAATTTAGTTTTCATGTTTTCATGTCTCGGGACTTCCCCATGGGTGAAATGTTAAATTTACCCTAGAAAGCAACCTTGGAAAAATTTTCTAAAGGTTTTATTGACATTAGGGTGAAATTTTTACACTCAGTCTGAGTCTTGGTTAATTTTTGAGCACATTGAATTTTAAGGGATTTTTAATATTTATTAATTAAATAAATATTCATCCCTCAAGATTGGATGGTGATATCTTATAGACCCTATTTGTTTTAAGCCTTTGGAATATTCCTATAATATTTTTGATGTTGTTCTTTGAGTCATTTTAATAGTGGTTTAGGTCTGATAGGGGGAAAGCTAAGTGATGATGAAGCGATTGATGGAAATATTCTATAGACAGGTCACTATGTTGTGATATAAGGGGTCATGACATGATGGGGTTGTTGATATAGGATCACACCATGGAGGATTATGGAACAACATGAATATTGGGTGACTGAAAATCACAATTTCGTAGAGGGGTGCCACAGTATGATGTTATCGAGTGTAAAAGTGTCTAAGTCTTGAATCATACATAAGAATCACCCTTATGTATGGTCACAACATGGAAGATGATGCCATAGTGTGAAGTATAGGGTAAAGAATAAGAGTCAATGTCATAGTGGAGGGTTTCATTGTTATGATAGACTTGAAGCAGGGAGTCTCATGGGTGGAGAGGGAAGGGGTTATATAGTGCAACCCCCTTTGGGTTGGGCCATCACTATGGGACAAACACGGTCACACCTAAGTTGATATTACTATGTTTTATTTTCTGAATGAAATGTGATGGTTCACTTTTCTTTAGAATATGAGGTGATATATGAGTTCATATATATGTTTTATTCTCCTTGTATCTATAGGGATGATGATGAGGATTAGTCTTGGTGATCGAAGCATTCATAGGGTATTAAGGATTTGGATCATTTATCTATGGATTTAGGTTCTCCATCATCTGATTTATGTTTCTCAATTAGGCGTGGGACCTCCATTACAAGTTCTAATATGTGATATAGTTTTGCTAATATCCGAGTAGTTATGATAGGAGGATTTAGTATGACCTTTTCCAATATATATCCCTAGTCAAGGTGTAGGTCTTCCTATGGGTTTTTGGATTGGTGACATGGTAATGGTGGACAATAATGTGTGGTACTCCCATGATTACCATGCATATTTTAGTGAGGAGTAGGTCCCCCTTAGTGGATTCTAGTGGTGTTGTGGAAGAAAGGTGGAATATATGGGATACATTAAGACTTGTGACTCCTCAGAAATAACCTTGGTTAACTTTGAGATATGTCTTATATTTGGGCTATTGACTTCATGATTTTTGGGATTATCAGTACTCTAAACATCCATAATTGCTTGGGAGATACGAACTTCAAGGATTAGATATGGGATGATCAGAACATCTCTATATCCCTAAAATTCTAGCGGTAAAGCATGTTCATATCCTTTCTTGTCTTACTCTCATATACCTTCTTATTTTAGAGTTAGAGCTATCATATTTCTCACCTTTACTTTGTGGTTGCAAGGAATCCTACTGAGTATGTTTATACTCACCCATACATAGGATTTATTCCCATATGTGTTGTGTTTGTGTAGATGATACAGTGCTCAGGGATGGAATTGGTGGATGTGGATATTGTGTTTCTTTTTCATAGATAACACCAAGTGATTCTTGGAAATTCATGGTGGTTTTTTATGGTGAAAATGGCCATTTTGACTTGAGATTGATCTAGGAGTACACATAGTAAGGTAGTTTTTCCTATGTCTTGTGTCTGTAAGATTCAAAGGTTTTTCAGACTTATAGTTCCTTTGGTATTTTTCTATGTGTATTTATGATTTTATTTGATCTCTCGTGCATGTATTTTAAAAAATTAAATAGTCTATATATATTGTTGGTTTTTTTTGTAATTTTATGTATTAGAAATTTGTGTCTGTTGTGGGTTGATATAGGCTAAAACCTCCCATATTGTGTAATATCTATACTTAATGTTGGTTCTTATCCCTTAGACTATTGGAGGAAGGCTTGGGGGGGGGAACATGGCTTACTGTCAGTCCTAGTGGTGGGTCGGGTCAGGTCAGATGGTTATTCCCACACAAGACCTTTGTGTGTTGCGGCTCACCTTACACAGACCCCTTATCATAAGTCATGGAATCACCACATATATGATGCACTGATTTTATCCTGTGTAGTTACTATCGAAGGAATGTAGTTTTACTCTTACATAAAATTCATATCATAACCTTTGATAGTAATCGTATCAAATACTATGGGTTTTACTCTTATATGGGCATTAGAAGCACAAATCTCTTCTCACATGGGTTTTTGTATAGTAATCTATTTATACCTATCTAAGAATAGAGAGACTACCAACACTAAGTTAATATAGGCCTATCTCATGCAATTTACTGTTACACACCTCAGGATATCATTAAAAACGATATGGGGTGGAAAGAATGTTTTTTTTACGAATTTCAATTATTAATTGAATAAATGATTTATAATTTATTTATAAATTATTTATAAATTTATTTTGGGGTATTTTTTAATTTATAAATATGTATATAAATTAATTAATTATAAATTTTTTATAATTAATTGATAAATTTTTATAAAACATTTATAAAATAAATATCTATAATATTAATTATTGATATTAAAAAATAATTTTTTCCAAATTATATGGAATGAATTATAATTTAAAAATAAAGTGATTATTTAGAAATTATTAGGGTGATTTATAAAAAAATTGTAAATTAAAAAATAAATCAAAATAATATAAAAGTGTTTATATTTTTATTATGAATTATTTATAATAATTAATTTGAATTGTTCAAATTAAAGGTCAAATTTGAGAAATTATTTGAATGACATTAAAATATGTTTTTATGAATAATTTGATCAAGGTTGAAATAATATAAATATGTGGTATTTAGATTATGTAAATTTTTTACATAATAGAATAG